>CP125978.1:302255117-304655117 GCA_030063025.1 Avena longiglumis
TTCTGCCCATCTCTACTCTTGACTGGCATGCCTACTGTCCAAACCTACTTCCACCCCTCTCTCGGTCACGTAAACACTCTTTTGCGTGAGGCCGTCACTGCATAGGGGCAATTTGCCGAGAAACATGAGGCGTTATTAGGGCTGGAACTGTGTGGATTTAGTACGGAGATGACTCACCCAATATGCGGTGCCACGTCGGATCGACGGGTTGCGGAGCGCGGTATCTTGAGAGGAGATCCCGTCGTGCCATGGACGGCTGTGGAATCGTAGACGCGACGTGAGCAGAACGTCCCCAGCAGTTCATCATTTCGCGGACCTACGTTTCTGGACTCTACCAATTCGCCATAAGGTATTTTCTGTGCGTGAGTTTCACCTCTCCGACTTATTTTCTTAATCCCCTCAGATCAATCATAGCACTCTGATGGAAACTGGTTGTCGCTTAGAATCTATATCTAGATACGGTGAACATCGCCACAACTATGATGATATGAGGTAGTACTCACTCCGATCTAAATTAATAGACTTACTTAAATCCAGTTATATTTTATTGCAAATATATTCAAATCTAAAAAAGAGAATCATCAATTTGGATCTGGGGAGGGAGTAGTGTAAAATCTTGGATGAAACGTTATACTACTTCTCTAGTTATCTAGGAGGAGTTAAACAATAATCCTGAAACTCTTCTTCTTCATGGCGTTGTTCTGGGCGCAATGACTTGGTGACAGGGAAGGAACCTGTACTTCCCCTGCGTGCTTCCGGCGAACGACAGCTCAGGAACCCTATTTTCTCCACCTTCCGGACGAATTCTAATCTCACCTTTTCCCTTTTCTGCTTCGCCTTCGTCGGAAAAGCGCTTGCTACGCCACAGGAAAAAAAGCTCGGCGTCAGCGCGGTGGTGGTGTAGCCCTCTGCCCACCGTGGCCCGAGGCGAAGCGATGGCGCGTTAACCATGGGCGGGTGACGATGTTTCTACGGCCGAGGGTGTGTCAAGTATGGACTTCTTTCAAAGCGGTGCGTGTTGCGCCCGGACTGGAAAAGGCGCTTGTCCTTCGATGGTAGTGGCGTACCTTTCGTAGTGGGCGAATAACCTCACCTGGTACCAACTCGACGAAGCGATCACTCACGATTAGAAGGGACCCTACGGTTCGGATCCGAAAAGTTCGCGGTATGGCAATGATCCAACCTACGGGGCCGCCTTCTACCAATGCCGCCATGGTCATCCAAAGCGATGTGGACCAACAACCCACCCGAGTCCCGGTGTTTGACCACATATCGCCCGCCCAATACCGAATCTGCCAGTGGTAGAAAGCCCGAAGCAAAAAATAGGGAGGCAACCATCCCCGCCTAACAAGGGGCGACTAATTCCGATGCCCGGTACGAGTAATCCACCTCGGCGGAAGGATGGAACCAGCACGCCAGCCGTGGCGAACAACAAGATCTGCCAGGGTGCCTCACAGGACCTCCGATTAGGCCACCGCCTGCCTCATCGAAGAGCACAAAAAGCAGGCGAAGATGCAAGAAGTACTCGACAAACGCAAGGAAGCGGCCTCGGAGTCCAGCGCGCGGCGAGCTACGCTCTCCACCGTTGGCGGCTCCATCTCGCACGACAACAATGCCAACAAGCATTGCTCTCACGTATAGAACATGGATCCCGCTGCATGTCGCGAGGTGACTCGAACCCTCAACAAGTCCTTCATGGAGATGGACGCCGACGGCAACGTCATCCCGAAGATGCCGCAAGCTGCGATCATGGCAGCCACCACATATCTCGCGTCCCATCCACCTCCAGTGGGAGACCCGAAGAGAGCTATGCACAAGTCCGCACTAGTCGGGCTCGGACTCGTCGGAGCTGCCCTCCACGAAGAGGCTCTGTGGGCGAAAAAGAAAATTGCCCGGTCGAGATTCAATCGCAGCCCCACACCCTCATCCGAAGAGGATGAAGCACTACCTACCGTGACGGCCAAGAGTCCGCGGCGTCGCAACCGTGACTATGGCGCTTGAAAGCGACCTCGCTCAACACAAAATCGACAGAGACGCGCGCTAAACATGTGTGCTCATCCGAATCCGAAGAGGATGATGATGAAGGATAACTCTGCGGAGCTTGATGCTTTAGCAGATCTATTCAGAGGACACATATGCTGAGAAACTTCAAGCTTCGGACGCCAAGTTCGGCACGCCTGAGACCCCAAGGCGTGGCTCGAGCGACACACTGTCGTCGAAATTTGCCACGGCTAACAAAAAGCACCTTTCTGCGGTGCCTTGACTCGGTATGAGGCCTTGACCGGATCTGGCGGCGACTGTCCTCGCTCCATCCAGAAGGCAGGAGGAACTAGCCTACAGTTTCATCCGAAACTTCAAGGGTACCGGCAAGAGGCCAGCCTCGATCGAAGAGTCGCGAGTTTGCCTTTGAGCGAGCAGGCGAATCCATTCGCTCGTACATACTATCATTGGTCCAACATCAAGAACTCTACGCACACATATCCGAGGAGAAACGTCGGCGCCTTCAAAGATGGTGTCGAGCGCCCGGACTTCGAGGAAGAACTTGGGTGTCAAGCCCAAGACGACCACCTCATGGACATCGCCGGGTGGGCGATGGCGAGACTCCGATCCACGAGCACACTCGGATGAGGAAGATGACTACGACGCCCGGCGCGAGCACCGCAGTAAACAAAGATCGCGCGTCTACGACGATCGCGACGGACCCGACATGGTCGCGGCTGGCTATGCCGTTCGCCGCAACGAAAGCAACTGCACTAACGGCAGATACCGTGGAAACAACTTCCGTGATGGAGGACACCCAGCGCCAAATGTGGCAACGCATGCGACGCGACGATGAACCCTCGCATACAACAAGTTTAGCCGGGCATGCACCATCCACTTCTACATTGACAAGTAGGATGGCAAAAAGAAGGCCAGCCATATGCTCAAGGAGTGGCGCGAGTTCTAGAAACTCAGCGAGAGCTTGTCCCAGATGAGGCAACAGATCCCGAACCCTGGGTTCGGACACGCACCTGCACCAGGTGACATCGCCCACGGAGATCCTCCACCACCACCCATGGGACCTTCGAATCACCTGGTCGCAACCATGCAGAACAACGGTGTAAACGGGTACCCCGCGCCGAAAGGGTCACTGATGATCCAAAAGGGGCGCCCAACAAACAGGGTGCAAAAGAAGATCACCCGCCAAGTCAGCTTGGCCGTGACCGCCCCACTCGCTATCCACAGTACCTCGGTTGAGTCTGCATCACATTCAGCCATTGGATCACCCATTCAGATCCCTCGCCCAGTCATACTGCCCAGTGCTCGGTATGAATCGAGGATTCGAGATGAGCCCGCGTTTTCATGGACGGCGCAATGACATCAACCTAATGTTCGCCAGCACCCTAGCAGCGATACGAATCCCGCTGTGCAGCCTGGAACAATCCGACACAACGTTCCACGACATTGTCCTAGGGAAAGGCATATTTCCCCTGGGCAAGATATGGCTCCACGTCATCTTCGGCAAACCCGACAACTTTCGGTGTGAGCGACTCGAGTTCGAAGTGGTGGACTGGCCATCACAATACCACGCCATCCTCGGGAGTGTGGCCTTCACAAGGATCCTGGCAGTACCGCACTATGCGTACCTGCTACTCAAGATGCCAGGACCTAGAGGCATCATCACGGTCCACGGGAGCTTCACCCGGTCTGACCACTGTGACAGGGACTTCAACTGAATCTCCCAGTCATTCGGCATGCAGGAGGAGCTCACAAGGCTCCGAGAGGTGATAGAAAACGGGGCACCCCCAGTCTCAAGGCAAAACACACCTGACATGTCGTTCAACTCAACAGTCAACACAAATAAGGTGAAGGTCCACCCGACGAACGCCTCCAAGACGGTGCTGATTGCCAATGACCTCAGCCCCGCATAGGAAAGCACGCTCATCGAATTCCTCTGTGAGAGCTGGGAAATCTTCGCCTGGTGTCCTGCAGACATGCCAGGAGTTCCCAAGGAATTCGCCGAGCATGCACTCAATGTGTTCCCAGATGCCAAGCCCGTCAAGCAGTCCATCCGACGATTGCCCGAGCCACGGGCCGAAGCCATCGGAGTCGAAGTCAACAGACTTCTCGACGCCGATTTCATCAGGGAGATCAAGGAAAGTGAGTGGCTGGCCAACACCGTGATGGTCCCTAAAAAGGACACAGACATCCTGCGGATGTGCGTGAACTTCACATCGTTGAACAAGCACTGCCCGAAGGATCACTTCCCTCTCCCTCGGATCAATCAAATCATCGATTCGACTGCAGGATGCGAGAAACTCTCCTTCCTCGACGCCTACTCGGGCTACAATCATTCGATCAAGGTCAAATATCGGAGAAAGCGGTGTTCATCATGCCGCTCGGAGTGATTCTCGACATAACACAATGCCCTTCGGTAGAAGAACACAGTGCCGCATACCCGGTGCATGCGTGCATGCCTAAAGAGCGAATCGCCACAACATCAGTCTATGTCGACGACATAGTAGTCAAGACAAGGAGGCCAAGACATTGATCGACGACCTCCGCGAGACGTTCGACAACCTTGATCACTACAAAATCAAGATGAACCCAGAAAATTGCACCTTCAGCGTCCCATCTGGCCAACTGCTTGGCTACTTCATCTCCCAGCAAGGAATTGAGGCGAACCCGAAAAAAATCCAGGCCATACTGGCCATGGAGAAACCAAATAACCTCAAAGGTGTCGGCAGAGGTAGCGAATCATGGCTACCGAGAATATTCATCACCGATGGGTGAGAAGGCCATGGCTTTCTACCACTACTACGCCAGCGGAACAAATTGAGTGGACACCGACAACGATTGAAGATCTGGCTGCTCTCAACCTCGCCCGTCTGGTCACGCCAAAGGAACGCGAGCCTGGCTATACATAGCAGCCACATATCAGTGGTAAGAACTGTGACTGTGGTCGAACGACCCAAAGATGGCAATACCATGGGGTCCAACGTGTTGGAGATATGCCCTAGAGGCACTAATAGATGTAGTTATTATTATATCTTTGTGTTTATGATAAATGTTTATATTCATGCTATAATAGTATTAACAAGGGAAACATTGATACTTGTGTGATTTGTAAACTTAAATTGAAGTCCTAGTAAAGCCTCTTTATAATACTAGCTTGTTGGTTAATAAATGATCATGGTTTCCCTATCACGAACATTGAGATGTTATTAACAACAAGATCATATCGTTAGGAGAATGATATGATGGACATACTCTATAGATAAGTGTAGCATAAAGATCAAGTCATTTAAATAGTTCAATTACTATATGCTTTATGATACATAGTAACCTAATTCCTTCGACCATGAGATCATGCATATCACCTTCACTTGGGATGGATGCTTTGATGACATCAAACACCACACCGTAATTGGGTAGCTATAAAATGGCATTGAGTGTTCGGAAAGTATTGGTTGAGACACATGGATCAAGAGTGGGATTTGTCCATCCATATGGTTGATAGATATACTCTGGGCCTCTCGGTGAAATGTCATCCAATTAGCTTGCAAGCATGTGACTGGCTCTGAAGGGATCACATATCAGAACGAGAAAATAGTACTTTATCGGTATGAGGTTGAACTAGGTATGCAGATCTGCGATCATAACCTCGGATAAGTAAACTATCGTAAGACAAAGGGAAATTGGTATCGTATGTAAGTGGTTCATTCGATCAAGTAGCAATCAGAGAAATATGTGGGAGACATATGAATTTCCAGATTCCTCTATTGGTTATTGATCGGAAGTGTCTCGATCATGTGCATAATTCCACGAACCGTAGGGAGACACACTTAAGTTCGGCGTTGTTTGAGTAGTTATGGAATGATGAGAAAGACGAATGTTGTTGGAGTCTCGGATGGGATTCGGGATATCACGAGGAGATCCGAATGGTCAGAGAATAAGATTCATATAAGGAAAGTCTTGTTTCGGAGTTGGAGAATGGTTCCCAGGTGTTTTCATCGGAATGTTCTAGAAAGTTCGAATGTCCCAGACTCGGAAGGAAGGGTACATGAATGTGTTATATCAAGTTGGTATGATTGCATCATGTACTAAGTGTCATCTCTGAACAAAATAGAGGATTTAATCAAATCCTTGTTTGAAAAGTCAAACGCCAAGTTTGAAAGTCAAACGGCTATTTTTGGGAAGTGGAGAGAGAGGTGGAAACCGACTTGGGGGAGGAGTTCCTCCTCCCACCGCCGGCGCACCACCAAGCCGATTTGGGGAGGGACTCCCCTCCCCTTGGCCGGCCCCTCCACCTATAAAAGGAGGGGCAAGGCTGCCCCTCCAAGTACACAAGTTCCTACCTCTAAACCCTAGCCCCAAGCCGCCGCCGCCTCCATAGCCGCCGCCGGCCCTAGGGCACTCACCGCCGCTTAGGTCAAGACCTAGCCGCTGGCCTTGCCCCCTCCTCGGCGTGTCTAAACCCTAGATTGTCGAGGGCTCTCTCATAGTCCACCATACTCGCTCCGGCTTAAGGCGAAGCCCTGCGAGATCTCCCCTCTACTTCCGGTACCACGCCGTTGTGCTGCCAGAATCGCGAGGAGAGTGCTACAACCTCCGCTGCTTGCTGGAATGTGGCATCCCGCAAAAACCACTACTAGAAAATCGCGTTGAATTTGTGCATTGCATCGTCATCATCATGCATTGTTTGCATCAAACTATTTTCTGCAACGCCCGTTTTGTTTTCCAAGACGCCCCATCTTCATTCAAACACCAAAACCGGGTCCCCGGAATATTTTGTTTTGGCCGTTATCGGTTTGCACACGGCCTGTTTAAATCAAATAAAAATTATATTATTTTTAGTGGGGGCAGTCGAACGGGCCAAATCGACCCGAACGACCACCCCCAGGTTTTATAATCGGTCCACCCTTAATCCTTTTTATACCCATCCTATCCTACCCACCCCCTAGCCACATCACTTCTTCCAATCAGTGCTCGCCACGTCATCCTATCCTAAATCCCCACCAACCGCCCACGCCCGTGGCCTCCCTCTCCCCCTCTCTCCTCTCAATCCTCTCGGACCACTCACCCACCGACCCCACAGGACCCACCGTCACCTTCGCCTCGACCCGTCCAACCCCTCCCTCACCCACACGCCTGGACCCCACCTGGTCCCACCACCGATCAGCCCTCCTCCCGTCTTGCCTCTACGCCTCCCTCCCTCACCCCTGCTCTCCTCCGTCGCTCTCCTCTCTCTCGCACATGGAAGGCTGCTTTAGCCGCCACCTCCTCCTCCAGATCCCGCTGCCCGGCCTGCCAGTTCCGCATCCATCCGCTCCCCCCCACCCAGGCCCACTGCTGCCCAACCTGCTCGGCCGCGCCCGTCCGCGTTCATTGCAGCCACGGTCTCACACCCGCATCAGCCGCTACGGCGTCGCGCTGGGCCGTCCGCCGATCTGGCGCCCCTTTTACATTGCACTGACCCGCCACGCTCCGCCCGCCCGAGCTTCCGCCTGGCGTCTCCGCTTGTCTCGCCTCTGGTTCCGTCGGCGGCTGCCGCGCTGCGTCCTCGCGCCCGGCCGCCGCCTCGGTCTCCCGATCCCTGTCCGGTCTTCCTCGGCAGATACATCGGTCTCCTCAGCGATCGCAGCCTCTCGCCGGCGCCGCCGTCTCGCGTCGCGTATAAATCCGGCCTCCGGTGGCCGGCCCAGCCTGACGTCACTGCCCACGAGCCTGGTATCTCTCGTCGCAAAGCGCGCCTCTGCCTCCACCGCCCGTCTCCAAAGCCCCGCTTCGCCCGAGCTGTCGTCGGCCACCGCCGCCCGCGACCCCACCTTGGGGCCTGCTCAGTACCCATGATCTGGTCTGACGCCTCGGTCGGTGAGGTCCTCCGTCAACAGTCGAGGCCAACTCTACCCGCTTCTGCCCGCTATCGTCGCCCGTGCGGACGCCTTTAACCAGACCAATCCCGCCAGATGTCAAGATCTTGATGCAAAGAACACGCACCTGTACGATGCAAGAGAACGGAACCCCAAGGTCTTCTCCGGGGCGACGAGGCTCTTCTACGGACCCGAGACAGACGAATAAGTACTTCTCGGATCGAGATGTTCGAAACGGGACGCCAGGTCATCGACTAATCGACAAGTGCTCCTCGAGGATGCAAGCACTTCACCGGATGCGAGACCGATGCGATGGCGGACTCAACAAGACCCTCATAGCGGCAAGATCGACCCGCGGAACCCGACAAGATCTCGCGACAAGAACGACACCCGTCTGAAGCGAGACCGATCGCGACGCCAACCAAGCCACGCTTCCAGTTGCGACAAGACCTACCCGAACCGAGAATGACCCGGAGGCCGAGAGCGATCCGAACCCCAGATCCGAACCTCGCCGACCCGTCGAACCCTGGACCCTGAGACCGATCCCGAACCCCGGAAACCAAGAACTGCCGAACCCTAATGTGTGAACCCTTCCCGAAACCCTATTTTATAACATAATACAACTTGTTGCAATAATTGTCTTGCATGCATTCATTCATGTGGTTTGGGGGCCTTATGCCGATTCACCTAATAATTAAATATGGGGCCCATATGCGGGCAAATCTAGTCTCATATCGGCCTCATTTAAATTTGTGTAGCGAACCCGATGCTATCTTTTGCCATGCTAAAACAACATTTAATAGGCGGGGGTTTAAACAACTTGAACCATATAATCATTTGTCGGGACGGTTCGCTTAATATGATCTAATTGCATCGCACTTTGCCATGCCGTGCATCATACATGCATCATGCCGATCTTCTGTCGTTGTATTAAATCTTGCATCCGGTGTTTCTTCTAGTGTTTTGCTTCTTCGCGGATAAGGCCGTTGAGTTGATGCGAGTGCCGACCCGATCGTCGGTTGAACCGTCGGCAATGTTTTCAGGCGAGCATCTCCCCCTTTCTACCTATCTTACTTTTATAGTATTTATTTCCCTCCTGTTGATCTATTGCTATATGTGTTGCGATGCTCTAGATTCCGTACCCTCGATATACCGTTCAGCCCTATATTTCCTTGGACACATCCTATTACCTGTTGTTTGGTAGATAGTTGGACTTGCGTCGTGTCGCTTGCTTTCAGTGTGTTGCGTGTTGTCAAGTGCCACAGTTGTTGGAGTATTGCCGCATGTGATGATGGAGATGACCATAGTTTACTTATCGTTCACTTTAATTTACGTTTAACAACTAAAATTGAAATAGCGAGAGCATCGGTGATAGAAAATATTTGGTTTCAACGCCCACTTGTGTCCGAAGACCCGAGTACTTGATACATTCCTTGATTTATCGCGCTATCCACATCCGGAGGTATATGGGACCCCTGAGCGAGCTTGATTCATCTTATTTCTTGGGGCCACAACTAGTTTGAGGTTTTATTACGATCCTGTACTTATGCCATGCTACTTTCTGTATTTAAATTGTGCGAGGAGCATCTTGTGTGCTTAGGTATGCGGAGTGATTACGCGTATCGACAAGCCCAGCCACACTTCGGGTTCCCGCTTACATGCCATCATTGGCGCAACCTTGAGTCCGTCTCGAGCTTGCTTACTCGATTGCGGGATCTACTCAAAGGGTGGCCCCAAATATTTACGAATCTTGTGATTGTTCACCGTGAAAGCCTCGTTGGGTTTGATTTGGTTTTTCCGAGGTTGATCGAGCGTGTTGCTATTGGTGCACCCGGCCGGGTAAAACTTTACGAAAGCCGTGTCCTTGGATATGGACGACTTGGAGCACGAGTATCGATCATAGACAAGCATAACTAAATTTTATTGCTATAAATTTGACTTTATAATGACTAGTAATCAGCTTCACTATAATGGAATGGCTAATAATGCCCACAATTGCTTGTTTGGATTGGCGCTGCGACCATTGTACTGACTAGTAAGTATTACAACTACAAAGGAATGGCTGAATAAAAGTACCAACAAGCCGGGTTTTGGGTTATCTCATGCCAATTGTATCGACTAGTAAGTGTTGCCACTATAACGAAATGATTAACTAAAAGTGCCCACTTGTTTATTTTATCGATGATTATCTATACCTGACTAGTAATTGCTGCTTGATAATAATAAATAAAATTGCTAACCTGTGAGTTCCTCGGTTGACTTCTCGTTTGGTCTCGAGAAACGCCAGGATGGGTTTGTTTGGTGTTAGCTTCAGGTTGGCTCCGGATAGGTCACTCTTATCCCTCTCTGATAACCGCCAGTTGTATCGAGTCTCTATAGGTTGTTTAGTGCATGCTGCCGCTGCCGCTTAGTCCACCATACCTTTGTAGGCGAGGACCGCCGAATTCTAGCCTCTGGTGTCTTGGCCTCGATCGACGCTCCTTCTTTTCCTTTGCCCTTTGTCGGCACCCTTTTGTTTAAGCAGGTTTTGAGTTCGATGCGTTAGCAGGGTTACCCTTCCGGCTTGGCTCGGCAGGGTTATGGACGCCATTGGTTATTCTTCGTGGCTCTTAGCCCCATTTGCATCTTGTCCGTAGTCGGACGCTCCATCTTTTCAAGGTGATTTGGATCTTTGTCAGATATCGTATTCTTGACTCATTGAGTCGTTATATATATCTGCTCATGGGTCCCATCGAGGACTGTTGTGTAATGTTATTACCGCTTTCCACCACGAAAGTGCTGGGCACCTTTGAATCGCTTTCTATGCGGGTTTGGCAATTTTGCTCAAACTTGCATAGGTCCGATCGAGGGTGTTACAGAGTGGTATCGAGCTCAGCGGCTATGCGATACCCAAGTCCAAATTTCAGAGGATAACCTAGCTAACGGCCGAAGTAGAGTGTCAAAACTATTTTTGCAAAATCGGTTGGATAGTTCTGATTAGGTCTGATTTTACTCCTTACCCCTCTGCTGTTCTCCTCTTACCTCTACGTGTTTTGAATCCGCTCTCTTCTCTTTCTTCGAGTCCAGGATTTCTCGCGGTTGGGCTTCCGTCGTACCTTCAGGGTTTCACTTTCCCCCCCTTTTGTAACGGAGGTGCTACGATCATCAATCTGCAACTTTTCTGTTGTACCCTTCCTCCAATCTTTTGTTCTTGAGTTCTTTATCCATATGTGTTCCTTGCTGGATATCCGTGTCGTTGAAAAACATATGAGAAGGACGAGCATTGGTGAAGTTGGAGTATACCTTGAGCATGTGTTGTTCATGCCAATGGAACCATCGCGGAACCTAATCATTGTGTCTTTCATACGATTTCTGTTGGCATCATCCCTTTGTTCCGGATACCGCCTATGAAGATCTTCAGTCTAAATCTCGAGAGTTGAGTTGCCTGATTCTCCTTCCCAGGTATAGAGTTGATAGTTTGGGTCCGGGATGGACTGATCACCCTACTCGACTCTTACTGTTCGCTCTGTACATCGAACGGGTGGATCAATGTAACTTTTCCCTCTTCTAATGGAAGTTAGAGGTGGCCTTATCGTTTGATACCTCTACCTTCGTCCTTTGTTTCCCAGAGTGTTCTCCCGACGATCAAGAACAACGAACCTTTGTTGGTGGTGTCGCCGATTTCAAGATGGAGGATGAACCCTCGTTAGTGGTGTCGCGAGGATCTACGCGAAGCGAGAAGACGCAGATCGCCGACCTTCCTTCCGGTACCATGAGGCGGATCTCGAGGGCGAGATCCATTGTTAGTGGTGTCGAATTGTGGCATCCCACAAAAACCACTACTAGAAAATCGCGTTGAATTTATGCATTGCATCGTCATCATCATGCATTGTTTGCATCAAACTATTTTCTGCAACGCCCGTTTTGTTTTCCAAGACGCCCCATCTTCATTCAAACACCAAAACCGGGTCCCCGGAATATTTTGTTTTGGCCGTTATCGGTTTGCACACGGCCTGTTTAAATCAAATAAAAATTATATTATTTTTAGTGGGGGCAGTTGTAACACCCTCAGAATCGGACCTATGCAAGTTTGAGCGAAGTTCGCCAAACCCGCATAGAAACGATCCAAAGGTGCCCACCAGGCACTTTCGTGCGGGTGGAAAACGAAGTAATAACATTACACAACAGTCCTCGATGGGACCCACAGAACAGATTTATACAACAGCGACTCAAAGAGTCAAGAATACAGATATAATATACAAGATCCAAATCACCTTGAAAACGGTAGAGCGTCCGACTACGGACAAGAAGCAAATGGGGCTAAGAGCCCTGAAGAATAACCAATGGCGTCCATAACTCCGAGCCAAGCGGAAGGGTAACCCCGCTAACGACGTCGATCTCAACCTGCTTGAACAAAAAGGGTGCCGAAAGGGCAAAGGAAAAGAAGGAGGCCAAGATCGAGGCCAAGACACGGCGAGGCTAGAATTCGGTCCTCGCCACATAGGTATGGTGGATCGAGCGGCAAGATGCACTAAACAACCTATAGAGACTCGATACAACGGGCGGTTATCAGAGGGGGATGAGAATGACCTATCCGGATCCAACCTGAAGCTAACACCAAACAAACCCATCCTGGCGTTTCCCCCTCGAGACCAAACGAGGAAGTCAACCGAGGAACTCACACCGTTGGCAGTTTTATTTATTCTTATCGCAGCAATTACTAGTCAGGTATAGATAATCGTCCTGATAAAATAAGCAGTGGGCCCTTTTTAGTTAATCCTTCCGTTATAGTGGCAACACTTACTAGTCAGATACAATTAGCATGAGATAACCCTTAAACCCAGGAGTTGTTGTTACTTTTATTCAGCCATTCCGTTGTAGTTACAATACTTACTAGTCAGGTACAATGGTCGCAAGCGACACTCCAAACAAGCAGCCAGGGCGTATTAATTAGCCATTCCGTTATAGTGAAGCTGATTACTAGTCATTATAAGTCAAATTTATAACAATAAACTTTAGTTATGCTTGTCTATGATCGAGATCTGTGCTCCAAGTCGTCCATATCCATGACACGGCTTCGAGAAAGTTTTACCCGGGTGCACCAATAGCAACACACGCTCGATCAACCTCGGAAAAACCAAATCAAAACCCAACGAGGCTTTCACGACTGAACAATCACAGGATTCAGAGATATTTCAGGGGGCCACCCCTTGAAGTACACCCGCAACGAAGTAAGCAAGCTTCGAGACGGACCCAAGGTTTGTGGGGCCGGCGGTAAACGACAGCAGATCCCCAAACGGGGACTGTCGATACCACGTAAACGGGTCACAATTCCTAACAGACAAAGGTGCTCCTCGCACAATTTAAATATAAGTAGCATGGCATAAGTACAGGATCATAAATAAAACCTCAAACTAGTTTGTGGCCCCAAGAAATAAGTCCAATCAAGCTCGCTGGGGGTCCCATATACCTCCCGATGTGGATAGCGATAAATCAAGGAACAGTATCAAGTACTGGGTCTTACGGGACACAAGTGGCTGCTCGAAACCAAATATTATCTATCACCCACCGATGCCTCGCTTATTTCAATTTTAGTTGTTAAAGAAATTAAAGTGACGATAAGTAAAACTAGAATCATCTCCAACATCAACATGCGGCAATACATCAGCAACTGTGGCATATGACGACACACACCAGCACTCGAGCAAGCGACTACGACGCGCAAGTCCAACTATCTACCAAACAACAGGTAATAGGATGTGTCCAAGGCAATATAGGGCTGCAGGGGATTTCACAGGTACGGAAGCTAAAGCATCGCAACACAGATAGCAATAGATCAACAGGAGGGAATAAATACTAGAAAAGTAAGATGGGTAGAAAGGGGGAGATGCTCGCCTGAAAACATTGTCGAAGGTTCAACCGAAGAACGGGGCGAAGCTCACATCAACTCGACGACCTTATCCGCGAAGAAGCAAAACACTAGAAGAAACAACGGATGCACTATTTAATGCAACGGCAGAAGATCGGCATGATGCATGCATGATGGATGACATGGCAAAGGTGCGATGCAATTAGGTCATATTGCGAACGGGGTCCCGACAATTAATATATGGTTCAAGTTGTTTAAACCCCGCATATTAAATGTTGTTTAACACGGCGTAAAGTTTCACCGGTTAAGCTACACAAGTTTAAATGAGGCCGATATGAGACTAGATTTGCCGCATATGGGCCCCATATTTAATTATACGGTGAATCGCGAAGGCCCCAAACCACATGATATGCATGCGAGATGTCAAAGTATGCAACAATTCATATAGTTGACCATTTATAAAAAATAGGGTTCTGGAGAGGGTTCACATTAGGGTTCACGAACTTGAGGTTCCGGTTCGGGTCGGCCTCGGTTCAGGGTTCGACGGGTTCGGTCTCGCGAGCGTTCTCATCGGGGTAGTTCTTGGCGTTCAGAAGCCGGACTTGGTTCGTGTCGGGCGCCGGATACTTCCGGGCCGATGCCGTTCTTGTTGTTGTGCCGGTCTTGTCGGGTCCCACGGGGTCGGTCTTGCTGTCGCGAGGATCTTGTCGGGCTCGCGCCATCGAGTCGGTGTCAACATTCGGGGCGTTCTCGTGGCAATCTTGGCATCCTGGGGATGATCCTGTCGCATCCGCGGTCTACGGTCATGTTGTCGGTCTTGGCGTCCGGGGGGGAAGTTCTCGCTGTCCGTGGCGGAGATCTTGAAGGTCCCTGAACTCGGCGAACTTGGCGTACTCCCGGTTCGGGTCCAGGCGCCTCGGATCGGTCTTGCGGATCGAGCCTCGGGTCCGGGAAGATCTTGTCGATAACCAATCTCTCACACCGACGGCTCATCCGACATCTTCGAACTAGCACCGAACGGGGGTCGCAAGAAGGAGCTGGCACGAGGCAGGCCGCGGCACAGCGGGCGGACGGCCCTGCAGCGATCTTGACGGATGCTTCACAGCCAAGGCCCCGCACGAGCAGCGGCAGACTCCGTAGGGCGGCGGCCGGCAAGCTCGGCGGTGGAGGACGTCCGCGGCGGCGACGGCCGGAGGCGGACGATCGCGGCCGCGAGCGCACGGGCCGGCGGCGAGCGCGAGGCGGGAGAGGCGGCGGAGGTCGAGGCGAGGGGCATGGTCGACGCGTGGCAGCCGGGCACGCTCGCCGGAGGCGTGAAGCCGAGCAGTTGCGAGGACGGAAGGCGGCCGAAAGGTAGCACGGGTCGGCGTGGTCGAGAGGCGGCCGGAGAAAGCGGGCGGCGGGTCGGGTGGTCCGCGGGCGGCGGCGCTCGAGCGGGCCACGGCGGCGGAGGCGAAGCGGGAGGGACGGCTGGCAAGGAGCTCCGGCGTGAAGGTGGCAAGGACGACGGGCCGTGGCGGGACGGCCCGGAGGATGGCGAGGCAGGCGGCGCAAGGCTGGGTGCTGGGCGGCGGAGCGACGAGAGAGGGGGCTGGCGATGGCGCAGCGCGGAGGAGCCGAGGGGAGGCGCGGCACCGCTGTCTCGGAAGGGCGCTGGGAGCGCGCTGCCCGAGGTGGACGGGGAGCGAACGCGCGAGGCGGGAGGAGAGGCGGGGAAGAGCAGCGGCTCATGGCGGGGTCATGGGCGCTGGCCGGAGGGAGCAGGGCAAGCGAGCTCAAGGGGTGAGCGGTGGTCGGGGAGGAGAGGCCAGGCGAGGTTGGAGGAGGTCAGGGAGGTGGGGCACGCTGGGGAAGATGCACAGGTGGTGCCAGGCGTGTGGGGACGGGGTAGGGCCATGGGTGTGCTGTGCGTGAGTGCATGTGTGGGTGGTCTGGGCAGGGCCAGCAGGGAGTGGGTCCCGGGGGTCAGAGGGGTGAGTTGAGAGGGCTGGTAGGCGTGCGTGTAAGTGGGGGTGAGGGAGAGAAAAAGGGAGGGAGAGAGAGAGGCCACGTGGCGGGTTGGGGTTGGTGAGGGGGAGGGAGAGGGTGAGGTGGCATGTTCTGATTGGGTGGAGTGAGGTGGCCAGGGGTGTGGGTAGGATAGTGGGTAGCTTTAGGAATTTAGGAGGTGGACCGATTTAAACAGGGGGTGGTCGTTCGGGTCTACTCGGCCCGTTCGACTGCCCCACAAAAGTAATTTAATATTTTATTTACTTTAATTGGGCCATTTGCAAACCGATAGCAACAAAACAAAATACTCCGGAGCCCCGGGGTTTGGCGTTTGAATAAAGATGGGGCATTTTAGAAAACAAAACGGGCTTTGCGAAAATAGTTTTGGCAAACAATGCATGATGATGACGATGCAATGCACAAATTCAACGCGATTTTCTAGTAGTGGTTTTTGCGGGATGCCACAATTCGACACCACTAACAAGGGATCTCGCCCTCGAGATCCGCCTCATGGTACCAGAAGGAAGGTCGGCGATCCTCGTCTTCTCACTTCGTGTAGACCCTCGCGACACCACTAACGAGGGTTCATCCTCCATCTTGAAATCGGCGACACCACCAACAAAGGGTCGTTGTTCCTGAACGCCGAGAGAACACTCCGGAGAACAAAGGACGAAGGTAGAGGTATCAAACGATAAGGCCACCCCTAACTTCCACTAGAAGAGAGAGAAGTTACATTGATCCACCAGTTCGATGTACCGAGCGAACAGTAAGAGTCGGTTAGGGTGATCAGTCCATCCCGGACCCAACTATCAACTCTATAGATGGGTAGGAGAATCAGGCAACCCAACCCTCGAGATTTGGACTGAAGATCTTCATAGGTGGTATCCGGAACAAAGGAATGTTGCCAGCAGAAATCGTATGAAAGACACAATGATTAGGTTTCGCGATGGTTCCATTGGCATGAACAACACATGCTCAAGGTATACTCCAACTTCACCAATGCTCGTCCTTCTCATATGTTTTTCAATGACACAGATATCCAGCAAGGAACACGAATGGATAAAGAGGTCAAGAACAAAAGATCGGATGAAGGGCACATTAGACCAGTTGCAGATTGATGATCGTAGCACCTCCGTTACAAAAGGGAGAAAACGAAACCCTGAAGGTACGACGGAACCCAACCACGAAATCTCGGACTCAAGAGAGAGATAAGAGATTCAAAACAGCGAGAGGTGAGAGAAGAATAGCAGGGGTAAGGGTAAGAGTAAAATCAGACCTAATCGAACTATCCAACCGATTTAGCCAAATAGTTTTGACACTCTACTTGCCGTTAGCTAGGTTATCCTGACAGTCGGACTTGTGGGTATCGCAACCGCCGAGCTCGATACCACTCAGTAACACCCTCGGAATCGGACCTATGCATGTTTGAGCGAAGTTCGCCAAACCCGCATAGAAACGATCCAAAGGTGCCCACCAGCACTTTAAATCGGGTGGAAACGGCGTAATAACATTACACAACAGTCCTCGATGGGACCCTGAGTAATTTATACAACAGCGACTCAAAGAGTCAAGAATACATATATAATATACAAGATCCAAATCACCTTGAAAACGGTAGAGCGTCCGACTACGGACAAGAAGCAAATGGGGCTAAGAGCCCTGAAGAATAACCAATGGCGTCCATAACCCTGCCCAAAGCCAAGGAAGGGTAACCACGCTAACGACGCCGATCTCAACTTGCTTGAACAAAAGGGTACAAAGGGCAAAGGAAAAAGAAGGAGCGTCAAGATCGAGGCCAAGACACGGCGAGGCTAGAATTGGGTCCTCGCCTACATAGGTATGGTGGATGAGCGGCGGCAAGATGCACTAAACAACCTATAGAGACTCGATACAACGGGAGGTTATCAGAGGGGGATGAGAATGACCTATCCGGATCCAACCTGAAGCTAACACCAAACAAACCCATCCTGGCGTTTCCCCCTCGAGACCAAACGAGGAAGTCAACCGAGGAACTCACACCGTTGGCAGTTTTATTTATTCAGTTATCGTTGCAGCAATTACTAGTCAGGTATAGATAATCGTCCTGATAAAATAAGCAGTGGGCCCTTTTTAGTTAATCCTTCCGTTATAGTGGCAACACTTACTAGTCAGATACAATTAGCATGAGATAACCCTTAAACCCAGGAGTTGTTGTTACTTTTATTCAGCCATTCCGTTGTAGTTACAATACTTACTAGTCAGGTACAATGGTCGCAAGCGACACTCCAAACAAGCAGTTGTGGGCAGTATTAATTAGCCATTCCGTTATAGTGAAGCTGATTACTAGTCATTATAAGTCAAATTTATAACAATAAACTTTAGTTATGCTTGTCTATGATCGAGATACTGTGCTCCAAGTCGTCCATATCCGCGGACACGGCTTTCAGAAAGTTTTACCCGGCCGGGGTGCACCAATAGCAACACACGCCGATCAACCTCGAAAACCAAATCAAAACCCAACGAGGCTTTCACGACCGAACAATCAGGATTCAGAGATATTTCAGGGGCCACCCTTGAAGTACACCATAGAACGTAAGCAAGCTTCGAGACGGACCCAAGGTTTGTGGGGCGGTAAGCGGTAATGACAGCAGATCCCCAAGCGGGATCATCGATACCACGTAACGGGTCATAATTCCTAACGACAAAGGTGCTCCTCGCACAATTTAAATACAGTAAGTAGCATGGCATAAGTACAGATCGTAAATAAAACCTCAAACTAGTTTGTGGCCCCAAGAAATAAGTCGAATCAAGCTCAAGCTCGGGGGTCCCATATACCTCCCGGATGTGGATAGCGCGATAAATCAAGGAACAGTATCAAGTACTCGGGGTCTTACGGACACAAGTATGCTCGAAACCAAATATTATCTATAACCCACCGATGACTCTGCTTATTTCAATTTTAGTTGTTAAACAGAAATTAAAGTGACGATAAGTAAAACTAGAATCATCTCCAACATAAACATGGGGCAATACATCAAAGAATGGCATATGACGACACACCAAGACTTTCGAGCAAGCGACTACGACGCATAAGTCCAACTATCTACCAAACAACGGTAATAGGATGTGTCCAAGGCAATATAGGGCTGCAGGGGATTTCACAGGTACGGAAGCTAAAGCATCGCAACATAGATAGCAATAGATCAACAGGAGGGAATAAATACTAGAAAAGTAAGATGGGTAGAAAGGGGGAGATGCTCGCCTGAAAACATTGTCGAAGGTTCAACCGAAGAACGGGGCGAAGCTCACATCAACTCGACGACCTTATCCGCGAAGAAGCAAAACACTAGAAGAAACAACGGATGCACTATTTAATGCAACGGCAGAAGATCGGCATGATGCATGCATGATGGATGACATGGCAAAGGTGCGATGCAATTAGGTCATATTAAGCGGAACCGGGGTCCCGACAATTAATATATGGTTCAAGTTGTTTAAACCCCCGCATATTAAATGTTGTTTAACACGGCAGAAAGTTTCACCGGTTCGCTACACAAGTTTAAATGAGGCCGATATGAGACTAGATTTGCCCGCATATGGGCCCCATATTTAATTATACGGTGAATCGGCAGAAGGCCCCCAAACCACATGATATGCATGCGAGATGTCAATTAAGTATGCAACAATTCATATAGTTGACCATTTATAAAAAATAGGGTTCTCGGAGAGGGGTTCACACATTAGGGTTCGACGAACTTGAGGTTCCGGGGTTCGGGGTCGGCCTCGGGGTTCAGGGTTCGACGGGTTCGGTCTCGGCAGAAGCGTTCTCGGATATCGGGGGTAGTTCTTGGCGTTCCAGGAAGCCGGACTTGGTTCGGTGTCGGGGCGCTTCGGATACTTCCGGGCCGATGCCGTTCTTGTTGTTGTGCCGGTCTTGTCGGGTCCCACGGGGTCGGTCTTGCTGTCGCGAGGATCTTGTCGGGCTCGCGCCATCGAGTCGGTGTCAACATTCGGGGCGTTCTCGTGGCAATCTTGGCGTCCTGGGGATGATCCTGTCGCATCCGCGGTCTACGGTCATGTTGTCGGTCTTGGCGTCCGGGGGGGAAGTTCTCGCTGTCCGTGGCGGAGATCTTGAAGGTCCCTGAACTCGGCGAACTTGGCGTACTCCCGGTTCGGGTCCAGGCGCCTCGGATCGGTCTTGCGGATCGAGCCTCGGGTCCGGGAAGATCTTGTCGGGATAACCAATCTCTCCACACTGACGGCTCATCCAGACATCTTCCGGAACTAGCACCGAACGGAGGGGGTCGCGCGCAAGGGGAGCTGGCACCGAGGCAGGCCGCACAAAGCGGCGGCGAGGCGGCCTGCACGATCTTGACGGATGCTTCACAGGCCAAGGGGCCCGCACGAGCAGCGGCAGGACTCCGGGCGAGGGCGGCCTGCCTGGCAAGCTCTGCTTGGCGGTGGAGGGGTCCCAGCGGCGGCGACGCCTGAGGCGGCGACGCGCGGCGAGGGACGGCCGGGCGAGCGAGGCCGGGAGAGCAGGCAGCGGAGGTCGAGGCGAGGGCATGGTCGACGCAGTGGCGAGCCGCATGGCCCCGGGCGGCGGAGGCGTAAGCCGGGGCGGTTGCTGTGGACGGAAGGCGGCCGAGAGCACGGGTCGGGCGGCGAGGAGGCGGCGCCGGAGAAAGCGGCGCGGGTCGGGTGGTCACGGCGCTCGAGCGCCACGGCGCGGGAGGCGAGCGGGAGGGCGGCTGCGGGCGAGCTCCCTTCGGCGGTGAAGGATGGCACAGGACGACGGCGAGGGACGGCCCGACACGAGGATGGCGAGGAGACGGGCGCTTGGCCGGGTGCTGGGCGGCGAGCGAGAGAGGAGGGGGGCTCGGCGCAGGCTCGCCGGAGGGAGGAGGAGGCGCTGGCCACCGCTGCCGAAGGCGGGGAGCGGGCTGCGGCGAGGTGGACGGGACGGGCGAACGTGGAGGCGGAGGAGAGGTCGGGAAGAGCGGTCTTGCTGGGCGTGCTCATGGGGCGGGTCATGGGCGCTTGTCGGAGGGGAGCGGGCGGGCGAGCTCAAGGGGTGAGGTCGGGGAGGAGAGGCAGCGAGGTTGGAGGAGGTTGCGGAGAGGTGGGGCACGCTGGGAAGATGCACAGGCCTTGTGCCAGGCGTGGGGACGGGGTAGGGCCCGCGGGGTGTGCCGTGTGCGTGAGTGCATGTGTGGGTGGGGGTGCTGGGCAGCGGGGGCCGCGCGGGAGTGGGTCCCGGGGGTCAGAGGGGTGAGTTGAGAGGGCTGGTAGGCGTGCGTGTAAGTGGGGGTGAGGGAGAGAAAAAGGGAGGGAGAGAGAGAGGCCACGTGGCGGGTTGGGGTTGGTGAGGGGGAGGGAGAGGGTGAGGTGGCATGTTCTGATTGGGTGGAGTGAGGTGGCCAGGGGGTGTGGGTAGGATAGTGGGTAGCTTTAGGAATTTAGGAGGTGGACCGATTTAAAAACAGGGGTGGTCGTTCGGGTCTACTCGGCCCGTTCGACTGCCCCACAAAAGTAATTTAATATTTTATTTACTTTAATTGGGCCATTTGCAAACCGATAGCAACAAAACAAAATACTCCGGAGCCCCGGGGTTTGGCGTTTGAATAAAGATGGGGCATTTTAGAAAACAAAACGGGCTTTGCGAAAATAGTTTTGGCAAACAATGCATGATGATGACGATGCAATGCACAAATTCAACGCGATTTTCTAGTAGTGGTTTTTGCGGGATGCCACAGCAGTCGAACGGGCCAGATCGACCCGAACGACCACCCCCAGGTTTTATAATCGGTCCACCCTTAATCCTTTTTATACCCATCCTATCCTACCCACCCCCTAGCCACATCACTTCTTCCAATGCCTCGCCACGTCATCCTATCCTAAATCCCCACCAACCGCCACCACGTGGCCTCCCTCTCTCCCTCCTCCTCAATCCTCTCACACCACTCACCACGACCCCAGGGACCCACCCGTCAGCCTTCCCTGACCCGTCCAACCCTCCTCACCCACACGCCTGGACCCGCTGGGTCCCACCACTGACCGTCTCCTGCGTCGCTATTGCGTCTCCCCACGCCTCCCTCCGTCGCTCTCCTCTCTCTCTCCGCGGCCATGCCGCTTAGCCCACCTCCGCCTCCTCCGCATCCGGCTGCCCGGCCCACCTTCCGCCTCCATCCGCCGCTCCCACCTCAGCTGGCTGCCCCACCCAGACCGCTGGCCTCGCCTGGCTCCCGCCACCGGTCTCCGCGCCACACCGCTGCCGCGATCCTTCTCCGGCCACTTCTGCCTCCCGCCCGAGCCTCCGCTGGCCCGCCGGCTCTCCGCCTCCAGCCTCCACTGGCCCAGCTCCGCGCACCACGGCCCTCCCCTTCGCTCGCCCGTCGGTCTTCCTCCGTGAGCTCGCGCAGCCCTCCTCGCGGCTGGCGCCGCCCATGGCCTCGTCGCGTCAGCCCTCGGTGCGGCTGGCCCACGACGCCGCCGCCAGATCCTCGTCGGCCGCCGCCTCGCCTCCGCACGCCTGCCCCTCGCCCCGCCGCTTCGCAGTTCGCTTTGCCGCCTCGTCACCGCGGACCCCACCTTGGGGGCCTGCTCGAAACCCGCGATGGCCTGCAACGCCTCGGTCGGTGAGGTCCCTCCGTCAACATCCGAGGCCAACCTCTACCGCCTGCCCGCTATCGCCCCGTGACGCCTTGAACCAGACCAATCCCGCTGTATGTCAAGATCTTGATGCAAAGAACACCGCATACCGATGCAAGAGAACGGAACCCCAAGGTCTTATCCGGAGCGACGAGCTTCTACTCGACCCGAGCCGCAACAAGTACTTCTCCTGGATCGATGCAGAAACAGACGCCAGTCATCGACTCGAATCGACAAGTGCTCCTCGAGGATGCCAAGCACTTCACCCGGATGCCGAGACCGCGATGGCGCGACCAACAAGACCTCATAGCGGCAAGATCGACCCAGCGGAACCCGACAAGATCGCATGCGACAAGAACGACACCGTCTGGTGGCGAGACCGATGCGCCCGACGCCAACCAAGCCCTGCTTCGGTTGCGACAAGACCTACGAAACCGAGAATGACCCCGAGGCCGAGAACGATCCCGTCGAACCCCAGATCCGAACCTCGCCGACCCGTCGAACCCTAGACCCTGAGACCGATCCCGAACCCCGGAAACCAAGAACTGCCGAACCCTAATGTGTGAACCCTTCCCGAAACCCTATTTTATAACATAATACAACTTGTCGCATAATAATTGTCTTGCATGCATACATTCATGTGGTTTGGGGGCCTTATGCCGATTCACCTAATAATTAAATATGGGGCCCATATGCGGGCAAATCTAGTCTCATATCGGCCTCATTTAAATTTGTGTAGCGAACCCGATGCTATCTTTTGCCATGCTAAAACAACATTTAATATGCGGGGGTTTAAACAACTTGAACCATATAATCATTTGTCGGGACCCGGTTCCGCTTAATATGATCTAATTGCATCGACTTTGCCATGCCGTGCATCATACATGCATCATGCCGATCTTACATCGTTGTATTAAATCTTGCATCCGGTGTTTCTTCTAGTGTTTTGCTTCTTGGATAAGGCCGTTGAGTTGATGCGAAAAGTGCCGATCGTCGGTTGAACCGTCGGCAATGTTTTCAGGCGAGCATCTCCCCCTTTCTACCTATCTTACTTTTATAGTATTTATTTCCCTCCTGTTGATCTATTGCTATATGTGTTGCGATGCTCTAGATTCCGTACCCTCGATATACCGTTCAGCCCTATATTTCCTTGGACACATCCTATTACCTGTTGTTTGGTAGATAGTTGGACTTGCGCGTCGTAGTCGCTTGCTCGAGTGCTGTTGCGTGTTGTCAAGTGCCACAGTTGTTGGAGTATTGCCGCATGTGATGATGGAGATGACCATAGTTTTACTTATCGTTCACTTTAATTTCTGTTTAACAACTAAAATTGAAATAAGCAGAGGCATCGGTGGGTGATAGAAAATATTTGGTTTCGAGCCACTTGTGTCCCGTAAGACCCGAGTACTTGATACATTCCTTGATTTATCGCGCTATCCACATCCGGAGGTATATGGGACCCCGAGCGAGAGCTTGATTCAGTCTTATTTCTTGGGGCCACAACTAGTTTGAGGTTTTATTACGATCCTGTACTTATGCCATGCTACTACGTATTTAAATTGTGCGAGGAGCACACTGCATCTGTTAGGTATGCGAGTGATTACGGTATCGACAAGCCCAGCCACACTTTCGGGTTCCCGATCGCCACGACCATTGGCGCAACCTTGAGTCCGTCTCGGAGCTTGCTTACTCCGCTATGGGATCTACTCAAAGGGTGGCCCCAAATATTTCTGAATCTTGTGATTGTTCGATCGTGAAAGCCTCGTTGGGTTTTGATTTGGTTTTCGAGGTTGATCGGCGTGTGTTGCTATTGGTGCACCCGGCGGGTAAAACTTTCGAAAGCCGTGTCATGGATATGGACGACTTGGAGCACGATCTCGATCATAGACAAGCATAACTAAATTTTATTGCTATAAATTTGACTTTATAATGACTAGTAATCAGCTTCACTATAATGGAATGGCTAATAATACGCCCACAATTGCTTGTTTGGATTGGCGCTTGCGACCATTGTACCTGACTAGTAAGTATTACAACTACAACGGAATGGCTGAATAAAAGTACCAACAACTGCTGGGTTTTGGGTTATATCATGCCAATTGTATCTGACTAGTAAGTGTTGCCACTATAACGAAATGATTAACTAAAAGTGCCCACTGTTTATTTTATCAGGATGATTATCTATACCTGACTAGTAATTGCTGCAACGATAACCGAATAAATAAAATTGCCAACGGTGTAAGTTCCTCGGTTGACTTCCTCGTTTGGTCTCGAGGGGGAAACGCCAGGATGGGTTTGTTTGGTGTTATCTTCAGGTTGGCTCCGGATAGGTCACTCTTATCCCTCTCTGATAACCGCCAGTTGTATCGAGTCTCTATAGGTTGTTTAGTGCATCCGCCGCTTAGTCCACCATACCTTTGTGGCGAGGACCTTGAATTCTAGCCTCGCCGTGCACTGGCCTCGATCTTGACGCTCCTTCTTTTTCCTTTGCCCTTTGTCGGCACCCTTTGTTTAAGCGGTTTGAGTTCGATGCCGTTAGCGGGGTTACCCTTCCGCTTGGCACGGCAGGGTTATGGGCGCCATTGGTTATTCTTCGGGCTCTTAGCCCCATTTGCATCTTGTCCATAGTCGGACGCTCCATCTTTTCAAGGTGATTTGGATCTTTGTCTTGTATATATTCGTATTCTTGACTCATTGAGTCGTATATATATATTCGTCTGTGGGTCCCATCGAGGACTGTTGTGTAATGTTATTACTTCGCTTTCCACCGCACGAAAAGTGCTGTGAGCACCTTTGAATCGTTTCTATGCGGGTTTGGCGAATTTTGCTCAAACTTGCATAGGTCCGATTCTGAGGGTGTTACATGGAACAAGGGAGAGGAAGGTCTTCGTTGAGTATCGAACGTGTGACCGACTGCGGGAAGAGTACGACTACATCACCCACGAGAATCTGCTCTCGTTAACCGCTTTGGAATCTTCGAGGGTAAGTTATTCCATCGACTCGTTGCTACAATATAGTAGATAGATCTTGGCTTGTTTGTTTGTATGCGATAGAAAATTTTTGTTTTCCATGCTACGAAACCCTCTGATGGTATCGAGCCGTGTCTATATGTAGATCATTGACGAGTAGAACACAATGGTCATTGTGGGCGTTGATGCTTTTATTGTCAATTGCTTCTTGTGTACTTTGTATCTTGCGGGATGTTGGGATGAAGCGGCCCGGGCTAACCTTACATGACATCGTTCATGAGACTTGATCCACGCTTGACATGCAACTTGTATTGCATAAGTGGCTTTGCGGGTGCCCGTTTCTCCTAGCATAGTTAAGATCCAATTTACAACGTGTGATTAACAATACTAGTATCGATGTTGTGGTTCATGTTCGTAAGTTAGAACGACACTTATTGAAAGCCCCAAACCACGTAAAACATGCAAAGAAAGTAGAGGCGTCTAAATTTGTTTTGCAGGGGTGTGCTGTGATGTGATATGGCCATGATTGTGATTATATTTGATGTATGCAATGATCCTTATTGTAAGTTGTCAACCGGCAGGAGCCATATGGTTGTCTTTAATTTATGTTAAGACCCGCATGTCTATTCAAAGTAGTTGTAATAGTTGAAGCCGGTGGTCGACAACCATGGAGAAGCGTCATTGACCTTGATGCAATGCCGGTGATGATGGAGATCATGTTCGTGCTTGAAGATGGAGATTGGAAGCGCAAAGAAGAAAGGCCATATCATATCACATATTATGAATTGCATGTGATGTTAATCCTTTATGCATCTTGTATTGCTTAGTTAATGACGGTAGCATTATAAGACGATCCCTCATGCACATGAATTTCAAGTCATAAAGTGTTCACCCTTAGTTAGCACCGTTGCTAAAGCTTGTTGTTTCGAAGCACCACGTGATGATCGGATGTGTTAGATTCCGCAAGTGTATACAACGTGAGCAAGCCAGATTTGCTCATGCGGAAACTAAGGTTTGATCTTGACGAGCCTAGCATGTACATATATGGTCTCGGAACACGGATCACCGAAAGGTAAAGCATGAATCATATAGTAGATATGATGAACATGTCGATTGCCATTATTGAAACTATATCAACTCTCGTGATGATCGGTGTTGATGTGGTGGATTTGGTTCGTGATCACTAAAACAATGTGAGGGATATTGTTTTGAGGAGTTCACCTTGATTAATTTTATTATTAATTTGAACTCAATTTGTCATAAACTTAGTCTAAACTATTGCAAATATGTTGTAGATCAATGGCAGCCCCTACCATCAATTTTAATGCTCCTAGAGAAAGAAAAGTTGAAAAACAATGGAAGCAACTTCATGGATTGGTTCCGCAATTTGAGGATTGTCCTCACTGGTAATTTGATCTATGTGCTGGATGCATTTGGGTGACCCGCTGCGGTGATGCTACCGACGAAGTAAAGAACGTTTACCTCACTCGGAAGACTCAGTACTCCACAGTTCAGTGTGCTATCTTGTATGGTTTAGAATCGGAGCTTCAGAAAAGGTTTGAGAATTCAGACCCACATGATATTGTCCGTGAACTCAAATTGATCTTTGAGACTCACGCGACAATTGAGAGCTATGAGGCTTCTGAAAAGTTCTTTAACTGCAAGATGGAAGAGGGCAGCTCCGTCAGTGAGCATGTGCTTAAGATGTCTAGGCACGCAAGCAAACTTCAAAGCTTGGGTATAGTGATTCCTAATGCTTTGGGGATTTACCGTGTCCTCCAAACACTACCACCAAGTTACAAGAACTTTTTGATGAACTACAACATGCAAAACATGAACAAGCAGTTGCCAGAACTGTTTGCTATGTTGAAATCTACAGAAGTGGAGATTAAGAAAGAGCACCAAGTGTTGATGGTCAATAAGACCACCAAATTCAAGAAAGGAAAGTCTAAGCAAAAGGTACACTTCAAGAAGGGTGGTAAGAAAGTTACCGCGCCGACGAAGAAGACCAAGGCTGGACCTAAGCACGAATCGAGTGCTTTTACCAAGAAGGAGAAGGTCACTAGAAGCGAATTGCCCAAAGTACTTGGCGGATTTGAAGAACGGCAACATCAAGAAGAAAGGTATATCCGATATACATGTTATTGATGTGTATCTCACTAGTACTCATAGTAGTGCTGGATATTTGATCTTGGTTCGGTTGCTCATATTTGTAACTCAAACAGGTCTTTGCAGAATAAGCGGAAGCTAGCGAAGAACGAGGTGACGATGCGCGTGGAAACGGATCAAAGGTTGATGTGATCGCGGTCGACGCTACCCTTCATCTACCATCGGGATTAGTTTTATACTTAAATAATTGTTATTTGGTGCCTGCGTTAAGCATGAACATTATATCGGGATATTGTTTATTGCGAGACGGTTACTTGTTTAAGTCCGAGAATAATGGTTGTTCGATTTATATGAGTAATATGTTTTATGCACATGCACCTTTGATAGATGGTCTATTCTTATTGAATCTCGATAGTGGAAATACACATATTAATAACATTGAGGCTAAACGTTTGAAATCGGGCGATAACTCGACCTATATGTGGCACTGTCGTCTTGGTCACATTGGAGTGAAGCGTATGAAGAAACTCCATTTCGATGGACTTCTCGAATCACTTGATAGATGCGAAGCATGTCTGATGGGTAAAATTACTAAGACTCCATTTTCTGGTATGATGGAGCGAGCTACGGACTTATTTGAAATCATACATACCGATGTGTGTGGTCCAATGAGTGTAGCATCGCGCGGTGGTTATCGTTATGTTCTTACCTTCACGGATGACTTGAGTAGATATGGGTATATCTATTTCATGAAATATAAGTCCGAAATTTTTGAGAAGTTTAAGGAATTTCAAAGTGAGGTAGAGAATCAACGTAACAAGAAGATTAAATTTCTACGTTCTGATCATGGAGGTGAATATCTAAGTTACGAGTTTGGCGAGCATTTGAAGAAATGCGGAATACTTTCGCAGTTGACACCGCCGGGAACACCACAGCGTAATGGTGTGTCCGAACGTTGTAATCGAACTCTCTTAGATATGGTTCGTTCTATGATGTCACTTACAGATTTACCGCTATCATTTTGGGGTTATGCATTAGAAACAGCCGCATTCACTTTAAATAGGGCACCATCTAAATCCGTTGAAACGATGAATTATGGTTTGGGAAGAAACCTAAATTGTCGTTCCTTAAAGTTTGGGGTTGCGAAGCCTATGTAAAGAAGTTACAGCCGGACAAGCTTGAAACCAAAGCGGAAAAATGCGTCTTCATAGGATACCCGAAGGAAACTATTGGGTATACCTTCTATCACAGATCCGAAGGCAAAACCTTCGTTGCCAAGAATGGATCCTTTCTAGAGAAGGAATTTCTCTCGAAAGAAGTGACTGGAAGGAAAGTAGAACTCGACGAGGTTGTCGAGCCTTCTCGCGAAATGAAGTAGTAGCGCAAGACCGGAAGAAGTTCCTATGGTGCCCGCACCAATAAGAGAGGAAGCTAATGATGATGATCATGAAACTTTGGTTGTAGTTGCTACTGAGCCTCGCGGTCAACGAGAACTCATACCACTCCAGATTGGTATGATCCCGTTATGAGTGTCATGTTGGTGGACAACACCGATGACCCTGAGACATATGAGGAAGCGATGATGAGCCCAGATTCCAATAAATGGCAAGAAGCCATGAAATCCGAGATTGGATCCATGTACGAAAACCAAGTATGGACTTTGGTGGACTTACCGGATGGACGGAAGGCTATCGAGAACAAATGGATTTTCAAGAAGAAAACAGATGCTGATGGTAATGTTACTGTCAATAAAGCTCGACTTGTCGCAAAAGGGTTTCGACAAATTCAAGGAGTTGACTACGATGAGACTTTCTCACCAGTAGCGAAGCTAAAATCTATGAGGATTATGTTAGCAATCGCTGCATATTATGATTATGAGATATGGCAGATGGATGTCAAAACAGCATTCCTCAATGGAGACATTGATGAAGAGTTGTATATGATGCAACCCAAAGGTTTTGTCGATCCTAAAGATGCTAACAAGGTATGGAAACTTCAACGATCCATCTATGGATTGAAGCAAGCATCCCGAAGTTGGAATCAACGTTTTGATAAGGTGATCAAAAGTTTTGGTTTTATACAAACTTATGGAGAAGCTTGTATTTACAAGAAAGTGAGTGGGAGCTCTATAGCATTCTTAATACTATATGTAGATGACATATTGTTGATTGGGAATGATGTAGACCTTCTTAATAGTGTCAAGGAATATTTGAATAATAGTTTTTCAATGAAGGATCTTGGCGAAGCAGCTTACATATTAGGCGTAAAGATTTATAGAGATAGATCGAGACGCCTAATATCATTGTCACAAAGTACATATTTGGACAAGGTTCTAAAGAGGTTTGGAATGGAAGATAGCAAGAAAGGGTTCTTGCCCATGTTGCCCAATACGACCTTGAGTAAAAATCGAAGTCCGACATCGGCAGAAAATAGAGAAAGGATGAGTAAGACTCCCTATGCCTCAGCCATAGGATCTCTAATGTATGCCATGCTATGTACTAGACCCGACATTGCATATGATGTTAGTTTAACTAGAAGATATCAAAGTGATCCAGGAGTGGATCATTGGACAGTGGTCAAAA
Source organism: Avena longiglumis (assembly GCA_030063025.1). Taxonomy (NCBI): domain Eukaryota; kingdom Viridiplantae; phylum Streptophyta; class Magnoliopsida; order Poales; family Poaceae; genus Avena; species Avena longiglumis. The sequence goes on from CP125978.1 coordinate 302,285,098, forward strand.
ACATCCTTAAGTACTTGAGAAGAACTAAGGATATGGTTCTTTCTTATGGAGGTGATGAAAAGCTCGTTGTTAATGGTTACACCGATGCTAGTTGGAACACCGATCCGGATAATTCTAAATCACAATCTGGATACGTATTTATTTTGAATGGTGCAGTAGTTAGCTGGAGGAGTGCAAAGCAAAGCGTTGTGGTGATATCTTCAACTGAATCGGAATACATGGCTGCTTCAGAGGCTTCACAAGAAGCGATATGGATGAAAGAGTTCATTACAGAGCTGGGTGTGGTTCCTAGTGCGCTGGACCCAATGTCTATCTACTGTGATAACATGGGCGCCATAACCAATGCGCAAGAACCAAGGTCACACAAGAAGCTGAAGCACATCAAGCTACGTTTTCACGCTATCCGAGAACATGTCCAAGATGGGGACATAAAGATTTGCAAAGTACACACAAATCTGAATGTGGCGGATCCGTTGACTAAACCTCTCCTGAGGGCAAAACATGACCAACACCAAACTGCCATGGGTGTTCGGTATATTACCATGTAATCTAGATTATATGACTCTAGTGCAAGTGGGAGACTGTTGGAGATTTGCCCTAGAGGCAATAATAAATGTAGTTATTATTATATCTTTGTGTTTATGATAAATGTTTATATTCATGCTATAATAGTATTAACAAGGAAACATTGATACTTGTGTGATTTGTAAACTTAAATTAAAGTCCCTAGTAAATCCTCTTTATAATACTAGCTTGTTGGTTAATAAATGATTGTGGTTTCCCTATCATGAACATTGATATGTTATTAACAACAAGATCATATCGTTAGGAGAATGATATGATGGACATACTCCTATAGATAAGCGTAGCATAAAGATCAAGTCATTTTAAATAGTTCAATTGCTATATGCTTTCTGATACATAGTAACCTAATTCCTTCGACCATGAGATCATGCATACCTTCACCGGATGGATGCTTTGATGACATCAAACACCACACCGTAACTGGGTGGCTATAAAGGTGGCATTGAGTGTTCGGAAAGTCACATGGATCAAGAGTGGGATTTGTCCATCCATATGACGGATAGATATACTCTGGGCCCTCTCGGTGAAATTTTATCCAATTAGCTTGCAAGCATGTGACTGGCTCACAAGGGATCACATATCACGGGAACGAGAAAAGAGTACTTATCGGTAACGAGGTTGAACTAGGTATGCAGAGATACCGACGATCATAACCTCGGATAAGTAAACTATCGTGAGACAAAGGGAAATTGGTATCGTATGTAAGTGGTTCATTCCATCGCAAAGTAATCATAGAAATATGTGGGAGCCATATGAATTTCCAGATTCCTCTATTGGTTATTGATCGGAGAAGTGTCTCGATCATGTCCGCATAATTCATGAACCGTAGGGAGACACACTTAAGGATTCGACGTTGTTTGAGTAGTTATGGAATGATGAGAAAGAGACCGAATGTTGTTCGGTGTCTTGGATGGGATTCGGGATATCACGAGGAGAATAATATTCATATAAGGAAAGTCTTGTTTCGGAGTTGGAGAATGGTTCCAGTGTTTTCATCGGGAATGTTCTAGAAAGTTCCGGAATGTCCGGCACTCCGGAGGGGAAGTGTACATGAATTTGTTATATCAAGTTGGTATGATTGCATCATGTACTAAGTGTCATCGCTGAACAAAATAGAGGATTTAATCAAATCCTTGTTTGAAAAGTCAAACGCCAAGTTTGAAAGTCAAACGGCTATTTTTGGGAAGTGGAGAGAGAGGTGGAAACCGACTTGGGGGAGGAGTTCCTCCTCCCACCGCCGGCGCACCACCAAGCCGAGTTGGAGAGGGACTCCCCTCCCCTTGGCCGGCCCCTCCACCTATAAAAGGAGGGGCAGGGCTGCCCCTCCAAGTACACAAGTTCCTACCTCTAAACCCTAGCCCCAAGCCGCCGCCGCCTCCATAGCCGCCGCCGGCCCTAGGGCACTCGCCGCCGCCTAGGTCAAGCCCTACCGCCGGCCTTGCCCCCTCCTCGGCGTGTCTAAACCCTAGATCGTCGAGGGCTCTCTCATAGTCCACCATACTCGCTCCGGTTTAAGGCGAAGCCCTGCGAGATATCCCCTCTACTTCCGGTACCACGCCGTTGTGCTGTCGGAATCGCGAGGAGAGTGCTACAACCTCCGCTGCCTGCTGGAACAAGGGAGAGGAAGGCCTTCGTCGAAAGTCTTGAACGATGTGACCGATCAAGGGAGCGCTTTAACGCAATGGAAGGATCGTCTACGCGATCTTGAGATCGGGAAGAGTACGACTACATCACCCACGAGAATCCGCTCTCGTTGAACACTTTGGAATCTTCGAGGGTAAGTTATTCCATCGACTCGTTGCTACAATCTAGTAGATAGATCTTGGCTTGTTTGTTTGTATGCGATAGAAATTTTTTGTGTTCCATGCTACGAAAACCCTACACAATGCCCTATCTACTACCTTAGAGAGGTATTAACGACAACAAAACAGAGGTACCCTCACTACCAGAAACTCGCCTACGACATGTTCATGACGGCTCGTCGGCTGAGTCACTACTTCCAGGAGCATCAGGTGATGGTCGTCAACGAGGCACCTTTGAACAGCATCCTGAACAACCCGGAAGCCATAGGACGTGTAGCCCTGTGGGGCATCGAGTTGTCTCCTCTAGACATAGTCTACGAGAAGCGCTATGCGATCAAGTCTTAGGTCCTAACGTACTTCCTCGTCCACTGGATGGAGCTGCAGCTGCCAGACACCCCGGATATGACACAGTCATGGACGATGCACTTCGATGGCTCGCGAGGCTGGAGCAGGAGCCGGGGTGATACTTACATCCCCGCAGGGCGACAAGATGAAGTACGTCCTCCGGATGAAATTTCGAGCTTCCAACAACGAAGCCGAATACGAGGCCCTCATCCACGGTGAAAGAACATGTTGGGCCCCCATGTGTGGTTTTGGTAATTAATGACAATCTTTACGGACTAATGTGTGTATTAAGTTGTACTTGTAGGATTTGTCCATTGGCCTCGCTTGGAGCATGTGTTGGCTTCAGGTTCGATGATATGAGGAGAAGATGTGTTGTGCAAGCTCAATATGCGCCATATCTAGAACATCTCATGTTTGATGCTTGTCATCCTCGGTGATCATGGATCGATGATGAGGAATCAAGAAAGGTGTTCCATCTTGAGAAGGTCAAGTTCGTCTACATCGAGCTCAAGTGGAATGCTCAAGGCAAAGGTATAATCTTGATAGGTTTTCCCTTTTTCCGGTCTCATGTTGTGTGTGGGAGACCGGGTTTAGGATAGATAACCGTACTATCAAGAGGGGCTCTCGAATGAGTAACTCGGTCACATCATTCGGAGAGAGCTCAAACCTTTGCATACTTGCATCATCGTATTTGGTTGTTATTTGGTCTTGTCCATGTGAGGATATAGAGCTTGTTGTAATGTTCATAACAAGCTCTTGTTCATCAAAATCGGATTTCCCTTTTATATCTTATTGCATTTTGATCTTGGAGGTTTTACCAGTTTGTATTTTAGAGATAGGTAAAACCTTACATTATTTGGTTCTTACTCATGTGAGTATTTAGAGATTGTGTTAATCTCCATGACAAGCTCTAGTTCATCGAAAACGGATTTCATATGCATTTTCTATTACGTTTTTTATGTTGGAGGTTTTATCGGTTCGTCTTTTTGAGAGAGGTTAAACCTTTCGTCATTTGGATCTATCCTCCCTTGCTGGACTATGATGTTTCTTTGCATTATCTTGTAGTGCTTGTTGTCCTCTTCGAAACGAGCCCAAGATCATCAAAATCGGAGTCCGGATGCAAAAGTTATGGCCGTTTTCGTTCAGGGGTGACCGGTAGTACCGGACCAGGGTACGGTAGTACTGGAGGTCCGGTAGTACCGCCCCTTAGTACCGGTTGGTACTGAATAAGGTGCGTTTGGCGTCCTGGGATCCCCAGGGAATATCCGGTAGTACCGAGAATGTCCGGTAGTACCGGGAAAAAGTCCGATAGTACCGGGATTCGCGTTTTTGGGCTTCAACGGTTGGATTTTGGGGGGACCTATTTAAGGGGCCTTCTTCCCCAATGGTTCCCCAACTATTCTTGCAAGTTTTCTCCTCCATTGTTTACCTTCCAAAGCTTGCTATCTCTCAATTCCTCCAATAATTCTTGCCCATATTTGAGTGGAAGAGAGAGGAGATCTAGATCCACACTTTGACCAAACCAAAACATCTCTTTGTGAGTGTATCCTTGGGATCTAGATTTTGGGGGATTTCGTGTTCCTCTTTGATTCCTCCTCTCTTGTTCCCCCAATAGCTTTAGTAGATTTGTTGGAACTTTAGAGTGAGGGATTCGAGCACCTTTGTGGTGTTCTTGCCATTTGCATTCGGTGCATCGGTTTGAGTTCTCCCCGAAGGATTTGGTGAGTGAAAGTTGAGAAGATTTTTACTCGTGGGTTCTTGGAACCCTAGACAGTTTGTTGTGTTTCAGGTTGAGGCCTTGGTGGCATTTGTTGGGAGCCTCCAATTAAGTTGTGGAGAAGTGCCTCAACTTTGCGAGAGGTTCCAGTTGCCACTGACAAGTGTACCGATAGTGGAAGCATGGATCGATCTCGTTGGGGTGAGATTCACCAGAGAATAAGGGAGGCCTTTTGTGGCGTTGGTGGTTTGATACCAAACCCTCTCCAAACGAGATGTACTCCATGTTGGGAGGAACTCGGTAAAATTTCGGTGTCCCCGCGTGCCTCAGTTATCTCTATACCCGAGATCTTTACTTATGCACTTTTGTAACACCCTTAGAATCGGCCCTATGCAAGTTTCAGCGCTTCCCGCCAAACCTGCATAGAAACGGTTCAAAGGTGCCCACCAGGCACTTGCGTGCGGGTGGAAAACGAAGTAATAACATTACACAACAGTCCTTGATGGGACCCACAGAACAGATATATATACAACACGACTCCATGAGTCAAGAATACAGATATACAGAACAAAGATCCAAATCACCTTGAAAACGATAGATCGTCCAGCTACGGACAAGATGCAAATGGGGCTAAGAGCCCTGAAGAATAACCAATGGTGTCCATAACCCTGCCTGAGCCAAGCGGAAGGGTAACCGCTAACGACGTCGATCTCAAAACCTGCTTAAACAAAAGGGTGCCGACAAAGGGCAAAAAAAAAAAAGAGAGCGGTCGATCTTGAGGCCAAGACAAATGAGGCTAGAATTCGGCGGTCCTCGCCTACATAGGTATGGTGGACTGAAGCGGCAACGCAGCATGCACTAAACAACCTATAGAGACTCGATACAACTAGCGGCTATCAGAGAGGGGTAAGAAAGACCTATTCGGAACCAACCTGATACTACCACCAAACGTACCCATCCTGGTATTTCCCCCTCGAGACCAAACGAGGAAGTCAACCGAGGAACTCACACAGTTGGCAGTTTTATTTATTCGGTTATCGTTACACCAATTACTAGTCAGGTATAGATAGTCATCCTGATATAATAAGCAGTGGGCACTTTTAGTCAACCATTCCGTTGTAGTTGCGACACTTACTAGTCAGATACAATTAGCATGAGATATCCCAAAACCCAGCAGTTGTTGGTACTTTTATTTAGCCATTCCGTTATAGTTGCAATACTTACTAGTCAGATGCAATGGTAGCAAGCGACAACCCAAACAAGCAATTGTTGGCAGTTTTATTTAGCCATTCCATTATAGTGAAGCTGATTACTAGTCATTATAAAGTCAAATTTATAGCACTACTTTAGTTATAGTTGTCTATGATCGAGAATCTGTGCTCAAGTCGTCCATAACATGACACGGCTTTGAGAAAGTTTTACCTGAGGGTGCACAAATAGCAACACACACTCGATCAACCTCGGAAAAACCAAATCAAAACCCAACGAGGCTTTCACAACAAAGCAATCACAGGATTCAGAAATATTTCAGGGGGCCACCCCATTGAGTACACCCACAACGAAGTTAGCTAACTCCTAGACGGACGCAAGGTTTGGGTGGGCCAGTAACGATCGGGAACCCGAAAGTGTGGACTGGCTTGTCGATACAGCAACGTGTCCCGATCCTAACAGCGACAGGTGCTCCTCGCACAATCGTAAATAAAGCAGTAAAGCATGGCATAAGCAGGATAGTAAATAAAACCTCAAACTAGTTTGTGGCCCCAAGAAATAAGAATGAATCAAGCTCGCTCGGGGGTCCCATAATCCTCCGGATGTGGATAGCGAATATTCAAGGAACAGGTATCAAGTACTCGGGGTCCTACGGGACACAAGTGGACGGTTAACAACCAAATAACATCTATTGCCCACCTGTGCCTCTGCATTTACCTACTTCAATTTTAGTTGTTAAACAGTAATTAAAGTCTCGATCATCTCCAACAATAAACACACAGCAATACTCCAACAACTGTGGTACTTGTCGACACACAACAGCACTTGAGCAAGCGACTACGACGCGCAGGTCCAACTATCTACCAAACAACAGGTAATAGGGGGTGTCCAAGGCAATATAAGGCTGCAAGGGATATCACGGGTACGAAAACTAGAGCATCGCAACACAGATAGCAATAGATCAACATGAGGGAATAAATACTATAAAAGTAAGATAGGTAGAAAGGGGGAGATGCTCGCCTAAAAACATTGCTGAAGGTTCATCCGAAGATCGGGTCGACACTCGCATCAACTCAACGGCCTTATCCGCGAAGAAGCAAAACACTAGAAGAAACACCGGATGCACTATTTAATACTACGGCAAAAGATCGGGCATGATGCATGTATGATGTATGACATGGCAAGATGCGATGCAATTAGGCAATATTAAGCGGAACCGGGGTCCCGACACTTAATTAATAGGTTTATGTTGATTAGATACCCTGCAATTTAATTGTTGTCTTAACAGGACAAAACATGGCATCGGTTCGCTACACCAATTTAAATGGAGTCCGGAATAAGACAACGATATCCCGCAGATGGACTCCATATTTAATTATAAGGTGAATCGGCATAATGCCCCAACCCACATGATATGCATGCGAGATGAACAATTTAATATGCAACAATTTGATATTACATTTATAAAATAGGGCTCGAGAAAGGGGTCACACATCTGGGTTCGGAAGATCTTGATTTCGGGGGTTCGGGGTTCGGTCTCAGGTTCGACGGGATCGGCGAGGTTCAGATACAAGAGGAGAACTTGGGTCCAAGCGGTCGATCTTGCCCCATCCGAGAAGAAGAACTTGGTTGGCGTCGGGGCACATCGGATCCGCCCTGGTCAGTGCCGATCTTGTTGTCGATGGCGAACTTGAGTGGATCGGGTACCGGGGTCTTCGGATCCGTGAAGTAAATCTTGGCGTTCCGTGACGACGATCTTGGATCTTGTTATCCGCCTTTTGTCGGTGTTGAACTTCGCGGACCATCGCCAATTGTTTTGTCGAGGTCGGTCTTGTCGGTACAGGAGATCGGAAGAAGTCGATGTGGGCGTACAAGATCCCACATTAATTTAAAACATACGAGCAGATGGTTTGGTTTCCAGGCAGCAGCACTATATGGAAAAAGCAGCATCGCTACACGGGACTCAACCAAACAGCGAGCTCGAGCAGGGACAGGTTTGGAGGTCGAGGAGGCATCGCAAAAACAGGGCCAGGGCGCGCGGACAGAGGCCGACGGTGAGACGGAGGCCGGGTCGGGGCGAGCGAGGAAGGAGGGGTGGGGCGGAGCTCTGCAGGCGACGGCGGCGGGGGTTGATGCAGGGCAGCGAGGTGGCGGCCAGACGACGATGTCGCTGCCGGCGGTGGCGGAAGACGGGGCGCCGGAGCAGGGCGAGGAGGACGTCCGGGCGGAGGCCGGCAGAGCTGCAGGAGGAGGATGGCCCAGCGGTGGTGGTTGTAGGAGGCGGGGCTCGGGAGGCCGGAGCAGAGGAGATCGGCGGCGGCCGGCGAGGAAGACCGGAGGCGAGGAGGACGGGGTGGAAGGCAGGCCCGACGGTGGCGGCGGGGTCCGCAGGGCGTCAGGCGGGCGGCCGGACGCTGGCCAGGCGGCGCCGGGGAGGAAGGAGGTCGGAGAGGACGGAGCGGCGACTGCGGAGGAGGACCCATGGGGAGAGAGGTCGAGGCAAAGGACAATGAGGAGGAGGCAGCCGAGGGGCGTGGCGGACTTGGCGCAGGCAGCGGAGGAGGTTGCGGCCGGCGACGGGGACGAGGCCAGCGGCGGCGCTGACGACGGGGCCCTGCGGAGGAGGGTCGGCGGGCGGCCGGAGATGGGCGCCGGCGGCGGTTGTTGAGCAGAGGGACGGGTCGGGGGAGAAGAGAGGAGCGGGGGCTGCGTTGGGGGAGACGAGGTGGGGAGTGGTGGGGCCAGGCGGGGTCGGTCGGGGCAGGTGGGACCCGCGGGTGGCGGTGGGGTGGGGCTATGGCGTGCGTGGGTGTGAGGGAGTGGGAGTGGGGCCAGAGTTTGTTGACTAGGGGGGGTGGGGTGGAGGCTGGGATTGATGAGGTGGCTGTGTGGAGTGATGAGGTGGAGGGAACGGTGAGGTGGCAAGCTGTGGTTGGTCGGGGTGAGGTGGAGGGGGCTGGGTAGACTAGGTTTAGGTAGAAAAGGGTTTAGGGTTTCTTTAGATGGGCCGGGTGGTAGGTAGTCTGGTCAGGTTGGGCCTCTGCTTTGGATCGGACTGCCTCCCCGGACAAAATATTTTATTATTTATTTTATTTGTAAAACATTTTTGTAAATACTTTTTAGACAAATAAAAGATCTGAACAGACCGATGTTTTAATTTGAAATAAAGACGGGGGTTATTTAGAAAATAAAACTAGGCGTTTCGAAAATAGTTTCCAGACAACCAATGCATGATGACGACGATGCAATGCACAAAAACAACGTGATTTTCTAGTAGTGGTTTTGCGGGATGCCACAACTTTACATTGTGATAGCCTTCGTGCTTGAAGTAATATATACTATCACTTTGTTGCTTATATTTCTTAGCATAAGTTGTTGGTGCACATAGGTGAACCTTAGTTGTTCTAGGTTGTGCTTAACAAAGTAAACACTAGTTTTATCCGCCTTTGTGGAGCCACACTAGGAAAACTTTTAATCGCCTATTCACCCCCCTCTAGGCGACATTCGTATCCTTTCAACTGGTATCAGAGCCCGGTCTCTCATTTTAGGCTTCACCGCCTTGAGAGTAAAGATGTTGGCTAGGGGATTAGTGCACAAGGACACGCTCACATTCGATGGCACAAATTATGATGTTTGGAAAATTCGCATGCTTAATGTATTTCAGGAAATTCACCCAATTATCGAGGGATATCTATATGTGGGTTTCTCTTCTCCCGTGGATACCCAAAACGAATCTTTAGAGGAGAAATTGAACTCTCATATAGATGCTCTAGCTACTAAAATTCTTTTGCATGTTGTGAGCAATGTAGTTCTTTCTTCTATCATGCCTTATTCAAGCGCTCGTGAGATATGGACCAAGCTTCATGATAAATATAGCAAGTCCAACATTATTGAGGATGATTGTGTTGCTTCCACTTCCGGTCGAGATGAGTTCTCATCGTCTACCACTTCACCAACATGTGATTTTTCACAAGGTAATGATACGGTGAGTGGTGATAGAAATTGCAATGAGGATAGTGTGCTTACTATTTGTAATCCTTCATCCCTATCTAGTTGCAATGATCTATCTTCAGGCTTTAACACTTCTAGCACTCACAAATCCTTACATGCTAGTGTTGATAGTCCTTGCATATCATGTAGTAATGGCTTGAATGAATCTCATGATGATATGCTTGTGTTGTCTTGTTGCCATGATAAAAAAATGCTTCTATTTCCTCGAGTGCTTGTGTTGCTAACCATGTAGAGGAAAATGAAGATTCTATGGGCCAAGACAAGGTCTTGAATAGAGCTACAAGTGCAATTTCATCGTCACCTTCCTCCGGGTCTCACATATGCCTTATGGCTAAGGGAACAAAGGTAACCTCTTTGGATCCCATTGTATCTCATGATGATGATGATGATGAGGTTGAGAATGATATTGATGATTATCGAGGTAACTATGATATTACCTCTATTAAGAAAATGGGAGAGGTTGTCTATAGTGCTCTCTACAAAAATAAAATTGCTTCCTCCAACCTTCTTAAAATCTTGAATTATGCTATAGAAGGCAATGATCTTATTGAGGAGCAAGAAAACATAATTGATGAAAAGTTTGCACTTGAGCGTGAATATGCTAATAAACTTGCTCAAGTAAGGGACTCCCTTGAATAAGAACAAACCACCAAAGAATCTCTTGAGGAGACTTTTACTCTAGAATTATCTAGAGTAAAGGAACACCATGATAGAGAACTTGCGGTGGCTAACTCCTTCAAGATTAAAAATGATGAAATTGAAGTTGCTTATGCTAAACTTGTTGAGGATTTTAAGCACCTAGAAAATGGCTCTCGGGTCGTTAAGAGGGAGCTCATCAAACTCACCGAGTCACATGAGCAACTTAAAGCTTCATATTTAAAAGGGCTTGACAAGTTGCCCTCACCTCTTGCTAATAATAATGATGCTTGTGCTACTAACTCTATTTATTGTGAAGCATCTACTTTAAAGGATAATGTTGAGCTAAAGGCTCAACTTGCTTTGCTAACTAGCAACTATGGGAAGTTAGAAGAAAGCCATGGTAAGCTCTCAAGATCGCATGAGGATCTCCTAGTCTCCCATGGTAGGCTAAAGTTGGCTCATGAGGCCATCATGTCAAAGGTAACATCTAGTGGGCCTCATGTGGACATTAGCACTATATCTGCTCCAAATGTTATATTGACATGTGATAGTCCTTGTAATTCATCCACTCATGACATTGCTACATCTTGTGATGAATTACTTTTCATGCCTTGTTGCTCTAATAATGTAGCATCTACTTCCTCTAGTACTTTTGTTGAAATTAACCATGTAGAGGAAATCAAAGAGATCAAGGCTCAAGTCACTTTTTTGAAGAATGACTTGAAAAAGGGTCATCAAGGGAAGGCCGCACTCAACAAAATCTTGAGTGTGCAAAAATCCCCCAATGACAAGAGTGGGCTTGGATTCAACTCCAATGTCAAGAACAAGTCCACTATCAAGTTGAAGCACAAGGATAACAAGAAGAATGGCCAAGATCAAGTCAAGAATCCGGCCAACATTGTTTGCTTCAAGTGCAAGGAAGAAGGGAATCATGTCAAACATTTCCCATTAAAGAAGAAGACCCTTGGAAAGAAGCAACAAGGGAAGCGGCCTCAAGCTCTACATATTGTTAGATATGGGCCTCCTCCTAAGAAGACTCAAGCTCTTCCTCAAGTTGTTTCTTCATCCAAAAAGAAAGATGGCAAGAGTATAACTTGCTACATATGCCGCGAGAAGGGACACATTTCTTCCTCATGCACTATTGGTATCTCCTCATCCCATCCTATCTTGATTGATGATGCTTATTCACTTCGTAAGGATGAGGTTGGCAATGTGTTTGCCAAATTTGTTGGTGCTCAATGTGGGTTCAAGAAAAGAACCATTTGGGTTGCCAAGCCTATTGTGACTAACCTCTTAGGACCCAACTTGAGACAAAACTTGATCAATAGGTATTGTTGGAGGGCATTGGAGTCTTGGCTACATTATGAAGAATTGAGGGATCTTCATCAATTATTATTGTCAAGCCAAGCCATTTGGATTATCATGATTATATTATATTTCCAATGTTCCTCCTTGCGATAACTTATGCTAAACTCTTTACATTGAATGTTACTCGCCCTCTTGTGCATGTGTTGGTTTTGTATCTTCCATGTTTTTGTACATGTTGTGCTATCCACTTAATTATCTTGAAATCAAGATTATTTGTGTATGATTAGGTGGCACACCATATATGTATGTTTCTTGTGTTTGAGCCTTGCTTGGTTATATTTGGTATCCTATTTGGCTCTTGTGAGAAATTAATGGATTATCCCATTTTGGGGGAGTGTTATGCTTGGGCATTCCACTATCCTAAAATTGTGTGTACATGAGGAATACCACCTAGTACTTATATTGGATTCTTGTCTAGTATCTATGTGGTATAATTCTCATGAGAAATTTAAGTTTTATAATGTCCATTAATTATCTCTATTTGTATCCTTTTGCCTCGTGTTGTTTTTTATGGTAGTATCACATTATGGGGGAGTCTTATGCTTAGTGCATATTACAATCCTAGAAAATGTAAATATTCGAGGTTGTGTCACTTAGAATTGATATTGATAATTATCTAGCACCTATGTGACACATTTGCTCATACAAGTTCCAATTTGCTTGAATGTTGTTGTTGATCATATTTTGGATCTTGTATATGAGAGTGTTTCTTGGTATGTGTTTCCTCATATTTAGATCTCTATATCATCATGGAAACCATTTGCTTCAAGTTACTCTAATCACTAGTGATTGTGTGACTATTGGAAGCTACCAAGAATCTTGTTCGAAGTATCATGCTTAATTCTTATATTTTGTTATATACTTCTTGTTGTGACTATGATCTTGGATATCCATGCAAGCTACATTGGGAAAATTATTCCCAATATTTCTTGTCCTTGGACAATGAGTACCCAATTTATGGTAGAATTTATTGATCATATTCACTTTGGCCCTTGCTTAATATTGTCCTATCTTTGGCCAAGTAAATGTTTTGTGCGCTCCCATGTATTCCTTGCTACTTTTGGATCTTCTTATTTTATTGGTATCCTCTTGTGTTTTATTTAATGTAGGTAGTAGTGATGATCTCATTTGTATGCATTTTGCATTCAAAAGAAAATTCTATATAATGTACTACTTATGGGTGAGATCTCCTATATTATTTAGAACACTCGTATTTATGCTTCTTTGTTTGATCCATATCGTTTTTTTTGTGCTTGGAACCTCAATCTTTTTGTTTTGGTACTTTGTGCCATCATGATAAGTTTGGGGAGTTTGGTTTCTTATTGGAACCTTGCTCTTTTTGGGAGTTGGTTTTGTCTCATTCCTTGTTTCATGATTTTACCATTTTAGAATGAGATAAATCCTTGAGCATTTTTATTTCTATCCATATTTTGCTCTTTTGGTTTTAGCCTAGTTCATTTGTTGAACTTGTGATCTTTCATGTGTTGAATTGGTTCTTTGATACAATTTGGACATCGTTTTTCATGTCACACTCTTGTGTGTGCAATATCGATTTACTTGGTGTTTTTGTTCAAACTGTATCTCCTTTTTGGTTCTTGAAAGCTTTATGCATGCATATTTACTATATGTTTATATTATGGCATGCTTGCTTTCTTTAATCCAATATATAGGGGAAACTCCACCAATTCCCATTGGCTAAGTTGTGCATGAAATTCAATTTCATATCAATATGCACATAATTATGTGGAGTCTCACCTATGTATTGTAGTTGCACTAACTTCTTTGGACCCAATAAGTTTGGGGACCATTTTTGTACTTAAATATGTTTTAGGTACATTGGAGATATATTGGATGCTTGTCTCTCAATCTTGAAGAAGTGGTGAATTAATGAAAATTGGAGGCAAGCTATAGGATGATCAATGAATTCATATCCTCTACATCCTACCAATTATATCTCGGTAACAAGTATCTCTTTCTCATGCTCATATATATTGATTCCAACCGTTTGTTGGTTGCCTTCTGGCATGAATTCATGTATTTGTTATTATTGCTAGCCATGGTATTAAGAGAACTCTCTATTGTATATGTGTATAAGTTGAGATGAGTATATATAATTGGGACTATACAAAATCATGCATATGATCCTCCAATCCCAAATATGTCAATCTAGCAATTTTATTGCCTATCTTTTCCTCAACTTCTCTCATGTGCAATAGTGAGATTTTGCTAGTTAAATTTTTCTTGTGATACTTTTTGCCTTTCTCCATATATTCCAAATTTCTCCTCTTCCCTTTGTGAAAGTTGTAATATATGTAGTGTGTTGGTGTTTGAAGTCCATTAATGTACAATAAGACATATGTGAGCCTTTGGCCATGCTTTGAAGCAAAAAATCTTATTGATATATGTTATGACTTAATTTTTGCCTTTCATGTGCTTTCTTGTATAATCTTCTTTATGTGTGCCTATTTCTTTTTTAGCATATGTCTTTGTGATGTTTTCCATTTAGAGACATATACACATATGAGGAGATAATTTTAGTTGATTTTTAATCCTTGGAGACCACATTTCTATTTCTTTTGATTCTTCGGTGGCTTCCAAATTTAATTGCCTATGAGTGCTTGTTCCTCTTGTTTGCATCTTTGGGCACTCATATTTGTTCTCTCATACCTTGTATTGTTAAATGAACTTGGATGAGTGAGGATTCCATGATTATGCACCTTGTTCCCAAATGCAATTATCATAATTGGTGCATTATCTTTGGGGAGCTCATCTAATTCATTTAATAATGCTCATTTATCTTTTTTCTCATTTATTGCATCTTAAATGTTTATGGGGAAGTGAGGATTCCATATTTGTGCATTTTTTGTATTGAAACACAACGATTCTGAAGTGCACAAAAATCTTGGGGAGCTTCTCTATTTTATTTAAGCATTTATTTGATCTCTCATTTGTTGTGCTTGAAATGCTTATGGGGGAGCAAGGATTCCATATTTGTTCAGTATGTATTATAATGCATTTATGTTGAATAGTGCACAAATCTTGGGGAGCTTCTCTATTTATTATTTAAAGCACTCTTTTGCTCATATCATAATATCTTGTAGTTTCCATTTGGACTCATTTGTTGTTTTCAAATTGGTTTGTCGGACCTTGTAGTTGCTTGCATCATTTGACTTTATTTTGGCAATCTTCGGGTCCTAGATATAGTTCTACTCCCTCCCAAGTATTCATCATTGGATATGTGCGAAAGCACACCTTTGGAGGAATTATTACTATATTTGCCTTCTAGAACTTGTCACCCATTTTGGCAATCGATGCCAATGGGGGAGAAGTTTTAGATGGTTTAAGGGAAGTTGGTTTATGCATTGAGTTTGTTCTTGTGCATTTGCCTCTCATGCTCTTGCATCTTTGTCATTTCTTAGCATGTGGTATATATAGTGGAAACTCCACCAACGATAATGATTGACAATATATGCAATGAAATTCAAGTTCATCACACATGCATAGATTGTGGGGGAGTTTGCTCTATATATGGTGGTGGTACCAATATCACATACTTTTGTAGTATTTGATATTGGTATTACCATTTTATTCATTAATATTCCTTATATAAACCCTCTTAAAGGGATTGTCATCAATTACCAAAATGGGGGAGATTGAAAGAACATGTTGGGCCCACATGTGTGGTTTTGGTAATTAATGACAATCTTTATGGACTAATGTGTGTATTAAGTTGCACTTGTAGGATTTGTCCATTAGCCTCGCTTGTAGCATGTGTTGGCTTCAAGTTCGATGTATGAGGAGAAGATGTGTTGTGCAAGCTCAATATGCGCCATCTCTAGAACATCTCATGTTTGATGCTTGTCATCCTCGGTGATCATGGATCGATGATGAGGAATCAAGAAAGGTGTTCCATCTTGAGAAGGTCAAGTTCGTCTACATCTATCTCAAGTGGAATGCTCAAGGCAAAGGTATAATCTTGATAGGTTTTCCCTTTTACCAGTCTCATGTTGTGTGTGGGAGACCGGGTTTAGGATAGATAACCGTACTATCAAGAGGGGCTCTCGAATGAGTAACTCGGTCACATCGTTCGGAGAGAGCTCAAACCTTTGCATACTTTCATCATCGTATTTGGTTGTTATTTGGTCTTGTCCATGTGAGGATATAGAGCTTGTTGTAATGTTCATAACAAGCTCTTGTTCATCAAAATCGGATTTCCCTTTTATATCTTATTGCATTTTGATCTTGGAGGTTTTACCGGTTTGTATTTTAGAGATAGGTAAAACCTTACATTATTTGGTTCTTACTCATGTGAGTATTTAGAGCTTGTTTTAATCTCCATGACAAGCTCTATTTCATCGAAAACGGATTTCATATGCATTTTCTATTACGTTTTTGATGTTGGAGGTTTTATCGGTTCGTCTTTTTGAGAGAGGTTAAACCTTTTGTCATTTGGATCTATCCTACCTTGCTGGACTATGATGTTTCTTTGCATTATCTTGTAGTGCTTGTTGTCCTCTTCTAAACGAGCCCAAGATCATCAAAATCGGAGTCCGGATGCAAAAGTTATGGCCGTTTTAGGGTTCGGTGTACGGACCAGGGTCCGTAGTACCGAGGTCCGTATAATGCCCCTTAGTACCGGTTGGTACTGAATAAGGTGCCTTTGGCATCCTGGGATCCCCAGGGAATGTCCGGTAGTACCGGGGATGTTCGGTAGTACCGGGAAAAAGTCCGGTAGTACCGGGATTCGTGTTTTTGGGCTTCAACGGTTGGATTTTGGGGGGGCCTATTTAAGGGGCCTTCTTCCCCAATGGTTCCCCAACTATTCTTGCAAGTTTTATCCTCCATTGTTGACCTTCCAAAGCTTGCTATCTCTCAATACCTCCAATGATTCTTGCCCATATTTGATTGGAAGAGAGAGGAGATCTAGATCCACATTTTGACCAAACCAAAACATCTCTTTGTGAGTGTATCCTTGGGATCTAGATTTTGGGGGATTTTTTGTTCCTATTTGATTGCTCATCTCTTGTTCCCCCAATAGCTTTAGTAGCTCTGTTGGAACTTGAGAGTGAGGGATTCGAGCACCTTTGTGGTGTTCTTGCCATTTGCATTCGGTGCATCGGTTTGAGTTCTCCCCGAAGGATTTGGTGAGTGAAAGTTGAGAAGATTTTTACTCTTGGGTTCTTGGAACCCTAGATGGTTTGTTGTGTTTCAGGTTGAGGCCCTTGTGACATTTGTTGGGAGCCTCCAATTAAGTTGTGGAGAAGTGCCCCAACCTTGCGAGAGGTTCCAGTTGCCACCGACAAGTGCACCGATAGTGGAAGCGTGGATCGATCCCGTTGGGGTGAGATTCACCGGAGAATAAGGGAGGCCTTTTGTGGCGTTGGTGGTTTGATACCACCCCCTCTCCAAATGAGATGTACTCCAGGTTGGGAGGAACTCGGTAAAATTTCGGTGTCCCCGCGTGCCTCGGTTATCTCTATACCCGAGCTCTTTACTTATGCACTTTACATTGTGATAGCCTTCGTGCTTGAAGTAATATATACTATCAATTTGTTGCTTATATTGCTTAGCATAAGTTGTTGGTGCACATAGGTGAACCTTAGTTGTTCTAGGTTGTGCTTAACAAAGTAAACACTAGTTTTATTCCGCCTTTGTTGAGCCACACTAGGAAAAGTTTTAATCGCCTATTCACCCCCCTCTAGGCGACATCCGTATCCTTTCACACGGCATGAGGATGGCCAAGATCTGTGGTGCAACGCGCCTTGTCATCTACGGTGACTCGAACCTCGTCGTCCAGCAGACGATGATCGAGTGCGACACACACGCCGCCAACATGATCGCGTACCGCGCGCTCTAAAACTCACTCAAAGGAGACTTTGATGGCTGCGAGCTTCGGCACGTTGGAAGAGAAAGCAACGAATAAGCCGACATACTCGCCAATATCGGCTCCACCTGCGCACGGGTGCCACCAGGTGTGTTCCTCGAACAAATCTGGAATCCATCAAAAGGAAATTCCCCAAGGGATGACCCGAAGAGGCAGAGCACTCGGGGGTTGCGCTACCCGAAAGACAGGAAGGACCCAAAAAGCTCGACATAGAGGTCGTAGTGGTAAACCTGATGCAGGTCATGGAAATTGAAGAAACATTGACGCAGTCGTACTTGCGGTACCTGATAAACAGGGAACTGCCTGATGACCCGACATATGCCCGACACATATCTCGCCGGTCCAAGGTCTTCACCATCATCAATGGTGAGTTGTACAAGCGCAACATTTCGGGTGTACTCCAACGATGCGTCATAGTCGGTGACGGCAAAACCATCCTCCAAGACATCCACGAGGGCATCTGCGGCCATCACGCGGGCAGCCGTGCCCTAGTCGTCAAAACTCTACGAGCTGGGTTCTACTGGCCAACAGCCATGAATGATGCCAAGGACATCGTCCGAATGTGCAACGGCTACTAGAGGTTTGCAGATAAACCGCACGCACCAGGATCGGAGCTCAGGCCCATACCCCTGGCCTGGCCCTTCGCCCAATGGAGCCTCGACATGATCGGCAAACTGCCCAAGTCCTCGAAAGGAGGTCACGTCTACCTCCTGGTCGCAGTCGACAAGTTCACCAAGTGTATAGAAGCCATGCCTATTACCAACCAAAAGGGTAAAACGGTCGTGAAGTTCTTCGAATCCATAGTCTACAAGTTCGGCATGCCGCACAGCATCATCATGGACAACGGATCGAACTTCATCTCCAAAGAATTCCAGGACTTCTGCGAAGGCCTCGGGATCAACATATCCTATGCCTCTATGGCACACCCACAAACCAATGGGCAGGTCGAAAAGGCCAACGGCCTCGTAGGCGGCGGCAACAAGAAACGCCTATTGATCCCACTCGAGCGTCTTGCGGGGGTATGGGAAGAAGAGCTACCATCCGTCCTCTGGAGCTTGCGCACAACGCCAAACAACTCAACTGGCTACACACCTTTGTTCATGGTGCACAGAGCCGAAGCCGTGTTGCCTGCGGAAGTACGCCATAAGGCCCCGTGGGTCATCGCCTACAGCGAAGCCGAATCGACGGCAGCACTCAAAGACGTCGTCCACACTCTCGACGAGGCATGTGACATCGCCGTGGCCCGCTCGGCGGTCTACCAGCAGAGCCTCCGCAACTACCACAGCCATCGGTTGAGCCCAAGGTCCTTCGTCGAAGGAGACCTCGTCTTGCGACTCAAGCAAGAGCAACCGAAAAAGCTCGAGTCACCATGGGAAGGACCATACGTCGTCATCGAAATCATCCCAGGTGGCGCCTACCGCCTCAAGCACGTGGAGTCTGGAGTCGCATACTCCAACCCATGGAACGTCACACAATTGCGACGCTTCTACCCCTAGCTATACCCCTTTCAATAAGGCTACTCAGCCAAGGCTACTCAGCCGAACAATGTACCTCCTCGTTACGATATGAATAAAGCTAAGTGTCTCACCCGAAAATTTATCTTTTCCTCACATTTCTTTATGCTACAACACACTCGGGGGCTTCCCCTCACCTCACGACTTCGTCGACTGAGGATGACGCATGTAGACCTGAGTAGCTGATCACGTCAGGCTAACGAAAAGGGCATGCATACAACCAAGCACCACGTGCTAATACAATCAACCTTTACAACAAAGGGCACAACACGCCCATTCAAAATACATACAAGTTTTACATCTATCTTTTTATAGGTCCTACATATTCTGAAGGATCACCTGCACACGATGATCAAATAGATCTACAACTTCTTTGGCATACTGTCTCACAGCTGCATAGTGCGGGCGCATGTCCCATAGGCCACCATCTGGCCGAGGGGGCAGCCCAACCGCTACAGCAGCAAGATTCACATCTGGGCGATGCAGCCGCACGAGGGAAAGAGCGGCCTTCACCCCCGCAACTAACTGGTGCCACACCAACTCCCTGACATGATGCACATCTCAAAACTTTGCCAGCAAGCCCCAGAGAGTAGACGACGCTTCATCAAGGGGAAACATGATGTGTAGAATCGACGCCAGGGAAGTCTTCACCTGCCGCAGCACTCGTGACACCTGATGAGCACGATCCTGCACAGTCGTAAGGACCATGGAACGGTCGTGATCCACCTAGAAAAAGCCACCGGCTTCCATATCCTACTGGGTCAAGCAGTTGGTCCGAACTGCAACGCGCTCCTTCTCCTCCCTCGGAACAAGCTTGGCACCTGCAGAAACTACAAAGTAAGATGACCCGCAAACTAGGTGCATCCGAAAACGAGCAGCAACTCGAAAAAACTTACACTACAGCTGCTCGGCCAACTGCCGTAGCTCCCCCATCAGATATTCCTCTTTGGCATTACCTCGCTCCGCCTTCGACTTCCAAACGTCTGCATGGCCTCGGATGCCAAGTAACTCCTTCTCAAGACTGCGGACGCGATCACGAAGAAAAACAAGTTGCGACGCATCATCCAAGGATGGCCACGGCTGCGGAGCAGACGAAGTATCGATGGGGTCCTCACCTGAAGGTCCCTAAAGGAAAACAGACAAGGATATGAACAACACACGACTGTGCAACAGCTCGAAGGCTCATTATATACAACAAAAAGCCATTGCGTGGCACATGAAATTGTTCATCAAGATATTACAACAAAAGTAGAAGACAACTATCCTGCAACTACAACGACAAAAGCCTAAGCCCGCATCCTGAGTGGCCTCGGAGCCGGAGTGCCTGCTCTTGACCTCCTCCTGCTGCCTCGCCGCATACTCCGCCAGAAGGTAAATAAGCTTCGGCCCATAATGCTTACAGCGAGCGGCGTAGATAACGAAGTCTACCTCGGAAACGTCGGGAGCCGTTGGCATCTGTGAGGTGACCTGGTGAAGATCCAGCTCCGCCCCGGACGCCATGGCCAGGCCCATGGAAGCACCGATGCCCTTCTGCTTGCGCTTGTAGGCTGCAGGTGCATCCGCTGACAGCGCATCCGCCAAAGAGTCGACATCCTCAAGGGCAGCGCCCTTGGGAACGAGCTCCTTGTATAAGCGCCCAAGGATTTCCTTGGCCTTGGCAAGGGAACCAACGGCATCACTGCAACGGTCTTCGACCGCCGCGGCGGCATCATCCAGAGCACTCCCGTGCTCCAAGGCGCTGGGATTGAACTCGATGCCCGAGGCATCTAGAGCAAAAGGCAGCAAAGGAATCGAATAAGGGAAGGGAGACAAAGTAGCCAAAATAGACATAACAGGCAAAAGCACTCACCTGAAATAGCCTTGGCAGCAGCCAACAGCTTCTCGGCCACCTCCTTCTCGCGCGAAGCCGCAGCAGCGGCGAGTTGCTCCTCTTGATCCGTAGCTTCCTGCTGCAGGCGCTCCTTAGCCGCGGCTGCGTCAGCCAGCTCCTGGTCGAGACGCTCCTTCGCCCCAACGGCATCCTCGGCTTTCTTCTCCGCTCGCCCAAGGCTCTTTTTGAGAGCATCAAGCTCCCGGAGGGCAGTGTTATTCTCATCTGCAAAAGGCAACAAGAACATACATGAGCTTCACAAGAGAGCAAGCAGCCGAAAAAGAGCAGGATCAACATAATAAGTACCTTGAAGCTGCCGCATGCTGGCCTCGAGTTCCAGGTGTTGTTGCACAAGCAGGTTTGCACCACACACAAAGGGCTGCGAGAAGAAACAAAGTATTAGAAAAAGGGATCGAGGGCTGCGCCCAAGAAACGAGCAAGACATCAAACACATGAAAAATGCTCGGGGGCTCCCTCCCCGAGACAAGCAGAAAAGAAGCAAAGATCAGCAGATCATACGAAAATATGGCTCGGGGGCTCCCCCCCACAGCAAGCGAGAAAACACTTACATGATAAGACGGAGACTCCGAAGGTCCTAGTGCAGTCTTCTGGGAGACGATCACTCGAGCCTCCTGCGGAGAGGTGTTCGGAGCAGTGCCCCCAGAGGTGGCCACCGTCTGAGAGGGATGAGGCGTCATCTTAGACTCCCCTACTGCCTCCTGAGTGGCATCGCTAAAAGAACCCTCAGAGGAGTGGTTGAGAAGGAAAAGCACCAGTCAAAGGCAAGAAGACAAGAAAAATATCAAAAGGCATCCAAAGGCACTTACGATTCCATGTCGCTCAAGTCAAAAACAGGCAGGGCCTTCTTGTCTTTCTTCTCTTACTTCTTCCTCTTCGCCAGCGGCTGTGGCGCTACAGCCCGCACAGGAATGACCGGGATGGGAGAGGAAGAGGCACCGTCACCTCCACTATGGCGGACAAGGAACAGTGGGTTCCTAGGCGTTGGAGGAGTCGAGGCATCCGAAAATTCGCTCGAGCTCCGTGCCCACTTTCGGATCTGCCCCTCGCTCGCCTCGAGGGCTTCCTCAGTCGGTGAATGCACCGGGGGAAGCTCAGACACGGAGTCCACTACCTTGTTGTCCGGCGCATCCGGAAACCGTTCGGGTAGTGGAGGCACCATGTCGGGTACCTTGAACTCCTACACAATGAAAACAAATTTTCAGAACAGAAAATTACAAGGAAACGCACTCGAAAAAGCGCTACGCGCATGTCGCGGATATACACATGCGGAACCGGTCGAGAAGCACTGAACGGGGGGTCCGCGATTTCCTCGGAATGTCCTCGTCGGACTTGAACTTCAGCAGTGGTCGAAGAACTCTGTCGAGGTCGCCCTTGGAGAGCTCTTCAGCCGCAACTCTCGTCGGGTCGTGGCGGCCAGAATAAAGGAACATCGGGTGCGCCCTAGCCTGGAGTGGCTGCACCCGACGTTTGAGGAAGGTGCGGATGATATCCACACCGTTCACCTCCTTCTCCGGAACCACCTGGAGGGCCTCCACCCGACGGTAGAGCTCCTCTATATCCTCCACCTCGCCCTCAAAAATATGATTTTTCCAGGATCTCTTCTTCAAGATCTCCTGGGTGGATTCGAAAGGGGCAAGGCAAGTTTTGCACGTCCACTATGGAGTCGGATATAAAACCACTTCCTCCGCCAGTACTGGATGGACTCAGACATAGAAAAATAGAAGAAAATAAAAGTGGATCGAAGGGAAATGATGCAGCCACCGATCGGATAAACTCCGTCGGAGCCGGACTGCCTCTTCACGGAATAGAGCTTCCGGAAAAGGCCAAAGTGTGGCTCGATACCGAGCCAGCACTCGCAAAAAGTGATGAAGCAGGCGATGTGGAGAAGAGAATTGGGTGAAAGATGGTGAAGTTGGATGCCATAGAAGAACAACAGTCCACGGAGAAAATCGTGGACTGGGAGCGAGAGGCCTCGAAGAACAAAGGCAACAAACATGACCCAAAACCCTGCGGGTGGACGGGGAATTACCTCATCACTAGGGATTGACGACCTCCTTGTCCCGCGGGATTAAACCCGCTTCACGAAGCTTGCGCAGGTCACCCTCGCGTGTCTCCGTGCGCCGCCACCCACCTTCGATGATACGAGCAGCGTCAGTGCCCTTCTTGCCGCCGGCAGTAGCACTGGTGCCCACTATGGTGGAGGCCTTCTTCAATTTCCCCATCATGTCGCGCTGATGGCGGCGGTGTGAGCACAAGAACGATGAAGGGAATGATCGGAGAACATCCAGCGCGCGACGAGAAAAGCTCAAGAAAATGGCAGCAGTAGAAAGCAAATGGCTAGGGTGAAAACAAACTAGAGTTTTCCCCACAATTATAAGGAACCGGTCGAGAAGCACTGAACGGGGGGGTCCGCGATTTCCTCGGAATGTCCTCGTCGGACTTGAACTTCAGTAGTGGTCGAAGAACTCTGTCGAGGTCGCCCTTGGAGAGCTCTTCAGCCGCAACTCTCGTCGGGTCGTGGCGGCCAGAATAAAGGAACATCGGGTGCGCCCTAGCCTGGAGTGGCTGCACCCGACGTTTGAGGAAGGTGCGGATGATATCCACACCGTTCACCTCCTTCTCCGGAACCACCTGGAGGGCCTCCACCCGACGGTAGAGCTCCTCTATATCCTCCACCTCGCCCTCAAAAATATGATTTTTCCAGGATCTCTTCTTCAAGATCTCCTGGGTGGAGTCGAAAGGGGCAAGGCCGAAGTTTTGCACGTCCACTATGGAGTCGCGGATATAAAACCACTTCCTCCGCCAGTACTGGACGGACTCAGACATAGAAAAATAGAAGAAAATAAAAGTGGATCGAAGGGAAATGATGCAGCCACCGATCGGATAAACTCCGTCGGAGCCGGACTGCCTCTTCACGGAATAGAGCTTCCGGAAAAGGCCAAAGTGTGGCTCGATACCGAGCCAGCACTCGCAAAAAGTGATGAAGCAGGCGATGTGGAGAAGAGAATTGGGTGAAAGATGGTGAAGTTGGATGCCATAGAAGAACAACAGTCCACGGAGAAAATCGTGGACTGGGAGCGAGAGGCCTCGAAGAACAAAGGCAACAAACATGAACCAAAACCCTGCGGGTGGACGGGGAATTACCTCATCACCAGGGATTGACGGCCTCCTTGTCCCGCGGGATTAAACCCGCTTCACGAAGCTTGCACAGGTCACCCTCGCGTGTCTCCGTGCGCCGCCACCCACCTTCGGTGACACGAGCGGCGTCAGTGCCCTTCTTGCCGCCGGCAGTAGCACTGGTGCCCACTATGGTGGAGGCCTTCTTCAATTTCCCCATAATGTCGCGCTGATGGCGGCGGTGTGAGCACAAGAACGATGAAGGGAATGATCGGAGAACATCCAGCGCGCGACGAGAAAAGCTCAAGAAAATGGCAGCAGTAGAAAGCAAATGGCTAGGGTGAAAACAAACTAGAGTTTTCCCCACAATTATAAGGAACCGGTCGAGAAGCACTGAACGGGGGGGTCCGCGATTTCCTCGGAATGTCCTCGTCGGACTTGAACTTCAGTAGTGGTCGAAGAACTCTGTCGAGGTCGCCCTTGGAGAGCTCTTCAGCCGCAACTCTCGTCGGGTCGTGGCGGCCAGAATAAAGGAACATCGGGTGCGCCCTAGCCTGGAGTGGCTGCACCCGACGTTTGAGGAAGGCGGATGATATCCACACCGTTCACCTCCTTCTCCGGAACCACCTGGAGGGCCTCCACCCGACGGTAGAGCTCCTCTATATCCTCCACCTCTCCCTCAAAAATATGATTTTTCCAGGATCTCTTCTTCAAGATCTCCTGGGTGGAGTCGAAAGGGGCAAGGCCGAAGTTTTGCACGTCCACTATGGAGTCGCGGATATAAAACCACTTCCTCCGCCAGTACTGGACGGACTCAGACATAGAAAAATAGAAGAAAATAAAAGTGGATCGAAGGGAAATGATGCAGCCACCGATCGGATAAACTCCGTCGGAGCCGGACTGCCTCTTCACGGAATAGAGCTTCCGGAAAAGGCCAAAGTGTGGCTCGATACCGAGCCATCACTCGCAAAAAGTGATGAAGCAGGCGATGTGGAGAAGAGAATTGGGTGAAAGATGGTGAAGTTGGATGCCATAGAAGAACAACAGTCCACGGAGAAAATCGTGGACTGGGAGCGAGAGGCCTCGAAGAACAAAGGCAACAAACATGACCCAAAACCCTGCGGGTGGACGGGGAATTACCTCATCACCAGGGATTGACGGCCTCCTTGTCCCGCGGGATTAAACCCGCTTCACGAAGCTTGCGCAGGTCACCCTCGCGTGTCTCCGTGCGCCGCCACCCACCTTCGGTGACACGAGCGGCGTCAGTGCCCTTCTTGCCGCCGGCAGTAGCACTGGTGCCCACTATGGTGGAGGCCTTCTTCAATTTCCCCATCATGTCGCGCTGATGGCGGCGGTGTGAGCACAAGAACGATGAAGGGAATGATCGGAGAACATCCAGCGCGCGACGAGAAAAGCTCAAGAAAATGGCAGCAGTAGAAAGCAAATGGCTAGGGTGAAAACAAACTACAGTTTTCCCCACAATTATAAGGAACCGGTCGAGAAGCACTGAACGGGGGGGTCCGCGATTTCCTCGGAATGTCCTCCTCGGACTTGAACTTCAGTAGTGGTCGAAGAACTCTGTCGAGGTCGCCCTTGGAGAGCTCTTCAGCCGCAACTCTCGTCGGGTCGTGGCGGCCAGAATAAAGGAACATCGGGTGCGCCCTAGCCTGGAGTGGCTGCACCCGACGTTTGAGGAAGGTGCGGATGATATCCACACCGTTCACCTCCTTCTCCGGAACCACCTGGAGGGCCTCCACCCGACGGTAGAGCTCCTCTATATCCTCCACCTCGCCCTCAAAAATATGATTTTTCCAGGATCTCTTCTTCAAGATCTCCTGGGTGGATTCGAAAGGGGCAAGGCCGAAGTTTTGCACGTCCACTATGGAGTCGCGGATATAAAACCACTTCCTCCGCCAGTACTGGATGGACTCAGACATAGAAAAATAGAAGAAAATAAAAGTGGATCGAAGGGAAATGATGCAGCCACCGATCGGATAAACTCCGTCGAGCGGATCGCCTCTTCACGGAATAGAGCTTCCGGAAAAGGCCAAAGTGTGGCTCGATACCGAGCCATCACTCGCAAAAAGTGATGAAGCAGGCGATGTGGAGAAGAGAATTGGGTGAAAGATGGTGAAGTTGGATGCCATAGAAGAACAACAGTCCACGGAGAAAATCGTGGACTGGGAGCGAGAGGCCTCGAAGAACAAAGGCAACAAACATGACCCAAAACCCTGCGGGTGGACGGGGAATTACCTCATCACTAGGGATTGACGGCCTCCTTGTCCCGCGGGATTAAACCCGCTTCACGAAGCTTGCGCAGGTCACCCTCGCGTGTCTCCGTGCGCCGCCACCCACCTTCGGTGAAACGAGCGGCGTCAGTGCCCTTCTTGCCGCCGGCAGTAGCACTGGTGCCCACTATGGTGGAGGCCTTCTTCAATTTCCCCATCATGTCGCGCTGATGGCGGCGGTGTGAGCACAAGAACGATGAAGGGAATGATCGGAGAACATCCAGCGCGCGACGAGAAAAGCTCAAGAAAATGGCAGCAGTAGAAAGCAAATGGCTAGGGTGAAAACAAACTACAGTTTTCCCCACAATTATAAGGACGAAGACGATGAACAGGGACCGTTCATCTGGAATCCCTAACGTCAGAGTTAAATCCAACCATCCACGTGTCAGCACAACAGCAAACCGTCGCTCGCACACCATCCACTATGCATGGAAATCGAGGAAGCGTCGTAGTTCTCGCCACGTCGAGCATGACCAGTCAACTCCAAGTCAGAAAGTGGGACCCACGTTCGTCCAGTCACGTCACCTCTGGCACCGCAGACGATCGTCAGCATTGACGTCATCAAAACCACACTAGCAACGGTCATAAATCTTCGGCTAAACAGCTAAAGTACTCCCTCGAATCTATGATTCGAGCAACTACTCGGGTGCTACTCCTATCAGGAGCGCTGGCCGCGCACCCGAGGCATGAATAAGGTACTACGCTAATGATCTATTCTTCGAGTCCTACGTTGAGTCTATGACTCCACTACGGACTCGAGGGGTTACTCCCATAGGGACGATTGATTCAAGCATCCGAAAAAATTGTGTCCTTCGGACCTGAAGCCAACAACAGCTAAACTAAAGTCTCTGCTCGAGTCTACGACTCGAACAGACACTCGCGGGCTACTCCCATAGGGAGCGTTGGTTGCGCACCCTATGAATTCTTTGAGTGTGATCCTTCGAATCGATATGCAAAAACTTTTTGGCAACTTTGCCCCAACCAACTCTAAGTAAGCAACATCCTCCTTGGCCACCCGAAACACCTCCACGGTGATAACATTTCGGATGTTGTGTCTATGACATAAAGATAAGACCTACAGATATCTGATGGCCTGGTAACGCACCCGGTTGCGCTCTGCTAGTAAACATCCGTGCCAACAAGCGCGATGAAAATCCCGACGGACGCGTTGGGTACATCATTCGAAAACTACTGGGATTCGACTCCTGTAAGACCTCAGCGGCCTGAGTCGATTTACGCCAGCATCTGTTCCGGGTTCGAGTCTAGGGACTCGAATCTGAAGAAGATCGTGTTGTTTTGTCCTAAGACAGTTAACTGACCCTGATCTGTCAGGAGAGTCAGGCTCACGCATCAACAATCCCTACACACTAAAATCATTTTTTTCTCTGATAAACAGAAACAACTGCACCCAAAAGATTGAAGAGTCCTCAGCCGAATCTACGATTTGACTAAACACTCGGGGGCTAGTGACATGGTTATACCCTACGGGTACACGACATTAGCATACCTGGTCCATCCCAAGGAAGGCCCACAAGAATATACGCGGCCCATGAAGATTTTCGGGTGGCCCAAGCCCATGACATCTTCGGATCCTTGGAGAGCAAGACTAGAACAGATAGAATATTCAAAGGGGCAAACCCTAAACTTGTAACCGACTCGATCTGTGCCCAGGACCTGCCTACCTCTATATAAAGGCTAGGAGGGCACGACGAGGAGGATCTCTCTCACCTCACCGCATACACACCTCCACGCCATATTGCATCTGCGCGCCCCTATACTTTTCGGTTCCGCCGTAATCAAGAGCAGACAAACAGGAGTAGGGTTTTCCCTTTGGGGGCATGAACCTAGGTAAATCTCGTGTCCCCTGGTTGCTTGTCTGTTAACCGTTCTGTGATCTCCCGCACCCCCAACTTCTCCAAAACCCAAGCTCATAACAATGGGCATTGACGAGATTAAACCTCGTCAGAGGGATTATCTCATCGCCGGGAATCTTGACATCCTCCTTATTTTGCGGGATTAACTCCACATCGTGCAGCTTGCGCAGATCGGTGTCGCGCACGTCGGAGCGCCTCCACTTGCCATCGGTGTTGCACGCCGGGGTGGCAACCTTCTTGCCGCCGGCAGCAGCACTTGAGCTCGCTCCGGCGGAGGCCTTCTTCGACCACCATCGTGGAGCATCAATGTCGGCAGTGTGCACGCAGGAACAAGGAGGGAAAGGACCGGAGAACGTCCAGCGCGCGAGGAGAAAGCTCGTGAAAATGGAAGCAGTGAAAGCAAATAGCGAAGGGTGAAAACAAACCACTATTTTCCCCACGGTTATAAGGATGAAGACGACAAACAAGAACCGTTCATCCAGAAGCCCTAACGCTAGGGTCAGATCCAACCGTCCACATGTCAGCACAGCAGTGAACTGTCGCCCGCATGCCGTCCACTATGCACGAAAACCGAGGAGACGCCGTAATTCTCGGCACGTCGCGCACGGCCAGTCAACTCCAAGTCAGAAAGTGGGACCCATGTTCATCCAGTCACGTCACCTCTGGCGCCGTAGACGGTTGAGGTCACCGATCGTCAGCACCGACGTCATCAAAACCATGCTAGCAATGGTTAGAAATCCTCGGCTGATAACTAAAAGTACTCACTTGAATCTACGTTTCGAGCAACTACTCGGGGGCTACTCCTATCACGAGCGCTGGCCACGCACCTGAGGAATGATTGAGGTACTACACCATGTTGATTCTTTGAGTCCTACGTCGAGTCTACGACTCCACTAAGGACTCGGGGGATACTCCCATAGGGAAGATTGATCAAGCATCGAAAACAAATTGTGTCCTACAGACCTGAAGCTCAATTACCTGAATTAAAGTCTCTGCTCGAGTCTATGACTCGAACAGACACTCAGGGGCTACTCCCATAGGGAGCGCTGGTCGCGCACCCTTGCGATCCTTCGGATCAAAATGCAAAAACTTTCTGGCAGCTTTGCCCCAACCAACGCTAAGTGAGAAGCATCCTCCTTGGCCACCCGAAACACCTTCGCGGTGATAAAATTTCGGATGATGTGTCTACAACACAAAGATAAGACCCGCAGATATCATCTGATGGACCGGTAACGCACCTGACCGCGCTCTACCAGTAAAAAACCGTGTCAACAGGCACGATGAAAATCCTGACGGACGCGTTAGGTACATCACTCGAAAACTACTAGGATTCGACTCCTGTAAGACCTCAACGGACTGAGTTGAATTACGCCAGCATCCGTTCCAGATTCGAGTCTAGGGACTCGAGTCTGAGAAAGATCGTGTTGTTTTGTCCTAAGATAGTTAACTGACCCGGATCCGTCAGGAGATTCAGGCATGCGCATCAACAATTCCTACGAACTAAAATCATTATTTCTCTTATGAACATAAACAACTACACCCGAAAGATTGAAGAGTCCTCAGCCGAATCTATGATTCGACTGAACACTCGGGGGCTACTGACATGGTTATACCCTACGGGTACACAATATTAGCATACCTGGTCCAGCCCAAGGAAGGCCCACAAAAATATACGCGGCCTGTGGAGATTTTCGGGTGGCCCAAGCCCATGGTGTCTTCGTATCCTTGGAGAGCAAGACTAGAGTAGATAGAATATTCAAAGGGGCAAACCCTAACTTGTAACCGACTCGATCTATGCCCGAGACCTGCCTATCTCTATATAAAGGCTAGGAGGGCACGGCGAGGAGGGCAACTTCTCACCGCATACACACCTCCACGGCAGATTACATCTGCGCACCCATGTACTTTTCGGTTTCGCCATAATCAAGAGCAGACAAGCAGGAGTAGGGTTTTCCCTCTGGGGGCCTGAACCTGGGTAAATCTCGTGTCCCCTGGTTGCTTGTCTGTTAACTTTTCCACGATCTCCAGTACCCCCATCTTCTCCAAAACCCAAGCTCATAACAATGGGCATTGACGAGATCGAACCTCGTCAGACCCTCAACAAGTTGATCAGGGAGAAACCTCTAGCCAGGAGGATCATGAGTCTCCATTTACCAGATTGTCCAGCGCTTCTCAGTACATTTTACAAGGAAGATCTGTAGAATCAGCCATAAGATCAGCTCAACGCTTGTCTAGAAGTGTGCCTGATCAAGACCAAGGTTAATCTTTGCCTCTTGATGAAGAGAATAATTCCAATGATGATCAAGGTCAAGTTAATGGTCAATACGAGTACCAAAATGATGAAGAGATCCCCACAAGAAACAACAAGGAGATCGAAACTCGTCGCCAAGCTAGAGTGGATAGAATGTTGGGATTAAGAGACCACACTCTTGAGTATGTGGTTGGTTATCTAAGAACAGGAATGTCCACTAGAGCTCAATTGAAGAGTTTTGGTGAACACCAAGCTCACATTTCCATGGTGGAGCCAAAGAAAGTATGGGAAGCTCTTGAAGATTTGGATTGGTTGGAAGTAATGCATAAAGAGCTCAATAACTTTGAGAGAAACAAAGTATGGAAGTTAGTTGAAAAGCCCAAAGATTGCCGCAATGTTATTGGTACTAAGTGGATATTCAAGAACAAGCAAGATGAGCATGGAATTGTTGTGAGGAACAAGGCAAGATTGCTCGCACAAGGGTTCTCTCAAATTGAAGGCATTGATTATGGAGAGACATATGCACACGTGGCTCACCTTGAGTCCATCTGTATCCTTCTTGCTTATGCGTCACATCATAACTTTAAATTACAACAAATGGATGTAGAAAGTGCATTTCTTAATGGTCCATTGCATGAGTTGGTATATGTAAAGCGACCCCCAGCGTTTGAGGATTCCAACTTCCCAAACCATGTCTACAAACTTGATAAGGTGCTCTATGGGCTCAAACAAGCCCCGCGTTCGTGGTATGAGCACCTTAGAGAGTTGTTGTTAGACCGTGGGTTTGAGGTTGGGAAAATCGATGCCACTCTTTTTACTAAGAAGGTCAATGGGGAGCTTTTCATATGCCAAATATATGTTGATGATATTATCTTTGGCTCATCTAACAAAGCTTTTAATGATGAATTCTCAAAGCTTATGACTGATAGGTTCCGGATGTCTATGATGGGAGAATTGAGAGTATTTCTTGGTTTTGAGATCAAGCAAATAAGAGGAGGAACTTTCTTCAACCAAGCCAAGTATACTCAAGACATGCTCAAGAGATTCAACATGAAATATCTAAATGGAGCTCCTACTCCCATGGCAACCAAGACTCATCTTGAAATAAATCCAAATGGTAAAGATGTGGATCAAAAGGTATACCGGTCTATGATTGGTTCTTTTCTTTACCTTTGTGCATCTAGAACCGATATTGTGTTGAGTGTAGGAGTGTGTGCAAGATATCAAGCGACTCCTAAAGAAATCCATTTGATGGCGGTCAAAAAAATCTTTTGATATTTGGTTCATACCCCAAACTATGGTATTTGGTATCCTAGGGGCTCTGCATTCTCTCTTTGTGGATACATGGATTCGGATTGGGCGGGTGATAAGGATGATAGAAAATCAACCTCCAGGGCTTGCCAATTCCTTGGTTGGTCCTTGGTGTGTTGGTCTTCTAAGAAGCAAAATTGTATATCTCTCTCCACCGCCAAAGCCGTATATGTGGCAGCTGCTAGTGCTTGTACTCAATTGCTATGGATGAGGCAAACTTTAAAGGAATACAGTGTCCACTGTGACAAAGTGCCTCTTCTATGTGACAATGAAAGTGCTAAGATTTCCTACAACCCGGTGGATCATACAAGGACAAAGCATACTAAGGTTTGTCATCACTTCATTAGATATCATGTTGCTCGAGGTGATATTGAGCTATCCTATGTGTCAACCAAATACCAACTTGCCGACATATTCACGAAGCCACTTGATGAAGCAAGGTTTTTATATTTGAGGAATGAAATAAATATCATAGATTCAAGGAGCTTGACTTGATTACCTTGCATACCCACTTATGTCTTGACCCTTATTGTGTTTAGATGCAGTCATGGAGATAGGGGGAGTGCGGTCCTAATACATTGGACTATCCCTCCCCCCATAATGCCAACATTCAAGAAAATCAATTCTCTTAATATCATTTTGTGATATGTGAGCTTCATTGATGAGTAGTGGCTATGAACCCAAGGATAATTCTTTGCGGTGTCATGCCACAAACTCTTACATGGTGGCTTCGTCCATCGCCCTCTTCTTAGTGAAGAGATTGGTTCTTGGTTCATTTTTAATTGGAGCTCTATTGAACATATTCTTGGATTTCTATGTTTTTTCTTGATTCTTCATAGTTTGACATCTTAACCCAAGTCTTACCCTTTCTATAAACCCTCTATATCCCATATATGTTCCCATACACTCATATCTGGTGTGTTTGGTCGAAGAGGACCGGACTCTCCGGTATACCCACACCGGAATCTCTGGTGTAGACCCGACTCTTCGGTCCGGACAATTTTCGGGCCACACTTAAGGGAGGCCGGGGGTGAACTGAAACAAACAGTTTCATTCTTACATCCCCCTACCTCTCCTCTCTCACCCGTCGCCTCCTCTTCCAAATCGCCGCCCTGGAGGTCATGAAGCCGCCAGGATCTGCCGTGCCGTCAGCCAACTACTTCCTCTCCACCTTTGGGCCCTTCCCTTTGATGGAATCGATCCCATGGACGGATCTGGTACCTCTCCTCCCCTTTTTGAACTTAGGGTTCATCCCTTGGTATATTTTGAGGATTTGTACTGATTTGGTCCACTTGAATCACTTGTTTGCATGCACACTATCACATTAGCCTCGATTCCTTGTCTGATCTGTTGGATTCACTACTCAATGAAGCCTCCATGTGCATGCTCGACTCTCCCGATCAGAGATTCCGGACCTCACGGTCGGAGACTCCGGTCCAGTCCGTAGACTCCGATATGCATAGCGGAGACTCCGGTCCAGGCCGGAGACTCCGGTATGCACAGCGGAGACTCGGGTGTGGAGTGTATCTGGCACATCCAGCAAAGTCTCGAGGGTTTTGTTTTCATCTCCGGAACATATATGCTTATCCCATGCTATCTCCCTCCTGCTATTTTCACAGGTGGCTCTGGTTCTCACCGTCTCCCCCGCATCAAGTCCAAGTCAAAGAGGGCTGATACACAGTATGATGAGGATGAAGCTCGGTATGTTGTGCCCCCATCCAACCGGAGGCAGTAGGCCAGATATGTAGCATACATGAGGCGAAAGCGTGAGCGTATTGAGGAGGAGACTCAAGCCAAGAGGGCTAGGTATGACAATCTGCAATCTTTGGCCTGCATGTCGAAGAAGGAGTTCCGTGAGTTGCGCAAGACACAGTTCTATGATTTGCCACGGACTAGCGATGGCCCATGTTATTGGAGGAAGGTGCAAGTAGTGTTCATGAAAGATATTTACAGCAAGCTCACCAAGTCACCAGTTTGCCCCCAGAAGTACCTGAGCATTGAACACATGAGGAACAACTCTTATTTTACTGATGCACTATGGAATTCTGAGAAGCTCGGGCTGCATGGACTGATGGAGCTCCGTCAGGACTACAACATCACCCTTGTGCAGCAATTCTATGCCACATTGGTGTTTGAGACTGACCAAGCAAGGACAATGACTTGGATGATTGAAGATCACCGCTGATCTGCCACTTTCTTTGACTTTGCCACTACCATCCAAGATACTTTTCAGGGGGTGTCCACTCATGTGGGGCACCGCATGCATTCAGCATATCTTGGCGAGAACAAGAACAAACTGGCCTCGCTATATGGCAGCAAGGGTGTTGTGGGGGGATCCAAGGGCCTCAAGCCCCTCTATAATCTGACATTGAGGATTTTTTGCCAGACCATCTCCCCCAGTGCTGGCAATGATGATGCCATCAGATGTGGTTTGGTCAACCTACTATACCATACACACAAGGTCTACATTGCTAGCCCAGAGGCAGAGGACACTGCTATTGACATCACGGACTTCATATTTGAGGATATGTATCATACCATACTATACAAGAAGTCCCCTCCCTATGCGCCACTTTTCATGAGGCTCATCAACACCCAGGATCATGGTTCACCTCTTGCTATACCTCCCAACCTTGTGGAGCATGCTCTTGTGTCTCTCTAGCAGAAAGGACACATGGGACCACCCCCTAGACGCTCATAGGCTCAGGAAGAGGAGGATGAGATTTCTGAGGCTGAGAGGGCTCCCTCGCCTCCTAGGGCTCGAAGGAAGAATGCCTCCAATGCACCCATGCCTCCCATGACTCGTGACTACGTCCAAGACAAGGTCAAGAAGGCCTCCTTTTGGAAGAGGACCCCCTGTTGCATGAATGTGGATATTCGCAAGCAACAACATGCCTCCTACAAGAGCAACCGTCGCATGGAGAAACTACTCAAGGAAATCAAAGCTCAGAGAGAAGAGGGGGATGAGGAAGGAGATGATGAGTACACAGATGAGCATGGCGCTCAACCTTCCATAGAGTCTGACTATACACTCTCTTTTGGGGCATGGAATGCCCAACAAAACAACTTGGTGGATTGGAAGACGTTTTCTGAGGTCACTTCTGGTTTTGGGTCTCGGGGCACGTCATCTTCTCGCCCTCACGGCAAAGGGCCTGCAACTCCAGGAGATGATGATGACTATGAGGAGGATGAGGACATGGATGAGGATGATGACAACAATGACTCCGATTGATCTGTTGGGGTGCTAGTCTTTTCCCTTTTTTGGCGTTTCAATGCCAAAGGGGGAGAAGACATTGTCATCGGGATTTGCATAGGCTAGGATTTGGCTCTTTTATGCTCTTATCTTCGAAAATTTTATTTTGATTCTTTGATTTGTGATATATTATGTGCGTGAGGACCTATGTTTGTGTTATGCTCCTATGCTACTGTAATCTGTGTGAGACCTAAGTTTATTACCTATTACCTGTCATGCTTGATTTACTTGTTTATCTTAGTGCACATCATCATGGGGATAATTGTTACACATTGATTATATCTCATTGCAAATATTTCCATGCAAAATCACTTGTTGTCATCGAACACCAAAAAGGGGGAGATTAAAAGGACATTTATTGTCTTAATCAGTTTTGGTGTTCGTTAACAACTTGTAGATCATTTTACAATGTGTTAATGTCTACAGGATGAAAGAATGAAAAGTGAAAAGGTCCTTGCCCTGTGATTTTGTCCCTGTAAAGAACTACATGTTTTAGGGCATTCCAGACCGAAGTCTACGGTGTGAAAACACCGGAGTCTCCGGTGTGGTCTGGAGTTATCCCAAAAGTCTCCGGAGGGGCCTCCAGAAACCTACCTGGGACAATCTATATAGGGGTCCGGAGTCTCCGGTGCATGCACTCAGACAGGAATCTCCGGTGTGGCTAGACCAGATTCTCCAGGTGTACAAGGGACCGAAGTCTTTGGAAAGTTTCCGGAGGAGCTTTCCCCAAGCCAATTGGGACGTTCTGGATGGTGGTCCGGAAATGGACCGAAGATGGTTCAGAGTCTCCGGTGTAGGATGGAGTCTCTGGTCTAACAAGTTGCTAAACAATCAGAAAACGATTCAGGCCAGTGGGCCTATAAATAGGGGACTTCATCCCCCTCCTCCTGCTGCTCGACCCACACCACCTCCATTTGAGCCACCAAATCAACAAGATCTCTTCATCCAACCATCCAAAGTCATTGATCTTTGGAGAATCGAAGGAGGAGGCCTTGATCTATAGCTTCACCAAGAGAGATCTTCATTTCCCCCTCATTCACTTGAGGGCCCCTTGCTCTAGTGTTTCTTTGGAAACCCTAGCTCTTGATTTGGTTCTTACAAGCTTGTCTTTGATTGTTTGACAACTTGCTTGTATTCAGGAGCTTCCAATTCGGTTGTGGATGTGTGCCTCGAACTTGTTGTAAAGGTTCCGACTTCCACCTCGAAGGTTGTAGATATAGTGGAAGAGGTGAATCGAACCCATTGGGGTGAGGTTCATCGGATAACAAGGGAGGCCTCTCATGGCGTTGGTGGTTTGAAACCACCCCCTCTCCAAACGCAGACGTACTTCCCCTCAAAAGGAAGGAACCACAGGAAACAAATTCTTGTGTCTTCGCGTGCTCCACTTTGGTGACTTCTATCCTTTACTGCACTTTACTTATCTTTTTCTTGCTTAGTGTTGTGCTAGGTTGACATATAGGTAAATTCACCTTAGTTGCATAATCTAGAGAATTTACCTTTTGTGTCAAATCCTAATTTGAAAAAGAGTAAAATTTGAAGTAGCACCCATTCACCCCCCCCCCTCTAGGTGCCCATACGATCCTTTCAATGAGCGACAATATGAATAATCTATATGATTAAATATGCATCATATTTGCATTCATCACGCCACCATAGCCCCGTTGGCACACACTTACAAGGCTATTCTGAGGCGTCTGCCTGCCATATCCACCTCGAAGTGTAGTGTCCGGCGAGCACCGTCACCGCGCCCTAGACACAACCGCACCTGCCACCAGCCCGTCAGCCATGACCGTTGCCGGCGAATAGTACCTACTAGTATACATACTTTTTTTTGGAAAGGAGCATATATTAATATCAAAGGATACCAATTATACCAGGCCTCTACAACAACACGTTTCCCTAGCGGCCATACGGATGCACACAGCCAAAAAAAGAAAGAAGATTACAAAAAAGAAAAGCCCCGCTATAGTTCCTCATTCATTGAAACAACAGTACTACCACCACCACCACCACCAAGATAGCATCAGAAGTCCATCTTCTCCAAAAACGATGCCTCCAAAAAGGGAACAGTGCACAAACACCATCATCATCCGATCAAAGATCTAGGTTTTCATCCTAAAGAAAGTCCACGCTCTCAAGACAATACCTTCAACAAGGCCATTGCCAGGCACAACCAATTAAGGCCACACTCTGGGTTTTCACCCTGAAAGATAGGACCATGAACTTCACATGTACTATCGTCCCCGCTTGCATACCACTGCTCCAAGTCACGAGTCACCAAGCCAATTCCTCATCACCGTCCGGACTCGAACCACCATTGTCAGTCCTTAGATCTCGGTCTTCATGACATTCTCTGTCGGCACCATGGGACGAGAACATGCCCCATGATATTAACAACCAACAGAGCTTCGAAGCGTTCCCTCTGAACCCAAACGACCAGAGTAAAAAACATGGGTGCGCATGACCAAATCCCACCCGATCCAGCGATCTCTCGGCATATGCGCACTATGGAGTTCGCCGGCGGAGCCTTCCGAAACATGTCAGTACAACCAGATCAATGGAGACAAACATCAAGCGGGTCTTCATCTTGGCATGATATGAACCCTAGGACCACCCCCTTTATTCAAACCCAAGAGCCCTCGCCACCACGGTAGAGGCGAGGAGAAGACAATCAGATGCCATCGGCTCGCGAACCCAGTAACTGCCTCCACAGCCAGAGGTCCAGATCGGATCCGAGCCCGACCCGATGCAACCGCCGCCCACCATGGTGGCCGCACGTCAGCGCCGCCGAGGATGTCCTTGCAGAGGGATGGGATCTGTAGGAGGGAGGTCGGCGGCTACGGAATCTGGGGGCCCTCCGGCGGCGCCTGGGGGTCGCCTCGGGAGGAAGGGTTACGGCCTATACTAGAAAAACTTATAATTTCGTTGAGCTATGTGTGTTTTGAATAGGCTATGTATACACATTTAGTTTTAGTATTAATAACGAAAGAGTATCGAGCAATTTCAGTCATCTTTTTGTTTGAGTTTTACTAAGTTTTCTACAAGTTTAGGGAAAGGGTTTGCATTGGAGCAAATTCCTTTGGAGATAAGTAAAAGCACAACGCAACGTGGTCGCAAGCACGAAAGTTGTGGTCGCCACCAACCGAAACCACCCCGCAAACAAAATTGGATGTTCTACTCTACAACAAAAAAAGTCTTTGAGGCCACCAACCAAAAACTGCGTGCTAGTCTGGTCCGGTCTCATCTTTCTTGTTGTCGACTGAACAATCGCTTGAGTTGAACGGACTACGAGTATGTACCGCGTTTGTTGGCGAGAAACGAAGTCACATACTTGACCATGAAACTCTGAAATAATTTGAACTATGCGGCCTTTGTATTGAGATCCAATGTGAGCGCCAACTTCCTGCTGACGAGCCCTGGGCTATGTGAACATTACTTACTGACTTCAACGCCAACGTGTTTCTGCTCACGGGATTGGACTCGTTCTGCTAATACGCTTGCACTAGCATTTCTTCTGGAAACTGAAAAAAAATGTAACATACCAAATGCTATCCAGATGGAGGATAATACGGTCATTTTCATTGCTCTGGACGCGACGAACAGAAAAAGTAAAATATGGTCCCTCCCATCCAGCTCTTATGAGGGAGGGAGGGAGCATTTAGATCCATAGCTGTCCGGTTGCATTTGCAATGTCTGTACAATGACAGCACGAAGTGGTCCTTGTTGGGTGGAGAGCCACTCGTGCGTAGATGCGGATTAGCACAGTCTAGTCACCCCCACGTTCTGGCGTGCTCCTGTCTGTCATCACCGGAGCGTATCGTCTAATCCGTGGCCTACCATCCTCTGATGCTCCACTAGAGAAGGGTAGAGTAGAACATCTTCACTGCTGCTTCCTTTTTTGGTTGTACCAGGAGATACGATTCAAAGAAAATATAACCCGCATTTCATACAGTAAAGAGACTAAAGCAATGATCCAAGTTCAAGTTGTAATCTTTGTAACATGCATACAGTTACTACTCTAGCACTGTTGTCCTCTGGGTCATTGGAGGGGTACAATAAAAAATTGTACGTACTACAATGAGTTCAAGTCCTAGGAATTTGTAGTACCGTACAACAACTGAAATTTTCTGGAGCTACTAACATCTGGATCAGGCCTATGCTGAGCTGGAGCAATTTGTAGCTCAGCATTACATTTGTTGGAAAATTGGAAAGCCGCTGCTTGTGCCAGCAGGGTTACATCTAGATCAGGTTATATAAACTTGGAAAATTGGCATTTGATATTGATATTTTGCTAATTGTACAGGATCACTGAAAGGTTATGTAAATAGCCTCTGGGGAAAAATGGGACCAACTCCCTGTCACTAAATAGGCAGCCTATTGATGTTACAAACAACAACAGCGACAGAACGTCACTACTAGAATGTGTCAGTTGCCAAATCCAAATGGTGATTTTGTCCTGCTGCCATCTTCCCCATACTGTTCATTCCATTTTCTTAATTCATTCATACTTGTTGCGTTATAAGAAACAGACGGACTTACCTGCATAGGGAGTAGTCAATGTTACAGGAGCGAGAAACATAAAACTGGGTATTTAAGAAAAACTGAGCCTTAGGGTACCTTCGCTTTTGCTTGTATAAAATCATCCAGTATAAGGGGTCTTAGGTGAGCGCTGCTGCTACTCACACGTCCCTAAAAAAGATGGTAACAATGTGAGCAAATAAGAGATCACATGCTTTGGATGATTATGGATATGTTCACCGTGCCAACACTTAAAAGACCATAGCTACCTTCTTTTCTTCTTCTAGAAGTTCTTGAACTGGCCTGTATGCTGAAGCTATGCATAAGTTCTGCACATTACAACATTTGGATTATTGCACACGAACAAGAACAGTTTCACTTTCTTAACGACAGGAAAGAAGGTAGTAATAAATATTCTTGTTTAATACCTTCAGGTCACTTCCTGAATAACCTTCTGTCGCATTAGCAAGTTCGTCGAATTTAAAATCAGCTTCTAGGTTTTCTTTAGCAAGTAAAATCTTCAGAATTTTCTTTCGGTTCTGCGCATCTGGAAGGCCAACATATATCCTGTAGATCATGGAACAAATAAGCTCCTTGCTAGATCAGCACAGCTTGAATTTATTTTGAAAGCAAAGAGCATGGGCGCACATATTACCGTCTAGGTAAACGCCGTATAACAGCATCGTCCAAATCAAATGGGCGATTTGTTGCACCAAGTATAAGAATTCGTTGGTTCTCTTTGGACCTTAGACCATCCCACGCTGCCATAAATTCATTTCGCATCTTCCTTGTTGCTTCATGCTCAAGTGCACCCCCTCTGGCACCAAGTAAGCTGTCAACCTGTCATATCAGACAAAATTGCATCATACCAGAAGATTACTCACAACCAAGGCCATGGTAGCAACTTTCTATTTATTTAAGTGAGCATACCTCGTCCACAAATATGATGACTGGGGCTAGTCGGCTAGCAAAGGAGAAGAGGGCCTTCGTCAACTTCTCAGCATCTC
The DNA here is from genome assembly GCA_030063025.1 of Avena longiglumis. Taxonomy (NCBI): domain Eukaryota; kingdom Viridiplantae; phylum Streptophyta; class Magnoliopsida; order Poales; family Poaceae; genus Avena; species Avena longiglumis. Next base: position 302,325,682 of record CP125978.1, read on the forward strand.
CGAACCACTGTTTAAAAAAATAGAGAAATAAGATATTTTGTTGGGAAATAAACTTGTATTGCGATGGTGCAGGTGAATGATCCTGACTTCTAAGAATTGTGCAAATCCTTTATTTGGTTAATAATTTGTTGCAAGAGCGTAGAAGGTCAAATCTCACAATTTAGCACCTTGGAAGAATAGAACAAAAGAATATTATCACGAGTTCTATCCAACTATCATGAATTTATTCATATCATACACTCAATCAAACACCAGGTGCTCTCATCCTACAGCATCCCATGGTCCAGACACGCACTACAAAGTAAATGAACTAATGGTGAGAACCCTTTGGAGTGGTCCGGATTCACAAAACAGAAATTTCATGCGTCTACTGAACCGTCCAATCAGTAGCTTCCGTCATTTCATGTACTACAAGGCCAGTTAACTAGCATAGTTTGTATGAAAAATAAGAGAAGTTTGCTTTATACTATTGTCCATCAACCAGATTTTCACAAAATTCTGAAATTATTATCTTGGCTTGTACTCCCTCGTTCCAAAATATAAGATGTTTTGGCCTTTTTTTGAAATGCATGTATCTGGGAGCAAAATGAGTGAACCTACACACTAAAAGGCGTCTAGATACATGTGTTTCAAAAAAAAAAGGCTAAAACATCTTATATTTTAGAACGGAGGGAGTAACTAGTAAAAACTACTCCCTCCGTCTTAAAAAAGATGTTGCAGTTTGAATTCGCTTGTATCTAGACGCGTTTTAGTGTATAGATACATGCAAATCTAGACAAATCACCAACATCCTTTTTGAGACAGAGGGAGTATTGAAGTTGTCCTTGAACTTGCTAACAGTATGAGTTTCAGTTCTCAAGTCTGCCTGCTGCTTAAATGAAGTTAAGCATCCATTATGTTCACTTTGATGAAGTAACTATGTCAACAGTTCCCAAAATATATTGCCACATAGAAGAAAAACAATCCAGTCCGGAATTTATTTAAACTTCACGTGATGTGTTTGTAGTTAACCACTAGCATGAAATGCAGATTACCTATTAGATATTTCCTGCAATAATTGGAAAGAAATAGAAACAAGTCAATCAAGTTACCTTTGACGTCAGTGAGGAACCAGTTATGCTGATAAAATTTGCCCCAGCTTCTGTTGCGAGTGCCTTTGCCAAGAGTGTTTTTCCTGTGCCTGGAGGCCCGAAAAGCAAAACACCTTTGCAGGGCTGAAAAGGGTCCAGGCATACAGAAGTTCGTAAGAGAAATTCAGCTAAGGCAATTTAAGCCAGGAATTTCTGATACGATGGATATCAAAAGCTACAGCTATCGATGGGACACACAAATTTTTATGCAAATTCCAGTGAACTAAACTCAAACAATAATTTTTCAAACCATAAGACCACAAGTGATTTTCAATTGCAGAACCTGAATATTTGATTTAAGTATTTAACTTCAGAAGAAAAAATTAATCTGATGATGTTCATGAAATTCACCATGCTTTCATGATAAATTAACACTGAATAGCAACTAGCATAAGCATAGTCAATTATGCATAATAATCCGGTAACAATTTCTGCTTCACCAGTCTAGAGGATTTGACTTTTAACATGTCAAGAGGCAATTCCACCTTGAATAGCAGCTTCCATAAACACTGGCCTAAAATACAATTGATGAACAAAAATGTAATCATGTATGATACTACCTCCGTCTCAAAGCTTAAGGCTTTTTTTTTTGAAAAGTCAAGCTACGGAAAGTTTGACCAAACATTTAGAAGAAACTACCAAGAACTATGATATTATAAAGATACCATGTGAAAATATGCTTCATGATGTATCAAAGGGTATGGATTTCGTAATGTAAATGTCAATATTTTTTTCTAAAAACTTGGTCAAATTTTACGTAATTTGACTTTTAGAAAAAAATATAGCCTTAAGCTTTGAACGGAGGTAGTAATGTGAAGATAATTTAATGCTCCACAGGAGTTACGCCAAATTAACATATATAAGAACTAGACTCAATTTTTTGGTACAGATCAACTAGGTAAAACAATATGACCCTATAGATGTATGTAACCAGGTAAAGCTCCACAGGAGTTTAGCGGGCATTTAAGAGATCGGGAATAGGTTCAACCTTTGGTATCAACTAGCTAAAAGGATACGACATATAGATATATGCAACCAGGTAAAACCATGTTTATGCTTGTTAGTCATAGCAATACTGGTTTACTAGATATTATGAAATAGATGCTTCAAAGTGGATGGCAATAGATTAGAATCGTTTTGTTATCTAATTATTCTCTACTATAGTAATCCAGGGGAAGTTCTGTTCAGTGATACGTCATGTCAGAACTAACTACACATGATGAAATTCAATGCTAAATCAAATAAGGGCAGTTGCAAAACAATTTCTCTGAGGTAGATACTCGTATTCTGCCATAAGTTATTGCCACCTCGCATTTAACAATATTAAGCAACTCCTATCTATAGACAGCAATGACCTAAATGCAATATCTAGGGTCCCATGGAATTTCTACAGAAAAGGTTAAGCGGTCATGATAAGTAGTAAAGCAAGCTGTACCCTTAATAAATTGCCGTGAGAAAAAAGCTCTGGTCTCCTCATTGGAAGAGCAACAAGCTCATCCAGTGTCCTCTTGACATCCTCAAGCGCACCAATATCATCAAATTTCACTCCAATTTCATCAGGAGGTACAACAGAAGATATGAAATTACGTTCATACTCATCTTTCGTCAAATTCTGAAGATATGGAACTTGTGAGTTCGGATAGGAACAGTAGCTAGTAGCTAAGGGGGCCATAGCAGATAAGAAAGGTGGGAAGTTAACTTTCTTGTATATATAAGCTAAATACCTTCAGATTTTGAGAGAGATTCTTAGATTTAGTAACCTGTTCTTTCAGCCTCTCGATGGCTACATCAAGGCTTCACAAAATTGCAAACAATGAGAGTAAAGTGCCAGAAAAATAAATCGATCATATACACAACAACCATTGCATTTAAAGTCAAGTACCTCTCCCGTGGAATGATTAATCTGTCACCCTCAATATCGGGAAGAACTGTTGATGACAGATAGTGACTTCTAGCCCATCCAATAACCTTTGCCGCTTCTGCAACATGTTATACACCCATTGAGTACTCATCTTACCTCACCTCCGCCTTAGCACTGCTGATGAGATATACTCGCATTGAGCAGGAGGAATTATGAGGATTTAATTTAGTTCTTATTCCGCCGAATGTCTATGGTCTAAGTTTTCCCTTTAGAGTCAATTCCAGCATAGATTAATTCAAAAGGATAAGATGCTTCCATCTGTAACCAGACAACCATTGCCAGTTGGTGAAATCCGAACCTTGTCTACTAAAGAAAACAAACTATCCAGTTTATTGGATAGAAGACAGCTCACAATGACCTATCAACAACTTCCCTGGAATCACCACTTAATCAATCTTTACATATTTTCTGCAGAAACATTATATTCCGGCAAGAAGACTTCCCTACGACAAGGCTTCTACGATACCAGCATGACAATACTGGTAACCAACCAAAGGCCAGATGCTAACACAGGTGAAACCAGAATTAATTTGGAATAAACTAGGTGACCCTGCAGCACATAATATGGGATGAGAGAGTACAAAATATGTTGGAAAGGGGGATAATATTGATTAACTTATCATAATTGTATGATTGTATGATTGACAATTGATACATATGTTGCCCCTTGACCATTCAAGGACTTACTTGACCCCTTAGTATGTACCTTAAAGGATACTAATCAGATTCTATCAATCTTATGTTCTTCCTATTTAATATTTATTTGAATATTACTGAAGCAAAGTTTTCAAGGTGGTAAGACAATCAACTCCCGCCTTGACTCCTAAGACCATGCACTATGTGACGCCGATTCAATGGAAAAGGTGTCAGGTTTTTGAGTCGGCCCATTTTTCTTGCTATGTAGGTTCGATATGTTTGTGGGCCCAAGCTGACACACGCACCACCTTTTTTGCATGCAATCATAGCTGTTTCTCTCTCCTCCCTTTCTCTGTACTGTAGGCCATCCTGACATTTTTTGATCTATGAACCGAACCCAAAACATGAGTCGCTTTTGTTGACAGAGCTATTGAACCGATTCCCTGCTATGTGTTGAATCGAACCATGGAGGCCTTTGAACCGCTTTAAGCACACATAGTGCATGATCTAAGTGCCCAAGGCAAGCAAAATGCTAAGGCACAGCCAGGGTGCAGTACCGCCTAAGCGTCCATAAGGCGATGCCTTAAAAACCAGGTGCGGAAGCATATATAAGTGCACATACGATAATTTCAGTTTCTTGACTTCAATGGCAACAATAGTAGTTCACACGAAGAAATCATAGAAAGATTCCCCACAACACAAAGCCAACATCAAGTGGTTGGCAAGCACTCCACTGAACTTTTCAAAGAATATATTTATTTTTTATGTAAGACAGTACTGTATAAGATGGTAATATACATCAGCTGGCATCATTGCGTGAAAATACTACTTGGTTAATCCTAGTTTAGAATGACCTGCTTTTACAGGCCCCAGAGGCTCAAAAAGGAGGCTAAGCCACCGTTAAGGACTTGAATTTTCTCTCTGACATGATTTTATTGTACTTAAATTTTATATGCCTTCGGTAGCTTTTCTGAACACCCATGTACATTTTTTTTTATTACCAATACAATGTTACTGCATGGCTTACAGTTTTTGGTTGAAACAATTGCACAAAAATACAGCTTGAATGAGCGAAAGCATGTTAGCAGACATACTTTGCTTTGTCAAAACGACTCCATCAGACTTCACATGCATAAGCTCCACACATGATAATTCGTTCTCTTCAAGCACCTGCATTTAATCAATCACGATTTATAGAAAGTACATAATAGAAGTACAAGTTCTGCATGAGTGTGACACATGCAGGAAGCGATATGCAGGAAATTAAATAGAACACAAGCCCTGCATCCAAACCTTGTGTAATTCAACAAGGTTATGCCTTGAAATAATAATTTTCCTATCCTCGTCGATCTGGTTATTGAAAACTCGTAGTTGCTCGCCTTCCTGTAGATAAATAAACAAGATACAAAGTCAGGAGCTCCCCGCAAGCTAACGCGCACTTGATGTTCTAGGCACCGCAGGCCATGGATTTTAACTAAAACACAATAATGGCATTATCAATGATTATGTAGTGCAGGACATGCTCAAATTGTTGCAGCAAATAACTTTGTAGATTGATTTGAATTAGTAAACAAATCTTTACCTCTGGAAGAGGAACAATTAGACTATTTGTGAAGAGCTTTGATATGTCACTGGATCTTGAGCCCTTTTGTCCCTTTAGCCCACCTACTAACCGCTTCAGTGATGATGGCTGGTTACAAAAATTTAATCAGTATGTACCGATCTTCAAATATGAGATGGCAACATTACATATACAATGCTAAACTCGAGAAGTGATTCATGGACAGTATATACCAAAAACAAAACAAGGCTAATATAAGTATGCCTATTTTCTATCGTGCTCTGCAATTTTGCTTGTACAGCAAATTATAATCATAACAAGCTAGCAAGTAGTTTCCATTTGAGAAGCACGGTTGTAATCTCTGTCGAAGAAAACATGTCTATAGCCTAGCATAAACTATGTGCAGCTAAAAAAAAAATGTCTATAGCCTAGCATAAACTATGTGCAGTCATGTAATTACCCATGTCCCCTACTAACGTTCTACAGAACGCCAAATGATTTCATCAGTCATCAACTAATGAAGTTATTTTGTGATTGCTTGAACATCAAAAAACAGTCAACATTTGATATGCAATTGTCTGTCAAAAACAAACATGTTTAAAGGAAATTGTGTAGCATGATGCAGGAACGAAGGAAACAATATTACGAACTTGTGCCTTCTAATACAGGGAGAGTATATTGCACGAGGGCATAAAAAGCTGAATGAGAGAAGAGGTTATTTTTCTGTTATAAAAAAATCTTCCAGAAAATAAGCATGTAGGGATACTAAAATATTGATACATTACCAGTGAAGACAGGCGAGAGAGATTCTGAAACATCAGTGTCGGCTGTACATGTTCAAACAAGAAATGAGTAAGGAAATGTTATCAGTTAAAGTTACAAGAATTCTAAAGCTTACTGGTTCCTTGTCTTTGTCCTTGGGTACTGTTGCCAGTATGTTCTGCCCACATATCATTACTACAGGTCCGGTGAGCTGGTCAAACATTTCTTCAACCCTTTGAAGAAACTCCCTGCGATTTGATTTTGGAACTGCTCTAGATAACCACTGGGAACTGTCTGGAAAGTAGACAATGACTGGTTGTAGAGATGGAAGAACCTGTTCAAAAAAATCACAAGTTAGTCAATATTAGAGAATGTAACATTGTAATTAAGGACTACTCCCTCCGTTCCAAAATAATTGAAGATCTGTGTTTGTCCTAAGTCAAGCTACTTTAAGTTTGACCAAGTCTACTGAAAAATATACTGTTATGGTCGGCATCTCCTATGCCAGGAAGAGGCCCAATAGTGGGCCAAATTAGGGGCTTAGCCCAGTTATTTTATTATATAAAGAGTTGTAATCAGACTTTTAGGTTTAAGCAATAATCAATCTTATTATTGCCGACTCCCAGAGGAGTCGGCCTTCTCCTGCCTCCGCCGCCGCCAGCCCTAGCCGCCGCCCTCCTCAGCCTCCGCGACGGCGCCGCCCTTCTCTCCCCCGCTCGCAACACTTCCACCCCTACAACCTACGCCCCCGCTCCGGTAGAACCCTAGCCTCTACCAATTTGGTATCAGATAGCTTCGGTTCGATCATGTCTTCGGGCCACCCCACCACCACCGTCGCCGCCACCACCACTTGCACGACCACCTCCGGGCTGGCCTGTCGCCTTGCTCGCCCGACCCGGCGCCGTCTCCCCTGACAACACGACGGCTGTCAACGATCTCACCTGGCGATCGCCAATCTCCGGACGTTCTGCGCAGGACGTGACGGGCTGCCGCCACCGTGACCGCTTCCACCACCGCCGCCTTTGCGCCACGCGCCGCCACCGCCCCGCCACCAGGCGTCCCCATCACGAACATCAAGTGGCGGCGTCCGCCGCCCTGACCTCTGGTAGACGCCACGGTCTTCACACTGCCCCGCCAGGACGTGCCCCCACTGCGTCACATGACCTCGCCTCCCGGTGGGTTCGGGCCACTGCGATCCTTATGCGAAGCGCCTACTACTGCCAGCAGTCCAGCCGTCGCCCGTCCTTCAAAGAACCGCTTACACCAAGTTGGAGTTCACCACCTATGATGGTGCCACCGACCCCCTCAATTGGCTCAACCAGTGCGAGCAATTTTTCCGAGGGCAGCGGACACTAGCGTCCGACCGCACATGGATCGCTTCCTACCACCTCCGCGGAGCCGCCCAGACGTGGTACTACGCTCTTGTTGGTTTTTGGGGACAATTTCTGGATGGGCTTGGTTGGTCCCTTGGACCTCCACACCCTCTTTTATATATAGCACAATCTAGCCTTACATCTTCACTTGTACACTGGAATGATCTAGACTCTAGTAGGACACTACTACTATACTAACACTCCCTAGAATACTCTAGACTCTACAAGAGTAGTACTACTACACTAACTCAGACTCCAACACTTACTGGAATACTCTAGACTCTCCTAGGTCAATACTACTATGCTAACCTAGACTCCAACCCTCCCCCTCAAGATGGGCATGGGTCAGTCACCATGACCATCTTGCTACAACTCCATGACACTACTACTACCACTACACATCTAGCTTACCAGCATACAAAGACACATGAGAGCATTTTACTCTAGCTCTTGCTCCATCGGTCGTCAAGCACCCAATCAACTCGGATCATCCAAGCTCACTGCATGCAGCCATCACCTTCACAATGCAACAACTCTGCATCAAGCTAGACACCTCTAATCCTTCTTGCATTGGTCCATTGTTGCCTCTCCAACTCATGCGCCTTCTCACACCGGCAGACAACCCCGCACCACACGCCTTCCCTCATTAGCTTGAGCATCGTCATTGCCTCTTCATCAACTCCGGTTCTCATGGAACCACGGTACTCGCCTCAACAACAGCTCCTACAGAGCCACGGCTACCACCATCAACATCACCATCCACAAACTTTGCATCAAGTGGCCACCTCCAATCCTTCTTGCATTGGTCCATTGTTGCCTCTCCAACCAAGCGCCTTCTCACACCGGCGCCTACACCGGCGGCACCACACGCCTTCCATCATCAGCTTGAGCATCGTCATTGCCTCTTCATCACCTCTGGTTCCCACAGACGTGCTCGCCTCAACAAGGCTCCTACAGAGCCACAACCGCCACCACCAACATCACCATCCACGGCTTCTCACTTTTCACAATGCCTCCTGGACTCCTCTTTCTTCACTGCAACACAAAGAACACCTTCTTCCTCCAAACCGAATCTTTTCCAAGAACATCATAGCAACCACCAGAGGGAGCACTCCCTTGTATGGTTGTACCTTCGCTTCGAGCTTCGGACCTTGCACTGCGGCTCACCTCTTCCTCACCAAGAACGACCAAACGGAGACCTCACCCATTGTCTCCTTCCATGACCACACCAAAGACCACGCCTCCACCATCAAGATCACCTCTGCATCTTCCATCTCCCGACTGATCGAGGTCCTCCTCAACATCCAGTTTCTTGGTCCCCAAATCCAACCTCGCTAACTTGTCATCCTCCTATCAACATCTCAATTGCACCATTCTAACACTAAGCAACCTCAGACAGAGCAAAGAACCAAGCCTCACACAACACATCGTGATGAGAGCAACACATAAGATTCTTACTCAGAGAGAGCAACGGACGCGCCTCCGCCACTTAGGTGACTACAATGTGCCGGTGTTGTTGACAACAAGAGCCGGGATGGGTGTTGCAATGGTGAAAGCAGTGGTAGCTAGGGTTAGGAGCCTAGCTCGATACAATGTTGGTTTTGGGGACAATTTACGGATGGGCTTGGTTGGTCCCTTGGACCTCCACACCCTCTTTTATATATAGCACAATCTAGCCTTACATCTTCACTTGTACCTCGGAATGATCTAGACTCTAGTAGGACACTACTATACTAACACTCCCTAGAATACTCTAGACTCTACAAGAGTAGTACTACTAGACTAACTTAGACTCCAACACTTCTCGGAATACTCTAGACTCTCCTAGGACAATACTACTATGCTAACCTAGACTCCAGCCTCTCGAAAGGGGCGAGGCGGGATCTTGCCGTGGGGCGCTTCCACGACCTCTCCGCCTCCCGGTTCGGACCATGATGGAGCCGCTTAGCCGAGTCAGGCGCTGCGATTCACCTCGTCGGCAGGTGAATGGCCGATCGCTTCCAATCGTTGGCGTGCCATGCACCCGCGTCACGGCTCATCGGTAGCCGAGCTCTTCGTGGGCGGCCTTCCACCACATCCGGGTCGACGATGGGCTGCGAGCAGGACTGCAGACCGCCATGTACTACGCCCAGGGCATACGAGCAACAAGACCGCCATACAACATCCTTCCAGGTCGAGCCCGCCTCCACGCCTCGCCAATGACTGCCGGCCGTTGCCTGCGACTCTGCGACTACCACGGCCTTTTCGTGCGCTCGACGACGGCCGAAAGCTTCGGCGGCCGCAGGGCCTATGCTTCAATCACGAGCCTTACACACCGGTCACACGTGCTCGCTGTTTATTTGGAGACGGTCGATGGCGAGGCGAGACCTCACCCCAGTAGCTCGGCAGGCCGCTCCCGAGCCGGGCTCCACGACCTATGGGTCGGTCGACGCGACGGCTTTCGTCGTCTCCCTCCACGCGTTGGCAGGCATCAAGACGGCGAAGACCATGCTTCTGCCGGTGACGATCGGCGGGGAGCGCCTCACCGCGCTTGTGGACACGGGCTCAACGCACAACTTCCCGTCCGGCGACGCCATGCGACGGCTCGCACTGCAGCCGTCGGGAGCCGGGCACTTCAGCGTCACCGTCGCCAACGGGGACCGCCTAGCATGCCAGGGCGTGGCTCGACAGGTGCCCATCACCATCGGCGACGAGCACTTCTTCGTGGACTGCGTCGGCATCAACTTGGGTCACACGACTTCATCCTCGGCGTCGACTTCGTCCACTCTTGGGCCCATCCTGCGGGACTTTGACATTGTCCTCATCTTACGGGCGGCCCTGGCGTCCGATGGACAAGCCTCGGCGACTCACGGGCAGCCAATAGCCGATGGGCTGCCGCCGACGACGCATCCGCTCTCGACGACCTTCACGCAACATAGCGACATCTTCACCGAGCCACAGGGCCTACCTCCAGCGCGGGCCTACGATCACCGCATCCACTGCCGCCGGGGCGCCACTGTCGCAAAGACGTCGCATTCACTACCCTGTGGTATCATCCGGATTTTGACATCACCTTCTGCCACGGTGCTTTGGCGCGAAGTCGACGACGTATGCGTTTCGCATCGACTACCGCTGGCCAACGCAGCGACGCCCAAGGACAAGTTCCCCATCCCGTCGTGGACAAGCTCTTGGGCGAGCTACAGCGGCGTTTCACCGAGCTCGACCAAGGCCGGCTACCACCAGTGCAGATGCATCCGGATGATATCGCCAGACGGTGTTCCGCGACCCACCACGCCACCGAGTTCTTGGTGATGCCGTCGGCCTTCCAATGCGCAAGAACATTCGAGCTTTGATGAATGACGGTTTCAAATTTCTATTTACGTCGTTTTGTGCTCGTTTTCTTTGATGATATTCTCATCTACAGTGCATCGTGGGCGGAGCATCTACAGCACGTCGCCATCGTCTTCAACGAGCTTCGAGTGCATCGTCTCCACCTCAAGCGCTCGAAGTGCTCGTTTGGCATGACCTCCGTCGCGTACTTGGGACACGTGATCACGGCGAAGGGCGTCGCGATGGATGCTGACAAGGTCGGCGGTCAGCATGGCTAACGCCAGCCACCGCTGGCTCTTCGCTTCTTGGGGCTCATGGCTACCGAAGTACATCCGGACTTTGGCCTCATCGCGCTCGACTGCCTCTCGCCATGACGCCGCCCGGGATGCGGAGGCAACGGAGGCCTTCCAGCGCTTCAAGGCCACGACAGAGGCCGATGCTTGACCGGCCATTCGTCGTGGATCGCGACGCCTCGCATCGGGTTCGGCGCCTCCATCAGGAGGGCGGGCCTTCGGCCGTCTTCGCTCGCCATCTTAAGCTCGCGGCGTAAGCGAGCTCATCGGGTTCCGTTCGGCCATTGGCGGCCCTACTGGGGCGAACTTCCGTGTTCGCACGGATCATTACCAAGTTCTTGCTCGATCGGCCTTCTCCACCGTTCCACGGCGCGGTGGATCAACAAGCTCTTCGGTTCGACTTCACGTCGAGTACCGTCCGGCCGCCTCAACACGGTCGCCGACGCTTCTCGCCGCGACACGGGAGCTTGCGGAATCCCTTGGTGGCGTCGGCCATGTCATGCATCCGCCCGACCATCTTTCACCTTCATCGACGACATCCGCCGGGCCACGGTGGCGCCATGGATGCCCGGCCCGCCTCGACGCGTGAGCTAGCCCCGCCATGGCGCTGGCCGAGGTCGCTTTCCACGGCGCCAGATTCGTCCCGATCAGGGCGACCTTCGCCAACAGTTCCCGCTATCGCGCACTTTCGGCGAGCCATGAGGTGCGAGACGCCTGCTCAGCGTCCGTGATGACTTCTACATTCACGGTGATGCGCTACCGGTCCGCGACTTGGTGGGTCGTGTGACGTGCGGCGCAACAAGACGAGACGCGTTACGGCCGTGGCTGCCGCAACACGGACGTTCCTCGCAGCGGTGGCGGATATCTCCATGGACTTCATCGAGGCCTCCTAAGGTGGGTGGCAAGTCATCATCCTCACGGTGGTCGACCGCTTCCAAGCACGCCCACTTCATTCCGCCATCCGTACCGTCTGCGTCGTGGCGGGCCTTCTTCGACGGCAGATCGCGCTTCCATGGGTTCCGTCGTCCATTGTCACGACGGATCCGTGTTCACGGGGCATGTGGCGCGATCTCTTCGGTGGCGGGTGTGAAGCTTCGATGAGCACGGCCTTCCATCCGCAGCACGGCCACCGAGGTGGTTAACAAGATTATTGCCATGTATTTGCGTTGTGTTACGAGGAGATCGTCCGCGCTTAGGGTGGATTGGTTGGCATGGGCGGAATCTCGCTAACACCTCCTATCACTCCGCCTGCACGCCACTCCCTTTGAGGTGGTTTATGGGCGCCACCGAGGATCTCGCCATATGAGGCGGGCTCGGCCGTTCGAGACCGCGGCGACTTGCTACGGACGTGATGAGATTACGCGCGCGGCCGTCTTCTCCAGTGCACGCACGGTATTACGACGCCATCATCGCAACGCTGAGTTCGCCGTTGGCGATTGGTCCGATGCGCCTACTTCACAGACGGCGAGCACTCGATCCGCGGCCAAGCGCAAGTTGGGGCCTCGCTATGCCGCCTTTCAAGGCCGGAGGCGTGACGCCACGCTACCGCTTGGAGCCGGTGGGCTCGCGATCCACGACGTCTTCCATGTGAGCTTCTTGAAGGCTCACAAGGAGATCCTCCTACCGAGGCGCCAGACTTCCTCCTCATGATAGTGGTCGCGTGCTCCGGGTCCCGAGAAGGTGTTGAAAGCAGCTTGCGCTGGCATGTATCATGCGATGGGGTTGGGTGGATTGCCCACATGGGAGAAGCTCGAGGAGTTCCAACAAAGACTTTCTAATGTTCATTTCGAGGACGAGCCGTTTGAGGAGGCGAGAGATGTTATGGTCGGCATCTCCTATGCCGTGAAGAGGCCCAATAGTGGGCCAAATTAGGGCTTAGCCCGATTATTTTATTATATAAAGAGTTGTAATCAGACTTTTAGGTTTAAGCAATAATCAATCTTATTATTGCCGACTCTGCAGGAGTCGGCCTTCTCCCGCCTCCGCCTCCTCACTCTCATGACGGCCACTGCCACGGCGCGCCTTCTCTCCCCCGCTCGCAACACTTCCACCCCTACAACCTACGCCCCCGCTCCGGTAGAACCCTAGCCTCTACCATATACCAACATTTAGAACACCAATTTCGTTTTATTAGACTGACAATATATTATTATATAGATTGGACTTTGCAGATATTGACATATTTTTCTTTAAATACGTTCAAACTTAGAGAAGTTTGACTTAGGCCAAACCTAGAACTTCAATTATTTTGGAACATAGGGAGTAGGTCTTGTAGGCATAAAATGCAGAAAATTTCTGAAGTCAAGGTAGTATTTTGATGAATCACCTCACAAAGTGCTTCAATTGCGATATGCCAATCTTCTGACTCAATATCATGGTCATGCACAATATCTTGAGCTAAAGTAAGATGAAATGAGATGGAGGTGCCTGGAATAATCATATCAAACTGTTGATGAAACGGGATAGGGGTGTACCATCAACCCAGTAAATAGATGGGTTTGCATTTTCCTCCTTGCTAGTTTCGTCACCATCACGGAGCTTCTGTGCAGGAGAGTCAAATATGACAGCTACTTGGTCCCCGTTGATCTCATATACCTCCCCGCGCTGCCCACTTGATAAAGTCCTGTAATATGTTAAGTTAGAATGGTTACTCTTACTCCTAATTTGTGAGAAACATGTGTACAGACAGAACAGTAATAGAAAATGCAGATTCCATTTGTGTATATTTTTAGGGACACATGGTAAGAAATGCCAAAGGTGAAGAACCATACTGGACTATTCTAGAAAAATGGACAGTAAAGACAGAAAGAGTGCCAATTTGACTAAGTAACTACAAGACATATTTTTTCTCAACACATTTAACATAAATGGATTGCAACAATACTAAAAAGAAATCCGAAATGGTGAAATTCATATTAATGTTGCCTTGGGGTCTCATAACTACCAAATACCAAAATCATTTTATCTTGTTCCACGTGAGAAAGGTATACCCACCCACCTGCCACTAATAAAAGTATAGGCATTTCTCGAGCCATCTTGAGTAGGCAATTTCCCCAAAATGATCCTGTGTATGCATATATGGTACATATCAGTGTTAATGTGATGAAGGTCAATTCAGAAGGGAACCACCGTAAAAAAAATGAACTGGCGTAATTTTTAGCATGCAGTACAAATAACAGACAACACACACTCCTGAAACCAGGATAACTGTATTTTCCAATTTCACCAATATGGTGTACATAATACTGTTACGCGAACATACGTGTAGATGGTCAATTGCTTACAAAACTCCATCCACTCCCACAAAAGTAAACCCAAACAAGCCCATCATGTGCTTGTGTACACCACACATGAAGGCATACGAAACAGTAGATGCACATGTGTCCTTCCCCCACCGGCACCAGCACAGAAACACACATAACTATGTGCAGGCACGCAAATCATGAAATGTTTAATATTGTAACTTGATAGACATATGGAAGGCTTGCATATGGTCCCTACATTTGATTTAACCACTTATATCTCTGAAGGGGAACATCCTGCTATTAGGCTGGACTTTTTTAGAATAAAAGAACAAAGATAAAATTGTGAAATCATGGCGTTAACCAATGAGCATGGAATATTATCATGAAAAGCAAATTGAGTGGAAGAGAATCAGTATCCAACACTCACCTCTGATCTGCTTCAACAACTGCTGAAGAACCAACATACTTGACTTTATCTCCTGAAAAGAATTATTAGAAAGTTACAAAATTCAGCTTAAACTTCTGCAACGAAACATCAGAGTTGGCACAAAGTAGCATATATTTCTAATTTGGCTTCAGAGTGTTTCCTTTACTGAAGTACATTGAACTCCAGAGTTAGTACAGCTACATGAACAATGGAGCAAATAAAGATGTCCGACTCAAATTTGTTATCAGGCCATCATGGAGCGGTATAGCCTTGAGATCATGTTAACACATAGAAATATCTGTCAGCAGAATGCAGCTGAGGCCTGGGACTCTGTGGCTTGACAAAATTAACAAGCCTTCCACCTAAAAGTCCTAAACTAACTCGGTAGAACTGCAGAAATAGTAAGAACCATGAGCATTAAGAGAGTTCACAAGATGTTTAGTCATAGATCATCAGATCGTAAGACAGTATGCATGTTCCTAAGTAATCTACTAGGTTTGACCTTATCAGGTAGATCAGGGAAATGTTCTAATTTTATTTAGTGTTAGAATAACACAGATAAAAGATACCATGCATATTTACATGTAACTGCTCAAGATAGAAATCATTTCTATGGTCCCAGAAGATAGTTTGGAAATAAAATTTAAATTTGATTTAGTGTCAGCATACCAGAAAAAGATCATGGTAAAATGAAATATCACATTACCCCTTTGGAAAGGTCTTTTCTCTTCTTCTGATGACTTGGCAGTTTCAGAGGATTCTGATGATGTACCTTCTTCTTCACCAACAACTCTCTACAAGCACAAGCAAATGAAAAACATTATGAACCACGACACATGAACAAAGCAACATTGAGGGAACACAGTAGAGAGTACAACTACTTGCTTATCACAGTTTGATGTTTCTAAAGAGCGAAGGAAGATAGCATATTCAGGTTGATGAAGTTCTAAGTACCAATCCAGAATTAACAGAAGATTTTTTAAATATACATGAAGTTCTATTGACGACCAATATATTTTAGTTAGAGTAACAGTCTTACTTTTCATGAGACTGTCTACTGTCAGATGTTCTGTTTTTTGCGGACATTAAAACGAACAAGATACAGAGTGTACAAGATTATTCCCTTTGAACAAAGAATCATGAAACCTACATGGAGCAAACATTTATTTCTTGGTTGCAATCAAAATCTCAATATAATATATCACCTTGGCAAATTCCTCAAGAGTACATGGGACCAACTTCTTGAGGTCATCCACAGACTTTTTGAGTTCTTCCACGGATTTTATAGCATCCTCGTCATCACTTTCACCTGATTTAGCTTCATTGCTGCTTGTCCAATCACCATCGCCTTCATCTTCCATCTCAGACTCTGAACCTTCGTCCTCTGACTCACCATGCTCATCTTCTTCCTCGCTTTCTGAATAATCTTCCCCAAAATCCTAACAAGTTAGGATTTATTAGGTTTGCATCTACCAATTTACATTTCGTATGTAGTGGAGTCAGTATCTTACATATGGAGCTAGAACACTGCTGTCCAGGACCAGTAGCGGCACCTGCAACTCATGCGCAAGAGCTCTTACCAATCTCTCTCTGTAGAGCTCAGTTCCTACATAGAACAAATATCAGAATCAAAGTGTTTACATTCCTAAGCATCTTAACCTTTTACCAGTTAATACCTGGCAAGCTCTGGAGCAGTATCCTCCCTCCAGAGGATGGTAGCCGAGAGCCATACTCAGACGTGATGCCCTTGTGCCGCAGGTGGGACGACGTGCACTCTCTGAGCAGCTGCTTTGCATTCTCACTTGCAATCCGAAGCATAAAAACACATCAATCTTTAGCACACTGATGTTAGCATCATTCAAACAAAACATCGAACATATGGTCTGCGTATCTCACTTGACATAGTAGGGGAAATTCTGCCACGTGAGATTTCCCTTCTCCCACGGCACGACGCGGCGCAGAAACTCGATGCGGAACCTCTCCCGCCTTGTGAGGAACGGCGACTCCCGCTTCTTGCAGTCGCTGAGGAATCTCTCGCCGCTCAGCCACTCCTGCTGGTCCCTCTCCCCGAGGCGCGCGTGCTCCTGCTCGATGCACCGGCCGCTGCTCCCAGCTGCCGCCTCCGCTGCCCCGGCACCTCTTGCTTCCGCGCTGCCTACGCCGCCCTTGGAGCCGTAGAAGCGGCACAGCCGCCGCGCCGCATCGCACGGCCTCGGCGCCCCAACCGCGCTGAACCTCCGGACGAAGCAACCGCCGCCACTCGTGGAGATTCCTAGAGAGCTGCACTTGCACCAGAGAGGCGGATGCTGGAGGAGGCAACGCAGGCGCATCGCATGGTGCATCTCGGGTAGCTTCCGGAGCAAATGGGGTGAGGAATTGGCGGTCTAGGGAACGTATGGCTGCGGGGTTGGGCGTGTGGCAAGGAGGGGGGGATGGTGCTATGGGAAGATTGGTAATCAGGCCTGTGTGTTGGTGTGGGTGGCGGAGACGGTGGCGCCCGCCGGCCGCGACGGAGGGGAGGGAGACGGAGATGCCACGGCAAGCGGCTCGGCCAATCCGCTTCTCACGCCTTACCGCTCTTGCTTGTGAAGTTGGGAGCTTCTTGTGTTTTGGGCCTTTGGGCTGGGCTACATTCGTACTGGGCTTATGGGTAACACAGCTGAACCCTGATTTCTTTGCTCTCGTTGGCTTCGTGGAAATGGTCCATGATGACTATGGAAAACGATACACTTCCTTCGCGGGATCTCGGATCCCCGGATATGTTCGGCACACGACTTTTTCAGAAAAAAAAGACTAACATATATTTCTTCGCGCGTGTTCTCCCTCCTGCAGCACGCTGCTGCCGTCCTTCTGCAGCTCGCGCGGCCGCCTCCCTCCTGCAGCGTGCCGCTGCCCTCTCGCAGCTCGTGCCGTCGCCGCCGTCTTCCTTGGTCCCTCCTTAGATCCGTGGCCCAGCCCGTCCTTTGCAGAGGTATGCCATGGCTGCCTTCTCCTCCGCGCCTTCTGCAGGGAGGGAACGGGTCTGATCCGTTAGGTGCGGTCCGGTGAGCTCCTCCGCGATGGCCTCCTCCGACATGCCCTCCTCCGCCAGTTCCTCTACGTCGCCCTTCACTGACGTGACCTCCTCTGTTGTGCTCGCATGGTGCTCCTGGGCAGAGTATCGCCGCGGGCCTTCCTCCACCCCACACCCTCCTTCACGCATCACGAGGCGGTGCTGCTGAGGTCAAGGTGGCCTGCTGCCATGGCGGTGAAGGCTTGCGCCGGATCTATATTCTTTTTTTTGCTACATTTGTATATTTATTTAGCTACACACTCGTATTTGTTTTTCTACTTTGGTATTTTGTGAGTGCTTGCTATTCTAGTTGATCGGTGTCGCTGTTTTTGTCTCTGTTTGCGAGTGTTTTGCTATCTTAGCATATTAATTTTGCTATATATTTTTATATTTTTTTGCTACTTTCGCATATATTTTTTGCTACAACCAGTCTTTACGGTTTTGCTACGAGGTCTCCAGCGGGTGTTTCTGGCGACGTCTCCTTTGCTACATTAGAAAAAACATTTTGCTATAAAAGTTTTGTGATTTTGCTACAATAGGGTAATTATTTTGCTACGAGGTCTTCGACGACGTTTTTTCGGCGAGAGTCTCTGACGTATCTCCGGCAAAGTCGTTTTTGCTACATTAGGATATATTTTTTACTACAAGGTCGCCGGCAAGGTCTCCGACGAACTCTTCGACAAGATCTAGTATGTCTGTTCTTTTTTTGACCGAACCGTTTTCTGCTATGTGTAGCAAAAGCACGACTATTTATAGCAAATACGGGATTTGGGACTATTTTAGAGGACACGTATCAGCAGGAGGATCCGGGGGATTTTAGGAAATTATCCCCGGGGACGCGTAGTACTGCTCCTATAAAAACCAGAATCGTACCCTAACAAAATGAAGCGGTTTGTCTTAAAAATAAAATAAAATTAGATTGATACGCGCTTATCCGCGCCGCCTACAGTCTATTTAACAGAGTGCGGTAGGTATGTTGTACTCATTATTTTTTGTTTTGTTTGGGTTACCATAAATTAAATATATGAAGACGTGCAGAATCGAATGTTTAAATCGATAGACAAATGTGTCATTTATTACATCTGTCTAAATTGAGATATCTGACTTTAGATGCAAGAAGCGGGCTTTTATTTCATATTGAAGATCATAAGCAATATAGGGGTACCCGTGTTTTTTCAAGTAAACAAAATGATACCCTGAGCAAATATCAAACAAAAATACATCAAGAAATAGTCCAAGTTGAAGGAAATATACCCTAGAGGCAATCATAAAAATGATTATATTTCTTATGTATCCATGAGTTATTATAATGTTTCTTAAATATCCATATCAGGCAACTTATATTGATTGGCAATTATGCAAATTATTTGTGAAACTCTTTACTTGTATGGTTATTTAATAGTTGTCTCTAGTCGGAGTTTATGTGAGGACACACGTGAATATTAGACTAGTATATCGATTGGTTGATGACTATGTTTCGCAAGTCATAGACATGGAGATGTCAAACCAATGATGCGGACACATGTTATAAACATGGGTTTGGACTGACCCAACTTGAGACTGGCAATTAGTTGCAGTTCTCTTTACACATCGTGTACGTTTTGTCCTTAGACCTGAGATTGTCGCATGTACTTGAGATATGGATCGACCTACTTTGGGACTATCAGACGCTACTCCGTAACTGGGTAGTTATAAAGGTAGCTTTCGGGTTTGTCCTTTAGCATGCTGTAAGGCATGGTCAATGAAGATGGGATTTTGCCCCTCTCTACCTGAGAGAGATATCTCTGGGCCTCTCGAGTGATCGGATCCATAAATGCATGGTTGTGCTACATATGGTTAAGAGTTAACCTAGTAAAGTGATTCTGAATCACAGTATCGAGAAAGGGAGGTCAGCTTGGAGCTAGACCAAATATCGTGAGGCAAAGGGAAAGACATGTAATAAACCTTGTGATGGTTCGTCTGATATGATCTTTGTATACGTTTAGGAGTTGGTACGTCTTGCTAGAGGCCGCTACCAACTATTGACAGAATAAGTGTATTCGTGTCATGTCTGTACGCATATGAACCTATAGGGTCACACACTTAAGGGGCTGGAAGCCTAATGAGGATTGGATCCAAATTAGACCAGGCTTAGGCTACTAATGGGCTGCTAATGTAGAAGCCCACTAGAGACTCTTATATAATAGAGGGGTGCGGGAAGCTGACCGAGGTTAGACCATTCCACCTAGTCGCCACTCCTTATGCATGTGTTGCATGCACAGACCTAGCAGTCTGGAGTCTGACGCTTTCATCCTGTACGTGTGGATACCTTGGAGATGTTGCATCTGTGGCACTTGGACGAGCCGCGCAAGGGGAGCTGCTCATGTGACGAGGACAAGTAGGAGACGTAGAATGTCTACACCGCCTCGATGTGCTTCATCAAGTTCCGCAACTGCGCGTCTAGTGGTAATTCCGTGATCTATGACAACAATATTCATGGTTTACGCGATAGAAAATTTTGATTTGCGCTAGTGTAGCCTACCCGTATCCCTTCAGTGATATCAGAGCCGATGCTGTTCAGTTATAGGTTCGGGATGTTTGCATATGGTGATATGCAGATTGATATGAATGATGTGATCATTTGTATTACGGTGGTTCAGGATTGATCTATGATCTTGCTTTCCGTGATCGTGATTCTGAGGTTGTCGAACGACTTACCCCTACCGGTCGGTTTCCGCCATCGGGGTAGACAGTGACACATAAATCCTGTTGAATCACACGAAGATCAATATGATTGATCGAATCGGAACCTAGATCTAAAATCGATGTACCGTGATCAAAGGAGTTTGATTGAATCGGAACAAGAGTCGGTTTATGGTAAATTTGATTTGCCGATCAAAATCCTTAAAGAAAATTGTGTAGATTCGATCTCTCATGTTTCACAGTTTTTCGGACGCTCGGAGATACCGCGAGGGGCGTTGCCCCTTCGAACCCCGCAGGGGGAGACCCCTCTTAATCTTAGCTCCTTTTGTATCTCGTTAAGGTAACTAGGTGTTGCGAGTTCACATGACCCGGTAGAATGCAATTCTATGCATAACTTGTTTTTGCAGGATGTATGCGATCGGTATGGCCCATATATGTATGTGATGCATGTATGAAATTTATCATGACCTGTGTGTCGTGAGTAGGGCAACACGGCTGGAGCCATATGTGTTGTCAATTATTGTATGGCATGCGTGCCAACTTGTGATGATTCCAATACTATGTAATTTGGATTACTAGCTGTTAGGAGTAATAGCTTGTATTAGTTCTTGGAGGACTCATCACTTGGAGGATGGCTCGCATGGAACATGAAGATGGAGATCATCATGGTGGACAGGTTCTATGGCGATAGAGATCACCATGAGAAAATGGGCCATACCGTGTCACAACTATGTGAATGCTATTCTTATACGTTTTACTACTATGCATGCTTATATGATAGAAGTAGAACGATCCATCACAAAGTTTAAGTTAAACCATGCCCTCCCAACCAAACCTTGCGCCATCCTATGCCCTGTACAATCGTTGGTGGGCCTATAAAATTAGGGTGCCGCAGTTTTCCTTGGCTGGATGGGTTTGTATCGGATACCTACACGCATAAGGGTTGGTGAGCTTGACAAGGTCATCTTAACAGTTAAGGACCTTGGGGCATAAAGGTCGGGCGCCTAGTTTTGACATAGAGATGTCACCCAACAACAAGAGTCGTATGGGATATGATTAGCAAGTGTTGCTTATCGATTTACCTTGTCTTCTAGCATTGATGCTAAAGCTCACTAGTCGACTTGTTAATTGTGGATCTTGAATCACTTAGTATCAATAGAGGGATGTTGATTTAAGTGGAAGTATATGCTATTAAATTGTTTAATATGTTTTACTCTTTCATGGTTACATGGCTTAGTATTTTGCATGTTTTCCATTGTAGATCAATGGCACCGAACACTACATCATTTTTTTCTTTGCGTTCGATTCTTGACAAAGATAAACTAAATGGAACAAACTATTCGGACTGGGTCCGTAACCTGAGAATTATTCTCAGGTCTGATAAAAAGGAAATGGTTCTGGATACCCCAATCCCCGATGAACCTGCTAAAAATGCATCTGCTGCCCTCAAGAATGCCTACAAGAGAGCATGTGATGATTCTTTTGAGGTTAGCTATCTTATGCTTGCATGCATGGAACCTGAACTCCAAAATAAGTTTGAGGATCAGGAAGCGTACGATATGATCATCATGCTTAGGAACATGTTCTAGACTCAGGTCAGGACCGAGAGGTACAATGTCGCCAAGTCCTTTGTGGAATGCAAGCTGGCAGAGGGAGCAGGTGTAGGACCCCATGTGATCAAAATTGTTGGTTACAGTCAGACTTTGGAAAATCTTGGTTTTACACTAGGCCAAGAGTTGGCTACTGATTTTATTTTGGCGTCTCTTCCATCTAGCTATGGGCAGTTCATTTCGAACTACCATATGCATGGGGTGGAGAAGGGCCTTAATAAGTTATGCGGGATGCTAAGTTACATGAAGAAGTGTGCAGGGCATAGCCATGTGATGGCTGTGCAGAACAAGCCTAGCTTCAAGAAAAAGGGTACTTCTTGGAAGAAGAAGGGCAAGGCTAAGGATACGATCCCCAAACCTGCACCCAAGCAAAAGGCTGGACCTGTAGAAGACACTGAGTGCTTATTTTGTCATGAATATGGCCACTGGAAGAGAAACTACATCAAGTACCAGGCTTATTTGAAGAAGAGTGGAAGTAAGAGTACTTCCCACTCAGGTACGCTTTTTGTAAATGTTGTGGACATTCTTCTTGCTGATTCATATGTTAACTCTTGGGTATTTGATACCGGATCGGTTGCTCATATTTGCAATTCGATGTAGGGGATAATAAGGACCAGAGAAGTTGTGGCATACCGCAAAACCACTATTAGAAAATCGCGTTGATTTTGTGCATTGCATCATCATGACATCATCATGCATATTATTTTTACTTAAAACTATGTTGCGAAAGACTATTGTTTTCTGAAACTAACCCTCCTTCTATTTCAAATTAAACCCCCGGATGCTTTCGGATATTTTGTTTGTCTAAAACTAATTACAAAAGTTATTTTTAAATTAAATAAAAAATCTATATTATTTTAGGGGGCAGTCGAACGGGCCGATTCGACCCAGTCGACCACCCCCAGAATAAAATCGGACCACCCCAAAATCCCTAACCTACCCAGTCCTAGTCTAACCACCAACCAGAGCCCTCCACCTCATCACACACCCCGCCACATCATCAATCCTTGATACACCCCTCTCTCTCTCACTCACCTAGCCCCCACCTACCCCCTCTCCCTTATAGCCTGGACCCACCCTCTCAGGCCCACCACTCCCTCTCCCCACTCCCTCCACTCCGGGCCCACCCCCACCTGCCTCTCTCCCCTCCCCACCGAGCCAGCCCTCTCTCCTCTCCCCAGTGGGCCACCCCGCCAGCCCTCCCCATCCCTCTGCCAGCCTGACCCCACCCAACGCCAGGCCCCACCCCTGTCCCCGACCCGTACTCGCTCTCTCCCTCACGCCTCGCTTCCTCTCTCTCTTCCACCCACCAATCCCCTCCTCCGGCGTCGCCCGAGCTCGCCCCTACCCTCTCCGGCCACCGCCTTCCTTCCCGGCGCCGCCTCCTGCAGCCCCGCTCTCGGCCACCTTCCACCTCACCTCCTCACCTCGCCTCGCCGCGGCCGCTCCTCCCTCCTCCTGCCCAGCCTGGCGGAGCCTCGCCGTCTTGACCTCCTCCATGGCCTCGCCTCCCTCCTCTGGCGCCACTGCTCCGTCGGCCTCTCCGTGGCCATGCAGACTCACAGGCCCGAGCCCGCCTCTCCGGCGCCATGGCCTCCCCTCTGCCGCCTCGCCGGCTCTCCTCAGCTCTGCCTCCGCCTGCATCACCCCTTCGTCCCCCGCTCCAGCCAGCCCTAGCGCCGCCGGCGTCGCGCCACCAGCGGCATGCGCCCTGCGCCCTCTCCTCGGCTCAGCAGCTCGCCTCCGTCTCTCGTCCTCTCCTCCGAGCAAGGCCGCCGGTCCCATTTTCCGCCGCCCGTCGTCCGCGGACGCCCGCGCCTCCGTGCCATCCCCGACCACCTTCCCTCACCCCATCCCCGCCTCGCCATCGCGAGCCCCGCCTCCGGACACCGTCGCCTCCGCTGCCAGCGACCACCTTCTGCCGCCCCTTGCCAGGCCTCCGTCGGCCCGCTGGCCGCCGTCCTCCATCTTCCCTTGCCTCCTCGTCACCAAGGCCTGCAGGTTCTGTTTGTCTGCATCGCACCTGACTTGCGTGCGGTCTCCAGCTCTTCAGTCGTGACCCCCTGGCAATGACCAACAAATGACTTGATCTTCTGGCCGTCAAGAACCGACGCCTCAATCCCGACGGTGCGGTGACACCACAAGATCTACACTCGTGCCATCAAGACCGACCCGTAACAAGTTCTTCGTTTACGTCGCCAAGATCTCCTCACGGACAAGACCAACCCGATGCCTCGGATAAATATCTCCTGTTGCATTGCAAATACCGCGATCCCCAAAGACAAGAGCGACAGCGGCCTGAAAGAATTCGATGAACCATCGGCGGTGGATCCGAGTCCGTCACCAACGCTACGACCTTCGACAATGATCCGACAAGGTCGCCTACACGGATGCAAAGTTCTCCTCTCCGAACCCCGGGTACCTGAAGACACACCGGCACCAAACCAAGAACATCGTCAACAATTGGAGCCGATGACCCGAAGATCCCCCTCGAAACACCAAGTTCTCCTTCTCGGAGTCGGACCCGAAGACCACATGTGCGACAAGTACTTCTTCCCGGATCTGGTGCCCGAGAACCCGGACGCCAAGGTCGTCGACACGGATCCGCCAAGTACTTCCTCGCGGACGCCCAGTTGTTCATCCCGAACGCCAAGACCGACCCGATACGCGGCCCCGACAAGATCTTCTCGACGACAAGATCGACCGCTTGGAACCAAGATCTCCGGCACGTCACGACAAGTTCTCCGTCTTGTATCCGCTCCCGCTGTTTCCGTCGAACCCCGAGACCGACCCCGAACCCCGGAACCCCAAGATCTGCCGAACCCTAATGTGTGACCCCTTTTCCTCGAGCCCTATTTTATAAATGAAATATAAAATTGTTGCATATTTAATTGTTCATGCATGTATACATTGTGTGGTTTGGGGGCCTTATGCCAATTCACCTCATAATTAAATATGGGGACCATACGCGGACAAATCTAGTCTTATATTGGCCTCATTTAAATTGGTGTAGCGAACCGGTGATATTTTTCGCCATGTTAACACAACATTTAAATTGCGGGTTAGCTAAACAACATGAACCACCTAAATATTGTCGGGACCCCGGTTCCGCCTAATATGACCTAATTGCATCGCATCTTTGCCATGCCATACATCATACATGCATCATGCCCGATCTTTTGCCGTAGTATTAAATATTACATCCGATGTTTCTTCTAGTGTTTTGGTTCTTCGCGGATAAGGCCGTTGAGTTGATGCGATTGTCGACCCGATCTTCGGATGAACCTTCGACAATGTTTTCAGGAGAGCATCTCCCCCTTTCTACCTATCTTACTTTTATAATATTTATTCCCTCATGTTGATCTATTGCTATCTGTGTTGCGATGCTCTAGTTTCCGTACCCGTGATATCCCTTGCAGCCTTATATTGCCTTGGACACCTCCTATTCCCTGTTGTTTGGTAGATAGTTGGACTTGCGCGTCGTAGTCGCTTGCTCAAGTGCTGTTGCATGTCGCCAAATACCACAGTTGTTGGAGTATTGCCGCCTGTTTGATGTTGGAGATGATCATGGCTTTATTTATCGTTTACTTTAATTATTGTTTAACAACTAAAATTGAAGTAGGTAAGCAGAGGCACAGGTGGGCAATAGATGTTATTTGGTTGTTAACCGTCCACTTGTGTCCTGTAGGACCCCGAGTACTTGATACCTGTTCCTTGAATTTTCGCGCTATCCACATCTGGGAGGATTATGGGACCCCCCTGAGCCAGAGCTTGATTCAGTCTTATTTCTTGGGGCCACAAACTAGTTTGAGGTTTTATTTATTATCCTGTACTTATGCCATGCTTTACTGCTTTATTACGATTGTGCGAGGAGCACTGTCATGCTTAGGTAAGCGAGTGTTTTCGGTATCGACAAGCCTAGTTTTGGGTTCCCGATCGTTTACACCATGGCGCAAACCTTGAGTCCGTCTCGAGTCAGCTAACTTCGCTATGATGTACTCAATGGGGTGGCCCCACAAATATTTCACGAATCTTGTGATTGCTTTGTCGTGAAAGCCTCGTTGGGTTTTGATTTGGTTTTTCCGAGGTTGATCGAGTGTGTGTTGCTATTTGTGCACCCTCAGGTAAAACTTTCAAAGCCGTGTCATGGTTATGGACGACTTGGAGCACAGTATCTCGATCATAGACAACTATAACTAAAGTAGTACTATAAATTTGACTTTATAATGACTAGTAATCAGCTTCACTATAATGGAATGGCTAAATTAAACTGCCAACAATTGCTTGTTTGGGTTGTCGCTTGCGACCATTGTACCTGACTAATAAGTATTGCAACTACAACGGAATGGCTAAATAAAAGTACCAACAACTTCTGGGTTTTGGGATATCTCCTGCTAATTGTACCTAACTAGTAAGTATTGCAACTACAACGGAATGGCTAAATAAAAGTACCAACAACTGCTGGGTTTTGGGATATCTCCTGCTAATTGTATCTGACTAGTAAGTGTTGCAACTACAACGGAATGGTTAACTAAAATGGCCCACTGCTTATTTTATCAGGATGATTATCTACATCTGACTAGTAATTGCTGCAACGATAACTGAATAAATAAAACTACCAACTGTGTGAGTTCCTCGGTTGACTTCCTCGTTTGGTCTCGAGGGGGAAACACCAGGATGGGTTTCTTTGATGGTAGCATCAGGATTGGTTCCGAATAGGTCTTTCTTATCCCTCTCTGATAGCCGCCAGTTGTATCGAGTCTCTATAGGTTGTTTAGTGCATGCTGCCGCTGCCGCTTCAGTCCACCATAACTATGTAGGCGAGGACCGCCGAATTCTAGCCTCGCCGTGTACTGGCCTCAGTACTGACCGCTCTCTTTCTTTTTCCTTGGCCCTTTGTCGGCACCCCTTTTGTTTAAGCAGGTTTTGAGATCGACGTCGTTAGCAGGGTTACCCTTCCGGCTTGGCCTGGGCAGGGTTATGGACGCCATTGGTTATTCTTCAGGGATCTTAGCCCCATTTGCATCTTGTCCGTAGCTGGACGCTCTATCGTTTTCAAGGTGATTTGGATCTTTGTATATTATATCTGTATTCTTGACTCATTGAGTCATTTATATATATATTCGCTCGTGGGTCCCATCGAGGACTGTTGTGTAATGTTATTACTTCGTTTTCCACCCGCACGAAAGTGCTGGTGAGCACTTTGAATCGTTCTATGCGGGTTTTTGGCGGAATTGAAACTTGCATAGGTCCGATCGAGGTGTTCTGTATGCGTAGCGAAGTGGATTTTCGCGTCAGAAATAAAGCAAGGGTTGCTGCATTGTTCGTCGGCATCGTGCAACTTCACCTTCCGTCAGGATTTATTATGGAGTTGAATAATTGTTATTACATTCCAAGTATGGGTCGAAACATTTTATCACCTTCATGTTTGATGAGGGATGGATATTCATTTGCGAGTATGAACAATGGTTGTGTAATCTCTAAGAATGATATGTTTATGGCTAATGCTCCCATTGTGAATGGGTTATTTATTTTAAATCTTGATGGTGCATATGTTTACAATGTTAGTGCTAAAAGGCTTCGGCCTAATGATTTGAGTCCTACTTATTTATGGCACTGTCATTTGGGGCATATAAGTGAAAAGCGCATGAAGAGGCTCCATGCTGATGGTCTTCTAACTTTGTTTGATTTTGAATCATACAAGACATGTGAGGCTTGTTTACTTGGAAAGATGACCAAGTCGCCTTTTTCAGGTTTACCCGAGAGAGCGACAGACTTGTTGGAACTCATACATATCGATGTATGTGGACCAATGAGCACGACAGCCAAAGGAGGATATCACTACTTCATTACTTTCACTGATGATTTTAATAGATATGGTTATGTCTACTTAATGAAGCATAAGTCTAAAACTTTTGAAAAGTTCAAGGATTTTCAGAGTGAGGTAGAGAATCAACATGGCAAGAAAATAAAGGCCTTGTGATATGATCGTGGAGGTGAATATTTGAGTCACGAATTTAGCGATCATCTTAAAAGTTGCGGAATTGTTCCACAACTTACGCCGCCCGGAACGCCTCAAAGAAATAGGGTCTCCGAACGGTGCAATCGAACTTTGTTGGACATGGTTCGATCGATGATGAGCCAATCGGATTTACCATTATCATTTTGGGGTTACGCTCTAGAAACGGCAGCTTTCACACTTAATAGGGTACCATCTAAATTCGTAGTTAAGACACCATATGAAATGTGGACTGGAAAGAATCCTAGTTTGTCTTTTCTAAGGATTTGGGGTTGTGATGCATTTGTCGAGCGACTTCAGTCGGACAAGCTAACACCCAAATCGGATAAGTGCATTTTCGTGGGATATCCGAGAAAAACCTTAGGGTATTACTTCTACAACCGAGAAGAGGGCAAAGTGTTTGTCGCTCGTAGCGGTGTTTTCCTAGAGAAAGAGTTTCTCACAAAGGGAATGAGTGGAAGGTCGGTGCGACTTGAAGAAGTTCAAGATGAGCCAGTCGGGGATGCTTCTATGAGTGATGCTATTGTAGTAGAACAAGTTGAGGAACCCGTGGCAATAGAAGCACCACAACCACGAAGGTCGACGAGGCTCCACGAAACGCGGGAATTATTATTGTTAGACAATGATGAGCCTGCGACCTATGCAGGAGCGATGGTGGACCCAGACTCTGAGAAATGGCTGATCGCCATGAGATCCGAGATAGAGTCCAATGGAGACAATCAAGTTTGGAACTTGGTCGACCTGCCTGATGGTTTTAAAGCCATTGAGTGCAAATGGATCTATAAGAAGAAGATTGATATGGATGGAAATGTTCACATCCATAAAGCTCGACTTGTTGCAAAAGGTTTTCGACAAGTTCAAGGAGTTGACTATGACGGGACTTTCTCGCCCGTAGCGATGCTTAAATCTATACAAATTATTCTAGCCATTGCTGCACATTTCGACTATGAAATATGGAAGATGGATGTCAAGACGACTTTCCTAAATGGAATCCTAACTGAGGACGTGTATATGATGCAGCCCAAAGGTTTTGTCGATCCAAACAATGCTGGAAAGGTATGCAAACTTCTAAAGTCTATTTATGGGCTAAAGCAAGCATCTCGGAGTTGGAACATTCGATTTGATGAAGTTGTAAAGGAGTTTGGCTTCATCAAAAATGAACAAGAACCTTGTGTTTACAAGAAGGAAAGTGGGAGAGCGTTGATATTTCTAATCTTATATATAGATGACATATTGCTAATTGGAAATGACATTCCTATGCTCAAGTCTATTAAGACCTCGTTGAAAAATAGTTTTTCGATGAAGGACTTGGGAGAAGCGGCATATATTCTGGGAATAAAGATCTATAGAGATAGATCAAGGAGGCTAATTGGATTAAGTTAGAGTACATACATTGACAAAGTGTTGAAACGGTTCAGCATGGAAGGGGCTAAGAAGGGGTTGTTGCCCATGTCTCATGGCATTAAACTCAGCAAGACTCGGTGTCCTTTGACTAATGATGAGCGTGAGCGCATGAGTAGGGTTCCATATGCTTCGGCTATTGGATTCATCATGTATGCAATGATATGTACTCGCCCAGATGTTTCCTATGCTCTAAGTGTTACGATCAGATACCAGGCTGATCCAGGTGAAGGTCACTAGACAGCTGTAAAGAACATCCTTAAGTACTTGAAAAGGACTAAGGATGTGTTCCTAGTTTATGGAGGTGAGGATGAACTCAGTGTAAGGAGTTACACAGATGCGAGTTACCTTAATAACTCAGATGACTCCAGATCGCAATCTGGTTATGTGTTTGTCATGAATGGTGGTGTTGTGAGTTGGAAAAGTTTCAAGCAAGATACGATGGCCTCCTCTTCAACAGAAGCTGAATATATTGCCGCCTCGGAGGCTACAAAGGAAGCTGTTTGGATTAGGAATTTCCTGATCGCTCTTGGTGTGGTTCAGGGCACGTCCAATCCCTTGGACGTTTATTGTGACAACAATGGTGCTATTATACAAGCCAAGGAGCCTAGACAGCACCAGAAGAACAAACATATTCGCATGCGTTACCATCAGATTCGAGAGTTCGTTGAGGATGGTAGTGTCATGATATGCAAAATACATACGGACTCAAATGTTGCTGATCCTTTTACAAAGTCACTCCCGCAGCCTGCACATGAGGCGCACACAAGAGCAATAGGTATTAGATACAATCTAGATTGATTTTAGTGCAAGTGGGAGACTGAAGGAAATATTCCCTAGAGGCAATCATAGAGATGATTATATTTCTTATGTATCCATGAGTTATTGTAATGTTCCTTGAATATCCATATCAGGCAACTTATATTGATTGGCAATTATGTGAATTGTTTGTGAAACTCTTTACTTGTATGGTTATTTAATAGTTGTCCCTAGTCGGAGTTTATTTGAGGACACACATGAATATTAGACTAGCACATCGATTGGTTGATGACTATGTTTTGCAAGTCATAGACATGGAGATGTCAAATCAATGATGTGGACACATGTTATAAACATGGGGTTGGACTGACCCAACTTGAGACTGACAATTAGTTGCAGATCTCTCTACATATCGTGTACGTTTTATCCTTAGACCTGAGATTGTCGCATGTACTTGAGATATGGATCGACCTACTTTGGGGCTATCAGACGCTACTCCGTAACCGGGTAGTTATAAAGGTAGCTTTCGTGTTTGTCCTTTAGCATGTTGCAAGGCATGGTCAATGAAGATGGGATTTGCCCCTCTCTACTTGAGAGAGATATCTCTCGGCCCCTCGAGTGATCGGATCGAGAAATGCATGGCCGTTCTACATATGGTTAAGAGTTGACGTAGTAAAGGGATTCCGAATCACAGTATCGAGAAAGGGAGGTCAGGTTGGAGCTAGACCAAATATCGTGAGGCAAAAGGAAAGACATGTACTAAACCTTGTGATGGTTTGTCCGATATGATCTTTGTATGCGTTTAGGAGTTGGTACGTCTTGCTAGAGGCCTGTGGCATCCCGCTAAAACCACTACTAGAAAATCGCGTTGATTTTGTGCATTGCATCATCATGACATCAGCATGCATCTAATTGATTAAACTATTTTGCTAAAAGACCTACTTTGTTTTCTATATTAATATCCTCCCCCTTTGTTCAAACCAAACCGTCGGTCCAGCCGGATCTTTTATTCATCCTAAACTATTTACAAAATTTATTTTTAAATAAAAGAAAACCCTAGTCAAAAATATCTAATCCTAAAACTACCCAATCCTAGTCTACACAGCCCCCCTCCACCTCACCCTGACCAATCCCCTCTCGCCACCTCATCTCTCATCTCTCCCCCACCCAATCACACGCTGCCACCTCACCTACCCCCACCTCTCTCACCCCCACTCCCCTCCACCTCACCCGTTGGCTCCTCCCTCACCCACCTCACACACGCACCCAACACACAACACACCCACGCCACCACTCCCCGTTCCCCGACCCCGCCGGCGTCCCGGGACCCACCCGACGCAGTCCCCCCGCTCCTCTCGATCCCCTCGTGACCCCGTCCACCAACCGCCTCCCCGTCACGCTCCCTCTGGCCCACCACCCGTCGCCTCCCCGCCTCTCTGCTCGCAGCCGAGCGCCGCCAGGAGCCCCTCTCCCCTTCCTCGTCCTCCTCCCGCGACCCCAGCTTCCTCCTCCCTTCCCTCGAGTGCCAACCACCGCCCTTCTGCCGAGATCACCCGCAGGTGCAGCCCTCCGCCGCCACGGCCCCGCCGACCAGCACCTCCCTAAGACTGCTTTCTCCCGCCGGTCCCCTCCTCCGCGACCGCCTCGCAGTCCCGCGGCCGCCGCGCATCCCTCGAGCTCCCCTCGCCGCAGCGTCCATGCCCTCTGGCCGCCGAGCCCCTCCCCGAGCGGACGTCGTCGTCTCTCCCTCGTCCTGATGCGCGTGTCGCCGCCCGCAGGAACCGCCGGCCTCGCTTCCTCCTCCTCGCCAGCCGACGCCTCCCGAGAGCCACCTCGCCGCCTGCCTCGGCCGCTCAAGCCTGCTCTCGAGCCGCCGCTACCGCCGCTGCCCGCGCTGGACCCTCGCAGAACCCGCGGACCCCGTCCTCCCTCTGCCGTGCGGGCACAACGCCGCCGCGGTCCTGTAACCTCCGGTCGCCTCTGCTTTGCAACTCCACCATCGCTGTTCGCGGCGCCCTTGCCCTCCCTGCAGCCCGTCTCCGGGCCTCCGGCCGTGTGCGTCGGCCGCACCGCCTCAGTGTCGCGCTTTCCTGCGCGACCCCGACTTGGAGCTCGGCTTCGCTCCTGCAGCTTCCTTGGACGCCAAGGTCCTCACGGTGTTCAGCTCCAAAACCAAGGCAGCGTGTCTCGATCTGCTTGATATAATGTCTAAGTAGATGAGATGCTACCAAAAGGGGTTTTGTCAGGATAAGTGGAGTCAAGATCAACCGCAATGATCAATTGGCGACGCTCCTCGAAGTTCTCAACCAACGCCAAGTTCTTCCTCGCAGACCGTAGGGCACCGCACCCCAAGACCTCCTTCATGGAACCGAAGGTGTTGAGACCTGGAAACCGACCCTCCCGGAGTCGGAAGACCGAACCTTGGCGTGCCAAGTTCTTCGACCCGAAGGCCACAGATGCGACAAGTACTTCTTCCCGGACGCCAAGGTCGTCGACACGGATACGCCAAGTACTTCCTCGAGGACGCCAAGTTCTTCACCCTGAACGCCAAGACCGACTCGATGGCGCGGACCCGACAAGATCTTCGCAACGACAAGATCGACACCGACCAGGGCGAGTCCGATGCGCCCCCGACGCCACACCAAGTCTTTCTTCCCGGAACGCCAAGCTCTTCATCTTGTATCCGACCTTCGAATACCGATCCCGTCGAACCCTGAACCCTGAGTCCGAACCCCGAACCCCGGAACCAAGTTCGCCGAACCCATGTGCGACCCCTTTCTCGAGCCCTATTTTATAAATGTAACATCAAACTGTTGCATATTTAATTGCCATGCTTGCATACATATTCTGTGGGTTGGGGGCATTATGCCAATTCATCTCGTAATTAAATATGGGGCCCATATGGGGGAAAATCTAGTCTTGTATTGGCCTCATTTAAACTTGTGCAGCGAACCGGTGCTATCTTTTGCCATGTTAAGACAACATTTAATTTGCGGGGTAGATAAATAACATGAACCACCTAAATATTTGTCGGGACCCCGGTTCTGCTTAATCTTGCCTAATTGCACCGCACCTTTGCCATGTCATGCATCATACATGCATCATGCCCGATCTTCTGTCGTAGTAATAAATAGTGCATCCGGTGTTTCTTCTAGTGTTTTGCTTCTTCGCGGATTAGGCCGATGAGTTGATGCGAGTGTCGACCCGATCTTCGGATGAACCTTCGGCAATGTTTTCAGGCGAGCATCTCCCCCTTTCTACCTATCTTACTTTTATAGTATTTATTCCCTCCTGTTGATCTATTGCTATCTGTGTTGCGATGCTCTAGTTTTCGTACAAGTGATATCCCTTGCAGCCTTATATTGCCTTGGACACATCCTATTACCTGTTGTTTGGTAGATAGATGGACTTGCGCGTCGTAGTCGCTTGCTCAAGTGCTGTTGCGTGTCGTCCAGTACCACAGTTGTTGGAGTATTGCCGCATGTTTAATGTTGGAGATGATCCTGGCTTTAATTATCGTTTAATTCAATTATCGTTTAATTCAATTATCGTTTAATAACTAAAATTGAAGTAGGTAAATGCAGAGGCACAGGTGGGCAATAGATGTTATTTGGTTGTTAACCGTCCACTTGTGTCCCGTAGGACCCCGAGTTCTTGACACTGCTAGAGATCGAGCGCTAACCACATGTGGGATGTATGGGCACCCCATCGATTTAGTACCGATTTCAAAGTATCGTCTGGGGCCACAATTAGTTTGGGGCTTTATTACTATTCTACTTATGCCATGCTTTATCGCTTTATTTAAATTGTGCGATGTCTTTGTCTGCATTTAGGATCGGGACACGTTTTCGCTGTATCGACAAGCCCAGTCATCTTTTCGGGTTCCCAGTCGTTTACAGCCGTCCACCCAAACCCTGAGTCCGTCTCGGAGCCCGGCCGACTTTGTTGCGGGTGTACTTAGTGGGGTGGCCCCCCGTTCTTGCTTTGGGTCTGGGAAACGTCATGACTTAGGCCCCGCCGACATACCAATGGGTGTATGTTAATTGATGTGGCAAAAAGGGTCGAAGTGCGTGTGGAAACTTTGGTGCACCCCTGCAGGGTTAAATCTTTTCGAGAAGTCGTGTCCGCGGTTATGGACGACTTGGAGCACAGGTCTCGATCATAGACAACTATAACTAAAGTTTACTGTTATAAATTGACTTGTATCCGATCTGACTAGTAATCAGCTTCACTGCAACGGAATGGCTAAATAAAAGTACCAACAACTGCTGGGTTTGGGATATCTCATGCTAATTGTATCTGACTAGTAAGTGTTGCAACTACAATGGAATGGTTAACTAAAAGTGCCCACTGCTTATTATATCAGGATGACTCATGCTATCTATATTTGACTAGTAATTGCCGCCACTATAACGGAATGAATATGACTGCCAACTGTGTGAGTTCCTCGGTCGACTTCCTCGTTTGGTCTCGAGGGGGAAATACCAGGATGGGTATGTTTGGTGGTAGTATCAGGTTGGTTCCGCATAGGTCTTTCTTACCCCTCTCTGATAGCCGCCCGTTGAATCTAGTCTCTATAG
Organism: Avena longiglumis; assembly: GCA_030063025.1. Taxonomy (NCBI): domain Eukaryota; kingdom Viridiplantae; phylum Streptophyta; class Magnoliopsida; order Poales; family Poaceae; genus Avena; species Avena longiglumis. The sequence goes on from CP125978.1 coordinate 302,360,442, forward strand.
GTTGTTTAGTGCATGCTGCGCTGCCGCTCCAGTCCACCATACCTATGTAGGCGAGGACCGCCGAATTCTAGCCTCGCTGTCTTGGCCTCGATCGAACCGCTCTCTTTTTCCTTTGCCCTTTGTCGGCACCCTTTTGTTTAGCAGGTTTTGAGATCGACGTCGTTAGCGGGTTACCCTTCCGCTTGGGCAGGGTTATGGACGCCATTGGTTATTCTTCAGGGCTCTTAGCCCCATTTGCATCTTGTCCGTAGTTGGACGCTCTATCGTTTTCAAGGTGATTTGGATCTTTGTTCTGTATATCTGTATTCTTGACTCATGGAGTCATGTTGTATATATATATATATCTGTTCTGTGGGTCCCATCGAGGACTGTTGTGTAATGTTATTACTTCGTTTTCCACCCGCACGCAAGTGTCTGGTGGGAACCTTTGAATCGTTTCTATGCGGGTTTGGCGGGAATCGCTAAAACTTGCATAGGGCCGATTCTGAGGGTGTTACAAGGCCGCTACCAACTATTGACAGAATAAGTGTATTTGTGTCATGTTTGTACGTATATGAACCTATAGGGTCACACACTTAAGGGGCTGGAAGCCTAATGAGGATTGGATCCGAATTAGACCAGGCTTAGGCTACTAATGGACTGCTAATGTAGAAGCCCACTAGGGACTCCTATATAAGAGAGAGTTCGGGAAGCTGACCGAGGTTAGACCATTCCACCCAGCCACCACTCCTCACGCCTGTGTTTCATGCACGGACCTAGCAGTCCGGCGTCTGACGCTTCCACCCCGTACGTGTGGATACCTCGGAGGTGCTGCATCTATGGCAATTGGACGAGCCACGCAAGGGGAGCTGCTCGTGGGACGAGGACAAGGAGGGGAGGTAGAACGTCTGCACTGCCTCGACGCGCTTCATCAAGTTCTGCAACTGCGTGTCTAGTGGTAATCCCGTAATCTATGACAACAGTATTCCTGGTTTACGCGATAGAAAATTTTGATTTGTGTTAGTGTAGCCTACCAGTATCCTATTGGAATTATGCCCTAGAGGCAATAATAAAGATGTTATTATTATAATTCTTGTTCATGATAAAGTTTATATTCCATGCTAGAATTGTATTAAGCGGAAACTTTGATACTTGTGTGGTTTATGAACAACACCGTGTCCCTAGTACGCCTCTATGGACTAGCTCATTGATTAATGATGGTTAAGGTTTCCTAACCATAGACATGAGTTGTCGATTAATAATGAGATCATGTCATTAGGAGAATGATATGATGGACAAACCTAAATTAAGGAGAGCAATTAGATCGTGTCATCGTGTTCATCTTTGCGAAGCTTTTTCCTATGTCATGTATTGTATTCCTTAGACCATGAGATAATACAACTCCCTGGTATCGGAAGAAAGCTTTGAGGTCGTCAAACGTCATCCTATGTGAGGGTGATCATAAAGGTGTCTCTCAGGTGATCAGAAAGTACTTGTTGGGTTGTATGTATCGAGATGGAATTTGTCCCTCCCGAGTCGGAGAGATATACTTCGAGCCCACTCGATAATCGATATCAACACTGCTTGCAAGCACGTGGTTAAGGAGTTAATCACAAAGTGATATCGGATTACAGAATGAGTAAAGTACTTGCTGTGAACGAGATTGAACTAGGTATGCCGATACGAACGATCGAATCTTAGGAAAGTAAAATATCGCGTGACGAAGGGAATACATATATGGGATTAATTGAATCCTGGCATCGTGGTTCATCCGATATGATCATCGATGAATATGTGGGAGTCAATATGGGTTTCCAGATCCCAATGTTGATTATTGATAGAAGATCATGTCTGCATATTCCCGAACTCGTAGGGTCACACACTTAACGTGCATCGACGCTAGGATAGAATGGATGATTGGTTTATGAGTTTTTGTTCGGAGTCTCGGATGAGATCCAGGACATCACGAGAGGTTCCGGAATGGTCCGGAAAATAAGATTCATATAAAGGAAAACAGTTTTTGGATTTCGGAATCGTTCGGAGTTTAACAGTACTGTACCGGAAGGTTCTAGAAGGTTCCAGAGTGGGACCAACATGGGACCACTTGTCGGAGGCCTGAGTGGGCCTAAGGGGAAGTGCCCTGGCCACTTTGGGCCAGGGGCACAAGGCCCCCAAGGCCCAGCCAGCCAGCCCTAGGGGAAACCCTAGGGGAGCCTTCTAGAAGGAAGGGGGAAGACTTGCCCCCCACTCCACCCTTGGGGCCGCCTCCCTAGGGCTTGGATGAGGGGCCAAGGGGGCCGGCCAGCCCCCATATAAGGAGGGCAGGGGCGCAGCCTCCCCCCTCCCACTCCTCCAACCCTAGCCGCCAACTGCTGCCCTCCTCCTCTCTGTCTCCCGACTACGTGTAGGCGAAGCCCTGCCGCAGAAACTCTCCACCATAAGCACCACGCCGTCGTGCTGTAGATCCAATCTATCTCTCCACCATACTTGCTGGACCAAGGAAGGAGGATACGTCGTTGCACCGTATGTGTGCATCTCTCGGAGGCGCCGCCACTTGCGGCGTAGGATCGGATCGGATCGCGAGGAGGAGACGGCGAGTACGACTACATCAACCACGTTCTATTGAACGTTTATGCTGTGCGATTTCTTCAAGGGTATGGAGATCTCATCAATCTCTCTCGTTGATTGCATCTCCTAGATTAGATCTTGGCTTTCTCTCTCACATCCGTAGATTTTTTTTGATTTACTATGCTGCGAAACCCTACATATCCCTTCACAAGTTCAGTACCACAAGAAACTGGCTTGTTACATTATCAAGGTAAAAAAATAATGTCAAAATAAGCTAACTTATAAAGATCACACGTTAACCTTGTTCAACTGCCTCAAAATCAATGCTTACAACTATTTGGATTGCAGAGCTCCAAGAGAAGTCACAACTTTGTATTCAACACTCGTAGGTGGTCGGTTTATTAAATTATTACTTTAGTCAATATAGATAACCACATTACATATATACTAATTCTATGTAGGAGTTATATGTGATGTATTCCAAATTATTTACTGGTTCAATCAAAATTAAAAGAGAAGGTATGGCTGGAAGTTGCCATGAATCTTTGCATAAAAGCAAGATCTAATATGTAATCCAGTTTTATAATTTCTTTATAATTTTTGTATATCAAAATGAAAAATAGAAGTTATGATATTTCTTTTGGACTCACTTAGTCGATGGAACCCGCTTGTTCATTAATCAAAGAGCATTGATACGTCCAAAACGTATCTACTTTCTCGAACACTTTGCTATTGTTTCTTCTCTAAACTTGTGTGATTTGGATACAACTAACATGGACTGACGCTGTTTTCAGTAGAATTACCTTGGTGTCTTGTTTTTATGCAGAAAATGAACTATCAGGAAAAATCCCGGAAAATATGCCAAAAATTATATTTCACCAGAAGATCCATGGAGCCAGAAGGAGAGACGGAGAGGAGGCCTAGGGGCCCACACCCACCCCAAGCGCGATTCCACCACTGGCCACGCCTGGAGGGGGTGCAGCCACCCCAGGCACCCCCTCGGCCTCCCTTTGCGCCTATAAGTTGCCTTTCGACCTAAAAACCGATGGGGGTTCGATAGTTTTCCAGAAAGAGTTCCGCTCCGTTGCCGCCACCAGAAACCAAGATTTTGATCCAGAAACTCCGTTCTGGCACCCTGCCGGGACGAAGGATTTGGAGAGGATCATTGCCATCATCATCACCAAAGCATCTCCATCAACCACCGATGTTTCCTTCATACATGAGTGAGTAATCCCCCGCTGTAGGCTTGGGGATGGTAGGGATTGGATGAGTTCTATCATGTATTCGGATAAGATCTGTTAGGGCATAGTGCCTAGTATCTCTATTAGTGCTATTTGACTTTGTTGAAACTTGTTGTGCTTAATGCTTGTCACTAGGGCCCGAGTGCCATGATCTCAGATCTGAACTTATTATTGAATCATTATGATAGTATTGTTTGTGATCTTATCTGCAAGTTGTGTACACAGATCATTGTCCGGATCCAAAGGCCCCAAAGTGACAATAATTGGGACAACCGGAGGGGATGGCTGTGGTGTGAGGATCACATGTGTTCACAGAGTGTTAATGCTTTGCTCCGGTGTTCTATTAAAAGGAGCACCTTAATTGCCAGTAGTTCCCTAGAGGCCCCGCTGCCACGGGCTGGCTGGACAGAAGATGTTGTGCAAGTTCTCATTGCGAGCACGTATGACTATATTTGGAGCACATGCCTAGGATTGTTTAGTACTTGGATGCTTGTTATTATTTATATGCAATGCCCTAGGTCTTGAAGTTACATGTTTAGACTCGTACATGCAACGGCCGTCCATCCATCCCTATGCCTACCGCACTCGAATCCTACTATTACCGTTACTGTTACTATTGCTACTGTTTCACTATTGTTGTTGCTTTGCTGTCGCTACTATCAAATTGTTGTTACTGATAAACTTCTGTGAGCAAGAACTATTTCCAGGTGCAGCTGAACTGACAAATCAGTTGTTAAGGCTTGCTAGTATTCTTTGGCTCCCCTTGTGTGGAATCAATAAATTGGGTAATACTACCCACGAAGACTGTTGCGATCCCCTATACTTGTGGGTCATCAAGACTATTTTCTAGCGCCGTTGCCGGGGAGCATAGCTTTATTTGTAAGTTCTCTTGGATCTATTATTGTTCACTGCTACTCCTTTCATCATGGGGAAGTATCGTGGTGGAAAGTTCCCTATTTTACCATCCACTACAAGAAGAGGTACGGTCCTAAACACCTCTGCTGCTCTTGATTCACCATTTGTTATAAGTAAGCTTGTCACACCACCACCACATAGACATGCTACACACACTGCTACTACTGCTGAGTCTGAAACTGCTTTTGATGCTCATGATGTTACTTCTACTGTGCTTGATGTGAGTGGTTCATTAGGTCCTTTTCTAGATGCTACTATGGCTGGTCTAGAAAAAACCGAAACTCCTAGTGAAGACGCTGTTACACCTGTTAGCTCACCTAAGGCTAGTGAGAGTTACGATATTAATGATGGTTACATTGAGTTTACTGATGATTTTGTTGAAGAGTGCCGAAACACACACGGTACTAGTGCTATTAAGAGTATCCTTGCTAGACGTACTATTATGCCTAAGTCGTCCTCTGATTCTAAGTTTGCCACTTCTCCCATAGATATTAAGGATAAAGATTATGATTTATCTCTTGATTTATCTTATTTAGATATTGTTGAGAAAGAACCTTTTTGTGGTACTGAAAATGAGAGTGTTGTGGCTCATATGAATGGGCTTTCTACTATGAGTGCTTTATTCTCTGATGATTTTAAGATGCGCAAGTACTTTGTTGCTAAGATCTTCCTTTTTTCACTAAAAGGAGAAGCTAGTTCTTGGTTTAATAGATTACCTACTGGTTCCATTGATAGCCCTGATTGCCTGATTGCTTCTTTCTTCCAGAAATATTTTCCTACCAGTGCTAGACATGCTGCTTTGTAGAGAATTTTTGATTTTAAACAGGGAGAAGAAGAGAAATTGCCTGAGTCATGGACAAGGTTCTGTGCCTTGATTCATGCACATCCTGGATCTCCATTACCTAAGAAATGAGCTTCTTGATATTTATTATAATGGACTAAGTGATGATTCTAGGACCTACCTAGATAGCTTTGCTGATTGTGGTTCCAGGAAAAGGACTCCTACAGATGCTGAAGAATTAATGACTAAGATAAGCAAGAATTATGATGATTGGACTTCAACTGAGCTGAATACACCTGAGCTATTACCCCTGAACCAGTTGTCCCTGAACCAATTCCAGCACCAACAACAAAGAAGAGGGGAGTTATTGCATTAAATGATGAAGTGATGAAGGAAGCCAAGAAGTGTCTAAAGGAGAAATGTATTAGAGCTGAAGATGTGAAGAATCTACCTCCTATAGAAGAATTATGTAAGACAATTCCCCACTCATCTACTATTGAGGTACACTCTCTCCAACACTTTGATGAAGGTGATATTCCTTATGGTAAGCCTCCTGATCAATGTTTAGAGGAACTTGACACTTTTATTGTTAAGCAAGGGTATTTTAATAAACAAGTTCAAAATCATTTATTGGAAAACTCTAGAGCTATCCATGAGTTGAAGGATATTGTGGAAAGAACTTCTAATGATATTAAAATGCTTTTGTAAACACTTTCAAATGGTTCAAACCAAACTTGATCAACTTGCTAAGGTGCAAAAGGATATGCTAGTTAATGCTTCAGGAGATAAACATGCTTATGGAATTAGAACTAGGAGTGGTATAGCTACTCAAGATCCTTTATATCCTGAAGGACACCCTAAAATAATTGAGCAGGATTCCCAACAAGGTGAAGATAGTGGTGGTCCTCGTAAGAGAAATAAACATAAAGTAGTTGAGGAACCACTTGAACTGGCTGTAGATCCTAATAGTATATCTGTCTCTGATGCTGAAACTGAGAGTGGTAATGATAAAAATGAGTCTCCTGATAAGGAGGAAGGTGAGGAAGAACCTGAGAAGCACACTAAGAACACTAGGTACACTTAAGGAAGATTTTTTGCTAATAAACATGGTAAAGAGAGAGAACCTTGGGTGCATAAACCTATGCCTTTTCCAGGTAAGAAACACAAGTCAAAGGAGGAAGAATAGTACAACAAGTTTTGTGAGTGGATGAAACCTTTATTCTTGCAAATTCCTTTGACTGATGCTATTAAGTTGCCTCCTTATTCAAAGTATATGAAGGATATTGTCTCTAATAAAAGGAATATTCCTAATAAGGAGATTTCTACTCTACTTGCTAATTATTCCTTCAATGGTAAGGTTCCAAAGAAACTTGGTGATCCAGGTATACCAACTATTCCTTGCTCTATTAAGAATAATTATGTTAGAACTGCTTTATGTGATTTGGGAGCTGGAGTTAGTGTTATGCCTTTTTCTCTCTATAAGAGACTCCAGCTAGAAAAGTTGATACCAACTGATATATCTTTGCAAATGGCTAACGAGTCAACTACTATTCCTGTTGGTATATGTGAGTATGTTCCTGTTCAAGTTGCTCATAATTGCATGGTCTTAACTGATTTTGTTGTGCTTGAAATGCCTGAAGATGATAATATGTCTATTATTCTTGGGAGACATTTTCTTAATACTGCAGGTGCTGTCATCAATTGCAATCAAGGAAAAGTAACATTCAATATTAATGACAAAGATCACACTGTCTATTTCCCCAAGAATGTTGTTAAGAGCTATTGCCTGAATTCATTTGAAAATATTGAGGGCATCAAGGTTGGAGAAATATATTGTCCCATTCCACAAGAAAATTTTGAAACTATTATGATTGGGACCATTGCTATCAAGTATGAGGTAACATAATCACCTTGTGGAATGCAAAGTTTTGTTTTATATAAGAATGTTTTGGTAACAAGACTTGATCAACCTTGTTATTAAAAGGATTTTAATGAACAAAATAATGTTTCCACTATGGTTATACTTGCTTCCTTTTTCCTTTCTCCTTCCTAGTCTTTGCTTTAGCTTTAGTTTTGCTAGTTGTTTGCTTGTTTGAGTTTCATAGAGCTGTTGTAGTTTGGCTTTTGGTTTTCTTTTGCTTCTTCTGAAAAAGCTGTTTCTGCGAGAAAATCAATTTTCATATCCAGAAAATTGGCCAAAAATAAAGTTTCCCGAAAAATCCCAGAAAATTCAAAATAATTTTTCCTCGAAAAAGGGGCAGAGTGGCACCTTAGGTGACCCAGGGGGCCACCCCAGGCCACCACACCCCTAGTAGGCGCGACCTACCAGGTGGCAGCGCCTGGGGGGCTCTGGCCCACCTGGGCCCCTCCAAGCCACCTTCTTTCTCTCTCCCGGAAAACTTGCTCAAGCTCGAGTTCTTTCTATTCTCGCTCGCGATTTTCGATCTCCTTATTCAGCCCATCTCAAGTGCTGATTTTTGGAGGGATTGCTCCTTGGTATGTGCCTGCTCCACTTGTCCAATTAGATTTGTGATTGGTAGATTGTATCTTGAGTATTTTGCTGCTATAGGTGACAGGTTGTTTGAGCTTGCATGCTTTTTATTTGCTGATGCATGTGTAGTCCTCTAGCAAGTTCCTATAGTAGTTGCTCATCATTTATCAACATAGAAATCACTTGGTTTGATGGTTGTCTAAAAATTTCAGCAAGGAAGATGAGTGCTTATCCACTGAATCAATATGACTTGATGGTGCATGAGCCAATGAAGGTTCATCGTGAGGAGGCAGTTTTCCCTTCCATATATCCATGCCATGAATTTATGAGAGCTGCGGGGATCCTCCAAGATTTCCAATCTATGGTTACAAATGCAAGGTTGGAACACTTTGTTGAAGGTGAACCAATCCAATATGTTAAGCTAACCATGGATTTTGTGCAGGACTTCCGGTTCACTTGGTCTACTTCTAATCCCATGGTCCATTACAAAATATATAATATACCTGTCGACCTTCCTTTTGCTGATTTCTATGAAGCAATTAGAGTACCTCAGTGGGGATCTTGTGAGAAGATCAAGGAGAGGCCCAAGTCACTTATTGATTTGTATACTGAGATTTTCCAAGGTTTTGACTTCTCAAAGGAAAGTGGTAAAATTCGGAACATTCAGCTCCCAACTATTAGATACTTTGCCTATTTCATTACCAAGTGTGTTCTTGCTAGAAAGATTGCTAGAAAGTTGTCTTATTTTGATCTAGATTTTATTACAGCTGCTCTGAATAGGAATAGATATTATAGTTTGGGTGCTCTGATAGCTCACTGTCTCACCACCAACCGTGAGAAGGGGGAATTTGTGGAGGTCTCATTGCTTCTAGGTTGCTAGCTTTCCATGGTTTAGAGCCTCACTTTTCAGATTTTCAGTTCCCCATAGAGAGGCTTGATATTGAATCTATGATTCACCATGGTTTTGTTTCCTTTGGGGATAATGTGAGAAGTTTACCATATGAATTATCTTTTGCCCAGCAAGGTCGGAGAAAGGGTAGGACTGAGAAAATAGTTTATTTGCCTGCGCCTGCTTTGTTTAACTTTGATAACATGCAAGGATGGTCACTTACGGAGAAGGAGGTTGACACTTATGCGGGGGAACTCTCCCAGCAAGAGGAGAATGTTGAAGAGGATGCCGAAGACAATTCGATTCAGCCCTCCAACTTGGGAGTGTGTTCATACCAGCAACCCTCATTTGATTGGGGCACGTCTTCTTCTTCATCGCAGGTGCCTGACTATGATCATTCCTATGATGACCCACCAACATGGGGGTACTATCCGTGCTATTGAGTCCCACTTAGGCCAAAAGCCTAAGCTTGGGGGAAGGTATACCGACATCACACTCATCTATTTATCCTGTTCGGTCGGTTCTTTGTATATCCATCGTTTCGCTTTCTTTTTGGTTTTTGTTGCTTCTTTCTAAAAACCCAAAAATACCAAAAATATTTTCGTTGTTTCTTTTGGTTTGTTTCTTTGTTTCTTTGGTTTGGTTTGCGTTAAAAGAAAAATCCAAAAAGATTTTGCTTTGTTTGGTTTGTTTTGTTTTTGTTTGGTTTTTCTTTGTTTGCTTGTTTCTAAAAAAATCGAAAACACCAAAAATATTTGTTGTTCTTCTTTGGTTTTGTGAGTTCTTTGTAGGGTTCAGCCGTCCTTAGTGGATTTTGGTTTCATGTTAATTATTCAAGTCACACAAGTGAAGGGCAATAATGAAGATTAAGACAACTCGAGGTGTGGTAAGAGGCTGGTAACGAACTCTATTTGTTTCATTTTGTACATATACTCATCATTGTGAGCATGCTTAGCCTGTTTGCGTAAGGTGTATGTCATTATGGATGCTTAGTAGTTCTTGCTTGTCTATGATTAGCTCCATCTTGCTAATAGTAGCATGTCATATGGATGTTTGTTTGTATTGTTTTATTCATACTTTGGTATGATATTGTGGTATCCTCCTCTAACTGTTCATGTGTATCGACTTGGCACATGCTCATGCATGCATATGACTAATCAATAGTCAGTAAGCCTCGATGATTTATTTTGCCTCAGAGTGTTGGGGATATGCTATATGAGTATCCTCATAGCATGTCACCTATCCGGATAACCCGGGTGGCCCACAGTTGGTAGCATGGCCTATGGCCTGCTGGGCGGCCCAGTTAGATGGATCCAGAAGGGATGCCCATACCGGATAAAGGAAGGCTACGGTGGAGTCACCAGCGTATCCGGAGCCTTGGAGTGCAAGATACACAAGACTAGTAATAGACGGTGTAGGACTCTATAACCTGTCCGACTAGGACCTTTCCCTGTAAACCTAGGACCTGGCGACTATATAAGTCGGGCCTATGGGAGCCTTTAGGGCACGACAACTTAGACTTTCTAGCTACCTCGCACAGCAAACCAATCCTTGTAACTCAGCGTATTGCCCTTATAGTGATTTATAGCAGGAGTAGGATTCCGCCACCGTGGGAATCGAACTCAGGTAAGCTGTGTTACCTGCACTCACAACCGTCCTCCTTCCCCCACGTCTCTAAACACGCACTGTGAGGACCCCTCCATGGCGTACTAGTCGGCAATACCACGACAGTTGGCGCCCACCGTGGGGCAAGAGGCGCTTCAGGCTCTTCAGCGGGCGAGGACCAAGATCTTCGCGGGAATCGGCTAAACGTGGCCATCGGTCGTGTTCTCTTCTCCGGCAACGTTCCGATCGTCCCCCCTGACGAGTTCTGGATCCAGGCGAAGATGAACCCTACACGGTGTTCGATCGTTCCTATCAGAGACATCCACCTCTTCATCGGCGAAACCGACTCAGGCACTAGTTCCCTGGGAGTCGGAGGAGCATCAAGGCCCGCACGGACCGCCTACGGGCAGGATACGTTCGTGGAAGGATCGATGTCGGATCTCTCTTAGGAGTTTGCCAGCAAAGATCGGAAAAATTCAAGGCCCACCCAAACCGCCCCTGTGCAGGATATAAAGGTGGAAGATCACTGCAAATCCGCCGGCTTCACTCGTGCGTCTGGAAAGTAGAGATCCAAGTTCGTCGGCGTGGTCACCATCTTCGATCTGGCGCGCTGCGTTCATAGAGAAGGCTAAAACCCCCGCAATTACCTGGCCAGGTGGCTCCGTATATGAGCCGATCTGGCCCACTACCCCGATGATAACGCTTTGTATCACTTCGTGGAAGGACTGGACCATGGCACGCTTCTCCGACATTATTTAAGATGGAAGCAGGCAACAAGACGCCTTACCCTCGAACAGATGGTGAGCACCGCCAACAACTATGTGGAGGCTGACGCGGAAGCCCAGAAAGCACTCGCACTCATCGACGGAGAACCTCTGATTCAGCCACCGCCACCACCGCCTCCGACCGCCATCGCCGCAGCGGCACCACCACCTCTAGTCATCGTCGCTGCCATTGCACCTCCACCGCCCGTCATCGAGGAAGTCCTGACACCCTCCGACTCTGTCATTGACGCGCTTTATGCTGATTTCAGTGCAGATTCAGAGGAGATAGATTTCAGTCTAGAAGAGTTAGACTCCGCTATGCAGGAGATGGAGGAGGAGTACTCGCGCGACGAGCAAGCCAACAACACCGTCGCATCCCGAGGGGTGTTTGTCACCATTGGGACGGCGATGGATGAAGATCAACCCGGACGAGCTCCACCTACAACACTGGAAAAGGGGAAGGGGCCACTTATTGCTGCTGACGACGATCGCGCAAAAGTCATGCCTCCTCCGCCTAACCCAGTGCAGCATCCGCAGGAACTCGGCAACGGCCCGATCAACAACAACACCGCAAACTTGCCACCTCTAGCATCCACGTCTGCAGCAGCCCAAGTTACTCCAGCTGATAGAGTGATGTACGACAATCTCCTCGTCGAGCCACTAACCGTTGCTCATATCCGGAACGTGACCCAGCTTGACAAGAAGCGCCAGCAGCTGCTGGAGGAAGAGCAGGCCACCGCGGAGCAAGGCGCTAAGCTAGATCGAGACCTGATCAACGCGCAGAAGTCTATAGAGAAAGCTAGAGCAATGGAGGCCGAGTACAAGACTTTACTGCACCAGCAGAAGGCTAAGAAAGCTCCGGCTCGCGTCATCAACGATCCTGGTATACGGCGCAACCTAGGATGGGCTCCCTCGAAGCCGGCACAAGACAAGCCATATATTGACAGTGAAGGCAAGCAGGTGATGCCCACCCCACTCCTTAACCTCGCTGTCGCCAAGACCCTTCTGGAGCAGGATGGATCACCCGAGGCAGTGGAACAAGTCTACGACCTAGTGGCCAAGGTGGCGAAGCAGCAGGAAAAGGCCACCTCTCAGAGGCTCGAGTCCGACCCAGCGCTTTGCCAGTCTAGTCAGTACAAACCGCCAAGGTACAGATCTCCTCTTGATGTCGGGTCCCAGATGGGTTCATCAGAACGAAGACGGAGGGACGTGCGCAAAAGGCAGGATGCCATCCCTATATCCTTCGACCATAGAGAAAAGGCCCGACCTCGTCGCCCGTCGCCACCGCCCCGATCTCCCCGACATCGCGAAGATTACAAGGCTCACCATCGTACGGATATGCCCCCACCAAAACAGTGTGGCATCGTCATCCGCAACAACACGGATCAGACCCGTCAGGACGGAGAGCGCAACCAAGGACACAAGAGCAGGTCATGCCATGGCCCTCCGCGTCTGACAAGCAACCATGGCAGGCATGAGGCGTAGCAGGAGGGTAACAGCAAGAAGGCTAACCCACCGCCACCTCCGCCTCCGTCACCACCAAGCAGTCACCATGGCGGAGGAGGCCCGCATCGTTCACGCAGCCCATCCCCTGTTGACAAGAAGAAGAACCCAGAGCCATACGATGCACGTTCGCGGATCGATAAGATCCACGAGGCCCGGGAAGGACCATACCTGGGACCACGGTTCTTTGGACTTGCAATATGGTCCGCAACTTACCCCAAAGGTTTCCGGATTGACAAGACCATCAAGCCCTATGACGGCACCGCCAAGCCAGCCAAATGGTTGCAGGACTACGACAACGCGGTGGAGATTGCCGGAGGCAACCCCAACGTCACTGTCAAGTACCTCCCATTAATGTTGGCGGGCACGGCCCGTCAATGGATCGACGACTTGCCGGAGAAATCTATCTACAACTGGTTGGACATGCAAGAAGCGTTCACCAAGAACTTTGAGGGTACATACAAGCGTCCCTGCACTGTGGGCGATCTACAGCGGTGCGTGCAAGAGAAAGACGAGACATCTCGCGCCTACCTCTCTCGCTGGCTGGACATGAAGAATTCCTGCGCAGGAGTGCACGCTCAGACCGCCATGGCCGCCTTCATCGACGGGTTGGAAAGGGGCATGTTGCTCCGGCATAAGCTGAAGCGCTTGCAGGACAATCACCAGCTTGACTTGAACCAGATGATTCAGTTGGCTAGTGAGTTCGTAGCTTCCGACGACGATGCTCGCGGCTCCTTGCCGACAACAGTCATTCCAACTCAAGATCAGAGGAACAACAGTACAAAGTGGAAAACCGCTCCAGAAGAAAAGCAATCTACCGACATGGTCGCTATGAATTTTGCAGGACGAGGAGAAGGCGGAAAACGTGGCCGAGGAAGGGGAGCTGGTCGTGGGCAACAACGAGGAAATGAAACCACCTCGGTGCCGCTCCGCGTTCCCCAAACCTACAAGGAGTACCGCGATATGCCGTGCCTCGTACACCTCGATGCCAACGGTAAGGCCACCCATACCAATCGACACTGCAAGTTTGTCAACGACCTCAAGGAAGACCCGGAGTCCGGCTACAAGTGAAGTCGGAAGAACAGACCGCGAGGCAAGGGCAAGGGGAAGAAGAAGGAGGAGGAGTCCAAGGATTCAAGTGATATGGACGAAGACATTGACCCCAATCACGCCGCCAAGAGAGACGACAAGGGCAAGAACCCCTTCGCAAAAAAGGCTCCATTCTACCACACTTTCCTTGGCACCCCCACCGTCCGACAACAGAAGACCTCTCTGAGGATCCTCATGGCCACTCTCCCCCCAGTTCCCCAGTACCTGCGCTGGTCGGAGGTTCCAATAACTTGGGACAGGACGGATCACCCAGACCTTATACCTATGGAGAACCAGTACGCCATGGTCATCAACCCCTTGATTGACGGCGTGGAGTTCACCAAATGTATGGTGGATAGTGTAAGCAGCATCAACATCATGTACCTGGATACACTGTAGAAGATGAACTTGACGGAGGCAAACCTAAGGCGGACCAACACCATCTTCCATGGCGTAGTTCCTGGTCGGGAGGCTCGGTCCCTTGGGTGCATTACACTTCAGGTTGCCTTTGGCGATGTTAACAATTACCACCAAGAGCGTGTACCACGTCATATTCGGCCGCGACATATTCCACACGTTCATGGCCAAGCCATGCTTCGTCTACAACAAACTCAAGATACCCGGACCAAACGGTGTCATCATCGTATCCGGAAGCTTTACCAAGGAAAGGGACTGCGAGATCAATGAAGCAGCCATTGCAGAAGCTGTCCTCTACAACGAAGAATTCAAAGAGATCCAGAGCAAGGTTGATGACTCAGAGATGCCCGCGTTGAAGAAGCAGATCTCCGACTCCGCTCCTGTGTTCAAGGCCGCCATAGAGACCAAGCCGGTGGAACTTGTGGTAGGCGATGCCTCCAAGGTCACCGCCATTGGGACGAACCTGGATCCCAAATAGGAAAGCGCGCTCGTCGAGTTCCTCCGTGAGAATAGGGACATCTTTGCCTGGCAACCTGCCGACATGAAAGGTGTACCTAGGGAACTTGCCGAGCACAACTTAAACATTGATCCAAAATGCAAACCAGTGAAACAACCTCTACGACGCTTTGGAGATGAGAAGAGACGCTCCATTGGCAAGGAGATATCTAGGTTACTTAAAGCTAGATTTATCCGAGAAGTCCTTCACACAAGATGGGTGGCCAATCCTGTACTTATCCCCAAAAAGGGAACCAATGAATTAAGAATGTGCGTTGATTACACCGGCTTGAACAAAGCATGTCCCAAAGATCCGTTTGCTTTGCCTCGCATTGACCAAGTCATTGACTCGACAGCTGGCTCGGAGCTTTTGTGTTTTCTCGATGCATACTCAGGATACCACCGGATCAAGATGAGGAAGTCGGACCAATTGGCCACTTCGTTCACTACCCCATATGGCATGTTTTGCTATGTTACGATGCCCTTTGGGCTAAAAAATGCAGGTGCTACGTACCAGCGGACAATGCAACGCTGCCTCCACGACCAAATTGGTCGAAACGTTCACGCCTATGTGGACGATATCGCAATGATGTCTAAAAAGTCAAAGGACTTAATATCCGACTTAAAAGAAACCTTTGATAATCTCCGGAAATACAACATGATGCTTAACCCTAAGAAGTGCGTCTTCGGGGTTCCAGCCGGCAAATTGTTGGGTTTCATCGTTTCCCAACGCGGAATCGAGGTCAACCCGGAGAAAATCAAGGCCATCTTAAACATAAACCGTCCGACATGCCTAAAGGACATTCAACGACTAACAGGTTGTGTTGCAACAGTTAGTCGGTTCGTCATCCGACTTGGAGAGAAGGCTCTACCGCTGTACAAGTTGCTGAAGAAGGCGGACAAATTCACATGGATAGACGAAGCAGATGCAGCATTGAAGCAGCTCAAGGAGATTCTTTCCTCAGCGCCCATCCTTGCAGCACCCGAGCCTGGAGAACCCCTGTTAATCTACATGGTGGCAACCAATTGGATAATCAACATCGTCGTCGTGGTAGATCGGAAGGAACCAGGCTATGAGCACAGAGTTCAACGACCAGCTTACTATGTGAGCGAGGTCCTGAAGGATTCCAAGCAACGTTACCCGAACTACCAGAAGATAGCTTATGGAGTATTCCTTGCTTCACGGAAGCTGAGGCATTACTTTCAGGAGCACCCAATCACAGTGGTGAGCAAGAATCCACTATCCTACATTATCAACAACAGCGACACTACGAGAAGGGTCGCGAAGTGGGGCATTGAACTTGCCGCCTTCGAGATCACCTACAAGAGACGCGACGCTATCAAGTCACAAGCCTTGGCGGATTTTGTTGCAGATTGGATGGAGATGCCAGATGCTACTCCATTGCCGGAACCAGAGTACTGGGTGATGCACTTTGACGGATCAAAGCTGCTCAACGGCTCGGGGCCTAGTGTGTTGCTACAGTCACCAACAGGAGACAAGCTACACTACATTCTGCAGATCCACTTCGAGGCTACAAACAACATGTCAGAGTATGAAGCACTCATTCACGGACTTCGTGTAGCCAAAGATATTGGTATCAAGCGCATAGTTTGCTGTGGAGATTCTGACTTGGTTGCCCAGCAGGTGGCTGGCACCTGGAATGCGCGGAACCCTATGATGGCGGCATATCGAGACAAAGTGGACGAGATAGCCAAGAGATTATTGGGCTACGAAGTCAAGTATGTACCTAGGGAGCAAAACGAGGCAGCTGATCTGCTGTCTAATCTTGGATCAGGGCGCAAGCAAATTCCGCCAGGAGTTTTCCTAGAGCATCTGCGCACACCATCTATGAAGGGAGCCGACATCGACAACCCGGATAGAGCTGACTCTTTCGTCAACATGGTGACTAAGGTCCCTCCGGCTTGGACAAAACCGTTCATGGAATATCTCGAACACGGAACTTTGCCCAACGACGAAGTCGAAAGACGGCAAATAGTACAACGAGCAAAGGGTTATACCATAATCAATGGGCAACTCTACAAAAGGAGCACTACTAGTGTATACCTAAAGTGTGTTTCCTAGCTAGAAGGTATGGAAATCCTACGCGAAATCCATCTTGGAGATTGCGGGCATCATGCCGCTCCTCGATCGTTGGTCGCGAAAGCCTTACGGCAATGATTCTACTGGCTGACCGCGAAGGCAGACGCCGACAAGCCGGTTGAGACCTGCATGGGATGCTAGTATTATGCCCGACAACCGCATGTTCCTGCTGAAGAATTGCGAACAATACCAATAACTTGGCCGTTTGCAGTCCGGGGGCTAGGCATGGTGGGACCGTGACAGACGACACCTTGTGGGTTTACGCATCTGCTTGTAGCAGTTGATAAATTCACTAAATGGATAGAAGCTAAACCCATTAGAAAGCTTGATGGGGCAACTGCCCTCAGGTTTGTCCGGGATCTAGTGGTGAGATTTGGTCTCCCACATAGCATTATCACCGACAACGGTAGCAATTTGTCACTCGGAGAAGTGGAGGCTTATTGTTGGTAGAAAGGCATCCGACTTGAACTTGCATCTGTGGCACACCCACAATACAATGGTCAGGTTGAGCGAGCCAATGGATTAATTCTGCAGGGAATCAAGCCACGTCTTGAGGCACCACTACATAGAGCAGCTGGAGCCTGGGCGGAAGAATTGCCATCTGTGCTGTGGAGTTTACGAACTACACCCAATAGATCCACCAGCTACACCCCTTACTTCATGGTATATGGAGCAAAATCCATCCTGCCTTCCGACATCCTTCACGATTCACCAAGAGTTGCCGCCTACAACAAAGATGACGCTGAAGAATCCAGACGCCTAGATGTGGACCTTCTCGAGGAGGAGTGTGTTTTGGCATACCAAAGATCCGCCATCTACCAGCAGAAGCTATGCAGCTACCATAGTCGCCGCGTTCGGCATCGCTCGTTTAAAGAGGGGGATTTGGTGCCCCGACTTAAGCATAAGAAGTCACACAAACTATCCCCTCCATGGGAAGGACCGTTCATCATAAGCAAGGCGCTACTCAATGGGTCTTACTATCTCGTTGAAAATCGTGAACTAAAGGATAGACCCAACGAGGATCATAAGCGTAAGCGACGTGACCCGGATGATGACTACCCGGAGCTTGATCGACCATGGAACATAGCATAGCTACGTCCTTTTTACACTTAGCATTTTTTATCTAATTGTGTACCTCTTATATGATCAATGAAATAAAGTTCTCTGGTTCACTCATATTTCTGAGTCTTTTACCTCCTTTAGTGTTCATTTTTGGATCATGTAAAACCTTTATGCACAAGCTTTGCGATTGCACTTGTGAAAATTCCGCCTACGGGCATTAGCTTAAGTTTTCTGGTCTACACGTTCTTTGTCGTTTTTATGTGGATTCTGGAGTAGTGACTTTCGGCACTTATTATCGGCGATTTTGTGCTCAGGTTATTGATGGTGCCATTGGGCATCATCACCTAAGCGCATGGTTCCGACAACGAGTCTTCCGACTCACGAAAAGTCAAGCATAAGAGCCAAAGTAATGGATAAGCCAGCACTTGCTTAAAAAATATATACATGATGGAAACTAATTCTTGAGTAGCAGGAAATAACAACCATTGTTTTCCGCCTTAAGTTACATAAACAAAGTTTTTTCCACATGTACACCAAAGGTGAAACAAATGATACAAAGTTGTTCTTCGCTCCTTTGGTGCAGGTGACTTGGAGGCAGCGTCATCACCAGACGGAGAGCCACCTTCGAAGTCGGCACTGTGGTGGGACTCAGAGGAACCTTGGTCGCCGCTGTCGATGATGTTCATGGGCACGAAGACATCGACGTCCACCAACTCGGCAACTCTGGTGTCATAACCCGCGAGCGATGACAAGATGGCTTCATGATTAATCTCTTTGCCATCATCGTCTATGTCGGGAATGCCAGAAGTCACTGTGTCGATGTCGGCATCTTCATAGTGTGCCTTCACCATTGACAGCGCCATCCTTGCGCCAGCCCATGCACATGAAGCTTTCCAGCTTGTGATACGATCGGGGGCTCGGCGCAAAATCTCCGAGTACTTCACCACGGAGTCCGATGCTTTGATGTTTATCTGGAGGGGCTTGGCAATCTCCTTGGCTTGCATGATGGAGGTGTTGATGAAGTTGCCAGCAAGAACCATGCATTCCTTGGCTGGAGGAGGCGACCGGGTTAAACCCATAGGAGCTGAAAATTCCGACAAGGAGCGCACAAGTTCAACAATTCAAAGTATCCAGACTATAGAAATCCAAGACGGAGAAAACTTACTGAAGATGCTGGCCTTTGCTTGCCAGAGGGTGTCCACCAAGGATTCTTTCTCTTGTTGGAGGAGCTTATACGCCTCGCTATGGCGTTGATTTTGCTCATCGACAGCTTGCTTCTGATATTTTAAGATCGCAATCTCCTCCTTCAAGCGATTGATTTCCTCGGTGGCGGAGTCTTGTAGGGCCTTCATTGACTCCTCATGCATTTTCAGCATGTCTTTCCTCTCCTCCTTAGGATCTTGTTCTTGCTATCCAGCTGCTGATTGTGCTTGGACTGCTCGACAATGTCCTTGGCCTTGGCAACGTGTTGTGCAAAGTCGGAGAAAACAAAGTACAAAGTGAGTACTCAGATAGTATAGGCACACAACCAAGACAGAATGCGCAAAAAGAAAACAGACTCTTGTTTTTGATGATCTGTTCCTTCAAGATGGCAGTTTTATCCTTTTTGGCTTCAAGATCTGCGCGCATCTTTCTGTACTTGTCATTGGCCATGCCCCTCCGAGCATTCTCGTTCTGTGGAAAAAAGGACAAAGTTAAAACGTTGTTTAGTCTGCTTGGAGCATCTAGCCGGAAATCCTTCACCTAGACGCTCGGGGGCTACAACGAGAGTTTTTAACCTAGCAATATGCTTAGCTTTATTTAAGCATCTAGTTGGAACTAATTCAGTTACAACTAGAAGCTTGGGGGTTACAGTACTGAAATTTATAAACACTGCGTATGCTACTCTTAGAGCATCTAGTCGGAATAATTCATTCCATCTACATGCTTGGGGGCTACAGTGAGAAGTTTTCTAGCTTAGTCACTCTTAGAGCATCTAGACGCAAAAGCCTATGGTTTTCCATCTACATCCTCGGGGGCTACAGTGGGATACTCATATGAAATGCAAAAAGCAAATAAAACTTACAAGTGCAATGATCTTGAGGTTTGTAGCGCTCTCGGCTAGCAGCTTGCCAAAGGAGATGCTATTTCCTCGCAAGATTTCTGCTTGTCAGAGGAGCTCCTCAAGACCGCACGTCGGAGATGTCGGTGTTGCTCCAGGAACCAGAGTTGTGCTACTCGGCGTAAGAGCCGGGTAGACTATCTTTGGGAACTCAAAAGGTTTCTAGGGAGCAAGGGCGCCGCCTTCGACAGAAGTACCAGCTTCCACCACCGCCTTGACGCCACCGATGGCATCCTTAGCCGGAGCTTCAGCCATTTGATGGGCGGTACTCTCCTGCGTCGCCTTCTCGCCGACAACAACAAGCTCGGTAGAGGCGCCAGAATCCACTTCCATGGAGGAAGGGCCTGATGCCTCCTTAGCTTGTGAGCTTGTCGGGGCAGACGAGGGCTTTACGGCAGGAGTGGCAGGGGCGATGGCGGGGGAGGCATCACGATGCAACATGTCCTTAATATTTCGAGAAGCCCCCGATGTTTTGGAGGTCTTCTTGAGGCTAGTCGTGGCTTTCTTCCTGAAACATGCAAAATGCATAAGTACAAGAGCAAGACAGATAAATAGACAATGTCGGAGAATGAAAAGCTTACACAAGTGGGGGTGCTTTGGCAAAGGGGATCCCGGTAACTCTTCTCTTTTCTGCCTCCAGGGCGGCGGTAGTCTTTTTGGAGGCTCCACCCTCCGTCTTCTTCTTGCCTCCGTCGGCAGCGTCAGAGGTGGAGCTCTTCCGCTTTCGCGCCAACGGAGCTTCGTCGTCGGGCACGACCGTGACTTCCTTCATCTTTGGATCGTAGATTTGGGCAGCCAGGTTGCCCTCCTCTAGATCGCTAAGATGTTAAGTGAGAAATCACCGTGTTAGATAAGATGACATTTGCAAGATGGAATGACTGGAGTATATGTCATATACGGAAAATAAATACCTACCTTTGGGCACTTGCTATCTACGAACATGTCATAGGTTATGGTGAAGCCACGCTTATTATCCTTCACCTTGACAATGTCCTTAAGGCGAAGCTTGACAGAGTCGCTTGAGAAGTTGTCCACGGAGATGCGGAGACTATCCCTTCTGTCGCTGGTATACTCGTGCATGTGCTTCGCGCGGTGCTGCAGAGGTTGGATTCGCCTGATGAACCAGCACATGGCTAGGTCCAAGCCGGTCAAACCCGTCTCTACAAACCATTCGATCCGCCTTATAGCGCGAGAAGCGTCGAGGTCGGAGGGAAGGGAGGCCTGGGATCTCCATGACGAGGCTTCAGCGGCGGCTCCGTCAACGAAGTCCGGGTACGTAACTTGTCGGCCAGCCAGAGGAATGTCTGGGCCGTAAAAGTATGTCCGCTGCCAATTTTTGCAGGACTCGTGGCCGACGATGTCGGGGAACCGCCGGCCAGGTCGAATCTTGAAGCTTATGGTGCCGCAGTTCCTAAGCTCTTTCTTGCTATGTCCGGCTTCACGTTTGACGGTGAAGAAGTACACAAAGAGGTCTAACCTAGGACTTATTCCTAAGTATCCCTCGCAGAGCGCCACGTAGTTGCTAAGCACTAAGATACTATTGGGGGAAAGGTTCTGGGGCTGGACTCTATAGTGATTCAAGACGGAGAGGAAGAAGTTGGAGATGGGCAGGGAGACGCCGCGTACCAGTTGAGCTTTGAGGTACACATTTTCTCCGGCTTGGGGAGAAGGTGTCACCTCGCTGGCCGGCGCCGCCCGCCAGGCGAGCCCCTCCGTCGCAGGAAGGTAGCCTTTGTGCTGCGCCAGTCGCCTTTGTGCGAGTCTCTTGGATATCACGGTCTGTCATATCTGAGCCGCGCCAGTCGCCTTTGTGCGAGTCTGGTTCCTCCTCCAACGGCTCCAGCGCCACCAGATTAAGGTCGCCGCCGGTGGACTCGATAACTGCCGATGCGAGGATAACTAGGCCCTCTGGAGGCACGACGATGGAGCTCGTCGGCTTTGCCGCGGCTTCGTTCGATGCCGCCGTGGAGGGAGAAGTGCTGCTGCTGGCCATGGATTGAGTCTGGGTGCGACTGGTGCAGATTGGAGGCTAGGTTTTTTTCGTGAGTAAGGCGCGGAGAGCTCGAGTGGGCGCGCGCTGGAGGAAGAAGACGATGTGAGGATAATGAGGTAAAAGGTGAAAATTCCACCACGGTTACTATTTATCATCTCCAAGCGTCAAGATTCGTGCATCTTGATCGGACGGTTGCCGCGTAGACGACGTGTTTGCGAACGTGCGTGGAAATTTCGCCACGTCTCCAACCGTCGCCGCCAACGGTTCGTATCGCTCGAGCGGGAAAATTAGAAATGATTGCGTTCTCTGCATGTGTGAGTTACGAGGCGTCGCTAACCTAAGCCTACGTCGTCCTAGCTGACATGGGCAGATGAGCCGTCACATCGAAGATTCCGACATGGACAGATCCAATCCGGCTGCGGAAGAGTACGATGGAAGATTCAACATTTCTCCGACTTACAAGTTGAAGACGGGGAAAGCTTTGCAAGGTTCTTTTGGAGGACTACAAGATATTGCTTGACGATTTGCCGACATCCAACTAGACGGAACATTCATCTGAAGAGGCACGACGGCGCAAGATCTCAGAGTTCTCCGGGGGCTACTGTTGGGGATATGCTATATGGGTATCCTCATAGCATGTCACCTATCCGGATAACCCGGGTGGCCCACAGTTGGTAGCATGGCCTATGGCTTTGGGCGGCTTGATTAGATGGATCGGAAGGAGGCCCATGCTTGGATAAATGAAGGCTACGGTGGAGTCACCAGTGCTTTGAGCCTTGGAGTGCAAGATACACAAGACTAGTAATAGATGGTGTAGGACTCTATAACCTGTCCGGCTAGGACTTTTCCCTGTAACCCTAGGACCTGGCGACTATATAAGTCAGGCCTATGGGAGCCTTTAGGGCACGATAACTTAGACTTTCTAGCTACCTCGCACAGCGAACCAATCCCTGTAACTCGGCGTATTGCCCTTATAGTGATTTATAGCAGGAGTAGGATTCCGCCACCGTCATGGGATCTGAACCTAGGTGCTGTGTTACCTCGTACCCGTCAACCGTCCGCCTTCCCCCACGTCTCTAAACACGCAATGTGAGGACCCCTCCATGGCGTACTCGTCGGCAATACCATGACACAGAGTTCTTGTATCACTTTCATGCCATGGTTAGTCCTGTTTTGTTGCAAGCATGATTATGACAGCTATTGCTCTCTCGTTTGTCGCTCCCTCTCTATTGCTAGCCTTCACTTGCACTGAGTACATGCTCTACCTGTGCTTCCAACTCCCCAAAACCAATATTGCCAGCTATGTCCACCATACCTACCTATTAGCATCATTTGCTATTTCAGTGCATATTCCATATGCCGTGTTTTCTTACAAAATAAAATGTTTGTTTGTTTTGAGAAAGTTAGTTAGTAAATCTCTCACGAACTTGATGGCACACTTATTCCTTGCGCTTAATAATCCTGAACCATTGCGACTAGTCCATGAAGTTATATGCTTGCTAATTATATGCTGGAAGTCAGCAGAACTGTGCTGTCACGAGAACGCTTTCAACACTTTTTGGATATCTCATCTAGTTGATTCCTTGCTCTTTTGTTTGCGGATGTCGATGATGTAAAATAAAAGGGGAGGTTGTGAGTTCATGGAGTTTATACATTGTGTTAGAGAAACGCCTGGGCCGCTAGCCTAAGCCATGCCTAATCATGGTGGAAACTTGCAACATCACTATAATGAGCATCTATGAAGCGTCCTCAATAAAAATCGATGCATATAGTAAATAAAAAGATTGCTGAGATGCTCATTGTCTACTTGCCTTATCATTTTGGTTATGGGAAAGCTCTTGTACCATGTGCAAGGGGTACCCCGTTGGCGGTTCTCGATGATATGCATGTATTTACAATGACAAGAACTTTCAGGTGACCAAAGTTTAGTAGCATGCGGAGCAACCCTTGTACTCAAGGGACTTGGTATTTCCAGTCTATGGTGTGTCAAGCATATGATTCAGAGTGGACCTCACTTTCACCTTAACCATATGAAGATGCCTATGATAGGGGCAATGAGAGCTCAAAGCTAATGAGTACCTTCCTTTCAACATTGGGAAGCCTTTCAAACCTTCACAAAACCGTTTTCACAACCTTGTTGAGTCACCACTTATTCTATGAGCACGTTCTTGAGAGCATAGTTGCCATTCTCGTGTTTGTTCCAAAACTTGGTTAATTATGTCATGATTTTGATGCTTGTATCTCTGATATCTTTACTTCTAGTCTTCATGTGAACTTCAGAGGTGCCTTGGCATTTATATTGTGATCTTCAAACGAAGGCAAGCGAGACACCACTCTATCATACCTTATTATGAGCATTGCAATGTTGCTTATGTTTATGTTTCATGCTACTTATTATTATTGAGTTGGTTTCTCTTCATAGCTTGCAATGACTATTGAGTAGACTTAGCTGCATACTCCTTATTATGAATTGTCTAAGCATCTACTCTTGTGCTGAGAATATTTACATCATATGAAGCAAAGTGTTCGTGAAAGTTCTTTTATCGCACTCAGTTTTCAACTGAATTGCTTGAGGACAAGCAATAAGCTAAGTTTGGGGGGAATTGATACGTCCAAAACGTATCTAATTTCTCAAACACTTTGCTATTGTTTCTTCTCTAAACTTGTGTGATTTGGATACAACTAACATGGACTGACGCTATTTTCAGCAGAATTACCTTGGTGTCTTGTTTTTGTGCAGAAAATGAACTATCAGGAAAAATCCCAGAAAATATGCCAAAAATTATATTTCAGCAGAAGATCCACGGAGCCAGAAGGAGAGACGGAGATGAGGCCTGGGGGTCCCACACCCACCCCAGGCGCGGGCCCACCACTGGTCGCGCCTGGAGGGGGTGCAGCCACCCCAGGCACCCCCTCGGCCTCCCTCTGCGCCTATACGTTGCCTTTCGACCTAAAAACTGAGGGGGGTTCGATAGTTTTCTAGAAAGAGTTCCATTGTGCCGCCACCACCAGAAACCAAGATTCGGATCCAGAAACTCTGTTCTAGCACCCTGCCGGGACGGGGGATTTGGAGAGGATCATCACCATTGTCATCACCAAAGCATCTCCATCAACCACCAATGTTCCCTCATCCATGAGTGAGTAATCCCCCGCTGTAAGCTTGGGGATGGTAGGGATTGGATGAGTTCTATCATGTAATCGAATAAGATCTGTTAGGGCATAGTGCCTAGTATCTCTATTAGTGCTATTTGACTTTGTTGCAACTTGTTGTGCTTAATTCTTGTCACTAGGGCCCGAGTGCCATGATATCAGATCTGAACTTATTATTCAATCATTATGATAGTATTGTTTGTGATCTTATCTGCAAGTTGTGTACACATATCATTGTCCGGATCCAAAGGCCCCAAAGTGACAATAATTGGGACAACCGGAGAGGATGGCTGTGGTGTGACGATCACATGTGTTCACGGAGTGTTAATGCTTTGCTTCGGTGCTCTATTAAAAGGAGCACCTTAATTGCCAGTAGTTCCCTAGAGGCCCTGCTGCCACGGGCTAGCTAGACAGAAGATGTTGTGCAAGATCTCATTGCGGGCACGTATGACTATATTTGGAGCACATGCCTAGGATTGTTGTAACACCCTCAGAATCGGACCTATGCAAGTTTTAGCGAAACCCGCCAAACCCGCATAGAAACGATTCAAAGGTGCCCACCAGGCACTTTCGTGCGGGTGGAAAACGAAGCAATAACATTACACAACAGTCCTCGATGGGACCCACAGAACAGATATATATACAACAGCGACTCAATGAGTCAAGAATACAGATATTATGTACAAAGATCCCAAATCACCTTGAAAAGATGGGGCGTCCGACTACAGACAAGATGCAAATGGGGCTAAGAGCCCTGAAGAATAACCAATGGCGTCCATAACCACCCGAGCCAAGCCGGAAGGGTAACCACGCTAACGACGATCTCAAACACCTTAAACAAAAAAGGGGTGCCGACAAAGGGCAAAGGAAAAGAGGAGGCGTCGATCGAGGCCAGTACACGGCGAGGCTAGAATTCGGCGGTCCTCGCCTACATAGGTATGGTGGACTGAAGCGGCAGCGGCAACATGCACTAAACAACCTATAGAGACTCGATACAACTGGCGGCAATCGGAGAGGGGTAAGAAAGACCTATTCGGGACCAACCTGATACTACCACCAATCAAACCCATCCTGGCGTTTTCCCCTCGATACCAAACGAGGAAGTCAACCGAGGAACTCACACAGTTGGCATTTTTATTTATTCGGTTATCGTTGCAGCAATTACTAGTCAGGTTTAGATAATCGTCCTGATAAAGTAAGCAGTGGGCACTTTTAGTTGACCATTCCGTTATAGTTGCAGCAATTACTAATCAGATACAGATAGCATGATATAATCCCAAAACCCAGCAGTTGTTGGTACTTTTATTCAGCCATTCCGTTGTAGTTGCAATACTTACTAGTCAGGTACAATGGTCGCCAGCGACACTCCAAACAAGCAGTTGTGGGCAGTATTAATTAGCCATTCCATTATAGTGAAGCTGATTACTAGTCATTATAAAATCAAATTTATAGCAGTAAAATTTAGTTATGCTTGTCTATGGTCGAGATACTGTGCTCCAAGTCGTCCATATCCGCGGACACGGCTTTCAGAAAGTTTTACCCGGCCGGGGTGCACCAATAGCAACACACGCCGATCAACCTCGGAAAAACCAAATCAAAACCAACGAGGCTTTCACATGAACAATCACAGATTCAGAAATATTTCAGGGGACACCCCATTGAGTAGACCATAACGAAGTAAGCAAGCTTCAAAACGGACTCAAGGTTTGCGACAATGGTCGTAAGAAACATTTGGGAACCCGAAAGTGTGGCTGGGCTTGTCGATACCGCGAAAACACTCCGCTTACCTAAACAGTACAGTGTGCTCCTCGCACAATCGTAAATACAGAAGTAGCATGGCATAAGTACAGGATAGTAAATAAAACCTCAAACTAGTTTGTGGCCCCAAGAAATAAGACTGAATCAAGCTCTGGCTCAGGGGGGTCCCATATACCTCCCGGATGTGGATAGCGCGATAAATCAAGGAACAGGTATCAAGTACTCGGGGTCCTACGGGACACAAGTGGGCGTTCGGAAACCAAATATTTTCTATCACCCACCGATGCCTCTGCTTACTTCAATTTTAGTTGTTAAACAGAAATTAAAGTGTGCGATAAGTAAAACTATGATCAACTCCAACATCAACATGCGGCAATACATCAACAACTGTGGCACTTGACGACACGCAACAACACTAGAGCAAGTGACTACGACGCGCAAGTCCAACTATCTACCAAACAACAGGTAATAGGGTGTGTCCAAGGCAATATAGGGCTGCTCGGTATATCACAGATACGGAAACTAAAGCATCGCAACACAGATAGCAATAGATCAACAGGAGGGAAATAAATGCTATAAAAGTAAGATAGGTAGAAAGGGGGAGATGCTCGCCTGAAAACATTGCCGAAGGTTCAACCGAAGATCGGGGCGAAGCTCACATCAACTCAACGGCCTTATCCGCGAAGAAGAAAAACACTAGAACAAACACCGGGTGCAATATTTAATACAACGGCAGAAGATCGGCATGATGCATGTATGATGTATGACATGGCAAAGATGCAATGCAATTAGGTCATATTAAGTGGAACCGGGGTCCCGACAATTAATAGGTGGTTCATGTTATTTATCTACCCCGCAAATTAATCGTTGTATTAACATGGCAAGATATGGTACCGGTTCGATGCACAAATTTAAATGAGGCCAATATGAGACTAGATTTGCCCGCATATGGGCCCCATATTTAATTATTAGGTGAATCGGCATAAGGCCCCCAAACCAATGATGTGATGCGAGCATGACAATTTAAGATGCAACAGTTGTATTATATTATAAAATAGGGTTTCGGGAAGGGGTTCACACATTAGGGTTCGGCGAGCTTGGGTTCTGGGGTTCGGGGTTCGGTCTCCGGGTCTAGGGTTCGACGTAACGTTCTCGGACAGCGGGGGTAGGTCTTGGCGCATCCGGGTTCTCGGCGGGCTCGGCGTTCGGAAAGGAGTACTTGGTTCGTGTCGGGGCGCATCGGATTCTTCCGGGTCGGTGTCGTTCTTATTGTCGCGCCGATCTTGTCGGGTCCCACAGGGTCGATCTTGCCGTTGCGAGGGTCTTGTCGGGCCCGCGCAATTGAGTCGGTCTTGGCATTCAGGATGAAGTACTTGTCATTCTCGTGGCGATCTTGGCGGTCGTCGGGTCCGGGCTCGGCGTCCGGGGGAAGGAGTACTTGTCGCACGGTGTCCGAGTAGGCAAAATTGTCGGTTCCGGCTTCGATTGTCGGTGTCGGACTTGAGTCTCGGCGTCAGGAGATCTTGGCATTGGTATAACATCGGTCACGCGGACGACACACGGTGAGGAACATGGCGATGCGCATGTTGTCGTTGATCTTGAGTAGGGGCAACAACAGCACCACAGATAACTATCGCCGGGAACAGGAACACGGATCTGCTGACGGTGTTGTTTGCAAGGCGAAGTGCTTGTGTGATCCTTGAGCCCCACCTTGCAACACGTGCATCCTTGGCTTGAAACGGAGGCACCAGACTGTCGCGATGGGACAGCTTCGCAGAGGCGACACGGATGCGGCTCGCGGGGAGAAGTACGTCGGAAACCGATGGCGGCTGGGCGGCCCAGCGGCGGCGGGCAGGCCGAGACGGGCATGGGAGCTCGAGCGAGGCGGCGGCTCGCTGGACGGAGGAGACGCGGGCGAGGTGGACCGAGGCGGCGCGAAGCGGCGGCAGCGGTCGTGGCGAAGCGGCCCGGCGCAGCAGCAGAGAAGGCGCTTGCGGGGGGCAGGCGGGCGGCGAGCGAAGTCCGGCGAGAGCTTGCTCATGAGGGCCGTCGGCGAGCGAGGCGGCGGCAGCGTCAGCGCGCTGAGGGGCGAGGTCGCGGCGGCGGCGCTTGCCGGTGGAGGCGAGCGCGGTGCGAGCGAGGCGGGCGGAGTGCCACGCCCGGGCGAGGCGGCGAGGCGGGAGCCGCGCCGCGGCAGAGCGGCGGGGCTTGAGGCGAGGGCGGCGGCGGCGTCGCCCAGCGGAGGAAGCGAGGCGCGGGCCAGTGTGGCTGGAGAGGCAGCCGAGGCGGAGAGAAGCGGCGAAGGGCGGCGCGCAAGGGAAGCTTGAGAGAGGACGGGGACGAGGCGGGGTCGGGCGGTGGGGAAGAGGAACAGGGGAGGCAGGTGGGGCACGCGGCAGGTGGTGGACCGGGGATGGGGCCGGGTGGAGAGGATCGGGTGTGGGGAAGGTGTGGTGTGCGTGTGTGCTGTGGCTTGTGTGTGTGGGTAGGCAAGTGGGGCCCAGGGTGGGTCAGGAGAGAGAGAGGGAAAAGGAGAGGGGGTGTGGCTGGGCCAGGTGGCGGCGTGGGAGTGGTTGGGGAAAGGGAGAGGGTGAGGGTGAGGTGTCAGGTGGGGATTGGTGGGGGTGATGTGGAGGAGGGGTGGGTAGAATAGGACTAGGTGAACTTAGGAATTAGAAGGGCGGTTTTAGGTGGACCGATTTAAATACGTGGGTGGTCGTTCGGGTCGGATCGGCCCGTTCGACTGCCCCCACAAAAATAATTTAATATTTTATATGTTTTAAACACGGCTCCTGCAAACCAATAGCAGCCAAAACAAAATAATCCGGAGACCCGGTTTTGATGTTTGAATAAAGATGGGGCGTTTTAGAAAACAAAACGAGCTTTGCGAAAATAGTTTTAGACAAACAACATATGATGATGACGATGCAATGCACAAATTCAACGCGATTTTCTAGTAGTGGTTTTGCGGGATGCCACAATTAGACACCACTAACAATGGATCTCGCCCTCGAGATCCGCCTCATGGTACCGGAAGGAAGGTCGGCGGACTGCGTCTTCTCACTTCGTGTAGATCTTCGCGACACCACTAACAAGAGGTCGTCGTCCGTAATCGTCGAGGGAGCACTCCGGGAACAAAAGGTCAAAGGTAGAGGCATCAACAAATAAAGCCACCTCTAACTCCGGTAGAAAGAGGGAACCGATGCATTCTCATCCACTTCAATGTACAAAAGCGAATAGAAGGGGTAGTCGGCATGGGGGCCAATCCATCACGCACCCAAACTATTACTCCGCACAATCAGTGGAAAAACATGCAACCATTCTCGGAATCAGACTGAAGATCTCGACAATCGAGGTTCGAAAACAAAGGAGTGATGCAGACTCTGCATCGGATCTGGCGTAGAGGATGTCGTCGCGACGGAAACACCGGAAGATACAACAGAAATCGTATGAAAGACACAATGATTAGGTTTCGCGATGGTTCCATTGGCATGAACAACACATGCTCAAGGTATACTCCAACTTCACCAATGCTCATCCTTCTCATATGTTTTTCAACGACACGGATATCCAGCAAGGAACACATATGGATAAAGAGTTCAAGAACAAAAGATTGGAGGAAGGTACAACAGACAAGTTGCAGATTGATGATCGTAGCGCCTTCGTTACAAAAGGAAGAAAGCGAAACCCTGAAGGTACGACGGAAACCCAACCACGAGAAATCCTGGACTCGAAGAGAGAGAAGAGAGCGGATTCAAAACACGTAGAGGTAAGAGAGGAATAGCAAAGGGGTAAGGAATAAAAGAAGACCTAACCAGATCTATCCAACCGGTTTTGCAAAATAGTTTTGACACTCTACTTCGGCCGTTAGCTAGGTTATCCTACAGGCTGGACTTGTGGGGTATCGCAACTGCTGAGCTCTGATACCACTCTGTAACACCCTCAGAATCGGACCTATGCAAGTTTTAGCGAAACCCGCCAAACCCGCATAGAAACGATTCAAAGGTGCCCACCAGGCACTTTCGTGCGGGTGGAAAACGAAGCAATAACATTACACAACAGTCCTCGATGGGACCCACAGAACAGATATATATACAACAGCGACTCAATGAGTCAAGAATACAGATATTATGTACAAAGATCCCAAATCACCTTGAAAAGATGGGGCGTCCGACTACAGACAAGATGCAAATGGGGCTAAGAGCCCTGAAGAATAACCAATGGCGTCCATAACCCTGCCCAGGCCAAGCCGGAAGGGTAACCCTGCTAACGACGACGATCTCAAACCTGCTTAAACAAAAAAGGGGTGCCGACAAAGGGCAAAGGAAAAAGAGGAGTCGATCGAGGCCAAGACAGCGAGGCTAGAATTCGGCGGTCCTCGCCACATAGGTATGGTGATCAAGCGGCAGCAAAGATGCACTAAACAACCTATAGAGACTCGATACAACTGGCGGCAATCGGAGAGGGGTAAGAAAGACCTATTCGGGACCAACCTGATACTACCGCCAATCAAACCCATCCTGGCGTTTTCCCCTCGATACCAAGCGAGGAAGTCAACCGAGGAACTCACACAGTTGGCAGTTTTATTTATTCGGTTATTATTGCAGCAATTACTAGTCAGGTTTAGATTCCGGGTTCTGGTCAATCGCTCTGCGTCGCATCATCGCATTCCTCGCGAGGCTTCTCCTTCTCAATTCCATTTTTTTGGGCATCCGTCCCTGATATTTCCAGTCAAAGCGGCGAGGATGATGCGACATCTTCACGTAGTCCCGCATAAGAGCGTCTCTACATGCTCTGCCCTCTCTCTAGCCCCCACCGC
The DNA here is from genome assembly GCA_030063025.1 of Avena longiglumis. Taxonomy (NCBI): domain Eukaryota; kingdom Viridiplantae; phylum Streptophyta; class Magnoliopsida; order Poales; family Poaceae; genus Avena; species Avena longiglumis. Next base: position 302,392,163 of record CP125978.1, read on the forward strand.
CCCGCGTGCTCACCTCCTCCTTATCTTCCTCACCACCGGCAAAGCGTGGTGGCAGACGGGTGCGCAGGGTCGGGGGCGATGTTGAATCAGTACTGGGAAGGTTCGAGGAGAGGAAGCAGAGGCGGCCGACGCTGGATGAGGGGAGCCGGACAGGAGGCGGTGGCCTCGTGAGTGAACATGGCGGAGGGAGCCGAGGTGAGAGGTAGATCTCGGGAGCTGAGGATTTTTGCGTTCCTTTTTTCTGCATTTGTCCCTTATTTCCATTCATAGTGGTGAGGCTTTTCAACATTGATACGTCCAAAATGTATCTACTTTCCCGAACACTTTTGCTATTGTTTCTCCTCTAAACTTATGTGATTTGGATACAACTAACACGGACTGCCGCTATTTTCAGCAGAATTATCTTGGTGTCTAGTTTTTGTGCAGAAAATCAACTATCAGGAAAAATCTCGGAAAATATGCCAAAAATCCTATTTCACCAGAAGATTCACGGAGCCAGAGTACGAGACGGAGTGGAGCCCTGGGAGGAGGGGGCACACCCACCTGCCGCGCGGTTGGGCCCATCCCGCGCCTGGGGGGGGTGCGGCTGCCTAGACACCCCCTCGGCCTCCCTCTTCACCTATAAGAAGCCTCCCGACCTAAAAAATGAGGGGGTTACAACATTTTTCTAGAAAGTGTTCCGCTGCGCTGCCACCACCAGAAGCCGCGATTCGGAACCAGAAACTCCATTCTGGCACCCTGCCGGGACGAGGAATTTGGGGAGGATCATCGCCATCGTCATCACCAATGCCTCTCCATCAACCATCAATGTTTCCCTCATCCATGAGTTATTAATCCCCCGCTCTAGGCTATGGGGATGGTAGGGATTGGATGAGTTCTATCATGTAATCGAATAAGATTGTTAGGGCATGGTGCCTAGTGTCTCTATTAGTGCTATTTGACTTTGTTGCAACTTGTTGTGCTTAATGCTTGTCACTAGGGCCCAAGTGCCATGATCTCAAATATAAATTTATTATTGAATCATTATGATAGTATTGTATGTGATCTTATCTACAAGTTGTGTACACATATCATTGTCCGGATCCAAAGGCCCCGAAGTGACAGAAATTGGGACAAGTGGAGGGGATGGCTGTGATGTGAGGATCACATGTGTTCACGGAGTGTTAATGCTTTGCTCCGGTGCTATATTAAAAGGAGCACCTTAATTGCCAGTAGTTCCCTTGAGGCCACGCTGCAACGGGCTGGCAGGACAAAAGATGTTGTGCAAGTTCTCATTACGAGCACGCATGACTATATAAGGAGCACATGCCTATGATTGTTTAGTACTTGGATGCTTATTCTTATTTATCTGCAATTGCACTAGATATTGAAGTTACATGTTTAGACTCGTCCATGCAACGCCCGTCCATCCATCCCTATGCCTACCGTGCTCATATCCTACTGTTTGCTACTACTGTTACTATTGCTCCTATTTTGCTGCTGCTATTGCCTTGCTATTGCTACTATAAACTATTGCTACGGATAAACTTCTGTGAGCAAGAACTATTTCCAGGTGCAGCTAAATTGACAACTCAGTTGTTAAGGCTTGCAAGTATTCTTTGGCTCCGCTTGTGTCGAATCAATAAATTGGGTAATACTACCCTCGAAGACTGTTGCGATCCCTATACTCGTGCGTCATCAAGACTATTTTCTGGTGCCGTTGCCGGGGAGCATAGCTTTATTTGTAAGTTCACTTGGATCTATTATTGTTCACTGCTACTCCTTTCATCATGGGGAAGTCTCGTGATGGAAAGTTTCCTATTTTACCATCCACTACAAGAAGAGGTACAGTCCTAAACACCTCTGCTGCTCTTGATTCACCGTCTGTTATAAGTAAGCTTCTTACTCCACCACCACATACACATGCTACACACACTGCTACTACTACTGAATTTGAAACTGGTTTTGATACTCATGATGTTACTTCTACTATGCTTGATGAGAGTGGTTCATTAGGTCCTTTCCTAGATGCTTGATACGTCCAAAACGTATCTAATTTCCCGAACACTTTTTCTATTGTTTCTCCTCTAAACTTGTGTGATTTGGATACAACTAACACGGAATGGCGCTGTTTTCAGCAGAATTACCTTGGTGTCTAGTTTTTGTGCAGAAAATCAACTATCAGGAAAAATCCCAGAAAATATGCCAAAAATCCTATTTCACTAGAAGATCCACGGAGGCAGAGTACGAGACGGAGTGGAGTCCTGGGGGCCCACACCCCTGCCAGGCGTGGGCTAGGCCTGGCCGCGCCTAGGGGGTGCGGCCACCCCAGGCACCCCCTCGTCCTCCCTCTTCTCCTATAAGTTACCCCTTGACCTAATAACCAAGGGGGGGTTCGACGTTTTTCTAGAGAGAGTTCCGCTGCGCCGCCACCACCAGAAACAAAGATTCGGATCCAGAAACTCCGTTCTGGCACCCTGCCGGGACAGGAAATTTGGGGAGGATCATCGCCATCATCATCACCAATGCCTCTCCGTTAACCATCAATGTTTCCCTCATCCATGAGCGAGTAATCCCCCACTTTAGGCTATGGGGATGGTAGGGATTGGATGAGTTCTGTCATGTAATCGAATAAGATTGTTAGGGCATAATGCCTAGTATCTCTATTAGTGCTATTTTACTTTGTTGTAACTTGTTGTGCTTAATGCTTGTCACTAGGGCCCGAGTGCCATGATCTCAGATCTGAACTTATTATTGAATCATTATGATAGTATTGTTTGCGATATTATCTGCAAGTTGTGTACACATATCATTGTCCGGATCCAAAGGCCCCGAAGTGACAGAAATTGGGACAACCGGAGGGGATGGCTATGGTGTGAGGATAACATGTGTTCATGGAGTGTTAATGCTTTAGTTCGGTGCTCTATTAAAAGGAGCACCTTAATTGCCAGTAATTCCCTAGAGGTCCCGATGCCATGGGCTGGCTGGACAGAAGATGTTGTGCAAGTTCTCATTGCGAGCACGCATGACTATATATGGAGCACATGCCTAGGATTGTTTAGTACTTGGATGCTTGTTCTTATTTATCTGCAATGCCCTAGATCTTGAAGTTACATGTTTAGACTTGTCCATGCAACACCCATCCATCCATCCCTATGCCTACCGCGCTCATATCCTACTGTTTGCTGCTACTGTCACTGTTGCTCTTGATCTACTGCTGCTGTTGCTTTGCTGTTGCTATTACAAACTGTTGCTACTGATAAACTTCCGTGAGCAAGAACTATTTTTAGGTGCAGCTGAATTGACAACTCAGTTGTTAAGGCTTGCAGTATTCTTTGGCTCCCCTTGTGTCGAATCAATAAATGGGTAATACTACCCGCGAAGACTGTTGCGATCCCCTATACTTGTGGGTCATCAAGACTATTTTCTGGCGCTATTTCCGGGGAGCATAACTTTATTTGTAAGTTCGCTTGGATCTATTATTGTTCACTGCTACTCCTTTCATCATGGGGAAGTCTCGAGATGGAAAGTTTTCTATTTTACCATCCACTACAAGAAGAGGTACAGTCCTAAACACCTCTGTTGCTCTTGATTCACCGTCTGTTATAAGTAAGCTTGTTACACCACCACCACATACACATGCTACACACACTGCTACTACTGCTGAGTCTGAAACTGCTTTTGATACTCATGATGTTACTTCTACTATGCTTGATGCGAGTGGTTCATTAAGTCCTTTCCTAGATGCTACAATGGCTAGTCTAGGAAATACTGAAACTCCTAGTGAAGACACTGTTACACCTGTTAGCTCCCCTGAGTCTAGAGAGAGTTATGATATTAATGATGGTTATATTGAGTTCACTGATGAATTTGTTGAAAAGTGCCGAAACACACATGGTACTAGTGCTATTAAGAGTCTCCTTGCTAGGCGTACCATTATTCACAAAATGTCCTCTGATCCTAAGTTTGCCACCTTTCCCATAGATATCAAAGATAAAGATTATGATTTATTGATACGTTGGAAACATATCTATAATTTTTGATGCTCCATGCTTGTTTAGTATCTACTTTGCTTTACTTGTCCACACTTTGAGGTGCTTTTTACATGTTTTCTGATACTAACCTACTAACAAGTTGCAATAGTGCCAGATGCCTATTTTCTGCTGTTTTTGGTTTCAGAATAGTTAGTAAAGAAATATTCTCGAAATTGGACGGGACAAAGGAAAAAGTCAATTACTTTCCGTGGGGAACAAGAAGTCTAGAGGAGAGCCAGAGGGGACAGCCAGGGGGGCCAGACCCACCCCAGGCGCGGGTGGGACTAGCCCCGTGTCTGGCTAGGATTTGGTGGCCCTAGCCGCCTCCTCGGTCTCCCCCTTCGCCTATAAGAAGCCCCCGATGCACAAACCCTGAGCACTCGATCAGAAATCCACAAAACCGACTGTAGCCGCCGCCACCATCATCCCTAGATCGAGGGGATCTGAAGTTCTTCCCGACACCCTGCCGTAGGGGAGATCATCCTAGAGGCCTTCTCTCCGGTATGATGCGTGAGTAGTTCCACCTTGGACTATGGGTCCATGTAGTAGCTAGATGGTTGTATATCCTTGTCAACACCCGGATTTTTAATCCCAGATGCTAGTTATGCCATACATCGCAATCCCAGGATTACCATTTTTGCGAGACATAACAGATTGGATATCACAGTAGATCATCCATTACAAACCATACCTAAGGTCTTACAAAAAATAAGGACCACATCTCCAGTCTTACTACAATCAAGCAGCGGAATAACGTAATAATAATGATAGCGTAGGCGAGGCTCCATCTTCATGGTCACAGGCAATGCTGACGATAGGAGATGATCCTAGTTGTCGTAACCTTCCTGCTGTCCGTCTTCCTGATACTCCTCTTCATAGTATGGCCACATGAATAGCCAGAGAAAAAGCCACGAGTACTCTTTAAGTATTCGCAAACTAATACTAACAAGTGAAGTGGTTTTGAGTAGGATACTAAGCTCTAGGTTGTTTTGCAAAAATCCAGATTTACCTTAACTATGTTCAGAAGCAAAGAAAGCTAATTGAAAGTTTTATAACACCTAAGTGGGAACTTGAATTTCATGTCACAACTCTGTTGTGGTCAAGTCAAAGTCATAAATCGTTTCATAAGTCATTTTGTAAACATCTGACGATGGAACAGTATGGCCACTCCAACTGTCCATAACCGTGGACGCGACGATTCAAATAGTTTGACACTCTGCAGAGGTGGTACACTTTCATCACAACATTCGATACATCCGTCAAGAACAATCCTGAATTCACCATACTCAGTATGCGGATAATCAGTCCTAACCTTTCAATTACATGCCCTAGTATAGGCACATCTCCTGTGAGTTTTGCCTCCCAACCATGACCAACTGTCATCTTGGGTACTACACAGGTGGACAATCTTCACAAGGTAGCCTCATCTCAAACCTTGGCCGCAGGGAACCCATACTAAGGTATGTAAATTTCCAGTTAAGCCCTACCCAATTTTCGGGTATTGTGGTTGTACGGTAAAATTGGAATGGTATCGCATCCAGACAACCATCAGTTTTATAAAGGGCTAAGGCTCATGCCTTAACATTTTCATCCTCAAAATCATCTGGTGTTTAAGAACACATGGAAAAATATTTCAATGGAATGACTCATCATTCTAAGGTTTTCATAACCATTTTCACCAAGTATTCCCATCTAAAGTTGATCAAGGTTTATGCTTAGCACTAGCATCTACAAGTGGGGGTAAATACTAATGAGGGGTGATAATCAAGTGTGAATGGTCTAAGTTCAATCTCATTCCTCAGGATGACATCAAAATTTATCTAACTTAGGCCAAGTTTTATGCTCTTTATGCTACCTTCATATATCTTTCTAAAATCTACAAGCCACTTAGTAAACTCAAATACAAAGCTTTGATAAAGAAATAAAATACTAAGCTTGTAAGTAAAACTAGGATTGGGTATCATCAAATGTATCTAACCAAGCATGATTAGTGCATTGCATAGGTTATCTAATTTTCATAGTTGCAAGTGTTATCTTGCATAATGCAAGCATAAGCATGCTTAGAAAGTAGCTTGCCTTATGCAGTGCAGTGGTTGAAGTTCTCCTCGACTTCTTCCTCATAGTATCCTCCTTCCTCCTCGTATCCTTGGTCGGTACTAGCGTCTATAAATAAATACGAGGTATATAATCACCACACAATTCTTAACTACCCTATTTAGCACACAAAGGTTCACACTAGATGATCTAGCATCATCACTATTATCACAAAGATTAAAGCACTTGTCGTATTTATTTTATTATAGAAAAGTAATTTCTACTCATTGAAAAACTACTTAAGATTTAATATTCTCCAACTAAAACATGGGATCATGTTGACACATGTCATCACCACATATTTCAGTACTTGGGAATGTGATTTAAAGTGGTGTCACAATTTAATAAGGTTTAACCTTTTTATTTTAATTAAATAAATGACTAGAATAGCCCATGGGGCATTCTTTTATTACTTGATCATTATTTCTGCAAGTAACCCTATATATATTTTTATATATTCTGAAAGGTATGGTTAAATGTGATTTTTGAGAGTTGTAATCAACTCAAAATCTTTCATGGTTGAATTTTGAAAAATGTTTGAATGCAGAAAAGTTTCTGCCTTGTTATTTTTACTATACGTGATCTACAATTCTAATTGTTTTGAATGCAACGGGCATGGATTAAGCACTTCAGTACCTTTCTAAAAAATTTAGTTCCATGCATTTTGGTTCAGTGAATCGAGCTGGTTTGATTTTTGAATTTGGGTATAGAACTAAGTTTAGAACTAAATGAATAAACCTAAGTTTGAATTTCTAGGTCACACGGGAGGTTTAACTGGGCCGGCCCACTACGCACAGCGCACTCGCGGGTGGGTTTAAGTGAACGATCCCACTCGTCAGTGATACAGAGAGTGGCGAAGGGGTACGGGGTGATCTAGGCCATGCAGTCTAGTTCTAATCCTATGGTTGTGGTTCATCGTCCATGCCTGAACATGACGCGGGGAGGTTTAACCCTAGTGCGGCCAGTGGGGTTCGACGGGGGCTCACCGGGGCTCCGGGGATGGTCGACGATTGGGGCGAACGACGAAGTAGACGACGACGATCCTCCTGGTACCGACAGCTCCTCCTAGGGCGGCTCCAATCGACGGCGCCTCTCCTCCTCTGAAGTGGCAAACTCCGGTGAAATTCCGGCCACCTGGTGCTCGCCTTGCTACGGGAGTGAGTGGGTGTGATCAGTGAGAGGTGGGGAGTGAGATGCTGTTCTCAAATCCAACGGGGGTGGCCTCCTTTTATAGTGCCTGAAGGGGACCGACGAGCGCGGGTGGAGCTCGTCGTGCTCGTTGGCACAACGTGCTAATGGCATGTGCGACGATAGGGGATGGTGCGTTGCCTCCTGGCGAATCTCAACGGCTTGATGGCCCGGCGTGAGGCGGTGAGGAACGGTCGGAATGTCGCTGCGCTCTGGGCAGGTCCGACGGCAAATTTAATGGCGCACAACATCCATGGTCCGCGTGGCGGCGAACGGGGTTGTCTGGCGGGTTGCTGGGGTGCTGGCGATCACACACGCAAGCGGCGAGGGCGGCGCGCGGTCTATGGGCTCGTGTCGCTGATGGCACACTGGAGCGCTCTCGGCACGCACGCAGAGAGGCTGGGTGCGAGCTTGTCGTGTGGTCTAGGGGCTGGCAAGGCTCGAGCGCTGGACAGGGGATGGCGGTGGACGGTGGTTAGTGCTCCAGACAAGGTTGGTGAGGCTAGAGCTTCTCCTAGCTCGCTGGTGACATGGGGGTGGCAAGGGTGCTCTTGGCATGGTCACCATTGATGGATATGCATGCTCACAGTGATGCTAAGGCTAGTTAGATTAGTTTGATCATCTATTGAGAGTGTAGAGTGAGCTATAAGGGGGACAAGGTTGGCCAAAATTACTGCTACTAATAGTGTGTGTGGTTTGTTTGTTTGATGCCAGCAAGGTGTTTGATGAAATGACCGAAAGAAATTCAAATTTGAATTTTGGATTGAAACTTGGTGGGTTTGCTAGGTACATACTAGGGAGTCTTGGGTTAGTTGGATTGGTCAAGGGGCACTGGTTTGGTTGGGTTTTGAAAATGTGTGATCTTCACATATGTTAAAGATTCAATTTTGAATTATGATTTGAATGAGGTTGCCAAATGTTTCTGCAAGTTTGAAAGGTGGGATTTGATTCACTTTTACTTGGTCTTGCAAGGGGTGAAAAGAATTGGAAAAGTTTTTGTTTGAAATCTTGGACTAGAAACACTCAAAGTGACCTAGTGAGCAAGATTGGCAAAAATGACCATTTGCTTTATTTGTTTTGTTTTTGATTTTCTCTTGATTTGTTTCTGCTTGGAAATGTTTTAGATAATGTTATTTTCATCTTTAAACCATTCCTTACTATTTAGGGTAATCACACAAGTCCATTCATGCATTCATACCATCATCACATACACACATGCATTGATTTGGTTTCTATTTAATCCAAGTTTTTGTTAACCCTAATTTTAGTGATTAGAATTTGATAATCATGATCAAGATTTTTGGGATGTTACAAACCTTCCCTCCTTAAACAAAATCTCGTCCCGAGATTTGAAAAAGAACAATAAAGATTACCTAGGATTTAAGGAGATCGGGAAACTCCATCCTGATGTGATCTTCTCGGTCCCAGGTAGCTTCTTCTTAAGTGTGGTTGCTCCACTGAATCTTGAGAAACTTGATGCTTCGGGTTCTGGTGGTTTTGAAAGCTTCCTCCAAAATATGGATGGGTACTTCGGGATATGTCAGGTCATCGTTGATCTCTATGGTGCAGTGATCAATGTTCTTGAAAACTTCGGTCTTCTCCGGGACTTCAAGGCATTTGCGAAGTAACGATATATGGAACACATTATGTACTGCTGACATCTCTTCTGGCAGTTCCAATTGATACGACACTTCTCCTCGACGATTCAGAATCTTGAAGTGTCCGATATATCTGGGGGCTAATTTTCCTTTGAGCTGGAAACGCTGCATTCCCTTCAAAGGCGACACTTTGAGATACACAAAATCTCCGATATTGAAGGCGAGGTCTCGACGTCTCTTGTCGGTGTAACTCTTCTGTCTTGATTGGGCAGTCTTGAGGTGCTCACGAATATTGTGAACTTTCTCTTCTGCTTCTCGTAGGATGTCGGGTCCGAAAATCTAACTCTCTCCTACTTCCGACCAATTCAAAGGGGTACGACACTTCCTTCAATACATGAACTCAAATGGGGCCATTTGCAAACTAGCTTGATAACTATTGTTGTATGAAAATTCTGCGAAAGGCAGACAATCTTCCCATTTAGATCCATACTCTAGTACACATGCTCTCAACATATATTCGAGTATTTGATTTACTCGCTCCGTTTGTCCATCGGTTTGAGGGTGTTACGCTGTGCTGAAATCCAGTCTTGTTCCTAGTCCTTCTTGGACTTTCTTCCAGAATCTCAAGGTAAACTAAGTTCCTCGATCTGATACGATGTTCTTGGGGACTCCGTGCAAACTGACGATCCTAGCGATGTATAAATCTTCTAGCTTCGAACTCTGGTAGGTTGTCTTGACTGGCAAGAAATGTGCTACCTTGGACAATCTGTCAACTATGACCCAAATAGTGTCATTTCCCCTACTAGAGGTAGGTAATCTGGTGATAAAGTCCATTCCAACGGAATCCCACTTCCATTCCGGAATCTGCAATGGTTGCAACAGTCCTGCGGGTCTTTGATGTCCCGCCTTGACTCTTTGACAAATATCACACTTGGAGATGTAGCTTCCGATTTCTCTCTTCATCTTATGCCACCAAAATTTCTCCTTCAAATCCTGATACATCTTCGTTCCTCCAGGGTGGATAGAATAAAGAGTATCATGGGACTCTTTCAAAATATCCTTCTTCAATTATGAGTCTACTGGTACACAGAGACGTCCTTTGTACCACATAACTCCTTTTTCATCCTCGGTAAATCCGGGTACTTTGCCTATACCGATACGACGTTTGATTCCGTCGATACTAGCATTTTCTTTCTGCGCCTCCTTGATCTGACTGATCAAAGTGGGTTGAAGTTCTATGCTAGCCAAAAATCCTTCACTTACTAATTCCATTCTGAAATCTTCCATCTCTTTGTGCAAACTTGGTTGCTCCTTCAGAATCATGGAGTTCAAGCAGCACATCAATCTGCTAAGGGCATATGCTACCACATTGGCTTTACCAGGGTGATAGTGAATGTCCAGATCATAGTCCTTGATTATCTCAATCCATCTTCTCTGCCTAATATTTAGCTCCTTCTAAGTGAATATATACTTCAGGCTTTTGTGATCCAAAAAAATCTCACAACAGTTTCCCATAAGATAATGCCTCCATGTCTTCAGGGCTAGAACTACGGCTGTTAGTTCAAGGTCATGGGTAGGATAATTCTTCTCATGTTGCTTCAGTTGTCGGGATAGATAAGATATACCTTTGCTGTCTTGCATTAATACACATCCTAGACCGATCTTGGATGCGTCACAATACACATCAAAGGGCTTCGTAATATCCGACATTATCAAGATTGGGGCTAAAATCAATCTCTTATTGAGTTCTTGAAAACTCGCTTCATATTTTTCCGTCCATTCAAACTTCTTATCCTTTTTTAACAATTGGGTCATTGGTCTTGCGATGCTAGAGAATCCTTCTATGAACTTGCGGTAATATCCCGCTAATCCGGCAAATGCACGAACTTAGGTTTGGGTAGTTGGGGCTTTCCATTCTTCAACATCCTTCACCTTTGCAGGGTCAACAACAATTCCTCCGGCTGATACGATATGTCCGAGGAATCCTACCTCCTGTAACCAGAATTCACACTTGCTAAACTTGGCATACAACTGATGCTCCCTAAGAGTACCAAGGATGGTCCTTAGGTGTAGCTCATGTTCTTCTTCTGATTTGGAATAAATCAGAATGTCATCAATGAAAACAACGACAAACTTATCCAGGAAGTCCATAAAAATCTTATTCATGAGGTTAATGAAATAAGCGGGGGCATTGGTTAATCCAAAAGACATGACAGTATACTCGTATAATCCATATCTGGTGGTAAAGGCATTCTTTGGAATATCCTCTACGCGAATCTTGAGTTGATAATAGCCAGTTCTAAGGTCAATCTTAGAAAACACTTTGGCACCAGTCAAATGGTCAAACAGGTCTTCTATCTTGGGCAACGGGTACTTGTTCTTGATGGTGACATCATTCAGTTTCCGATAGTCTGTACACAAACGGTTACCTCCATCTTTCTTATCCACAAACAAGACAGGTGATCTCCATGGCGATGCACTTGGTTGGATCAATCCTATTTCCAGCATGGCATCCAGTTGCTTCTTCAGTTCCACTAACTCAGACGAGTTCATGCTATATGGTCTCTGGGCTATGGGTCCGGTTCCATGGATTAGTTCAATGATAAACTCGATATCCTGATCTGGGGGCATACCGGGCAAAACATCTGGAAATACATCGGAGTATTCACAGACTATCCAGACTTGGTCAATGGTTGGCTGGGCTATACTCTTGTTGCACTTGAATTGACGGGGCAAGGTTTCAGATATATGCTCGACTGATATTTCGGCTGTACCGGTCATGGTTATGGATTTCTTGGCACAGTCAATTAATCCTTTATGTTTGGACATCCAATCCATTCCTAGTACTATTCCAAATCTTTAGTTCCGAGTACTATTAGATTAGCATAAAAATCTATGCCATGGATTCGGATAGGCACAGCCTTGCAAATTTTCCTAGCTTTTCTGGTTGAACCAGGTATTTGAACTATCATAACATGCTTCAATTTGGTTGGTTGAATCTTACTAGTGCATGCAAATTCTTCAGTAACAAACGAGTGCGATGCTCCAGAATCAAACAACACTCTTGCAAGTACCGAGTTAACAGAAAACATACCCAGCACGACATCTGGCGCTTCGTGGGCTTCTTCAGCATGCATGAGAAACAGACGGCCGTTGCGGTTGAACGAATTTCCTGGGGCAAATCTTCTTTCAGGCTGAACACGACGCTGCTGCTAAGCTGGGGCATTCACATTGGGGGCTGATGCAATCTTCTTGGGGCACTCATTGGAATAGTGACCCTTGGTTCCGCATTCATAGCAAGTCACCTAAGACTTGTCCTTTGCTGCAACAGACACAACATTGCTTCCAGTCCTCGGGGGCAGTATTAGTGTTGGTGGGGTTGTTGACTTTGGGTGGTGCACGGTTAAAGTGGTTGGAGTGGCCAGGGTTGTTGTGGTTTCCTCCGGATCTTGGGTTTCCTCCTCCATGGTTAGGGTAGGTTGGATGGTTCATCAGGGGTATATTGTTTCTTGGGGAAAATCCTGGAGATGGGTTGGGGCGATACTTTTGGGTATGGTGGGCTCCTGGTTATTCATCATTCCGCGCTTGCGATTCTCATTGGCTTGGTTGATCTTGCCTTCCATCTAGATTGCAGAATCCAGTAAGGCTTCAATATCAGCAAACGGGATATTGACTAACACTGACTACATTTCATCATGCAGACCGTTCAAGAATCTCTCCTTATTCTTGGCCTCCGTGCTAATCTCATCAGGGGCATACCTAGACAGTGATAGAAATCTATCATGGTACTCGACTATGGTAATTCTTCCCTGCTTCAGCTCCTTGAATTCGTCTCATCCTCAGAATCAAACCTGGTGGCACATGGGTTCGGCTGAGATTGAGTTTGAAGGGTGGCTAAGTTGGCTTGACGTTCGGCTCTTTTCGCTTCACGGTCAGAAACCAACATTTGCAAGATCTGCAACATTGGGTCCGGGGATGAACTGCTTCCTCCGCGAGGCATCTGAAGATTGAGATAGATCATGAGAAAAGAGGGAAATTTCCAATGTCCAGGGTTTTGCTTTTGAAAAGTTTTCAAAGTTTGACTCAGATTTGTCTAGCAACTTGCTTTTCATTCATTCATTCATAGCACACGATACAAACACACACCACAACAAGGAAACAGATGGTTCTAAGAACCATTCTGTGAAACTAAGATACAGTGCGACCGAATACAACTCGCTAACGCTAGTGCTCAAGTGCTACTACTCCTCTGAATAGGTATCTTCATCATCCTCGTCATCATCATCAATGAAGGTGAAGTCATCCTCATCGGTGAAGAAGTCCATGGATTGATCTTCCAGAAAGTCATCATCATCACTAAGGTAAGAGTAGGGGTCTCCACGAAGATCTTCCCCTGCATTCTCCCTCTACTCAAGCTGCATGTCCCTCTCGTGGATGGTCTCCTCCAGATCCGTGATCCTGTGGCAAAGACGGGCAATGATGCGCTCTTTCTTTTCAAGCTGACGGCGACAAGACTGGAAATCCTTCACCAGCATGGCTATGGTCTGATCCTTCTTGACGGCGGTGGCATGATTGTTGTTGGTGCAAGAGCAGGCATTGTCCAACTACTTCTGACAGTCATACATCATGAAGCTGAGGTGGTCCAATTGACTCTTCAGCTCGTGGTGGTATGGGGCCTCCAGTGGCTGTCCCATAACATCACGCCTTGAGTAGAATTCAAAGCGGGTACCCTTGATCTGATTGATACTCTGCCCACATAGACGGGCAAGAGCTTCCTGCATGGCCCTGGCAAGTCCATCTAGCCAGTTGTTCTCGCTTAAGGTGAACTGAATTCCCACGGAGGTGGGGGCTTCAATCTTGCCTCGGAGACTTGCAACAATCAACCATTACAATTCTTCTCCTTCCTGATCGTTGAGCTGAGCTCCGAAGAACTCAGGGTGAGGGCGCTCCAGAAGTTTCGAAAGCTGGTCCAAGTCACGCTCAAATATGAGATATCCTCCATTTCCCAAATGATAGAACTTTCTATACTTCATGTGCATCTATAAGAATGTAGGATGAGTAAGTTAGTAGAGTGATCAAGTATGTCAAATTTTATGTAAGTTTGCAAGAATTTTTGAGGAGCATGGATTTTTATGAAAGAATCCAAGTGATAAGAATGAGAATAGGTTTTCATAAATACTTACTTCTTTTGTTTTGAAACTAAGTTTTTTTATTCAAACGTCCATACTAACCAGGGTCTCCTATGGTCAGGATGGCTCTGATACCAACTTGTCAACACCCGGATTTTTAATCCCAGATGCCTGTTATGCCATACATCACAATCCCAGGATTACCATTTTTGCGAGACATAACAGATTGGATACCATAGTAGATCATCCATTACAAACCATACATAAGGTCTTACAACAAATAAGGATCACATGATCCAGTCTTAATACAATCAAGCAGCGGAATAACGTAATAATAACGATAGCGTAGGCGAGGCTCCATCTTCATGGTCACAGGCAATGCTGACGATGGGAAATGATCCTAGTTGTCATAACCTTCCTGCTGTCCGTCTTCCTGATACTCCTCTTCATAGTATGGCCATGGGAATAGCCAGGGACAAAGCCATGTGTACTCTTTAAGTACTCGCAAACTAATACTAACAAGTGAAGTGGTTTTAAGTAGGATACTAAGTTCTAGGTTGTTTTGCAAAAAGCCAGATTTACCTTAACTAAGTTCAGAAGTAAGGAAAGCTAATTGAAAGTTTTATAACACCTAAGTGGGAACTTGAATTTCATGTCACAACTCTGTTGTGGTCAAGTCAAAGTCATAAATCGTTTCATAAGTCATTTTGGAAACATCTGACGACGGAACAGTATGGCCACTCCAACTGTCCATAACCGCGGACGCGGCTATTCGAATAGTTTGACACTCTGCAGAGGTGGTACACTTTCACCACAACATTCGATACATCCATCAGGAACAATCCTGAATTCACCATACTCAGTATGCGGATAATCAATCCTAACCTTTCAATTACACGCCCTAGTATAGGCACCTCTCCTGTGAGTTTGGCCTCCCAACCATGACCAACTGTCATCTTGGGTACTACACAGGTGGACAATCTTCACAAGGTATCCTCAGCTCAGACCTTGGCCGCAAGCGAACCCATACTAAGGTATATAAATTTCCAGTCAAGCCCTACCCAATTTTCGGGTATTGTGGTTGTACGGTAAAATTGGAATGGTAGCGCATCTAGACAACCATCAGTTTTATAAAGGGCTAAGGCTCATGCCTTAACATTTTCATCCTCAAAATCATCTGGTGTTTAAGAACACATGGCAAAACATTTCAATAGAATGACTCATCATTCTAAGGTTTTCATAACCTTTTTCACCAAGTATTCCCATCTAAAGTTGATAAAGGTTTATGCTTAGCACTAGCATCTACAAGTGGGGGTAAATACTAATGAGGGGTGATAATCAAGTGTGAATGGTATAAGTTGAATCTCATTCCTCAGGATGACATCAAGATTTATCTAACTTAGGCCAAGTTTTATGATCTTTATGCTACCTTAATATATCTTTCTGAAATCTACAAGCCACTAAGTAAACTCAAATAAAAAGCTTTTATAAAGAAATAAAATACTCCCTCTGTCTCAAAATAGATGTCTTAGATTTATCAAAATTTGGATGAATCTATATAGTAAATACTGTCTAGATTCATTCAAATTTTGATAAATTTGAGACATCTATTGTGGGACGGAGGGAGTACTAATCTTGTAAGTAAAACTAGGATTGGGTATCATCAAATGCATCTAACCAAGCATGCTTAGTGCATTGCCTAGGTTATCTAATTTTCATAGTTGCAATTGTTAGATTGCATAATTGCAAGTATAAGCTTGCTTAGATAGTAGCTTGCCTTCTGCAGAGTAGTGGTTGAAGCTCTCCTCGGCTTCTTCCTCGTAGTATCCTCCTTCCTCCTCGTATCCTTGGTCGGTACTAGCATCTATAAATAAATACGAGGTACACAATCACAACACAATTCTTAACTACTCTATTTAGCACACAAAGGTTCACACTGGATGATCTAGCATCATCACTATTATCACAAAGATTAAAGCACTTGCCTTATTTATTTTATTTTAGAAAAGTAATTTCTACTCATTGAAAAACTACTTAAGATTTAATATTCTCCAACTAAAACATGGGATCATGTTGACACATGTCATCACCACATATTTCAGTACTTGGGAATGTGATTTAAAGTGGTGTCACAATTTAATAAGGTTTAACCTTTTTATTTTAATTAAATAAAATGACTAGAATGGCCCATGGGGCATTCTTTTTTTACTTGATCATTATTTCTTCAAGTAACCCTATATATATTTTTATATATTCTAAAAGGTATGGTTAAATGTGATTTTTGAGAGTTGGAATCAACTCAAAATCTTTCATGGTTGAATTTTGAAAAATGTTTGAATGCAGAAAAGATTCCGCCTTGTTATTTTTACTATAGGTGATCTATAATTCTAATTGGTTTGAATCCAACGGGCTTGGATTAAGCACTCCAGTACCTTCCAACAAAATTGGTTTCATGCATTTTGGTTCAGTGAATCGAGCTGGGTTGAGTTTTGAATTTGGGTACAGAACTAAGTTTAGAACTAAATGAATAAACCTAAATTTGAATTGCTGGGTTGCGCGGGAGGTTGAGCTGGGCCGGCCCACTATGCACAGCGCACTCGCGGGTGGGTTTAAGTGAACGACCCTACTCGTCAGTGAGACAGAGAATGGTGAAGGGGTACGGGGTGATCTAGGTCATGCGATCTAGTTCTAATCCTACGGCTATGGTTCATCGTCCACGCCTGAACAAGACGCGGCGAGGTTGAACCCTAGCGCGGCCAGTGGGGGTCGACAGGGGCTCAGCGGGGCTCCGACGATGGTCGGTGATGGGGGCGAACGACGAAGTCGACAACAGCGATCCTCCTGGTACCGGCAGCTCCTCCTGGGCGGCTCCAATCGATGGCGCATCTCCTCCTCTGAAGTGGTGAACTCCAGTGAAATTCCGGCCACCTGGTGCGCGCCTTGCTCCGGGAGTGAGAGGGTGTGATCAGTGAGAGGTGGGGAGTGAGATGGTGTGCTCAAATCCAACGGGGGTGGCCTCCTTTTATAGTGCCTAAAGAGGACCGACAGGCGCGGGTGGAGCTCGTCGTGGTCATCGACACAACGTGCTAATGGCATGGGCGACGATAGGGGACGGTGCGTTGCCTCCTGGCGAAGCTCAACGGCTTGATGGCGCGGCGTGGGGCGGTGAGGAATGGTCGAAATGTCGCTGCGCTCTAGGCGGGTCTGATGGCAAATTTAATGGCGCACAACGTCCATGGTCCACGCGACGGTGAACGAGGTTGTCTGGCGGGTTTCTGGGGTGCTGGCGATCACGCACGCAAGTGGCGAGGGCGGCGTGTGGTCTGTGGGCTCGTGTCGCTGATGGCGCACTGGCGCGCTCTCGGCACGCACGAAGAGAGGTTGGGCGCGAGCTTGTCATGTGGTCCAGGGGCTGGCAAGGCTCGAGCGCTGGACAGGGGATGGCGGTGGACGGTGGTTAGTGCTCCATACAAGGTTGGCGAGGCTAGAGCTTCTCCTAGCTCGCTGGCGACATGGGGGTGGCAAGGGTGCTCTCGGCATGGTCACCATTGATGGCTATGCATGCTCAGAGTGATGCTAAGGCTAGTTAGATTAGTTTGATCATCTATTGAGAGTGTAGAGTGAGCTAGAAGGGGGACAAGGTTGGCCAAAATTACTGCTACTAATAGTGTTTATGGTTTGTTTGATGCCCGCAAGGTGTTTGATGAAATGGGCGAAAGAAATTCAAATTTGAATTTTGGATTCAAACTTGGTGGATTTGCTAGGTACATACTAGGGAGTCTTGGGTTAGTTGGATTGGTCAAGGGGCACTGGTTTGGTTGGGTTTTGAAAATGTGTGATCTTCACATATGTTAAAGATTCAATTTTGAATTGTGATTTGAATGAGGTTGCCAAATGTTTCTGCAAGTTTGAAAGGTGGTATTTGATTCACTTTTACTTGGTCTTGCAAGGGGTGAAAATAATTGGAAAAGTTTCTGTTTGAAATCTTGGACTAGAAACACTCAAAGTGACATAGTGAGCAAGATTGGCAAAAATGACCATTTACTTTATTTGTTTTTTTTTGATTTTATCTTGATTTGTTTCTTCTTGGAAATGTTTTAGATGATGTTATTTTCATCTTTAAACCATTCCTTGCTATTTAGGGTAATCAATCAAGTCCATTCATGCATTCATACCATCATCACATACACACATGCATTCATTTGGTTTTTATTTAATCCAAGTTTTTGTTAACCCTAATTTTAGTGATTAGAATTTGATAATCATGATCAAGATTTTTGGGATGTTACACTCCTCCTTTGTGCTTTCATGTATAGATCTTGTGAGCTCCGTTCATGATCAAGATCTAATCTATTTGTAATCATGCTTGTTGGGTTTGCGTGGATCCGATGGATATTGAGATTATTATGTTGGTTTGATTAATGTTTTTTGTCTTTATGATTCTATCATGTCTGTGTTGTTTCTGATCTTGCATGCTCTCCATTGTTAGTAGCTATCTTGGCCAAGTAGTTGCTAGTGACTCCAAGAGGGGGTATTTATGCTCGATAGTGGGTTCATGCCTCTAGTTTCCAAGCGAAGTGACAATAATATCTTCGGTTGTAGATGTGTTGTTGCTACTAGGGAGAAAACAACGGTCTCTTATTCATGGAACATGTGGATTGTTTACCTTACACACTTTGCTTAAAGCAGTTGTCTGTTGCTTACAACTTAATACTGGAGGGGGTTCGGATGATAACCTAAAGGTGGAATTCTAGTCATAGATGCAGTTGGATGGCGGTCTATGTATCTTGTTGTATTGCCCAGTCAACCTCATAGGATCTTTCTAACTAGTAATTGCATTGTTATGCCTTGCTCGGTTCCTGTCAATTGCCCTACTGTAATTTGTTTACCCTTCATGCCATGTTGTTTATATAAGGAGAGCACCTCTAGTGAACTATGGACCCCAGTCCAATCTTTACCATTGATACATCTTCCACTATTACTTGTTTACTTGCTGCAAACCATTACCTTCCACACCATACGTTTAATCCTTTGTTACATCAAACTGGTGAGCTTGACAACCTCACTGTTCATTGGGGCAAGGTCTTGAGTTTGTGTTGTGCAGGTCTCCGTGTTGCTTGCAACACCTGTGTGACATTTCCTTCCTCCTTCTGGTTCGATAACCTCAGTCTCAACTGAGGGAAAACTTGCTGCTTGCTGCTTCACACCTTGCTCTTGGGGTTCCCAACAGGCTGTGCGTAGACATCCATCAAGCTTTTCTGGCGCCATTGCCGGGGAGGCCAAGGACGTCTTCACAAGGGGAGTCCTTCACTTCCTTTCTCTTTACTTTGTTTTTAGTTTTCTTTGTTTCTTCTGCTTGGTTTTGTTTGCCTCTTTCTAAAAAATCCAAAAAAATAGTCTAGTTTGTTTGCTTTCTTTATTCAAAAACACAAAAAAATAGTTCCTGCTCTAGCTGCTGCTGCTGTTTTTGGCTTGCCCACCTTTGCCAAAATGAAATCTTCTGACAACACCAAGTTGTGTGACTTCACTAGCACCAACAAAAATGGTTTCCTTAGCACACCTATTGGTCCACCTGCTCCTGATGCTAGCTTTTATGAAATTAAGCCTGCTTTGTTGAATCTTATGATGAGAGAGCAATTTTATGGTGCTTGTTCTGATGATCCTACTGCCCATCTTAATAGCTTTGTCGAACTTTCTGATATGCAAAAGTATAAGGATGTAGATGCAGATATTATACAATACTCCCACGATTAGATGCACATAATTGCTGCGAGGTTTCTCCCCAACCCGCAGCCTGTGAGGACTACTCACTCATAACAAATAGATCAAGGATAGAAAAATTGTGCAAAATACTTAGATTGAAATCGAATATTCTTACAATGGTCGCCAAATCACAAGGAGATCATCAAAACACTAATCATCAAGTTTAGGGTTAACAAAAACTTTTCTAAATGAATTCATGAATGCATGTATATGTGTATGCATGGATTTTGAATTTCTTTAAAAACCACCTTGTTTGTGTGATCCATTGCTTGTAAAATGTTTCTTAGGTGAAAAGAACATCATCTAAAACATTTCCCACACTTTTCCTAAAGACAAGTAAATCAAAACAAATATATTAAGTGAATGGTCATTTTGGCCAATTTAACTCACTTGCCTACTTTGGCTGTCTCAAACTTTCAAAACCTAACAGAAACTTTTCTGGATATTTGCACCCCTTGAATGTACTCATAACAGAGTATCAAGGCCCACTTTGTGATCATCCAGAAACTTTCAAATGCATAGCTTAAATGGCAATTCAAAATTGAATCTTCTTCATAAGGGAAGATCCCACTTTTTCAAAACCCACTCAAACAAGCTCAACTTTCAAAACCCAAGCATCTGCAGACTCACCAGAACCAATCTAGCAAACTCACCAAAATTCATTTCAAAATTCAAAACTTGAGTTCATGCGGCCATTTCATCAAACATGTTGCATACACAAATCAAACAAAACCACAAACACTATAGTGTGCAGTGTTTTGAGCCTAACTTGTTCCCTAGTTAGCTCACACACAAACTAGTAGATCATCTAGAAAGTTTAGCCCAACACTAGCACCCCTGTGAGCTTGCCATTGCAATTAATGGTGAACAGCCGAGCACCCCCATGTCACCCCAATGTGGACAACAAGCTAGGAGCAGCAGCAAGCCTGTCCCAGCCGTAAGCGTTGCCAAGCCCTGGACCACGCGCACAAGCCGCGCCCAGACCATGCCGAGCGTGCGCCAGAGCACCACCAGCGACCAGCGTCCCCAGACCGCGCGCCACCCTCACCGCGCGCACACACGATCACCACCGACCCAGGAGACCGCCAGACATCCCCATTAGCAGCCCCGTGCCATACAACCACCGCCCGCCGTCGAAGACGCCGCCTGCAGCATAAGCGCCGCGTTCAGACCAAACCACACCGCCCCATGCCTCGTGATCATGTCGTTGAGCATCGCCAGGAGACACAGCACCGTACCCTACCCTTGCCCATGCCTTTAGCCGCCTGTAACGTTGCCCCCGACAAGCTCACCTTGCGCCCCGACGGTCCCCTCGCTCGACTATAAATAAAGGCCACCCCCGCACGATTTCTTCACACCACCTCACTCCCCTCTCCCCATTGACCGTGCCACACCATCCTCAGACAAAGGCGAGCACCACTTCGCCGGAATTTCACCAGAGCCCGCCGCCTCTGGAGAAGAAGGGAGCCAGCGATTGGAGCCGCCCCAGGAGAAGGCACCGGTACCAGCACCCCCCACTGGCCGCGCTAGGTTTCGTTCTCGCCGGAGCTGTCTCGCGTCGACGATGACCCTCAGCCGTTGGATTAGAACTAGATCAAACGACCCACGTTGCCCCATACCGCCCAGCCCGTGTCAGCGGCGAGTGGGGACACCCACTTACGCAGCCCGCGGGAGCACTGCGCTTAGCAGGCCGGCCCGTTAGAATTTCCCGCGCAGCCCATCAATTCAAATTAAACCTTTTTCCTTTTAAGTTTAAACACACTTCTGTACCCAACTTCAAAAATCAACCCAGGTTGATTCAGTGCACCAAATTGGATGAAACAAATTTTGTTGGAAAGGTCTGTGAATGCTTAATCCAAGCCCGTTGGATTCAAGTCATTTGGATCTGTAGATCATCCATAGAAAAAATAACAAGGCAGAAGCTTTTCTGCATTCAAACATTTTTCAAATTTAAACCATAAAAGCTTTTGAGTTGATTCCAACTCTCAAAAATCACATTTAACCATACCTTTCAGAATATATAAAAATGTATAGGTTTACTTGCAGAAATATTGTTCAAGGAATAAAGGAATGCTACATAAGCATTTCTAGCCACTTTAATTAATTAAAATAAAAGGGTAAAACCTTATTAAATTGTGACACCACTTTAAATCACATTCTCTTGGACTACAATATGTGGTGATGACATGTGTCAACATGATCCCATGTTTAGTTTGGAGAATATTAAATCTTAAGTAGTTTTTCAATGGGTAGAAATTACTTTCTAAAATAAAAGGACTTAAACCAATCCTTAACCTTGTAATGTTAGAGATGATGCTAGATCATCTATAGGACCCTTGTGTGTGATGATTGCAAGTAGTTAAGTATTGATTGGTGATTGTGTACCTCGTATTTATTCATAGACGCTAGTACCGACCAAGGATACTACGAGGAGGAAGGAGGATACTACGAAGAGGAAGCCGAGGAGAACTTCAACCACTGCTCTGCACAAGGCAAGCTTTACTAATCAAGTTGACCAATGCAAGCTAGTAACTATGCAAGCTTATATTGGAATTGTGCAAGCAAACACTTGCAAGATACCCTATTGTTGCCACAAACCCATGCTTGTGATATGAATACTATATACCTTAAGCGTATGTGATCATACCAACTTGCTAAACCAATCCTAGTTTTATGGCAAGCTTCTTACTTTATTTCTTTACCAAAGCTTACTTAGAGTCTACTTAAGAGTTTGGTAGATATTAGACAGCTGTGCTCAAGTTTGCCCTAAGAGCATAAAATTTGGCCTAAGATAGAAACCGTGATCTCAGCCTAAGATATAATGTTGGACTTAGTGAAACTCCACCAGTTACCACCCCTCATTATTACCATTCCCAACTGTAGATGCTAGTGCTAAGCATAAAACTTGATCAACTTTAGATGGGAGTACTTGGTGGAAAATGGTTATGAAAACCTTGGAATGATGGATCATTCTATTGAAATGTTTTGGACATGTGTTTCCAAACACTTGATGATTTTGGTGATGAAAATGTTGAGGCATGAGCCTTAGCCCTTTATAAAACTGATGGTTGTATGCGGATGCGATACCATTCCAATTTTATCGTACAACCACAATACCGAATATTGGGTAGGGCTTATTGGACACTTATATACCTTAGTATTAGTTCCCTCACAGCCAAGGTCAGGCTGAGGCTACCTTGTGAAGATTGTCCACATGCGGTACCCAAGATGACAGTGGTCATGGTTGGGAGGCCAAACTCACAGGAGAGGTGCTTATACTAGGAGTGTAATTGAAAGGTTAGGATTGATTATCCATACGAGTATGGTGAATTCAGGATTTGTTCTGACGGATGTATCGAATGTTGTGGTGAAAGTGTACAATCTCTGAGTGTCAAACTATTCGAATAGCGCGTCATGATTATGGACGATTGAGTGGCCATCTTGTTCCCCGTCGGACCCTTTTCAAAATGACTTGTGAAATGAGTTGAGACTTTGACTTGACCACAACAGAGTTGTGACCTGAATTACAAGATCCCACTTAGGAATTATAAAATGTGACTAGCTTTGGAACTTAGTAAAGATAAACCGGCTTTTGCAAAACAACCCTAGAGCCTAGTTTCCTATTATTCCAAAACCCTTTTCTTGTTAGTATTAGTTTGCAGTACTTAAAGAGTACTCATGGCTTTGTCCTGGCTATTCCATGGCGGACTATGAAGAGGAGTACACGGAGGATGGACCCGGAAGGTTCGACAACTAGGATCATCTCCCATCGTCGGCATTGCCGTGACCCGAAGATGGAGCTTCGCCTCGCTACCGTTATTATTCGTATTCCGCTGATGTTGTATTAAGAACTGGATCATGAGATCCCTATTCATGTAAGAACTTATGTATCGTTGTAATGGATGAAGTACTATGGTATCCAATTACTTATGTCTCGCAAAAATGGTAATCCTGGGATTGCGATGTATGGCATAACATGCATCTAGGATTGAAAAATCCGGGTGTTGACAAGTTGGTATCAGAGCCATCCTGACCATAGGAGACCCTAGTTAGGTTGGACGTTGAACCAAAAACTTAGTTTCAAAAACCAAAGAAAACAAATATTTACAAAAACCTATTCTCATTCTTATATCTTTAATTCTTTCATAAAACTTCATGATTCTCAAAAAAACTCTTGCAAAATAGATAAAATTTGACACACTTGATCACTTTGCTAATCTACTCATCCTCTATTTTTATAGATGGACGTGAAGTACAGCAAGTTTTATCAACTCGGAAATGGGGGAGACCTTATCTTTGAGAGGATGGATCGACTTCGGAACTTACGAGCCCGCACTTTGAGTTCTTCGGAGCTCAGCTCAATGATCAAGGAGGAGAAGATCTGCGTGGCTAATTGTTGCAAGTCTCAGGAAATATTGAACCTCCCACAACGGAGGAATTCAGTTTACCTTGAGGAAAACAAGCGGCTCGATGGACTTGCGAGCAATGCAGAAGCTCTTTCACATGCGTGTGACGAGCATCAATCGGATCAAGGGTACTCGCTTTGAGTTTTTCCCAAGACGTGATGCAAATGGACAACCACTGGAAGCCCCATACCACCCCGAGCTGAAGACTCAATTGGACCACCTTAGCTTCATGATGTATGACCGTCAGCAGGAGTTGGACAACTACCGTGACTATTGCAACCACAAGTCGGCCATCATCAAGACGAAGGATCAGACCATCGCCATGCTAGCAAAGGATCGCAAGTCTCGCCGCCGTCAGCTCGACAAGAAGGAGCGTATTATTGCCCGTCTTCGCCATCGCATCTCATCTCTGGAAGAGACCATCCATGAGAGAGACATGCAGCTAGAGGAAAGGGAGAATGCCGGAGAAGATCTTCGTGGAGACCCTTACTCCTATCTCAGCGATGACGATGATTTTCTGGAGGATCAGGCCATGGACTTCTTCACCGATGAGGATGATTTCACCTTCATCGATGATCCTGAAGATGATGAAGCCACAAACTCCGAGGAGTAGTAGCACTAAGCACTAGCGTAGTAAGTAGTAGTCGGTCCCACTGCATCGTAGATTTCAGAATGGTTCTTAAAACCATCTGTTTTTCCTTGTTGTGGTGTGTGTTGTACTGTGTGCTATGAGTGAATGAAAAAGCAAGTTGCTAGAAAAATCCAAGTAAAACCTTTAAAAAACTTTAAAAAAACCCAAAACCTTAGCAATTTCCCTCTTTTCTCATGATCGATATCAATCTTCAGATGCCACGTGGAGGAAGTGGTTCAGACCAGGACCTGATGTTGCAGATCCTGCAAATGTTGACTTCGACCCTTGAAAAAGAGAAACGTCAAGCCAACCTAGCCACTCTGCAACAGATAGCCCAGCTAGCCCACAACAACCAAGGCCATGGAAACCAGGACAACCACAAATCTAAACTCAAGAATTTCCAGAATACCAACCCACCCGTTTTCACCAAGTCAGAAGAACCCCTAGATGCCGATGATTGGCTGCAAACCATGGAAAACAACTTAGAAGTAGCTGGAGTGGAAGCCAACGAGAAAGTCTTGTTCGCCACCCATTATCTAGTCGGAGATGCGGGGCATGGTGGAGCAGTGTTCGTGCAATGACCGGAGGCGGATGATGACACAGGAGGAATTCAAGGTCAAGTTTAGTAGAACCCATGTGCCACCAGGTTTGATTAAGAGAATGAGAGGCGAGTTCGAGAGTTGAAGCAAGGAAGGATGACTGTAGTGGAATACCGTGACAAATTTTTGTCATTAGCTAGGTATGCCGGGACGAGATAGACACGAAGCCAAGAAGAAAGAAAGATTCTGAATGGTGCATGACGAGATCAGACGGTGTTATCAATATCCCTTTATGGATATTGAAGCCCTTGTCGACTCTGCTATCCAAATGGAAGGAAAGATCAACCAAGCCAATGAAAAGCATAGCGCATGATGCATCAACCAGGAACCCATCGGACCCCAAAGTATCGCCCCAACCCATCTCCGTGATTTGCCCCAGAACCAACGGACCCTATGACCCGTCCGAGGGCCTATCCCAACCGTGGAAACCCTAGACCCGGAGGAAATCACAACAACCCGGCAACTCTAGCAATTTCACCGTGCCCCCCAAGTTCAACACCAACAATACCACCAACCCCAATACCCGAGGATGGAAGCAATCTTGTGCCTATCGCAGCCAAGGACAAGTCACAAGTGACTGTTATGATGTGGAAATAAAGGCCACTATTCCAATGAGTGCCCCAACAAGAAGAATGCTACAGCCCCCAGCCAATGTCCCAGCTCAGCAGCGTCGTGTCCGACCAGGAGAAGATTTGCCCAGAATTCACTCAACTGCAATGGCCGTCTTTTTCTCATGCATCTTTGAAGAAGCTCGAGAGCGCAGACGTCGTCGGGTATGTTTTCTGTTAATTCAGTACTTGCAAGAGTGTTGTTTGATTCTGGTGCATCGCATTCATTTGTCACCGAAGAATTTGCCTGCACTAGTAAAATTCAGCCAACCAAATTGAAGCATGTGATGATTGTGCAAATTCCCGGATCAACCACCAAGGCTAGGCAAAATTGCAAAGCCGTCCCTATCCGAATCCATGGCATAGATTTTGATGCTAACCTAATAGTACTCGGAACTAAAGGTTTGGAAGTAGTACTAGGAATGGATTGGATGTCCAAGCATAAAGGATTGATTGACTGTGCCAAGAAAGCCATTACCATGACTAGTACCACCGGAGTCTCAGTCGAGTATATATCTGAAACCTTACCTCGCCAATTCAAGTGTAACAAGAGTCTAGCCCAACCTACCATTGACCAAGTTCGGATAGTCTGTGAATACCCCGATGTATTTCCAGATGTTTTGCCCGGTATGCCCCCAGATCGGGATATCGAGTTTATCATTGAACTAATCCCCAAAACAGGACCCATAGCCCAGATACCCTATAGTATGAACCCATCAGAACTAGAAGAACTGAAGAAGCAATTGGATTCCATGTTGGAAATCGGATTGATTCAACCAAGTGCGTCCCCATGAAGATCACCTGTCTTGTTTGTGGACAAGAAGGATGGAGGTAACCGTTTGTGTACGGACTATAGGAAGTTGAATGATGTCACCATCAAGAACAAGTACCCCTTGCCTAAGATCGAAGATTAGTTTGATCGATTGACGGTGCCTGTGTTTTCTAAGATTGATCTTAGGCGGCTATCATCAAGTCAAAATTTGCGAGAGGATATCCCAAAGCGCCTTTACCACCGATATGGATTGTATGAGTATACAATCATGTCTTTTGGATTAACCAATGCCCCCTTATTTCATGAATCTCATGAATAAGATTTTATGGACTTCTGAATAAGTTTGTCGTTGTTTTCATCGATGACATTCGATTTATTCCAAATCGGAAGAAGAACATGAGCTACACCTAAGGACCATCCTTGGAACCCTTAGAGAGCATCGGTTGTATGCAAAGTTTAGCAAATGTGAATTACAGTTAGGAAGTAGGATTTCTCGGTCATATTGTATCAGCCGGAGGAATTACCGTAGACCCTGCCAAAGTGAAAGATGTAGAAGATTGGCAAGCCCCAACCACTCAAACCCAAGTTCATGCTTTTCTCGGATTGGCGGGATATTACCGCAAATTCGTAGAAGGATTCTTGAGTATAGACCGACCCATGACCCAATTACTGAAGAAAGACAAGAAGTTTGAATGGACGGACAAGTGCGAAGCGAGTTTTCAGGAACTCAAGAGGAGATTGATTTCAGCCCCAATCCTAATCATGCCGGATATCATGAAGCCCTTCGATGTGTATTGTGAGTCATCCAATATTGGTCTCGGATGTGTGCTAATGCAAGAAGGCAAAGTTATATCTTATCTATCGCGACAACTGAAGCAACATGAACAAAATTACCCAACCCATGACCTCGAACTCGCAGCCGTAGTTCTAGCCCTGAAGACATGGAGACATTACCTTATGGGAAACCGTTGTGAGATTTATTCGGATCACAAGATCCTAAAGTATATATTCACTCGGAAGGAGCTGAATATGAGGCAGAGAAGATGGATTGAGATAATCAAGGATGACGACCTGGACATTCACTATCACCTAGAAAAGCCAATGTGGTAGCCGATGCCCTTAGCATTGCCGTGCAGCTTGAACTCCATGATTTTAAAGGAGCAACCAAGTTTGCACAAAGAGATGGAAGATTTTGAATGTAATTAGTAAGTGAAGGATTTTTGGCTAGCATAGAACTTCACCCACTTTGATCGGTCAGTTAAAGAGGCACGAAGGAAATGCTAGTATCGACGGAATCAAGCGTCGTATTACGACAAAGTACCGGATTCACAGGGCGAAGAAGGAGTTATGTGGTACAAAGGATGCCTTTGTGTACCGGCAGATTCGGAGTTGAAAGAAGTTATCTTGAAGGAGGCTCATGATACTCTTTATTCTATCCATCCGGAGGAACCAAGATGTATCGAGATTTGAAAGAGCAATTTTGGTGGCATAAGATGAAGAGAAATCGGAAGCTATATCGCCAAGTGTGACATATGTCACGAGTCAAGGCAGGACATCAACGACCCATTTGGATTGTTGCAACCTTTGCGATTCCGGAATGGAAATGGGATTACAGAGGAATGGACTTTATCACTGGACTACCTACTTCTAGTAGGGGAAATGACTCTATTTGGGTCATAGTGGACAGATTGTCCAAAGTAGCCCATTTCTTGCCCGTCAAAACAACCTACCAGAGTTCGAAGCTAGCGGAGTTATACATCGCTAGAATCGTTAGTTTGCATGGAGTCCCCAAGAACATAGTCTCGGATCGAGGAACTCAGTTTACCTCGAGATTCTAGAAGAAAGTCCAAGAAGGTTTAGGAACCCGCCTAGATTTCAGTACCGCTTATCACCCTCAGACCGATGGACAAACGGAGCGAGTAAACCAAATACTCGAAGATATGCTTAGCGCATGTGTGCTAGAATATGGATCCAAATGGGAAGGCATGCCGTTTGCAGAATTTTCATACAACAATAGTTACCAAGCCAGTTTGCAAATGGCCCCATTTGAATTTATGTACGGAAGAAAGTGCCGCACCCCTTTGAACTGGTCGGAAGTAGGAGAGAGTCAAATTTTCGGACCCGACATTCTACGAGAAGCAGAAGAGAAGGTTCACAAGATTCGTGAACACCTCAAGACAGCCCAATCCCGACAAAAGAGTTACGCTGACAAGAGACATCGAGACCTCGCCTTCAACATCGGAGATTTTGTTTATCTGAAAGTGTCGCCATTGAAGGGAATGCAACGTTTCTAACTCAAAGGAAAGTTAGCCCCAGATATATCGGACCTTTCAAAATCTTGAACCGTCGAGGAGAAGTATCGTATCAACTGGAACTACCTGAAGAGATGTCAGCTGTGCACAATGTGTTCCATATCTCGTTACTTTGCAAATGTCTCGAAGTCCCCGAGAAGACCGAAGTGTTCAAGAATATCGATCACCGGACCATAGAGATCAATGATGATCTAACCTATCCCGAAGTACCATCCGTATATTGGAAGAAGCCTTTCGAACTACCAGAACCCGAAGCATCAAGTTTCTCAAGATTCGATGGAGCAACCACACGAGAAGAGAAAGCTACACAGGAGCGAAGATCACATCGAGCGGAGTTTCGGATCTCTTCAAATCCTAGGTAATCTTTTCATCCTTTTCAAATCTCGGGACGAGATTTTGTTTAAGGGGGGAAGGTTTGTAACATCCCAAAAATATCAAACTTAGATCATCAAAACACTAATCATCAAGTTTAGGGTTAACAAAAACTTTTCTAAATGAATTCATGAATGCATGTATATGTGTATGCATGGATTTTGAATTTCTTTAAAACCACCTTGTTTGTGTGATCCATTGCTTGTAAAATGTTTCTTAGGTGAAAAGAACATCATCTAAAACATTTCCCACTTTTCCTAAAGACAAGTAAATCAAAACAAATATATTAAGTGAATGGTCATTTTGGCCAATTTAACTCACTTGCCTACTTAATTTGTCTCAAACTTCCAAAACCTAACAGAAACTTTTCTGGATCTTTGCACCTTGAATGTACTCATAACAGTATCAAGGCCCACTTTGTGATCATCCAGAAACTTTCAAATGCATAGTTTAAATGACAATTCAAAATTGAATCTTCTTCATATGGGAAGATCCCACTTTTTCAAAACCCACTCAAACAAGCTCAACTTTCAAAACCCAAACATCTGCAGACTCACCAGAACCAATCTAGCAAACTCACCAAAATTCATTTCAAAATTCAAAACTTGAGTTCATGCGGCCATTTCATCAAACAGGTTGCAGACACAAATCAAACAAAACCACAAACACTATAGTGTGCAGTGTTTTGAGCCTAACTTGTTCCCTAGTTAGCTCACACACAAACCAGTAGATCATCTAGAAAGTTTAGCCCAACACTAGCACCCCTGTGAGCTTGCCATTGCCATTAATGGTGAACAGCCGAGCACCCCCATGTCATCCCAATGTGGACAGCAAGCTAGGAGCAGTAGCAAGCCTAGCCAGCATGTCTGGGAGGCAGCCCACCGTCCACCGCCACTGCCTGTCCCAGCCGTAAGCGTTGCCAAGCCCTGGACCACGCGCACAAGCCGCGCCTAGACCATGCCGAGCGTGCGCCAGAGCACCACCAGCGACCAGCGTCCCCAGACCGCGCGCCGCCCTCACCGCGCACACACACGATCACCACCGACCCAGGAGACTGCCAGACATCCCCATTAGCAGCCCCGTGCCATACAACCACCGCCCGCCGTTGAAGACGCCGCCTCTGCCGCGCAGAGTGCCGCCCGTTCCAGACCAAACCACACCGCCCCATGCCTCGCGATCATGTCGTTGAGCATCGCCAGGAGACACAGCACCGTCCCCTACCCTTTCCCATGCCTTTAGCCGCCTGTAACGTCGCCCCCGACGAGCTCACCTTGCGCCCCGACGGTCCCCTCGCTCGACTATAAATAGAGGCCACCCCCGCACGATTTCTTCACACCACCTCACTCCCCTCTCCCCACTGACCGTGCCACACCATCCTCAGAGCAAGGCGAGCACCACTGGCGAATTTCACCGACCGCCGCCTCTGGAGAAGAAGGAGCCAGCGATTGAGCCGCCCAGGAGAAGCCACCGGTACCGGAGGATCGGCGTCGTCGACTTCGTTCGCCTCGCCGACCCTCGCCTGTACCCGGTGAGCCCCAGCACCTGGCCGCGCTAGGTTTCGTTCTCGCCGGAGCTGTCTCGCGTCGACGATGACCCTCAGCCGTTGGATTAGAACTAGATTAAACGACCCACGTTGCCCCATACCGCTTCGCCCAGCCCCGTGTCACTGACGAGTGGGGACACCCACTTACGCCAGCAGAACCTGCGCTTAGCAGGCCGCCCGTTAAATTTCCCATTGACAATTCAAATTAAACCTTTTTCTTTTTAAGTTCAAACACACTTTTGTACCCAACTTCAAAAATCAACCCAGGTTGATTCAGTGCACCAAATTGGATGAAACCAATTTTGTTGGAAAGGTCTGTGAATGCTTAATCCGAGCCCTTTGGATTCAAGTCATTTGGATCTGTGGATCACCCATAGAAAAAATAACAAGGCAGAAGCTTTTCTGCATTCAAACATTTTTCAAATTTAAACCATAAAAGCTTTTGAGTTGATTCCAACTCTCAAAAATCACATTTAACCATACCTTTCAGAATATATAAAAATGTATAGGTTTACTTGCAAAAATATTGTTCAAGGAATAAAAAAATGCTACATAAGCATTTATAGCCACTTTAATTAATTAAAATAAAAGGGTAAAACCTTATTAAATTGTGACACCACTTTAAATCACATTCTCTTGGACTACAATATGTGGTGATGATATGTGTCAACATGATCCCATGTTTAGTTTGGAGAATATTAAATCTGACGGATGTATCGAATGTTGTGGTGAAAGTGTACAATTTCTGCAGAGTGTCAAACTATTCGAATAGCCGCGTCATGATGTTGGAATGATTGGATACATCTTGTTCCCGTCAGACCCTTTTCAAAATGACTTGTGAAATGAGTTGAGACTTTGACTTGACCACAACAGAGTTGTGACCTGAATTACAAGATCCCACTTAGGAATTATAAAAATGTGACTAGCTTTGGAACTTAGTAAAGATAAACCTGGCTTTTTGCAAAACAACCCTAGAGCCTAGTGTCCTATTATTCCAAAAACCCCTTTTCTTGTTAGTATTCGTTTGCGAGTACTTAAAGAGTACTCATGGCTTTGTCCCTAGATATTCCCATGGCCAGACTATGAAGAGGAGTACCTGGAGTATGGACCCCAGGAAGGTTACGACAACTAGGATCATCTCCCATCGTCAGCATTGCCTGTGACCCCGAAGATGGAGCTTCGCCTACGCTACCGTTATTATTACGTATTCCGCTGCTTGATGTTGTATTAAGAACTGGATCATGAGATCCCTATTCGTGTAAGAACTTATGTATCGTTGTAATGGATGAAGTACTATGGTATCCAATTCTCTTATGTCTCGCAAAAATGGTAATCCTGGGATTGCGATGTATGGCATAACAGGCATCTAGGATTGAAAAATCCGGGTGTTGACACGTGCCAACACATGGATACAACTAGAGAGAGATTGGAGAGGAGGAGGAGTTCCAAACTCATGGGATTTTCTATTTTTGTGTATCTCCAAGGGGGGAGGGGTCCTCTTTATATAGGGGGGAGGGGCATCCTTGCCCCTCCCCCAATTCAACCAGGCGGCAACCCATGGAGGGAGAGAGCCGACGACCAAGGGGGGCAGCCCTAGGGCGCCCCAAACCCTAACCCTAGCCACCGGCCAGAGAGGGGGTCAGCCCTAGGTGCCCAAACCCAAGGAGCCAAAAGGTCCTTCTCCCTTCTGGTTTTCCTCATGGACCCTTTATCCCTGGAAAACTTGTCCCATTAGTGGAATACCATTTCAAATTAGATTTTAATATTATATTTAATATTAACTAGCATAGTGGCTCGCACAATTGTGCAGGCAAGATCTTTAATTGTATTTAACTTTTTTTAATCATGCAAATAAATTTTCATGTACATATTAGAATGCAATAAATTAGTAGGTATTCTATAAGGCATTCTTACAAGATGCAATCAACAACTTTTCATACGGATTTATTTGAATGGCTATAATCAATAAAACTTCATTCACTCATTCTTTTTGAACTGGATAACAAATTAGTACCAAATAATTCTGTTAGATATCACTGGTTTTTCCCCCAAAAAGGAAGTGTTGATCCAAACAGCTGCATGATATGATGAGTAATTGATATCCCACAAGTATAGGGAATCGTGTGTAGCATTTTTGATAAGTAAGAGTGTCGAACCCAACGAGGAGCTAAAGGTAGGATAAATATTCTCTCAAGTTCTATCGACCACTGATACAACTCGATGCATACTAAACGTTTGCATTATCTAGGAAATAAAACTAGAGCATCAATACGAGTATTAGAGAAAGCTTTGCGAGATAGTAAACAACAAGAAAGTAAAGCTAGCTACTGTAGTAATTGTCAACACCCGGATTTTTCAATCCTAGATGCCTGTTATGCCATACATCGCAATACCAGGATTACCATTTTTGCGAGACATAACAGAATTGGATACCATAGTAATTAATCCATTACAACGATACATAAGTTCTTACACGAATAGGGATCTCATGATCCAGTTCTTAATACAACATCAAGCAGCGGAATACGTAATAATAATGGTAGCGTAGGCGAAGCTCCATCTTCGGTCACAGCAATCTCGACGATGGGAGATGATCCTAGTAGTCGTAACATTCCTGGGGTCCATCCTCCAGGTACTCCTCTTCATAGTCTGGCCATGGGAATATCCAGGGACAAAGCCATGAGTACTCTTTAAGTACTCGCAAACGAATACTAACAAGAAAAGGGGTTTTTGGAATAATAGGACACTAGGCTCTAGGGTTGTGTTGCAAAAAGCCAGGTTTATCTTTACTAAGTTCCAAAGCTAGTCACATTTTTATAATTCCTAAGTGGGATCTTGTAATTCAGGTCACAACTCTATTGTGGTCAAGTCAAAGTCTCAACTCATTTCACAAGTCATTTTGAAAAGGGTCGGCGGGGAACAGATATGGCCATCTAGCTGTCCATAATCATGACGCGGCTATTCGAATAGTTTGACACTCTGCAGAGATTGTACACTTTCACCACAACATTCGATACATCCGTCAGGAACAAATACTGAATTCACCATACTCAGTATGCGGATAATCAATCCTAACCTTTCAATTACACTCCGTAGTATAAGCACCTCTTTTGTGAGTTTGGCCTCCCAACCATGACCACTGTCATCTTGGGTACTGCACAGGTGGACAATCTTCACAAGGTATCCTCAGCTCAGACCTTGGCCGTGAGGGAACTAATACTAAGTTATATAAGTGTCCAGTCAAGCCCTACCCAATATTCGGGTATTGTGGTTGTACGATAAAATTGGAATGGTATCGCATCCAGACAACCATCAGTTTTATAAAGGGCTAAGGCTCATGCCTCAACATTTTCATCACCAAAATCATCAAGTGTTTGGAAACACATGTCCAAAACATTTCAATAGAATGATCCATCATTCCAAGGTTTTCATAACCATTTTCCACCAAGTACTCCCATCTAAAGATGATCAAGTTTTATGCTTAGCACTAGCATCTACAGATGGGAATGGTAATAATGAGGGGTGGTAACTGGTAGAGTTTCACTAAGTCCAACATTATATCTTAGGCTGAGATCACGGTTTCTAGCTTAGGCCAAATTTTATGCTCTTAGGGCAAACTTGAGCACAGCTGTCTAATATCTACCAAACTCTTAAGTAGACTCTAAGTAAGCTTTGATAAAGAAATAAAGTAAGAAGCTTGCCATAAAACTAGGATTGGTTTAGCAAGTTGGTATGATCACATACGGTTAAGGCATATAGTATTCATATCACAAGCATGGGTTTGTGGCAACAATAGGGTATCTTGCAAGTGTTAGTTTGCATCACTGTGAACTTGATTAGTAAAGCTTGACTTGTGCAGATCAGTGGTTGAAGTTCTCCTCGGCTTCCTCTTCGTAGTATCCTCCTTCCTCCTCGTAGTATCCTTGGTCGGTACTAGCGTCTATGAATAAATACGAGGTACACAATCACCAATCAATACTTAACTACTTGCAATCATCACACACAAGGGTCCTATAGATGATCTAGCATCATATCTAACATTACAAGGTTAAGGATTGGTTTAAGTCCTTTTTTTTTAGAAAAGTAATTTCTACCCATTGAAAAACTACTTAAGATTTAATATTCTCCAAACTAAACATGGGATCATGTTGACACATGTCATCACCACATATTGTAGTCCAAGAGAATGTGATTTAAAGTGGTGTCACAATTTAATAAGGTTTTACCTTTTTATTTTAATAAATTAAAGTGGCTAGAAATGCTTATGTAGCATTCTTTTATTCCTTGAACAATATTTCTGCAAGTAAACCTATACATTTTTATATATTCTGAAAGGTATGGTTAAATGTGATTTTTGAGAGTAGGAATCAACTCAAAATCTTTTATGGTTTAAATTTGAAAAATGTTTGAATGCAGAAAAGCTTCTGCCTTGTTATTTTTGCTATGTGTGATCTACAGATCCAAATGACTTGAATCCAATGGGCTTGGATTAAGCATGCATAGACCTTTCCAACAAAATTGGTTTCATCCAATTTGGTGCACTGAATCAACCTGGGTTGATTTTTGAAGTTGGGTATAGAAGTGTGTTTGAACTTAAAAAGAAAAAGGTTTAATTTGAATTGCTGGGCTGCGCGGAAATTCTAACGGGCCGGCCTACTAAGCGCAGTGCTCCCGCGGGATGCGTAAGTGGGTGTCCCCACTCGTTAGTGACACGGGGCTGGGCGAAGCGGTATGGGGCAACGTGGGTCGTTTGATCTAGTTCTAATCCAACGGCTGAGGGTCATCGTCGACGCGAGACAGCTCCGGCGAGAACGAAACCTAGCGCGGCCAGTGGGGAGTGCTGGGGGCTCACTGGGGTACGGGCGAGGGTCGACGAGGCGGGTGAACGACTAAGTCGACGACGGCGATCCTCCTGGTACCGGTGGCTTCTCCTGGGGCGGCTCCAATCGCTGGCTCCCTTCTTCTCCAGAGGCGGGCTCGGTGAAATTCGGCGGTGGTGCTCGCCTTGCTCGAGGATGGTGTGGCACGGTCGGGGAGAGGGAGGTGGTGTGAAGAAATCGTGTGGGGGTGGCCTCTATTTATAGTCGGCGAGGGACCGTGGAAGGCGTAAGCTCGTCGGGGCGGCGTTCTGGTGGCTAAAGGCATGGGCAAGGGTAGGGGACGGTGCTGTGTCTCCTGGCGATGCTCAACGACATGATCGCGAGGCATGGGGCGGTGTGGTTTGGTCTGGAACGGGCGGCGCTCTGCGCAACAGAGGCGGCGTCTTCGACGGCGGGCGGTGGTTGTATGGCATATGGCTGCTAATGGGGATGTCTGGCGGTCTCCTGTGTCGGTGGTGATTGTGTGTGCGCGCGGTGAGGGCGGCTCGTGGTCTGGGGACGCTGGTCACTGGTGGTGCTCTGGCGCATGCTCGGCATGGTCTGGGCGCGGCTTGTGCGCGTGGTCCAGGGCTTGGCAACGCTTATGGCTGGGACAGGCAGTGGCGGTGGATGGTGGGCTGCCTCCCAGACATGCTGGCTAGGCTTGCTGCTGCTCCTAGCTTGCTATCCACATTGGGGTGACATGGGGGTGCTCGGCTGTTCACCATTAATGGCAATGGCAAGCTCACATGGGTGCTAGTGTTGGGCTAAACTTTCTAGATGATCTACTGGTTTGTGTGTGAGCTAACTAGGGAACAAGTTAGGATCAAAACACTGCACACTATAGTGTTTGTGGTTTTGTTTGATTTGTGTCTGCAACTTTGTTTGATGAAATGGCATGAACTCAAGTTTTGAATTTTGAAATGAATTTTGGTGAGTTTGCTAGATTGGTTCTGGTGAGTCTGCAGATGCTTGGGTTTTGAAAGTTGAGCTTCTTTGAGTGGGTTTTGAAAAAGTGGGATCTTCCCATATGAAGAAGATTCAATTTTGAATTGTCATTTAAACTATGCATTTGAAAGTTTCTGGATGATCACAAAGTGGGCCTTGATACTCTGTTATGAGTACATTCAAGGGGTGCAAAGAT
Organism: Avena longiglumis; assembly: GCA_030063025.1. NCBI lineage: Eukaryota > Viridiplantae > Streptophyta > Magnoliopsida > Poales > Poaceae > Avena > Avena longiglumis. Next base: position 302,429,194 of record CP125978.1, read on the forward strand.
CCAGAAAAGTTTCTGTTAGGTTTTGAAAGTTTGAGACAGCCAAAGTAGGCAAGTGAGTTAAATTGGCCAAAATGACCATTCACATAATATATTTGTTTTGATTTACTTGTCTTTAGGAAAAGTGTGGGAAATGTTTTAGATGATATTCTTTTCACCTAAGAAACATTTTACAAGCAATGGATCACACAAACAAGGTGGTTTTTAAAGAAATTCAAAATCCATGCATACACATATACATGCATTCATGAATTCATTTAGAAAAGTTTTTGTGAACCCTAAACTTGATGATTAGTGTTTTGATGATCTAAGTTTGATATTTTTGGGATGTTACAAACCTTCCTCCCTTAAACAAAATCTCGTCCCGAGATTTGAAAAAGGACGAAAAGATTACCTAGGATTTGAAGAGATCTGGAACTCCGTTCTGATGTGATCTTCGCGTTCCTAGGTAGCTTCCTCTTCTGTGTGGTTGCTCCACTGAATCTTGAGAAACTTGATGCTTCGGGTTCTGGTAGTTCGAAAGGCTTCTTCCAATATACGGATGAGTACTTCGGGATAGGTTAGATCATCATTGATCTCTATGGTCCGGTGATCGATATTCTTGAACACTTCGGTCTTATCGAGGACTTCGAGACATTTGCGAAGTAACGAGATATGGAACACATTGTGCACAGCTGACATCTCTTCAGGTAGTTCGGTTGATACGATACTTCTCCTCGATGGTTCAAGATTTTGAAAGGTCCGATATATCTGGGGGCTAACTTTCCTTTGAGTTGGAAACGTTGCATTCCCTTCAATGGCGACACTTTCAGATAAACAAAATCTCCGATGTTGAAGGCGAGGTCTCGACGTCTCTTGTCGGCGTAACTCTTCTGTCGGGTTTGGGCTGTCTTGAGGTGTTCACGAATCTTGTGAACCTTCTCTTCTGCTTCTCGTAGAATGTCGGGTCCGAAAATTTGACTCTCTCCTACTTCCGACCAGTTCAAAGGGGTGCGGCACTTTCTTCCGTACATAAATTCAAATGGGGCCATTTGCAAACTGGCTTGGTAACTATTGTTGTATGAAAACTCTGCAAACGGCAGACAGTCTTCCCATTTTGATCCATATTCTAGCACACATGCTCTAAGCATATCTTCGAGTATTTGGTTTACTCGCTCCGTTTGTCCATCGGTCTGAGGGTGATAAGCGGTACTGAAATCTAGGTGGGTTCCTAAACCTTCTTGGACTTTCTTCCAGAATCTTGAGGAAAACTGAGTTCCTCGATCCGAGACTATGTTCTTGGGGACTCCATGCAAACTAACGATTCTAGCGATGTATAACTCCGCTAGCTTCAAACTCTGGTAGGTGGTTTTGACGGGCAAGAAATGGGCTACTTTGGACAATCTGTCCACTATGACCCAAATAGAGTCATTTCCCCAACTAGAAGTAGGTAGTCCAGTGATAAAGTCCATTCCTACAGAATCCCATTTCCATTCCGGAATCTGCAAAGGTTGCAACAATCCAGCGGGTCGTTGATGTCCTGCCTTGACTCGCTGACATATGTCACACTTGGCGATATAGCTTCCGATTTTCTCTTCATCTTATGCCGCCAAAATTCCTCTTTCAAATCCTGATACATCTTGGTTCCTCCGGGATGGATAGAATAAAGAGTATCATGAGCCTCCTTCAAGATAAATTCTTTCAACTCGAATCACTTTGGTACACAAAGGCGTCCTTTGTACCACAGAACTCCTTCTTCGTCCTCGGTGAATCCGGGTACTTTGCCTGTACCGATACGACGCTTGATTCCGTCGATACTAGCATTTCCTTTCTGCGCCTCTTTAATCTGACTGATCAAAGTGGGTTGAAGTTCTATGCTAGCCAAAAATCCTTCACTTACTAATTCCATTCGAAAATCTTCCATCTCTTTGTGCAAACTTGGTTGCTCCTATAAAATCATGGAGTTCAAGCGGCACGGCAATCTGCTAAGGGCATCGACTACCACATTGGCTTTTCCAGGGTGATAGTGAATGTCCAGGTCGTAATCCTTGATTAACTCAATCCATCTTCTCCTCATATTCAGCTCCTTTTGAGTGAATACATACTTTAGGCTCTTGTGATCCGAATAAATCTCACAACGGTTTCTCATAAGGTAATGTCTCCATGTCTTCAGGGCTAGAACTACGGCTGCGAGTTCGAGGTCATGGGTTGGGTAATTTTGTTCATGTAGCTTCAGTTGTCGCGATAGATAAGATATAACTTTGCCTTCTTGCATTAGCACACATCCGAGACCAATCTTGGATGCGTCACAATACACATCGAAGGGCTTCGTAATATCCGGCATGATCAAGATTGGGGCTGAAATCAATCTCCTCTTGAGTTCTTGAAAACTCGCTTCACACTTGTCCGTCCATTCAAACTTCTTGTCTTTCTTCAGTAATTGGGTCATGGGTCGGGCTATACTCGAGAATCCTTCCACGAATTTGCGGTAATATCCCGCCAATCCGAGAAAAGCACGAACTTGGGTTTGAGTGGTTGGGGCTTGACAATCTTCTACATCTTTCACTTTGGCAGGGTCTACGACAATTCCTCCGGCTGATACAATATGACCGAGAAATCCTACTTCCTGTAACCAGAATTCACATTTGCTAAACTTTGCATACAACTGATGCTCTCTAAGGGTTCCAAGGATGGTCCTTAGGTGCAGCTCATGTTCTTCTTCCGATTTGGAATAAATCAGAATGTCATCGATGAAAACAACGACAAACTTATCCAGGAAGTCCATAAAAATCTTATTCATGAAATAAGCGGGGGCATTGGTTAATCCAAAAGACATGACTGTATACTCATACAATCCATATCGGGTGGTGAAAGCAGTCTTCGGTATATCCTCTGCACGAATTTTGACTTGATGATAGCCAGTTCTAAGATCAATCTTAGAAAACACCTGGGCACCGGTCAACTGATCAAACAAATCTTCGATCTTAGGCAAGGGGTACTTGTTCTTGATGGTGACATCATTCAAATTCCTATAGTCCGTACACAAACGGTTACCTCCATCCTTCTTGTCCACAAACAAGACAGGTGATCTCCATGGGGACGCACTTGGTTGAATCAATCCGATTTCCAACATGGAATCCAATTGCTTCTTCAGTTCTTCTAGTTCTGACGGGTTCATACTATAGGGTCTCTGGGCTATGGGTCCTGTTTCGGGGATTAGTTCAATGATAAACTCGATATCCCGATCTGGGGGCATACCGGGCAAAACATCTGGAAATACATCGGGGTATTCGCAGACTATCCGAACTTGGTCAATGGTAGGTTGGGCTAGACTCTTGTTACACTTGAATTGGCGAGGTAAGGTTTCAGATATATGCTCGACTGAGACTCCGGTGGTACTAGTCATGGTAATGGCTTTCTTGGCACAGTCAATCAATACTTTATGCTTGGACATCCAATCCATTCCTAGTACTACTTCCAAACCTTTAGTTCTGAGTACTATTAGGTTAGCATAAAAATCTATGCCATGGATTCGGATAGGGACGACTTTGCAATTTTGCCTAGCCTTGGTGGTTGATCCGGGAATTTGCACAATCATCACATGCTTCAATTTGGTTGGCTGAATTTTACTAGTGCAGGCAAATTCTTTGGTGACAAATGAATGCGATGCACCAGAATCAAACAACACTCTTGCAAGTACTGAATTAACAGAAAACATACCCAGCACGACGTCTGGCGCTTCCTGAGCTTCTTCAGCATGCATGAGAAAAAGACGGCCATTCCGGTTGAGTGAATTCCACAGGGCAAATCTTCTCCTGGTGGACACGACAGCGCTCTTTGGTGGGACATTGGCGTTGGGGCTGTAGCATTCTTCTTGTTGGGGCACTCATTGGAATAGTGGCCTTTATTTCCTGATCATAACAGTCACTTGTGACTTGTCCTTGGCTGCGATAAACAACATTGCTTCGAGTCCTCGGGCGTATTGGGGTTGGTGGTAGTATTGTTGGTGTTGAACTTGGGTGGCACGGGTGAAATTGCTAGAGTTGGGGTTGTTGTGATTTCCTCCGGGTCTAGGGTTTCCACGGTTGGGATAGGTCGGACGGGTCATAGGGGTCCGTTGGTTCGTGGGGCAAATCACGGGATGGGTTGGGGCGATACTTTGGGGTCGATGGGTTCTGGTTGATGCATCATGCGACGCTATGTTTTCATTGGCTTGGTTGATCTTTCCTTCCATTTGGATAGCAGAGTCGACAAGGGCTTCAATATCCATAAAGGGGATATTGACTAACACTGTCTGCATCTCGTCATGCAGACCATTCAGGAATCTTTCTTTCTTCTTGGCTTCGGTGTCTATCTCGTCCGGGGCATACCTAGCTAATGACAAAAATTTGTCACGGTATTCCACTACAGTCATCCTTCCTTGATTCAACTCTCTGAACTCGTCTCTCATTCTCTTAATCAAACCTGGTGGCACATGGGTTCTACTAAACTTGACCTTGAATTCCTCCTGGTCATCATCGGCCTACGGTCATTAACGAACCTTTGTTCCACCATGCCACAGCATCTCCGGCTAGATAATGGGTGGCGAACAAGACTTTCTCGTTGGCTTCCACTCCAGCTACTTCTAAGTTGTTTTCCATGGTTTGCAGCCAATCATCGGCATCTAGGGGTTCTTCTGACTTGGTGAAAACGGGTGGGTTGGTATTCTGGAAATTCTTGAGTTTAGATCCGTGGTTGTCCTGGTTTCCATGGCCTTGGTTGTTGTGGGCTAGCTGGGCTATCTGTTGCAGAGTGGCTAGGTTGGCTTGACGTTCGGCTCTTTCAGCTTCGCGGTAAGAAGTCAACATTTGCAGGATCTGCAACATCAGGTCCGGGGCTGAACCACTTCCTCCACGTGGCATTTGAAGATTGATATCGATCATGAGAAAAGAGGGAAATTGCTAAGATTTTGGGTTTTTAAAAGTTTTTTAAAGGTTTTACTCAGATTTTTCTAGCAACTTGATTTTTCATTCACTCATAGCACACATTACAACACACACCACAACAAGGAAAAACAGATGGTTTTAAGAACCATTCTGAAATCTACGATACAGTGGGACCGACTACTACTCACTATGCTAGTGCTCAGTGCTACTACTCCTCGGAGTTTGTGGCTTCATCATCTTCAGGATCATCGATGAAGGCGAAATCATCCTCATCGGTGAAGAAGTCCATGGCCTGATCCTCCAGAAAATCATCGTCATCGCTGAGATAGGAGTAAGGGTCTCCACGAAGATCTTCTCCGGCATTCTCCCTTTCCTCTAGCTGCATGTCTCTCTCGTGGATGGTCTCTTCCAGAGATGAGATGCGATGGCGAAGACGGGCAATAATGCGCTCCTTCTTGTCGAGCTGACGGCGGCGAGACTTGCGATCCTTTGCTAGCATGGCGATGGTCTGATCCTTCGTCTTGATGATGGCCGACTTGTGGTTGCGATAGTCACGGCAGTTGTCCAACTCCTGCTGACGGTCATACATCATGAAGCTAAGGTGGTCCAATTGAGTCTTCAACTTGGGGTGGTATGGGGCTTCCAGTGGTTGTCCATTTGCATTACGTCTTGGGAAAAACTCAAAGCGAGTATCCTTGATCTGATTGAAGCTCTGTCCACACAGACGGGAAAGAGCTTCCTGCATTGCTCTGGCAAGTCCATCGAGCCAGTTGTTTTCCCTCAAGGTAAACTGAATTCCCTCCGCTGTGGGAGGTTCAATCTTTCCTCGGAGACTTGCAACAATTAGCCACTTCAGATCTTCTCCTCCTTGATCATTGAGCTGAGCTCCGAAGAACTCGGGGTGCGGACGCTCCAGAAGTTCCGAAAGCTGATCCAGATCCCTCTCAAAGATAAGGTCTCCCCCATTTCCGAGTTGATAAAACTTGCTGTACTTCACGTCCATCTATAAAAATAGAGGATGAGTAGATTAGCAGAGTGATCAAGTGTGTCAAATTTTATCTATTTTGCAAGAGTTTTTTTGAGAATCATGAAGTTTTATGAAAGAATTAAAGAGATAAGAATGAGAATAGGTTTTTGTAAATATTTGTTTTCTTTGGTTTTTGAAACTAAGTTTTTGGTTCAACGTCCAACCTAACTAGGGTCTCCTAAGATAAACCTGGATCTGATACCAACTTGTCAACACCCAGATTTTTCAATCCTAGATGCCTGTTATGCCATACATCGCAATCCCAGGATTACCATTTTTGCGAGACATAACAGAATTGGATACCATAGTACTTCATCCATTACAACGATACATAAGTTCTTACACGAATAGGGATCTCATGATCCAGTTCTTAATACAACATCAAGCAGCGGAATACGTAATAATAACGGTAGCGTGGCGAGCTCCATCTTGAGGTCACAGCAATCTTGACGATGGGAGATGATCCTAGTTGTCGTAACCTTCCTGGGGTCCATACTCCAGGTACTCCTCTTCATAGTCTGGCCATGGGAATATCTAGGGACAAAGCCATGAGTACTCTTTAAGTACTCGCAAACGAATACTAACAAGAAAAGGGGTTTTTGGAATAATAGGACACTAGGCTCTAGGGTTGTTTTGCAAAAGCAGTTTATCTTTACTAAGTTCCAAAGCTAGTCACATTTTTATAATTCCTAAGTGGGATCTTGTAATTCAGGTCACAACTCTGTTGTGGTCAAGTCAAAGTCTCAACTCATTTCACAAGTCATTTTGAAAAGGGTCTGACGGGGGAACAGTATGGCCACTCCAACTGTCCATAATCATGACGGCTATTCAATAGTTCGACACTCTGCAGAGATTGTACACTTTCACCACAACATTCGATACATCCGTCAGAACAAATCCTGAATTCACCATACTCGATGTCGTATAATCAATCCTAACCTTTCAATTACACTCCTAGTATAAGCACCTCTCACGTGAGTTTGGCCTCCCAACCATGACCACTGTCATCTTGGAGTCTTGCCGCAGTGGACAATCTTCACAAGGTAGCCTCGGCTCGGACCTTGGCGTGAGGGAACTAATACTAAGGTATATAAGTGTCCATCAAGCCCTACCCAATATTCGGTATTGTGGTTGTACGATAAAATTGGAATGGTATCGCATCCAGACAACCATCAGTTTTATAAAGGGCTAAGGCTCATGCCTCAACATTTTCATCACCAAAATCATCAAGTGTTTGGAAACACATGTCCAAAACATTTCAATAGAATGATCCATCATTCCAAGGTTTTCATAACCATTTTCCACCAAGTACTCCCATCTAAAGTTGATCAAGTTTTATGCTTAGCACTAGCATCTACAGATGGGAATGGTAATAATTAGGGGTGGTAACTGGTGGAGTTTCACTAAGTCCAACATTATATCTTAGGCTGAGATCACGGTTTCTAGCTTAGGCCAAATTTTATGCTCTTAGGGCAAACTTGAGCACAGCTGTCTAATATCTACCAAACTCTTAAGTAGACTCTAAGTAAGCTTTGATAAAGAAATAAAGTAAGAAGCTTGCCATAAAACTAGGATTGGTTTAGCAAGTTGGTATGATCACATACGCTTAAGGCATATAGTATTCATATCACAAGCATGGGTTTGTGGCAACAATAGGGTATCTTGCAAGTGTTTGCTTGCACAATGCCAATATAAGCTTGCATAGTTACTAGATTGCATTGGTCAACTTGATTAGTAAAGCTTGCCTTGTGCAGAGCAGTGGTTGAAGTTCTCCTCGGCTTCCTCTTCGTAGTATCCTCCTTCCTCCTCGTAGTATCCTTGGTCGGTACTAGCGTCTATGAATAAATACGAGGTACACAATCACCAATCAATACTTAACTACTTGCAATCATCACACACAAGGGTCCTATAGATGATCTAGCATCATCTCTAACATTACAAGGTTAAGGATTGGTTTAAGTCCTTTTATTTTAGAAAATTAATTTCTACCCATTGAAAAACTACTTAAGATTTAATATTCTCCAAACTAAACATGGGATAATGTTGACACATGTCATAACCACATATTGTAGTCCAAGAGAATGTGATTTAAAGTGGTGTCACAATTTAATAAGGTTTTACCTTTTTATTTTAATAAATTAAAGTGGCTAGAAATGCTTATGTAGCATTCTTTTATTCCTTGAACAATATTTCTGCAAGTAAACCTATACATTTTTATATATTTTGAAAGGTATGGTTAAATGTGATTTTTGAGAGTAGGAATAAATTCAAAAGCTTTTATGGTTTAAATTTGAAAAATGTTTGAATGCAGAAAAGCTTCTGCCTTGTTATTTTTGCTATGGGTGATCTACAGATCCAAATGACTTGAATCCAACGGGCTTGGATTAAGCATTCACAGACCTTTCCAACAAAATTGGTTTCATCCAATTTGGTGCACTGAATCAACCTGGGTTGATTTTTGAAGTTGGGTACAGAAGTGTGTTTGAACTTAAAAAGAAAAAGGTTTAATTTGAATTGCTGGGCTGCGCGGGAAATTCTAACAGGCCGGCCTGCTAAGCACAGTGCTCTGCTGGCTGCGTAAGTGGGTGTCCCCACTCGTCGGTGACACGGGCTGGGCGGTATGGGGCAACGTGGGTCGTTTGATCTAGTTCTAATCCAACGGTGAGGGTCATCGTCGGCGAGACAGCTCCGGCAGAAACGAAACCTAGCGCGGCGGTGGGTCTTTGGGGCTCACCGAATGCAGGCGAGGGTCGGCGAGGCGATTTAAGTTCACGACGGAAATCCTCCTGGTACCGGTGGCTTCTCCTGGGGCGGCTCGAATCACTGGCTCCCTTCTTCTCCAGAGGCGACGGGCTCCGGTGAAATTCCGGTGAAGTGGTGCTCGCCTTGCTCTGAGGATGGTGTGGCACGGTCAGTGGGGAGAGGGGAGTGAGGTGGTGTGAAGAAATCGTGTGGGGGTGACCTCTATTTATAGTCGAGCGAGGGGACCGTCGGGGCGCAAGGTGAGCTCGTCGGCTGACGTTCTGATGCTAAAGGCATGGGCAAGGGTAGGGGACGGTCTTTGTGTCTCTGGCGATGCTCAACGACATGATCGCGAGGCATGGGGCGGTGTGGTCTGATGCAGGCAGGCGCTCTGGCAGGCGTGGCGGCGTCTTCGGCGGTGGTTGTATGGCACGGGCTGCTAATGGGGATGTCTGGCGGTCTCTGGGTGGTGATCGTGTGTGCGTGGTGAGGGGTTCGGGGAAGCTGGTCGCTGGTGGTGCTCTGGCGCGCTCGGCATGGTGCTGGCGTGGCTTGTGCGCGTGGTCGAGGCTTGGCAACGCTACGGCTGGGACAGCGGTGGAGATGGAGTGGGCTGCCTCCCGACATCTTGGCTAGGCTTCTGCTGCTCTAGCTTGCTGTCCACATTGGGGTGACATGGGGTGCTCGGCTGTTCACCATTAATGGCAATGGCAAGCTCACGGGGTGCTAGTGTTGGGCTAAACTTTCTAGATGATCTCTTGGTTTGTGTGTGAGCTAACTAGGGAACAAGTTAGGCTCAAAACACGCACTATAGTGTTTGTGGTTTTGTTTGATTTGTGTACGCACCTTTGTTTGATGAAATGGCCGCATGAACTCAAGTTTTGAATTTTGAAATGAATTTTGGTGAGTTTGCTAGATTGGTTCTGGTGATTCTGCAGATGCTTGGGTTTTGAAAGTTGAGCTTGTTTGAGTGGGTTTTGAAAAAGTGGGATCTTCCCATATGAAGAAGATTCAATTTTGAATTGTCATTTAAACTATGCATTTGAAAGTTTCTGGATGATCACAAAGTGGGCCTTGATACTCTGTTATGAGTACATTCAAGGGTGTAAAGATCGAAAAGTTTACATTAGGTTTTGAAAGTTTGAGACAGCCAAAGTAGGCAAGTGAGTTAAATTGGCCAAAATGACCATTCACTTAATATATTTGTTTTTATTTACTTGTCTTTAGGAAAAGTGTGGGAAATGTTTTAGATGATGTTCTTTTCACCTAAGAAACATTTTACAAGCAATGGATCACACAAACAAGGTGGTTTTTAAAGAAATTCAAAATCCATGCATACACATATACATGCATTCATGAATTCATTTAGAAAAGTTTTTGTTAACCCTAAACTTGATGATTAGTGTTTTGATGATCTAAGTTTGATATTTTTTGGATGTTACAGTAATAAAATACACTAAACTAACATAACCATGAATGTGGAATAGTGGTGGTAATTGTGGTGGCTTTGTCCAAGTTTAATTGGCGAATAAATCAGGTTTATTATCTTCGATGCAGTTTTCTATGTGGGGGATGCTAAATATACATGAGCTTCACTAGTTGGAATTACATGTACTATATGATTGGATTGTTAGCAAACATACGTAACTACTAACAATGCATTAAGGTTTCCCCAACCATAGACTTAAGTTAATGGTCCTCTTACTCCCATACGTGCGACTTTTCGGTTCGCGTCCTTAGGTTTCTGTCACTCTGGCAGAACTTCCCCTTCCTCTTACACATACTACAAACCCTATGATGTTTAATTCATGCGCGCATAAATATAATGGACACCAAATGACTGTACCATATCAACATACAACTCTAATAAACCAAAGACGTTCAACCAATCAATCTAAGAACAAAGAAACTACACAAACATGACATAGATCATAGGATTTTAACTTATAGCATCAAACACCATGTTTACATAGGAAGGTACCGAGGTGTGTGGGAGGATGAACCACTGCATACTAGGAGGATTAGGTGATGGAGATGCCGGTGAAGATGGTGAAGAGGGCGGCGGCGGCGCGGGGGACTCCTTCCCCGCCGCCGGTATCGTGTGGGAGCACCGTCCCTTAGCCCCCTTCCTTCATGGATTCTTGGGAGCCCTCTTCCATGGAGATGGGATCCATGGGGAGGCAAAAACATGGCTTTGGTGGCTGCAAATTCATGGGTGGAGGTGTCTTCCACGAATTAGGTTTCCTCCCTTTATATAGCTTCTCGGATTCTCGTCACCCCATCTTGGGCTGCAGAAAATCGGGCCTAGCGGGCCCGTCCGGACTCGGAATCAACTAAATTTTATGTCCAGAACGATTTTCGCGAAATTTTCTACAAATTTGAAGTAAAAAGTTTTCCATTTGACGCCGTCTTCGACCCGAAACATGACCATATTCAAAAAGAGTTCTGAGACAGATTTCTGAAAAATTCCAATTTGACTCCAACAAGGGTTCCACTTGTATTCTTGATAATTCCTACACATCAAAGTATAAAACAGAAACATTGTGCACTTTTACAACTATTAGTAGGTTAGTCCAAATAACTCATGAACTTTATATAAAAAGAAGTGTCAAAAGCATAATAATAGCATAAAACCATCAAAAATTATAGATACGTTATAGACGTATCAGTAATCTCTTATAGGTAAGTCAACTAATATATCTCACTTTTTTGTTTTCATACTATCCAAATTTCTTTTCTTTATCCTCTTCGTGTTTCCCAATCTCTTAAGTGAATGTTCCCTTTCTTCAATTGCTCCATCCGGTTGCACAACTGGATGAAATATTAAACTTGTTAGTACATAACATAAATAATAATAATACTTTCGCTTTTAATTTGAATGTATGAAGTAGAGTATATGTAGCTTATGACTGTGGGAATAGTAAGAGCATGAAATACCAATGGTTGGCATATATAAGTGAAGATTAAGGAAGCCAAATAAATGTTTTAGATTGCTTGAGCGTAGAGTTTCTAAACGATTTTTCCAAGCGAAAATAAAAAAATTGTATGTAAACGATTCTTTAGGCATGAGTAAGTTCTCCATATGGAAGATTACTATTGTTGCGTTTACAAATATTTTAATAAAATAAAAAAAATACTATCGATTTTTATCATGTAACATATATTGAGCCCATTTCCATGTCACATACCAAATATATCATCTCCATTTGAAAATATAGGACAAGTTTGTATCTACAAGTATATTTGGTAGTCCAATAGAAAGTAACAGTATTGCTCCCTATGCACATGTATAAATGTGCAAATGTTGTTTCTGCAGCCTATTTGCTAAATTTTTCACTTTCCATGTCTGTTTATGTGACGAAATTATGCCTAAATGATGTAGCCCGACCTACGGTCGTTACCACATCATGGTCTCCAACTTACACCAAGTCGTCATGGACTCCAAAGGTGAATCCATTCCTCTATGCGAGCCCAATTCCTACCCTATTGAATGGTATGCTACTTCATACTCCGCCACATATGCATGATAGGTTCACACCGACGAGTACAGAGACAAGGGAGGAAGCCTAAGGACTCACGCCCGACAAGACGGAGGCTTGGAAGAGGAGACGGAAGAAGCTCCAGCTGGAATCAGCGACAGAACCGGCGAACCGGAGCCACCGCCGGAATCCCCGACGACAGCACCGGCGAACCGGACGCACCGCCGGAAATCCCGGCGCCAGGACTGGTCGACCGGCACCACCGCCAATACCGCTTGCAGAGAGCCCTTCCGGCGCCCGACCGGAATAAACGGCGACGACCGGAAATCCCGGCACCAGATCCGGCGCCGCCAGACTGATCGCCGGAATCCCCTGCCTGCGCGCGGATCTGGGTTTGATGCCCTGGAATATTCCCTTTACTTACCCCTTTGCCTAGTTTATTCCCAAACTACCCCCTTGTTTAGTGGCTGGCCTATAAATAGAGCCCCCACCCCTCATGTACCCCTTAGGCATAGATGATAGACTAAAGACAACCCCCATTGTGGAATTTCTAGTTTTGCCTCATCCCCTTTACCAAGGGGACCGACTATCATCACCAACCTCGATTGGACTTTGCATCACGCATCCATCGGTGAATAAGGCCTTGGAGTTTGATGTCTCGTCTCCAAGTTGTCAAGATCCTCCCCAAGGTGTTCATCCCTCTCCGATGTGGATTTGAGGGAGTACGTTGACCGATCTTTCCTTGCGAGGATTCTATTGGACCGGTGGCTGCCGGTCGGGAGCAATCTCCCTTGTATCGTGTGAGTTTTGCATGTGTTCATCGTGTTCTTCGCGAGGTGTGTGTTCGCTTCCGCTACCTTCTTCCTTTCCCGTCACTTTCCCATCGATTTGACCACGAGATCCTTGAATATCGGGCAACCCAAGAGGTTAACCCCTTCATCATCTGGTATCAGCAGCTTTTGCTTGCCACGGATTTCTCTTTGATTTGGTCTTTCCCCATAAATTCGAAAATTTCACCAAAAATAGCCCCAATTCGTGTTTTGGATCGATCTGTGATTTGAGTGAGTTTTGGTAGGTTTTGATCCGTGGATTACTTGCTAAACTTGTCGATCTACCTTCCCGTGCGTCCCCATGGCCTAATTCCATCATTTGCACCTCCTATCTGAAGTTTCCCATCGAGTTTTTCCGCAGAAAATCGAGTTTTCGCGTTCCTGAACTCGTTTCGGCGCCAGATCCGGCGAACCGGAGCTCCCGCCGGAATTTCCGATCAAAATTCTGGTCAAACCGGACCTCCCGCCGGAATTTCCGGCGAGAATTCTGGTCCCGCCGACCTGGTCGCCAACAGATTCAGCTCCTCACGGTTTTGAGCATAACTTTTGCATTTGAACTCGGATTTTGGTGTTCTTTAGCTCGTTTCGAAGAGGAGAAGGAGCTGTACATCATAATACACGTTGTTCATGATATCTACTCCATCCAAATTCCGTGAGCAAGGCGGAATCCAACAATAAAGGGTGAAGATCATCGACAAAAGGTATAAACATTTCGCGACTTCTCCCCACTTGCATTCCTTTGTGAACCCCACTATATTTGCGAGCAACAAACACCTATTGAGACTATTTCCTCTTATGATTGCTTGGGCTATGCACATTTTATACCTTGTAGATTCCGAGCAAACATTGTGAGCGCTATCTCATATAGTTATCTTGTATAGTTGTTGGCACAAGGAAGAGGCAAGTGAAAAGAAAAAAAAGAAAAAGAGAAAAAAAATATAAAAATAAAAAGAAAGATAAAAATAAATAAATATACATGTGCCTCATAGAATAGGAAGCGCAAGCTCGATGAACATCATATAGGTGGTACTTATTGTGCATATCTTGTAGCTCACCAATTTTGTGCAATCGAACTAGCGTCTCTCATTGTACTTGTGTGACACGAGCTTATAGTCTTTGCTAGGTAATCATTTGGTTCTTAGCTCACTTTATCCATCGCACAAGTCCCATTTATCCCACCGTGTGTGTTTCCTTGTACATATTTCCTATCTTGTGGATTGACTTATTTTGCTTTGTGATCATTGTGGTTCTTTACTTGCCATTACAACATCTTGATTTCGGATTGGTTCTTGACATGTCACTTTCCATACCTATCCACCATAGGCCTTGCGCGTGTGTGTTTTTTTGGTTAGTAGTTGGTTTTGGTGTTCCGTGTGAACTTCACTTTGCTTGGTTTATTGCTCTCAAGTGTAGCCACTTGCACGATACGATCTTCCAAGGTAAAGTAAGGTTCGACGTTGTATCTCTATCATCCTCTACCACTTCCATATACAACACTTGGTATTGTGAAGCATGTCTAGGGACTCCGGGACCGAGAATGATATCTATGAAGAATCCATGATGATCCACCATGACTACGACTCCACAAGTATAGAGGACATGACGGAGCACAACACCGACAATGGCTCCGCATGCTTTGAGGACCCGGAGCACTACACCTATGACGGATCCTCATGCATGGAGGATATGGAGCACTACACCAACAATGGCTCCACATGCTTGGGTGATATGGAGTACTACACCAACAATTACTCCCCAAGCATGGATGACTTCGAGTGCGACATCGACGACGCCTCGCCAAGCATGGAGGACACGGAGAACTTCATCGACTTTGATGGCTCCTCCATGAGCCATGAAGAATTCCTCCATCATGTGGAGATGGAAGCCTACTACGCCAAGCAAGCGGAGGCGCATCATCAAGATCCCATGACCTTAAAGGCCAAGCGTGCCACACCAAAGGGCACAACCTACTTCGATGATCCACCTCCAAGGCGACAAGCGCTACCACCTCCAAGGCGACAAGCGCCACCATCGACAAGGCATCAATTGCCACCACCTAGATGGCGTCAAGCTCCATCATCTCCAAGGCGCCAAGCTCCATCACCTCCAAGGCGCCAAGCTCCGTCTCCTATCCAAACAAGAGTGGCGTCCAAACATCATATGCATCAAGAGGCGCCAAAAAACAAGACTCTTCATCGACAAACATCCTCTCATGAGCATCGCCACCATAAAGAGGATACAAGACATCGTCAAAGGCATCTTCGCCATAAAGACAAAGAATTCATGATGAGCACCAACAATAATGCTCAAGCAAGCTCAAGAAGGCACCACAAGCACAAGAAGAGTGCCAAGGCAAATGATCACCGTCGTGAGTGTCATGTGGACGACCAAGTGCGCCACCTACATCAACCATCGGCAAGGCACGCCAATGACCTCCATCGACACCATTATAGGGCACCTTCAACTACTCGTGCCACCACCACAATGGAACCGAGATAAAGCCTTCCTCCTCGCCATCAAGATTCAATGCCTACGCTTGACTTCCACGACCTCGCGAATGAGGAAAATGTAAACCTCTACTTCGCCAAGTTGGATAGCGTGAGCCTACCTCCACCACTACTACGAGATGGCCACAAGACGGTCGAGCATGATATTTTCCCTTCGACCATGGAGGAGAGCGATGATGCCCATCTTATGGCATCCAACCTTGAAGGCGACAAGGTCAAGAATGGTGAGCATGTGATGTTCCCTTCACCAAAGGAGGCGCTTGGAGTTGAGGAAACCGAGCCTATCCCCATATGCTTGAGTGATGATGTGGTACCAATCCCATGTGAGTATGAGAGCCACTTAGCCCACTTGAGTGAGAACAAGAGTGAGATGAGTGACTCCACCTTATGTGAGATTGAGTGCTTCCACTTGGAGGGCATGAGTGATACTCCTAGTGAGTTGAGAGTGGTAGTCGATAGGTCAAGTGAGACCATTTCGAATTCTAACAACTTACCCTCTACCTCTAGTGTATTCTCTTGTGTTGTGCTAGGTTTCATGGATGAAGACGCGCCAAGCCATGAAGTAATGATGCCTCAATTGTAGAAGATGTACATGGTGCACGAAGATGATGCTACGCTATGGCTACATCAAGAAGACGAAGTCGTCCACAAGGAGAACACTACTTCCACAACACCCACTTCATATGAGAGGTATGACCAAGGTAACAATAAGGGTGTTGATGATGCCATGATGCCACTAGTGGACATGATGAATTGTGAGGATATGCATGCTATGGATGATACTTGTGACATTACATATGCTTCATCCACATTCCCATGTGATCCTTTGCCTTTGCATAATATTGATCATGTGGAATTGTTTGATTGCGATATCATTGCCATAAACATGCCATGATATGCATCTTGTGTGTATCCTCCAATTGCTTCAGACTTATCTTGTCATGCTAGTCATTCAATTTCTCCCATTGCTTGTGATAAGATGAATGCTTGATATTTCACTTGTTTTTCTTGCAACAATATTGATCATATGCGTTATAATGAGATGACCCCCATAGCTTTCTCAATTTTTGGAGATTTTGATGATTGCCATGTTAAGCATGTTCCCCACTTGCATACTCACCATGCATCTATTTCATACTTGATTGACATTAATGGTGATGTACACAAGAAGAGATACGTCATGATGGATGATGTGTATCTCTACCATGCACACACGTTCTTCCTTTTGTGTATGATGTGTGTAGGTACCCGCACTATCATGTCAACCTCGGTTGAGCACGAGTTGACAAAAAGAGCTCTTGAGAGCATTCCACAAGTGAGTTCAAGATCGAACCCAGCTCTGATACCTTTTGCATGCTTTGTATCTTTCATGTTGGCAAATTGCTCTTTCCTATGGTTTGATTGCAAGCATGTTGATGGTATTATCTCTCCTTGTGACATTCATGTTTCTTCGCTTTTGGATATTGATGCTTTGTGTGTTGCAACAAAAATGTTGAAAAATTTCTCTTTCCAATGTTTTTTGTGCAACCATAATGCCATTGAGAGCATGTATTGTTAGGAGAGCTTCCAAGAATCTCGTCTTGTTGTTGCAACAAACATAAGGACCACTTGATCTTTCATTTGGTTTGTTTCCAAATATGTTGTTTTTGCTTCCGCTTGGGATATACATATTCCCATGATACTTGCTTTCGATGATTTGTGTGTGACATCTAACATGTCGAACAATTTCTCTTTCCAATGGTTGGTTTGCACACATAATGATGTTGCTTTGGATATTTTTCCTCATGTGTTTTTGCCGAATTCTCATATTCTCGCATCAAAGATGTTGATTGAAATTTTAATCCAATGCTTTGAGTGCCCCACTACTACGTTATATGGAGTTTTTGAGTTCCCACATTTGGAGGATGTTCGAACGATTTCCATGCACTTTGACCTTGCATATGCATTCCATTTTCTATCCTTGTATTGTGCTAATAGTGTTGTGAACAAGAATGGACATGCCACATTTTACATGCTCCTCTATCACGCACGGAAATATTTTGCTTGGTCTTTGTTGTGTGTAGGTAAAAATGCATACACGTCAACCTCTACCAAACACGTGTTGACAAGAAGAACCGAAGAGAGTTACCTATGTCTACCCTTCATCGAGCTATCTCTACAAGATAAGGTGATTTCCTTCTACATGAGGACTCATGCAATAATCTTCATGAATTGGCTACGCTTTGAGTGTTGCTTCGCTTTTGTTGTGAGCTTTGTAGGCTTCATGGAAGGTGAAGGAACATTGAAGTGTTGTCAAGTCAATCTTCTCGAGGACGACTATAAGGTGAACCCCAGGATCAAGAAGGTCTCTAGACCTCTTCTACTTTGTGATGATCATGTAGAGTCGAGGACGACTCTTTTTGAAGGGTGGGGGGGAGCTGATGTAGCCTGACCTACGGTCGTTACCACATCATGTTCTCCAACTTACATCATTCCTCTATGCGAGCCCAATTCCTACCCTATTGAATGGTATGATACTTCATACTCCGCCACATATGCATGATAGGTACACACCGACGAGTACGAAGATGAGGGAGGAAGCCGGAGGACTCATGCCCGACAAGACGGAGGCTTGGAAGAGGAGACGGAAGAAGCTCCAGCTGGAATCGGCGACAGAACCGGCGAACCGGAGCCACCGCCGGAATCCCCGGCGACAGCACTGATGAACCGGACGCACCGCCGGAAATCCCGGCGCCAGGACCGGTCGACCGGCACCACCTCCGAAACCGCTTGTAGAGAGCCCTTCTGGCGCCCGACCGGAATAACCGGCGACGACCGGAAATCCCGGCACCAGATCCGGCGCCACTGGACTCATCGCCGGAATCCCCTGCTTGCGCGTGGATCTGGGTTTGATGCCCTGGAATACCCCTTTGCCTAGTTTATTCCCAAACTACCCCCTTGTTTAGTGGCTGGCCTATAAATAGAGCCTCCACCCCTCATGTACCCCTTAGGCATAGATGATAGACTAAAGACAACCCCCATTGTGGAATCTCTAGTTTTGCCTCATCCCCTTTACCAAGGGGACTGACTATCGTCACCAACCTCGATTGGACTTTGCATCACGCATCCATCGTTGAACAAGGCCTTGGAGTTTGGTGTATCATCTCCAAGTTGTCAAGACCCTTCCCAAGGTGTTCATCCCTCTCCGATATGGATTTGAGGGAGCATGTTGACCAATCTTTCCTTGCGAGGATTCAATCAGACCGGTGGACGCCGTTCGGGAGCAATCAACCTTGTATCGTGTGAGTTTTGCGTGTGTTCATCGTGTTCTTCGCGAGGTGTGTGTTCGCTTCCGCTACCTTTTCCCTTTCCCCTCGCTTTCCCATCGATTTGACCACGAGATCCGTGAAGATCGGGCCACCCAAGAGGTTAACCCCTTCATCACTAAAATTGCACCAAGAAATAATTTTCTGCCAAATGACCTATGTTATATATATATATATATATATATATATATATATATGCCTTTTGTTACCATGGTGCGTACATTTGAGCTTTTGAAGGAAATATATCTGAATCTAGAGCTAATTACCAAATAGTGAAACTTAATTTTTCTATATGAACAATCAAACATATATGTAAGAGGTATATACATTTTTAGTCCCACATCTTGTACCGCTGGAGCGTTTTAGTCCCACATCTTACAAAGGGAGCAAAACTAGTCCCACAACTTGCATTCGATGAGCATTTTAGTCCAATTTAGCCCGATTTCACCGAGTTTGACCAAATTCATCCAACTATGGCGTTATAACTTTTAAAAAATGATCTTGTGTATTTTTTTGTGGCACTTATGTCCTTGGTGCTAACCAACAAGCAGTGGTAGGCACAAAAAATAGTTAACATTATAGCATGGGAGGAAGGAATTAAACTCATGACCTTAGCATCACTAACCACTTGCCCAAGCCACTACACTACTAGTAATGATTATATAACCTAATAAGGCGTAATTCTTTTTACACAATATAGACACGCGCATACACATTCAAATACTCATGTCCGCAGTCAAAGTAATATCGTGCATGGAGGCTTTTATTTTAAAACTCGCGCTATATGGAGCTAGCCATTTGTTTTGAATATTTGAATATGCAATTTAAAGTATAAAACACCTTATAAAAATACGTACAGGTGGAAAATGATATAAGCTTTCGGTGTGAAAATTTTTAAACCGAATTGATTACACTAGGTCTGCACAAAAAAAGACTTCTAAAAAGAAACGAAGAAACAACCCCAAATCTCTAATTTTATTTTTTCTATGTAGCCTAGAACACAAATTATTTCAGATTGGAAATTTAGATTTTAAAGAATTTTTACAATTTTAGAACACATATTTTTTGATGTTCAAAACAAAGGTTTATATTACTCACACGTATGTTGAGTTAGGATACGTGGGCCTGAAATTAATGTATAATAAACGGATGTTCTCATATTTAACAAATCTTGGTGTGTGTATTACTGGCAAGCTTCTGCTAATTTATTGGCATGGTCCTGAGTTTGACCCCCATTATTGCTATTATTAGATTTTATTATTTGATCATTGACAAGTGGGTCCGCTTATACAGGGGTCATTTTGCAAAAATCTCTAGAATGAGTTCCGCCCTACAAGTGAATGAATTCGATTAAATTTGCTGAAATTCGACTAAATTGGACTAAAATGCTCCTTAGATGCAAGTTGTGGGACTAGTTTTGCTATTATTAGATTTTATTATTTGATCATTGACAAGTGGGTCCGCCTATACAGGGGTCATTTTGCAAAAATCTCTAGAATGAGTTCCGCCCTACAAGTGAATGAATTCGATTAAATTTGCTGAAATCCGACTAAATTGGACTAAAATGCTCCTTAGATGCAAGTTGTGAGACTAGTTTTGCTCACTTTGCAAGATGTGGGACTAAAAATGTATATACCTCTATATGTAAATCATTGATACTATTCATGGTAAAATTTATGCTAAGATGGGAATAATTCTCTTATCAAGAAAAAATAAGAAAAGTATTTTATAGAACTGCATCCCCACATATGATTTGTAGTGATTTATACTCTAAGATTCTAGAGTTACACACAGTCGATATATTATAAGTCCATCTAACAAATAAAGGAAGATTTACCCACCATAATTATAACACTTAGAATGTTAGGCAAAACAACTCTTAGAATGTTAGGCGAAGGCAGTAACAGCTTCACTTTACTTGCATGGCTGTTGTTGATAGCAAAACTATAATCTCCCACTACTTGAAAAATTGAAACTCGGATGAACATTGCTGATGAGATTATTGTTGTTCCAAAATCTGCAAGGCATCACGTAGCAAATCACCATGCATCAAGAAATTCATATAAAGATCTTCACTAGAAGCCTAGGAACATTAGGATACAATAAATGTGTTAGTTTTCCACACTGCATCAATCATAAAATTTAATCAAACATGATTGGAGAGTGTACCGATAAATATATGGTCATGAGGATCCAAACGAAGATATCAGCAATTTGTTGCCCCGAACAGCCGAGTTGGCACCTTTAAAGGAATTACCCACCTTTCCCATATAGTAATTCTTACTTCACCGTGTTTGTATAGAGGAGGCAAGCTTTAGAATTAAGTTATAAAATGCATCAGTGTTATCGAGTGATACTCAAGTGTAGACCTCGAGATAAAGATGAGAATGAATGAGAATTTAGATAGTTTAAAAAATAGTGCAATATTATTTATATCATATCCATTAAATGTACCTAGTGGGAAATCTGAGAACCCTGTAAAATATAAAAACAAAGATTGCTTCGTTTCAACGTAAAGTACTAGCATGCTACCTATGGGTTCAAGTACTCCCTCTGATCCATATTAGTCGACTTGGATTTGTTAAAATTTAGATAAATCTAGACATTATTAGTATATAGGTTTATCCAAATTTGAACAAATCCAAGTCAACTAATATGGGTCGGAGGGAGTATTATTTTTAACTGGACAATGAATAAGAATCGATATGGTGGGTAAGATTATCCTATCACTTTTTAGGTGCAATACCCATTCAAAAAAATATAACAACATGTAGGACATGCATAGCTTATTTCAAGAGAAGTGCCCAAGCTTCTTCTAACATTTACTCGGGTATGCCTATGCATGCATGTTATATTGCTGCTACAGTTTTCAAAATGGAAATGCTGAACGGCTAGTTTAAATCATCAAAAATATTGAATTTGTTAATGAATTCTTATTTCTGTTAAGATTTTCAATCGTAGAAAGTGGACGTACACTAAAAATTTATAATCGATACGCTGAACCACAATAATCCGGTATGAAGACCAGTAATACAAAGGTATCCCAGCTAACCGATGTGCTGAGTCCATGTTCAATTAAGCATCCTCAAAAATACTCTCCTCCTCACTCTTGGGTGACTCAGAAGCTCGGCGACTCAAGCACCGTCGCTCACGTAAAGGGTGTAGAACCTCTGCCTAATCTAATCAACTGAATGTTTCTCGGATGAACTAAGCGATGTACCAAAGAATAAAATTTAAAATGAGTCATCTATTAACATTAAAAAAAAACTACATGGCGTACTATATTTTGTGAGAACCGCTAGATGAGACATCGTCTATGTGAAAAAAAAGGTATATGTTTTTTCTGGTGGAAAAACAAACTGAATCCAAATGGAAAAAAATACTAAGATATAAACTGGCCTATTAGATTGCAGAAAAATAATTAAGTGTGAAGATGTGTATAGATGCCAGCTAAATATTTTTTATGTCAGCTTAAAAAAATAGATAAACCTAGAACCACATTGATGCAAGTGGAAAGATGGAAACATCTGCAGAAAGTATAAAAAAAAATCATAATTTCTGACATACCCAAGCAGGACACTTGGTATTGACGCTGAAAGATGTCAAAACAAAAGAGTGGACTGCGTAATACTCTCTCTTGCTACTACTCTCACCCGTATTCAATGTGCATGGTGAAGATAATCGCGAAGATAGCATATATCTAGCAAGGGTACATCATCTTCAAGCAAGAGCATGTATGTAGGTATATTCATAAAATTTTAGAAAAAACCAAAAAATTAACTTTTTCTGGCATGCTAAATCCCTATCTCCATTTTTTGAGCACTTATGTGTAGTGATTGAAAATACCTAAATATAGAATCGTCTAATAATATATTTGTTCCACTCTTTAAAATCTTCTACAGTGCACGGAAAAATATATATACCTGTAGGATCTAAATGGAACTTCTGAGTCCCGGCCGGCTGAAACCACCAACAAAAATTAAATGATCCTTTTGCAAGGGACTATAACTTTAGCTTCTTGGATCATTGGGATTGAGTAATAATAAGATTTTTGGAGCCGAAGACCCAAGTTTTCAAAGATGGAAAACCATATATTTGCATCATCTTAATACGGTTAAATAAAGAATTAGGAAAAAACATTATCAACACTTCATCGAGTGGTTTAATAATCTACTCCCTCCGTCTCAAAATAGATGTCTCAAGTTTTTCAAAATTTGAATAAATTTATATACTAAATAGTGTCTAGATTGTTAAATTTTGATAAATTTAAGACATCTATTTTGAGACGGAAAAGTAGGATTGTTTTTTGTTTCCTTTTGTACAGTTTTACATTTTGCATTGAGGATTTTTTCATGTTTCTCTTCCAACACAAAAAAGTAAAATGAAACTACATGTAATGTCAACTCATATATTTTATGCCGAGCTGAAAATCAAATTCATATTCTACCGAAGACATACATGCACAATTACACACGAAAGAAGGGCACAGTACCTCATAAGAATAAAATATTCCAGACTTTGTCAGCTCCTCGCTATGGATTTCGTACTGACACATCAGTCCAAGCTTGAATCATCACACACGGTCATAAAATCAAGAGGACTGTAATGAAACAAAGATAATGAAGAGAAGGTAATGAATCTCTAGACACTAATTTTGTAGATTGATGGAAAATAATCTTCCCCAATGGTACGTCAAGATCATGTCACGTCGTGTACATGTGACCCGTCCAGACGTATATGCGTGTTGCAACTTTCTAGTCGATCAATCAACAAATCAAGCTAGCCCTTTCTTCTCGCGTATCACATGTTTGTGCTGCAGGTTCCGATCGACTCTAGGAAAGTTCGATCCGCAGCTAGCTTGGCGATGCGAATCGATCTGCAGCCTGCCAACATCTCGCGATTTCCTTTTTTTTTTTGAACATGGATAGGGTGCCGACGCACCCTCATATATTGCATCTCAAAAATATTATACATCGTGTATTACAAACCCGAGTTGCCTTATCTTTTCGATAGCAGCAATCACTGGGCATAATGTGTTGTTATGAGCTTGGTTCCTGCAAGAACAGATAGGCTCAGATCCTACTGATCCTGTTGCCTGTTGTGCATAATTGTGGGCTACTCCATTAATTTCTCTTGAAATATGATAGATGGAGCCTAGCAGTGGGTGAGCAAGCTTCTGATATTCAATTGCTTGACTTCTAATTTCCCAAATCATATTGATATCTGTAGCCCCTTGAGCCACTGCTGCCTTTGCCAATGTTAGGTTGTCAGTGAAGAATATTGGCCTTGTTAATTTCATAGCATCAACAAACACTAGTGGAAACGAGGTCTTTTGTTGATCCCGAAAAGGGGCTCTAACACCGGTTCTTCTACGAACCGGTGTTAAAGGGGGGGCCGTACCAGCGTGGTCCCTGTGGCAAAAAAGGAGCCCCCCTTTAACACCGGTTCGTGCCACGAACCGGTGTTAAAGGTTCCTGCATGTGGTTACAGATTTCTTTAACACCGGTTCGTGGCATGAACCGGTGTTAAAGGGGGGGGGCTATATAAGACACCACCCCAGCCCACACACACCCCACTCTTCCATTCTTTCACATTTTGGAGCCTAGCAAGAGGGTGTGAAGAGTGCTAGTTTGTGTTTTTTTCATATGCACTAGAGGTGTTCGGTGAAATGCCCGAGAGCTCAAAATAAGATTTCTTGTTGCTCTTTCCGTCTCGATCGAGGTCGGCAACTATAGTTTCATGTGTCATTGATGTACTATATATATATAAATGGTCATCTCCCTATTATTTTTTGATATATACTACATATTAATGTAGATGAATCGACAATGGATGTACGGTGACCGCCGCACTTCCGAGTACATTACGGGCCTCCAAAATTTCATCGTTGTGGCTAATGCAAACCGTGGTCACAATGGTTTTATGTGCTGTCCGTGTGTTCACTGTCAGAACAAGAAAGACTACTCAAATACCAGAACCATTCACGCCCACCTGCTTCGATCCGGTTTCATGCCCAGCTATAATTGTTGGACCAAGCACGGAGAAAAAGGGGTTGTGATGGAAGACAACGAAGAAGAAGAGGATGATGAAAACTATCATAATATGTATCCTGAATATGATGATAATGCAACGGAGGTAGATAATGAAGATCAAGAGGGAGCAGATGGGCCCGCTGATGACGATCTTGGTCGGGCCACATCGATACAAAGGAAGAAAGTGAAACTGAAAAGGAGAAGGAGAAGCTGGAGCAGATGTTAAAGGATCACAAAACATTGTTGTATCCAACTTGCGAAGATGGCCACAAAAAGCTAGGTGCCACAATGGATTTGCTGCAATGGAAGGCAGAGAATGGTGTGACAACAGCATTTTCAAAGTTGTTGGTAAAATGAAGAATCTTCTTCCAAGAAATAATGAGTTGCTGACAAGGTACATACCAAGCAAAGAAGGTTGTACGCCTCTAGGATTAGACGTGCATAAGATACATGCCTGCATTAATGACTGCATCCTCTACCGCGGTGAGAAGTACGAGAATTTGGATGCATGCCCGGTATGCACTGCACTGCGGTATAAGATCAGACGAGACGATCCTGGCGATGTTGAGGGCGAGGCCCCTAGGAAGAAGTTTCCCGCCAAGGTTATGTGGTATGCTCCTATAATACCACGGTTAAAACGTCTCTTCAGAAATAAAGAGCATGCCAAGTTGTTGCGGTGGCACATGGAAGACCGTAAGAAAGACGCGATGTTGAGACACCCCGCTGATGGGTCACAGTGGAGAAAAGTCGAGCGAGAGTACCCGGACTTCGCACGTGACGCAAGGAACTTAAGGTTTGGTATAAGTACAGACGTCATGAATCCTTTTGGTGAGCAGAGCTGCAGTCACAACACCTGGCCTGTGACCCTATGTATCTATAACCTTCCTCCTTGGTTGTGTATGAAGAGGAAGTTCATTATGATGCCAGTGCTCATCCAAGGCCCGAGGCAACTCGGCAACGACATTGATGTGTACCTAAGGCCATTAGTTGAAGAACTTTTACAGCTGTGGGCCAAACCAGGTGTACGTATGTGGGATGAGAACAAAGGGGAGCCATTTGACCTACGAGCATTGCTTTTCGTAACCATCAATGATTGGCCTGCTCTTAGTAACATTTCAGGGCAGACAAACAAGGGATACAATGCATGCACACACTGTTTAGATGATACTGAAAGTGTATATTTGGATAAATGTAAGAAGGTTGTGTACCTAGGGTATCGCCGATTTCTTTCGAACCTGCATCCAGTAAGAAAGAAAGGCAAGCATTTCAAACGTCTGGCAGAACCCCGGAGGAAGCCTGTCCTCCGTACCGGTGAGGAGGTATTTGGTATGGTCAAGGACCTAGAAGTAATCTTTGGAAAAGGTCCTGGCAGTCTATCTGTTCCGAATGATGATGCCAGACACGCGCCCATGTGGAAGAAGCAATCTATATTTTGGGACCTACCCTATTGGAAAGTCTTATAGGTCTGCTCTTCAATCGACGTGATGCACGTGACGAAGAATGTTTGCGTGAACCTGCTAGGCTTTCTAGGAGTGTATGGGAAGACAAAAGATACACCGGAAGCACGACAGGACCAGCAACGTCTGAAGGCCCCTGAAGAGCCTATGCATCCTAAGAACGAGAAGGGTAAACGATGCCACTTAACTCCTGCCAGCTACGCTCTTACCAAAGCAGAGAAGGAAATCTTTTTTGAATGTCTGAGCAGTATCAAGGTCCCGTCTGGCTTCTCGTCGAATATAAAGGGAATAATAAATATGGCAGAGAAAAAATTCCAAAACCTGAAGCCTCATGACTGCCACGTGATTATGACACAATTGCTTCTGATTGCATTGAGGGGGCTTCTACCTGAAAATGTTCGAGTACCCATTGTGAAGCTATGTGCATTCCTCAATGCAATATCTCAGAAGGTAATCGATCCAGAAAGCCTACCAGGGTTACAAACAGATGTGGCCCAATGTCTTGTAAGCTTTGAGTTGGTGTTCCCACCATCCTTCTTCAATATTATGACGCATCTCCTGGTTCACCTAGTAGAAGAGATTGCCATTCTCGGTCCTGTATTTCTACACAATATGTTCCCCTTTGAGAGGTACATGGGAGTCTTAAAGAAATATTTTCATAACCGTGCTAGGCCAGAAGGAAGCATCTCCAAGGGCTATGTAATGAGGAGGTCATTGAGTTCTGTGTTGATTTTATTCGACCTTAAGGCGATTGGTGTTCCGTAATCACGACATGAGGGAGATCGTGGAAAAGGCACCCTAGGATGTAAAGCAATGATATTTAGGACGGCATTCTATCAATAAAGCACACTACACGGTTTTACAAAGATCTATCTTGGTTGCCCGTATATCAATGAACACAAGAATTTAATACGCCTCAAACACCCGGGGCAGTCTGATGAATGGATTATAAGTGAACACATGGCGAGTTTTGGCGGCTGGCTGCAAAGACTTCTCACGAATAACACCACTGTTGGGGATCAGCTGTACTTGTTAGCTGTGACACCGTCTTCGATTGTATGTACTTTCCAAGGGCGAGATAAATGGGAATACATTTTACACGATAGGCCAAGATAAAAGAGCACCAACCAAAAGCAGTGGTGTCCGCTTTGCAGCAGAAGACAATGGGCAAAAGACCACGTATTATGGGTTCATAGAGGAGATATGGGAACTTGACTATGGACCTAATTTTAAGGTCCCCTTGTTTCGATGCAAATGGGTCAAGCTAACAGGAGGAGGGGTTGAGGTAGACAAGAAGTACAGAATGACACAGGTGGATATCAACAATCTTATGAAGAACTTAGACGAACCATTCGTCCTAGCCAATGATGTGGCTCAGGTTTTCTATGTGAAGGACATGTCCTCCAAACCAAAAAAAAGAAAAAATATGCAAACGAATACATCATATGATGAGCCAAAGCATCACATAGTTCTTTCAGGGAAAAGAAATATCGTGGGAATCGAGGACAAGACAGATATGTCGAAGATTATAATAAGTTTGATGAAATTCCGCCCTTCACAAAGGAAAACTGACCCAAGCATTCCGTTAAGTAAAGAGGATGCTCCATGGTTACGTCTGAAGCGATCATAAGGAAGGACATATGCCAAGAAGTTCATGCTCATATTATGTAACTCTAGTTCATGTTTTTAATATTAATACATGTCTTGAGTGTTAGTCATGTTTTGTGGATGGACCGGGACTATGAGAAGAAGTTGTCCCGATTCGTACTTACCATTAAGATCTGATCTCCAAACGCGCGCGGTCACATATTAGGGAGTGCCTCTATGACCAGTTTCTTGGAGATGCCGGAGGACTAGGATCCGTTGGCATCTCCCTGAAACTGGCCGTAGTGGTGTCCCTGCTCTCGAAAACCATCTTGCAGCTTTGTAACTTCTCTAACTAGATCAATACACCTGGGAGCTAACTAATTTCACATATTAGGGAGTGCCTCTATGACCAGTTTCTCGGAGATGCCGGAGGACTGGGCTCCGTCGGCATCTCCCTGAAACTGGCCGTAGTGGTGTCCCTGCCTCAAACTGGCTGGAGGACTGGACTCACAAGGATGCCTATTTATAGTACAAGCAGCTCGACATAGTGTTGACACTTACGAAATAATGTCGACACTCACCCCTATTATTAGTGCTGACTCGTGTTTTGTCCCGGTTGGTGTCTCCAACCGGGACTAAAGGTTCATCTTTAGTCCCGGTTGGTGACACCATCCGGGACAAGGTACACGCCGCACGACATAATGTCGACACTCACCCCTATTATTAGTGTTGACTCGTGTTTTGTCCCGGTTGGTGTCTCCAACCGGGACTAAAGGTTCATCTTTAGTCCCGGTTGGTGACACCATCCGGGACAAGGTACACGCCGCACGACATAATGTCGACACTCACCCCTATTATTAGTGCTGACTCGTGTTTTGTCCCGGTTGGTGTCTCCAACCGGGACTAAAGGTTCATCTTTAGTCCCGGTTGGTGTCTCCAACCGGGACTAAAGGTTCATCCCGCCATTTTTTCCCGCCATTTTTCTTCCCGCCAGATCTTCTTCCCGCCATTTTTCTTCCCGCCAGTTCTTCCCTCCAGTTCTTCCCGCTAGTTCACTATATATATATGTAGGGGGTTGGCCTCCATTGTCATTGCACATCTCTAGACTCATATCTGCAACCTCATCACTCTTTCCCATGGCTTCCACCGTAGCACTAACCCCCAGGGAGGCGGAGGCGCTTTGCGCCTCGAACTACCCCTGCCCGCCATGCTACTGTGTCCCCGTCGGCTGGATCTTTGGCGTCGAGGCGTGCAGTTCCTCTGTCCCTCTAGGTGTGGCGCCGGATGGCAATCACGAACCACTACTACTTCGAGCTCACGCCAGAGCAGCGGAGGAATCCCAGATGGCATCCTGACTATTTCCCTACTTGGGAAGCCTTCTTCGTGGATCGGCATGAGAGGGCTCGCCCGAGCACGAGGACGGCCCAC
Organism: Avena longiglumis; assembly: GCA_030063025.1. Taxonomy (NCBI): domain Eukaryota; kingdom Viridiplantae; phylum Streptophyta; class Magnoliopsida; order Poales; family Poaceae; genus Avena; species Avena longiglumis. Next base: position 302,458,489 of record CP125978.1, read on the forward strand.
CTCCTCCTAACTTCAACGAGGCCGGCCGTCGGCTATGGTGGCGCGGTCGGACTCTCCAGAGCGTCATGGCCTATGACACTGCCGCCGACTCTAACCCCCGTCTGCGCTACCCTCAAGTCCAGCCCACGCGCTACCCTCAAGTCCAGCCCGCGCGTACTCTCCAGAGGTTCAATTACGGCAACCCCGACGACGACAGCGATGATGGCGGCGGCGAATACGATGACTACAGTGGCGAGTATTACAGGTGTAGGCAGGAGCATGACTGAATCACTCCAACATTCCGAAACAAGTTCGGCCGATTGTTACTTAATCTGGCCATGTATCTTAATTTTCCGTTATTTTAAGTATCTTGATTTTAGTTCAGTTCCGATTGTTACTTAATCTGGCCATGTATCTTAATTTTCAGTTCTTTTATGTATCTTAATTTTCAGTTCGCCCGCTTTATGTAACTTGTCTCAAAATGACCTATCTCATTCGAGGTTTCTTGGCTTTCGGGTCAAATGACCAATGTTATGGCTAGAATCAAGGCATAGTTTGTGATAATATGGCCATATTGTGCATACATGTGCATCATGGCATGGCAAACAATGTTGCAAGAGGAAGTTTTCCTTTTTATCGCACCAAAAAGGCATTTTCCATTTTCCGAGCATAAAAAACGGACGGTTTTGTGAAGCAACCACCAAATGGATAATTCAAAAAACCACCGACACATTTTACAAAAATACTAGACCACCTTATATGCACAATGTACCAACAGGGGGATCTGAAACTTTTCCGTCCACCTCTGGTGAAAAATACAAATTCCTACCGAATCGGCAGGAAGTGGGTCACATATGAACTACAAGTACATGATACGATGCTCATGATTTTTTACAAAAATCATTTTTAGGTTCACAATATGCTATTTTATCAAAAAAAATGCAAGTTGAGCGAGGCTTGGTGAGATTCAAGTGTATACAAAAGATGCGACATTTAAATATCCAATCAATTCAAAAATGTTAATACAAAAGATGCGGCATTAAAATATGATTTGATCTAATAAAAATCATTTTTTAGATGCTTAATATTTCTTATGTTCAAAGTTTTAGGATTTAACAATTTATTTTTGTTTGAATTGAATAATCAAAATTTATATGTAAGTGTTTTAGTTATTTTGAAAATTTTCATGTAAAGTAAATATAAAATGATTTACATGAATGGATAGATATTATTTTTTAAAAATTATGATATATTATTCATATTTTTCTGAGTTGAAATGAAAAAGATATGAATTTTCTAAATTCATATCATATTTTTTGAATTAAAAAAGCCCCTTTAATGCATGAAATAAATGCCCCCCCTTTAACACCGGTTCCAGACAGGAACCGGTGTTAAAAGCGATATTCGTTCCACAACACTTTCTTTAACACCGGTTCGGGCTGGAACCGGTGTTAAAGAGAAATAATACACGCTGAACGAATTCCCCTTTAACACCGGTTCCAGCCCCGAACCGGTGTTAAAGGGGTATTAAATGCGCCATCCCCTTCCTTTCTTCCCCCCAGAGCCAGATCGCCACCGCCCAGAGCCCCGAACCCCTCGCCGTCGCCCTCGCCACCGAAGCCCTCCAGCCCTCGCCGTCGCCCTACCGCCACTGCGCCACCATCACCGGCCAAGCAAACAAACACCACCGCCACCGTCGTGCGCCACCGGCCGACCGGGCGCCTACAAGAACTCCCCAGCGTGGTGAGCTAGCGGACGCGCTGGTCGTCCTCTGTTTCCTCCTCTCTGTTTCTCCCTTCTGTTTGTCGCGGCTCCCCTTTGCAGGCTGCGCTCTGCCATGTCGCTGGCCGCCTCTACCCGGTCCTCTGTCCGCCGTTGCAGCTGCCTGTCGTCGCCGTGCTCGCCCGTTGCCTCCCCGTGCTCGCCCCCGTGCTCGCCCGTGCCTCCCCGTGCTCGCCCCCGAGCAGTTCCTCGCCGGAGCCGTCCTCCCCACGCGAGCTCTCTCGCGAGCGCGTCCACGGATTGGGGCCCTCCGAACAGATGTACCAAGATGAAATCGAACCCCTCCGAACAGATGTACCAAGATGAAATCGAACAAGCTTTGTAGAAAGTATGATTTCAAACCATTGTACTTATTAGTAGTAGCTAGGATCAAATCGGACACGAGGACAGCTTTGACGTGGTAGCTCGCGTCATCGGGTGTGGCGGGCAGGAGCGGATACGCGAGCGCGTCCACGGATTGGGGCCAATGACAGGGAAGTGGAGGGGATGGGTGAGGGAGGCGGATTCGTCGGGGAGGCCCAGGGCCCAGGCGTGGTACGGGGACGGCCTCCCCTCTCGGCTGCGGGGGCGGCCTAGGTGGGGTGCAAGCTCCGGTGGTGGCCATGGGGTGCGAGCTCGCGATGCGGCCTAGGTGGGGTGCGAGCTCCGATGTGGCATCCCCTCGTGCAGGGCCTATCTTGGGGACATCCCCTCCACATTGTATCTGTTCTACCAAGTTGTTTTCCGTCGCTATAATGCTTGCCTCGGCCTCCTCTTTCGAACAACGCCTGTTTTAGGTAGGCCGCATCACGCTACCTCGCGCGCCCTAGGTCGCTCTCCAACGCCGCCAGCCGCCGCTTTCTGGAGCATCCTCCAGTCAGCCACTGTAGCTAGCCCTCTCATATGCATCCGGGATTTCTCCGAATTAGGGTTTGGACCCCTCGGAACTCGTTTAAAATGATCAAGCATCCTTAGGGTTTTAATTTCATTTGTGTATTTTGTATGAATAATATGTATATTTGTCTATGAATCCAAGTCCACTTGAATGTTTACACTCTTACTCTAGATAATATTATTGTTTTAGAAACTATGGATCCACTTAGTAGAAACCTTGAAGAAGAAGAAATAATGGAGAACATTATTGATGAGGACACCTCACAATATCTGAACTTGGAGGGACATGATGACGACAACTCAAGTACTAGTCATGGAGAAGATGAAGACTCCGGTGAACGCAATTTAATGGTTACAAAGTCCGGCGAGGTATATGCATTGATTAAGCCTCTGCTGACTTCCACAAACAATCTTCTTCTACATGTATTAATTAACGCTTCTTTCTTCTTTTAGCCCTCTGGATCGACCAGCCAGCAACCATCTTCTTCTATGAAAAAGAGCAAGCGAGGCTGGAGTTCTTGTTAGGGACCAAATCCCAATCACAATTGAAAATTGGAATAAGCCAAAGAAGGGCGACGATACCTTTGTCGATGACAGATCCAAAGAAACGCTTTGGAATTCGTTGTTGGTAAATTTCACCCTTCCGCCAGAGGAGGATGAAAACAACCCGGTTATAAAGGAAAAGGTCAAAGAGTGGACTCTAAAGAAGATGGTGACGCGCTTTCATGGCTGGAAGACAAAATTGAACAAATTTGTCAAATCTGGCGAGACTCAAATTTCAAGACGATATTATGCGAAGATAAGACCTTGGCCCGAATTTGAGACATATAAAAAGTGCTATAGCTAAAAAGAGGTCGAAACCAATACGCTTAATGCCCCGAAGAAGGAATATCACCAGAGGACGGGTCGGTGGCTACATATCTCGAGAGGCCTAAGTGGGAGGAAGCTAAGAAGGCCTGGCGAGAGAGGATCACACCCAGACGGATGGGTGGGACCTACGTGCAAAGACTTGGTTCTACGGAATCGGGCAAGGTTGGACCCGAAGCAGATTGTGTATCTTCCCAACCATCCTTGCCAAACCCGTCATGAACTCATCACGGCATACGAGGAAACATCCGCCAGGACCTTCCATCCCGACAGAGAGAATGACCAGCTCACACGCGCCATCGGTAAAAAAGAACACCCTGGACATGCACGAGGCACAAGGGGGTATGACGTGGAAGGATGAGTTTGCCGAGTGGAGCGACTCTTACAGATGGCGCGGCAGAAAAGAAAAAGAGCGTATAGAGCGGATGACACAGATAGAACATGCACTTGCGGCGCTGCAGGCGCAAGTGAATGCACAACAGAGCCATCAAGATACCGGCCCATCTCAGCGGCACGAAGAGCCTGCATTAGAAGCTGCCGGCGGCCGGACTCTCACGCGGAAGCGGTGTGGCTTCCACGAGAAACGTGCCCACGCGTGAAATGTCGGGTCCTCGATACCCCGTGGATGAGATCACGGAGAGCGAACACGCTGAGCTGCATGTGATATTAATGGGCTTATCCATTAAGGTGGCTGTCGGCTATGCCTTACCTCCTGTAGCTGGTGGAACTTACCACTGCCGACCGATTCCAGATGGCTATGCTATTGTCGGGGTGGATGAGGTTGTGAAGGAATATGAGGAAGCACAGCTTGACCATGCTACGGTGAAGGGAAACTCAACTCAAATTTGCGGTGAAAACAACCATTCTTTGGAAGAAGGAACACATTGTGCTTCCAAATTGGAGGTCACTGCACCCCTGTCTCCATAGCGTCGTGATCTGAGCCGCTTCAGCTATCTCTGCTTGGCAGACCATCTCCGGCTGACATCCATCTCCGCCCGTCGGCCATCTCTGCATGACAGCCATCTCCGCCCGTCGACCATCTCCGGTGCTTCAGCCATCTCCTCGGTGTAAGCGGAAGAGCACCGCCACGAGGAGCATCAAGGTACTGCCACAAAGAAATCCAGAAACCGTATGCCAAAGAGTTCAAAAACTACGTCCGCAGCCTTCCGCCAAGCCATTGCCGGTTTTACCGTGGAATCGCAGCGACGAGGAGACCAATAGGATCTCGGAAGAACAGGTCAAGAAATTATTTGCACCTAGACGGCCGAGCCAAAGGAGAAAATAGATCCGCGGTGGTGGAGAAGTTTTACAATAATCTTTTGAAACCTGAAACCCCACTTGTCTTGGGACTACGGCCAGATTTTGAAGGCGGATGCAAGCGCCGTAGGGAGACTGAAAGTAGCAATCGTGAGGCACCCTGAAAACAGTTCCCATGCTCGAGAGCAGAAAACCAATCATGTGCCCGCTCCAAATGTTCGACACACGAGACGCTCCTCCGTAAATGATTACGAGGCAAAGCTACAAAGAAAGGCCAATGAGATGGGGATGACTTACATTGCATACTTGAACGTCATGGGAGACAACTTGCCCAAATGCGATGCCAACCCCATACAGCCATGGAAGTATGGGAAGAATCTCAAGAAAGAGGAGCTCAAGACTCTACCAACAAAGATGCGAAAATTGCACAAGTGGTACCTTCATTTCGCAAGACGAGAAAGGTAGAATGGATCACACGCATATAAGAGATGATATTTTCTTCATGGAGATGACGCGATTGACTTCAACATTCAAGACTTGCATTTTCTATTCAATCGGAAGGAACTCGACAAAGTCATCGGCCTTTATTGTGTGTAAGTACTATTTCTATAATTTATATCTCATCTCATTCACTTTATTAATTGCATGTATATATATATGCTCACCATATATGTATATACTATTATGCAGGAAAAGGTTATGGAATGCAGGAAAGGAGGCCCTTTTGACATTGGGTTCGTTGACCCAAATAGAGTTCATGAAGAAGTGGTAGAAACCAAACCCGCAAAGCGAAGATTACTTGCTAACGTCTTTCTTGAGACAACAAACCAAAAGGGAAATACTATTGCCTTACAACTTCTCGTGAGTCTTGTTACCCTCTCTCTTGTACACATTCTATTTCAGCTTACTCGATGTTAAGTGTAACGATGATGAGTTATGCGTCGTAGGTTCCACTTTATTCTGCTAGTCATTCAACCCGACTCAGGAAAAGTCCTTGTCATGGACTCGTTACGAAAAGAAAAAGAGATATGGGCAAACTTTAGAGAGATGCTCCAGAGGTAATTTCAATCATATTATCGCACTAGATCGGCAACTTTTGTGACAATAAGTAATTAATTACTCCTTTATCCATTTTCTTTGTCGGACAGGGTTTGGAAAAGGTTCACGGGCAGGGCCGTGGGTGAATGGTCAGAAGAACTAAAATTTGTAGACCAAAATGTAAGTAATACTAGCTAGCTTCCAATTCCATGATATCATGCTTTATTGATTATTATTTTGATTGAACTCTCTATTCTCGTAAAGTGCGCGCATCAGGGACACGACAATAACTTATGTGGGTACTATGTTTGCGAATTCATTCGCAACACGATATGTGCGACGGGCCAAGCCGCACTAGAACAACTTAGAGTAAGTAAACAAAGTCCACAACATTATTTTATTACCATCAGTTGTGTTGAGTTTTATTCTTATATATATATTGACGGCCCATTCTTCATATATATTCAGATCGAACGGATGCGGGACCAACTCCTACCATTTGAACGCATACGAGCCATTCAAGAGGAATTGACGGGGTTCATACTTGATGAGGTCGTAATGCTTGGCGGAGAACTCTTTAGATATCCACCAAAATGAACGATGACGATGTATGTGCCGATGACGATGTTTGTGTATAATAATAGTTGCTTAATTATTCATGTCCTCGTATGTACCGATGACGATTTATGTGTATACCGCTCCCGATCGATTCCCCCTCGCTCCCCCCTCCCGCAGAAATACGCCGAAGCAGGCGGAGGCGATGGCGAGATTTAGGCCGTTTTCACGCATGGCAGAACCTTTAACACCGGTTCAGATCTGAACCGGTGTTAAAAGGCTGAGACTCTGCAGCGACGTCGCCACCCTTTAACACCGGTTCGTATAAGAACCGGTGTTAAAGGGCCCCCCTCTAACACCGAACCCTCAACAGCGGTTGGGGAACCGTTGTTAGAGGGCCCTCCCAACCGGAGTTAAAGGGGGGGGGGCTGCACTAGTGAAAGTTTGCAGCAAGATTCAGAGCTTGAGCTTCAGCCTACAAAGGAGATGACACTTCTTTTTTTGATGCCAAGATGAAAACATTTGTTCTTTCTTCGTCCTGCAAAGATTGGGAAAAGTAAATTCCAATTCCCGCCGTAGCAGTTGAAGCTCCAGGTTGCTTCCTCCAGGCTACATCGATGTAAATCTTTGGACCTGCAAAATGGAAATCAGTAGGAACTGATACTCCCACAGTTCTCTTTGGAGAGTGAGTGGATTGTATTAGATCTTCCGTCTCTAAATCTTTTAGAAGAGCTGCAGTGTGTATTGGCACCTGTTGAGGGGAGTTCTTTTTCCTGCAAAACAATTTATCGTTTCTGTCCTTCCAGATGCACCAAAGGAAAGTAAAAAAGATAATTCAGATTGATAGTTGGGTGATTCTGGTTAAGCAAATTCACAATGATTTGAGATATATCTAAAGTATTAGTTGTTAAGCTTTCACTTTTTATGTAACAAGGGGGAAGCAGCCAAGCAACTTTAGCAAAAGGACAGAGAAAGAACAGGTGAGATTCAGTTTCAGGAATATTACACCTGCAGCAATTCTTGTCAATATGGGTAGAGAATTGAGAGCCTCTAGCACCAGTGGTGAGCGCCCCACTCAGTAATCTCCAAGCAAAAGTCTTCACTCTGGGAATCATTTTGTTGCACTTCCAGACTCTCTTTAGAATTTCCTTTGTTGAATCTTGGACCTGTTCTGGCCTAGGAGTACCTGTAGCAAAAAGCCAAGACAAACAAGTTTTGTATGTAGACTTGGAGTTGCATTTTCCATTTGGGGTTGGTTTCCAACAAAGGATGTCTTCTTCTTCAGAAGGAATAACATTAGTATTCTTAATAGCCTGGGCCACACTGTTACTGAACAGACTCTCAAGAAGATTGATATCCCAGTTCTGGGTATTGGGTAGCCAAAGTTGGTTTATACTATAAGGTTATCATAAATAGTTTCCCAACCAGAAAACCAAGGAGTGCTCCAGATAGAGGAATTTCCTCTGCAGATTTGATAATAGGAATTGTTGCTAAGAAGATTCCTGACTTTTAAAATTGAGGACCAGAAAGCAGATTTTGGGATGTTCTAGCTTGCTCTCCAGATGGATGAATCTGGAAAATATTTTGCTTTGAGCACACTTTGCATAAAGGAGTTTGGGTTTTCAGCAATTCTCCAAGCAGCAGAAAGTATGAGGCCCATATTAGTGGCTTGCAAATTTCTAACCCCCAGACCCCCATCAGGTTTGGGAGCACAAATGTTATTCCAAGCAGTTAAGCAAAGGGACTTTTTTGAGGGCTTAGAGGAAGAGCCAGTCCACCAGAAGATTCACATAATAGCCTGAAGCTTTTTGAGGAGTTTTTTAGAAAACAGAAGGTTTGACATATAATAGACATGGATTGAGGCCAAAACAGATTTGATTAGTTCTAACCTGGCAGCATGGGACAGAGAGTTAGCCTTGTAAGTGGAAAGTTTGGATTTGAATTTCTGAATTATGAAGTTGTAGGCTTCACTTCTATTTCTGGCAAGCAGAATGAGAGGGTGACCTAGGTGAGTAAAGTTTTCATCAATTGTTGGAACAGGAAAGATCTGAGTAATATTCCTAACCATTGTAGGATCAACCCTTTTGCTAAAAATGATGCCAGATTTTGACCAGTTAGGTGTTTGCCCAGAAATGGTACAGAAATGATGAAGGATGTTTTTGATTGCTTGAGCTTCTTGAATTGTGGCAATCCCACAGACCAGGAGATCATCAGCAAAGACCAGAGAATGAATTGGAGGGCAATGAGGCCCCAGAGAGATTCCAGTAAGTTATGCTTTTGTCAAAGCTTCAGATAACATAATTGAAAGCTCATTGATGCCAAGAATAAAAAGGTAAGGGGATAAAGGGCACCCTTGTCTTATACCTCTGGAGCTGGTAAATATTGCATAATCTTGCCCATTTATAATAACAGAAAATACTGGAGAAGAGATACAAGCATGGACCATCTTAATAAAGTGGGGATGCAAATTTTTCCTGGCCAGGGCTTTACAGATAAAATTCCACTCTATTCTATCAAAGGCTTTAGCAAGGTCGATTTTAAGCATAAAATCCTTAGAATTCCAACTAGACAGATTGAAAGAGTGCGTGATTTCCTGAGCAATAATAATGTTTTCACTAATTCTCCTTCCTTCAATGAAAGCTTGTTGAGAAGGGTGAATATGGTCTGGGAGATGTGGCTTAAGTCTATTGGCTAGGCATTTGGAGATGATCTTATAAACCACATTACAAAGGCTTATGGGTCTGTAATCAGTGGGGACAGTAGGGATGAGTTTTTTAGGAATGAGGGCAATATGAGTGTCACTGATATGATGGGGCAGAGTAGCTGTAACAAAAAAATTCCTAACCATTCTTGTAAGATCATTCCCAATCCAGTCCCAAGTGGCAAGGTAAAACTCAACATTAAATCCATCGGGACCTGGGGAAGCATTTCTTTTCATATCATTCAAAACCTCCCAAATTTCTTCTTTTTCAGGGATGGAGTAAGTAGGTTCATTGGGAATGTGATGACTAGAGTGCGTAATAACTTGGAAATCATTATTATTGGAGGAGGTGAAAATGGATCTAAAGTAAGAGACAAAGGTATTTGCAATTTGATCAGGCATATGATCGGTTACATCTTGTTCATCTTTTATAGACAGGATCATATTCCTCCTTCTCCTTTTGGCAATAGCTCTATGGAAGAAAGTAGTGTTTCTATCACCATCTTTAACCCACAGTTTTTTCGCCCTTTGCATATTTGCATCATTTATTTTTGTAATATTTTGTTCATACCTTTCTACCAACTTTGCTTCTCTTTGTTGGTCCTGCTGATCCAGTGGAAGCGTCTGGATCTTCTCAATTTCATTTTCCAGCTCCTTAAGCTCCTCCTGCAAAGGCTTTTTCTTCCTGCACCAAACTTTTAACTTTGAAGCAAGGTTGTTAGTTCTTTTAGTGAAATAAACATTTGAGTAGATATTCCAGCAATTCTTTGCATAGCTTTGAAAATCTTCCTCCCTAAGCCACCAATTTTCAAATTTGAAAGAGTTTCTGGGTTTGCAAAGTTTACCTTCAGTGGAGAGAAGGATGGGTGCATGATCACTAAAAGTGTGTATAAGAGGCATGTTGTAAACATTTGATACAGGATAAACAGAGCACCATTCATGGTTAACTAGGCATCTATCTAATCTTTGAAAAAGGGGTTTTGAAGAGAAGCGTCGATTTTTCCAAGTGTAAGAAGGACTAGTAAAGCCAATATCAAACAAACCACAGCTTTTAACAAAAGAACGGAAAGCAAACATGCGATTATAATTTACATTAGGGGTGCTTTTGTCTGAGTCATACAGAAGGTCGTTCATATCACCAATCCATATAAAGGGGAGGTTGCTGTTATAATACACAAAGTGAGCAACATGTTGCCAGATAGTACTAGTAGTACGGTGGTAAGGATCGCCATAGATACAAACAAGGCCAAAATTCTGGTTTTTGGCACGATCCATAACTACAGCTAAAACTAGATTACTAGATTGCAGGTGCAAATCAACATCTACTTCATCTGACCACATCACCTAGAGACCCCCAGCTTTCCTCTGAGAAGGCACTACAATGCAATCATTCATATTAAATCTAGAGCAAATGTTAGTGGCAGTGAACTTTGAGTTTTTTGTTTCAGAGATGAATGTTACCTGAGGTTTTGTTGCAGCTATCATTCGAGCAAGATGGCATAGTTTAGGACTGCCAAGGGTCTTGCCCATCCCTTGACAGTTCCATGCCAAGGCCTTCATGGCTCCCGTGGCGCCTTGAAGGCTGGCACCAACGCCTGATTCGCTGAAGATTCTTCCTGAGCCAAATAGACCTGTAGATTGTTCTCATTACCTAAAGAAGTTGCTGTAGGTTGAGTCTCGCGTCGAGCATCGAGGTGTCCGCCGGGGCTAGTAGCATGATGAGGAGTATAGAGAGCCACGTAGGGCTCGATAAGCTCCTAGGAGGAGAGAACGCACCCCTGCGAGAATCATCAGAACCCTCCGAAGCAGGGGAGATCAACGAGAGATGCCATGGATCGAATTCGGCAGTGTCTCCGGAGCCTGAAACTTCCTGTCTGCTAGACGGAGAAGAGTTGGGGAGCAGATTTCTTCCCAGAGCAGAGCTACTGTTCCTGCGCACATCAGTGCTAGTGCCCATGCCCATGGCTGTTGGAGAACGGAGCCAAATGGAAGCACCAGAGCGATTTAAACTAAATCCCAGAGGAGGTCGGAGCTGAGCTCCAGCTTGAGGCGATTGGCTTTTATCCCAGTGAGACCTTCGTGAACGAGTCCCAGTCTTTGGATCGGCGGTGCCCCGGTGGACAGAGGTTGGATTGGGGAAAGCTGTTGGAGATCCTCCAATGAAATATGTACCTGCGACAGATCGATGTTGATCTCGGGCCTCCAGTTGTCACTGTCTTTCTTGAAGCTCATTCATGCCCGCCTGCTGTGGTACGCGGGTGCTGATCTCCTCCTCAGACCCTCTTCTAGATCCCCCATTGCTCCTTGCTGGCCGGCCGGAGGCAAGCCTCCGACCAAGCCCTCTTCATATCCTCGAAGAGCTGCTCCACTATATCTTTGAGCCGCGTCTCCTGCGAAGGAGTGAGATCCTCTTCTTTTTGGGGGTGGCTGATATTTTTCAGGATGCTCTGGTCTGTCCTCAATCTGTCTCTTATTGATTCCTTCCTGGTAGAAGCGGTGTGAGAAGAGCTGGGGAACATTATGCACTTCTTGTCCTTCATTGCTGGGGAGGTGTTCTTTCAGAGAGGCAAGCTGTAGCTGGTGAGAAGTGTTTCCTCTCTCTCTGATGCTCTCTAGAGAAGAAGAATGGGGCGTTGTAGACAACTAATTTCTAGTTGCATCAGTATATAAAATTCCTTTTTGCTTATCTGGGCCATGGATAGAAGAGGAATTTTTTGGCAGGCCTTGGCCTGGATCCATGTGCTGGCCCAAGATTGAAAGATTTGGGGCCTGAATATTATCTTTTCCTGCCCTCTTTAAAATTTCAGTCTCTTCTTCTACAGTGTACGGAAGGATTGTTTCAGTTCCCACTCTGTTCACCTGACTCTGTCTCGCATTTACTTCCATGTCCATCACCTGACAGCTCTGTTGAATCTCTTGAACTGGCTGAGTTGTATTGCACTCCATCTGTAATGCACCGCCCTCACCCATGTCCATTCCTCCACGCGGCAAGTTGCTGACAGCTTCTCCCCTTACGTGTCCCTCTTGCATGGCGCCTTGACTCTGAAGTGTAATGGAAGGCCACGCGTCCCTGGCAAGAACAGTGCCTTCGTCTACCTTCAGCTGCTTCCTAGTATCATCATCCTGCCAATTGCTTTTAGCTTTGCAATGCATCCCTCTAGTTTTTTCCATCTGAATCAACATTGCCATTGGAGATAATTCCTCTAACTCTTTATCTCTTGCTGTGTTAATAAACACATTATTGAAGACCGAGAGCTCCCTGCTTTGGAACGTGCTTAAGATAGGATTTTCTTGCGACACTCTCTGCTTCACACCTTGTGGGATTTTTTCCTCACTTATAATCCAAGCACCATATCTTTGAAACGGGACTTGGTCAGGATCCTGATGAAGCTTGATCCGATCTGTCACAATGCAATTCCTGAGATAACAATTATTGAATGTGTGAAACATAACTCCACAGAACAAGCAAATTCTTCCAATTTTTTCATAGTGCAAGTAGGCTATCCCTTCTTGGAGTGTGCCTAGCTTAAGCTTAATTCTGTCCAAGATCGGGTTGCACACAGTGTGCCTGATTACTCCCCAGATATAATCAGGGTGGCTGAATAGCATGTTTTCCTTCAACTCATGGAATTCAGAGGGTGCTCCTATTATCTTGAGAATATTCCTAAGGAGGTCTACCGATCTGTTCTTCCAGGGAACACCATATATTCTTATTGTAACATACACATACTTGAAACAATACCTTGGCTTTCCCTTCTTAATCATGAAGTCATTTTGCTCGTTCTCATATCCTTCTCCTTTATCATCAGCAAACTCTAATAAAAGAACATCTGGACCCATCATCCAGGGTTGTTTCTTGAAAACCCACATGAGAGACTCGAAGGATGCTAAGGAGGCTCTGAAAACATACCTATGCACTTGGGTGATATCTCCATAATGCTGTCTCCAAGCTCTTCTCATCTGTTGCTAAACTGCCGTAAGGGAGACATCTCTAGGAGGGCCTCTGGTAGCTGCAAGCTTAAAATATAGACTGTGCTTGCTATCCTGTAACTTGCTACTCTGGCTCTGTTCTTGGTTCTCTAACATCATGAATCGCATGGTCATCTCTAACGAGGGGATCTCCGGGGCATGAATCACCGGAGGATTGTGCGGAGCACTTGAGCTACCTTCTTGCCGAACAAGAGAGATGGGAGTAAGGTCCATCCCTTATCTAGCCGCAGCTTCCCAGTCAGGAAGGACACGACTATTCACACCAATAAACTGTTGGTGAACAAACTGATTTGGAGTGGGAGTGGGAGGTTGGTGGAGATCTGGAGTTGTAGGTCTGGTTGGATCAAGGGGAGAGTGTTGAAGCGGATTCATGGCTGTAGACTTTGGTTAGAGATTGAAGGAGGAAGGAGAGGAATTTAGAGGAGGAGCAGCATTACGCCATACGCCACCTTGGGAAAAGCCGCGAGGAGGACTTTCAAGATTTCCTTGATTTTGGCATGCAGCTGACGACGATAGCTCCGCGGATCGATCTCAGGCGGGGAGAGGTAGCTTGAGACGTTGCTGCAATTGGCTCGACGGCGCTATGGAGGAGGCGATAGCTCTACGATAATGGCAGCTCAAGGGGGCTTTGGCGGCGGTGAACAGATTGGTGCATAGTTTTGTCCTGATAAGATCGATGTAGGTTTATTTTACAACGATGGCTAAGGTGGGCAATTTGTTAAAAATATAAGAGTACAACTTTTTTTCCTGTTATCTAACGGTTGAGGTTCTGTGCTCTCTTAGATCAATGGTCCAATTTCTCTATTTTTGTGTGATATTCTACTCTATTTTTCTATTTTCTGGTTAAGACGTAATATACTTTTAATATATAATAGATTACATTAATTAATATGTAAATCCATATTACAAAATATGATTCGACCCGAAATACCTTTCGGTTTCCATCCTATATCCTCCGAACAAATTCGGAACTTTCCGGAACAATTCCAGTCTTCTCACTGGAATTTTTCTGGTTTCCTTTCTTTCTTCGAACAAGTTCGGATCTTTCTTCATGAAACAATTCCGACTTTCTCTACTATGATTCCAACTTACGGATAATCTCCAGCTCGTCACACCCTTAAGTGGATCCCCTCATGGCTCGGGAATGGCACCGACATGACCAAGACTCCTCTTGCGTCAATGATCAGCAGCGGGACCGGGATGCCCATAATGACCCCCTGTGCATTCCAGATTGACAATGCCATTTGAACCGTAAACGTCGAGTTAATTTCCCTTTGTTTATTCGATACTAATTGTCCAAGATCCGATCATTAGGTATCTCCATACCTTGTTCAATCTCGTTACCGACAAGTACTATTTACTTGTTACCGCGATATTACATCCCCGTGACATAGTCACATGTTGCAATATTTATTGGATGTAATCTCACCAAGTCGGCCTAACTGTATCTTACCCGTCACTAGGTGAACAAATCCCGCTCTTGATGCAGTCTCCTCAATCTGTTCCTCCGGATATCCAACGACACCTTTATGATCACCATTTCACTGAATGACATTAAGTGCCATCAAAGTAACCTCGGGAGACAATGATTTGATATGGTCTAAGGTGAAGGAGACTTCATTTTTGACTATTGAAACGCTGAACCTTGTGACTTGATCGTGTCGCAATCCCTGAGAAATGTCCTTCACCAATGTTATAACCTCGTTGTCAACTAGCCCTACCATTCATGATCAGGAAACCTTGATCATTAGTTGCCCAACGAACTAGTATCAATAGAGGCTACTAGGGACTTATGTTTCATATCATACCTGTATCAATATTTCCACTTGATATAGTTATATCACAACATGATACTATTACGAACTTATTGGAATATGAAAATAATAAACCTTTTATTATTTTTCTCTAGGGCATATTTTCTTCAGTCTCCCACTTGCACTAGAGTACAAATAATCTAGCTGACATTTATTAATCAAAAACCATATCCCCATATGTATTTATTGATCATGCTGCTCATGAGAAACGTCATGTCCTTGTTCTGTTTTACCAAATCAGTATGTCTTTTGCAAATCATTAATGTCTTCCTAATTTTGACATTCCCTACATTATCTCATAATGGGTTGAAGTATTCATTTTGGCGAGTGAGACTTTGTTTCTATTCGTTTACAATAACGGTCGTTGAGTCAATTTAACATTCACTGTTGTCATGTAAACTCCAGAAACACACTTAGAGAAGTCGAACTTCTTTAGCCAAAATATACTTTTATCTTTATGTAGATCTTAGTGCATAACATGCAACTATGTGCCTAACTTATCTTCTTGTCATTTAAGAACAATCTTAACTCTGGTTAAGTGATTAACTCAAGAATCACCTCAAGACATTTCCTTCCAACCAGATCCTTAGGTCAAATTACGTCGAGTATACAATATGGTTCCATGGAAGAACCTATGACTGAGGCATAAGAGATTTCAACACATCTCTTTCTTTATTTTAACCATAGTTGTAATACCGAGTCTAACTCAATGCTTCATACAAGTAAGAACGACTTTCTTATCTTGTTCTGATATGGGTCTCCTTGTGGATTTACTCTTAGGGTGTCCCGATCTTCAAGGATTTGAGCCGGGGAGTGAGGGGAAACACGATGAACATGATGAACACAATGCAAATGCAAGGTAAAGATACAAACGCACGCAAACACAACCCGATTCGATTTTCTCCCATTGGTTCGAACAACCAATCTAATAGAATCCTCGGTAAGAGACCTTGCGGTAGAATCACCAAAAGAGAGATTGACAAGCGGATGATAGAATCCAAATCAAAGGAGAGAGGGTAGAAACCAAGTAGAATCCCAAAGGGGAGGGACCTAGCACTACTATAATCCTTGACAAGGAGAGACCAAAATCTTGAGGAGGGTCTTGATGACTTGGAGAGAACACCAAACTCCAAGGCCAGAGAGTAGAAACCAAGTAGAATCCCAAAGGGGAGAGACCTTGCACTACTAGAATCCTTGACAAGGAGAGACCAAAATCTTGAGGAGGGTCTTGATGACTTGGAGAGAACACCGAACTCCAAGGCCTTGTACAACTCATAGATTAACTATATAGAGGGGTTACCATCTAGGGTTAGGCACATTCCTTATTTCTAGGTTTTCAAGGAGGGGGTGGGGGCTTATATATAGGCCAACCACAAGCTAGGGGTAAAATAGGCATAAATAGAAGGTTCTGGGTGTTACATGGGCTAGGCCCACTTAAGGCACGCGGGCTTGTTGCTCTTGCACCGAAGACTCCGGGGTCGAGGGCCAGAGAGTCCGGGGTGGTCAGAGACTCCGGTCGGGGCTTCGGTCTCGGGGGTAGTATCCAGGGCGGCATACAGAGACTTCCAGGCAATGGTCTGAAGTCTTGTCTAGAGTCCTTGGGGAACCAGGTCGAGACTCCGGGGTCTGGGGGCGAAGACTCCGGTCCTTGTTCAGTAGCTTATTGCGTCTCCTATTCCAAGCCTCTTGCTTGGGTGTCTTGGCTCCTGGTTCATCCTTGTCGCATCCTCTTGGCATCATGGCCATGGTCCTAGTCATATCATGGGCATTTGTCTCAAGTAGAATTCCATTCACATGATAACCAAAGGAGGGCGAGATATGGAACGAATTCACTTTTGTGGGTTTGGTTGGGGTGGCATGATGTAGACCAATGGTGAACGCCATGTGTTGGGCTGCATCATCTCCCCCCGCTTGAAAACGAATCGGGCACGATGAAGTGACATCATCATGCAAGGAGAGAGGTGTACCCATAGTCTTGAGCATGTATGCGGTTGGATATCCTATACCGTAGCCTTTCTCAAATTGGTTGAAGATCTTGAAGTTGAGCTTGTGATCAAGTCGTGGTTGGAGATCTTGTAGCCTGTTCCTTGTAGGTGGTTGTTGAGCTTGTGTACCTTGCAAAACTGACAACAAAGAGAGAGTTGTATGATGGATTGTTAGTATGGGTCACACTCAAATCACTCTTCTCACTTTTGGTGGCACGCAATGCGACACTCATGATTTTACCACTCATTTGAGTCTTTTGGCACTCACTCACATGATGGTGGTTCACTCTCTCACCACTCATCTCACAAGGGTCCTTAGCTTGCTTTATCTTGGGCAGCGACGTCATGTTGGAAGTGATAACCTGGCTTGGCGTCATAGGTTGGAGCACAAACGTCTTATCATTCCATTTGAAAGAGTATTGGTTGGAGATATCATCATGTATTACACCCTTGTCGTATTGCCATGGTCTTCCACGAAGCATGTGACACACAATAATTGGCACGACATCACACTCGACGGTGTCTTGATATGGGCCAATCTTGAAGGGTACATTGACCTTTTGCTTGATTTGGATGGTGCCAATGTCATCAAGACATTTGAACTGATATGGATGAGGGTGTTCCATGTATGATAACTTGAGTTTATCACAAATTTCGATGCTCGCAAGGTTGTGACAACTTCCTCAACCAATGATTACCTTTATGGACTTTCCATCAATTCTGGCTCATGTTTGGTCCTCTCTTGGAACGGCGTGGGTTGTAAAGACTTGGGCGATGACAAGTGAGGGACATGGATCATGTTCACATATGAGCATATCCTCAACTTGCCTTGTTTTGTCCATTGTGGTAGCATATTGAGTCAAATCTTCATATTCTTCTTCACTCAAGGAGTACGTGGCACCATTCTCATCCATTAGCATAACTCTCGTGTTGATGCACTCATAAGACTTGTGGCACTTTCCTCCACACTTGTAGCAAACGACTTGACTATCTGTTGTTGTGTTGGATGAGGATGCCATAGGGGTCTTGGTTTGCTTAGAGGAGCTTGGTTCTTGGTTTGTTGGCTTGGAGGAGTCATTCTCGTTTATTGAAGCGAAGTATGCCCTTTGCTTCTCATAATCATTTTCCTTTTGCAAGTGACGCTCGGCCTTGGTGGCTTGGTGTAGAAGGTTCACTAGAGTCTTGTAAGGTTGGAAATCGACTATTTTGCATATTGGTCGGATCAATCCATTGAGGAACCGTGTGATTGTTTGCTCCTCGAGCTCCTCCACATCGGCTCTCATCATAGTTATATCCATTTCCTTGTAGAACTCTTCAATTGTCTTTGTGCCTTGCTTCAAGTTTTGTATCTTGTCGCAGTGGTCTTGGTGCTAGTGCTCGGGTACAAATCTTGCATACATCACGTTATTCATCTCGGTCCAAGTGGTGACCGATGGTTCCTATAGCTTCTCATGATTGCTTTGATAGTCTTCCCCACCAAACATTGGCATAGTCCTCAAACTCAAGAGATGCCATTGCAACTTTCTTATCTTCCGAAAATTTGTGGACTCGGAAGATCTTGTCGACTTTGAGCTCCCATTCAAGATATGCATCGACATTTTCTTCTCCTTTGAACTTGGCATAACGAACTTGAGCTTACCAAACTTTCCATGGTCACACTCATGGTGGTTGTTGCAACGTTCATGGTGCATACTTGCATCACTTGGTGGGCATGGAGGCGGCCGGAGAGGATCTTGATTACCTTGGGGCGATGGTGGAGGACGAGCTTGATGATGCTCTAAGTCCCTTATTTGTATTTGCTTTCCAATTTTGGCATTCGTAGCTTGTCGATGTCAGTGGTGATGTTGTGCATGTCGATTGTTGTGTCAATCTTGGCGCGCATCCGCATCATCATCGCTTGTATCCCATGGCGGTGCTTGATTTTGTTGATTAGACACATGGTGGTCATGAGGAGGATGGCAGCGCCTATCATTGTGGTTTTATTCATCATGATGTTCTCATGGGCGTTGCATTCTGATGATTGCTTGTTGTGGTGGTGTACCATGCTCTTGGTGTTGTTATTGAGGTTGAGGAGCATTTTGGTCCACCACTTGAGCATGACAGTGAGAAGCTTGTTGGTCCCCATTATGGTGGCGGGGTTCGCCACGACGAGAGTTGGATCTTGAAGACTCGCCATGTCGACTTGAGGAACGCGTGCATGATGAACTTGACGAGCTTGAGAGATAACCATGTCGGTTGCCAAGGTTGGCAATAGCTTGGTGAAGAGCTTGGAATTAAGCATGATGCTCCGCTTGATGTTGTAGATCATGATACTCAAATTCTTGGAAAGTATCATCGAGAAGGTTCTCAAGTCGCTCGAATTGAGTGTTGAATTCTTGGCGTTGCGCCCATAAGTTGTGGCTGGTGGAAAAATTGTCTTGGTTATTGAAGTTGCTACCTCCACTAGCTCCGCTTACCCTAGACATTGTGCACAAACACATGTGATAGAGATAGTGATATTGGTGGAATGGTAATTGCTAACTTTCCTCACTGGAGTAAAAAATTGGAAAGATTGTTCTTGCTGAGGGCAAAGCGAATAGCAGGTACACAAGACACACACACAAAGGCCTATGGTGGTAGGTTAGGAAGGTGGATAGAAAATGGAATAATCAAAAAAAAAATTTATTATCAAAAGTGGGTAAAATCTAACAAAAACAAAGTCAAAGGAAAAGGTCAAAGAGGGTGACGAGAACCTACTACTATACACACACGATGGAGATTAATGTGGCTAGCATGACTATGAAAAAGAGAAATGAACACAATTGGTCCTAACAAAGACTAAAGCTCGGTGTCATGCCAACACTTGGAGAGACTGTAACTCGTTTGCACAAGATTGAGAAGCAACATATTTGAAGGCTTGCCTTGCTCTTACTAACACTCTTGCTTAGATGTTTTGGACTCTCTTTTGTATTGGTATCTTTCTCTTTTTATTTTGCTTAAAAGATTTTTTTTGTATCTCTTTTTTCCTTTCTATGATATGGAGTCAAGTTTGATATTGACTCTATACTATGACCATGCAAGAGCAAGCGCACAATGCTTCGGCAACCATAAGAGGAGCTACTCTCGATAGGTTAGGTAACACACAAATGAAGAAGGGGGGTTAACAAGGGTGGTGCAAGTTATACCTTGTGGTGATGTTGGGCTTGCAATCGTTTGTGGAGGGTTGGTTCGAGGTCTGTGGTGTCGATGTCGAGCGCGAGGTATTGTTGCGGAATCTTGGTTAGATTACAGACACGCACACAGAACACAAACATACAAAGGAAATCAGTCGAAAAAGGAAAAGCGGTCAAAATGGTTTGTATAGGCCGGAGACTCCGGGGTATGGGGTCCAGAAACTCCGAGGGGGCGGAGACTCCGGGTTTCGGCAGCCAGATACTCCGGGGGAGTCATGATGAACAACTTGTGTGCTTGAGAAAAAATTCGGCCCTTGAACCCTCAAATCTAGAAAATTTTGACCAAATTAGGCTGGGAAACGCAGGACAAGGGTAGACCAACTCCAAAGACAAGTTTCTATTGGACCAAAACCACAATAAACTCACCAAAACGAGAGATCGATCCAAAAGAAATTTGGGGCTATTTTTTGGTATTTTCGAATTTATGGTGGCAATCAATGAACAAAGTCAAATCCGTGGCAACCGAAAGCTGCTGATACCAGTTGATATGGGTCTCCTTGTGAATTTACCCTTAGGTTGGCCCAATCTTCACGGATTTGAGGCGAGGAGTGAGGGGAAACACGATGAACATGATGAACGCAATGCAAACGCAAGGTAAAGATACAAACACAACCCGATTCGATTTGCTCCCGTTGGTTCGAACAACAATCCAATAGAACCCTCGATGAGGGACCTTGTGGTAGAATCACCAAAGGTGAGATTGGCAAGAGGATGATAGAATCCAAGTCAAAGGAGAGAGTATCAACCAAGTAGAGTCCCAAAGGGGAGAGACCTAGCACTACTAGAATCCTTGACAAGGAGAGACCAAACACTTGAGGAGGGTCTTGACGACTTGGAGACGGACAACAAACTCCAAGGCCTTGTACAACTCATAGATTAACTATAGAGATGGGTTCCGTTTAGGGTTAGGCACATGCCTTCTTTCATCTTCAACTCTAGGGTTTCACGGAGGGGGTGTGGGCTTATGTATAGGCCAGCCACGAGCTAGGGGTAAAATATGCATAAATAGAAGGTTCTAGGCGTTACATGGGCCAGTCCCACTCAAGGCGCGTAGGCCTGTTTCTCTTGCACCGGAGACTCTGGGGTCGAGGGCGGGAGAATTAGGGGTGGCCGGAGACTCCGGAAGGGGCTTCAGTCTCGGAGGTAGTATCCGGGGCGGCATATAGAGACTTCCATGCGATGGTCCGAAGTCTTGTCCGGAGTCCTTGGGGCGCTAGGCCGGAGACTCCGGGGTGTATGGTTGGAGACTCCGGGGTCTGGGGGCGGAGACTCCGGTCCTTGTTCAACAGCTTCTTGCGTCTCCTCTTCTAGGCCTCTTATTGGGTGTCTTGGCTCCTGGTTCATCCTTGTCGCATCCTCTTGGCATCATGGTCATGGTCCTAGTAATATCATGGGCATTTGTTTCAAGTAGAATTCTATTCACATGATGACCTAAGGAGGGCGAGATATGGAACAAATTCACCTTTGTGGGGTTTGGTTGGTGTGGCATGATGTAGACCAATGGTGAACGCGATGTGTTGGGCTTCATCATGTTCCATACTGAACTCCTTCAGAATCTTACCTAGGACACTCTGAACACATTCAGAATAAATTCCAGAAATCATTCATTCAATATTTTTTATTAAACTTACCAATTTATCTCGATAGATTCCATTGTTTAATAACTTCTTCAACTTCATCCATATTTACTATCTTAAATACTATTAATACCAATCGCATCATTCATATATGTCATCCACATATTTCAGAATAATAACACACTCCCACTCAAATATGGCATCCATATATGAGATCCAGGGACTAGCTCCCACTCCAAATGGCATCCATATATGAGATGCAGGGATTTCACTTAGCTCCCACTCAAAAATATGTATTCTACATATTGAGTCTTAGCCAAGCCATTAAGATTCCACTCAAAATATGTCTCTTACATATTAAGGTTAAGCTAAGCCAATATTCTCCTACTCAAATGAAAGTCCTCTCAACAATCTTGGACATTCCAAAATTCTTTGATCATTATCAAATTGAGAATTCCAGCTATGAGGTCCCAATGTACATATATTGCTAGTGTAAATCCAATAGACTCAAGCATCGCTACATTTGTAGTCAACTCCTTGAATTTGTCCAAACTTTCTTTGTGACAAATCGAGCCTTATGTCTTTCATTCATTTCTTTCTCATGACTTTGCAGTCCTCTAGAAATATTAAGTAAACCTCTTTAGTTAATAAGATCAAGTAACACATTACTTTTCAATATTGAATCTAACTTAATACAGGATTTCATGACTCCTAGTTATTTCTTGCATTTAGGTCCATCATGCTTTTTTGTATTTCATAGATATGTCTATGTTGAAACAACATGACAAGTGAATCAAGATATAATTCCGCAAACTTGTAGAGTATATATTCTTGAATCCTACTTTCTTTTGTAAAAGCATTCGTTGAAACTTTATGATCATTATCATTAGTTTCTCCTCTATTTGTAGAGTTTGGTTTCACGAAACATTTTGCTGCGCCACTTAACAATCAGGAGGTAATTTCAACTACCTTGTTTTGGACTTTACTTTCTTCCACCTATATCTTCATCAAGACACATAAACTTAGGACAAAAACAGGTTTGCCCTCTGTGGAACATGTATTCATAGTTGCCCAAGAATACGCTACAAAGATTTGTTTATTCACCACGATTTCGAATCATTGAAATCTACAAAACCTCGAACATCTCATAACTCTTATGGTGTTGTTTCCACGAAATCTTAGATGTCCCTTTGTATTTCAAAAGAGTGTTTGCTTATTTTGATCTCTAACTCTAAACGATAACTATAACCCTGATAAGAGATAATATTAGAACACATGTATCTAATACAAAATGATTATGATATCTAGACATATCAACACCTTGAATTTGTCGAATTACCATAATTTGCGAAACATCTTTCACAAGTCCTTTTATGCCAAAATTTCAACTTAACTACTTTATTCATATCGATCAAATCAAAGAGACTTTGTATTCCTGTTAATTCCATATCCTTCTTTGTTTTGAACTCATTTGAACAATTCAAATCATTTCAAAACTACTATTTCATTAAGTAAATACACCTATTCACTTAAGTCCACAATGAAATAATGATTTCCACTATTTGTTGAAAATACGATACATCACTATGCATAAATTTCAACATTTCTTCGCATATCATCGTTTTACCGGAATGCAGAGGTTTAGTCATCTTGCCAAATGATGCATGAATTTTGCAAAGTCTCTAGATCAAATATCTAAGACCCCGATTTTCATCCAAGTGAAAAACATGCAATAACCACCTTGACTTAAACAATAGTGTCACTTCGTTATTAACCTTTGGATATCTTTTAGAATTCTAATCCTTTATAAATTCTTAAACTATTATCATTAACATAGTGATGAGAATAACTCATTTATAATCATAATGTGACCATAAAGGTATTACCCATAAGAACAGTACAACTGGATTGTAACTTATTCACATGAATAATCGTCTTGCCAAAAAGCAAGACACACAAACAAGAATTATAAAATTATATTCAAGTCCACTAAATCCAAATGATAAAATTTGAGTGAAGGAGTGATGTCAGCCATCAACTAGTTTACTTGCCGTCATCAAACCACATTTCCTCAATTCTAGCAATTCTCAAGCAGGCCATCATGTCTTCACAAAACGAGACAAGTATCCAATACTTCGTAAACTGCAACGAGTTTTGCAAGAATCACATTTATAACTTTTGCGGTGACCCAGCATACCACTGCATGATGTAGTACACTATAGTCGTTGACATAACACCAATGAAACACCGTTCACTAGTATTACATCCCTCAGAGTAGTACAACAGAAACATAGCAGGTCCAAGACATGACTATAGGTTACAACTCAACTCTTTACACAAGATCCAGAGAACACTCTAGGTTAAAGAGAGAGATAGAAACTTCTTACGAAGAAGAATCAGGAATAAATAACTCATAGCTACCATACTTATGAAACTACTAGCTGAACTACTAGGCTTGCATTGCTCCTATTGCAATACTCTACAGAAAGAGGTTCTATGGTTAGAAATTCTATTCTTATCTAATCAGCAACTTCGTCTTCACTTGAGTTGATGTATATGCTGACTTTCTTGACTTCATTGAAGAGCTTTAGCTTTTGGTGATGATTCCTGGAGCATAACTTGATGTAGACATCGTCTAATCTGGCTTTAGAACCTAGCCAGGGTTAAGAAGTTACTTTGAGCCCGAGCGTACTCAACAAGTCCACTAGAGGAATGTTTGATGCACTAGAGCTACAGCCACAGACCATAGGTCGTAGGCAATGCAGGTTTTCGTAAACATTTCTTCAAAGGTTGCTTTTATTCTGAAAAGCTATGTCCGCCAGCCTTCACGGGTTTACCAGAACTTTCATGGAGTTTCTTCCCCGCCGCGTTCGCAGCTCCTTCCCGGAACAGGGAGTAACAAGTTACAGTTCTTACACTCTGCAGAGGTGCGTCACTTTACCCATGAGAGATCTTAGATTTGTTGCACATCCGAATTGCAGGTTCTTTCACACTTGGTGTGAGTCCCAGACTAATATCCAAGCCAATTACTGCCTTCTCCGTGACCCCGCATGTCTCCTTGGTGTACGCCAGCCCACCTATTGAATTATGGCAATGGCAGTACAAACCGTTCAGATGACGGAACTACCGTGGGACGTTGAGGGCTCCCACCCATATGCTGCATATCCTCTACGAATTACCATAAATAATATGCATGCTACGAGTGATAATAGACACGACCCGCACATCCAGCTCCATGCGAGAGGGAAAAGATACAACTGACTTCTCTGTACGATTCCAAATCTCATGGTCAACGCGTAATATACGACGCAAGAATCACTGGCGACATTGGTTGTTAAGTCCTAGGTAATATGTTCCTTTACTACCGAAACTCTTATAGTAGGTTATTACCTCATGGTAAATAACCTATAATCATATTATTATGAAAATAGTGTTTTCTGTCCTTTTTCAAATGCAGGTGATGACAACACTGGATTTGCAAAATACTTTAGAGAAAATAATCAAAGGACATGAGCAAGTGTGAACTTGCCTTTTGTGATTGCAAGATTATGCACTCACGGTCTTCAAGACAATATAAAAGATCCAATATCTGAAATCAGCATCATTGGTCCAGTAAGGACTAATGTTTAAAGAAGCAAGATGCTTTTATGCATAAGTAATGTAATGCAAGTTGATAAACACAAATCCCGAGAATAACGTTGTTCTAGGGTTTGGATACTGGAAAGGGTTTCCTTGATATGTGTTGCCCTTTTAGATTAAGTTTCATACATGTGCTTTTTATTAAGGCTTGTGAGTGTGTGGGAAACAACATGTATTTATACAACAACAAAATACACAATATGGAATGCTACTCAAGGTTGTTCACATCTTAATTGTTTATCTTCAAGTTTTACTTTACAAGTAATGTCACTTATAAAGAATTTAAGTATTAACAATCTTATTATACAAGTAAAGTATAAAGTAAGGTGTTTACCATTAATTGTCATATGTTAATTGAAGTGGCAAAACGAATAACTTATTAAGGTTTAAACAATCTTTGTGGTTAATCAGAAGTGGTTGATGTTGTTTGTTCTTGCTTGAATAGTTTGGGCTTGAGATGCTTTACAATTTAATCATAACGGACCAAAGTTAATTGTAAAGTTTATAATAAAGTCTTTAGCATTATACTTAAAGGTTTGTAACTATAAGTAACTTTAAGAATGTAGATAGACTTAGGGTGTTTTACTTATGATACTTGTATCCTGTTCACTTTATATTGTTTCCTGAGAGTTACTTAAGAATGACATTACTTCTATTGGAGTAGTGATGTCCTTACATTATCATGGCATAAAGGGATTTACCTTCCTATAAAGATGTGGTTAAGGTTTATGAATAAATAAACAATATTATTTACTACTTATGGATTCACTTATAGTGTTTTTATTTGTTCATAAACTTGTGGTTAAAGTAAAGAAATGATTTTTATTTTATTATAATTAATCTAGGAGATTTTAGATTGGATAAGGATTCTTTTATAAAATAATTTGCACTTATGGTTGAAGGATAATTTAAATAAATTGTATTTTAAATGTGTTGAACCATTTTGACTTCATAATATTAGTATTTAAGACTAATACTATTTATTACATTTAATTGGTTAATTTAGGGAATATTAACAAATTTTTATTTGTCATTTTATGAATTATTAACTAAAGAAGTAGGTTTAAATTCAAGTTATGAAAGTATTTAACTTTTTATTTAACTCAAAAGTGGAATATCACATTTTTAGCATGTAGGTATTACTTTTGTGACTATTATGGTATATTACATCTATTTTCGTAATTTATAAATAAAAAGATATGGTTTTAATAAGGTTTAATACTTTAAAAATACTTAATAAATAATAAATATTTATTAAGTGGAATAATAATGCATGATTATAGTTTTTAACTCTAATTCTTATTTTTCTAAGATTTTTGGTATTTTATTTATATTTTTAACATTTACCATTATTAAAATATTTATTATCAAAGTACTAAAACTATGTAAAGTATTTATTAAATAATATTTATTTCAATAATTATCATAATAATATTTAATAATAGTTTTAAGTTGTAGATTTTTTTTCTAAACATTTTCATATATTATATGTATTTTTCTGATTTATAAAACAAAAGATATTAAATTTACAAGATTTAATCATTTTATTTTATTTCTGGAATATTGAAATTTGAATTTATAATGTTTTAATTATTCCTAAACAGACACTAATCCTTTTTACACCCAGATGGGATCTACCCACGGTCACAGACAGGTGGGGCTTAGGTCCACGTCATAAGCCACATCAACAACGACCAGTCAAAGGCTGACCAGGTCAAGGGTGACCTCACCCTGATGTCATGACATCAGCAATGGCATTGATCTCAGATGATGCTCGAATCCGGCGACAGAACGCACACGTGCTTGCGGGGCTAGGAGATTTGGACGCGGAAGGTTAAGGCGATTCGATTGGTGGCTGCGCCGCCAGTATTTGGTCACTAGTGACGGCGGTGCAACGACGGCGAGCAGCGGAGTCGGGCTCACGCGGGGACAACAACACAGCAAGCGAACAACAAATTGGAGAGGATCATTGGGAGCAGAACCTTAACAGGAAGCTAGCAGAGGTGTTGGTGAGTCAAGACTCGACCGGAATCACTGGGAACAGCGTTGACTGGCGGCGGAACATCGGTGATGGCGAGCTCGATTTAGGTCGAACGACATCGATTCCTCTGGGGAGATGAACAAGTCAAGAGAGGGGAGTCGAATGGTGCTCCTGGCTTGGCCTGGGATAGCCGGATATGATGGGAACAGAGATGTCCGAAGAGCTAGGGTTCTGGCTCAGAGGGAAATTGGGGAAAGAGGAGTAGATAGGGTTCGTCTCTGCGCAGGAGGGGATCTTGTACACGACCAGAAGCGGTGGCGTGGATCTTGGCATGGCTGAACGTCATGGCGCGGCGACGAACGGCGGCGATGCTGACAGCCAGCTGCTTGTGACTTCAGGGAGGAAGACGACGATGTACTTTTTGCGTAAACCCCCCAGCATTTCTTCTGATTTGCTCCGCGGTCCCTCCTCGGTCCCACTTGTCAACCAGAGAGAAGAATAGATTGGGCTGGTCTTGGGCTGCTATTGGGATTCGGTTGGGTGGCTGGAGTTGCTCGTGGGCGATGGATAAGATAGAGGGTTAATGGGCTTCGGCCTGGTTATAGTTTTTTCTTTACTGTTTCCTTTTCTCTTTTCTGTTTTATTTTCAGATTTGTGTATTACACATTTGTTTTAGGAATCTTTCTTTATAAAAGTTCTTTGCTGAATACAAGCATCAATAATAAGTTATTTTGAACTATTTATGAACTTTTATTATATATAGTTATCACTTCTTTATTTTCTTTGTATAGATACCTTTTCTATTATGATTTGTGAGAGCCCTTAATATGAATTTAATTTGACAAAAAATCATAAACTTATTATAGATTGTATTACTACTTACTAATGAGATTATATTTCCATTAATATATAATATTAGGGCAAATTTTATATTTATTGGTACATCATTATTATTTGATACATAAAGTTTTGAGTACTAGATAGGGTTAATATTCTCATATTTATTTTATTGATGTGAATAAAGATTAATGGCTAAGCACACTGTCTTTATGTTTGAGATCAAAATGATATTATATGGAATGTCTCATGAAAAGGATTTGATCAAGATAACTCCTAAGCACATATGGTTATGATAATTAGTAATGATAAAGATGTGCTTAGTTGATTTGTTATAGGAAAATATTCCTATGAAGCATTGTGGAAGCAAGATGATAGATCAATTAGATGAAATGGATAATAGGTTTGGTAAAGATTTAGGGTCTAGTGTTTAAAGGATTCCTATATTCCATACTTCATAATTCTGGACTTCTAATTAAGGAATTCCTTTCCTAGATATATTACTTCTCTATATCCACCATCATGTGTTAACATGATGAGCTTTGCTTCCCAAGAATATTCTTATCCACCTTTTATGCTTCTAAATCCATTTATAAATCCAATGAGCTTGTCATTAAAGCCTTTCCATAATCTTCTCATATTCTCTCTGAAGCATCCTTCACTAATATCACTTCAATAGATGTATACATCAAATCCTACTTCACCTCAAGTACTTAGTATTTCCAAAGAGGAAACTACTAGTTCTATAATCCAATGTTGATCTAACATCATATTAGTCGTACTATCTTGTCTCTACTTAACTCCAATATCTAACATTACAACCTCACATTATATTAATGTGACTTGTAGTGTATTATCTAGGATACTATATCTATACTATGGTTCAATCATGTTTTATCTACCAATGTCACTTATACATGGTATAAGCATTCAATATTAGTGAATAAGGCATGATCATTATAATCCTTTGATCCTTTATGATTCAGGTTTCCAATTGGCTAAACAATGCTTCATCAATACAACATTACAGTTGTATTATAATTATCTTCTATTTAGCTCTATTGGATTAAGAGATATAATTGATTGACTATACCTACTTTATCCAATAGGACTACTCCTGGTAACTATCCTCAGACTTCATCCTTGTAATCTTCTTTGTTATCATATTGATTTGATTTCCTCCAATCACTCCCATCCTATAGATGAAATCTAAAACTAGCATCTTGTAACATCCCAAAAATATTAAACTAGAATCATCAAACTCTAATCACCAAAATTAGGGTTAACAAAAACTTTTCTAAATAAAAATATGAAAGCATGCATGTGTGTATGCATTCCAATTTGAATTCTTTTGAATTACCTTGCTTGAGTGTTTCTTTGCTTGTAAAAGTATTCTTAGGTGAAATAAACATCATCTAAAAAATCCCCACACTTTTCCCAAAGACAAATAAATCAAAACAAACAAAATAAGGGAATGGTAACTTTGGCCAAATTTACTCGCATGCCTACTTTGGCTATCTCTAACTTTCAGAACTTAACAAAAACTTGTTTGGATCTTTGAACCCCTTGATAGTGCTCATAACAAAGTACCAAGTCCCACCTTGTGATCATCCAGAAACATTCAAATGCATAGTTTAAATGACGGTTTAAAATTGAATCTATATCATATGGGAAGATCCCACTTTTTCAAAAACCACTCAAACAAGCTCAACTTTCAAAACCCAAGCATCTACAGACTCACCAACACATGCCTAGCACACCCACCAAAAATCTTTTCAAAATTCAAAACTTGAATTCATGCGACCATTTCATCAAACACCTTGCAGATTCAAATCAACAAAATCACAAACACTATAGGGTGCAGTGATTCTAGCCTAACTTGTTCCCTCTCTGGACACCACTAGCCTTAGTAGATCATCTAACACCCTAAACTAATCTCTAGAACCACTGTAAGCTGGCCATTGTCATCAATGGTGAGCAGGCCGAGTGCAGCCTTGCCACCCACATGTCGACAGCGAGCTAGGAGAAGCACCAAGCCTAGCCAACATGTCTGGGAGCAAGCCAGCACCCCACCGCCACTCCCTGTCCCAGCCGCGAGCGATGCCAGCCCCTGGACCACACGCACAGACCTTGCCAACCTTCTCTGCAACCATGCCGAGAGAGCGCCCCGTGCGCCACGCTCGACAAACGCCCACAGACTGCGCGCCGCCCTTGCCGCGTGCATACGTAATCACCACCGTCCCAGCAACCCCGCAGACACGCTCGCTCGCCGCCGCACGGACCACGCGTGTGTTATCACCATATTTTGGCCAGAGACGGAGATGGGCCGTGATCAAGATGGGCTCAGAAGATACATATATTCAAGGTGTTGTTGGATCGGCCTAGTGCGTAGATTTGGGCTGAATTGCCCGTGTATCTTGTATCATAGTAGGATTCGTGTTTGTTTAGGTTCCGTTTATGTTTAGGTAAAGATAGAGTTGTAGAGTTATTCCAAAAGTAGAGAGTCTCCGGACTATAAATATGTACCTAGGGTTATTGAAAGAAGACAACAACCACGTTCACAACAAACACAATCTCGGCGCATCGCCACCCCTTGTTCTTAGGGTTTCTTTCGGGTAAGTGCCATGCTGCCTAGATCGCATCTTGCGATCTAGGCAGTATCTACTTATTTCGTTAATCGGTTTTACTCGTACTGAAGCGTTGTTGATGGCGAGTAATACCATTATCATAGATTGTTTGAGGCTAGCATCGGCACTGTTTCATTATTATCGTCGAAGTTATGCTACCTCTAGCTATCTCGCTACCTTTGCACCGTGTCCCAAAGTGCAAGGGTAGCACCTTGCTTGATCTTTATTTAGTCGATTCGATCTGTTATAGTTGTGCCTTGTTCGTCAAGGTTTAGTTTAATATCTATGTAATCAGGCCTTACAAACGGGTTGAACGATCCGGTAATGCATAAGGATGTGGCTTATTCGTTCTAGAGAGGATGTTCCGGTGATTGGCTTTATGTTGGTTATTAGGCCTTCTCTAGGGTTGATATTCTTCATCTTTTGTACGTACTAGGCTCAATTACGCGTAGGACGTTCCAGTTACGTGGTGAAAACATTAAACTATCGTAGATCGATTTAACTTGTAATGATCAAGCAAAACCCCATGTTATCATGAAGCTAACGCAGAACCATGGGGCAATCGGCTTTAAGAGCCGATTTACAGGGAAACCTGGGAGCCGATCACGGCTCGAATTTTACGTATACTTGTTTATCATGCAGGAAATCAATCGGAGCAATCCTTCACCTTCCTGACCAGGTATAGGTCAGTGGCACGCTCGAACCAAGCGGGCGTGTCGGAGCTTTTGCGGGCCGTCGCCGAGGACCAGGCCCACCGGCGATCTGGAGCCTCCCGGCTCTCCGTGTTGTCAGTCGCTGCTCGCCGGTGGGTTTTGGCAGGCAACACATTCTGGCACGCCCGGTGGGACATTCAACAACGTCTACATCGACACCCGACGCTGCGATGGAGAACAGACCAGTCACTTACGACGATCTGCCTGGCGAACACAAGGCCAAGTACGACGAGATCAAGGCCCTCTTCGAGGAAGACCTCATCAGCTCTTTTGAGAGGACCCGTACGCATGGCATCAGGTGGAAAGGGTTCTCCCGAGTGCTCTTAATGAGGTGGATCTGCATTCCTTGAGGAGCGCACTGGGCTCTACGGCAGAAGTCAACTACATGGTGGCTCATTCTTTGCACCGCCATTCGAGCACAGTGAACGCTTTGGCGGTCGCGGTCGCGTAGTCGAGAGATCATGAAGCATCGGTACTCCCGTCGGGACCTACTTTAGGGACTCACCAGGGAAAGACCGCTCGACGGGCCGCAGATCCGTTCGCACTTGCTCCGGAACCGCCGGGCAGCGGCTACGTCGTCTACAAGGTGGAGGCGACCCAGCGATTGCCAATTCCTGTTCGAGCCACCTAAGGAGATCCCACGGATATATATGCGCCTACGTGCGGATCGCAATAACCCGACACGCACAAACAGATCGCGACCGCAGGAGTTTCTGCGGGAGAACCTTGGGCCGGGATCTTCCGCGGGCGTGTCCGGAAGCGGCGATGGTGGGATGGACCACGACAAACAGGCGTGGCTAGCCAAGTATGCCACGAGCAAGTCAGAGAATCTGGCCCCTACAGCTCAAGCGATTGGAGCAAATCGGTACCATCACGAGGGACCAGTTCGACCGTCGAAGAGAAGGACAATCGGCTATTCAAAGCCGTACAACGAAGTTTGATCTGATTCGCCGCCACCCAAGTATAAGCTCCACGAGTTCTCAAGATTCATTGGTCGGAAGGGTCAAGCTCGATCGAGCACATAAGCGATACGCTGGCTGGGCATGATTTGGCATCGGATCGGATGGCGTAAGATTCTTTGCGCAATCTCGACGGACCAGCCTTGGTGGTGGTACACACCTCACTACCACCGATTCAATTCATACCGGAAGCAGCTGGAAGAAGTTCCACATCGATTACCATTCGAGGCTACCGAGGCTGGCATTGCGGACTGGCGCGGTGCGGCGGCGAGGAGAAACTGTAGCCGAGTACATCCAGCGCTTCAGGACTGTCAAGAACCGATGTTACTCGGCTCGTTTAACTGAGAAGGAAGCGGTCGAGCTGGCAGTCTTGGGTCTCTTAGCACCCATCAAGGACCTGGCGTTCCAGGTAGAGTACAACTCATTGGCGCACATGGCCCAGAAACTGACGATGTATGAGCAGCGCCACCCTGAGTTGTACCAAGACAAATTCAAACGTCCGATAGGCCTGGTCGATGCAGAAGAAGACGATCCTACGCAGGGCCAAGAGGTGGCCGTAGCTGAATGGGCTCGGGGGGCAGATCCTGTGGCCTGCAGATGGGTGAAACAGCAAGGGCCTGCGAAAGGGTTCGACTTCGATGTGAGCAAGGCTGAGCAGATATTCGATCTCTTCAAGGAGAAGCGGTGAGGTTACCGAAGGCCACAAAATCCCTACGGCTCAGAGATGAGCAGGAGACCATACTGCAAGTGGCATCATTCGTTCCTCACACCACCAACGAGTGCAAGGAGCTTCGCCGCCAAATCCAAATGGCGATAGAACAAGGTAAATCGATCACAGCGATTCGCCATGAAAGTGGACACAAACCCATTTCCCGGCGTCAACATGGTGGAACTCAGTCGCTCCGCGAGGCGTAAGCTGGATTTCTCGTTCGGCGTTAACATGGCAGGACCTGGATACCACCATGACACGTACAAAGAGAACGGTGGTCGCTCCCGGGGCAAGGAAAGAAAGGAGGCTAGTCCATGCGACCGGCCCAGCCACAATGACAGGTGGTACTTAACAGAGGAACAAGTGAGGAGAGTGCGATATCAGAAGCCACATTCCACGCATCTCCTTAACAAGTATGAGCGCCAGTACGACCAACGTCGCCAGCACGACAGAGACGACGGAAGATATGAGCACCTTGCTAGGGGACCGTCGAAAGTGAAGGAAGGCGCAGCTAGGCATTGGGATTGTCCTTTCTTCAAGTATTGCTGGGGCACAGGAATGAGCCGATTGCCTACAGTCGACAACTGCCCGGAATGCAACCAGCAGAAAGAGGACACGAGGCCAGTGTCAGTATTCAAACGCCTAGGGCCTCTTCCATCCCAGAGCCGTCACAAGGAGTCCGCTCGGGCAGGAGAACTCGAGAAGCCAAAGGATGACAAGGTCGAAGACAGGTATCACCGTCCAAGGTGGTGCCCCGACGGACTCAGACACACCGAAGCGTGAGTGCGGCTGCGTAACTTAGAGGAAGCTGAAGCGCAGTATCTCCACGCTTTGAAGAAAGCACGGCCTGATCTGGCCGTCAAAGTGAGGCAGGCGGTGGAAACAGAAGACCGCCCGACCAGGAAAGAGTGGCGCCCCAAACCGGTAAGAGCCGATGCAAAGACATCGGCTAGCACAAATATGGTGTTCGTGCTCCCGTCAGAATTCTGCGCGCCAAGAACCGATGAGCTACTCGTGGCACAATTTGACTGCGGCCCACGGCCGGTTATCTTTGAGAAGCCACGTGAGAAGGGTTACAAACATCTGAAAGCCCTGTACCTGCGAGGTTACATCAATGGGCAACCTGTCAGCAAGATGTTGGTGGACACCGAGCGATCAATATCATGCCATACTCCATGCTACGACGTTTGGGACGCTCCACTGCAGATCTGATCAAAACCAACGTCACGTTGAGCGATTTCAACGGCCAGTCTTCGGGAACACAAGGTGTACTGAACGTGGACTTGACAGTGGGCAGGAAAACCGTACCCACGTCATTCTTCGTCGTGTACAGCAAGAGCACTTACCCCGTCTTGCTAGGAAGGGATTGGATTCACGCTAATTGCGCATCCGTCCACAATGCATCGATGCACGATCCAATTGGGATGGAGGCAGTGGAGGTCATCCACGCAGAGCGATTCTGTCGAGATCTCCATAGCTGGCATGAGCGTCGGGAGGCGAAGACCAAGAGCCGATCTGGAATCAATCTAGACGGCTGCGGCGTATTGAAGCTACAAAAACGGGGTGAGGCTGGTCTTATCCATGGCCTTACAGAGTAGAAAAGCCCACGATCATCCGTGGTACGGCCGATCCCTGCGATCGGCCACAAAAAATAAAAAGCAGCGATGATACGACAAGCAGTTCATTTAGTCGTAGCAGAGAGATGCTCTGCCACTGTAAATTAATAAGGTGTAAACCGTCCTTGACAGATGCAAGCAAAAAGGGGGCCGATTTAGGCGATCGGCCCAAATTATTTTTGTTGTCCTCACCCACCGTTTGCCATGTGTTAAGCGTCGATTTGACAGGTGACGGAAAGCTAGGGTACGGGTTTACATCCGCTGATGAGCTAGAAGAGATCGACATTGGTCCTGGGGATAAGCCACGACCAACATTTATCAGCAGAAAGTTAGAGCCAAGTCTGCGGGGCCCGATGATAGCCCTGTTGAAACAATATCCAGATTGCTTCGCCTGGGACTACACAGAGATGCCCGGATTGGACAGAAGCATCATCGAGCATCGTCTCCCGCTCAAAAAAGGATTTCGGCCGTTTCAGCAGCGAGCACGACAAATGAAGGCCGAAATTCTGGCAGAAGTCAAGAAAGAGGTCGAGAAAATGTTGACGGCCAATTTGATCAGGCCATGCAGGTATGCTGAGTGGATTTCTAGTATCGTACCTGTCGAGAAGAAGGGTGGCCAATGGCGGGTTGCTATAGATTTTCGAGATCTCA
Source organism: Avena longiglumis (assembly GCA_030063025.1). NCBI lineage: Eukaryota > Viridiplantae > Streptophyta > Magnoliopsida > Poales > Poaceae > Avena > Avena longiglumis. The sequence goes on from CP125978.1 coordinate 302,493,851, forward strand.
ACAGAGCTACCCCAAAGGATGAGTATCCGATGCCGGTGGCAGAAACATTAATCAATGCAGCAGCTGGTCATAAAATTTTGAGCTTCATGGACGGCAATGCCGGGTACAACCAGATCTTCATGGCTCCAGAAGACATACACAAGACTGCATTGAGTCGAGGTCCGTGGGGTTATTTGAATATGTGGTCATGGCGTTTGGACTGAAAATGCGGCGCCACGTACCAACGGGCCATGAATTATATCTTCCATGATCTGATCGGCAAGCGGTGGAAATCTACATCGATGACGTGGTGGTCAAGTCGCTTCAACGGACACTTGGACGATCTGGCAGCGTCTGGACCGAACAAGAAAATTCGCCTACGGATGAATCCAAAGAAGTGCGCTTCGGGTGACGGCGGTCAGTTCTTGGGTTTTGGTCCATGAGCGGAATTGAGATCGGCCTGAAAAGTCGAGGCGGTGCGAGCGATGAAGCCACCACAAAGAAAGAACTGCGATCCCTTATCGGCAAGATCAACTTCAGACGATTCATCTCAATCTGTCGGGAAGGATCGAGCCGTTCATGGGATTAGTTAAAATCAAATCGAGGAATTCGGCGGGGCGAGCAACAACGCGCCTTTGCGAGATCAAAGAATATCGACAAAGCCGCGATGCTAGTTCCACCTCACTGACAGCCATTCTACATTTACTTGTCGTGGTGACACATCCATCGCCTCGGTAGTGGTGCAAGTTTATGATGGGCTGGAGCGGGTCGTCTTTACATAAGCGGGAGGATCTTTGGGCAGAGACAAGGTACCGATATCGATAAGTTGTGCCTCTGCTGTTTTCACCTGCACCAAATTGACACATTTTGCTATCGTGAGAGATCATCATCATATGCAAATCAGACGTCATAAAGCACATGCTGTCGGCTCCTATGTTAAAAGGCCGGCTGGGCAAATGGATGTTTGCATTATCCGAGTTTGACATCCGGTATCAACCTGCGAAAGCAGTTAAGGGACAGGCGCTGGCTGATCTTATCGCTGAAAGGATCAACACTAACATAGCCGCACTGTCCATAAGAGCGTGGGCTATGTTTTTCGACGGATCAGTTTGTGACGATGGCTGCGGCATCGGCATTTTACTCGTGTCGCCCCGGGGGGCAACATTTTCCTTCTCCATCAGATTATCTACCTCTCGCACTAACAATGTAGCCGAGTATGAGGCGATATGCAAGGGGATGGAGTTACTCCTCGAAGCCGGGAGGCGATGGAAATTTTGGAGACTCCAAGTTGGTGATTTCCCGGCTCACGGAGGACTACAAGTGCGAGCGAGTCCCTCTTCCCATTATGGCTGCACTGAGCTGATGGCGCAATTCGATGCGTCAACTTCACTTGGATCCCACGAACGCAGAACACCGAGGCGAACGATCTTGCGCAGATAGCTTCAGGGTACAAGGATGTGGTGGAAGGAGCTGATGTTCAGGTACAGTTCCTAGAAGCAGACGACTGGAGAGCCGATATCTTCAATTACTTGAAAGATTAAAGGGGCACCTAAACGGATAAGGTACAAAGCCATGAAGTACGTGCTTATTGGGGATGACATGTTTTACAGGACTTTGGAAGGACTATTGCTCAAATGCCTGGGGACAGCCGAGGCCAATCAGCTCCTACACGAGGTACACGAAGGAGCCTGTGGAACTCACCAATCGGCTCATAAGATGAAATGGTTGATCAGGCGATCAGGGTTTTATTGGCCCACTATGCTTGAGGAGTGTTTCAACTACTACAAAGGGTGTCAAGCATGTCAGAAATTTGGAAAAATCCAGATGGTACCCGCGTCAGCAATGAACCCCATCATCAAGCCTTGGCCATTCCGAGGATGGGGCATGGACATGATCGGCAAGATCAATCCTCCAATCAAGCAAAGGCCACATGTGGATTACGGCTATCATGACTACTTCACTAAATGGGTAGAGGCTGTCCCGATGAAGTCGATGGCTCGAAGGATGTTATCAATTTTGTGAAGGAACATGTCATCCATAGATTCGGGATTCCCCAAACTATCACGACCGATGGAGGTTCGGTTTTTATTTCTCAGGAGTTTAGAAAGTTCTGCGAGGATATGGGGATTAAGTTGATTAGATCATCTCCATACTATGCTCAAGCAAATGGGCAAGCTGAAGCGTCCAACCAGAGCCTTATCAAACTGATCAAGAGGAAAGTCGATGAGCACCCAAGACGTTGTACGAGGTTTTGTCGAGGCGTTATGGGCTTATCGCATGTCATGTCATGGAGCAATAAAAACCTCACCCTACCATCTAGTATATGGACAAGAAGCCGCCCTACCGTGGGAAATTACGGCTGGATCGAGACGTTACTTTTTCGTGACGATCTAACAAGCTGAAGAGTGCAACCACGATGAGTGACGGTGTGGAGGATTTAACCGAGCTCAGGTTATGGTCCTTTGAGAAAATCAAAGAAACAAGGCCAAGGTGGCTCGTGCATACAACAAGAAAGTGAAGCCAAAGGAGTTCCACGTTGGTGATACGGTGTGGGAAGTCTGTGTTGCCCTTGGGGACTAAGGATGCAACATATGGTAAATGGTCTCCAAATTGGCACGGTCAATGCAGGGTCGACCAAGTTTTAAGGAAAGCATACATGCTCGAGCTATTGGATGGAGTAAAATTCCCAGTGGCAGTCAACGGACAACATCTCAAGAAATATTTCACAAGCATGTGGGATGTTGGACAGTAAAATTGGAGGGGCCGATACATGAAATCGGCTAGGTAAAGCGCGAAAACGATGGAAGGTAAAAATATGGGGGCGATCGGCGAGTAAAAAAATACACATTCTTATATGTAGCACGGTCATCGATGCTAGGGGTTCACACATGTTACAAAAGGGCCACCTCGACGGTCTCAGCCTCGTCATCTTCATCTTTGCTTGTCACTAGTAAATGCATGCAGGGGCACGTTTTCGGTGGGCAAGTGGAGATTTGGGTCGCCCGTGTTTGAAATCCACTGTGTTGAGGAAGGTCGCAGGTCATCATTTGAAATTAAGAAGTGGCCGTTGTGATGTGTTAAAGATTCGACTGAAGGTTGACCCTATCAACGTTTTTCAGGAGAAGCCGATGGGTGGTCATCGGCTTTGTGCAATTTAACTTGTTTGACTGTATGCATGCAGCATGATGAAAGCCGATCTGATGTCATCGGCTTCAGAACATCGACTGTTTCGGTTATCGGCAAAATTGAAGCGAAAAGGAGCAATATTTGGGAAAGCGAGTTTCATTCATTCAAAAGATCATTGCTTACGGATGATCGATTACAAAAGGGCCTGCTCGCTACGGCCATTACTACGATTCTAATCTAAGCCGAGGTCGTCGCTTGTCATCGCCGCCGTCCTCTTCGCTGTCTTCGGCTGCTCGGCGTCCTCATTCTTCTTCTTTGAAGAAACCAGCGGGGACCTCTTCGTCCTCGTCGTCATCTTCAGTATCCTCGCTGGACCCGTAGCGGAAGCGCTTCGTCGGCGGATACCCGTCGGAGGAGGTGTCCTCCTCGATTCCTCCTCCTCGGCGGAAGAGTCGGCCGTCCCGACCGATTGTCGTCGCTGCTCTTCGCCTCCGGTTCCCGTCGGCGAGGATCTAGGCTCTCTTCGCCGTCGATCGGCGCGCCGTCCTCGACCGACGGCGAATCGATCCTTCGTCCCACCATCGTGGCGAAAGTATCTTATGTCGCCGTGGCGGTGCTCTGGAGTTGGTTCTCGTCGCTAATCGAGTTGGGCGTGGGAGGACGCGCCGGAGAAGCGAGAGGAGGCCATGGCAAGAAAGAGGTTTTCGGTGATGGGAGAAGGGTTTTCAGCTCTGGAGGAAGATGGGGACCGCGAACTGTTCAGCTGATTTAAATAAAGGGAATAGTGGATGACGGTTCAATGCCATGGCGGTTTCCCAGTTACCGCCAAAATCGTCAAATCACGCTGCGCAGAGTTGAGAAGACAGGGCATCATGATGAAGGGTAGCGTGGCGGTCTTGTTACGCCACGCATTACAACGCGCAACCCGATACAAAAAAAAGAAGAGAAGAGGGAAAAAACACACAGAGTGGTTTTGGAATTATCATTACCAAAACCAGGGGGGCATGTGTTATCACCATATTTTGGCCAGAGACGGAGATGGGCCGTGATCAAGATGGGCTCAGAAGATACATATATTCAAGGTGTTGTTGGATCGGCCTAGTGCGTAGATTTGGGCTGAATTGCCCGTGTATCTTGTATCATAGTAGGATTCGTGTTTGTTTAGGTTCCGTTTATGTTTAGGTAAAGATAGAGTTGTAGAGTTATTCCAAAAGTAGAGAGTCTCCGGACTATAAATATGTACCTAGGGTTATTGAAAGAAGACAACAACCATGTTCACAACAAACACAATCTCGGCGCATCGCCACCCCTTGTTCTTAGGGTTTCTTTCGGGTAAGTGCCATGCTGCCTAGATCGCATCTTGCGATCTAGGCGATCTACTATTCGTTAATCGGTTTTACTCGTCTTGAGCGTTGTTGATGGCGAGTAATACCATTATCATAGATTGTTTGAGGCTAGCATCGGCCTTTGTTTCATTATTATCGTCGAAGTTATGCTACCTCTAGCTATCTCGCTACCTTTGCCGTGTCCCAAAGTGCAAGGGTAGCACCTTGCTGATCTTTATTTAGTCGATTCGATCTGTTATAGTTGTGCCTTGTTCGTCAAGGTTTAGTTTAATATCTACGTAATCAGGCCTTACAAGCGGGTTGAACGATCCGGTAATGCATAAGGATGTGGCTTATTCGTTCTAGAGAGGATGTTCCGGTGATTGGCTTTATGTTGGTTATTAGGCCTTCTCTAGGGTTGATATTCTTCATCTTTTGTACGTACTAGGCTCAATTACGCGTAGGACGTTCCAGTTACGTGGTGAAAACATTAAACTATCGTAGATCGATTTAACTTGTAATGATCAAGCAAAACCCCATGTTATCATGAAGCTAACGCAGAACCATGGGGCAATCGGCTTTAAGAGCCGATTCTGAGAAACACAGGAGCCGATCACGGCTCGAATTTCTGATACTTGTTTATCATGCAGAAATCAATCGAGCAATCCTTCACCTTCGACCAGGTATAGGTCAGGTGGCATCTCGAACCAAGCCGGGGCGTGTCGGAGCTTTTGCGTCGCCGCCGAGGGACCAGGCCCTGGCGATCTGGAGCCTCCGGCTCTCCGTGTTGTCAGTCGCTGCTCGCCGGTGGGTTTTGGCAGGCAACAGCGTGCTGTGCACCATAAAAACTTCCGTCAGGCACGCTCAGAGCACCACCGCGTTTCGACCGATCAGCACCGCCACACACCTCGCCACCACGTCGTTGAGCTTCGCCAGGGAGCACAGCACCACCCCTACCGTTGCCCACACCAATTGCCCTCTGTGCCGTCGACCACGATGAGCTTAGCTTGCGCCCGTCGGTCCCCTCTCGCCACTATAAATAGAGGCCACCCCCAGCCGAATTGAGCACACCATCTCACTCCCCTCTCCTCACTGATCGTTCCACACCGTTCCCGAAGCAAGGCGAGCAACGCATCGCCGGAATTTGGCTGGAGCCCGCCGCTGCTGGAGAAGAAGGAAGCCAGCGATTGGAGCCGCCCCAGGAGAAGTTGCCGGTACCATTGGATTCAAATAATTTGGATCTGTAGATCACCCTGGGTAAAAAGAACAAGGCAGAAGCTTTTCTGCATTCAAACATTTTTCAAATTTAAACCATAATAGCTTTTGAGTTGATTCCAACTCTCAAAAATCATAATTGATCATACCTTTCAGAATATATAAAAACATATGGGTTTACTTACAAAAATAATGTTCAAGTAATAAAAGGATGCCACTTAGGCATTTCTAGTCACTTTATTTAATTGAAATAAAAGGTAAAACCTTATTAAATTGTGACACCACTTTAAATCACATTCCCATGTACTTAAATATGTGATGATGACATGTGTCAACATGATCCCATGTTTGGTTTGGAGAATATAAAATCTTAAGTAGTTTTTCAATGAGTAGAAATTACTTTTCTAAAAATAAAAGAAATTAAACCAAGCTTTAATCTTGTAATGTTAGTGATGATGCTAGATCATCTATAGGACCCTTTTGTGTGATGAGTGAAAATAGTTAAGTTGTAACACCCTCGCCTGATAAGGCTGAGTTCATGTGTATAGTGCCAATCCCTGGATCGGTTCACTGGCACACACAGTACAAAATGATACCAAATATAACTGTGCATCATAAATACAACGAATATGATCCAGAATTTACATTATTTATTCAAGTACACAAAAAAAACGAATACAAGGTAGATCTCCATAACAATTGTTGAGTGAGTTATGAGCGATCACTCGAATCACGATATAACCTGCAACATGAAACATTGTAGCCACGAATGGTCAATACATTGAATGTATGGCAAGTAGGCTAAAGTGGTTAACAACAGATCTATAAACTACATGCTTATTTGGCCAAGTGGAGTTCAGGCTCATTTGCATAAAGCAACAGTTTTATCCTAACATTTGTAACAAAGTAGTTTTCCAATACGATAAATAGGACACTCTGGTTCACTCCCAGGTGCTCCTACCCAATTATGTTCACCCAACAATTTTTAAGTAATTAAGAAATAAGGATGAGTGAGAAATATCATAGCATGAGTATCAGGTCGCTCAAATTGTCCATAACCGGGGACACGACTAATCGATTAGTTTATACACCCTGTAGGGGTTAGTACAGTTTACCCATGTGACTTGGCTAGCCCAGCTCGTACCACCACTCTCATATTGGGTGATGATAGGGAGAAGTCCAAGAAGGAACCATTCAGGAAGTAGCTCCCCAATCCCAACGCGCACCGGTCCAACCTACACTATCTACATCTCTGGATACACGGGTTCGAGTTACCACAACCTACTGAGTTCAACCAACCGCCCATTCCATTATTGGCACATGGTTGCACACGAAAGCTTCCAAACAAAGAAACCAATCCTTTCTTAGTGTCCTGGGCGGCATTCCCCACCATAAATCCACACTCGATGACCCAATCAATGCCATTCCACCCAGGTGCTTCATTAAAACATATTGGTTTGTCATTTAGCAAAACATAAGCCTTTCAAAACATATAACTTTTCATGATGTGATTCCCTTCCTCGTCTAAATAGCATAGCTAAGCAATCTACCAATACGATGGCTCATAAACAAGGAATGCTAGGGAATAATATGGGACATAGCATAGCATAAACACATCAATTCCTACATATGCAATTCTACAAAAAAACATCTACAATGCATAGGAAAACAGTAGGACATTTATGACCAAGATAGCACCACTTGCCTTTGTTGTAGATGTAGTCGATTAGATAATCCTCACAATTCTCATAGATATAATGGTTGCTCTCGTCATAACCACAATACTTGCAATCATAGTAGTTGCATTCACACACGTTGCACTCCTCGCAATCTAACGTTTGAAGCTAACACAACAAACACCATTCAAAACATTGCAAACATACAACAGTGCAACATTACAAGAAAACAATGATGAACAGATGCATGCATGACGATTTAATGAGTCACAATGGTTGTTACTTTAGTTCTCTAAACAATATTGAAGTATATGATGCATGCAAGAGGCCAGTTAATGCAATGGAGTACTTGTTATTAATAATTACTTGCCAATATAGGGTTTTTAATAGTTCTGTTGTAACGCCTGTTCTAACGGTTGGATTAAATTTGTTTCTTGGGTTTACGGGATAGAGGACATTAATACGAACCAGTAGGCATTGGATTCACCCTAATCGGAGTTATAGATGTTTTTGTATGATTTAAATAGTGTTTAATGGGTTTTAAATGATTCATATAGTTTATGTTGCCTACAAATCAAACTAAAATTATATCTGTAATCTCCACGGAATTGTGACTCCAGGGACATATTATTTGCAATTTTCTGAATAGTATTTGTTTTCTTATGAATTTATTACTCTAAATAATCCATTAAACCATTTATTTAATTACTACAAAACCTTACAGTATTTTCCTGAACCATTTGCATATTGATGATCTACATGGAACCAGCTTTCCATCAGTATATCATTTATATTTTTGTGACAAGCAATTAATTTACTATGAATTTAATGATTTATAAAACTATTAAAACTAATTAAATTTCTACGTGTTAAATAGTCGGCAAAGGCTAGATCCAACCAGATATTATTAATGTACATTACAGTAGCTTCAATTTGATATATTGTTTATATTTTTAGGAGTTACAGATATTTTCCTATTAATTTATTAACCTAAAAAACCATTAAAACTAATTAAATTACTTTAGTAACCACGTATAGTAAAATTTGGATCTATTCTGATAAGATGATTCTACGTGAAATTATCTTCAATTTGATATATTATACGCAATTTTTGGACATGGTATGAATTTCTAATGAATTTTACAAGTTAGACCTATAATATGCAATTTTAAATTCGAACGGAATATTCCAGAGAATATTCCACTGACTGGACAGGTTGACTTTGCATGCTGACTGAGACTAGATGTTGACCTTACGTTGACGCGGCGTTGATGAGGAAGATGACCGGGATGACGACATGGCACGCACCGGTTTGATTGGATCTCGACCGTCTGGATAGGATCCGGTGGCTAGAAGAAGCGATTGACCCGATTTCGGCTCAGAATAGATAAGAAATAGATCTGTGTTAGAGAGACAAATCCGTAGGTCAAATTGAAAAACTCAGAACATGAAAGTTGTGGGGAATCATTATTCCTACCTTCTCACCAAAGGAATTTGGATTTGAAGAAACGAGCGCGAGTACATCTTGGATTTACACCGTAAGATCTGAACTATTACGATACGAAATTCTCCGGCTGTGGTGGATGAAAAGAGGTGAGGTTTGTCGGGATTAAAAGATTTCGACGATTCCTACAACTTTCGTTTTTTGACCGAAGGCAAACGACGAAGTCTAGATGGGTTAAAAAGCGAAATAAGATTCGGGCATGTGTAGATTCGAGATTTCGAGGAAAGAAACTCGTACAGTTGTGGCTCCACGAGTTTATATGGAGGTTTTGGACGGTGGGGAGATAGGTATTAGAGTAGGGAACAAGTAGAAACAAATGAAAGTCGATTCGAAGTTGTAGATAAAAAGTTATAGCAGTTTGAGTAGAGATAGGTTTAACAAAAACCGATTTACACGCTTTTTAAAGCAACCTAGGCACGATCGTCTCGTGTACGTGGCCTGGCCGGCTGGCTGCTTGCTGGGCTGCCGGCTGGCTGGGCCGGCCCATTTTTTTTTCTTTTTCTTTTTCTATTTACTTGTTTCCCTCATATCTTTTGCATGCGAACTCTAAATGACACGATTCTTGTTTCTAAATTTTTCTAAAATCGAATAGATCATTATAGGATCAAATTTGTAATCTTTTACTAGTTTGGAAGTAGTGGATTTATAAATCCTTGTATATTCCATTTTATTTATATCTTTATTTGTTTGTATTTATTCCATAACTTTTCCATACTAGCTTCAAATGAGCTCAATTTTGTTCCTAAAATTTTGTAATATTAATTGGATATTTTTAGGCTATAATTTAGCAATAATCGCTGCCTTAGCAATAGTGGGTTTTATAAAGTCAATTTAATTACCATTAGTAACATTTGGGCGAATCATCTATAGGATTTAGATACCAGGATTTGGATTTAGTTTGTGAGAACTTTGCATGGATGTAATGAAATGCTTATGAATGCTTCATGATTTTCATTTTGAAATCTTGCACACCAATTCTACAATCCATAATAAATCAATGCCCTTTTGCCTATATGGCTACTTAGGTCATAACAAAAGAATATAAGATTTTGAATTCAAGGTTGAGAGGATTTTCAATTCAAAAAGTTTCTTCTCATTGAGAATTTTCAACATAGTCAAACAATCAATCAAACTTATTTATTTATTTCACATTACAAAATTAGGAGAATTTTGGTATGTGACAGACTACCACCCTTAAAAGAAATCTCGTCCCGAGATTTGGGAAGGCTAGAAAGAAAGAAAGGTTCGGGATCCATTAGGATGCTACCGCCCTTAAAAGAAAATTGACTAGGTCACTTCATGAGGATTCACTTAGCTCAGATTGGTTCTCCTTTAGACTTTTGTTGACACAATGTCTCTTGCACATTCTAAACTTCATGATTGACAGATTCCAAGAAAACACTACTTGAACTAGCAGAACTCTCATGGTGGTCAATTAGGGGATGTTTACTTCACGGTGCCCATTAATAATGGTTGGAATTCATCCTTACCATATATTCTTACGCTTAGCAATGAATGCTTTTAGAAGGGTGTAACAATATACCATTCTAGGGTTTAGGCTCAACATCGACTCTCTGCTAAGGTTGAAAAGGGCACTCAAGATTCGCAAAGCCAACAATACAAGAGCAAATAATAAGAGTAGTAGGAATGGTGATCAATCCATCCTGCACCCAAATCATTACCCTGTATGAGGATAGGTGAATCACATTTTTCTATCACTCGGGCATTCTCACTTGCCTTGAAGAAGGTTTTCATGGGCACGAACTAATGCTCTATGTATAATCCCATGTATCCAATCAACAAAGCTACTACTAAAACTAAGCTATTGATACTTCAACTTTCAGGTTGGGTAATCTACTACATAACATCATGTGCAACAGTTCATACTTCCACATCTTTTTTTCCATTAGATAAAGAATTCTCCTTCCTAAATGCATTGTGTTGTCAAACCTTCCACTTACCATATCATTATATCTCCAAGGGTTGAAGATAGGGAAGAATAGATTCTATAGGAAAGAAACGACTAAGGAAATAATCCTACCCATAACTATATGAAGCAATCAATGTCACAAACAAGGAAACAATCATAGGCGATCAACACACAATCAAACACTTGTATAATAACATTACAGGGGTATAAACTTAGTAGTATATAACCACAATATAGTTTAAAAGCATTGGGAGCAATACTAGAGTAAAATAGAGTAACATATAAGCAATAAACTAAATATGTCAAAACGGTACAACAGGTTTAGCGAATTTTTCTGGGCACCTTAAACTCGTCAGGCAATTTTGTACATGTACTACGGGTAATTACGCTCTAGATACTATTTTTTTGGATTTTTCTGAGTTACCAGTAAAATATGAAAAAATCGCGCGGTACAACAGGTCATGCTGAAAACTGCAGCAGTAAAGCCACGAATTTCAATCAATTCACACCATTAAACTAATTTAAAAACCTCATCACAATTTCAGAAACATTAGAGTTCAAAACTAACTGATCCTAAACAAAGCATCACACAAAATAGCTCAATACAGCCAAGCAAACAACCTATATTGTCATACCACGTAAGTTGGTAAGAACAATATGCTAACACGATAGCGATGATAACCTAAAGAGATAGAACATGGTGGTCTAGACCTAACCAAACTTGATGAGATGTTTATTTATGTCATACTATTTGTTATTTACTTGTAGGCCAACTCTCATATAGTGATTTGCTTTATAGAAAACTACTAATAATATTTTCCAATTCTTGTAGTTTTTATGGTAGATCACTTCTTCTACTAATCAAATGAATGGACATCTACAAGTTTGAACAAGGAGAGGTGTTGGAAAATGATAGATAAGGAATATAAGAACTCTAATAAGTATAAAATATGATAGTTCTCCTAATAGAGGCCTTCTATTGCTAATCCATTTCTAAGGTCACGATCCTACAGCCAACACACAACTCTGATACCATCTTGTAACACCCTCGCCTGATAAGGCTGAGTTCCTGTGTATAGTGCCAATCCCTGGATCGGTTCACTGGCACACACAGTACAAAATGATACCAAATATAACCGTGCATCATAAATACAACGAATATGATCCAGAATTTACATTATTTATTCAAGTACACAGCGGAAAACGAATACAAGGTAGATCTCCATCCTTCAAATGTGCCCAAAGTAACAATTGTTGAGTGGAGTCTCGCAACCTATGAACGATCACTCAGATACGATATAACCTGCAACATGAAACGTTGCATCCACGAATGGTCAATACATTGAATGTATGGCAAGTAGGCTAAAGTGGTTAACAACAGATCTATCAACTACATGCTTATTTGGCTAAGTGGAGTTCAGGCTCATTTGCATAAAGCAACAGTTTTGTCCTAACATTTGTAACAAAGTAGTTTTCCAATACGATAAATAGGACACTCTGGTTCACTCCTAGGTGCTCCTACCCAATTATGTTCACCCAACAAGTTTTAAGTAATTAAGAAATAAGGATGAGTGAGAAATATCATAGCATCAGTATCAGGTCGCTCAAATTGTCCATAACCGGGGACACGGCTAATCGATTAGTTTATACACCCTACAGGGGTTAGTACACTTTACCCATGTGACTTGGCCAGCCTAGCTCGTACCACCACTCTCATATTGGGTGATGATAGGGAGAAGTCCAAGAAGGAACCGTTCGGGAAGTAGCTCCCCAATCCCGACGCGCACCGGTCCAAACTACACTATCTACATCTCTGGATACGCGGGTTCGAGTTACCACAACCTACTGAGTTCAACCAACCGCCCATTCCATTATTGGCACATGGTTGCACACGAAAGCTTCCAAACAAAGAAACCAATACTTTCTCAGTGTCCTGGGCGGCATTTCCCACCATAAATCCACACTCGATGACCCAATCAATGCCATTCCGCCCAGGTGGTTCATTAAAACATATTGGTTTGTCATTTAGCAAAACATAAGCCTTTCAAAACATATAACTTTTCATGATGTGATTCCCTTCCTCGTCTAAATAGCATAGCTAAGCAATCTACCAATACGATGGCTCATAAACAAGGAATGCTAGGGAATAATATGGGACATATCATAGCATATACACATCAATTCCTACATATGCAATTCTACAAAAAAACATCTACAATGCATAGGAAAACAATAGGACATTTATGACCAAGATAGCACCACTTGCCTTTGTTGTAGATGTAGTCGATTAGATAATCCTCACAATTCTCATAGATATAATGATTGCTCTCTTCATAACCACAATACTTGCAATCATAGTAGTTGCAATCACACACGTTGCACTCCTCGCAATATAACGTTTGAAGCAAACACAACAAACACCATTCAAAACATTGCAAACATACAACAGTGCAACATTACAAGAAAACAATGATGAACAGATGCATGCATGACGATTTAATGAGTCACAATGGTTGTTACTTTAGTTCTCTAAACAATATTGAAGTATATGATCCATTCAAGAGGCCAATTAATGCAATGGAGTACTTGTTATTAATAATTACTTGCCAATATAGGGTTTTTAATAGTTCTGTTGTAATGCCTGTTCTAACTGTCGGATTAAATTTGTTTCTTGGGTTTACTGGATAAAGGACATTAATACGAACCAGTAGGCGTTGGATTCACCCTAATCGGAGTTATAGATCTTTTTGTATGATTTAAATAGTGTTTAATGGGTTTTAAATGATTCATATAGTTTCTGTTGCCTACAAATCAAACTAAAATTATACTGTAATCTTCACGGAATTGTGATTCCAGGGATATATTATTTGCAATTTTTTGAATAGTATTTATTTTCTTATGAATGTATTACTCTAAATAAGCCATTAAACCATTTATTTAATTACTGCAAAACCATACAGTATTTTCCTGAACCATTTGCATATTGATGATCTACATGGAACCATCTTTCCATCGGTATATCATTTATATTTTTGTGACAAGCAATTAATTTACTATGAATTTAATGAGAGACTAATTCAGAGAACTGAAGCAAGGACAGATGACTATAGTGGAATACCGTGACAAATTCTTGTCATTAGCTAGGTATGCCCCGGATGAGATCGACACTGAAGCCAAGAAGAAGGAAAGATTCCTGAATGGTCTGCACGATGAGATGCAAACAATGTTAGTCAATATCCCCTTTGCTGATATTGAAGCCGTAGTCAACTCTGCCATCCAGATGGAAGGAAAGATCAACCAAGCCAATGAGAACCGCACATGATGCATCATCCAGGAACCCATCAGACCCCAAAGTATCGCCCCAACCCATCTCCAGGATTTGCCCCGAGAACCAACAGACCCCGGATGAACTGTTCGACCTATCCCAACCGTGGAAACCCTAGGCCAGGAGGAAATCACAACAACCCCGACAACTCTAGCAATTTAAACCGTGCCCCACCCAAGTTCAACAACAACAATGCTGCCGCCAACACCAACACTGCCCCGAGGACTGGAAGCAATGTTGTGCCTGTTGCAGCAAAGGACAAGTCGCAAGTGACTTGTTATGACCGTGGAAATAAGGGTCACTACTCCAACGAGGGCCCCAACAAGAAGAATGCCGCAACCCCCAATGCAAATGCCCCAGCTCAGCAGCAGCGTCGTGTTCAGCCAGGAAGGAGATTTGCCCCAGGGAATTCGATCAACCGCAATGACCGTCTTTTTCTCATGCATGCTGAAGAAGCTCAGGAAGCTCCAGACGTCGTGCTGGGTATATTTTCTATTAATTTAGTACTTGCTAGAGTGTTGTTTGATTCTGGTGCATCACACTCATTTTTCACCGAAGAATTTGCATGCACTAGTAAAATCCAACCAACCAAACCGAAGCATGTTATGATCGTTCAAATCCCCGGATCAACCACCAAGCTGGGCAGATTTGCAAAGCCGTACCTATCCGAATCCATGGCATAGATTTTTATGCTAACCTGATAGTACTCGGAACTAAAGGTTTGGAAGTAGTACTAGGAATGGATTGGATGTCCAAACATAAAGGATTGATTGACTGTGCCAAGAAAGCCATCACCATGACCGATCATAGGAATATCAGTCGAGCATATATCTGAAACCTTACCTCGTCAATTCAAGTGAAACAAGAGTATAGCCCAACCTACCATTGACCAAGTCCGGATAGTCTATGAATACTCCGATGTATTTCCAGATGTTTTGCCCGGTATGCCCCTAGATCGGGATATCGAGTTTATCATTGAACTAATCCCCGGAACAGGACCCATAGCCCAGAGAACCTATAGTATGAACCCGTCTGAACTAGCAGAACTGAAGAAGCAACTGGATTCCATGCTGGAAATTGGATTAATTCAACTAAGTGCGTCACCATGGAGATCACCTGTATTATTTGTGGACAAGAAGGATGGAGGTAACCGTTTGTGTACGGATTATCGGAAGTTGAATGATGTCACCATCAAGAACAAGTATCCCTTGCGCAAGATAGAAGATTTGTTTGATCAGTTGACCGGTGCCAAAGTGTTTTCTAATATTGATCTTAGAATAGGCTATCATCAACTCAAGACTCGCGAAGAGGATATTCCAAAGACTGCCTTTACCACCAGATATGGATTATACGAGTATACTGTCATGTCTTTTGGATTGAGCAATGCCCCCGCTTATTTCATGAATCTCATGAATAAGATTTTTATGGACTTCTTGGACAAGTTTGTCATTGTTTTCATCGACGACATTCTGATTTATTCCAAATCGGAAGAAGAACATGAGCTACACCTAAGGACCATTCTTGGAACCCTTAGAGGGCATCTGTTGTATGGCAAATTTAGCAAATGTGAATTCTGGTTACAGGAAGTAGGATTCCTTGGACACATTGTCTCAGCCAGAGGAATTGCCATTGACCCTGCAAAGGTGAAAGATGTCGAAGATTGGCAAGCCCCAACCACTCAAACCCAAGTTCGTGCATTTGTCGGATTGGCGGGATATTACCGCAAGTTCGTAGAAGGATTCTCGAGTATTGCCAGACCCATGACCCAATTTCTGAAGAACGACAAGAAGTTTGAATGGACCGAGAAATGTGAAGCGAGTTTTCAAGAACTCAAGAGGAGATTGATTTCAGCCCCAATCTTAATCATGCCGGATATCATGAAGCGCTTTGACGTGTATTTTGACGCATCCAAGATCGGTCTCGGATGTGTGCTAATGCAAGAAGGCAAAGTTATATCTTATCTATCTCGACAACTAAAACAACATGAGCAAAATTACCCAACCCATGACCTCGAACTCGTAGCAGTAGTTCTAGCCCTGAAGACATGGAGGCATTACCTGATGGGAAATCGTTGTGAGATTTATTCGGATCACAAGAGCCTGAAGTATATATTCACTCAGAAGGAGCTGAATATGAGACAGAGAAGATGGATTGAGCTAATCAAGGATTATGGTATGGACATTCACTATCACCCTGGTAAAGCCAATGTGGTAGCAGATGCCCTTAGCAGATTGCCATGCCGCTTGAACTCCATGAGTTTGAAGGAGCAACCAAGTTTGCACAAAGAGATGGAAGATTTTCGAATGGAATTAGTGAGTGAAGGTTTTTTGGCTAGAATAGAACTTCAACCCACTTTGATCAGCCAGATCAAAGAGGCGCAGAAAGGAAATGCTAGTATTGACGGAATCAAGCGTCGTATCGGTACAGGCAAAGTACCTGGATTCACCGAAGACGAAGGAGTTCTGTGGTACAAAGGACGCCTTTGTGTACCATTCTGAGTTGAAAGAAGTTATTCTCAAGGAAGCTCATGATACTCTTTATTCTATCCACCCCGGAGGAACTAAGATGTATCAAGATTTGAATGAGCAATTTTGGTGGCATAAGATGAAGAGAGAAATCCGAAGCTATATCGCCAAGTGTGATATATGTCAGCGAGTCAAGGCCGGACATCAAAGACCCGCTGGATTGTTGCAACCCTTGCAGATTCCGGAATGGAAATGGGATTCCGTTAGAATGGACTTTACCACCGGATTGCCTACTTCTAGTAGGGGAAATGACTCTATCTGGGTCATAGTGGACAGATTGTCCAAAGTCGCCCATTTCTTACCCGTCAAAACCACATATCAGAGTTCGAAGCTAGCGGAGTTATACATCGCTAGAATCATCAGTTTGCATGGAGTCCCCAAGAACATTGTATCGGATCGAGGAACTCAATTTACCTAGAGATTCTGGAAGAAAGTACAAGAAGGTTTAGGAACCGTCTTGATTTCAGTACTGCTTATCACCCCAGACCGATGGACAAACGGAGCGAGTAAATCAAATTCTCGAAGATATGCTAAGAGCATGTGTGTTAGAATATGGATCTAAGTGGGAAGAATGTCTGCCGTTCGCAGAATTTTCATACAACAATAGTTATCAAGCTAGTTTGCAAATGGCCCCATTTGAATTCATGTACGGAAGGAAGTATCGCACCCCTTTGAACTGGTCGGAAGTAGGAGAGAGTCAAATTTTCGGACCCGACATCCTATGAGAAGCAGAAGAGAAGGTTCACAAGATTCGTGAGCACCTCAAGACAGCCCAGTCAAGACAGAAGAGTTACGCCGACAAGAGACGTCGAGACCTCGCCTTCAACATAGGAGATTTTGTATATCTGAAAGTGTCGCCATTGAAAGGAATGCAGCGTTTCCAACTCAAAGGAAAGTTAGCCCCCAGATATATCGGACCCTTAAAGATTCTGAACCGTCGAGGAGAAGTGTCGTATCAATTGGAACTACCCGAAGAGATGTCAGCCGTGCACAATGTGTTCCATATCTCATTACTTCGCAAGTGCCTCGAAGTTCCAGAGAAGACCGAAGTGTTTAAGAATATCGATCACCAGACCATAGAGATCAACGATGACCTGACCTATCCTGAAGTACCCATCCTTATTTTGGAAGAAGCTTTAAGAACTACCAGAACCCGAAGCATCAAGTTTCTCAAAATTCAGTGGAGCAACCACACGGAAGAGGAAGCTACCTGGGAGCGCGAAGATCACATCAGGACAGAGTTTCCCGATCTCTTCAAATCCTAGGTAATCTTTTCGTCCTTTTTCAAATCTCGGGACGAGATTTTGTTCAAGGGGGGAAGGTTTGTAACATCCCAAAAATATTAAACTAGAATCATCAAACTCTAATCACCAAAATTAGGGTTAACAAAAACTTTTCTAAATAAAAATATGAAAGCATGCATGTGTGTATGCATTCCAATTTGAATTCTTTTGAATTACCTTGCTTGGGTGTTTCCTTGCTTGTAAAAGGATTCTTAGGTGAAATAAACATCATCTAAACAATCCCCACACTTTTCCCAAAGACAAATAAATCAAAACAAACAAAATAAGGGAATGGTCACTTTGGCCAAATTAACTCCCATGCCTACTTTGGCTATCTCTAACTTTCAGAACTTAATAGAAACTTGTTTGAATATTTGCACCCCTTGATAGTGCTCATAACAAAGTACCAAGGCCCACCTTGTGATCATCCAGAAACATTCAAATGCATAGTTTAAATGACAGTTTAAAATTGAATATATATCATATTGGAAGATCCCACTTTTTCAAAAACCACTCAAACAAGCTCAACTTTCAAAACCCAAGCATCTACAGACTCACCAGCACATGCCTAGCACACCCACCAAAAATCTTTTCAAAATTCAGAACTTGAATTCATGCGGCCATTTCATCAGACACCTTGTAGATTCAAATCAACAAAATCACAAACACTATAGTGTGCAGTGATTCTGACCTAACTTGTTCCCTCTCTGGACACCACTAGCCTTAGTAGATCATCTAACACCCTAAACTAATCTCTAGCACCACTGTAAGTTGTCCATTGTCATCAATGGTAGCAGGCCGAGTGCACCCTTTCCACCCACATGTCGACAACGAGATAGGAGAAGCACCAATCCTAGCCAACATGTTTGGGAGCAAGCCAACACCCCACCGCCACTCCCTGTCCCAGCCGCGAGCGATGCCAGCCCCTGGACCACACGCACAGACCTTGCCAACCTTCTCTGCAACCATGTCGAGAGCGCGCCCCGTGCGCCACGCTTGACAGACGCCCACAGACCGCGCGCCGCCCTCGCCGCGTGCATACGTGATCACCACCGTCCAAGCAACCCCGCAGACACGCTCGTTCGCCGCATGACCACGCGTCTTGGCGCCATAAAACTTCGCCGGCACGCACACGAGCACCGCCGCATTCCGACCGCCACCACGTCGTTGAGCTTCGCCAGGGAGCACAACACCGCCCCTACCGTCGCCCACGCCGATAGCCCTCTGTGCCGTCGACCACGACGAGCTTAGCTTGCGCCCGTCGGTCCCCTCTCGCCACTATAAATAGAGGCCGCCCTCAGCCGAGTTGAGCACACCATCTCACTTCCCTCTCCTCACTGATCGTTCCACACCGTTCCCGGAGCAAGGCGAGCAGTGCATCGCCGGAATTTTGCCGGAGCCCGCCGCTGCTGGAGAAGAAGGAAGCCAGCGATTGGAGCAGCCCCAGGAAAAGCTGCCGGTACCAAGAGGTTCTCCGTCATCGACTTCGTCGTTCGCCCGCATCGCCGACCCTCGCCTGAGCCCTAGTGAGCCTCCCACGACACCCACCTGCCGCGTTAGGGTTCTGTCTTGCCGGCGCTGCCCGACGTGGACGATGAACCAGAGCCGTTGGATTAGAACTAGATCCAACGCACTACGTTGCCCCGTACCGATTCACGTTTAAAGAGCCACTGACTGGTGGAACCCCCCTGTCAGTTGAGCCCCGCGCCGCGGAGTGACACTGGGCCGGCCCATTAGCAGTTCCCGCGCAGCCCACTCGTTTGAATTTGGATTTTTCCATTTTCATTCAAACACAGTTCTGTAACTAGTTTCAAAAATCAACCCATCTTGATTCAGTGAACCAAATTGAATGAAACCAATTTTGTTAGAAAGATATTGAAATTCTTAATCCAGGACCGTTGGAGTCAAACCATTTGGATCTGTAGATCACCCTAGGTAAAAAGAACAAGGCAGAAGCTTTTCTGCATTCAAACATTTTTCAAATTTAAACCATAATAGCTTTTGAGTTGATTCCAACTCTCAAAATCACAATTGATCATACCTTTCAGAATATATAAAAACATATGGGTTTACTTACAGAAATAATGTTCAAGTAATAAAAGGATGCCACTTAGGCATTTCTAGTCACTTTATTTAATTGAAATAAAAGGTAAAACCTTATTAAATTGCGACACCACTTTAAATCACATTCCCATGTACTGAAATATGTGGTGATGACATGTGTCAACATGATCCCATGTTTGGTTTGGAGAATATTAAATCTTAAGTACTTTTTCAATGAGTAGAAATTACTTTTCTAAAAATAAAAGAAATTAAACCAAGCTTTAATCTTGTAATGTTAGTGATGATGCTAGATCATCTATAGGACCCTTTTGTGTGATTAGTGAAAATAGTAAAGTATTTTTTGGTGATTGTGTACCTCGTATTTATTTATAGACGCTAGTACCGACCAAGGATACGAGGAGGAAGGAGGATACTACGAAGAAGAAGACGAGGAGAACTTCAACCACTGCTCTGCACAAGGCAAGCTAACACTTGAAATTTAGCAAGCTTATAATGATAATGATGCAAGCCTAATACTACTAGTTGACTGTGCAAGCTAACACTTGCAAGATACTCTACTTTATCAAGCCTTACTAATCAAGTTGACCTATGCAAGCAAATACTTGCTTGTTACCATGCCAACTATATGCCTTAAGCATAGATGATCATACCCATTTGATAACCCCATTCCTAGTTTTACTTACAAGCTTTATACTTTATTTCTTTATCAAAGCTAGTACTTAGAGCTTACTTAAGTGAATGGTAGATTCTACAGAGATAATTGAAGGTTGCATAAAGAGCATAAAACTTGGCCTAAGCTAGATAATCTTTATGTCATCCTAAGGCATGAGATTGAAATTAGTTAAACTCTACTAGTTTACCACTCCTCATTAGTACTTACCCCCACTTGTAGAGGCTATTGATAAGCATAAAACCTGATCAACTTTAGATGGGAATACTTGGTGGAAAAATGGTTATGAAAACCTTGGAATGATGGATCATTCTATTGAGATGTTTTGACATGTGTTTCCGAACACCAGATGATTTTGGTGATGAAAATGTTGAGGCGTGAGCCTTAGCCCTTTATAAAACTGATGGTTGTCTGGATGCGATACCATTCCAATTTTACCGTACAACCACAATACCCGAGAATTGGGTAGGGCTTGACTGGAAACTTATATACCTTAGTATTGGTTCCCTCACGGCCAAGGTCTGAGCTGAGGCTACCTTGAGAAGATTGTCCACCTGTGCAGTACCCAAGATGAAAGTTGGTCATGGTTGGGAGGACAAACTCACAAGAGAGGTGCTTATAATAGGGCGTGTAATTGGAAGGTTAGGATTGATTATCCGCATACTAAGTATGGTGAATTCAGGATTTGTTCCTAATGGATGTATCGAATGTTGTGGTGAAAGTGTACAATCTCTGCAGTGTGTCAAACTATTCGAATAGCCGCGTCCATGGTTATGGACAGTTGGAGTGGCCATACTGTTCCCCCGTCAGATGTTTTCAAAATGACTTGTGAAACGAACTGAGACTTTAACTTGACCACAACAGAGTTGTGATATGAAATTCAAGTTCCCACTTAGGTGTTATAAAATTTCAACTAGCTTTTCTTGCTTCAAAACTTAGTAGAGGTAAATCTGGCTTTTTGCAAAACAACCATAGAGCTTAGTGTCCTACTACAAAAACCCCTTCACTTGTTAGTATTAGTTTGCGAGTACTTAAAGAGTACTCATGGCTTTGTCCCTGGCTATTCCCATGGCCAAACTATGAAGAGGAATATTAGGAGGATGGACCCCAGGAAGGTTATGACAACTAGGATCATCTCCCATCGTCAGCATTGCCTGTGACCCCGAAGATGGAGCTTCGCCTACGCTACCATTATTATTACGTATTCTGCTGCTTGAGTTGTATTAAGAACTGGATAATGAGATCCTTATTTATGTAAGACCTTATGTATGGTTTGTAATGGATGATGTACTATGGTATCCAATTCTGTTATGTCTCGCAAAAATGGTAATCCTGGGATTGCGATGTATGGCATAACAGGCATCTGGGATTAAAAATCCGGGTGTTGACACATCTCTATTTATCTCTTCTTACTTCTTTCTTTATAAGGCTTAGGTGAATGCTATAATCAGGACAAGAGTTGATAGGTTGATAATTGATAGGTTAAGAATTGGTGAATCAATAGTTGATTAATCAATATTGATGAACAACAAATATAAGGATAAGATTCAATAGAGATGATAAAGATTGATATGGAAAGAAAGATTTATGGTGAATGATCTTGACTTGGTTTCTTTCCTACTCAATCTCACTAAAGAGTAAAAGTTAGGTATTTCCATGATACACCTAGTATAAGTAGATAAGATTAAGATATAGTTGTTACATTCTTATTATTTGGGTTATATCCTTAACTTGGTACTCATGAGTGATTATAATGAATACTATGATATGATCACCTAAGGATCAAGTATGAATCACTAAGTCACGTATTAGGGTTTAATTTTATTACATTTGATCTACCCTTAGATCAAATCATGTTTTCCCAAAATAAGGTTTTAGCAAAGGTCATATTGAAACTTATCGCAGTCAACTTGATGATCTACTTCAATTCCATCAGGTTAAGAGAAGCTTCAATCACTTTGGCAAGTTTTGTTCAAAAGCGCGAAAATTATTTAGATTTTCTATGAATGAATGCAATGCACACATCTGTGTTCAGCTTATTTCTAGGCTCTAATGCTGGGATGTTACAGACTCTCCCCCTTAAAATAAACTTTGTCCTCGAAGTTCGCACTCTCATGTTTCGGAGTAAGGAATTGTCTTGCAATGATTACGATATGTCTCAACTCCATGTTAACCTCAATGGGAATAATTGTAGTATCCCATATCCAGATCCTTTCCTTAAATTCTGACCGTACTTGGCAATCTTCAACTTGTTGTCTCCAATACTCCAAAGTTCCTTTTACTTTACTCCCTTAGGGATATGTCCTTGTAATATCCTTAAATTGAGGTCTCTACTTTAGTTGATTTCCCTGATTAAGTATCCTAATCCAACTTATTTAATCGAACTTTCTTACTATACTATGTAAGGTCTAGGAAGTCTCACTAAAACAGGTGTTAAATTTTATTAGTAAATAGTGTGGTCAAAAGACTAATCTTTGATTTGTAATTGTATGAGTTGTACTGGTAATCCTTCCGAATATTGGTTTTGAACACATTTAGTCCAAACCCATTGGAATTTCTTGTTCCTCTATACTTTTCCAATTGGATGTGCTTTATTCCCTCTCAACGATTACTTAAGAGTTGTTTCCTTTAGAATTGGTCTGTTAAGACTATTCTGGTTTATTACTTCAAGCTGTTACCTTATCAAGATTTATAATTTATTTTGTTATTTCCTTAAGTACTTCTTCAACTTCCACTTATTAGTTATCTCAAGATCTGAGTACTACTACCTTGAAATAAACTTCTATCTTTCATTTATAATGTTTACTCTCCCCCTTAAGGTTTACTAATAGTCTTTAAACTGCCTATTTAGTATTTATTGGCTTTATAAGTAGAATATTGGTCTCTATCTACCTTATTCTCTACCTAGTTAGAGTTTGATGAAGATTGTACAGTGTATCCACACAATTGTGGATCTCCAAAGTGGATCTTTCAGCATTATTTGTCCTACTTACTATTAGAACATTTTCTCTTTGATAGGTCAATTTTCACGAAGAGTCTCGAAAGACAACCGCATAAAATTTTATACTCCTCTAGGTCTTACTTAGCTTAGGCCAAATTTTATGCTCTTTATGCAACCGTTTAGATAATCTGGTTAACTATGTTAACCAATTACCAGCTGTGGACAAGATACCAACTGTGGATCAATTACTAGCTATGGATCAAATACCAGCTGCGAACCATCCTAGGGTGTATGTATTACCCTACGGTTTCCGACATCCTTATGGCAATCTCTCTGAATTGTCAGAGCTTGAATACAAATTTTGGTTCCAAAACTTCTTCTTTGCACTTATTCATGATACTTCCATGAACTTGGTACAATTACTTCATTAACGTCTTAGCAACTTACCTACTTTAAATGAACTTGAAGTTTATTACTTCTTGTTGTTCCATATATTTTCTATACTAATCTTCCTTCTTATTGCTGGCTATTAATGATCTAATTTTGATCCATCCTTCAAATTGGATTGATACTCCTCATACTTGCTTCATTCTTCATGTAAGTCTTCATCTTGGTCTTTGTAACTCGTCACTCCCTTACACGAATTCCTTTTTTTATCTAGGTCTATGACATCAAGTAGTAACTGAATGTTGCAACATGCATTTGCACATCAGGTCAAACTTCATGTAAAGATCTAGTCAATCAAGAAGATCCAAGAAAAATCAAGAAATTCAAATGTGGTACATATAAAACACAATATTCTAAGCTCGGAATATAGTAGTTGAGTATAATATCTCTAGAATTCAGGCTTAGTTGTATAGTATATGACACCTCCTCATATAGGTTTACATTGTGATACTTAGCACATAGTGTCAAACTATACTTTGTCTCAATATTTACCTAAATTGCTCAACTGCAAGAGGATAATTTTAAACAAAGTGATCTTTATTTGGTTTTCACTAACCCTTTGGTCTCACCTTTGGAATGATTAACTATATTCAACCTTTCTTGATTAATAAACTACCCTCACGTGATTTCTCTGAATAACTAATAAGATTCTATTGAACCCCTAAGATTGAAGGTTATCACTATTTTATGACACCTTTGACTTCTATCATAGTTCTTCCATATTATTTTCTTACTTCTACCTCAAGACAGTTTACTAATCACTTGTCATATTTATACCCTTATCATGGTTTCAGAGCTAATCTCACCATGATCTTGTTATGTTTTACCTGTACATTATGATTTAAGAGTTAATCTAGCCAGGATGACTTTATTTCTCGTGACTCTATCATTCAGTCTTATCATAATTTTACTTCATCACATGAAATTCTCAAGTGAATCCCACATGATTACTACTCATTACCTCAACATTTATCCTAATGATATTCATCAGGTTGTCTTTGGTTACCAACTAACACTAAGATTCTACCGCTCTTACTTAAATTCTAAGATTAGGCTACACCATTCAGACTGCTTTAACTAATGTCTAAAACTTGATCCTAATCTATTATGACCAATTGGCTTTCCTAAAGTATCTTTGTGGATTATGTGTCCTTAGGAATGCACTAAATAGAACCATACTTGAGAAAAGATAAATAACTACTCCTAAGAAAGAATGACTTCAACATATGACTTAAGTGTGACAAAGTTGTCCTCAAGTGGATACTCATCACAAGTCATAAGATCATTGGGTTTAGATAAGATGGCTCCTATAGTCACTATCCAACCTACATATCTTCCTAAAAGGGTTTTTATCCTAAGGTCAAAGCATATGCTCTGATACCAACTACGGTGACCCAGCATACCACTGCATGATGTAGTACACTATAGTCGTTGACATAACACCAATGAAACACCGTTCACCAGTATTACATCCCTCAGAGTAGTACAACAGAAACATAGCAGGTCCAAGACATGACTATAGGTTACAACTCAACTCTTTACACAAGATCCAGAGAACACTCTAGGTTAAAGAGAGAGATAGAAACTTCTTACGAAGAAGAATTAGGAATAAATAACTCATAGCTACCATACTTATAAAACTAGTAGCTGAACTACTAGGCTTGCATTGCTGCTATTGCAATACTCTATAGAAATAGGTTCTATGGTTAGAAATTCTATTCTTATCTAATCAACAACTTCGTCTTCACTTGAGTTGATGTATATGCTGAATTTCTTGACTTCATTGAAGAGCTTTAGCGTTTGGTGATGATTCCTAGAGCATAACTTGATGTAGACGTCGTCTAATCTGGCTTTAGAACCTAGCAAGGGTTAAGAAGATACTTTGAATACGAGCGTACTCAGCAAGTCCACTAGAGAAGGAGTGTTTGATGCACTATAGCTACAGCCACAGACCATAGGTCATAGGCAATGCAGGTTTTAGTAAACATTTCTTCAAAGGTTGCTTTTATTCTGAAAAGCTATGTCCGTCAGCCTTCACGGGTTTACAAGAACTTTCATGGAGTTCCTTTCCTGTCGCGTTCGCAGCTCCTTCCCGGAACAAGGAGTAACAAGTTATAATTCTTACACTCTGCAGAGGTGCGTCACTTTACCCATGAGAGATCTTAGCTTTGTTGCACATCCGAATTGCAGGTTCGTTCACACTTCCTTGGTGTGAGGCCCAGACTAAGATCCAAGCCAATCACTGCCTTCTCCGCGACCCCGCATGTCTCCTTGGTGTACGCCAGGCCACCTATTGAATTACGGCAATGGCAGTACTTACCGTTCAGATGCCGGAACTATCGTGGGACGTTGAGGGCTCCCACCCATATGCTCCATATCCTCTACGAATTACCATAAATAATATGCATGCTACGAGTGATAACAGCCACGACCCACACATCCAGCTCCATGCGAGAGGGAAAAGATACAGCTGACTTATCCGTCCCATTCCAAATCTCATGGTCAACGCGTAATATACGACGCAAGAATCACTTGCGACATTGGTTGTTAAGTCCTAGGTAATATGTTCCTTTACCACCGGAACTCTTATAATAGGTTGTTAAGTCCTAGGTAATATTATTATGAAAACAGTGTTTTCTGTCCTTTTTCAAATGCAGGTGATGACAACACTGGATTTGCAAAATACTTTATAGAAAATAATCAAAGGACATGAGAAAGTGTGAACTTGCCTTTTGTGATTGCAAGATTATGCACTCACGGTCTTCAAGACAATATAAAAGATCCAATATCTGAAATCAGCATCATTGGTCCTGTAAGGACTAATGTTTAAAGAAGCAATATGCTTTTATGCTTAAGTAATGTAATGCAAGTTTATAAACACGAATCTCGAGAATAACGTTGTTCTAGGGTTTGGATACTGGAAATGGTTTTCTTGAAATGTGTTGCCCTTTTATATTAAGTTTCATACATGTGCTTTTTATTAAGGCTTGTGAGTGTGTGGGAAACAACATGTATTTATACAACAACAAAATACACAGTATGTAATGCTAGTCAAGGTTGTTTACATCTTAATTGTTTATCTTCAAGTTTTACTTTACAAGTAATGTCACTTATAAAGAATTTAAGTATTAACAATCTTATTATACAAGTAAAGTATAAAGTAAGGTGTTTACCATTAATTGTCATATGTTAATTGAAGTGGCAAAACGAATAACTTATTAAGGTTTAAAAAATATTTGTGGTTAATCAGATGTGGTTGATGTTGTTTGCGCTTGCTTGAATAGTTTGGACTTGAGATGCTTTACAATTTAATCATAACAGACCAAAGTTAATTGTAAAGTTTATAATAAGTCTTTAGCATTATACTTAAAGCTTTGTAACTATAAGTAACTTTAAGAATGTAGATAGACTTAGGGTGTATTACTTATGATACTTGTATCCTGTTCACTTTATATTGTTTCCTTAGAGTTACTTAAGAATGACATTACTTCTATTGGAGTAGTGATTTCCTTACATTATCATGGCATAAAGGGATTTACTTTCTATAAAGATGTGGTTAAGTTTTATGAATAAGTAAACAATATTATTTACTACTTATGGATTCACTTATAGTGTTTTGATTTTTTCATAAACTTGTGGTTAAAGTAAAGAAATGATTTTTATTTTATTATAATTAATCTTGGAGATTTTAGATTGGATAAGGATTGTTTTATAGAATAATCTGCACTTATGGTTGAAGGATAATTTAAATAAATTGTATTTAAAATGTGTTGAACCATTTTGACTTCATAATATTAGTATTTAAGACTAATACTATTTATTACATTTAATTGGTTAATTTAGGGAATATTAACAAATTTTTATTTGTCATTTTATGAATTATTAACTAAAGAAATAGGTTTAAATTCAAGTTATGAAAGTATTTAATTTTTTATTTAACTCAAAAGTGGAATCTCACATTTTTAGCATGTAGGTATTACTTTTGTGATTATTTTGGTATATTACATTTATTTTTGTAATTTATAAATAATAAGATATGGTTTTAATAAGGTTTACTACTTTAAAAATACTTAATAAATAATAAATATTTAATTAAGTGGAATAATAATGCATGATTATAGTTTTAAACTCTAATTCTTATTTTTCTAAGATTTTTGGTATTTTATTTAGATTTTTAACATTTACCAGTATTAAAATATTATTATCAAAGTATTAAAATTTTGTAAAGTATTTATTAAATAATATTTATTTAAATAATTATCATAATAATATTTAATAATAGTTTTAAGTTGTAGATTTTATTTTTCTAAACATTTTCATATATTATATGTATTTTATGATTTATAAAACAAAAGATATTAAATTTACAAGATTTAATCAATTTATTTTATTTCTGGAATATTGAAATTTGAATTTATAATGTTTAATTATTCTAAAACATACACTAATCCTTTTTACACCCAGATGGGATCTACCCACGGTCACCGACAGGTGTGGCTTAGGTCCACGTCATAAGCCACATCAGCAACGACCAGTCAAAGGCTGACCAGGTCAAGGGTGACCTCACCCTAATGTCACGATGAAATCAGCAATGGGATTGCTCTCAGATGATGCTCGAATCCGGCAACAGAACGCACGCGCTTGCGGGGCTAGGAGATTCGGACGCGGAAGGTTAAGGCGATTCGATTGGTGGCTGCGCCGCCAGTATTTGGTCACTGGTGACGACGGTGCAACAACGACGAGCGGCGTCGGGCTCACGCGGGGACAACATCACAGCAAGCGAATAGCAAATTGGAGAGGATCATCGGGAGCAGAACCTTACCAGGAAGCTACTAGAGGTGTTGGTGAGTCAAGACTCGACCGGAATCGCTAGGAACGACGTCGACTGGCGGCGGAACGTCGGTGATGGCAAGCTCGATTTAGGTCGAACGACGTCGATTCCTCTAGGGAGATGAACAAGTCGAGTGAGGGGAGTCTAATGGTGGTCCTGGCTTAGCCTAGGACAGCCGGAGACGATGGGAACAGAGATGTCCGGCGAGCTAGGGTTCTGGCTAAGAGGGAAATTGGGGAAAGAGGAGTAGATAGGGTTCGTCTCTGCGCAAGAGGGGATCTTGTAGACGACCAGAAGCGGTGGCATGGATCTTGGCGCGGCAGGACATCATGACGCGGCGGCGGACGGCGACAATGCTGACAACCAGATTCTTGTGACGTCGGGGAGGAAGACGACGATGTACTTTTTGCGGAAAACCCCCCAACAGTTCTTCTGATTTGCTCCACGGTCCCTCCTCGGTCCCACTTGTCAACCAGAGAGAAGAATAGATTGGGCTAGTCTTGGGCTGCTACTGGGCTTCGGTTGGGTGGATGGAGTTGCTCGTGGGCGATGGATAAGAAAGTGGGTTAATGGGCTTCGGCCTGGTTTGTCAACACCCGGATTTTTAATCCCGGATGCCTGTTATGCCATACATCGCAATCCCAGGATTACCATTTTTGCGAGACATAACAGATTTGGATATCACAGTACATCATCCATTACAAACCATACATAAGGTCTTACACAAATAAGGATCTCATGATCCAGTTCTTAATACAACTCAAGAAACAGAATAATGTAATGATAAAGGTAGCGTAGGCGAAGCTCCATCTTCGGGGTCACATGCAATGGTGACGATGGGAGATGATCCTAGTTGTCGTCACCTTCCTGCGGTCCATCATCCCGGTACTCCTCTTCGTAGTATGGCCACGGGAATAGCCAGGGACAAAGCCATGAGTACTCTTTAAGTACTCGAAAACTAATACTAACAAGTTAAGGGGGTTTTTGTAGTAGGACACTAAGCTCTAGGGTTGTTTTGCAAAAATCCAGATTTACCTCTACTAAGTTTAGAAGCGAAGAAAATCTAGTTGAAGTTTTATAACATCTAAGTGGGAATTTAAATTTCAATATCACAACCCTGTTGTGTTCAAGTCAAAGTCTCAATTCATTTCACAAGTCATTTTGAAAACATCTGACGGGGGAACAGTATGGCCACTCCAACTGTCCATAACCGCGGACGCGGCTATTCGAATAGTTTGACACTCTACAGAGATTATACACTTTCACCACAACATTCGATACATCCGCCAGGAACAAATCCTGAATTCACCATATTCAGTATGCGGATAATCAATCCTTACCTTTCAATTACACGCCCTAGTATAGGCACCTCTCCTATGAGTTTGGCCTCCCAACCATGACCAACTATCATCTTGGGTACTGCACATGTGGACAATCTTCACAAGGTAGCCTCAGCTCAGACCTTGGCCGTGAGGGAACCCATACTAAGGTATATAAGTTTCCAGTCAAGCCCTACCCAATTTTCGGGTATTGTGGTTGTATGGTAAAATTGGAATGGTATCGCATCCAGACAACCATGATCAGTTTTATAAAGGGCTAAGGCTCCTGCCTCAACATTTTCATCATCAAAATCATCTGGTGTTCGGAAACACATGTCAAAACATTTCAGTAGAATGACTCATCATTCCAAGGTTTTCATAACCATTTTCTCCAAGTATTACCATCTAAAGTGGAGCAAGTTTTATGCTTAGCACTAGCATCTACAAGTGGGGTGAGTACTAATGAGGGGTAGTAAACAAGTGGAGATTAATTAAGTTTAATCTCATGCCTTAGGATGACATCAAGATTATCTAGCTTAGGACAAATTTAATGCTCTTTATGCAACCTTCAATTATCCTCCTAGAATCTACAAGTCACTTAAGTAAACTCTAAGAGAAATCTTTGATAAAGAAATAAAGTATAAAGCTTGCAAGTAAAACTAGGATGGTTTATCAAGTGGTATAAGCTTGCAAGTAAAACTTGCATGGTTTGGCTTGCCAAGATAGTAGTATAAACTTGCTAAGTTGCAAGTGTTAGCTTGCATAGGTCAACTTAGTTAGTAAGGCTTGCCATGTGTAGAGCAGTGGTTGAAGTTCTCCTCGGCTTATTCCTTGTAGTATCCTCCTTACTCCTCGTATCCTTGGTCGGTATTAGCGTCTATAAATAAGTACAAGGTACACAATCAGCAAAAAATACTTAACTATTTTCAATCATCACACCAAGATGTACTATAGATGATCTAGCATCATCACCTACAGTACAAGATTAAAGCATTTGTCTTATTTATTTTAATTTGAGAAAAGCAATTTCTACTCATTGAAAAACTATTTAAGATTTAATATTCTCCAACTCAAACATGGGATCATGTTGACACATGTCATCACCACATATTACAGTACATGAGAATGTGATTTAAAGTGGTGTCACAGTTTAATAAGCTTTAACCTTTTTATTTTAAATAATTAAAGTGACTAGAAATGCCTATGTGGCATTCTTTTATTACTTGAACATTATTTCTGTAAGTAAACCCATATGTTTTTATATATTCTGAAAGGTATGATCAAATGTGATTTTTGAGAGTTGGAATCAACTCAAAAGCTATTTTGGTTGAATTTTGAAAAATGTTTGAATATTGAAAAGCTTCTGACTTGATATTTTTACCAAGGTTGATATACAGATCCAAATGATTTGAATCCAACGGGCTTGGATTAAGCATTTTATTACCTTTATAAAAAAATTGGTTTCATGCAATTTGGTTCACTGAATCGAGCTGGGTTGATTTTTGAATATAGGTACAGAACTGTGTTTGAATTAAAATAGAAAAATCGAAATTCAAACGGTTGGGCTGCGCGGGAAAGGTTAATGGGCCGGCCCGGTGACTCTGCGGGGCAATGACAGGGTTCCACCAACGGTGGCTCATAACACACGGCTGATGCAGGCGGTGTGGTTCGTTGGATTAGAAGGGCGATCAACGGCTGAGGGTCGTCGTCGACGATGAACATGTCACAGGCGAGATCGAACCCTAGAGGCTCAGTGAGGGTGCATAGGGGGCATACCAGGGCTCCAGCGATGACGGAGAGGCGGGCAAACGAACGAGTGGTCGACGGCGAGCTCAGGGACGGTCGAGGCAGCTCCGGGGGTGGTCGAAATCAACGGCTCCCTTCTTCTCTAGAGGCGTCTTACTCCGGCACAATTCCGGTGAGCTTCTGCTCCTCGTGCTCCGGCTAGAGGGTGGAATGATCAGTGAGGTGAGGGGAGTGGAATGGTGTGCTTCAAACGGCTGGGGGTCGCCTCCTTTTATAGGCTCGACGGCGAGACCGAGAGGGATGGGCAGGCAACGGTGGCGACACGGCTACGGGCGGCTAGCGGCATGGCTGAGGTTGGCGATCGACGGGCGGTCTCCTGGCAATGCTCTAGAACTTAAATGCGTATGCGGTGTGGCAATTGGTCTGAACGGCGGTGCTCAAGGTGCAGGCGGCGTCTTAGACGGTGAGCAGTGGCTGTGAGGCACGGGGCGGCGAACTGGGGTGCGTGGCGTGTTCCTTGGGTCATGGCGAAGCGGTAGGCACGGGGTGCGGTCGAGGGGCGGCGTGTGCACGTGTGCCGGGTGCGGCGCTCTGGCGCATGCTCGGCATGTCGGAGTGGCACTAGGCGCGCGATGTTCCTGGTGGTTCACGGCTTGCGCTGGCTTGGGGAGGGGACAGTGGGAGGCGGTGTGGTGCTAGATACCTCCCAGACAAGGTTGGCAAGGCTAGGGTTGCTGCTAGCTGGCCGGCGACAATGGGGTGGCATGGTGAGGCTCGGCCTGCTCACCATTGATGGCAATGGAAAGCTTACAGTGATGCTAGAGGTTAAAAACTAAGCTAGATGATCTACTAGAGTTTTGCTTTGAGCTAGAGAGGGGACAAGGTTGACCAATTCACTGCTCAAAATAGTGTTTGTGATTTGGTTGATTTGAATCTACAAGCTGTTTGCTGAAATGGCCGCAAGAACTTAAGTTTTGAATTTTTAAAAGATTTTTGGTGGGTGTGCTAGGCATGTGTTGAGGATACTGTGGATGCTTGGGTTTTAAAAATTGAACTTGTTTGAGTGGTTTTTGAAATAGTGGGATCTTCTCATATGAGATAGATTCAATTTTAAACTGTCATTTAAACCTAGTATTTGAATGTTTTTGGATGATCACAAAGTGGGCCTTGGTACCTTATTATGAGTAATAACAAGGGGTGCAAAGATCCACAAATGTTTCTGTTGAGTTTTGAAAACTAGAGATTGCCAAAGTAGGCATGAGCGTTAATTTGGGAAAAATGCCATTCACTTCATTTGATTATTTTGAGTTGTTTGTCTTTGGGAAAAGTTTGGGGATTGTTTAGATGATGTTTATTTCACCTAAGAATCATTTTACGAGCAAATAAACACAGAACCATGGCAATTCAACAGAATCCAAATTTTGAATACACACACATATGAATGCTTTCATATTTTTGTTGGGAAAGTTTTTGTTAACCCTAATTTTGATGATTAGAGTTTGATGATCCAAGTTTAATATTTTTGGGATGTTACATGGTTATAGTTTTTTCTTTACTGTTTCCTTTTCTCTTTTCTGTTTTATTTTCAGATTTGTGTATTACACATTTGTTTTAGGAATCTTTCTTTATAAAAGTTCTTTGCTGAATACAAGCATCAATAATAAGTTATTTTGAACTATTTATGAACTTTTATTATATATAGTTATCACTTCTTTATTTTCTTTGTATAGATACCTTTTCTATTATGATTTGTGAGAGCCCTTAATATGAATTTAATTTGACAAAAAATCATAAACTTATTATAGAATGTATTACTACTTACGAATGAGATTATATTTCCATTAATATATAATATTAGGGCAACTTTTATATTTATTGGTACTTCATTATTATTTGATACATAAAGTTTTGAGTACTTAATAGGGTTAATATTCTCATATTTATTTTATTGATGTGAATAAATATTAATGGCTAAGCACATTGTCTTTATGTTTGAGATCAGAATGATATTATCTGGAATGTCTCATGAAAAGGATTTGATCAAGATAACTCCTAAGCACATATGGTTATGATAATTAGAAATGATAAAGATGTGCTTAGTTGATTTGTTATAGGAAAATATTCCTATGAAGCATTGTGGAAGCAAGATGATAGATCAATTAGATGAAATGGATAATAGGTTTGGTAAAGATTTAGGGTCTAGTGTTTAACAAGGATTCCTATATTCCATACTTCATAATTCTAGACTTCTAATTAAGGAATTCCTTTCCTAGATATATTACTTCTCTATATCCATCATCATGTGTTAACATGATGAGATTTGCTTCCCAAGAATATTCTTATCCACCTTTTATGCTTATAAAGCCATTTATAAATCCAATGAGCTTGTCATTAAAGACTTTCCATAATCTTCTCATATTCTCCCTGAAGCATCCTTCACTAATATCACTTCAATAGATGTATACATCAAATCCTACTTCACCTCAAGTACTTAGTATTTCCAAAGAGGAAACTACTACTTCTATAATCCAATGTTGCTCTAACATCATATTAGTCATACTATCTTGTCTCTACTTAACTCGAATATCTAACATTAGAACCTCACATTATATTAATGTGACTTGTAATGTCTAATCTAGGATAATATATCTATACTATGGTTCAATCATGTTTTATCTACCAATGTCACTTATACATGGTATAAGCATTCAATATTGGTTAATAAGGCATGATCATTATAATCCTTTGATCCTTTATGATTCAGGTTTCCAATTGGCTAAACAAGGCTTCATCAATACAACATTACAGTTGTATTATAAATATCTTCTGTTTAGATCTATTGGATTAAGAGATATAATTTATTGACTATACCTACTTGATCCAATAGGACTACTCCTGGAAACTATCCTTAGACTTCATCCTTGTAATCTTCTTTGTTATCATATTGATTTAGTTTCCTCCAATCACTCCCATCCTATATATGAAATCTAAAACTAGCATCTCTATTTATCTCTTCTTACTTCTTTCTTTATAAGCCTTAGGTGAATGCTATAATCAGGACAAAAGTTGATAGGTCGAGAATTGATAGGTTAAGAATTGGTGAATCAATAGTTGATTACTCAATATTGATGAACAACAAATATAAGGATAGGATTCAATAGAGATGATAAAGATTGATATGGAAAGAAAAATTTATGGTGAATGATCTTGACTTGGTTTCTTTCCTACTCAATATCACTAAAGAGTAAAAGTTAGGTATTTCCATGATACACCTAGTATAAGTAGATAAGATTAAGATATTAGTTTTTACATTCTTATTATTTGGGTTATATCCTTAACTTGGTACTCATGAGTGATTATAATGAATACTATGATATGATCACCTAAGGATCAAGTATGAATCACTAAGTAATGTATTAGGATTTAATTTTATTACATTTGATCTACCCTTAGATCAAATCATGTTTTCCCAAAATAAGGTTTTAGCAAAGGTCATATTGAAACTTATCGCAGTCAACTTGATGATCTACTTCAATTCCATCAGGTTAAGAGAAGCTTCAATCACTTTGACAAGTTTTGTTCAAAAGCGCGAAAATTATTCAGATTTTATATGCATGAATGCAATGCACACATCTATGTTCAGATTATTTCTAGGCTCTAATGCTGGGATGTTACAACTTTGTATATCTGACATATACCCTTTTCATCCGTGACCCCCATTGCAATCAAGCCCTTTTGAGAGTTCTCAACTCTAATGCAAGATTTCTATGTGATTCTCCAAACAATCTATTTTCGTCCATCATGGAGGAAAACTCATCCAATGGCTCATACTCGATGTGCCTGATCTTGTAGAATGCAAAATTGTAGTCCAACTCTCCATCAAATGGATAATGGCCCCTTTTGGACGATTTATGGAGAAAACACAATCTTTCTAGAGTCATTGGATTATCTCCTAATGGTTGTTGTATCAAGAAGAGAAGATCATCTTATTATGAGGATATCCCTTGGGCATGGGTATTAATCTATGAAGTTGTGACCCTTATAAGTTCCAAATCAAGCAAGAAATTTATCATGGTTGTAAAGGACCCCATTGAAATAGGCCATGATCTACTAAGATATTCGCAAACAGACATCTAGACTTAGTTCATAATAATGAGTTCAATTCATAATTGAGCTCCCACTGAAATCGTCATCCCTTGGAAAATTTCAGCTATCATACCATTCCAATCCACTATGCAACCCCCGATCGTCATGGGTGGCAACATAGCTTCAAAGGTAGACATTCTCCAATGCCAATCACATCATCCATGTGACTCATCCTCGATCTTTTGATCTCTGTGTTTTGAGGCCATGTATGCACATGCTAGGCTCGTGTAACATCCTAGCATTTAGGAACTAACGAAGGGTAGATTTAGGAATTTGAAATGTTGCATGCATTCATCTATGAAAATGTGGGTAAAGTTTTCGCCAAATAAAAACCTAAAGTGATCAAGGTTTCTTTCATATTTTGAGATTAGGTATAGTCTTGAAGGATGATTGTTATAGACTTTGATAGGATATTTGTGGACTTATGTGTTTTGGGAAATGAAATTTGAATTTAAACTTGAGTGTTTGAATTATAATTCAAAAGAATTTTTGAATAATGTTTGAGTATTTGATTTAATTAAGAGTTAACCAATAATAACTCAAACTTTATATAAAGAAAGCAATTAAGAATATGAATCTCCATTTCATAATTTTATTCAATAAATAGGTTACAAAAATGTAACTTATGAAAATCATCAACAATCTTTACAAAAGCAAATAAATAAATAATAATATTTCTTTATTCATAATAGTACAATCTTTATTACAAAAGAATAAAATAAAGAGTACCAAAGAATAAATTAAAGATTACAATTGAATATGAGAGTTATTACAAGTGACTAATCTATAAAGATAAAAACCTAAACTAAAATCTTGATCTTCAAATCTGGTACCTGCAAACTAAAAAGAAACTTAAAAGAAAAAGAAGGTTAGGATTAGAATTATTTTTACTCTCAGAGTTGACAGTGAAGTGCACTGTTCACTTTTTCATCATTGAGTATTTGAGGGGAAAGTTTCACCAATATGACAGAATGTACCTTTCATAATTTTAAGCCATAAATCAAATAAACAGCAAGGAGGGGCAAGTTTCACCATCTAGGTAAAAGGTAACCTGATGAAAGTAACTTTCAAATTCAGAACATATCCACAACCTGTGTAGCAGGCACACAGGCAGCACACACACCAAACTAAATGGTGTGTGCTGTCAGCACCACAACAATAGCACAACATAACAAAACCATCAACACAGCCGTGGGAAACCAATCCCCACACCATTCCATTGTTCATACACACCAAGAACAGCAGCCACCAGCTCAACCAAGCTAGATCACACCAACCAAAACCCTAAATCACACCACCAAAATGGTGACATAAGGAGGGGGTAGATCAGGTGGATAGCAAGACCAAGATCAAGCTATCAGGACCAGGAGGTGAAGGGCTAGATCAAGGACAAGCCAGGAGCTGGAATACCAGGAGAGCATCAGATCAAGTTAGCACAAGATCAACCATAGGAAACCCCAACATCAAGTGACAGTGGTGAGTAAAATAGACCATCACATGATCTATCTATCTAAGATTAGACAAGCATACATGATCTGTCTATTACTCAAACACTCAGAAAGCACCCAAGTGGGGTGAATCCATCACTGAACTTTAAACACCAAAAGCAATCAGAAAAGTATAAGGATCCAACTAGATCTCAGAACAACATCATTGACCTAGCTATCAAGCTATATTTCAATTCAAGAATGAACATAGCTAAGATTTAAACTTCTAGGCACATCTCTAAGACAAGATTAACACCTTATAATTTAATCTTATGGATCTATACAAGTGAGCAAGCCTACCATAATTTTTCCCAAACTTTGATTCAAGAAACAGTAGCTGGTATCACTACCAGAACCCATCCATGTGAATCAACAAGTTAAAGGATTAATCCCTAAACCTTAGACCAACATCATGGGTCTTAGGGATTTAAGAAAAGGAGTTTCTACTTATCTTTAATGCCAAACTCATCTTAAGCTTGAACCAAATCAAACCAAGAAATATAATCTAATCTTGTGTGCCATACAAAGATGGTGTCACAAGAACAATTTTACATTAATCAGGTTAAGCATTCAATCTTCACAGATTCAACCAACCAACTACAAATCATTTTCCTATCATCACAGGAACCATAATTCAGAAAATCCCTATGTATATCTTTACTATTTGAAACCATTTGATCTCAAACTACATATGAATTCTTGATGCCAACAGTGCTAATACAGTGACTTCATCACACAACACTCACTGTCATTAACCAAGAAATGACAGTGGTGTGTTATTAAACCACTAGATTCCCAAGTATTGCTTCTAGAGCAACTTTACCATCTGACCATATCAAAATTAATCCATAGAATCATCTGATAAACCACTAGCATCACCACAGCTAATCATAAGAAGCAAGCCACAACTAACAATCGTTTAGCATGCTTTGGGACCATCAAAACTTGATCCCAATTCATATAGTATTTAATGAACAGCAGGATATGAACCCTAAGTGGAACAAATCATCTTAATCAGGACAAGATAGTAACCAGAAAGGTGTAGAGGTCCCAACCTTTAATAAGGTAGAGATCCCTGTGTTTACAATTCTAGTCCCTGGATCAATAGCTAGCATCCACAGTTAAGATGTAATATCAAGAAACAAAGGTCATAATACAGCTTTATAACTAGGAATAAAATAATTCATTACATCTTACATAGCTCATTTGGCTATCAGATTACATTTGCCGCAGAATATCTATAAGCATGGGGTCCTTCATATTCAAAGTGCCACAAGCATCCATGTTGGTTGTAGACTTGTAATCCTAATCAACACACTTACATCAAACAAACCTGCGACATAATAAGTTGCAGCCACAAGGGTCAATACATTTGAATTGTATTGGCAAGTTTCACTACTATGTAGAATATAAGTGGATACTATCAATACATGCATATTTGGCTAAGTGGGGTTTAGGCTCATTTGCAGAAAGCAGCATAAGTTATCCTATCTTTTCAAAATAGTTTTGATCTTTTGTCAAATCTTTCTGAACTCCTTGGAATCCACCAAGTGCTTCAAGTCTCTTGTTGTCACTTTCAAGTTTTTCTTTTAGAAATTGGAATGTCGAGATTTCCCATAGCTTCAGGCCTTAGTTGCTCAGTATTGTCCATAACCGAGGACACGGCTAAGTACTTAGAATTTTGATCTTCTGCAGAAGTTGTACACTTTACCCACATGACACATTATCATCTTGATGCCACCAGTGGCCGCTGGATAAGTACTCACCAAGATGGAGTACTGGCAGATTGAGAATGTGACGAAGTCTTTCCATAGGGTCCTCCCAATACACAATGCTAGCTTGTCTCCAGGCACCAATGTAGGGTTCCTAGTTCCCTCATTCCAGTTAACCTGAAGAGGCCAATGCATGGGTCTTCCACTATGTAGTTGACTAAGCCAGTGCCCATTTAGCATGTGGCTGCACACGGAAGCCACTGTACGAGAAATATGTTCAATCTCTAAGTCCCTGGGTGGTTTTCTTCTAGTGCACAACAAAAAGAGATTGCCATAAAAACATGGTTCCTATTGTTGCCACCTTGTCCAAAACTTGAGTATCCTTGTCCACCCAGGTGGTTCATTGAGTACTTGTTTTATTATATAAAACACAAGTCTTTTCAATACTTCTCATAATCTCAACATGTATCCCTTCTCAATATATAAAGCAGGGCTAAGCATATTACAACTACATTGTTTTTACTAAGGAGTATATAGGGGTATCCTATTAGTATTTAGCATAGCAAAATATAGTAGACCTCATCATGCATGTTTCCAAAATCCACTAAGTGTAATGAAAATAGTAGGAATTGGATGATAGTGTCACTTGCCTTTTAGTAGAGAATGTTGGTTCACTTCTTGATCTTGCAAATCTCACTCTTCTAAATTCCACTACAATTCATTCAAGCAAACACAATATCAACTAGCATTCCAATCAATATTCAAACAATCTATCACACATAAAATAATAGAAACAAGGTCATGCATGCAAGCATGCAAAAGATAATTTTATTTGCAAAGGTGGTTTCTACTAGACTCTATACATTGTAAGGTTCAAAGTGGTCATTTTCTAAAGTGGCAAAACCATTTGCAAAAGGGTTTTATCTATAAACTATTTTTACATCAAATCATCATTTCATGTGGTGGAAAATGTCTTTAGCAAAGCAATAATTTTATATTGTTCACCAAATAAGTTTTTAATTCACAAAACTTGGTGTTTAGGGTCAGTAGGTTTGAATCAAAACATTTTTCCAAAGGTTTTGCTCAAAAATCATTTCCATATCAAAATCAATATTTTTATTTGACTAGAAATGAGTTAATTCAATTATCTATTCCTAAACTTCACAAAATACATTTTTAAATCCATGAGTTGGTTTCTAGGGTCATTAGATTCACAACAAACCATTTTGCAAAGATTTCAACCCCAAAATCATTTTGGAATAAATTTTATATCCTAAAAAAGCATACACAAGTTTCTGCAAAAACAAACATTTTACCAGAAGCTTTTTACTAAACAAAGTGCATGGTTGTCTAAGGCTTGTTTTTCGGAATCCATTGATATAAAATTTGCAAAATTTGGACGTGTGGTTTGAAAGTTATGGATTTTACAAGTTTGCACAATAATCAGATTGAAATTCCTGTTTTAAACAGATCCAATGCCACGCGGCGTGATACTATTGGTCGGTACCGCTTCGTGCGGATCGGCCTCTGCGGGACGTTGGATCTAAACAGATCGCGCGGCTCAGATGCGCTCATACCCTTTCGCTCAGGTTCTAATCTTAGCCACAGGATCAAGATCCAACGGGCTCAGCTGCCTTGACCAAGGATCGCGGCCAAGCGCATGGCGGCGACGCCGACGGTGGTGTCGCGGCGATTCTAGGAAGCAAGGGGAGAAGCGGAGGTGCTCACCGTGCTCGCAAGGTCAAGGTGAAGCTCAAGGTGGTGCTGGTCTGGCAAGGGGCGCTCAGTGCTGTGGCCAATTCCTCGTCGGAGTAGCTGCGAGCGGCAGGTGGTTCTGTTTGATGACGGAGGCGACGTTGTGGTTCACCCCAAGGCAAAGCAAAGGCACGGTCAGATGCGTACAGTCCTGGGGATCTTAGTAGTATCAATAGGAAGGTTCGGGGTGGTCGGCTCTTACCAGGAAAGCTCGTCGGAGGCGAGACAGACGGCGGCGACGAGTTGAGCTTGTCCTTGCCGACACTCTAGGCGAGCGCAGGCGAACGTGAGGCACTGATAGGTGCACGCTGGTCTGAGGAGCAAGCTCGCGTTCTCGGAAAGGCGAGGACGGCGCCGGAATTCACTGGAGAAGCTCATCGGAGCTGTGGCGGTGTGGGGGCGAATTGGGGCAGCCTAGAGGCAGAGGGGAGGAGCTGTCTGGGGGAAAAGAGAGAGGGGAGAGGGGCGATTTAACGGGCGTAGTCACTGCGAGGAATTAAGGCCGTCTTCAACGCGTATTCATCGCCGGAATTACTCGGCTGCAACGGCAGGGCGAGTTCACCGCGGGGAGGAAGAAGGTGACGTGGGCGTGGGGTCGTCTGGCAGTGAGAGAGAGAGAAGGGTGCGGTGGGGTCCAGCTGTCTGCGGCTCTGCGGGTGCGGGTGTGGGTGAAAACGTTTCGCGCGTGGGGTATGCCGGGTGGGCTGTGTTGTTGGGCTGTTGGGCCAGATGGGTTGGGCTGTTTGTTTCATTTTTTTTATTCAGTAATCTTTTTCTTTTTCTATTTGATTTTCCTGTTTTGAATTTCAAACAACAAATCAAACACCCAAATGAATTCAAAACCTTGCTAACTTTGTATTGATTTTAGTTCTGTTAATCCACATAATTCAAAGTCCAAAACAAAATAATATTTTAATTATTTTTAGGATCCATTTATTAATTAATTAAAATGGTCCTTAGTTATTAAATCAAATAGGATTTGATTTATTTTTAAATCTCTATTTGAAATCTAAAATAGTACTAAAATCATTTCAGTAGGTTTTATTTGAAAATATAAAACACTTGGAAAACTCATTTAAAATAAAATAACAAGTTTTAGTGTTTATTTAAAATGGGAAAAGCCTTTATTTTAATAAAATTGGTTTATTAATAAACTCTCACTATTTTATTAATATAAAATTTTACTCTTTTAATCAAAACAAAATATTTTATTTCAGAATCTTGGCCAAGGTTTGATTTGGCTCTATAAAATAGTCCTTATTTATACTTCTACCTTTTCATTTGAAAACCAAATCTTTTTATTAAAAGATCC
Organism: Avena longiglumis; assembly: GCA_030063025.1. NCBI lineage: Eukaryota > Viridiplantae > Streptophyta > Magnoliopsida > Poales > Poaceae > Avena > Avena longiglumis. The sequence goes on from CP125978.1 coordinate 302,536,169, forward strand.
AAAAATAGTAATTTTACTTATTTAAAATTTTCTCTATTAATTGTTTATCTTTTCAAATCCCTTTAGGATTTGTTTGATCAAAAATAGGTTTGAAGGTTTCCAATTGGATTCAAAAGTCACCCTGAAAATCAACATAGTTTTATTTTATTCATTTATTTTTCACATAACAAGATTTGGAAAATCTTGGGATGTGACAAAAGGTCACTACCAACAGCTAGCATAGGATGACCTAGCACATAGAGCATGAGGGGAGAGGAATAACTTACAGTATGTTCTTGCTGTAGACTAGAAGAGGAAGCAGAGATGGCTGATGACCATGGCGGAACGGGGAGCACCCCCAGGGGGCGCTGCAACCCACACATCGCCACGGCGGCGACCTTAGCCACGCCTGGAGGCGAGGAACATCACCATGGCGCACGACAGCAGCGGCGGCGTCAGGATCAACGCAAACCCCAAACCCTAGGGTTTGGGACGACATAGATCTGGCCACAAGAGGGCTCCAAGTCCAAATCCAATTGGATAGGAGGGTAGAGCAGAGCCAACAACCTCATCCTGCACCATGGCGGCGCGAATCGCCGGCGACAGCACCGCTGACCACGGGGTCAGGGAAGGAGAAGGAGAGAGATGAGCTCGAGAGAGAGACAGAGAGTGATGGGCTGGGTTGGGCCAGAGCCCTTCGGGGTGGTTGTTTTGACTTTGCCTAATGGGCCACAAGGGCCCAATAAAACTATGCTGAAAGCCCAAATCTCTTAGAGCCTGTTTTAATAATTGGAAAAGACCAAAATGCCCATGAACTTAAATAAATTCTAGAAATTAAGATAAAAGTACAAAATTTATAAATAAAATATTTTTGGATTCACAATAATCTAAAATTATCCAAATAAATTAAGAAAAAAAAATTTAAACATATAAATTTTATTAAGAATTTTGTAATTTAAATATTCCTTATGGAATTTTACAAAATTATTGAAAGATGATAATAATAAATAAGAATCACTTTCATTATATATTAATATTGTAGTATTTTAGAAAAATACTAAACAAATATTTCATAGCATTTTTGGTATTCAAATAATAATTCTTAAAGAAATTATTAAATCAATAAAATCCAAATAAAAGGAAATAAAATAAAAAGAGTATAATATTCAATATATATTAAAGGAATTAATATTTTTAAATCCTTAATTAATTAAAAAGGATTTTCTATAATTCAAATAATGGGGAAGAATACATATAAAATTAAATAATGCATTACATTACTTTGCATAATCATTTTGCCTCTTTAAATATTGTCCTTACAGGGCAATAATGATGTTTTTGTATACATAGAAGCTCAATGTCCAGTGCAAGCATCATACTTCACTACCTTGCCATCACAAGGCAAGTCCATCACTTGCTCATATCCTTTGAAGAGTCTTTATCAAAGTATTTGCAAATTGTGTGTTATCATATATACTCGAAAGAAAGAAAATATTATTTTCACAAATAAAGAAATCATAGATATCATCCTAAGTGATGATATAAAGGAGCAATAGAACTTATAGTTCTATTTGCCACAATGATGATCAATTAGGGAATTAATAACACCTGACATCGGTGATTCTAGTGCACTATATTACGCGTTAGCCATGAGATTTGGAATGGGACAGAGAAGTCAGATGTATCTTCTTCCTCTCGCATGAAGCCGGATGTGCAGGTCGTGGCTGTTATCCTTGTAGCGTGATATTAATTGGTAATTCGTAGAGGATATGCACCATATGGGTGGGAACCCTCAACGTCCCACGATAGTTCTAGCATCTAACGGTTTGTACAAACCATTGCCGTAATCCAATATGTGGGCATGATGTACACCAAGGAGGCATGCGAGGTCGCGAAGGGGGCAGTGATTGGCTTGGACCAGCTACTGGGCCCCACATCATGGAATTGTGGACGGAAAAGTACGCCCGGTTGTGCAACAAGGAGTTGATCTCTCATGGGTAAAGTAACGCACCTCTGCAGTGTTTAAGAATTGTAACTTGTTACTCCCTGTTCCGGGAAGGAGCTATGAACGCGGTAGGAAAGGAACTCCATGAAAGTTCTGGTCAACCTGTGAAGGCTGATGGTCATAGATTTTCATAATAAAACCAATCTTTGGAGAAAGATTTACGAAAACTGCATAGTACCAAGGACTTATAGTCCGAGGTGGTAGTTAGAGCATCAAACTTACCACCTTGCATATAATGAACTTGTTGGGTAATGCTGTTACTCATCCTTTCCTTTGATCCCTTGCTTAGACTCTGAGGATCCCGAAGACATGCCAATGTATGTAGCTGAATGTCAAGAAGATGTGTTCTACGAGGAGTCTGACCTGTCAGGAGGTGTTGAAGGAGTGGATTACGAAATCCGCTATGGTGTTGACGATAACGAGTCCAACTAAGTATCCTAGTTAGTAGTAACCAATGGAGTCGAGCAGCATGAACTCTATAGAATAAGCTGCTGAGCTCAACTACTAGTCGGAGTTGCTACTTTTAAATTCCACTGAAACACTTTATATTTTGGTTTGTAAGTTGAAACCTTTTGAAGTCTTGAACTTATGGAATTGTAATAATAATAATGTTTGAATGTTTGTAATATGGACCCGCAATGTTTCTGTTGTACCACTCCGAGGGATGTGATATTTACGGAACGGTGTTCTGTGGGTGTCATGTCAACGACTATTGTGTACTACACATGCGGTGGTATGCTGGGTCACCGCAGTTGGTATCAGAGCAAATTTCTTTGACCTTAGGTTGGAAACCTAGTAAAGGGTATTACCTGTAGGAGAGTGTAGCAACGATAAAGAATTCTCTAAATTAATATAATGGGTATTCAAATAAGAGTATTCCGTTATATTTTTTAGTGCGATAATTCTTTTTTATGATGCAATATATTATTGGTTACTAATCAAAACTACTTTTGTAAGGAAAGAGGAGACTCTTGATGATTATCAAGGATCATTTATAGACCAACTTCGTCAACTTTTAAATATTTTTAGTTGTCCAACTAGAATTCCAGTGAATACTATAACCTACTATGATGGCCGGATGTTATGCAAGTATCGTGTGAGTATCAAACTTCCAGAGGAGCTTGGGTTATATCATGATCTACCTATAGGTGAAGGTAGGAGTCACTTAGCAGCATATCATGTTGCTATTGTGGAGGCGATAGCCTATATCCGGGAGTATAAAGCGAAGGAGTTAGAAGGTAGCACATTTTCTGTGATACCTCATGATTCTATAGACTCGGAGCCTATACCGGATCATCTTACTTTGGTTAAGAAGCATCCTAAGTTAGCTTCCAAGTTTATGGATAGATACCAAACACTCGTTGCGTCTTTTTATAAGACACATCAAGTGATTGTCGAATATAAAAAATGACATGTTAGAGGATCTAACTAATCCGTAAAGGAGGAAGTAGTTAGGAATACAGTTGGAAAAGGAAGCAAGTAGTAGTAGTGCAATACCTATCTTTAAGGATATACCTATAGATCCTGAATATTTTATACCATATCCTTATTCACCATGTCCTGGACATATACATGATCCTACTATGGATACGAGGTATGCAGTACCACAGTGTTCAGAGGATGGTTCTGATTCAGAACTTCATATTGAGAATTCTGATGGTTGGATAAGGGGATCATATGAAGGATCTTACGAACACCAGATGTCCACAGATGGTTCTGACAGAAATGTTGGACAATCTAGCTGGATGGGTGCAAGAATTAAACCTAGTAAAAGTAGTAGAAATGCCATGTCGATAGACACTCGGGATGAAGAAGAAGATCCTGAGGAGAGAGTGTTTGAATCATCAACATCTTCTCAAAACCCAGGGAATATACATTATCCATTGTTAACTATCTTGCCCAAAGGAGCACCTAGGAAGCAGCAGGATCTGCGTATCCTTTTGTGTCATGGTGGTGGCACGACAGATGCCATGGGTAGGCTTAAGTTGGGGTCCGAATGGGTTCTTGTGGTCTCCGGGGAGGGAGTGCACGGTCGAGCCTTGCACGAAAACAAGAACTCTCCAGACTTAGCGATTTGATTGATACCCAAAGATTACAAGTGCTCCTTGAGCTGTATGAACTAGGGTTTAGTGCACTAGTTCCCTACTTGGTCCAACCTCCTTCTACCACAGCTATGTCCTCCCTTATATAGGCAGTGTTAGCTAGCTTATACCCCTTTGGGTTCTAGGGTTTACTGTTTGCATCTTGGTCCCTATAATGTGGGCCGGGTCATGGGCTTGCCCTAAGCCCAATGGCCCAGTCCATAAAGCTTGACAGCTAATGGTCTTCTGGTACGATGCATCCTGTTCCTTTTGGCGTCACGCTATAACTTTGTACGTCAGCGTATGCTTTGGGCGTCATCCGGCTCCTTTTGTGTCACCCGGCGTCGCCCTTCTCTTTTGAACATGCTTTACCAGGGTCCCTCCTGAACCTTACTCGGAAAGGTTCCACGCGTCCTACTTGACTCGGCCCTTCCTCGGTGGACTCGGCTCATCGGTTCCTGCAAGAATTACAACTTTGTCTTATGCGGGCCGACATAGTTTATATGTCGGCCGCTCATGCTTCTCTTACCCGGCCATTCTTACCCGGCCTGGTTCTTTCTTTACTCGGAGCTAACCAAGTTGTGCTATGTTTCACCTCTCGTGACCCTACCGGGGGTTATCCCCCCGACATTAGTCCCTGAAGCTGGTGAGGTCTAGCAGTTCAAGCTGTTAGGCGTCTCCAGGTTCCTTTTATGTGATTGAAACTTAGTTTTTGTCTTTATTTGTCGCAATCTTGCACCTTGCCGGGTCTATCTGACAGTTTTCGAATCCACTCTTTGACTTCTTGGCTCATTTTTGCCTCGAGCCGGGTCACTTTGGCCAATTTCGAGTCATTTTCGGCGTGCTTTAGTCATTGACATCTGGTAATCATGATTACTTGCCTCAAATTTTGTTCCAAGCTCTGGAGGCACAGTGACGGCTGCGCAGTTATTCCCCGTCACTTTGGCAGTCCCATCGGCCTGCGCCCCTTGTCCTTCCTTTCATGACGTGGCACAGGATTTTTCGTGTATCTCTGACTACGTGGCGCCTGCTGATTGGCTTACTCGGCCTGGTACACGGCCACACGCTAGGCGCACGGCACAGATGGATCCCACGACCATGGTTTTTACTGTCCTTAAGTAGGGGTTGGGGGTTTCCACTTCCCCCATGCCCATTCAGTTTTCCCTTGCCTCTTCTTCTTCCTTGCGCCTGCGAGATCAACCCCCCCCTTTGCGGTTTCCTCTTCCTCCTGTTCTTGTCCTACAATTGCTCCTCTTCTCTTTCCATTCCACCACAGGTCCGTGTTGTTCCAAACCTCTTCCAACTGCGGAGGAGACTGAATCTGGGAAACTCATGGACGCTCGTGACGGCGCTGATGGTGCTGAGGAGCAGGAGGTTCCCGCCAGCGAGTGCGACGACTGGGAAGGCTCGGAGGTCTCCACCGAGGAGTTGGAATGGCTCCACTCCACCAGGAGCATTCCGCTACAAGTGGATTGTCGTCTCCCCGCCGGTGAGATCTCTCCTAAGACCGATGCTAACGAGCGGGTGGTTTTCCTTTCTCACTTTGAGCGCGGTTTTGCTCTTCCAGTGAGCACCTTCTTTTCCTCGTTTCTCTCCACCTTCCATCTGCAAACCCATCATCTCCCTGCCAACGCCATTGGCTCTCTTTCTTGCGAGGCTTACCTCAGGATTTGGCCTATAGTTCTTCTGTGGGCCAAATATTTTAGCTTTAAGGTTCAAGTTGTTCCCCAGCCTGGTGCTCCTCGATCCGAGAAGAGGCCCACCCGGTGCGATGCTGCTAGTATCACGCCCAGGAGAGATTCCATCTTCCCTCGGGTTACTAGTATTAATTCCTACAAGAAATGGCATAGGACTTTCTTCTATGTCAAAACAGCGGGTCCACCGATAACATCCGGCTCCCCCCTTTCTCGGACGAGGTCCCGAACAAGAAGTTTTTTCAGCTTGACCCGCGCGACCAAGACGCTGCAGTGAACAAGGCTAATGTGATCTTGGAAAGGTTGCTGTCGCTGGATGAGCATTTTCATCTTGCCGACAGGGACCTCATGTGCACCTTCATCTCACGCCGGGTAAGCCCCATCCAAGCTAGGATCCATAAGATGTGCTTCATGAGTGGCTCCCATGATCCCACTCGGCACTCTACCAAGGAGCTCTCCCATGACTCCATTGCTCGCCGAGTAAGCTCCATCTTTAAACTGAACTTGGCGGACGATTGGGCTTGGAGCTGTCCTCCATTTAGCCGGGTCAAGACTATCCCCTGGGTAAGTTTTCCGAGTCATTTTGCTTGCCGAGTAGGCTTTAGCTCTTTTGCCACTCTCGGTCTAGTTTTTGGTTACTCATTATGTTTGTCTTTCGCAGAATCTTGTTCACCAGGTTGATGACAGTACTATCCCTCCCTGCGGTTATAATGGGGATCGCTCCGACTCTGATGAAGTCGAGTATGACCTAGAGTGCTTCATGCCCATCCCGCACGCTGCGGCTGCTTCAGCTTCGGGTAAGAGTCGATCTTGCAATCCCTTACAAGATTGGTCTGACGATGATGAGGATGATGATTGTACGCTTTTGGAGGTACATGCCTTGCGACCTTAGTCTCCCAACTCATGTGAGTAAGCCTGTTATTTACTTATGCAGCTGGCCAGGTACATGACACTCCTCCTCTCGCCGTGGGTGGAGTCAGCAAGATCCCCGTCGCCAAGCCGAAGCGACGCGGAGCCTCCTCCAGCACTCAGCCGGCCAACAAGAGCAAGCCCACTTCGGCAGATCCTACTACCTCTGCTGCTGCCACTATGGCTGAGACTCGCCAAGCCGCTGGGCGCCGAGTCACACGCCGAGTCACCCATAACCCGGTCGTCACCGGTAAGTTTTTATACTCTGCTTTCTTCGTTCTTTCTTTTTCATCATTGATGTTCTCTTATACATGTCTTGTTGTTTTCAGAGCCGCACCTTTGTTGGTGAACCAGGATTCTTCTAGCATCGCCTCGCCGCTAAGGCCTGCGCCTCCTCCAACTGATTCAACGGCGCAGAGTCCCGTTCGAGTTGAGGATCCCACTGTTGAGGCTCACGCCTCTCAGTGTCAGTCAGACCCGGTGGGTCATTCGGCTAGCGCCCCTGGTGCTGGCCAGGAACAATTTTCTGATCTTGGTGCCAGTGATTTTGGCGCCGAGAAACCTTCCGCCACTAGTTCCTATGGCATCGTCCCTCAGGCTGGTGCGAATGAAAAACTTCCTGATCTTGGAGCCAGCAAAACTGCTGAGCCCAGTCAGCCAGCTCCACTTTCTTCTCCAAATCCTCCTGCTCGCTCTCCTATTCTGTCAAAGGGCCAGACCCAGCCCAAGGCCTCTGGCTCTGCTCGCCCTTTATCTGGCAAATCCACCTCCTCCAAGAAGACAACGCTGGTCTGCGCTCCGAGTTCTGCTCCTCAGATCCGGCCTCCGATGTTGGCAACAATGCACGCTTCAATGGTCAAGGCGGGCGAGTCCGCGGCTGCCGGGTCAGGCGATGGCTCTAAGGCTGTTACCCTCTATACTAGTGCTGCAACGACCCGTGCCAATGTGGGAACTACCCTAAAAACGGGTCAAGTTCTTAATCGGACGCTCAGTGGGAAAAGCCTTGGTTCGGCTGAGCCTTATGCTTTGGCATGGAATGCAGATGGCGAGCAGGAGGTCAGCACCCACTCTGGCAAGAAACTGAAGCTTGGACCTAAGGCCGTCTCTGACATGCCCCAGCAGGCCATTTCCCTAATGGCCCACGCCGACGAAGTGAATGAGGTAAAGTTACTTCTTACTCTTTTGTATTGTTGAGTATCCCCTTCATACATATCACCTAGTCCCCGAGGTTACTACCGAGTACGGAACTTACTCGGGCGTAAGGTCTCAATAATCACTTAGTCTTTAAATTTTCACACCAAGCTTGCATGCTAGAGCTTCGATCCCTAGCCCTCGAGGTTACTATCGAGTAAGGAACTTACTCGGCTGTAAGATCTTAAGATTTTTAATCCGGCAGGTTGCTTGACTTGTCCTTTCCTTACTGTCTGTCTGCTTTGTCCATCTCACACATAACAAGCGCACCAAGGTGCACCAAGATCTCGTTCTGGCGCATCGCAAGCTCGAACTTGCATATGAAAAGATGCAGACTGACACCCAAGGCCAAGGTAATATCCTTACTCGTCCTTTCTCTATTCGGTGTATTTTTCTTTGGTTCATTTTCTCAACCTTTTCTCGCTCTTCTCTCATAGGCTCCGCTCAGTCCACCATCGAGGCTCTTCACTCGTAGATCAGCGAGGCCGAGAGTAAGTTTCTTGCCTCATTAATCCGATAGCTGAAGGTTTCTTTTGGTGGTGACAAGTAGTTTGTTCCGAATAAGCAGAGAAGCACCAAGCCGAACTCCAGAAGGAGCGAGATGAGGTGACTCAGCTGAAGAAGCTGATAGCCAAGACGGAGCAGAAGCACTTGGCCGAGGTGAAGGGGCTGAAGGAGGAGCTTTCCGAGAAGAATGAGCAGCAGGCCGCCAGCGCCGAGAAGACCAAGAGGCTGCTCGATGAGGCCGAGTCATCGGTTGAGTCGGAAAATCTGAACTTTGACACCCTCCAAGCTAAGGCCAAAACTTGGCATAACAAGATCGCTACTATCAACTTCTTTCTCGGTAGTGAGTTCTTACTCTTTTTGCACTGTATAGGTCGCTCTGGACTTCTTCCATCTACTTTTGTTATTTTGCTAACTATATCTTTTGCTTGCAGAGAATTTTCCTGAGGCCAATATGTTTTCCATCCGAGCCATGAAGAAAGTGAAGGACGAATCTAGTGCTCCGGCCGCCGACGAGGTGTCCATGGAGGAGCTTCTTGAAGCAGTGTTAGACCGGGTCAGGACCCTCAGGTCTTGCGGTCCTACTGAAGTCGGCTATTCATGTGTTTCGCATGCTCTGGCCGGATGAAGAAGCACCTGAACTCATCGAGCCACTTGGTGAGAGATTTCTCCTTACTGAGGACTGGCTGGATCAATGGCGTGAGTCGGCCGGCCAAGCTGCAGCGGACAAGGCTCTCTCCTTCGTGCTTTCATGGTACGAGGACATCAATCTTGATGTTCTTGCTCGCATAAGAGGAGATGGCAAAAGGCTGAATGACCCGGAGCTGATCAAGAAACGCGAGGAGCGAGATTACGCCATGATCGAGTATACCATGGTGCACGCTTGGTGCGATGGGACCATCTTCCTCGACCTTGGCGACCCGCTCATCGAAGTTGCTGATGAAGAGGGTTGCGACAGCGAAGCAACCGAGTCAGATGGTCCGGATGACCTGGCCATGGATGCCCCTAACTTGGCCGATGCTCCAAGCAATGCTCCTGGCTCCAAGGGTGCTCCTCCGAGTCCTTCTGCTTCTTAGGCTAACAAATACTTGAACTTTTGATTTTTTTTGAGAATTATGACAGTAGAATCCCAATGGGACCTACTGCCTCTGGATCTGTATTAATAAAACCCCAAAATAGGGGCAAAGTTAGTTTACAACAGTTTACAAGTGTAATCTAGTATCAGAAGCCATAGGCAATTAAAAGAAGGTAAATTACAGAGAAGCTAGAACAGCTGATAAGACAGGGTGTAAAGAGTCCTTTGTTCTATACATCAGTAATCCAAAGTCAGTTTTGAACCTATTCTTCCAGGATAGAACTTCAGGTATAATGCCATTGAAATATTGATTATTTCTTTCTTTCCAGATGCTCCATGCAGCATACATAAAAATTTCCAAGAACATTGGTTTGTTATTTCTTTTCTTAGATTCAGCAATGATGTCCAAGCGATCCCCAAGCTGAGCCCAAGTAATATTTAGCAATGACCAGCAGCTCCTACTAAAACTGCAGTGAAAGAAAAGATGTTCCACTGTTTCCTCCATATTATCTTGGCAGAGAATACAATTTATCCTGAGTTAAGAATTTGTTGTTTCCTTTTCAGCAAGTTTCTAGTGTTTAATCTGTCAGAAAACAACAGCCAACAGAAAAATTTGATCTTTGGAATTGATCTTGATTTCCATATCCATGTAAATGCTTCATGCACAACTATGTTCCTGAAACAGAAGTTATAGTAGAACTTAGCTTTGTACTCCTTGCCCCAAGTGTAATTCCATGAGTCTGTTCTGTGATTCCCAAAATCCAAATCAGAAGCGAGCTGTTGAAGATCTCTGACCTCCTGTTTAGCCTCTCGGGAAAGAGGTAAATGAAAGCTTTGTGACAGATGTGTGGTATGTAGAAATTCTTCTACAGACACATCCTCCTTCAAACAAAAAGAAAAATCTCTAGGGAACATTGGTGAAGCTGTCTCATTAAGCCAATTGTCTTTCCAAAATAGCACAGTGGTACCATTGCCAATATCACATCGAGAAATTCCTCTATAAATCAGTGAGAGCTTACAGACATCCTTCCACCAAAAAGATCCACATGAGTCCACTGCATGTGGGATTTTGTTCACATAATAAGCATTCCACACCAAACCAACCCAGGGTATATCCTCCTTATTATAGAACTTGTGTAAAAATTTTAGGAGAAGTGCCTCATTCTAAATTTTTAAATTTAGAACTCCAACGCCACCCTTATCTTTTGGTCTACAAACTTTATCCCAAGGAATCAGGGAATTGCATTTTCTCCTTCCTCAGTTTTCTTGTTCCAAAGACAGTGTTTCTGAATTTTTTTTACGTGTTCCATTATCTTGGATGGTATATGTATAGAGCACATAGAAAGCATAGCAATGGAGGACAATAAGGAATTTATAATAGTTACTCTTCCACTATAAGTCATCATCAAGAAAGAGGCAGACATTTTCGTTTCTATTCTGTCAACAAGAGGCATCAGTTCAATTATAGTGGGTTTGGTTGTACCAACAGGTAGCCCCGGATAATTGAATGGCATTTTCACCACAGAACATCCAAAAGAATTAGCTAATCTTGGAACAGAATCAGTAGCTAAATTAATAGGGATCATCATTGACTTGGTGAAATTGATATTAAGACCAGTGGATAATGCATAATCCTCTAGAATTTTTTTCATAGCACTAAGTTGAATGGAACAGGCAGGAAGTATAATTAGAGTATCATCTGCATATTGCACAACAAGGTAATCCATCTCAAAATTTGCAGAGAAAGGGGCTTTTAAGATATCATCTCTGAAGGCCTTGTTAATTGCTGATTGAAGAAGATCTGCAGCAAGTACAAAAATCAAAGGTGATAATGGATCACCCTGTCTAACTCCCCTAAGACAATTAAATTGCCTGCCAGGAGTGCCATTCAACAAAACAGATGATTTACCAGAGTCAAATAGTAGTGATATCCAAGATAACCATATTAAGTTTTGAACTTTTGATTAGATCCCCGGTATGCCGGGTACAGATGTAACATACATTGCACTTTAAGTTTGATTATGCGCCTTTTGATAGGCTTTATATATTTGCGTTATTTTCTAAGTGTGAATCATTCAAGGGAAAGTCCCTGAGTTTCATTTTGTCGTGTCACCTTTCCTTGACTTTGGCCCCTGTCTACCTTTTTCGGTGTTCGACATTAGAGTCTCAAAGGACTAAGGATATAATTAGCGGATATGAAACTTGGATCACTTGGCCAAGATTATTTGTCACGCAGTATAACGTGACCTACAGAGAGTTTCTCCTTTGTACTTATCCGACGTTCGTGTTTACCTGTCATACATCCTTTCCTCTTGCTTGCCATGAAGCCGTGTTTTCGGGCAACAACATAGTCGAAGAGTTGATTTTTTAGAGTAAACACTACTTGTTCCGAGATAAATTTCGGGTGTCACGCCGGCCGACATAAAATAATTGAGAGGTAAAACTTAAGGGGTAGTCCCCGAATCAGTTTTCTAAATTATCAGCACATAGCCGGCACACACGTCCGACATATGAGAGTTCGGGTGATACATGCATTGCTTCTCCTAAGTATAGAAGGGACGAAGTAGCGCCACATTCCATGGCCTTTTGGTCTCATCTCCTAACCTGTCCACCTTGTTCTTTTGTGCTTCACGAGCATCTATGAGATAATAGGAATCATTGCGCAATGCTTTGCTTACAATGAATGGACCTTCCCATGGGGGTGACAATTTATGCATTCTCGCTGTGCGCTGCACCAGCCTTAGCACCATATCCCCTTCTCGAAAAACACAAGGTTGCACTTTTCGGCTATGGTAGCATCAGAGATTCTGTTGATATATAGCGGATCTGGATAATGCCAGTTCCCTTGCTTCTTCGAGTAAGTCTACTCCATGTTCTCGAGCCTCTTTTACCTCGGCTTCCGAGTATTGCCTTATCCTTGGCGAGTCATACTCTATGTCGGCAGGCAAAACTGCTTCTGCCCCATACACGAGGAAAAATGGCGTATAACCCATTGACCGATTCTGAGTTGTTCTTAGGCTCCATAACATTGAGGGTAGTTCCTCTATCCAACAACCAGGTGACCTTTGGAGTGGTTCCATTAAGCGGGGTTTTATCCCTGATAGAACTAAGCAAGTAGCCCGTTCAACTTGTCCATTTGATTATGGATGGGCGACTGATGCTACATCGAGTCTTATTCGGTGTTTCCCGCAGAAATGAGCAAAATCTCCTTCAGCAGAGTTCGTGCCATTATCAGTGATTACACTGTGTGGGTAACCATATCTGAGGATTATATCCTTTAAGAATGCGACATCTGTTTTACCGTCCAACTTATTGATTGGTTTCACTTGTATCCACTTGGTGAACTTATCAATCATGACCAAATTATGAGTCATGCCTCCCCTTGCTGGTTTGAATGGTCCTACCATATCTAGACACCACACTGCAAAAGGCCAAGTGATTGGTATAGTCTTTAATTCAGACGCTGGTAGATGTGACTTGGATGCATAGTGTTGACAACCACTGAATTTTCCGACTAACTCTTGCGCTTGTGCCAATGCGCTTGGCCAATAGAATCCATGTCGGAATTCCTTGGCCACCAACGCTCTTGATGACGCATGGTTCCCACATTCTCCTTGATGAATATCCAATAAGATCTCCTGGCCTTTCTTTGGGATGATACAACGATGCAGTACGCTCGTCACACTTCTCTTGTATAATTCCTTGTTGATTATGGTGTACGCTTTTGCTCTTCGTACTGTTTGCCTTGCCAATGTTTCAACACTCGGCAAGGTCCCATCTTTTAAGTAGTCGAATATTGGATGTGCCCATGTTGGTATCAGTGGTTCCGGGTCTGCTTTAGCATCAATGCCATTGGCTCCGCCAACATAGGCTCTGCCGATGACATGGTTATACCCCGAAGGTACACGATCTCAGTATACCTGGTCCATCCCAAGGAAGGCCCATGGCAAATATACGCCGGCCCATGAAGAATTTTGGGTGGCCAAGGCCCATGACGCCTTCGGATCCTTGGAGAGCAAGACTAGAGTAGATAGAAAATTCAAAAGGGTAAACCCTAAAACGTGTAACTGACTCGATCTGTGCCTGGGACCTGCCTATCTCTATATAAAGGCCAGGAGGTGTGGCATCCCGCAAAACCACTACTAGAAAATCGCGTTGAATTTGTGCATTGCATCGTCGTCATCATGCATTGTTTGCATAAAACTATTTTTCGTAAGCCCGATTTGTTTCCAAACGCCCCATCTTAATTCAACTACAAAGTCCGGACTCCGGAATATTTTGTTTTAATTAAATATGTTGTGCAAACGGTCCGTTGAAAATAAATGAACATATTAAATTATTTTAGCGGGGCAGTCGAACGGGCCAAGTTGACCCGAACGACCACCTCAGAAAATAAAACGGTCCACCCCTTTAATCCCTAGTCTACCAGATAATCTACCCTCACCCCTCTCCACATCACCCCAACCAACCCTCTCTCGCCACCTCACCCCTCCCCAAATCCCCACCACTCAGAACCTGCCACATCATCCCTCACCCTCCTCTCTCTCCTCTCTCCACAGCACCACCAACCCCACACCAGCCGCGCGCAGCCAGCACACGTTCACACAGCACACACGCAGCCCTCCAGCCCCACCAACCCTGCCCCGTGGCCCCAACCCCGCCTGTGGCCCACCCGCAGCCACACACACGCACGCCGGCCAGAAACCCCCCACCCCACAGCTCGCAGCACGCGCGCACGCCCGCGGGACCCTCCCCTGCCCCGCTCTCCCTCTCCCCGTGGCCCCGCACACCCCACCACTCCCGCACGTCGCCCGCCACCTGCCTCAACCCCCCACCCCACCGACACACCCTGGGCCCACCGCCCCGCCCCGACCTCCTCCTCCCTTTCTTCCTCCTCACCGAGCGCCTGAGCCAGACGTCCTCAACCACCAGCACCGCCGCCTCAACCTTCTCCTCACACAAGGCATCTTCCTCTCTCTCTCCTCGCCCCAAGCGCTTCCCCAGACCAGCTCCTCCCGCCCGCTGCGTCCCTCGCCTCAAGGCGCCACCACCACGGCTCCGGCCAGCTCCTCCGCCAGCCAAGATGCGCCGCCTGGCTCGCCTCACAGGTTCGCGACTCGCTGGCCGCCTCGCCCAAGGCTCTGGCCGAGCCGCCCACCTCCGCCCAACCGTCCTCCACCTCCGCCGGCCGGACTCGCGTAGTAGCCTCCCCGCCTTGCTCGCCTGCCTGCGCCAAGCAGCTTCGCCAACATGTCCCGCCACCACGCTGCCGAGCCTCCCCCGCCTGGAGTTCCCCACGCCACTGCGCCTCCCGTCGCCCTGCAGCTTCATGGCCGACGACCGCAGCCTGCCCGCCACCTTCGGCCTGCCCGACCATGACGTCGCGCCTCGCCCGGCGGAGCCACCTCGCCAGGAGCCTCCCCTCCGCGTGGCCTCCCTGGACCTCCTCGAGCCCCGCCCTCTCAAGCCCCTCGAGTCGCCCGCCCCACCTCCGAGCACCATACGAGGCCATGTTGCAGAAGATGTGTTCCGTGTTGCTAGCCCAAGTACCGCAACATCCTTTTGGAGACGAACCAGAGTTTCAAGAAAACCGACGATGACTCCACATAGATTTCGGATGCGACAAGAATCCTCGAGACCGCCAACATCGCCATCGAAACCACAAGACCGATGGACTCGACAAGATCTACACATGTAGACCGTATCAACCGGTGACCCTCGGCGATCTCCGACAAGAACTTCGACGCGGAGCACCAAGATCGCCTCCACGGAGCCCCGAGCTTTTCCCTGAACGCCAAGTTCGCCGACACGAATGCAACAAGTGCTCCTCGAGGATGCCAAGCACTTCTTCCCTCGCCAAGACCGCCTCGATGGCACGGACCCGACAAGACCCTCGCGACGACAAGAACGGCACCGACCGGAAGAAGCCGATGCGCCCCGACCCTGATACAAGATCTGCCCCGTTACCGAGAACGACCCCGGAGCCCGAGAACGCTTCCGTCGAACCTCGTCGATCCCGTCGAACCCTGGACCCCAAACCCCGGAACCCAAGATCGTCGAGCCCCCTCTAATGTGTGACCCCTTTTCCTCGAACCCTATTTTATAACATATCAATTTGTTGCATATTTAATTGTCATACTTGCATACATTCATGTGGTTTGGGGGCCTTACGCCGATTCACCTAATAATTAAATATGGGGCCCATATGCGAGCAAATCTAGTCTCATATTGGCCTCATTCAAACTTGTGTAGCGAACCGGTATCTTATCTTGCCTTGCTAATACAACATTTAATATGCGGGGGTTTAAACAACTTGAACCATCTAATTAATTGTCGGGACCCCGGTTCCGCTTAATATGACCTAATTGCATCGCCTTTTTCCATGCCATGCATCATACATGCATCATGCCCGATCTTCCGCTTTGTCTTAAATATTGCATCCGTGTTCCTCTAGTGTTTTGCTTCTTCATGATAAGGCCGTTGAGTTGATGTGAGCTTCGCCCCGATCTTCGGATGAACCCTTCGACAATGTTTTCAGGCGAGCATCTCCCTCTTTCTACCTATCTTACTTTTCTAGTATTTATTTCCCTCCTGTTGATCTTTGCTATCTGTGTTGCGATGCTTTAGTTTCGTACCCGTGATATCCCTTGCAGCCATATATAGCCCTGGACACATCCTATTACCTGTTGTTTGGTAGATAGTGGGCCCGCGTGTCGTAGTCGCTTGCTCTAGTGTTTCGCTTGACGTCAAGTAACACCTTTGTTGGAGAATTGCCGCATGTTGACGTTGGAGATGATCATAGCTTTAATTATTGTTCACTTTAATTCCTGTTTAACAACTAAAATTGGATTAAGCAGAGGCATCGGTGGGTGATAGGTAAGATTTGGTTTCCGACCGCCCACTTGTGTCCCGTAAGACCCGAGTTCTTGACACCTGTTCCGAGATCGAGCGCGCTAACCACAGGTGGGGAGATATGGGCCCCCCATTGATAATTACCTGATTTCAAAGTATTGTACTGGGGGCCACAACTAGTTTGAGGTGTTTTACTATTCTGTACTTATGCCATGTTTACTGCTTTATTTACGTTTGCGAAGCACGTGTCGCTTTAGGAAGCGGAGTGATTTCGCGGTATGGGCAGTCCCGTTTGAGGCGTCGCTTATCGCCACGACGCAAACCCCGAGTCCGTCTCGAGACCGCCGACTCTATGGTGTCGACTGTGGGTGGCCCCGTGCTTGCTTTGGGTCTAGGAACGTCGTGACTTAGGCCCGCCGACATACCGATGGGTGTATGTTAACTGATCCGCAAAAGGGTCAAGTGCTGTGGATACTTTGGTGCACCGCAGGTTTAATCTTTTTGAGAAGCCGTGTCCGCGGTTATGGACGACTTGGAGCACAGTGTCTGATCATAGACAACTATAACTAAAGTTTACTGTTTTAAAATTAACTTGTTTCCGATATGATTAGTAATCAGCTTCACCACAACGGAATGGCTAAGTAAAAGTATCAACGACTGCCGGGTTTTGGGTTATCTCATGATACTTGTATCTGACTAGTAAGTGATGCCACTATAACAGAATGATTAACTAAAAATGCCCACTGCTTACTTTATCAGAATGATTATCTAAACCTGACTAGTAATTGCTGCAACGATAACTGAATAAGTAAAACCGCCAACTGTGTGCGTTCCTCGGTTGACTTCCTCGTTTGGTCTCGAGGGGGAAACGCCAGGATGGGTTTGTTTGGTGATAGCTTCAGGTTGGATCCGGATAGGTCATTCTCACCCCTCCGATAACCGCTTGTATCGAGTCTCTATAGGTTGTTTAGTGCATCTGCCGCGCCAGATCCACCACACCTATGTAGGCGAGGACCGCCAATTCTAGCCTCGCCGTGTCTTGGCCTCGATCGACGCTCCTTCTTTCCTTTGCCCTTTGTCGGCACCCCTTTTGTTTAAGCGGGTTTTGAGATCGACGCCGTTAGCGGTGGTTACCCTTCCGCTTGGCTCGGGGTTATGGACGCCATTGGTTATTCTTCAGGCTCTTAGCCCCATTTGCATCTTGTCCGTAGTCGGACGCATGTCGTTCTGGTGATTTGGATCTTTGTACCGTATATTTGTATTCTTGACTCTTGAGTCATTGATATATATCTGCCTGGGTCCCATCGAGGACTGTTGTGTAATGTTATTACTTTGTTTTTCCACCCGCGAAAGTGCTGTGGGCACCTTCGAATCGTTTCTATGCGGGTTTGGCGAGTTTTGCTAAAACTTGCATAGGGCCGATTCTCGAGGGTGTTACTGAGTGGTATCGAGCTCAGATTGCGATACCCACAAGTCCAAATCAGAGGATAACCTAGCTAACGGCCGAAGTAGAGTGTCAAAACTATTTTTGAAAATCGGTTGGATAGTTCTGATTAGGTCTGATTTTACTCCTTACCCCTCTGCTGTTCTCCTCTTGCCTCGACGTGTTTTAAATATGCTCTTTTATCTTTTCTTGAGTCCAGATTTCGTGGTTGGGTTTCCGTCGTACCTTCAGGGTTTTGCTTCCTCCTTGATAACGGTGTTCTACCGCCCGGTGTTCAAGCTGCCTGATGAATCCGTCTACGGTGTTACCATTCTTTGTTCCTTGTTTGTGCCTTCTGGTGTTTTCCGACGACGACATCCTCTATGCGATCCGGCGTAGTCCGCATCACTCCTTTGATCCGAACCTCGCTTGTCGAGATCTTCTGAATCGAGAGTTGCATAACTGTCTATTCGTGTACATAGTAATGCTTTGAGTGCGGGATGGAGTCGCGACCATACCACTACTCTTATCATTCGCTTATGTACATTGAATGATGGATCGATGCAATTTACTCCTTCCGCTGAAGTAGAGGTGGCCTTACCCTTCACTTCGTCCGCTGTTTATCCGGAGTGCTCTCTTGACAAACCGGGATCAACGACCTCTTGTTAGTGGTGTCGCGAAGATCTACACGAAGCGAGAAGACGCAGATCTCCGACCTTTCCTTCCGGTACCATGAGGCGGATCTCGAGGGCGAGATCCATTGTTAGTGGTGTCGAATTGTGGCATCCCGCAAAACCACTACTAGAAAATCGCGTTGAATTTGTGCATTGCATCGTCGTCATCATGCATTGTTTGCATAAAACTATTTTTCGTAAGCCCGATTTGTTTCCAAACGCCCCATCTTAATTCAACTACAAAGTCCGGACTCCGGAATATTTTGTTTTAATTAAATATGTTGTGCAAACGGTCCGTTGAAAATAAATGAACATATTAAATTATTTTAGCGGGGCAGTCGAACGGGCCAAGTTGACCAACGACCACCTCGAAATAAAAGCGGTCCACCCTTTAATCCCTAGTCTACGGATAATCTACCCTCACCCTCCACATCACCCCAACCAACCTCTCTCGCCACCTCACCCTCCCCAAATCCCCACCACTCAACCCACATCATCCCTCACCCTCCTCTCTCCTCTCCACAAAGACCACCAACCCCACACCAGCGCCAGCCAAAGACACGTTCACGCAGCACACACGCAGCCCTCCAGCCCCACCAACCCTGCCCCGTGGCCCCAACCCCGCCTGTGGCCCACCCCCAGCCACACACACGCCCGCCGGCCCGAAAACCCCCACCCCGCTGCAGCGCCACTGCGCCTCATGGGACCCTCCCCTGCCCCGCTCTCCCTCTCCCCCAGACACCCCACCACTCCCAGCGTCGCCCGCCCACCTGCCTCAACCCCCACCCCACCGACACCCTGGGCCCACCCCTGTCCCCGACCTCCCTCCTCCCTTCCTCCTCACCGGCCTGAGCCAGCGTCCTCAACCACCGCGCCCCGCCCGCCTCAACCTTCTCCCCTGCCACTTGGCTTCGCCCGCCTCCGCCCTCACGCCGCCCGCTGGCCCGCCCCCTCCCACTCCGCCCGCCCGCCTCGCCTCCGCCCTCGCCACCGCCTCAGCTCAGCGCCTCCCCGCCCGCGCTTCCTGCACCAGCCTCCCCGCCTCCCTCGCCTGCGGCCTCAAGCGCTCACCACCCGCCAGCTCCAGCGGCTCGCCCGCTCGGCGCTGCGCGCCTCCGCCGCTCGCGCCTCCGGCCACTGCTTCAACCCGCCCGCCTCCAAGGCTTTCGCTGAGCTCCACCTCCGCCCAACCGTCCTCCACCCCGCCGGCTGGCCGACCAGAAGTGCAGCCTCGGGCCAGGTGCGTCTGCGCGCCAGCAGCTTCGCCACAGCATGGGGTCCGCGCCACCACGCTGCCCGAGCTCCCGCCGCCGGAGTTCCCCACGCCTTGCCTCGCCTCATGGCCGCCCGTGCAGCTTCCGCGGCGCCGACGACCCTGCAGCCTGCCCCGCCACCTTCGGCTCCGGCCCGACCCCGCGACGTCGCGCCTCGCCCCGAGCGGAGCCACCTCGCCGCCAGGGAGCCTCCCCGTCGCCCCTCCGCGTGGCCTCCCCTGGACCTCCTCGAGCCCCGCGCCCCTCTCAAGCCCCTCGAGTCGCCGCCCCACCTCCGCAGGCACCATACGAGCGTCATGTTGCAGAAGATGTGTTCCGTGTTGCTAGCCCAAGTACCGCAACATCCTTTTGGAGACGAACCGAGTTTCAAGAAAACCGCGATGACTCCACATAGATTTCGGATGCGACAAGAATCCTCGAGACCGCCAACATCGTCATCGAAACCACAAGACCGATGGACTCGACAAGATCTACACATGTAGCCGTCCGAACCGTGACCCACAGCGGATCTCCGACAAGAACTTCACGGAGCACCAAGATCGCCTCCACGGAGCCCCGAGCTTTTCCCTGAACGCCAAGTTCGCCGACACGAATGCAACAAGTGCTCCTCGAGGATGCCAAGCACTTCTTCCCTCGCCAAGACCGCCTCGATGGCACGGACCCGACAAGACCCTCGCGACGACAAGAACGGCACCGACCGGAAGAAGCCGATGCGCCCCGACCCTGATACAAGATCTGCCCCGTTACCGAGAACGACCCCGGAGCCCGAGAACGCTTCCGTCGAACCTCGTCGATCCCGTCGAACCCTGGACCCCGAACCCCGGAACCCAAGATCGTCGAGCCCCCTCTAATGTGTGACCCCTTTTCCTCGAACCCTATTTTATAACATATCAATTTGTTGCATATTTAATTGTCATACTTGCATACATTCATGTGGTTTGGGGGCCTTACGCCGATTCACCTAATAATTAAATATGGGGCCCATATGCGAGCAAATCTAGTCTCATATTGGCCTCATTCAAACTTGTGTAGCGAACCGGTATCTTATCTTGCCTTGCTAATACAACATTTAATATGCGGGGGTTTAAACAACTTGAACCATCTAATTAATTGTCGGGACCCCGGTTCCGCTTAATATGACCTAATTGCATCGCCCCTTTTCCATGCCATGCATCATACATGCATCATGCCCGATCTTCCGCCTTTGTCTTAAATATTGCATCCGGTGTTCCCTCTAGTGTTTTGCTTCTTCGCGGATAAGGCCGTTGAGTTGATGTGAGCTTCGCCCCGATCTTCGGATGAACCCTTCGACAATGTTTTCAGGCGAGCATCTCCCTCTTTCTACCTATCTTACTTTTCTAGTATTTATTTCCCTCCTGTTGATCTTTGCTATCTGTGTTGCGATGCTTTAGTTTCGTACCCGTGATATCCCTTGTAGCCATATATAGCCCTGGACACATCCTATTACCTGTTGTTTGGTAGATAGTGGGCCCGCGTGTCGTAGTCGCTTGCTCTAGTGTTTCGCTTGACGTCAAGTAACACCTTTGTTGGAGAATTGCCGCATGTTGACGTTGGAGATGATCATAGCTTTAATTATTGTTCACTTTAATTCCTGTTTAACAACTAAAATTGGATTAAGCAGAGGCATCGTGGGTGATAGGTAAGATTTGGTTTCGATAGCCCACTTGTGTCCGTAAGACCGAGTTCTTGACACTGTTAGAGATCGAGGCGCTAACCACGTGGGAGATATGGGCCCCCATTGATAATTACCTGATTTCAAAGTATTGTCTGGGGCCACAACTAGTTTGAGGTGTTTTACTATTCTGTACTTATGCCATGTTTATCGCTTTATTTACGTTTGTCGAAGCTGTAATCGCTTTAGGAAGCGGAGTGATTTCGCGGTATGGGCAGTCCCGTTTGGGGCGCCGTGATATCGCCACCAGCAAACCACGAGTCCGTCTGAGACCGCCGACTCCGTTGGTGTCGACTTCGGGGTGGCCCCGTGCTTGCTTTTCTGGGAGCGTCGTGACTTAGGCCCCGCCGACATACCGATGGGTGTATGTTAACCGATCCGCAAAAGGGTGAAGTGCTGTGGATACTTTGGTGCACCCTGCGGTTTAATCTTTTCGAGAAGCCGTGTCCGCGGTTATGGACGACTTGGAGCACAGTGTCTGATCATAGACAACTATAACTAAAGTTTACTGTTTTAAAATTAACTTGTTTCCGATATGATTAGTAATCAGCTTCACCACAACGGAATGTCTAAGTAAAAGTATCAACATCGCCGGTTTTGGGTTATCTCATGATACTTGTATCTGACTAGTAAGTGATGCCACTATAACAGAATGATTAACTAAAAATGCCCACTGCTTACTTTATCAGAATGATTATCTAAACCTGACTAGTAATTGCTGCAACGATAACTGAATAAGTAAAACCGCCAACTGTGCGTTCCTCGGTTGACTTCCTGCTTTGGTCTCGAGAAGCGCCAGATGGGTTTGTTTGGTGATAGCTTCAGGTTGGATCCGGATAGGTCATTCACCCCTCGATAACCGCTTGTATCGAGTCTCTATAGGTTGTTTAGTGCATGCCGCTGCCGCCGCCATCCACCACACCTATGTGGCGAGGACCGCGAATTCTAGCCTCGCCGTGTCTGGCCTCGATCGACGCCTTCTTTCCTTTGCCCTTTGTCGGCACCCTTTGTTTAAGCGGGTTTTGAGATCGGCGTTAGGGGTTACCCTTCCGCTTGGCCTGGGCGGGGTTATGGACGCCATTGGTTATTCTTCAGGGCTCTTAGCCCCATTTGCATCTTGTCCGTAGTCGGACGCTGTATCGTTTTACAGGTGATTTGGATCTTTGTACCGTATATTTGTATTCTTGACTCTTGAGTGTTGTATATATCTCTTACGTGGGTCCCATCGAGGACTGTGTAATGTTATTACTTTGTTTTTCCACCCGCATGAAAGTGCTCGGTGGGCACCTTGAATCGTTTCTATGCGGGTTTGGCGAGTTTGCTAAAACTTGCATAGGGCCGATTCGAGGGTGTTACAGTGGTATCGAGCTCGGCGTTGCGATACCCCACAAGTCCAGCCTGTAGGATAACCTAGCTAACGGCCGAAGTAGAGTGTCAAAACTATTTTTGAAAATCGGTTGGATAGTTCTGATTAGGTCTGATTTTACTCCTTACCCCTCTGCTGTTCTCCTCTTACCTCGACGTGTTTTAAATCTGCTATCTTTTCTTCGAGTCCAGGATTTCTCGTGGTTGGGTTTCCGTCGTACCTTCAGGGTTTCGCTTCCTCCTTGATAACGGTGTTCTACCGCCCGGTGTTCAAGCTGCCTGATGAATCCGTCTACGGTGTTACCATTCTTTGTTCCTTGTTTGTGCCTTCTGGTGTTTTCCGACGCGACGACATCCTCTATGCCAGATCCGATGCGTAGTGCATCACCTTTGATCGAACCTCGCTTGTCGAGATCTTGATCTGAATCACGAGAGTTGGTTGCATAATCTGTCTATTCGGTGTACATAGTAATGCTTTGAGTGCGGGATGGAGTCGCGACCATACCACTACTCTTATCATTCGCTTATGTACATTGAATGATGGATCGATGCAATTTACTCCTTCCGCTGAAGTAGAGGTGGCCTTACCTTCACTTCCGTCGCTGTTTATCCGGAGTGCTCTCTTGACAAACCGGGATCAACGACCTCTTGTTAGTGGTGTCGAAGATCTACACGGAGAAGACGCAGATCTCCGACCTTTCCTTCCGGTACCATGAGGCGGATCTCGAGGGCGAGATCCATTGTTAGTGGTGTCGAATTGTGGCATCCCGCAAAACCACTACTAGAAAATCGCGTTGAATTTGTGCATTGCATCGTCGTCATCATGCATTGTTTGCATAAAACTATTTTTCGTAAGCCCGATTTGTTTCCAACGCCCCATCTTAATTCAACTACAAAGTCCGGACTCCGGAGTATTTTGTTTTAATTAGATATGTTGTGCAAACGGTCCGTTGAAAATAAATGAACATATTAAATTATTTTAAGCGGAACGGGCCAAGCAGGCCAAGTTGACCCGAACGACCACCCCAGAAAATAAAACGGTCCACCCCTTTAATCCCTAGTCTACCAGATAATCTACCCTCACCCCTCTCCACATCACCCCAACCAACCCTCTCTCGCCACCTCACCCCTCCCCAAATCCCCACCACTCAGAACCTGCCCCACCATCCCTCACCCCCCTCTCTCTCCTCTCTCCCCAGCCCCACCAAGCCCACCACCAAGCACCAGCTGCGTTCACGCACACACGCAGCCCTCCAGCCCCACCACCCCTGCCCCGTGGCCCCACCCCCGCCTGTGGCCCACCCGCAGCCACACACACGCACGCCGGCCAGAAAACCCCCACCCCACAGCTCGCAGCACGCGCGCACGCCCGCGGGACCCTCCCCTGCCCCGCTCTCCCTCTCCCCGTGGCCCCGCACACCCCACCACTCCCGCACGTCGCCCGCCCCCCTGCCTCACCCCCCCACCCCACCGACACACCCTGGGCCCACCCCTGGCCCCCGACCTCCTCCTCCCTTTCTTCTTTCTTCCTCCTCACCGAGCCTGAGCCAGCGTCCTCAACCACCGCGCCGCCCGCCTCAACCATCTCCCCACACGCCGCCGCCCGCCTCCGCCTCCGCTCCCACTGCCGCCGCCCGGCCTCGCCCCTCGCCTCCTCCACCGCCTGCTGCGCTGCCTCGCCCTCGCCTCTCTCTCCCCAAGCGCTTCCCAACCAGCTCCTCCACTTGCCGTCCCCTGCCCTGCGGCTCGCGGCCACCACCGCCCGAACTCCAGCGGCGCCAGCTCCAAGGCGCCGCCATCGCCCGGCTCCTTCGCGTGCTCGCGACCGCCCGCCTCGCTCGCCCTTTCCAGCCGCTCCACCCTCCGCCGTCCTCCTGCCACCCGGCCAGCAGCCTCCCCGCCGCTTGCTCGCCCATGCCGCGTCTGCCGCCAGCCACATGTCCCAGCGCCACCGCGGCCCGAGCTCCCCGCCGCCGGAGTTCCCCTCGCCCATGCGCCTTCCGACGCCCATGGCCTTGACGACCAAGAGCCTGCCCGCCACCTTCGGCTCTGGCCCGACCCCGCGACGTCGCGCCTCGCCCCGAGCGGAGCCACCTCGCCGCCAGGGAGCCTCCCCGTCGCCCCTCCGCGTGGCCTCCCCTGGACCTCCTCGAGCCCCGCGCCCCTCTCAAGCCCCTCGAGTCGCCGTCCTGCCCCCACCTCCGCAGGCACCATACGAGCGTCATGTTGCAGAAGATGTGTTCCGTGTTGCTAGCCCAAGTACCGCAACATCCTTTTGGAGACGAACCCGAGAGTTTCAAGAAAAACCGACGATGACTCCACATAGATTTCGGATGCGACAAGAATCCCTCGAGACCGCCAACATCGTCATCGAAACCACAAGACCGATGCAGTGGACTCGACAAGATCTACACATGTAGACCGTACCGAACCGGTGACCCTCGACAGATCTCCGGCAAGAACTTCGACGCGGAGCACCAAGATCGCCTCCACGGAGCCCCGAGCTTTTCCCTGAACGCCAAGTTCGCCGACACGAATGCAACAAGTGCTCCTCGAGGATGCCAAGCACTTCTTCCCTCGCCAAGACCGCCTCGATGGCACGGACCCGACAAGACCCTCGCGACGACAAGAACGGCACCGACCGGAAGAAGCCGATGCGCCCCGACCCTGATACAAGATCTGCCCCGTTCAGAACGAGCCCGAGAACGCTTCCGTCGAACCTCGTCGATCCCGGCCGAACCCGGACCCCAAACCCGGAACCCAAGATCGTGAGCCCTCTGATGTGTGACCCCTTTTCCTCGAACCCTATTTTATAACATATCAATTTGTTGCATATTTAATTGTCATACTTGCATACATTCATGTGGTTTGGGGGCCTTATGCTGATTCACCTAATAATTAAATATGGGGCCCATATGCGGGCAAATCTAGTCTCATATTGGCCTCATCTAAACATGTGTAGAGAACCGTATCTTATCTTGCCTTGCTAATACAACATTTAATATGCGGGGTTTAAACAACTTGAACCATCTAATTAATTGTCGGGACCCGGTTCCGCTTAATATGACCTAATTGCATCGCCTTTCCATGCCATGCATCATACATGCATCATGCCCGATCTTCCGCCTTTGTCTTAAATATTGCATCCGTGTTCCCTCTAGTGTTTTGCTTCTTCGGATAAGGCCGTTGAGTTGATGTGAGCTCGCCCGATCTTGGATGAACCCTTCGACAATGTTTTCAGTAGCATCTCCCTTTTCTACCTATCTTACTTTTCTAGTATTTATTTCCCTCTGTTGATCTTTGCTATCTGGTTGCGATGCTTTAGTTTCGTACCGTGATATCCCTTGCAGCCATATATAGCCCTGGACACATCCTATTAATTGTTTGGTAGATAGTGGGCCCGTGTAAGTCGCTTGCTCTAGTGTTTCGCTTGATGTCAAGTAACACCTTTGTTGGAGAATTGCCGCATGTTGACGTTGGAGATGATCATGGCTTTAATTATTGTTCACTTTAATTCCTGTTTAACAACTAAAATTGAATTAAGCAGAGGCATCGGTGGGTGATAGGTAAGATTTGGTTTCCGACCGCCCACTTGTGTCCCGTAGGACCCGAGTTCTTGACACCTGTTCCGAGATCGAGCGCGCTAACCACAGGTGGGGAGATATGGGCCCCCCATTGATAATTACCTGATTTCAAAGTATTGTACTGGGGGCCACAACTAGTTTGAGGTGTTTTACTATTCTGTACTTATGCCATGTTTACTGCTTTATTTACGTTTGTGCGAAAGCACGTGTACTGTTTAGGAAGCGGAGTGATTTCGCGGTATGGGCAGTCCCCGTTTGGGGGCAGACTGTCGCATACTGCCACTGACGCAAACCCTGAGTCCGTCTCGGAGACCGGCCGACTCCGTTGCGGGTGTCGACTCGGTGGGGTGGCCCCCCGTGCTTGCTTTGGGTCTGGGAACGTCGTGACTTAGGCCCCGCCGACATACCGATGGGTGTATGTTAGCGATCGGCAAAAGGGTGAAGTGCTGTGGATACTTTGGTGGTGCACCGCAGGTTTAATCTTTTCGAGAAGCCGTGTCCGCGGTTATGGACGACTTGGAGCACAGTGTCTGATCATAGACAACTATAACTAAAGTTTACTGTTTTAAAATTAACTTGTTTCCGATATGATTAGTAATCAGCTTCACCACAACGGAATGGCTAAGTAAAAGTATCAACGACTGCCGGGTTTTGGGTTATCTCATGATACTTGTATCTGACTAGTAAGTGATGCCACTATAACAGAATGATTAACTAAAAATGCCCACTGCTTACTTTATCAGAATGATTATCTAAACCTGACTAGTAATTGCTGCAACGATAACTGAATAAGTAAAACCGCCAACTGTGTGCGTTCCTCGGTTGACTTCCTCGTTTGGTCTCGAGGGGGAAACGCCAGGATGGGTTTGTTTGGTGATAGCTTCAGGTTGGCTCCGGATAGGTCATTCTCACCCCTCGATAACCGCCAGGTTGTATCGAGTCTCTATAGGTTGTTTAGTGCATCTGCCACGCCGCCGATCCACCACACCTATGTGGCGAGGACCGCGAATCTAGCCTCGCTGCATCGCCTCAAGATCGACGCTCCTTCTTTCCTTTGCCCTTTGTCGGCACCCCTTTGTTTAAGCAGGTTTTGAGATCGACGCCGTTAGCGGTTACCCTTCCGGCCGCCGCGGGGTTATGGACGCCATTGGTTATTCTTCAGGGCTCTTAGCCCCATTTGCATCTTGTCCGTAGTCGGACGCTGTATCGTTTTACAGGTGATTTGGATCTTTGTACCGTATATTTGTATTCTTGACTCTTCGAGTCGCTGCTGTATATATCTGTTCTGTGGGTCCCATCGAGGACTGTTGTGTAATGTTATTACTTTGTTTTTCCACCCGCACGAAAGTGCCTGGTGGGCACCTTCGAATCGTTTCTATGCGGGTTTGGCGAGTTTTGCTAAAACTTGCATAGGGCCGATTCTGAGGGTGTTACAGGAGGGCACGACGAGGAGGCTCTCTGACAACCTCTCGCACACCACCGCATACACACCTCCACGCCAGATTGCATCTGCGCACCCCTGTAATCTTCGGTTCCGCCGTAATCAAGAGCAGAGCAGGAGTAGGGTTTTCTCTCCGGGGGCCTGAACCTAGGTAAACCTTGTGTCCCCGGGTTGCTTGTTTGCTAACCATTCCGCGATCTCCAGCATCCCCATCTTCTCCAAAACCCAAGTCCATAACAATGGGCATTGACGAGATCGAACCTCGTCAATTGGCGCCGTCTGTGGGAACTAGGGACGCTGATTGTACGATCGTGATGGTCCCAACCCGAGTGATCTACAACTCCGCGGCAACGAAGAGTCATCTCCTCTTTGGAGCCTTCGACTTCACCGCCCACTCACCGGCCACCATGAAGGACTTCGAGCCCGTTGGCGACGGACTCGAGATCCTGTTCGGGAGATTCTGCTTCCAGGTGGGGCAGACCGGCACCCTCCGCCTTCCAGAGCGGGTGCCCCTGCCATCGATCAGGCCCGCCTCGTGGGCTCCACACCCTGTGCTATGCACATCACCATCGATAGACGAGTCCTATGACAGTAGCAGCTGCAACTCCGATCTATGCGATCCACCATCAGACGAAGGGACCTATGGTTCTGGATCCGAAAGCTGCGGCAGCAGCAAGCCGATCTACGAGCGCTACCAGTGCGTCGCAGTCTTCCAGGATCAGGAACACAATCCGCCACCCAACCCGCAGGGCGGAAACGTTGGAAACAGAAGAAGCCGGCCCCCCCACCCAACGGGGACAACAATAATCGAGTCATCCACCTCAACAAGGAGGGATGGGCTCAATCACGCGAGGCCGTGGCAGGCAACAAGATCCTGCCCACTGACGCCTCAAAAGATCTGCTGATGGCATACCACATGCTCCTCATCGAGGAGCACAAGAAGCAGATCAAGATGCAGGAAGTGCTTGACAAACGCAAGCAAGCAGCTTAGGAGTCCATTGCGCGACGAGCTGCGCTCTCCGCCATGGGCGTTGGCTCCAGCTCGCACGACAACAATGGCAAAAAGCACCATTCTCGGATGGAGAATATGGACCCTAAAGAGCGTCGCGAGGTGACCCGAGCCCTCAACGCATCCTTCATGGAGATGGACGCTGACGGCAACGTCATCCCGAAGACGCTGCAAGCTGCGATCATGGAATCCACCACGTACCTCGCGTCCCACCCACCTCCGGAGGGGGACCCAAAGAGGGCCATGAACATGTCCGCTCTTACCGGACTCGGCCTCGTAGGAGCTGCGCTCCACGGAGAAGCTCCTGCGGAGACAAAAAAGAAGGCCGCGGTCAGATTCAACCGCAGCCCCACACCCTCATCCGAGGATGAAGAGCATGACCTTCCTCAAAGGCATAAGAGCTCGCGCCGTCGCAGCCGCGACTACGACGCTCGAAACAAGCTAACGCAGCGTAAATCGACAAAGCGCGCACCAAGCGCGTATGCTCATCTGAATCCGAGATGGATGAAGACGAAGGCGAACTCTACGGAGCTCGATGTTTCAACAGATCTGTTCGATGGACAAGGATTCCGCGAAACTTCAAGCTTCCTTCGGACACTCCGAAGTTCGATGGCACACAGGACCCCAAGGCATCGCTCAACGACCACTTGTCGTCCGTCAAGCTGCACGGCGAAAGCAGGGAAACCGCCATGCAATGCCTTCAGCTACAGCTGACAGGCGTAGCTCGGATCTGGCTAAGAAGCCTATCCTCAGGATCCATCCGAAGTTGGGAGGAGTTGGCGTACAGTTTCGTCCGAAACTTCAAGGGCACCAGCAAGAGGCCTGCCTCGATCGAGGAGTTGCGGGCCTGCACTCAACGAACTGGCGAATCCATTTGCTCGTACATACTGCGCTAGTCCAACACAAAGAACTCCGCGACGCACATCTACGAAGAGAGGGATATCGATGCCTTCAAGGATGACGTCAAGCGTCAGGACTTCAAAGAAGAACTTGGGCGCGTCAAGCCCAAGACACTCGACCACCTCATGGACATCGCCAACAGGTGGGCCGAGGTGAGGACTCCGTCCACCGAGCGCACTCGGAGGAAGAAGACGACTACGACCAACCCCGCGAATGCCGTAGCAAGAGGAGATCGCGCGTCTACGACGACCGCGATGGACCCGACATGGTCGCGGCTGGCTACGCCGACCGCCGCAGCGATGGCAACCGCAACAGCGGCAGATACCACGGAGGCAATTTCCGCGATGGAGGACGCCCAGCACAGTCGTGGCAGCGCCGCGGTCGCGATGACGGACGCTCAGCATACGAAAAACTGTCAGGTCCATGCACCATCCACTTCTACATCGACAAGAAGGATGGTAAGAAGAAGGCAAGCCACATGCTCAAGGACTGCCGCGAGTTCCAGAAACTCAGCGAAAGGATGGCTGAGATGAGGCAACAAGCCCCGAACACTGGATTCGGGAACGCACCCGCACCAGGCGAGATCGCGCATGGAGCTCCTCCACCGCCACCTGCAGGAGGCCCGAACCACCCAATCGCACCCGCACAGAATAACGGAGGCCACGGGTATCCCCCGCTGAAAGGAGCGCTGATGATCCAAAAAGGGCGCCCAACGAATAGGGTGCAGAAGAAAATCACCCGTCAGATCAACCTAGCTGTGACAGCTCCACCCGCCATCCCTGAGTACCTCAGCGGATCGGAGTCCTGCATCACGTTCAGCCGTTCGGATCACCCTTGCCAGGTCCCTCGCCCAGGCCATGCTGCACTGGTGCTTGAGGCACAGATCGGAGGATTCGAAATGAGCCGCGTCTTCATGGACGGCGGCAGCGGCATCAACCTGATGTTCGCCAGCACCCTAGCAGCAATGCGGATCCCGCTATGCTGCCTGGAACAGTCGGACACAACGTCCCATGGCATTGTCCCAGGAAAAGGAATATTCCCCATGCGAAATATATGGCTTGACGTCATCTTCGGAAAGCCAGATAACTTCCAATGTGAGCGGCTTGAGTTCTAAGTGGTGGACTGGCCATCACAATACCACGCCATCCTCGGGTGTGTATCATTTGCAAGGTTCCTGGCAGTACCGCACTATGCGTACCTTCTACTCAAGATGCCAGGACCCAGGGGCGTCATCACGATCCACGGGAGCTTCACCCGATCGAACCACTGTGACAGGGATTTCAACAGAATCTCCTAGTCATTTGGCATGCAAGAGGAGCTCGTAAGGCTCCGCGAGGTGACGGACAACAGGGAACCCCCAGTCGCAAGACAGAACGCACCTGATATGTCCTTCGACTCCACCGTCAACACAAACAAGGTGCAGGTCCACCCGACGGATGCCTCCAAGACGGCGCTGATCGCCAACGATCTCAGCTCCGCATAGGAAAGCGCGCTCGTCGAATTCCTCTGTGAGCGCTGGGAGATCTTCACCTGGTGTCCTGCGGACATGCGAGGAGTTCCCAGGGAATTCGCCGAGCACGCACTCAATGTCTTTCCAGACGCCAAGCCCGTTAAGCTGTCCATCCGACGACTGTCCGAACCATGGGCCGAAGCAATCGGAATTGAAGTCAACAGACTACTCGACGCAAACTTCATCAGGGAGATCAAGGAGAGCGAGTGGCTCGCTAACACCGTAATGGTCCCCAAAAAGGACACGGACATCCTGCGGATGTGCGTGGACTTTACATCACTAAACAAACACTTCCCGAAGGACCACTTCCCTCTCACTCGGATCGATCGGATCATCGATTCGACTACAGGATGCGAGAAGCTCTCCTTCCTCGACGCCTACTCAGGCTACAACCAGATTCGACTAAAAGTCGAAGATCAGGAGAAAACGGCGTTCATCATGCCGTTTGAAGTGTTTTGCTACAACACAATACCCTTCGGGCTAAAGAACACAGGTGCCACGTACCAGCGGTGCATGCAGGCATGCCTGAAGGACCAGATCATTCACAATATCCAAGTCTATGTCGACGACATAGTCATCAAAACCAGGGAGGCAAGCACACTCATCGACGATCTCCGCGAGACGTTCGATAATATCGACCACAACAGGATCAAGCTTAACCCTGAAAAGTCTGCCTTCGGCGTCCCATCTGGCCAGCTGCTTGGTTACTTCATCTCCCAGCGAGGGATCGAGGCGAACCCGAAGAAAATCCGGGCCATAATGGCCATGGAGAAGCCGAAGAACCTCAAGGGTGTCCAGCAGCTTGCAGGAAGAATTGCGGCATTGAGCAGGTTCATCAGCCGCATGGGCGAGAACGCACTGCCATTTTACTAGCTACTACGCAAGGCAGACAAATTCGAGTGGACGCCTGAAGCGGATGATGCATTCGATGATCTAAAGCGGCTTCTCTCTACCTCGCCCATCTTGGTTATGCCAAAAGAGCGCGAGCCTCTACTGCTGTACATAGCAGCTACACACCAGGTGGTAAGCACTGTACTGGTGGTCGAGCGACCCAAAGAAGGCAAGACCCATGGGGTCCAACGCCCAATCTACTACCTCAGCGAGGTATTGACGCCGACAAAGTAAAGGTACCCTCACTACCAGAAACTCGCCTACGGCGTGTTCATGATGGCTCGTTGGCTAAGCCATTACTTCCAGGAGCACCAGGTGATGGTCGTCAACGAGGCACCCCTGAACAGCATCCTGAACAATCCGGAGGGCACAGGACGCATAGCCCTGTGGGGCATCGAGCTGTCACCTCTAGACATCGTCTATGCGAAACACCATGCGATCAAGTCTCAAGTCCTCCCGGACTTCCTTGTATACTGGATGGAGCTGCAGCTGCCAGACACCCCAGATATGACACAGTCATGGACGATGCAGTTTGACGGCTCCAAGCGTGAAGCCGGAGCAGGAGCCGATGTCATACTGACCTCCCCGCATGGCGATAAGATGAAGTACGTCCTCCGGATGAAGTTTCGAGCTTCCAACAATGAGGCAGAATACGAGGCCCTCATCCACGGCATGAGGATGGCAAAGATCTGCGGCGCAACGTGCCTGGTCATTTACGGAGACTCGAAACTCGCAATCCAGCAGACGATGAATGAGTGCGACGCACACGCTTAAAACATTATTGCGTACCGTGCACTCTACAACTCACTCAAGGGAGAATTCGACGACTGCGAACATCAGCACATTGGGAGAGAAAGCAACGAGGAGGCCGATAGACTCGCCAACATCGGCTCCACCTGTGCACGGGTTCCACCAGGCGTGTTCCTCGAACAGATCTGCATGCCATCCATAATTCGAAAATTCCCAAAGGGATCACCCGAAGAAGCAGAACACTCGGGGGCTGCGCTACCCGAAGGACAGGAAGGACCCGAAAAGCTTGACACAGAGGTCGCCGTGGTCAACCTGATGTAGGTCATGGCAGTCGAAGAAACTTGGACGCAACCATACCTCAAGTACCTGATAGACGGCGAGCTGCCTGATAGCCCGACAGATGCCTGGCGCACATCTCGCCGGTCAAAGGCCTTCACCATCATCAATGGAGAGTTGTACAAGCGCAGCATTTCGGGTGTACTACAAAGGTGCGTCACCATTGGTGACGGAAAAACCATCCTCCAAGACATCCACGAGGGCATCTGCGGCCACCATGCGGGCAGCCGCTCCCTTGTCGCCAAAGCTCTACGAGCTGGATTCTACTGGCCAACGGCCATGAACGACGCCAAGGACATCGTCCGAAGATGTAACGGGTGCCAAAGGTTCGCCGACAAACTGCACGTACTCGGACCAGAACTCAGGCCCATACCTTTGGCCTGGCCCTTCGCCTAGTGGGGCCTCGACATGATCGGTAAGCTACCAAGGTCCTCGAAAGGAGGTCACGTCTACCACCTGGTCGCAGTTGACAAATTCACCAAGTGGATTGAGGCCATGCTAGTCACTAACCAAAAGGGCAAAACTGCCGTCAAGTTCTTTGAATCCATTGTCTACAGGTTCGGCGTGCCGCACAGCATCATCACCGACAATGGGTCGATCTTCATCTCCAAAGAATTCTAGGATTTCTGTGAAGACCTCGGAATCAACAGCACATACGCCTCCGTGGCGCACCCGCAAACAAACGGGCAGGTTGAAAAGGCCAACAGCCTCGTCGGTGCTGGATCAATAAGCGCCTAATGAGCCCACTCGAGCGACTCGCGGGTGCCTGGACACAAGAGCTACCTTCGGTCCTGTGGAGCCTGTGCACAATGCCAAACAGCTCAACCGGCTACACGCCTTTCTTCATGGTACACGGAGACGAAGCCGTGCTACCAGGAGAAGTACGCCACAAGGCCCCACGGGTCATCGCTTACAGCGAAGCCAAATCGATGGCTGCACTCGAAGTTGCCGTCGATACACTCGACGATGCGCGCGACATAGCAGCGGCTCGATCAGCGGTGTACCAACAGAGTCTCCGCAACTACCACAGCCAACGGCTGCGCCCAAGGTCCTTCGTCGAAGGAGACCTGGTCCTACGACTCAAGCAAGAGCGACCGAAGAAATTCATGTCACCATGGGAAGGACCCTACATCATCACTGAAGTCATCACAGGTGGCGCCTATCGCCTCAAGCACATGGAGTCTGGAGTCGCATACTCCAACCCATGGAACGTTGCACAGCTGCGACGCTTCTACCCCTAGCTACCCCCCTCTTTTACTTTCAATAAGGCTATTCAGCCAAGGCTACTCAGCCGAACAATGTACCTCCTCCATTACGACATGAATAAAGCTAAGTGCCTCGCCCCAAAAATTTTGTTTACAGTTTCGTATTTTACTCCATGCCACAAACGAACTCGGGGGCTCCTCCCACCTCACGACTTCGTCGACTGAGGATACCATGTGTTCACCTGAGTAGCTGATCACGTCGGGCTAACGAAAAGGGCAAATATACAAACAAAGCACTACGTGCTAAAACAACAACCAAACCCTTACAACAAAGGGCACAACACGCCCCATCAAATATATACAAATTTTGCATCTATCTTTTTTACAAGTACTACCTATTATGAAGAATAACCTGAGCATGCTGCTCAAACAGATCTACGATCTGTTCGGCATACTGTCTTACAGCCGCATAATGTGGACGCATATCCCACTCGCCACCATCTAGCCGAAGAGGCGGCCCAGCCGCTACAGCAGACAGATCTACATCAGGACGATGTAACCGCACAATGGAGAGCGCAGCCTTCACCCCCGCGACGAGCTAATGCCGCACTAGTTCCCTGACATGATGCACACTCCGAAACTTCGACAGAAGGCCAGAGAGAGTTGATGGTGCATCATCCAGCGGGAACATCACATGTAGAACCGACGCCAGCAAAGACTTCACTTGACGCAGCACCCGCGATACCTGGTGGACACGATCCTGCACTGTCGCAAGGACTAGGGCACGATAACGGTCCATCTAGAATAACCCGCCGGCCTCCATGTCCTGCCGAGTCAAGCAATTGATCCAAACAGCAACACACTCCTTTTCCTCCTTTGGAGCAAGGTTAGCACCTGCAATACTTGCAAGATTAAGGCGAAAGGCCAACAGGCGCATCCGAAACAACGAGCAGCAGCTCGAAAAACTCACATTCAAGCTGTTCGGCTAGACGACGCAACTCCCCCATCAAAAATTCCTCTCGGGCAGCGCCTCGCTCTGCCTTCGACTTCCATACATCAGCATGGCCACGCAATCCAAGCAACTCCCTCTCAAGACTACGGATGCGATCTCGAAGAAACATAAGCTGCGACGCGCCATCCAAGGATGGCCGCAGCTGTGGTGCAGGCAAAGTGTCAGCAGGGTCATCACCCGAAGGATCCTAGAGTAAAAGAAGAAAAGGACATGAACAAACAGACGAATGAACTCAGAACTCGAAAATTCATGATGTACAGCAAAAAGCCACTGCGTGGCGTAGGGATTGTTCATAAACATAGTTTAAAAAGCTGAAAACAAAAGCTATCCTACTACTACAAAGCCTACGAAGCTGCATCCTGAGTAGCCTCGGAGCCGGACTGCCTCGCTTATTTCCCCCGCTGCAGCACTCGCCAAACAGTCAATCAACTTCGCCCATAACGCTTACAATGAGAAAGAGCAGATGGCGAAGGCTACCGGATCCGTCGGCCAGCCGGCATTCGGAGGTGATCCGAGGAAGATCCACTCAGCTCCAAGCCAAGGCCATGGCGATCCAGAGGCGCCGATGCCTTTACGCTTATGCGCGCAGCGCCGGGTGACAAAGGCTCCGCCAAGGCATCGACATCTTCGAGGGCCACGCCCTTGGGGACGAGCTCCTTGTAGAAGAGCCCAAGGACCTCCTTGGCCTTGGCAAGCGAGCTGATAACAGTGCTGCAGCGGTCTTCAACCACCGCAGTAGCATCATCCAGAGCGCTCCCGTGCTCCAGAGCACCGTGATAAAACTCGATGCCCGTGGCATATAAGGCAACAAAAGGAAGCATCATAAATAAAAACACTACAAGGAAAGACAAGGAATCCGAAAGGAGAAGGCGAAGAAACGCACCCGTAACAGCCTTGGCAGCTACCATCAGCTTGTCGCCTACCTCTTTCTCGCGCGAAGCCGTGGCAGTGGCGAGTTGCTCCTCGCGGTTCATGGCCTCCTGCTGAAGGCGCTCCTTGGCCTCGGCCGCGTTGGCTAACTCCAGCTCGAGGCGTTGCTTCGCACCAACGGCGACCTCAGCTTTCTTCTCCGCTTGACCAAGGCTCTTTTTGAGAGCATCAATCTCACGGAGAGAGGCGTTGTGGTCCTCTGCAGTCAAGCAACACACCTATTGGATCGAAGGACAAAAATACAAGAAGAAGCAAAAGACCAAGTCGTAAGCATACCTTGAAGCTGGCCTCCAATGCCAGGTGCTGCTGCACCAACTGGTTGGCACTTTGCATAAAAGGCTGCAACAAGAACTATTAGTCAGAAGAACGGCTCGGGGGCTACACCCAAAAGAACGAGCAGAAGCAAGTTACACATACGAAAAGTGCTCGGGGGCTCCCCCTGAGACTCAAAGAGAAATCAGCAGATCATTCGAAAAGGCTCGGGGTCTCCCCCTACGGCAGAAAACAAAAACTACTTACATGGTTAGACGACGACTCCGAAGGTCCGCTCACAGTCTTCTAAGGGGCAACCACCCGAACCTCTCGCGGATAAGGGTTTAGAGCAGCGCCTTCAGAGGTGGCCACCGTCTGAGGAGGAGGAAGAGGAGCTTTCGACTCCCCCACCATCTCCCGAGCACCGTCACTAGAGGAGCCGTCGAAGGAGTGGCTACAAAAGGAAAAAATCAGCAGAGCGCAAGGTAAACAGACAAAAAAAGTGGGACCGAGGAAACTTACAAGTCAAGATCGCTTAAGTCGAAGATAGGAGGGGTCTTCATGCCCTTCTTCTCCTCTTTCTTCTCTTCCTTCTTTTCTTCCTTCTTCCGCTTCGCCGGCGGGTGCGGTGCCACAGCCCTCACGGGAACGGCAGGAATCGGAGAGGAAGATCCCCCATGCCCATCACTGTGACGCTCCATGCATAGCGGGTTCCTAGGCGTCGGCGGAGTCGAAGCATCTGACAATTCGCTGGAGCTCCGTGTCCTCTTGCGAGTATGATCCTCGCTCGACTCGATGGCCTCTTCGGTCGGCGACCGCGCTGATGGAAGCTCAGACATGGAGTCCACCACTTCATTGTCCGGTGCATCCGGAAACAATTCGGGAAGCGGCGGCGACATGCCCGGCACCTTGAACTCCTGCGCAAAAAGAAGCAAATTTGTCAGCAGACAAATAATTAAGAAGTAAAACGCAGTCGAAAAATAGCGCTACGCAAATATCCAATCTCTACACCTGCGGAACCGGACGAGAAGCGGAGAACGTAGAAGTCAGCGACTTCCCCAGAAGGTCCTCTCTAGCCTTGTACTTCAGCAGCGGGCGAAGGACCCCGTTAAGATCTCCCCTGGAGAATTCCTCAGCCGAAACCCTAGTCGGACCACGGCGACCCGGATAAAGGAACATCGGGTGCTCCCTAGACTGGAGTGGCTGCACCCGACGTTTGAGAAAGGTGCGGATGATGTCCACACCATTCACCTCCTTCTCCGGAGTCAATTGAAGATCCTCCACCCGGCGATAGAGACCTTCAATCTTAGCCACCTCGCCATCCAAGATCTGGTTTTTCCAGGACCTTTTTGGCTCGATTTTCTGGGAGGGGTCGAAAGGAGCAAGACCAAAATCCTTCCCAGCCACCGTGGAGTCGCGGATGTAAAACCATCGCCTCCGCCAGTACTGGACATATTCGGACATATAAAAGGAGAAGAAAAGAAGATTGGATCGAAGGGAAATGATGCAACCCCCAGTGGGATAGACACCATCAGAACCAGATTGCCTCTTCACGGAATAGAGTTTTCGGAAGAGACCAAAGTGCGGCTCGATACCGAGCCAAGACTCGCAGAAAGTGACGAAACAAGCAATGCAAAGAAGAGAGTTGGGGGAAAGATGATGCAGCTAGATGCCGTAAAGGAAAAGCATCCGACGAAGAAAATTGTGGACTGGGAAGGAAAAGCCCCCAAGAACAAATGCGAGGAACATAACCCGAAACCCAGGCGGGGGACATGGAATTAACTCGTTGCCAGGGAGCTTGATGGCCTCCCTATCCTGCGGGATCAAGCCCAGCTCACGGAGCTTGCGGAGATCACACTCCCGTGTCTCCGATCGCCGCCAGCCACCGTTAGTGACACGGGCAGCTGTCGAACCTTTCTTGCCACCAGCAGCGCTAGTGCCAACCGCAGAAGAGGATTTCTTGGGCTTCCCCATCGCAGTGCGGCGGCGCCGGCGGTGAGAACGTAGGATCAACGAAGGAAATGTTCGAGGATATTCCAGCGTGCAGCAAGAAATCTCAGAGAAGATGGGAGCAGTGAAACACGAATGGCTGCGGTGAAAACAGATTAACTTTTCCCCAATGATTATAAGGACGAAGATGATGCACGACAACCGTCCATCGGGAAGACCTAGAGCCAACTACAAGATCTGACCGTCCACGTGTTAGCCCAGAAGCGAACCGTCGCTCACACGCCGTCTACTATGCGCGGAAATTGAGGCGACGCCGTAATTATCTCCACGCCGCGCATGACCAGTCAACTCAAGGTCAGAAGGTGGGACCCATGTTCGTCCAGTCATGTCATCTCTGGCGCAGCAGACGCTTGAGGTCACCGATCGTCCGCACTGACGTCATCAAAAGCTATACTAGCAAAGGTTACAATTCTTAGGCTATACAACTAAGAGTACTCACTCGAATCTACGATTTGACTAACTACTCGGGGGCTACTCCTATCAGGAGCGCTGGCCGCGCACCCGAAAATGAACAAAACACTACAACGCTGAACTAATTTCTTCGAGTCCTACGTCGAGTCTGCGACTCCACTACGGACTCGGGGGCTACTCCAATAGGGAGGATGGATTCAAGCATTCGAAAAATTTGTGTCCTACGGACCGGAAATCGAAAAAAACAACTGAATTAAAATCTCTGCTCGAGTCTACGACTCGAACAGACACTCGAGGGCTTGTCCCATAGGGAGCGCTGGTCGCGCACCCTTTGAATTCTTCGACTGCGATCCTACGGATCAGCGTGCAAAACTTTTTCGGCAACTCTGCCCCAATTAATGCTAAGTGAGCAACATTCTCCTTGGCCACCCGAAACACCTCCATGGTGATAAACATTCGGATGCTGTGTCTACGACGCAAAGATAAGACCTACAAATATCATCTGATGGCCTGGCAACGCACACGACTGCGCTCTGCTAGTACGAATCCGTGCCAACAGGCGCGATGAAAAATCCCGACGGACGCGTTGGGTACATCATTTAAATTCACTGGAATTCCGCTCCTGTAAGTCCTCCGCGGCCTGAGTCGAATTACTCCAGCATATGTTCCGGGTTCGAGTCGAGGGACTCGAACCTGAAGAAGATCGTGTTGTTTTGTCCTAAGACAGTTAACTGACCCTGATCCGTTGGGAGAGTCAGGAACACACATCAACAATCCCTACACATTCTCTTGAAAGACAGAGTTGCACCCGAAGGATTGGAGAGTCCTCAGCCGAATCTACGATTCGACTGAACACTCGGGGGCTACTGACATGGTTATACCCCGTGGGTACACAATCTCAGCATACCTGGTACATCCCAAGGAAGGCCCACGACAAATATACGCCGGCCCATGAAGACTTTCGAGTGGCCAAGGCCCATGACGCCTTCGGATCCTTGGAGAGCAAGACTAGAGTAGATAGGAAATTCAAAAGGGTAAACCCTAAAACCTGTAACCGACTCGATCTGTGTCTGGGACCTGCCTATCTCTATATAAAGGCCAGGAGGGCATGACGAGGAGGCTCTCTGACAACCTCTCGCACACCACCGCATACACACCTCCACGCCAGATTGCATCACAAGACTGTAATCTTGGTTCCCCGTAATCAAGAGTAGACAAGCAGGAGTAGGGTTTTCCCTCCGGGGGCCTGAACCTGGGTAAACCTCGTGTCCCCGTGTTGCTTGTTTGCTAACCGTTCCGCGATCTCCAGCATCCCCATCTTCTCCAAAACCCAAGTCCATAACAATGGGCATTGACGAGATCGAACCTCGTTAGCCGACATGACCTGAGGAGTCCCCGAGTGTGATTCGGCAGCCCCTGAATTGAGCAGATCAGTCCCCGAGTGGTTCAAACCTACCCCTGAGTCGATATCCATTGGTACCACGTCTGACTCCTGAATCGCCGGGGTGACCCTGATCGAGTCGGATTCTGGTGACGGCTTGATCGATGGTTTCCTGAGGTGCTCCAACGCTACTCCTGGTGGTTTTGCTGGCCGAGATGACCCTAGTTTGGATAGTACATCTGCTACCTCATTTTCTGCTCTAGGAACGTGATGGAATTCGCATCCGTCAAAGTATCCCGAAATTTGTTGCACATGGAAACGATATAATGCCATGTTTGCGTCCAGTGCATCCCAATGTCCAGACACTTGATGAATCCCCAAATCTGAATCGCCAAAACACATGATCCTTTCGATACCAATTTCCTTGGCCACTTTGATGCCGTGGACAAGTGCTTCATACTCGGCAATGTTGTTGGAAGCAGCAAAATGAATCTGTAACACACACCTGAGTTGATCCCTCTTTGGAGATGTGAGCACTATCCCGGCGCCCAGACCCATTTTCGTCTTGGACCCGTCAAAATGCATTTTCCAGTAGTTCGGATCTGGCAGTGGTGGTTCGTACTGCATTTCCATCCAGTCTACAAAGAAATATGCAACAGCCTGAGACTTTATTGCATCTCGCCTATCATATTGTGAGGTATATGGTTCCAGTTCTATGGCCCATTTTTCGACTCGGCCGCTGACATCTTTGCTGCCCAATATATCCGAGATAGGTGCCTTGCATATTACCCGGATTGAGTGTTCTTGAAAATAATGTTTTAGCTTCTTTGCCGCCATATATACCCCATATGTCATCTTCTGATAATGCGGGTAATTCTGTTTCAAGACAGAGAGCACTTCGCTCAAGTAATAAGCTGGTATTTGGACTGATTTGCCCCTTCTTCACGTTCAACCGCTATTACTGCACTTACAACTCTGTTGGTTGCGGCGACATAGAGCAACATTGGCTCTTTGGATAGTGGTGATGCTAATATTGGTGCTGTTGCCAACATTTTCTTTAATTCATGGAAAGCGCTATCAACTTGCTGTGTCCACGTGAATTTGTCTGATTTCTTCATCAGTTGATATAGTGGTAGGGATTTTTCACCTAGCCGACTAACGAACCTGCTCAACGAGGCCAGGCATCTAGTAAACTTCTGGACATCGTTGAGGGGTTTTGGCTATTCCATTCTTTCGATGGCCCTGATTTTTGTTGGGTTAGCTTCAATTCCTCGGCTGGATACGAGGAATCCAAGTAACTTGCCAGACGGGACACCAAATGTGCATTTTTCCGGGTTAAGATTCATCCGGAATATTCTCAAGTTTGCGAATGTTTGACGCAAGTCCTAAATTAGATTATGACTTTGTTTGGTTTTTATTACCACGTCATCGACGTATGCTTGAACGTTTTTGTCCAATTGATCTTGTAAGCATTTTTGCATGCATCTTTGATATGTTGCACCTGCATTTCTCAACCCAAATGGCATGGTACGATAGTAGTAAGCCCTGTACGGGGTGATAAAAGCTGTCTTTATTTGATCACTCGGATTCAGTGGTATCTGATGGAATCCTGAATACGCATCCACAAACGACAACAACTCAGAGCCAACGGTAGAATCTATGACTTGATCGATCTGTGGCAGGGGAAATGGATCTTTTGGACACGCCTTATTGAGGTTCGTATAATCCATACACATGCGCCATACCACTGCCACGTTCAGGTCATCTTTTTTCTTCTCGACCAAGACTGGATTTGACAACCAATCCGGGTGCAGTACTTCCATGATGAATCTAGCAGCTAGGAGTCTGGCAATCTCGGTAGCTATTACTTTCCTCCTATCTTTGGCAAAGCGGCGGAGGGGTTGCTTCACTGGCTTGGCATCTAGTCTTACATGAAGAGAGTGCTCAGCTAGCTCCCTCGGAACTCCTTGCAGATATTGAGTGGACCATCCAAAGATATCCCGATTCTCACGGAGGAAGCTGGTGATCTCTCTTTCCTATTTGTCCGTGAGGCCAG
This sequence comes from Avena longiglumis, assembly GCA_030063025.1. NCBI lineage: Eukaryota > Viridiplantae > Streptophyta > Magnoliopsida > Poales > Poaceae > Avena > Avena longiglumis. The sequence continues at coordinate 302,578,566 of CP125978.1, forward strand.
CCCCAATGGTAACTGTGCACTCTGGGAAAGTCTTATCCACCTGTAAATTCTTGGTTTCTTTGGTAGCTTGAAATGACACATTGCCATGCGGGTTGGTGAGTGTCGGCATGGACATTTGTGCTACTTTGGCCAATGCTTCCACTTCCAACATTTGATTCTTTTCTTGTGCTATGACGAGTGACTCGGCTAGTGAAGATCTGGCTGAGGCATAAGCAATGGATCTTTTGTAGTCCCCTTCAACTGTAATCACCCCACATGGGCCTGACAGCTTCATCTTTAAGTAGGCAATGTGGGTAGTAGCCATGAATCTTGCCATAGCCGGCCTACCAAGTAAGGCGTGATATGAGCTGACCAAATCCACTACCTCAAACTCTATTGCCTTAGTGTGACAGCTCTGTTTCCGAATAAGACGTCGACCCAGATCTTGCCAGTTGGCTCACAGGACAATCCCGACACAATACCGTGGAAAGTGGTCTTAGTCGGCTCCATCATGTTCATGGTAATGCCTAACTTGAGCATAGTATCCTTGTACATGATGTTGATGCTACTGTCATCATCAATCAACACTTTTGAAAACTTGACATTGATATCTGGGCCCATGAACGTTGGATCCAAAACTAGAGCATATCCTCCTAGGGTTGGCATGATCTTGGGGTGACCTTTTATGCTCCAAGTTATTTCTTGCTCAGACCAATGCATATACTTGGGAATTGTCGGCATTATGGTATTCACCTCCATCATCCGTCGCTGCTGGCTCTTATTATCATTCGGCTCTGTGACAAAGACAACATAGCTCTGGTGATGTTCGCTGTACTCATTTCTAGTTCCGTGGCCGACATGAGTGTCGTCACCTCTTGGATTGTGCACCTGGTGCATAGTTTCTCTTCTTGATTATGATACCTCGGCTTCCTGTTTTTGTATCTGTTATCTGTTCCCACTGTCTGAGCATTTCCTCCTGTAAGTGGTGGAGGGGGAGGTGGTGGAAGCTGCTTATTTGGCGAATCCACTCTATCTCCTTTCTGAAACCAAGTGCATTGCCTTGTTATGTGATTGGCCGGTTTACTCGGACTAGGCGTGTGAAACTTACACGGCTGGTCCAACATCATCTCATAGGTATATTTCTGTCGGTCCTGATATTGCTTCCTCTGTTCGTATGGCTTTTTACCATCATTCTTTGGCACCCACTGTTGTTGTCCACTCGTCCTTTGACATTGGCTACTTCCAGCATCTGGATGATCCTGACTTACGGCCACATCTTGAGTCGAACCATATCTATAGTCTGGCCTTTCGTCTCTTCTCTTGCTTCTGCATTCGGATCTTTCCTGGCTCCTTTGCGACCCGGCAGCGTCATAGATCTGAGTCTCAGTCATCCCGTCTGCCGACATAAGCAGCGGCTAAGTCGGATCTCCTAACGCATACGAATCGGCAATTCTTATCGTTTCTGCCAGACTTGCCGACATATCTCTCTGTAACCTTTGCCATAGCACACTTCCATGTATGCATCCTTGTGCAAACCAAGCGATTGCCTGTGACTCGATTATCCCTTCACAAGAGTTGCGCATCGTACACCACCTTGTGAGGAATTCCCTGTCTGTCTCATTCGGTCTTTGCTTGCACATCGCCAGTTGCTGTGGGCGATTCAGCCTCTTGTAAGTTCTCGTGAAATTTCTCACAAAAGGGTCTTGAAAATCGATCCAGTTGTTAATGCTTCCGGGTGACAAATTGTTCAGCCATACCCGAGATGTTCCTTCCAAGATCTGCAGTACATAATGTACTGCCCATCTCAAATTTCCCTGTGCGATCTTCACAGCAGTTCCATAATCTATGAGCCAGTTCTCTGGCTTTGTACTTCCATCATACGTTTTTGTCCCTCTGGCCAGCTGGAAATTTGGTACCAGTGGATGCTTCATGATCCTTGGGCCAAAGCATGGTGGACCCTGCGGACCTTGCAATTCAATCAGCTCTGCCATCTTTATTTGGTCAAGCTTCAGCCTGGCATCATCCGACTGGAGGTTCCTGCCTCCGAGTCTAGCTCCCATTGCTTGATATGCGTGATCCCGCAATTCATATCCGTCATTCACCATAGCCGAGTAACCATCATTGTACTTATTTGCGTTCGGGTCGGCAGGCTGTTGAGCTGCCTTTTCCGCACTTTGCTGTCTTCTTTCGGGTTGAGCTGGTGCATTATTCGACGCTGGATTTCCTCCTCCTGCCGAGTGAGTTCCACGCCTATCTTGAGGCGCAAAATTTTGCCCTCCGTTGTCGTTTCTTTGCCCTGCTTTCCTTTCTCAGCCTGCATTCTCCTGGTTTTCATTTCCTTGGGCATTATTCCTCCTTGCCCCTTGTGCATGTGTCGGATTTCCTTGATCCATTTCCGAATCATAGGTGACCATCTGCTTGTTTCTTCTAGAATCCACACCCTTTTCTTTTCTCGGTCTAGGCGCCACTCCGAGTGAGGATGACGTGTGCCCTGCCGATCTTGCCGGTACAGGAGTCACCGAGTGAACCAGCTGTGACCTCCCTGCTATACCCGGATTTGCTCTGTAATACGCTTCATTTAGCATGCTAGCTACTCTTACTAGTCCATTGACTCGTTCTTGTTGTCTTTTCTTTGCTTCTCCCTCCAAATGGGGTAACTCTGCCATTGCTGCTTCTGCTGCTGTGTTATATGTTGGCCGCATAGCTGTTTCGTTGCTGTTCTCTGGCGTTATTTTTGACGTTGCATCTGCCAGCTCTTCGTTGAGGTTTCTTCCTCTCAATCTCGTCGCATCAAGACGGGTCTTTGCGCCCTTGACTCGATTTGCCGAGTTGAGCTCTCGGATCGTGATATCCACATCCTGCTGTAACTGCGCTAATTCCTTGGCTTTCTCCAAAACTTTTATCCTGGCCTCCTTCAACTTGGCTTGCACACGTGCCGGGTCAGTGGCCTGTGCTACTGGATCTGCCAACTTGTCTATCGCTTCCTACAGCTCCTTAGCCCTTTTACTCCTAGCTATGTTTTCTGGTTTTTCCAGTGGCGCCTTTGCTGTTCTTGCAACCCTTGGTGTTTCCTCATGATTTCCTCCCTCAACATTCTCATTCACTACTGGAACTATCGGCGGAGCCGCGGGGTTCGGGGCTGTCATCATTACCTCCATGGAGATGAGTTGGTGAAGCTTCCCAGTGACAGGAATCACTGGCGGATCCGGCACCTGGACGACGCGCTCTGGATATTTGCGCTCCACGCGCACTACGACGTAGACCTGGTGCTCTCCGAACATGATGAAGCGACCGCCCCTAGGGAACGGCTTGGTCCCGAAGCATCCCGCGTTGTCGCTGACGAAGTTGAGCGCTCCAAACCTCTGGATGAGACCGGAGTAGACGCGCTCGCCGGTCTTGGCGATGATGTTGCCCGTCCGGACGAGGACTCCATCAAGCACCTGCTTTTGCCCCATGGTGGGCGCCAACTGTCGTGGTGGTGGCACGGCAGATGCCATGGGTAGGCTTAAGTTGGGGGCCGAATGGGTGCTTGTGGTCACCGAAGAGGGAGTGCATGGTCGAGCCATGCACGAAGAACAAGAAGAACTCTCCAGACATAGCGATTTGATTGATCCCCGAAGATTACAAGTGCTCCTTCAGCTGTATGAACTAGGGTTTAGTGCACTAGTTCCCTACTTGGTCCAACCTCCTTCTACTACAGCTATGTCCTCCCTTATATAGGCAGTGCTAGCTAGCTTATACCCCTTTGGGTTCTAGGGTTTACTATTTGGATCTTGGTCCCTATAATGTGGGCCGGGTCATGGGCTTTCCCTAAGCCCAATGGCCCAGTCCATAAATATTGACAGCTAACGGTCTTCTAGTACGCTGCTTCCTGTTCCTTTTGGCGTCACACTGTAACTTTGTATGTTAGCGTATGCTTTGGGCGTCATCCGGCTCCTTTTGTGTCACCCGGCGTCGCCCTTCTCTTTTGACCATGCTTTACCACGGTCCCTCCTGAACCTTACTCGGAAAGGTGCCACGCGTCCTACTTGACTCGGACCTTCCTCGGTAGAGTCGGCTCATTGGTTCCTGCAAGAATTACAACTTTGTCTTATGCAGGCCGACATAGTTTATATATCGGCCGCTCATGCTTATCTTACCCGGCCGTTCTTACCCGGCCTAGTTCTTTCTTTACTCGGAGCTAACCAAGTTGTGCTATGTTTCACCTCTCGTGACCCTACTGGGGTTTATCCCCTCGACATGTTGACAACTCAAGGAATGAAGCTCAGGAGATGCAAGCGGGAGATAATGTTGAATATGTTTCTAAAGACTTTTTAGCTGAGCTGGAGGGAGTCAATGCGCTCAGGTTGGACATCAAATACTGACACTTCAGATACTGAGTATGTTCCTTCTGGAAGGACATTTGTTTCACAAACTGTGCGACGAATGACACATCATCACGGTTGGACATCAGGCATGTATGATGATCGTAGTTACTACTAGAAGTAGGCAACTAGTTAGCGATATCAAGTACCGTGTATTGTACTCCAAGAAATAAGATAGTTAGATAACTAAGGTAGTGTTGTGATTATACCTATATGGTATATGTTGTAATGCCTTTGTATTATTATGATATTATCTATAATATGTGAAATGCATATTTGGATTTTCTTTGGATCTTCATTGTGTGACTAGTTCTGTGCGTAAAGTCGAGCTCAAAACACATGTGCATGATGTAATTATGAGTATTCGCTTTATGTTGCAGGACTAGAGGGTCATGGATATGGGTGTAGAAACCAAAACTGAGCAGCTGTTGCCTGCCAAAACCCACCGGCGAGCAGCGACGAGCAACACGAAGAGCCGGGAAGCTCCTGAATCGGTGGGCCTGGTCCTCGGGCGACGCCCGCAAAACTCCGCACACGCCCCGCTTGGTTCGAGGGCGTACACTGACCTATACCTGGTCGAAGGTGAGATTGCTCGATTGACTTCTGCATGGTAAACAAGTATCGTAAAATTCGAGCCGTGACTGCTCCTGTTTCTCGTAAATCGGCTCCTAGAGCCGATCGCCCCATGGTTCTGCATTAGATTTACGATAACATGGGGTTTTGCTTGATCACTACAAGTTAAATCGATCTCGACGGTTTAATGTTTTCACCACGAATGGAACGTCCTACACGTAATTGAGCCCGGTATGTACCAAAGATGAAGAATATTAACCCTAGAGGAGGCCTAATAACCAACGAAAGTCAATTACGGAACAACTTCTCTAGAACGAATAAACCACGCCCCTACGTACTCTTGGATCGTTCAACCCGCTTGTAAGGCCTGCCACGTAGATATCAAACTAAACCTTGGTGAGCAAGGTGCAACCGTATGCATCGAATCAGCTAAATAAAGATCAAGCAAGATGCTACCCTTACACTTGGGAAAAGGTGCAAAGGTAGCGAGATAACTAGAGGTAGCATAACTTTGATGATAATAGTGAAACAACACCGATGCTAGCCTCAAACAATCTATGATAATAGTATTACTCGCCATCAACAACGCTTCAGTACGAGTAAAACCAGGTAACGCATAAGCAGATACTGCCTAGATCGCAAGATGCGATCTAGGCAGCATGACACTTACCCGAAAGAAACCCTAGAAACAAGGGGTGGCGATGCGCCGAGATTGTGTTTGTTGTGAACGTGATTGTCCTCCTTTTCTCGATAACCTTAGGTACATATTTATAGTCCGGAGACTCTCTACTTTTGGAATAACTCTACAACTCTATCTTTACCTAAACTGAAACGGAACCTAAACTGAAACGAAACCTACTATGATACAAGATACACGGGCAGTTTAGCCCAATTCTACGTACTAGGCCGATCCAACAACACGTTGAATATACACATCTTCCAAGCCCATCTTGATCACGGCCCATCTCCTTCGTTGGCCAAAATATGGCGATAACATGCCCTCGGTTTTGGCAATGATAATTCCAAAACCATTCTGGTTTTTTTTTTTGTATCGGTTGTTGACGTATCGCGGATCAGAATCACACGCTACCCTTCATCATGATGCCTGTCTCTTCTCTCACCTCCTTCGCCTTTGCATGATTTGACGATTTTGGCAAGGTAACTGGGAAACCGCTATGGCATTGAACCGTCTCTCCAATATTCCCCTTATTTAAATCCGTCTGAGCAGTTCGCAGTCCCCATCTTCCTCCAGTAGCCAGAAAACCCTTCTTCCTCCGCCGAAAAACCCTGTTTCTTCGCCATGGCCTCCTCTGCCTCCTCTGGCCTGTCTTCCCACGCCTCCAACAGCATCAGTGACCGAGAGCCGACGCCAGAACACCCGTCCACGGCGGCGTACAGTACTTTCGCCCCACGATGGTGGGACGAAAGGGACTGGGATTTCGCCGTCTGGTCGGAGGACGACGCGTCCTTAACCGACGGTGAAGAAGACCTGCAGTTCCTTGCTGATGGGGAACTGGAGGCAGACAGCATCGACGACGCCATGTCCTGGGACGGCGTCGACTCCTCCGAAGAAGAGGAGGAAGAAGAGGACACCTCCTCCGAGGAGTACCAGCCGGTGAAGTACTTCCGCACCGGGTCCAGCGAAGACGACGACGACGAGGACGAGGAGGCCCCTGTTGGCTTCTTCAAGAAGAAGAAGTGAAGACGACGCGTAGTGGCTACCGAGGATAGCGCACAAGACGGCGGCGACGGCAGCGACGACGACCTCGGCCTAGATTAGGAACCAGTAGTAGTAGCCGTAGTAGTAGTAGGTCCCCTTTTGTAATCCATCAGTCGCTTGTAAGCAATCTGCTCTTGAATGAATGAATGAAAAATCCGTTTCTCGCAGATTGTCTTTCCGCCCCAATTTTGTCGATAACACAAATAAGTCGATGCTCCAGGAGCCGATAGCAACGCATCGACTTTCACCTTGTTACGTTCTCACAGTCAACCAAGCTATAACTCAAAGAGCCGATGCACATCGGCTTTTCCCGAAATCGTTGACAAGGTCAACTCAGTCGCATACTTAGGCAAACCTAAACGGCCACTTCTTAGTTTCCAAACGGTAACCTGCGACTCTCTTCAAAAAGGGCGACCTAGATCCCCAACTGCCCACCGACCAGATCGAGCTCACAGCAACAAGAACCCTCAATCCTCAATCTGCATAGATCCATCTCCGCCGGCAAACCAGATGGCAGAATCGTCCAACACCAACCCAGAGGTCTCCGGTCTGAAGGTACGCCTACCCCTCGCAGTCTGAACGTAATGTTAGAATTCAATGGTGAACACCTGAATTAATGCCTTTATTCCACCATTAAACTTTCTAGGTTTCAGACATCCTGCTGCCGCATCCTTCTCTCCCAAATTCTCTCTGTCTCGGCCCTCGTACAGATTCTAATCCTGCCCATCTGATTTCTTGCGAAGCAAATAGAATCCCCTTCGTAAGCCAAGACCTAGATCTGAACTCCTGGGCCGACTGCCTGCGAGCCTGGCCTAATCCCCCTGAACACTGGGTCTCCTGGTTCAGTAGAGTAGCTAGAGCTTACCAATCCCAATGGGAAACTACAGGGATGGCCGATGCCTTGCACTTATCATTGTCCCCTCTTGAAAAACATGAGAACCTTCTGAAAACCATCGGCTACTTCTGGTCTGAAGCTCTGAACTGCTTTATGTTCGGTCATGGCCCTATGTCACCAACTTTATTAGATGTGGTGATGATCCGCCCGGATGTTACATCACCCAGCCTCTCCGCTTTAAACTGACCAAAGTCCCTTACAAGTTGTCTTCTAAAACAGATCGCATGGGGTGCCTACCTCCAACGCCACATGAAAACAAAGGGCCTGTCTAGAGAAAGAACATCTGACCTTCCTCAACTTCGGCCGAGCATTTCATATTCTGTGGCCCTTCCCTGCTCCCACCAAGAACTATCTTTCCTTAGCCCACGAACGGCCAAAGGTACTCAACTTGGCATCGCAAACTGTTCCTTGGAGAGGTCTATCGATATCTCCGCTTGATGTCCGTTAAGCTGTTCGTGCATAGCAATCAAAACAGGTGGACCTTGGTGGTTCATCCATTATGGGCTCACTGTACTTCCAAAACCACATCCTGCACTTCTTCCCGGCGAGTTGTACTTTTCCATGTTAAAGGGAAACAGATCCGATGCACTAGTTATGGCCAAGCTTTGTACAGGCTGCCAAGCAGCAAACTATCCCCTAAGGAAGCAGCCAAGTGGTTCAGCACTTTCTTCCAAGGCCTGGACAATCCTACCTTCTTCCCTTATATGGAAGAATCAACATTTCAAAATCCACTCTCCTTCAAAGATAACTTTGCCGATGACACCAAAGACTCGGCAACTCTTTTCCATTGTGATCCGTCCCTGTTTCCTTCCAGTTGGCATGAGCACATCCAACAGAATTATCAAGCCTGGGTATGAATTCTACCAGCCGGTCGTAGTGGCCCGGCAATTTGGCCTTGGGCAAGTACCTCCCCATCTCTTTCTCCTTCATCTTACGGAGTGCAGAGCCGACCTGCCTGATCCTCTCACCAGTCATAGGTGTTACTCTTCCTTTGATGCTCTGACCATCCCTATTCCAAATGACCTCACCTTCTCTTCATCAACTGACAGCTTCGAAGACTGGTGGATGATGTGGAAAACCCACGCTTTCAGGAAGGCTCTGGGACCGCTATTGAAACAGCTCGACGCTGACTATGACATCCCCGTGGACCAGGTACCACTACTTGCAAATTTTCTTGATGCAGCCTGCAATTGATCCTTTTATTAATCCACTCTTTCTCTTTGCAGCAAGATGGCCTCGAGACTACGCAGCGATGGCTCCCCTTCGAAGTTCTTCCCGCCAGTTCTGTGGTTCTTTTCTCGCAAAGACTCGCCACCTCAAAAAAGGTCATAATGCGTAAACATCCGATAACCCCACAATCGGCTTCCAAGAAACCAAGAGCTCCTAAGTCACCGCCTCGAGTTCCGACTAAAACCGGAAGATGGTGAGGAAGGTAGCTGCTAGGAAGACTTTGAGGCGCCAGAGCCCTTCTCCAGACAGCTCGCATGTAAGCTAATTCAGGCCTAGGTCGATCCTTGTCATTCTTCATTCTTGCAGACATGCTCGCCATCGGCTCTCCTCTTTTACAGGCTTCCGTCGAAGACACCTCCAGTGAGGACACCCAGACTAATCGAGGAGAACTAGGCCCAACGGATTCTGAGAGGACCATCACACCGAACCAGCCAGATTCACCACCATCGGCTTCCAGGAAAAGGTCGGCTCCTGAACCTGCTCCCCCCGAGCACCAGCCGAGGCGGGGCCAACTGCGGGTCCCAAGAGAGCTCGCAAAGGACAACAAGCTTCTTCGTCGAGCCAGGAGGTTTCAAAAATCACCGCCCTTCACACTCCTCCTACTTGTTTCCTTTTGTCTGCCGATTTATTGTTATTCACACTGGCTAAGAACATCCTTTATGCAGACAACTGATGTCTTCAGCGGGACAGCTGAGGCAGTGCCGACGCCGGATCTGGGAATCCCCGAAGGTGTAGATGAAACGGCTACCACTCTCGCCAAGCCACCAGTAACCACACACAAACCGATGGTCTCCTCATCGGCTATCCCCTCGATCTTAGGAGAGGTACGTTCAGGTTCTTTCGGCTCATCCTTACATGTTTGGATGCATACTGACGCTTTTCTGGCTGCCAGAGTTGTGATCTTTCAGGTTTGCTGTCGTTCGACCCTGAATCCATCGAACCAACTCCCTCTGTTGCCCACGCTGAAACACAAGCCAGGGTTGCTCTACCTCAATTCCAGCGTCTTAAAATCTTGCTGTCCTCCTCGATCGAGGAGTTGATCGAGGGTTCTGCGGAAGTGAAGAGCATTCTTGCCGAAATTCAGGACCATCTTCCAGTATCATTGCAAGTGAAGCTTTGGTCAGTGGCAAATCTGTCCTTCTTCGGGCCACGGGTGAAGTTAGCTCGTGAAAGGATCAGTCTGCGCCACGCCCAACTTCCGCTGAAAGCCGATATTGCGCATGATGTCGCCTTAACGAGAAAAAGGCGTCTCGATGCTAAACCGACACCTCCGTCGATCACGAGCTCGCATCCTTGAAAAAGGAGCTGGAAGATCTTGAGGAGAAGGTCCGGGTGACTAAACAGCTCATCCGTGAGAAGGAAGAATCCATCGCCCGTTCCCAAGACGAGGCGGAAGGCCTCAAAGCTCAATCAAGACCGATCCGCGATATACGTGCCCTGAGCAAGCAGCTAGTGATGGGTAAGGATGAAGATGACGAAGCCGAGATCGCCGAGGTGGATCGTGTCCGTGCTGACGCCCTCCACGCCTTCGAAGCATTTCTTCAGTAGCTTGTATGTGCGAACTGGCACCTGTTTGTAACATGTGTGAACCTCTAGAGTCGATGACCGTGCATCGGCTATATATTATTTTTTTTCTTTATTCGGCCGATTTTCAGCATCGGCCCCCACACTTTTACTGTCCATCGTCTCACGTGCTTTTACTTAGCCGATTTCATGTATCGGCCCCTCCAGTTTTACTGTCCAACATCCCACATGCTTGGGAAATATTTCTTGAGATGTTGACCGTTGACCGCCATCGAATTTTACGCATCACCTGCTCGAGCATGTATGCGTTTCCTCTTAAAACTTGATCGACCTTGTACGGCCCATGCCAATTTGGAGACCATTTACCATATTTTGCATCCTTAGTCCCCAAGGGCAACACCGCTTCCCATACCAGATCACCAACGTGGAACTCCTTTGGCTTCACTTTCTTGTTGTATGCACGAGCTACTTTGGCCTTGTTCTCTTTGATTTTCTCCAGTGACCACAGCCTGAGCTCGGTTAGATCCTCCACATTGTCACTCATCAGGGTTGCGTATTCTTCAGTCGTTAGATCGTCACGAAAAGTGACGTCTCGATCCAGCCGTAATTTCCTGGTAGGACGGCTTCTTGTCCATATACTAGATGGTATGGCGAGGTTTTTATTGCTCCATGGCATGACATGCGATAAGCCCATAACGCCTCGACAAAACCTCGTACAACGCCTAGGGTGCTCATCGACTTTTCTCTTGATCGCTTGATGAGGCTCGGTTGACGCCTTGACTTGCCCATTCGCCTCGAGCATAGTATGGAGATGATCCGATCCTTAATCCCCGTGTCCTCGCAAAACTTTCTAAACTCGAGAAATAAAGACCGAACCTCCATCGGTCGTGATAGTTTGGGGAATCCGAATCTATGGATGACATGTTCTTTCACAAAGTTGATAACATCCTTTGAGTTCACCGATTTCATCGGGACAGCCTCCACCCATTTAGTGAAATAATCGATGGCCAAAATCCACATGTGGCCTTTGCTTGATGGGTATTGATTTTGCCGATCATATCCATGCCCCAACCTCGGAATGGCCAAGGCTTGATGATGGGGTTCATTGCCGACGCGGGTACCATCTGAATTTTCCCAAACTTCTGACATGCTTGGCACCCTTTGTAGTACTTGAAACAGTCCTCAAGCATGGTGGGCCAATAAAACCACGATCGCTCGATCAACCATTTCATCTTGTGAGCTGATTGGTGAGTTCCACAGGCGCCTTCGTGTACCTCGTGTAGGAGCCGATTGGCCTCGGCTGTCCCCAGGCATTTGAGCAATAGCCCTTCCAGAGTCCTGTAAAACATGTCATCCCCAATAAGCACGTACTTCATGGCTTTGTATCTTATCCGTTTAGGTGCCCCCCGAGCCGAATCCTTCAAGTAATTGAAGATATCGGCTCTCCAGTCGTCAGCTTCCAGGAACTGTACCTGAACATCGGCTCCTTCTGCTACATCCTTGTGGCCTGAAGCCATTTGTGCAAGATCATTTTCCTCTGTATTCTGCGACCGTGGGATCCAAGTGAAGTTTATGTACCGGAACTGTGCCATCAGCTCACGGCAGTGCAACCAAAATGGGAAGAGGGATTCGCTCTCACACTTGTACTCCTCCGTGAGTTGGGAAATCACCAATTTGGAGTCTCCAAAATTTCCACGCTTCGCCCGCCGAGGAGTAACTCCATTCCCTTATGACGCCTCGCACTGGCTACATTGTTGGTGCGAGAGGTAGAACTGATGGAGAAGGAAAATGTTGCCCCGGGCGACGAGTAAAATGCCGACGCCGCAGCCATCGTCACAAACTGATCCGTCGAAAAACATAGCCCACGCTCTTATGGACGGTGCTGCTATGTTAGTGTTGATCCTTTCGATAAGATCGCCGGCCTTGTCCCTTAATCGCTTTCGTGGGTTGATACCGGATGTCAAACTCGATAATGCAAACATCCATTTGCCCGGTCGGCCTTTTAACATAGGAGCCGACAAGATGTGCTTTATGACGTCGACGGTATATGATGATGATCTCTGCGATAGCAAAATGTGGCAGCTTGGTGCGGTGAAAACAGCAGAGGCACAATTTATCGATATCGGGATACCTTGTCTCCGCAAAGATCCTTCGCTTATGTAAAATACGACTGCTCGTTCAGCCCATCATAAACTTGCACCACCACCGAGGCGATGGACGGTTTGCCATCGACAAGTAAATGTAGAACGGTCTGTCCGGCTGGGGTGGAACCAACACTGGAGGCTTTGTCAGATATTCTTTGATCTCGTCGAAGGCTCGTTGTTTTTCTGCCCCCCAGCGGAATTCCTCGTCAGATTTGATTTTTACTAGTCCCATGAACGGCTCTATCCTTCCCGACAGATTAGAGATGAATCTTCCGACGGTTGATCTTGCCGATGAGGGATCGCAGTTCTTTCTTCGTGGTGGGTGGCTTCATCGCTCGACCGCCTCCCGACTTTTCAGCCGATTTCAATTCCGCGTTCATGGACCAAAAACCCAAGAACCGACCGGCCACACCTCAAGGCACACTTCTTGGATTCATCCATAGCCGAATTTTCTTGTTCGGTCCAGACGCTGCAAATCGTCTGTGTCCGTGCGTCTGAAGCAGACTTGACCACCACGCCGATGTAAATCTCCACCGCTTGCCGATAAGATCATGAAAAATATAATTCATGGCTCTTTGTACGTGGCGCCGCATTCTTCATCCAAACGTCATGACTACATACTCGAACAATCCCACCGAACACGGGACTCGAACGCAGTCTTGTGTATGTCTTCCGGAGCCATAAAATTGGTTGTAACCGCATTGCCATCCATGAAGCTCAAGATCTTATGACCAGCCGCCATGTTGATTAACGTTTACGCCACCGGCATCGGATACTCATCCTTTGGGGTAGCTACTGAGATCCCGAAAATCTATGGCAACACGCCACCGCCATCCTTTTCTCTACAGTGCACGATACTAGAAATCCACTCAAAGATACCGCATGGCCCGATTAACTTGGTCTGTCAACATTTTCTCGACCTCTTTCTTGACTTCTTCCGAATTTCGCCTTCATTTGTTGTGCTTTCGCTGAAATGGCGAAACTTTTTGAGCGGAGTCGATGCTCGATGATGCTCTGTCTAACCTGCATCTCTGTAGTCCCAGTAAGCATCTAGATATTGTTTCAACAGGCTATCATCGGGCCCCGCAGACTCAGATCTAACTTCTTGTCGATAAATGTTGGTCGGCTTATCCCCGTGACCAATGTCGATTTCTTCTAGTTCATCACGGATGTGAACCCGTACCCTAGCTTCCGTCCACCGTCAAATCGATGCTAAACACAGGCAAGCGGTAGGTGAGGATAACAAAAATAATTTGGGCGATTGCTTGAATCGCCCCTTTTGCATTAGTCAAGGATGGTTTACACCTTATTGTTTTACAGGCGAGCATCTCTCGCTACGACTACATGAGCCGCTTGTCGATGGTCGCTGCTTTTTATTTGTGGCCGATCGCAGGATCGGCCGTACCACCGGATGATCGTGGGCTTTTCTACTCGTAAGGTCGTGGATAAGACCAGCCTCACCCCGCTTTTTGTAGATTCAATACGCCACAGCCGTCTAGACTGATTCTAGAGATCGGCTCTGGTCTTCGCTTCTGACGCTCATGCCAGCTATGGAGATCTCGATAGAATCATCTCGTGGATGACCTCCACTTCATCTCCGTCCCATCGGATTAGGCATGGTGCATTGTGGACGGATGCAATTAGCGTGAATCCAATCCCTTCCTAGCAAGACATGTAAGTGCTTTTGCTGTCCACGACGAAGAATGACGGGATGGTTTTTGCCCACGGTCGATCTACGCTCAAGACGCCTTGCTTCCAAGTCCGACCGCTGAAGTCGCTTAACGTGACGTTGGTTTTGATCAGATCTGCCGTGGAGCGCCCCAAACGTCGTAGCATGGAGTATGGCATGATATTGATCGCCGCCCGTGTCCACCAACATCTTGCCGACAGTTGCCCATTGATGTAACCCCATAGGTACAGGCTTTCGATGTTTGTAACCCTTCTCACGTGGCTTCTCAAAGATGACCCGTGGACCGCAGCAAACCGTGCCACCGGTAGCTCATTGGTTCTTGGCGCGGAATTCGACGAAGTACGAACACCATGTTTGTGCCACCGATGTCCGCATCGGCTTTTGCTGGTTTGGGGCGCCATTCTTTCCTTGTCGGGCGTCTTCCGCTTCTGTGGTCCGCTTTACTCGACGGCCAGATCAGGCCGTGCTTTTAAAGCGCGAGATATCGCGCTCAGCTTCCTCCAAGTTACGCAGCCGCTGCACTCTACGCTTCTGGGTGTGTCTGAGTCCGTCGGGACACCACCTTGGACGGTGATATCTGTCTTCGTCTTTGTCATTCTCTGGCTTCTCGAGGTCTTCTGCTCGAGCGGACTCCCTGTAACGGCTCTGGGGTGGAAGAGGCCCTAGACGTTTGAACACTGACACTGGCCTCGTGTCCTCCTTCTGCTGACCGCATTCCGGGCAGTTGTCGACTGTAGGCAATCGGCTCATTCCCGCGTCCCAGCAATACTTGAAGAAAGGACAATCCCAATGTTTGTCTGCGCATTCCTTTTCTTTTGACGGTCCCCTAGCAAGGTGCTCATATCTTCGTGCCTCGTCGCCGCGACGTTGGTCATCTTGGTGCTCATACTTGTTAAGGAGATGCGGAATGTGGCTTCCGATATCGCACTCTCCTCACTTGTTCCTCATAAGTACCGCTGTCATTGTGGCTGGGCGGTCGCGTGGACTAGCCTCCTTTCTTTCTTTGCCCCGAGAGCGACACCTCCTCCTTGTCCGTGTCATGGTGGTACCTGACCCGCCATATTAACACCGAACGAAAAATCCAGTGACGCCATGGAGTGATCGAGTTCTACCATGTTGACGCCGGGAAATGGGTTCGTGTCCACTTTCATGGCGAACTGCCCAAGGATCAGACGGCCTTGTTCTATCGCCATTTGGATTTGGCGGCGAAGCTCTTTGCACTCATTGGTGATGTGGGTGAACGAGTGATGCCACTTGCAGTACGGTCTCCCGTTCATTTCCTGAGCCGTAGGGATTTTGTGGCCTTCGGGTAACCTCAGCTGCTTCTCCTTCAGCAGTAAATCGAAAATCTGTTCGGCTTTGCTCACATCGAAGTCGAACCCTTTTGCAGGCCCTTGCTGTTTCACCCACTTGCAGGCTACAGGATCTGCCCCCCGAGCCCATTCAGCTACGGCCACCTCCTGGTCCTGTGTAGGATCATCTTCTTCTGCATCGACCAGGCCTATCGGACGTTTGAATTTGTCTTGGTACAACTCAGGGTGGCGCTGTTCATACATCGCCGCTTCGGGCCATGCGCCAATGAGTTGTACTCACTTGAAAGCGATCCTTGATGGGTGCTAAGAGACCCAACACTGCTAGTTCGACCGCTTCCTTCTCAGTTAAACGCGCGGAGTAACATCGGTCCTTGACGGTCTGGAAGCTGGATGTACTGCCACGCTTTCCTTCGCCGACTGCGCCAGTGTCCGCAATGCCAGCCTCGAGCCTCGAATGGTACCGGATGTGGAACTGCTCTTCCGCTTGCTTCCGTATGAATTGAATCAGTGGCAGAGGTGTACCACCCAAAGGCTGGTCTGCCGAGATTGCGCAAAAATCTTACGCGATCGATCCGATGTCGAAATCATGCCTAGTTGTGCGGTATCGGCTTATGTGCTCGATCGAGCTTGACCCTTCCGACCAATGAACCTTGAGAACTCGGGAGCTTATACTTGGGTGGCAGCGAATCAGATCAAACTCGTTGGGGTACGGCTTTGAATAGCCGATTGTCCTTCTCTTGACGGTTTAACCGGTCCCTCAGGATGGTACCGATTTGCTCCACTGTTTGAGCTGTAGGGGCCAGATTCTCATGACTTGTTCCAGTGGCATACTTGGCTAGCCACGCCTGTTTGTCGGCCATCCTGCATATCGCTGCTCCGACACGCCCGCCTCAAGATCCTGCCCAGAACTCCCGCCAGAAACTCCGCGTTGCAATCTGTTTGGTGCGTGTCAGGCTATTGCAGTCCGGCACGTAGGCGCATATATACCCGTGTGGGATTTCCTTAGGTGGCTAAAACAGGAATTGGCAATCGCCTGGGTCGCCTCCAGCCTTGTAGACGACATAAGCCGCTGCTCCTGGCGGCTCCGGAGCTGCGAGTGTGAATGGCAGCTGTGGCCTGGTCTGGAGCGGTCTTTCTCCCTGGTGAGTCCCCAGAGTAGGTCCTGTCGGAGAATACTGATGTTTCATGATCTCCTGAACTACGCGAACCGCGACCCGTTCGAAAGCGTTCACCAAGCTCTCCGAGTGGCGGTGCAGAGAATGAGCCACCATGTAGTTGACTTCCGTCAGAGAGCTCGTGCGCTCCCAAGGAACAGCAGATCTACCTCATCGAGAGCACCCGGGAGAACCCCTCCACTTGATGCCATGCTTACGGGTCCTCTCAAAAGAGCTGATGAGGTCTTCTTCGAAGAGAGCCTTGATCTCGTCATACTTGGCCTTGTGCTCGTCAGGTAGATCGTCGTAAGTGACTGGTCTGTTCTCCATCGCAGCGTCGGATGTTGATGTAGACGTTGTTGAAGGTCCCACCGGGCGTGCCAGAATGTGTTGCCTGCCAAAACCCACCGGCGAGCAGCGACGAGCAACACGAAGAGCCGGGAGGCTCCTAACTGGTGGGCCTGGTCCTCGGCGACGGCCCGCAAAACTCCGCACACGCCCCGGCTTGGTTCGAGGGCGTGCCACCGACCTATACATGGTCGAAGGTGAGAGATTGCTCGATTGACTTCTGCATGGTAAACAAGTATACGTAAAATTCGAGCCGTGACTCCCCTGTTTTTCAGAATCGCTCCTAGAGCCGATCGCCCATGGTTCTCGCATTAGATTTACGATAACATGGGGTTTTGCTTGATCACTACAAGTTAAATCGATCTCGACGGTTTAATGTTTTCACCACGTAATCGAACGCCCTACACGTAATTGAGCCTGGTATGTACCAAAGATGAAGAATATTAACCCTAGAGGAGGCCTAATAACCAACGTAAAGTCAATTACGAACAACTTCTAGAACGAATAAACCACGCCCCTACGCATCACTGGATCGTTCAACCCGCTTGTAAGGCAGCTGGCCACGTAGATATCAAACTAAACCTTGGTGAGCAAGGTGCAACCGTAATGATCGAATCAGCTAAATAAAGATCAAGCAAGATGCTACCCTTACACTTGGAAAAGGTGCAAAGGTAGTAGATAACTAGAGGTAGCATAACTTTGATGATAATAGTGAAACAACACCGATGCTAGCCTCAAACAATCTATGATAATAGTATTACCGCCATCAACAACGCTTC
Source organism: Avena longiglumis (assembly GCA_030063025.1). NCBI lineage: Eukaryota > Viridiplantae > Streptophyta > Magnoliopsida > Poales > Poaceae > Avena > Avena longiglumis. The sequence continues at coordinate 302,596,279 of CP125978.1, forward strand.
AAGACGAGTAAACCAGGTAACGATAGTAGATACTGCCTAGATCGCAAGATGCGATCTAGGCAACATGACACTTACCCGAAAGAAACCCTAGAAACAAGGGGTGGCGATGCGCCGAGATTGTGTTTGTTGTGAACGTGATTGTCCTCCTTTTCTCGATAACCTTAGGTACATATTTATAGTCCGGAGACTCTCTACTTTTGGAATAACTCTACAACTCTATCTTTACCTAAACTGAAACGGAACCTAAACTGAAACGAAACCTACTATGATACAAGATACACGGGCAGTTTAGCCCAATTCTACGTACTAGGCCGATCCAACAACACGTTGAATATACACATCTTCCAAGCCCATCTTGATCACGGCCCATCTCCTTCGTTGGCCAAAATATGGCGATAACAGCAGCAGCGGATGGAACGAGAGGCCAAGGAGAAGGCCGATGCAGATGCAGCAAATCAGGGAGCATTGCCACTACCACCACCACCAATGAGGCCGTTAATGGAGCATAATTTTATGCAGTGTATGCAAATGATGCAAGAGACCCAGAACAAGTTCATGGAAGAGTTGCTGGGACGAGCAAATCAGAGGGCACCTGAAGGTGGAGTAGTAAGTCTTTTTGACTTCCAGAATGCAAGGTCGTTACCTTTTGCATCAGCTCCTGAACCAATGGATGCAGAAGATTGGCTAGCAGATACAAAAAGAAAGCTGAAGACTGTAGGTTGCAATGACGAGGAGAAATTGAGGTATTCAACTCATCTTCTGACTGGACCTGCAGCATCATGGTGGGAGAATCAGTTGGCCATGCAATAACCAGGAAGGGAGTTCACCTAGGAGGAGTTTAAGCAGAGATTCCGTGAATATCATGTTCCGAAGAGTGTTATGGAGTTGAAGCGGAGAGAATTTGAGGAGCTTCAACAGGGATATACTAGTGTTATGAAGTATATCCGGGAGTTTAGTCAACTATCTCGCTATGCTGAGGAGGATGTTAACACTGAAGGGAAGTGGAAGAAACGTTTCCTGCGTGGGTTAAACCCCTTTGTGAAAATGCAGCTAAGGTTAGCTAATAAGCAAACTTATCAGCAGTTGCTGGATGCAGCCATTACTTTCAAAGATGATTATAAGAATGTCCAAGAGGATAGGAGGAAGAGAGCCAAGAAGGAAACCAAGAGAACTCAGGCAAGTAAACCTAAACCCAATGTGGAGTTCAAACCTCGGAACAAGAACTATGGTAACAATAACAATAACAAGGGCAGTGGTGGAAATCAATCCAATCCTAGAAGGAATGTTATTTGTAACAACTATGGAATTCGTGGGCATTTCCAGAGGGAATGCAAGAAGCCTGTAGTGATCTGTTACAATTATGGTCAGAAGGGGCATATCAAGCCCGATTGTCCAAGCAAACCACCAGGAGGTTGGCCTACCAAGGGAGGAGGACAAACCAGTGGAGGAAATGGACAACCCAATAAAGGAGGAAATAATGGCACGAACAACAATGGCAAGAGGAACATACCTACTGGGAAACTAAATTGCGCAACCCTTGAGGAGGTGGATAATTCGGAGCATGCAGTGATAGGTATGCTCAATATCCTTACCAATCCCGACAAAGTTCTATTTGATACTGGTGCAACTACTTCATTCATTTCTGAAGAATTATGTGATAAATTCGGGATTAGAAGGGAAACGTTAGAAAGCCCTATGACCGTAGTTACGGAAGGGGGAAATGTTATTATAAGCCACATCAAACAAGATCAAGTTATCTCGATCTATGCTTGTACATACTTTGCAGACCTTTATGTGATTCCTTTGAAGGGAATTGCAGTAGTGCTGGGGATGGACTGGATGATGGAGCATGGAGCTCAGATAAATTGTGAGGAGAAAACTGTCTCAATCAAAACTCCAAGTGGAGCAAGGATAGTTTACCAAGCAGATAAGCACAGTCATATCATGGTGGATCTGAAGTTGAACTGGATGAAAGAGGTCAAATTGGAAGATATTCCTATAGTAAATGAATTTCAAGATGTTTTTCCAGTAGAGCTACTGGGAATGCCACCAGATCGGGAGATAGAGTTCACTATTGATCTAATTCCTGGTACATCACCAATAGCTCAAGCACCATATAAGATGGGACCCAAAGAGTTAAAAGAACTCAAAGACCAAATTGATGAGTTAGCCAAAAAAGGATTTATTCAGGAAAGTGTATCTCCATGGGGAACACCAGTAATCTTTGTGGATAAGAGGGATGGTGGAAGAAGGATGTGTGGTGATTATAGAAATCTGAACAACATTACTATCAAGAATAAGTATCCTTTACCAAGGATTCAAGATTTGTTTGATGAAGTGAAAGGAGCCAGAGTATTTTCAAAGATCAACTTAAGATCTGGATACCATAAAATAAAAATCAAACCGGAAGATGTTCCAAAGACAACATTTGTCTCACGATATGGACACCATGAATACCTGGTTGTACCATTCGATTTGACCAATGCACCAGCAATATTCATGAATCTGGTGAACAAAATCTTCATGCCATATCTGGATAAGTTCGTCATAGTTTTTATTTATTATATTCTGATATATTCCAAGGATAAGGAAGAGCATGCTGATCATTTGAGAATAGCATTGCAGACACTAAGGGAACATAAAATTTATGCTAAGTTCAGTAAGTGTGAATTTTGGCTAGATGAGGTAGAATTCCTCGGCCATGTGATCAGTAAAGATGGAATTGCTGTAAATCCATCTAAAGTTCAGTTAGTATTAGAGTGGACTACACCAACCAATGTGAAGCAAATTCGAGGTTTCTTAGGAATGGCTGGTTATTATCGGAGATTCATTGAAGGTTTCTCCAAAATAGCTGGACCAATGAACAAATAGTTAAGAAAGAATACACCATTCAATTGGGATGAGAAGTGTGAAGCAAGTTTTCAGGAGTTGAAGACTAGGTTAACCACAGCTCCAATCTTAGCAGTTCCTGAAACAGGGAAAGACTTTACAGTATACTGTGATGCATCTAAAGAAGGTTTGGGTTGTGTATTAATGCAAGATCGGAAAGTCATTGCTTATGGTTCAAGACAACTGAAAGCACATGAAGTCAACTATCCAACTCATGATTTAGAGTTAGCAGTTGTTTTTGCGCTAAAAGGATGGAGGCATTTTCTTTATGGAGCCATATGTGAGTTATACACTGACCATAAAAGTCTCAAATATTTCTTCACTCAAAAGGAATTGAATATTAGACATAAGTGTTGGTTGGAACTAATCAAAGATTATGATTTAACAATCAACTATACTCCAGGGAAAGCAAATGTTGTAGCTGATGCTTTAAGCAGAAAGGGTGCAGATATTCATCCTAGCAATAAGGAGCTACCAAGAGAGTTACAAATGGACTTGGAAAGATTAGAGCTTCAATTCATTAGAACGAAGGTTCTTGGAGGATTAGCTACTATGCAGGTAGTTGCAGAGAAGGACAGTGATCTTAAGCACGAAATTTTCGGACATCAAGCAGAAGATCCTTTTATTGCTGAGGAAATTCGGAGGATATCTCAAGGGCAAAAATCAGTTTTTTGGCTTGGAGATTATGAGTCTTTATGGTTTCAATACCGTCTTTGTGTTCCAGATGTGACTGAGATTCATGATGTCATACTCAGAGAAGCACATGAAACACCATATTCTATACATCCAGGAAGTACTAAGATGTATATGGGTTTGAAAGAACTATTCTGGTGGAATAACATGAAAAGGGACATTGCTAAATATGTATCAGAATGCCATACTTGCCAAAGGGTGAAGGCTGAACATCAAAGTCTAGCAGAACCATTGCAACCTTTGGAAATTCCGAAATGGAAGTGGAAAGAAATAGGTATGGACTTCATCTAGGATTACCCATGACACCTAAACGGAAGGATATGATATGGGTAACTTTGGACAAACTCACTAAAAGTGCACATTTTATTCCGGTAAATCAGAAAGATAATGTCGATAAGTTATTAGAAATTTACATCAAAGAGATAGTAATTAAGCATGGAGTACCCAAAAAGATCTTAACTGATAGGGGACCAGTGTTTAATTCATCATTTTGGAAGCAATTGCATGAAGCACTTGGTTCCAAGTTAGATTTCAGCACAACCTATCATCCTGAGACAGGAGGTCAAACTGAAAGAACAAATCAAATACTAGAAGACATGTTAAGAGCTTGTGCATTAGATTTTGGAGGTACATGGGAAGATCATCTACCATTGGTAGAATTTTCTTATAATAATAGATATCAGAGTAGTCTGAATGCAGCTCCATATCAGGTTCTATATGGAAGGAAGTGTAGATCACCAATATGTTGGTATGAGCCTGGAAGCAGCAAGGAGTTTGCACCAGACTATATCAAGGAAAGACAAGATATCATTGATAAGATCAGGGATAGACTGAAAATAGCCCAGAGTAGGCAGAAAAGTTATGCTGATCAAAGTCGAAGATCATGGCATCCAGAAGTGGGAGATATTGTATATTTGAAAGTAAGTCCAATGAAAGGGGTGAAAAGGTTCAGAGTTAAAGGAAAATTGAGTCCAAGATATATTGGACCATTCAATATATTGAGTCAGAACAGAACTATAGCTTATGCATTAGAGTTACCGTCAAGGTTAGCTCAAGTGCATAATGTTTTCCATGTGTCACAACTTCTTAAATGTTTGAAAGTCCTGGATGATGCAATCAAACATCAGGAGATAGAACTACAAGCAGACTTGACCTATGTTGAAAAGCCTTGTAAAATTTTGGAAGAAAACTGGAAAAGGTTGAGGGTAGAGCAATCAAGTACTGCAAAGTAGAGTGGGAACATCACCCTGAAAGGGAAGCCACTTGGGAGAAAGAAGAGGATTTAAGAAAAGCCTATCTAGAACTATTCAGGTACATATTAACAAACTTCAGGACAAAGTTTAATTTAAGGGGGGGAGTCTGTAACATCCCAGTATTTAGGAACAAACGAAGGGTAGATTTAGGAATTTGAAATGTTGCATGCATTCATCTGTGAAAATGTGGGTAATTTTTTTGCCAAATAAAAACCTAAAGTGATCAAGGTTTATTTCATACTTTGAGATTGGGTATAGTCTTGAAGGATTATTGTTATAGAATTTGATATGATCTTTGTGGACTTATGTGTTTTGGAAATGAAATTTGAATTTAAAACTTGAGTGTTTGAATTATAATCAAAAGAAATTTTGAATAATGTTTGAGTATTTGATTTAATTAAGAGTTAACCAATAATAACTCAAACTTTATATAAAGAAAGCAATTAAGAATATGAATCCCCATTTCATAATTTTATTCAATAAATAAGTTACAAAAATGTAACTTATGAAAATCATCAACAATATTTACAATAGCAAATAAATAAAGAATAATATTTCTTTATCGATAATAGTACAATATTTATTACAAAAGAATAAAATAAAGATTACCAAAGAATAAATTAAAGATTACAATTGAATATGAGAGTTATTACAGGTGACTAATCTATAAAGAAAAATAGAAACCTAAACTAAAATCTTGATCTTCAAATCTGGTACCTGCAAAATAAAAAGAAACTTAAAAGAAAAAGAAGGTTAGGATTAGAATTATTTTTACTCTCAGAGTTGACAGTGAAGTGCAATGTGCACTTTTTCATCATTGAGTATTTAAGGGGCAATTTTCACCAATATGAAAGAATGTATCTTTCATAATTTTAAGCCATAAATCAAATAAATAGCAAGGAGGGGCAAGTTTCACCAGCTAGGTAAAAGCTAACCTGATGAAAGTAACTTACAAATTCAGAACATATCCATAACCTGTGCAAAGAGTACACATGCAAAGACACACCAAAAGTGCATGCTATGTCACAAGACCACAACAACAGCACAACCAAAAAAAACCATCAACACAGCCGTGGGAAACCAATCCCCACACCATTCCATTGTTCATACACACCAAGAACAGCAGCCACCAGCTCAACCAATCCAAAGCCAAGCTAGATCACACCAACCAAAACTCTGAATCACACCACCAAAATGGTGACATAAGGAGGGGGTAGATCATGTGGATAGCAAGACCAAGATCAAGCTATCAGGACCATGAGGTGAAGGGCTATATCAAGGACAAGCCAGGAGCTGGAATACCAGGAGAGCATCAGATCAAGTTAGCACAAGATCAACCATAGGAAACCCCAACATCAAGTGACAGTGGTGAGTAAAATAGACCATCACATGATCCATCTGTCTAAGATGAGACAAGCATACATGATATGTCTATTACTCAAACACTCAGAAAGCACCCAAGTGGGGTGAATCCATCACTGAACTTTAAACACCAAAAGCAATCAGAAAAGTATAAGGATCCAACTAGATCTCAGGACAACATCATTGACCTAGCTATCAAGCTATATTTCAATTCAAGAATGAACATAGCTGATATTTAAACTTCTAGGCACATCTCTAAGACAAGAGTAGCACCTTAGAATTTAATCTTATGGATCTATACAAGTGATCAAGCCTACCAGCATTTTTTCCCAAACTTTGATTCAAGAAACAGTAGATGGTATCACTACCAAAACCCATCCATGTGAATCAACAAGTTAAAGGATTAATCCTTAAACCTCAGACCAACATCATGGGTCTTAGGGATTTAAGAAAAGGAGTTTCTACTTATTCTTTAATGCCAAACTCATCTTAAGATTGAACCAAATCAAACCAAGAAATAGAATCTAATCTTGTGTGCCATACAAAGATGGTGTCACAAGAATAGTTCTACATTAATCAGGTTAAGCATTCAATCTCCACAGATTCAACCAACCAACTATAAATCATTTCCTGTCATCACAGGAATCATAATTCAGAAAATCCCTATGTATATATTCACTATTTGAAACCATTTGATCTCAAACTACATATGAATTCTTGATGCCAACAGTGCTAATACAGTGACTTCATCACACAACACTCACTGTCATTAACCTGTCATTAACCAAGAAATGATAGTAGTGTGTTATTAAACCACTAGATTCCCAAGTATTGCTTCTAGAGGAACTTTACAATATGAACATATCAAAATTAATCCATAGAATCATCTGATAAACCACTAGCATCACCACAGCTAATCATAAGCAGCAAGCCATAGCTAACAATCATTTAGCATGCTTAGGGACCATCAAAACTTGATCCCAATTCATCCAGTATTTAATCAACAGCAGGATATGAACCCTAAGTTGAACAAATCATCTTAATTAGGACAAGACAGTAACCAGAAAGGTTACTACCAACAGCTAGCATAGGATGACCTAGCACAAAGGGGAGAGGAATAACTTACAGTAGGTCGTCGTTGTAAACTGGAAGAGGAAGCAGAGATGGCCAATGACCATGGCAGCACGGGGAGCACCCCCAGGGAGGCGCTGCAACCCACACATCGCCACAGTGGCGACCTTAGCCATGCCTAGAGGCGAGGAACATCACCAAGGCGCACGACAGTAGCGGCGGCGTCAGGATCAACGCCAACCCCAAACCCTAGGGTTCGGGACGTCATCGATCTGGCCACAGGAGGGCTCCAATTCCAAATCCAATTGGACAGGAGGGTAGAGCGGAGCCAACAACCTCATCCTGCACCACGGTGGCAACCAGGAAGGTTCACGACGGCGCGAATCGCCGGCGACATCACCGCTGACCACGGGGTCGGGGAAGGAGAGAGGTGAGCTCGAGAGAGAGACATAGAGTGATGGGCTGGGTTGGGCCAGGGACCCTTCGGGGTGGTTGTTTTGACTTTGCCTAATGGGACACAAGGGCCCAATAAAACTAAGCTGAAAGCCCAAATCTCTTAGAGCCTGTTTTAATAATTGGAAAAGACCAAAATGCCCCTGAATTTAATAAATTTTAGAAAGTAATATAAATTTCCAAAAATTATAAATAAAATATTTTTGGATTCAGAACAATCTAAATTATCCAAATAAATTAATAAATAAAATTTTAAACATATAAATTTTATTAAGAATTTTTTAATTTAAATATTCCTTATGGAATTTTACAAAATTATTGAAAGATGATAAAAATAAATAAGAATCAGTTTCATTATATATATATTAATATTGTAGTATTTTATAAAAATACTAAACAAATATTTCATAACATTTTTGGTATTCAAATAATAATTCTTAAAGAAATTATTAAATCAATAAAATCCAAATAAAAGGAAATAAAATAAAAAGAGTATAATATTCAATAAATATTAAAGGAATTAATATTTATAACTCCTTAATTAATTAAAAAGGATTTTCTATAATTTAAATAATGGGGAAGAATGCATATAAAATTAAATAATGCATTTCATTACTTTGCATAATCATTTTGCCTCTTTAAATATTGTCCTTACCGGGCAATAATGATGTTTTTGTAGACATAGAAGCTCATGTCCAGTGCAAGCATCAGACTTCACTACCTTGCCATCACAAGGCAGGTTCATCACTTGCTCATATCCTTTGAAGAGTCTTTATCAAAGTATTTGCAAATTGTGTGTTATCATATATACTCGAAAGAAAGAAAATATTATTTTCACAAATAAAGAAATCATAGATATCATCCTAAGTGATGATATAATGGAGCAATAGAACTTATAGTTCTATTTGCCACAATGATGATCAATTAGGGAATTAATAACACCTGACATCAGTGATTCTAGCGCCGTATATTACCCGTTATCCATGAGATTTGGAATGGGACAGAGAAGTCAGCTGTATGTTCTTCCTCTTGCATGAAGCCGGATGTGCAGGTTGTGGCTGTTATCCTCGTAGCGTGCATATTAATTGGTAATTCGTAGAGGATATGCAGCATATGTGTGGGAACCCTCAACGTCCCACGATAGTTCTGACATCTAACGGTTTGTACAAACCATTGCCGTAATCCAATATGTGGGCATGGTGTACACCAAGGAGGCATGTGAGGTCGTAAAGGGGGCACTGATTGGCTTGGACCAGCTACTGGGCCCCACATCATGGAATTGTGGACGGGAAAGTACGCCCGGTTGTGCAACAAGGAGTTGATCTCTCATGGGTAAAGTAACGCACCTCGGCAGAGTGTAAGAATTGTAACTTGTTACTCCCTGTTCCGGGAAGGAGCTACGAATGCGGCAGGGAAGGAATTCCATGAAAGTTCTTGTCAACCTGTGAAGGCTGATGGTCATAGATTTTCATAATAAAACCAATCTCTGAAGAAAGATTTACGAAAACTGCATAGTACTAAGGACTTATAGTCCGAGGTGGTAGTTAGAGCATCAAACTTCCCACCTTGCATATAATTAACTTGTTGGGTAATGTTGTTACTCATCCTTTCCTTTGATCCCTTGCTTAGACATGCCAATGTATGCAGCTGAATGTCGAGAAGATGTGTTATAAGAGGAGCCTGACCTGTCAGGAGGTGTTGAAGGAGTGGATTACGAAATCCGCTATGGTGTTGACGATAACGAGTCCAACTAAGTATCCTAGTTAGTAGTAACCAATGGAGATGAGCAGCATGAACTCTATAGAATAAGCTGCTGAGCTCAACTCCTAGTCGGAGTTGCTACTTTTAAATTCCGCTGAAACACTTTATATTTTGTTTTGTAAGTTGAAACCTTTTGAAGTCTTGAACTTCTGGTATTTTAATAATAATAATGTTTGAATGTTTGTAATATGGACCCGCAATGTTTCTGTTGTACCACTATGAGGGATGTGATATTTACGGAACGGTGTTCTGTGGGTGTCATGTCAATGACTATAGTGTACTACACATGCAGTGGTATGCTGGGTCACCACAGCTCGCCAACTCAAACTTGTGTGTATTGAAATGTAACCTTTCTTACACCCACTGTATGTGAACGTAGGTATGTCTGACACCCGATCGTCATGGATTGTCTCATGCCGACGAACTTTCTTGGTGGTGCACAAACAAGGGGAACACTATCATTGGAATTAATAGGCATTATCTTATATGCTACCATTGAGTATCTAATATTAGCGCACAATAATATGTAAAACAGGTATCAACATTACATGTATATTTGTGATATGATATGGTCCTTATTGCGCCTTGATCTCCATCGAGCGCTCCGGCATGATCTCCATTGTGACACTAGCATGATCTCCATCGTGCCACCTGTTTTGACGCCAAGTCCATGTCGCCACCAATAGGTCATTCATCGTAATGATGATTATTACTATACAAAAAATAAAAGTAAACTACTTTACCTTCATAACAACCATGACCATATCAAATCACATGCCTCTCCTGCAACATAAAGTTAGACGCCTCTACTTTATCTATTAAAGGTCTTATGTGGTTGTTAGGGCTTTCACAATAGAACCGTTTCTAATCTAGGAACTTTCCAACCACAACATGGATCCATACAGTTGTCTCTACTACACCGCTTTCGGGGCCCTCTGTTGTAAATGATATATCAACTATTGTAAGAGAGACAGACACCCGCTAGCCACTTATACTGAACAAGCCGTATGTTGAGCGTGGAACTAGTCTCGTGTAAGGTCGGTCCGGGCCACTTCATCAAACAATCCCACGATATAAACAAGTACACGTGGCAGGGTAACAACTATAGCATCAATGCCCACACAACACATGTGCATATTGGCTGTACAACACTACTACGCATAGATCGGCTCTGATACCACTTTTGGGGTTCCGGTGCAGAAAATCAAAAAATTTACTACGATGGATCGCCCCGATGCCCAAGATCTATCTACTAGTAATGCAGTAATGGCCGAGAGGTTTTAGATACATACCCTTGTAGTCCGAAAGCGGTTCACGTTCAGAGAGGAACAAGGTTGAAGTAGTCGTGATAATAGCCGACCTCAAGGCCGCGAAGCTCCTCGCAGGTCACCCCTTGCTCCATAACCATGCAGCAGTCTGTCTCACGACATCCAAAGTGCCCCAAGTGTTGCACCTCGTGGCTTTGTACACATAAGGTGTAGACGACAACCTCCGCTCCCTTAATCCCTGCCGATGGTGCGAAAGTAGATCTCCGACTCTTGGAATCTCCGCCGCACAATGGCATGTTGCATGTGCTTCGTCTCATGCGCGAACAACCCTAGGACATGCCAATGTGCGGAGAAAACTAGAAAGAAAGAGACTTGAGAGGAGGAGGAGTTCCCAACTCATGGGATGTGCTGTTTTTGTGTATCTCCAAGGGGAAGAGGGGCTTGTTTATAAGGGGGAAAGGGGCATCCTTTCCCCTCCCCCAAGCCAACCAGGCGGTGGCCCAAGGGGGAATACAGGCAGCGGCCAAGGGGGGCAGCCCTAGGGCGCCCCAAACCCTAACCCTAGCCGCCAATCAGGGAGGGGGCAGCCCTAGGGGCCCTGTCAACACCCGGATTTTTAATCCCAGATGCCTGTTATGCCATACATCGCAATCCTAGGATTACCATTTTTGCGAGACATAACAGAATTGGATACCATAGTACATCATCCATTACAAACCGTACATAAGTTCTTACACAAATAGGGATCTCATGATCCAGTTCTTAATACAACATCAAGCAGCGGAATATGTAATAATAACGGTAGCGTAGGCGAAGCTCCATCTTCGGGGTCACAGGCAATGCTGACGATGGGAGATGATCCTAGTTGTCGTAACCTTCCTGGGGTCCATCCTCCAGGTACTCCTCTTCATAGTCTGGCCATGGGAATAGCCAGGGACAAAGCCATGAGTACTCTTTAAGTACTCGCAAACTAATACTAACAAGGGAAAGGGGTTTTTGATAGTAGGACACTAGGGTCTAGGGTTGTTTTGCAAAAGCCAGATTTATCACTACTCAGATTAGGAGCAACAATTGCTAGTTGAAGTTTATAACATCTAGGTGGGAATTTGTATTTCATCTCACAACCCAGTTGTGGTCAAGTCAAAGTCTCAATTCATGTCACAAGTCATTTTGAAAAGTCTGACGGGGAACAAGATGGCCATCTAATGTCCATAATCATGACGCGGCTATTCGAATAGTTTGACACTCTGCAGAGATTGTACAATTTCACCACAACATTCGATACATCTGTCAGGAACAAATCCCGAATTCACCATACTCAGTATGCGGATAATCAATCCTAACCTTTCAATTACTCTCCTTAGTATAAGCATCTCTCCTGTGAGTTTGGCCTCCCAACCATGACCAACTGTCATCTTGGGTACTGCACAGGTGGACAATCTTCACAAGGTAGCCTCATCTCAGACCTTGGCCGTGAGGGAACTAATACTAAGGTACATAAGTTTCCAGTCAAGCCCTACCCAATCTTCGGGTATTGTGGTTGTACGATAAAATTGGAATGGTATAGCATCCAGACAACCATCAGTTTTATAAAGGGCTAAGGCTCATGCCTCAACATTTTCATCACCAAAATCATCAGGTGTTCGGAAACACATGTCCAAAACATTTCAATAGAATGATCCATCATTCCAAGGTTTTCATAACCATTTTTCCACCAAGTATTCCCATCTAAAGTTGATCAAGTTTTATGCTTAGCACTAGCATCTACAGTTGGGAATGGTAATAATGAGGGGTGGTAACTGGTGGAGTTTCACTAAGTCCAACATTATATCTTAGGCTGAGATCACGGTTTCTAACTTAGGCCAAATTTTATGCTCTTTATGCAACCTTCAAGTATCCTTCTAGTATCTACCATTGGTTCTAGTAAACTCTAAGTAAGAGCTTTGATAAAGAAATAAAGTAATAAACTTGCAAATAAAACTAGGATTGGTTTATCAAGTGGTTATGATCATATATGCTTTAAGCCATATAGTGGCATGGTAGCAAGCAAGTGGTAGCTTGCATAGGTCAACTTGATTAGTAAGGCTTGCTAAAGTAGAGTGTCTTACAAGTTTTAGCTTGCCTTGTGCAGAGTAGTGGTTGAAGTTCTCCTCGGCTTCTTCGTAGAATCCTCCTTCCTCCTCGTATCCTTGGTCGGTACTAGCATCTATGAATAAATACGAGGTACACAATCACCAAACAATAGTTAACTACTTGCAATCATCACACACAAGGGTCCTATAGATGATCTAACATCATCACTAACATTACAAGATTAAGGCTTGGTTTAATTCCTTTTATTTTTAGAGAAGTAATTTCTACTCATTGAAAAACTACTTAAGATTTAATATTCTCCAAACCAAACATGGTATCATGTTGACACATGTCATCACCACATATTGTAGTCCATGGGAATATGATTTAAAGTGGTGTCACAATTTAATAAGGTTTTACCCTTTTATTTTAATTAAATATAGTAAGTACAAATGCCTATGGGGCATTCTTTTATTACTTGAACATTATTTCTGCAAGTAAACCTATATATTTTTATATATTCTGAAAGGTATGGTTGAATGTGATTTTTGAGAGTTGGAATCAACTCAAAAGCTTTGAAAAATGTTTGAATGCAGAAAAGATGCTGCCTTGTTATTTTTACCATGGGTGATCTATAGATCCAAATGACTTGAATCCAATGGGCTTGGATTCATCATTTCAAGACCTTTCTAACAAAATTAGTTTCATTCAATTTGGTGCACGGAATCGACCTGGGTTGATTTTTGAAACTAGGTACAGAAGTGTGTTTGAAATAAATGGAAAAGGTTTAATTCAAATAACTAGGCTGCGCGGGAAACGATACTGGGCCGGCCTGCTAAGAGCAGCGCTTCTATTGGCTGTTTAAGTGGGTGTCCCCACACGTCAGTGACACAAGGGGATGCGAAGCGGTATGGGGCAACATGGTGCGTTCGATCTGATACTAATCCAACGGCTGAGAGTCGTCGTCGACGTTGAGCCACACCGGCGAGACAGAAACCTAGCGCGGACAGTGGGGGTTGCTGGGGGCTCACCGGGGTGCAGGAGAGGGTCGGCGAGGCGAGCGAACGACGAAGTCGACGATGGCGAATCTCCTGGTACCGGTGGCTTCTCCTGGGGCGGCTCCAATCGCTGGCTCCTTTCTTCTCTAGAGGCGGCGGGCTCCGGTGAAGTTCCGACGAGGTGTTGCTCGCCTTGATCCGGGAACGGTGTGGCACGGTCAGTGAAGAGAGGGGAGTATAATGGTGTGAAGAATTCGAACGGGAGTGGCCTCTATTTATAGTCGAGCGAGGGGACCGACGGGGCGCACGGTGAGCTCGTCGGGGGCGATGGTACAGACGACTATTGGCATGGGCGAATGTAGGGGACGGTGCGGTGTTCCCTGGTGATGTTCAACACTACAGTGGCAAGCCGTGGGGAGGTGCGAGTTGGTCTGGAACACGCGATGCTCTGCCCGGCAGAGGCGGCGTCTTCGACGGCGAGCGGTGGCTGTGCGTCATGGGGCGGCAAACGGGGATGTATGGAGGTCTCCTGGGTCGGTGGTGATCATGTGTGCACGCGGCGAGGGCGGCGCATGGTCTGTGGGCGTCGGTCGAGGGTGGCGCTCTGGAGCATGCTCGGCATGGTCGCTGGCGGTATGGGCGCGGTCCGTGCGTGTGGTCCAGTGGCTGGCAACGTTCGAGCGTTGGACAGGGAGTGGCGGTGGACGGTGGGCTGCCTCCCAAACATGCTGGCTAGGCTTGTTTCTCCTCCTAGCGTGCTGTCGACATGGGGGTGACAAGGTTGGCTTCGGCTGTTCACCATTGATGGTTTTGGCAATCTCACAGTGGTGCTAGTTCTTGGTTAATCTTGCTAGATGATCTATTGAGCTGGTTGTGAGCTAGATAGGGAACCAGTTAGGCAAGAATCACTGCTCACAATAGTGTTTGGATTTTGTTTGATTTGTGTCTGCCAAGTGTTTGATGAAATGGCCGCATGAATTCAAGTTTTTAATTTTGAAAAGATTTTTGGTGGGTGTGCTAGATTGGTGCTGGTGAGTCTGCAGATACTTGGGTTTTAAAAGTTGAGCTTGTTTGAGTGGTTTTTGAAAAAGTGGGATCTTCTCATATGATAAAGATTCAATTTTGAATTGTCATTTACACTATGCATTTGAAAGTTTCTGGATGATCACAAAGTGGGCCTTGATACCTTATTATGAGTACATTCAAGGGGTGCAAAGATCCAGAAAAGTTTCTGTTAGGTTCTGAAAGTTTGAGACAGCTAAAGTAGGCATGGGAGTTAAATTGGTCAAATGACCATTCACTCATTTAGCTTTGTTTTGATTTATTTATCTTTGAGAAAAGTTTGGGAATTGTTTAGATGATGTTTATTTCACCTAAGAATACATTTACAAGCAATGGAACACATAAACAAGGTGGTTCAAAAGAATTCAAAATGAAATGCATACACATATGCATGCTTTCAAAATTTATTTAGAAAAGTTTTTGTTAACCCTAACTTTGATGATTAGAGTTTGATGATTTAAGTTTAGTATTTTTGGGATGTTACAAACCGTCCCCCCTTAAACAAAATCCCGTCCCGAGATTTGAAAAAGGACGAAAAGATTACCTAGGTTTTGAAGAGATCGGGAAACTCCGTCCTAATGTGATCTTCGCGCTCCCAGGTAGCTTCCTCTTCTGTGTGGTTGATCCACTGAATCTTGAGAAACTTGATGCTTCGGGTTCGGGTAGTTCGAAAAGCTTCTTCCAAAATATGGATGGGTACTTCGGGATAGGTCAGGTCATCGTTGATCTCTATGGTCCGGTGGTCGATATTTTTGAACACTTCGGTATTCTCGGGGACTTCGAGACACTTGCGAAGCAATGAGATATGGAACACATTGTGCACGGCTGACATCTCTTCGGGTAGTTCCAATTGATACGATACTTCTCCTCGACGGTTCAGAATCTTGAAAGGTTTGATATATCTAGGGGCTAACTTTCCTTTGAGTTGGAAACGCTGCATTCCCTTCAATGGCGACACTTTCAGATAAACAAAATCTCCTATGTTGAAGGCGAGGTCTCGACGTCTCTTGTCGGTGTAACTCTTTTGTCTGGATTGGGTGGTCTTGAGGTGTTCACGGATCTTGTGAACCTTCTCTTCTGCTTCTCGTAGGATGCCGGGTCCGAAAATCTGACTCTCTCCTACTTCCGACAAGTTCAAAGGGGTACGACACTTCCTTCCGTACATGAATTCAAATGGGGCCATTTGCAAACTGGCTTGATAACTGTTGTTGTATGAAAATTCTGCAAACGGCAGACAGTCTTCCCACTTGGATCCATATTCTAACACACATGCTCTTAACATATCTTCGAGTATTTGGTTTACTCGCTCCGTTTGTCCATCGGTCTGAGGGTGATACGTGGTACTGAAATCTAAGCGGGTTCCTAAACCTTTTTGGACTTTCTTCCAGAATCTCGAGGTAAACTGAGTTCCTCGATCCGATACGATGTTCTTGGGGACTCCATGCAAACTAACGATTCTAGAGATGTACAACTCCGCTAGTTTCGAACTCTGATATGTGGTCTTGACGGGCAAGAAATGGGGGACTTTGGACAATCTTTCCACTATGACCCAGATAGAGTCATTTCCCCTACTAGAAGTAGACAGTCCAGTGATAAAGTCCATTCCTACAGAATCCCATTTCCATTCCGGAATCTGCAAGGGTTACAACAATCCAACTGGTCTTTGATGTCCTGCCTTGACTCATTGACAAATATCACACTTGGTGATATAGCTTCTGATCTCTCTCTTCATCTTATGCCACCAAAATTGCTCTTTCAAATCTTGATACATCTTAGTTCCTCCGGGATGGATAGAATAAAGAGTATCGTGAGCCTCCTTCAGAATCACTTCTTTCAACTCAGAATCTGATGGTACACAAAGGCGTCCTTTGTACCACAACACTCCTTCTTCGTCCTCGGTGAATCCGGGTACTTTGCCTGTACCGATACGACGCTTGATTCCGTCAATACTAGCATTTCCCTTCTGCGCCTCTTTAATCTGACTGATCAAAGTAGGTTGGAGTTCTATGTTAGCCAAAAATCCTTCACTTACTAATTCCATTCGAAAAGCTTCCATCTCTTTGTGCAAACTTGGTTGCTCCTTCAAAATCATGGAGTTCAAGCGGCACGACAATCTGCTAAGGGCATCGGCTACCACATTGGCTTTACCAGGGTGATAGTGAATGTCCAGGTCGTAATCCTTGATTAGCTCAATCCATCTTCTCTGCCTCATATTCAGCTCCTTCTGAGTGAATATATACTTTAGGCTCTTGTTATCCGAGTATATCTCACAATGGTTTTCCATTAGGTAATGTCTCCATGTTTTCAGGGCTAGAACTACGGCTGCGAGTTCGAGGTCATGGGTTGGGTAGTTTTGCTCGTTCATCACAATACACATCGAAGGGCTTCGTGATATACGGCATGATCAAGATTGGGGCTGAAATCAATCTCCTCTTGAGTTCTTGAAAACTCGCTTCACATTTGTCGGTCCATTCAAACTTCTTGTCCTTCTTCGGCAATTGGGTCATGGGTCTGGCGATACTCGAGAATCCTTCTACGAATTTGCGGTAATATCCCGCCAATCCGAGAAATGCACGAACTTGGGTTTGAGTGGTTGGGGCTTGCCAATATTCTACATCTTTCACTTTGGAAGGGTCAACGGCAATTCCTCCGGCTGATACAATGTGACCGAGGAATCCTACCTCCTGTAACCAGAATTCACATTTGCTAAACTTTGCATACAACTGATGATCTCTAAGGGTTCCAAGAATGGTCCTTAGGTGTAGCTCATGTTCTTCTTCTTCTGATTTGGAATAAATCAGAATGTCATCAATGAAAATAACGACAAACTTATCCAGGAAGTCCATAAAAATCTTATTCATGAGATTCATGAAATAAGCGGGGGCATTGGTTAGTCCGAAAGACATGACGGTATACTCGTACAATCCGTATCTGGTGGTAAAGGCAGTCTTTGGAATATCCTCTGCAAGAATTTTCAGTTGATGATAGCCAGTTCTAAGATCAATCTTAGAAAACACTTTGGAACCGGTCAACTGATCAAACAAATCTTCTATCTTGGGCAAGGGGTACTTGTTCTTGATGGTGACATCATTCAATTTCCGATAATCCGTACACAAACGGTTACCTCCATCCTTCTTGTCCACAAACAAGACAGGTGATCTCCATGGGGACGCACTTGGTTGAATCAATCCAATTTCCAGCATGGAATCTAGTTGCTTCTTCAGTTCTGCTAGCTCTGACGGGTTCATACTATAGGGTCTCTGGGCTATGGGTCCATTTCCGGGGATTAGTTCGATGATGAACTCGATATCCCGATCTAGGTGCATACCGGGCAAAACATCTGGAAATACATCGGGGTATTCACAGACTATCCGGACTTGGTCAATGGTGGGTTGGTCTATACTCTTGTTGCATTTGAATTGGCGAGGTAAGGTTTCAGATATATGCTCGACTAATATTCCGGCTGTACTGGTCATGGTTATGGCTTTCTTGGCACAGTCAATCAATCCTTTATGTTTGGACATCCAATCCATTCCTAGTACTACTTCCAAACCTTTAGTTCCGAGTACTATCAGATTTGCATAAAAATCTATGCCACGGATTCGGATAGGGACGGCTTTGCAAATTTGCCTAGCCTTGCTGGTTGATCCGGGAATTTGAACAATCATAACATGCTTCAGTTTGGTTGGTTGGATTTTACTAGTGCATGCAAATTCTTTGGTGACAAATGAATGCGATGCACCAGAATCAAACAACACTCTTGCAAGTACTGAATTAACAGAAAACATACCCAGTACGACGTCTGGCGCTTCCTGAGCTTCTTCAGCATGCATGAGAAAAAGAAGGCCGTTGCGGTTTAGTGAATTCCCTAGGGAAAATCTTCTTCCTGGCTGAACACGACGCTGCTGCTGAGCTGGGACATTGGCATTGGGGGCTGTAGCATTCTTCTTGTTGGGTCACTTGTTGGAATAGTGGCCTTTATTTCCACAGTCATAACAAGTCACTTGCGACTTGTCCTTTGCTGCTACAGGCACAACATTGCTTCCAGTCCTAGGGGTAGTGTTGGTGTTGGCGGTAGCATTGTTGTTGTTGAACTTGGGTGGGGCACGATTGAAATTGCTAGCATTGCCGGGGTTGTTGTGATTTTCTCCGGGTCTAGGGTTTCCACGGTTGGGATAGGTTGGACGGTTCATCGGGGGTCTGTTGGTTCTTGGGTCAAATACTGGAGATGGGTTGGGGCGATACTTTGGGGTTTGATGGGTTCCTGGTTGATGCATCATGCGACGCTTGCGGTTCTCATTGGCTTGGTTGATCTTTCCTTCCATCTGGATAGCAGAGTCAATAAGGGCTTCAATATCCGCAAAGGGGATATTGACTAACACAGTCTGCATCTCATCATGCAGACCATTCAGGAATCTTTCTTTCTTCTTGGCTTAGGTGTCGATCTCATCCGGGGCATACCAAGCTAATGACAAAAATTTGTCACGGTATTCCACTACAGTCATCCTTCCTTGCTTCAGCTCTCTGAACTCATCTCTCATTCTCTTGATCAAACCTGGTGACACATGGGTTCGGCTAAACTTGACCTTGAATTCCTCCCAGGTCATCATCTGGCCTCCGGTCATTGCGCGAACACTATTCCACCATGCCCTGGCATCTCCGGCTAGATAGTGGGTGGCGAACAGAACTTTCTCGTTGGCTTCCACTCCGGCTACTTCTAGGTTATTTTCCATGGTATGCAGCCAATCATCGGCGTCTAGGGGTTCTTCTGACTTAGTGAAAAAAGGTGGGTTGGTATTCTAGAAGTTCTTGAGCTTAGATCCATGGTTGTCCTGATTTCCGTGGCCTTGGTTGTTGTGGGAAAGTTGGGCTATCTGTTGAAGTGTGGCTAGGTTGGCTTGACGTTCCGCTCTTTTAGCTTCGCGGTCAGAAGTCAACATTTGCAGAATCTGCAACATCGGGTCCGGGGATGAACCACTTCCTCCACGTGGCATCTGAAGATTGAGATAGATCATGAGAAAAGAGGGAAATTTCTAAATTTTTGGGTCTTTGAAAATTTTTTAAAGTTTGACTCAGATTTTCTAGCAACTTGCTTTTTCATTCATAGCACCTAGTACAAAACACACCACAACAAAGAAAACAGATGTTTTTAAGAACCATTCTGAGAACTACGATACAGTGGGACCGAATACTACTCACTATGCTAGTGCTCAAGTGTTACTACTCCTCGGAATCTGTGGCCTCATCATCCTCATCATCATTGATGAAGGCGAAATTGTCCTCATCGGTGAAGAAGTCCATTGCCTGATCCTCCAAAAAATCATCATCATCGCTTAGATAGGAGTAGGGGTCTCCACAAAGGTCTTCTCCGGAATTCTCCCTTTCTTCCAACTGCATGTCTTTCTCGTGGATGGTCTCCTCCAGAGATGAGATGCGGTGGCGAAGACGGGCAATAATGCGCTCCTTCTTGTCGAGATGACGGCGGAGAGACTTGCGATCCTTTGCTAGCATCGCGATGGTTTGGTCCTTCGTCTTGATGATGGCAGACTTGTGGTTGGACTAGTCACGGCAGTGGTCCAACTCCTGCTGACGATCGTACATCATGAAGCTAAGGTGGTCCAATTGAGTCTTCAGCTCAGGGTGGTACGGGGCTTCCAGTGGTTGTCCATTAGCATCACGCCTTGGGCAAAACTCAAAGCGAGTACCCTTGATCTGACTGATGCTCTGCCCACACAGAAGGGAAAGAGCTTCCTGCATGGCCCTGTCAAGTCCATCGAGCCAGTAGTTCTCTCTTAAGGTAAACTGAATTCCTTCCGTAGTGGGAGGTTCAATCTTTCCTCGGAGACTTGCAAAAATTAGCCACTGCAGATCTTCTCCTCCTTGATCATTAGATGAGCTCCAAAGAACTTGGGGTGCGGACGCTCCAGAAGTTCCGAAAGCTGGTCCAAATCCCTCTCAAAGATAAGGTCTCCTCCATTCCCCAATTGGTAAATCTTGCTGTACTTCACGTCCATCTATAAGAATATAGGATGAGTAAGTTAGTAGAGTGATTAAGTGTGTCAAAATTTTATGTATTTTGCAAGAGTTTTTGAGGAACATGAATTCTCATGAAAGAATCAAAGGAATAAGAATGAGAGTAAGTTTTTGTAAATATTTGTTTTCTTTGGTTTTGAAACAAAGTTTTTGATTCCACGTCCAGTCTAACTAGGGTCTCCTATGGTCAGGATGGATCTGATACCAACTTGTCAACACCCAGATTTTTATTCCCAGATGCCTGTTATGCCATACATCGCAATCCCAGGATTACCATTTTTGCGAGACATAACATAATTGGATACCATAGTACATCATCCATTACAAACCTTACATAAGTTCTTACACAAATAGGGATCTCATGATCCAGTTCTTAATACAACATCAAGCAGCGGAATACGTAATAATAATGGTAGCATGGGCGAAGCTCCATCTTCGGGGTCACAGGCAATGCTGACGATGGGAGATGATCCTAGTTGTCGTAACCTTCCTGGGGTCCATCCTCCAGATACTCCTCTTCATAGTCTGGCCATGGGAATAGCCAGGGACAAAGCCATGAGTACTCTTTAAGTACTCGCAAACTAATACTAACAAGGGAAAGGGGTTTTTGATAGTAGGACACTAGGCTCTAGGGTTGTTTTGCAAAAGCCAGAATTATTACTACTCAGTTTAGGAGCAACAATTGCTAGTTGAAGTTTATAACATCTAGGTGGGAATTTGTATTTCATCTCACAACCCAGTTGTGGTCAAGTCAAAGTCTCAATTCATGTCACAAGTCATTTTGAAAAGTCTGACAGGGGAACAGTATGGCCACTCCAACTGTCCATAACCGCGGACGCGGCTATTCGAATAGTTTGACACTCTGCATAGATTGTACACTTTCACCACAACATTCGATACATCTGTCAGGAACAAATCCTAAATTCACCATACTCAGTATGCGGATAATCAATCCTAACCTTTCAATTACACGCCCTAGTATAAGCACCTCTCCTGTGAGTTTGGCCTCCCAACCATGACCAACTGTCATCTTGGGTACTGCACAGGTGGACAATCTTCACAAGGTAGCCTCAGCTCAGACCTTGGCCGTGAGGGAACTAATACTAAGGTACATAAGTTTCCAGTCAAGCCCTACCCAATCTTCAGGTATTGTGGTTGTACGATAAAATTGGAATGGTATCGCATCCAGACAACCATCAGTTTTATAAAGGGCTAAGGCTCATGCCTCAACATTTTCATCACCAAAATCATCAGGTGTTCGGAAACACATGTCCAAAACATTTCAATAGAATGATTCATCATTCCAAGGTTTTCATAACCATTTTTCCACCAAGTATTCCCATCTAAAGTTGATCAAGTTTTATGCTTAGCACTAGCATCTACAAGTGGGGGTAAGTACTAATGAGGGGTGGTGGACTAGTGGAGTTTCAACTAAGTACAACCTTATGTCTTAGGCTGATATCAAGGTTTATAACTTAGGTCAAATTTTATGCTCTTTATGCAACCTTCAAGTATCCTTCTAGTGTCTACCATTGATTCCAGTAAACTCAAAGTAAGAGCTTTGATAAAGAAATAAAGTAATAAACTTGCAAATAAAACTAGGATTGGTTTATCAAGTGGTTATGATCATATATGCTTTAAGACATATAGTGGCATGGTAGCAAACAAGTAGTAGCTTGCATAGGTCAAATTGATTAGTAAGGCTTGCTAAAGTAGAGTGTCTTGCAAGTTTTAGCTTTCCTTGTGCAGAGCAGTGGTTGAAGTTCTCCCCGGCTTCTTCTTCGTAGAATCCTCCTTCCTCCTCGTATCCTTGGTCGGTACTAGCGTCTATGAATAAATACGAGGTACAAAATCACCAAACAATACTTAACCACTTGCAATCATCACACACAAGGGTCCTATAGATGATCTAACATCATCACTAACATTACAAGATTAAGGCTTGGTTTAATTCCTTTTATTTTTAGAGAAGAAATTTCTACTCATTGAAAAACTACTTAAGATTTAATATTCTCCAAACCAAACATGGGATCATGTTGACACATGTCATCACCACATATTGTAGTCCATGGGAATATGATTTAAAGTGGTGTCACAAGTTAATAAGATTTTACTCTTTTATTTTAATTAAATATAGTAACTAGAAATGCCTATGGGGCATTCTTTTATTACTTGAACATTATTTCTGCAAGTAAACCTATATATTTTTATATATTCTGAAAGGTACGGTGGAATGTGATTTTTGAGAGTTGGAATCAACTCAAAAGCTATTATGGTTTAAATTTGAAAAATGTTTGAATGGAGAAAAGATTCTGCCTTGTTATTTTTACCATGGGTGATCTATAGATCCAAATGACTTGAATCCAACGGGCTTGGTTTCAGCATTTCAAGACCTTTCTAACAAAATTAGTTTCATTCAATTTGGTGCACGGAATTGATCTGGGTTGATTTTTGAAACTAGGTACAAAAGTGTGTTTGAAATAAAATGGAAAAGGTTTAATTCAAATAACTGGGTTGCGCGGGAAACGATACTGGGCCGGCCTGCTAAGAGCAGCGCTTCTGCGGGATGTTGAAGTGGGTGTCCCCACGCGTCAGTGACAGAGGGGGGTGCGAAGCGGTATGGGGCAACGTCGTGCGTTCGATGTGATTATAATCCAACGGCTGAGAGTCATCGTCGACGTTGAGCAACGCCAGCGAGACAAAAACCTAGCGCGGCCAGTGGGGGTTGCTGGGGGCTCACCGGGGTGTAGGAAAGGGTCAGCGAGGCGGGCGAACGACGAAGTCGACGACGGCGAATCTCCTGGTACCGGTGGCTTCTCCTGGGGCGGCTCCAATCGCAGGCTCCTTTCTTCTCCAGAGGCGGCGGGCTCCGGTTAAATTCCGACGAGGTGTTGCTCGCCTTTCTCCGGAAACGGTGTGGCACGGTCAGTGAAGAGAGGGGAGTAGAATGGTGTGAAGAATTCGAACGGGGGTGGCCTCTATTTATAGTCGAGCGAGGGGACCGACAGGGCGCACGGTGAGCTCGTCGGGGGCGATGGTACAGACAGCTATTGGCATGGGCGAAGGTAGGGGACGGTGTGGTGTTCCCTGGCGATGCTCAACGCTACGGTGGCGAGACATGGGGAGGTGCGAGTTGGTCTGGAACACGCGACGCTCTGCGCGGCAGAGGCGGCGTCTTCGATGGCGAGCGGTGGCTGTGCGTCACGGGGCGGCGAACGGGGATGTCTGGCGGTCTCTTGGGTCAGTGGTGATCGTGTGGGCTTCGGTCGAGGGTGGCGCTCTGGCGCATGCTCGGCATGTTCGCTGGAGGTCTGGGCGTGGTCCGTGCGTGTGGTCTAGTGGCTGGCAACGTTCGAGCGTTGGACAGGGAGTGGCGGTGGACGGTGGGCTGCCTCCCAGACATGCTGGCTAGGCTTATTTCTCCTCCTAGCGTGCTATCGATTGGGGGTGACAAGGTTGGCTTCGGCTGTTCACCATTGATGGTTTTGGCAAGCTCACAGTGGTGCTAGTTCTTGGTTAATCTTGCTAGATGATCTATTGATCTGGTTGTGATCTAGATAGGGAACAAGTTAGGCAAGAATCACTGCTCACAATAGTGTTTGGATTTTGTTTGATTTGTGTCTGCCAAGTGTTTGATGAAATGGCCGCATGAATTCAAGTTTGAATTTTGAAGAGATTTTTGGTGGGTGTGCTAGATTGGTGCTGGTGAGTCTGCAGATGCTTGGGTTTTAAAAGTTGAGCTTGTTTGAGTGGTTTTTGAAAAAGTGGGATCTTCTCATATCATAAAGATTCAATTTTGAATTGTCATTTAAACTAATAATTTCAAAGTTTCTGGATGATCACAAAGTGGGCCTTGATACCTTGTTATGAGTACATTCAAGGGGTGCAAAGATCCAGAAAAGTTTCTGTTAGGTTCTGAAAGTTTGAGACAGCTAAAGTAGGCATGGGAGTTAAATTGGTCAAATGACCATTCACTCATTTAGCTTTGTTTTGATTTATTTGTCTTTGAGAAAAGTTTGGGAATTGTTTAGATGATGTTTATTTCACCTAAGCATCCATATTCATGCAAAGTTTGATGATTTCAAAATGAGAAAAGTTTGGGAACACAGAAACAAGGTGGTTCAAAATAATTCAAAATGAAATGCATACACATATGCATGCTTTCAAAATTTATTTAGAAAAGTTTTTGTTAACCCTAACTTTGATGATTAGAGTTTGATGATTTAAGTTTAGTATTTTTGGGATGTTACAGGCCCAAACCCTAGGTGCCAAGGCCCTTCTCCCTTCTGATTTCCCTCATGGTCCCTTTTCCCTCGGAAACTTGGACCATTAGCGGAATACCCTTTCAAATTAGATTTTAATATTATACTTAATATTAATTACATTAATTAATATTAATATTAATTACATTAATTAATATTTAAATACATATTACAAAATACGATTCGACCCAAAACACCTTTCGGTTCCCCTTCTATATCCTCTGAATAACTTCGGAGCTTCCTAGAACAATTCAAGTCCTCTCACCGAAACTTTTCTAGTTTCCTTTCTTTCTTCGAACAACTTCAGATCTCTCTCCACAGAACAATTCTAACTTTCTCTTTCTCTACTATGATTCCAACTTACGGATAATCTCCAGCTCATCGCACCCTTAAGTTGATCCCCTCATGGCTCAGGAATGGCACAAACATGACCAAGAATCCTCTTGCGTCAAGGATCAACAGCGTGACCACGATGACCATAATGACCCCCTATGCATTCTAGATTGACGATGTTGTTTTAATCGTAAACATCGAGTCCATTTCCCTTTGTTTCTTCGATACTACTTATCCGTGATCTGATCGTTAGGTATCTCCATACCTTATTCAATCTCGTTACCGACAAGTACTGTTTACTTGCTTCCGCGATATTACATCCCAATGACATAGTCACATGTTGCAACATTTATGGATGTAATCTCACCAAGTCGGCATAAATGTATCTTACCCGTCACTGGGTGAATAAATCCTGCTCTTGACGCAGTCTCGTAAAACTGTTCCTCTAGATACCAACGACACCATTATGATCACCATTTCACTGAGTGACGTTAGGTGCCATCAAAGTAACCTCAGGAGATAGTGATTTGATATGGTCTCAGTCTAAGGAGAAGGAGACTTCATTTCTAACTATTGCCATGATGACCTTTGTGACTTG
Source organism: Avena longiglumis (assembly GCA_030063025.1). Taxonomy (NCBI): domain Eukaryota; kingdom Viridiplantae; phylum Streptophyta; class Magnoliopsida; order Poales; family Poaceae; genus Avena; species Avena longiglumis. The sequence continues at coordinate 302,622,388 of CP125978.1, forward strand.
ATCGTGTCACAATCCTTGAGGAATGTCCATCACATCATTCACCAATGATATGACCTCATTGTCAACCAGCCCTATCACTCATGATCAGGAGACCTTGATCATCAGTTTCCCAATGAACTAGTATCAATAGAGGCTACTAGGGACTTATGTTTCATATCACACCTATATCAATGTTTCCACTTGATACATTTATATCACAACATGAAACTATTACGAACTTATTGGGATATGAAAATAATAAACCTTTTATTATTTTCCTCTAGGGCATATTCCCTTCATTTGGCTCCTCCAAAGCATTTCCACTTTAGTAATGCTAGTAGAACCCTTTTTGGTGACACCTACTTTCCCCTAGTATAGTAAGTGGTCAATGACGCCACCCTCCTTTGGAGACCCCGTTTTAGCAAATAAAAATATAGGATGGGAAGTCCTCGAAAAAAGGTTTATAAAAATGTTTTGTGCAAAAACCTTGGTGAGGTTTGGCCTACCAAGATATTTTGAGAAAGAAAAAGGTTTTTGTTTTGCAAATGATGTTGACGTGGAGAAGGAGGAAAAATGTTTACGAAACCGCACCCGTTTCTTTGCAGATTTAGCTATAACATCTTAATCCATGCAACCAGATTACCCTGGATTGAGACAGGGCTGTACTTGATGTTTGTTTACTCTGGTATAAGCTTCATCACTACTACTATAGGGGATTTCAAAGTCCTGGAGGTGGTCCTTCTCCGGGTCCCTGTAATGTACTTAATCACCTAGGAGAAGGAACGAAGGTTCTGCAGGCCTCCACGCGTTACTATGAGCCTCTCATTGAAAGCGTACTAATCCTCTCTGGTTGGTCCATGGTACCCAATGTCCCGATGTTGAGGTGAACAACTCTCATAGGGTAGGCACTTATATTGGAGTGGGCATCTGGAGGGTCTTGATAAGTTACTTGACCCATGACCAGTGCGGATTAGGGCAGGGTACCCGTTTGATGTGGGTAAAGTGTACAACCTCTACAGAGTGTAAATCTATTCGAATAGAAGTGTCCATGGTTATGGATAGGTTGGACATACTATTGTAGAGTGGTGCAGGTTTTGTTTTAAAAAGTATTTCGGAAAAGAAAGTGTTTTAGAAAGCTGGTGGTCTGAAGGACACCAGGGAAGGTGAGGTGATCCGAAGGATTATGGAAGAGGGAATGTTCCATTGGTTGAGGACTATGAGATGAAATAGGGTGACCCAATCCTAGTGTTTTCTAAAACTCTTCAAAAATATTTTCCAAAGGTTTTACAAAAGTTTTCAACAAAACCTTATAGATGCTATATCTACAAGAGAAACTATTTTAGAAAAGAACCTCTCATGGAGCCCTCCTATTACCCCAACCAGAATGCATATCCTTTTATTATTATTGTTCCTCTTTTAGGGTGATTTGCGAGTACATTCAAAGTACTCACTGGCATTGACACTGGCTATTAACTTGGTCGGATTTGAGGAGTAAGGAAGAAGAAGGCGACGTTGACGATTATGCTATCTAGGACATTCTCCTAGTCAGCTGCATGTAGGTTAGTGCAGGGCTCGACTCGACGCTCTATTAAAGTTCCGCTGATGTTGAACGTTGTAGCCATAATGGCATTAAGGTATGACTTGTATCCGCTTAAGTAATGTATGTTTCTGTAACACCCTCGAATCGGCCCTTTGCAAGTTTTAGTGATTCCCTCCAAACCCTCATAGAAACGATTCAGAGGTGCCCACCAGGCACTTGCGTGTGGGTGGAAAACAAAGTAATATAATTACACAATAGTTCACGATGGAACCCACAGAACAGATATATACAACAATGACTCCATGAGTCAAGAATATAGATATACAGTACAAATATCCAAATCACCTTGAAAACGATACAGCGTCTGACTACGAACAAGATGCAAATGGGGCTAAGAGCCCTGAAGAATAACCAATGGTGTCCATAACCCTGCCCAGGCCAAGCCGGAAGGGTAACCCTGCTAGATACGTCGATCTCAAACCTGCTAAAACAAAAGGGTTGCCGACCAAGGGCAAAGGAAAAAAAGGAGCGGTCAGTACTGAGGCCAGTACATGGAGAGACTAGAATTCGGTGGTCCTCGCCTACATAGGTATGGTGGACTGAAGCGGCAGCGGAGCATGCTCTAAACAACCTATAGAGACTCATTACATCTGTCGGCTATCAGAGAGATATGAGAAAGACCTATCCGGAACCAACCTGATACTACCACCAATCATACCCATCCTGGTATTTCCCCCTCGAGACCAAACGAGGAAGTCACGCCGAGGAAACTCACACGGTTGGCAATTTTATTCATTCTTTCCACGATGGTTATCCAACTTACTAGTCATATCAGATACAAGTCAAATTTATAACAGTAAACTTTAGTTATAATTGTCTATGATTGAGATACTGTGCTCCAAGTCGTCCATAACCACGGACACGGCTTTTTGAAAATATTTAACGCTGCAAGGGTGCACCAAAGTTTCCACACGCACTTCGACCCTTGTTGCCAGATCAATTAACATACTTCCATAGGTATGTCGGTGGGGTCTAGGACACGATGCTTTTCCTAACCCAAAGCAAGCATATGGGGGCCACCCGAAAGAGCTACCCGTACGAGGTATAGCTAATCCTCCTCGTACGGACCCTAGGGTTGCGTACACTTACAAGGGAGCAGAGTTCATAGACAAAATATTCCCATGACAGAGTGCCGCACCTACGCAACAGTAATAAACGCTCATCGAGCAACATGTAATAAACATCTCATACATGGCATACATGGCATAAGTACAGTAGTAACGCATAAAGCCCGAACTAGTGTTGTGGCCCCCAGAACAGTACTTTGAAATCAGGTACTAAGTCGATAGGGGTGCCCAAACACCCCACATGTGGTTAGCGCGCTCGTCTCGGAACAGGTGTCAAGAACTCGGGCCCTAGATGGACACAGGGGGGCGGGATAACAACCAGATCTCAACTATTACCCCTCTATGCCTCTTCATTTATTATACCTACTTTCAGTATTAGTTGTTAAACTGTAAATTAAGCTATGATCATCTCCAGCATTGCCAATATGCCAACTCCCAATATCAAAGGAACATCGACGACACGAAGCAGCACCTAAGAAAGAGACTATGACTCGCAAGACCAACTATCTACCCAATCAACATGCAATAGGTGGTGTCCAAGGAAATATAAAGGCTGCAGGGATATATAAAGGGGTACGGAATCTAAAGCATCGCAACACAGATAGCAATAGATCAACAGGAAGAAGTAAATACTAGAAATATAAAATAGGTAGAAAGAGGGAGAATGCTCGCCTGAAAAACATTGCCGAAGGTTCATTCGAAGATCGGGTCGACTCTCGCATCAACTCATCGGCCTAATCCGTGAAGAAGCAAAGCACTAGAAGAAACACCGGATGCACTATTTAATACTACGACAGAAGATCGGGCATGATGCATGTATGATGTATGACATGGCAAAGGTGCAATGCGATTAGGCAATATTAAGCGGAATCGGGGTCCCGATAATTATTTAATAGGTTCAAGTTGTTTAGATTCCCCACAATTTAAATGTTGTATTAACATGGCAAAACATTGCATCAGTTAGCTACACAAATTTAAATGGGGCCAATATAAGAATAGAAAAACCCGCATTTGATCTTCCTATTTAATTATTAGGTGAGTCGACAACATCCCCCAAACCACAATACACAAACCACAATATGTATGCAAGAATGACAATTTAGTTATGCAACAAGATATATCATATATTATAAAAACATGAGGGGTCTTGAAATAGGGGTCACACATGGTTCCGATGATCTTGGCTCCGGGGGTTCGGTTCGGTCTCGACGTCGGGATCGGGATCGGGCTTCGGGAAGGAGAACTTGACGCGACGCCGGGTTCGGGATCGGGCTTCAGTTACGGGTTCGGGGCTCCGGGATCCATGACGAAGAACTTGGGGCTCCGGCTTCGATTGTGTGTGAATATCTTGTCGATAGATACCGAACAAAGTACCACATCGTCAACACATGAACAAAGGAATCTTTAGTATTGGTGTAGTGCAGATATAGCAACACAATGTATTACTGTACCTTCAACACATGCATCACACCAAGGCCGAACCATACTAGATGAAAACAGACAGGTGAATCAGTCAGCGCTTGAAACAGCCAAACATGGCTAGGTGCACGCAGGCCTGGGTGTCGCTGGGCAAGAACATGGCGCAGCGGAAGCAGCAGAGGAAGGGAGGGGCCGGCGAGCTCGACATGGAGGAGGGCTTGGAGTCGGAGCTGTGGCCAGAGGGGGCGTGGTGGCTGGCGATGTCGGGGAAGCACGCGACGGCGGCCGAACAACAGCAGGGCACGCTGGAGATCTTGTACTGGGGTGGCCACGGCCAGAACAGGACGGCAAGGGCACGACGGGGGCTCTGGATCGCTGGGGCAGGCGGCCACGACGGACGGCAGCGTCCACAGCCGGAGCTTGGGGAGGGAGAGGGCGACCGCGCAGCGCTGAATCTTGGGGAGGCAACCGCAACGGAGGACTTCTAGGGCGGGGCGGAGGAGCTCGCCAAGGAAGGCGACAGCCGGCGGGGCGGGAGGCCAACGGAGAGGCAGGCCGAAGGAGGTGTAGCGTAGGATGGCGGCCAGATGAGGGAGAGCCGAGGGGGAAGGAGGCAAGGGGCTCCACGGCGCGCGGCCGAAGGCCTGCTGCCGGAGACAGGGGAAGGAGGGACGAGCAGCGGAGGGGTTCGCTCTGAGGGAGAGGTGATCGGGGAGGCGTGGCGGCTCGCGAGCGCGCCCAAAGGTGGCGGAGCCTTTGGGAGGAAGAAAGAACGCGTGAGGGAGGGTCGGGAGATGCGAGCAGGGTCGAGGGGGTGTGTGGCGTTCGCGAGGTGGTGGGCCAGAGGTGGTTTGCGGGGCCAGGGGGTCGGTCGCATCAGTCGTACACGGGTCAGGGCCGGGTGTGTGGTGGTGTGCGTGAGTGTAGGTCTGGCCGATCTGGGTGGGTCGCTGCGAGCGGTTGGCGGCTGCGCGCGCGTCTGAGTGGCGGCGGGGAGTGGGGGGTGGAGATTGGGTAGCTAGGGATTAGGGTTAGGGTTTGGTTGGAGGTGGCCGGATGGGCTTTTGGGCCTGGCTGGCTGCCTCCCAAAAATTAATATAAACTTTTTATTTAATATTTAAAAAATGTTTGTAATTAGTTTTTTGACAAATAAAATATTCAGATAGATCCGGGATTTGTATTTTGAAATAAATAAGGGGAGTATTATAAAAAACAAAATAGGCTTTTGTATTATACTTTTATGACACGGCATGCATGATGATGTCATGATGATGCATAAATACAAACAACATCGATTTTCTACTAGAGGTTTTCCCAGGGTGCTACAGTTTACTTTGATACTTGTGGGTTATGTGCCACGACAGACTGATCACGGGATCGTGGTAATATGCATAACAACGATTTTTGGAGGACAATTCTGGGGTCCCACGGTGACGTCCGGGAAGAAGTTGTCATTTGGGAACTCGTCGTTGGACGACGTCGTGGTTGCTAGTAGTTGCGCTTGGGCTCTCGTCCCAAAAACTTGATCACCCCTCATTCGTATAGGTTCACAAGAAGCGGGGTTCCGGAGGCCTATTGTCCCGATTTGCGGTACACACCGCAAGATGGGATGGGGAAGAAAATGGCGGCGGTGCAAGGTTCTATAAGTAGGTGCGTGTGAAAAATACCAGTTAGGTTTAGCTTAGACGCTTATATATTGCAAGTTAGGGAGGTCGTGGCGCACAACCCACGTCTGAGTCGGCAACATCCCACGATCCACAAAATCTAGAAACGGCTGATTGATTAACACATCCGTTAATGACTCGTAATTAACCTATGATTAATTTTCCCGAATAGAAAAATAAAGGTCGGCTCGTTGAGATTCCCACAAATCCCCGTGCACACATCATGGAAAGGTGAGGTGAGCGGCATCGGAGGAGGAGTACGCAAGAGCTTCTCTTATTCTCACACCTTAGTGAGTGGTAGAACAACATGGTATATAAGCAGGTGTAACTCTCACTCAAGTAGCAATGTGGGACTAAGGGAATATCCACCAGGCCAAGCCAAATGGCCAACCCAAACGGTCTGTTTCTGTTCGTTCGGGTCGGGCCAAGGTCAATTTTGGGTCCTGGTCTGGCCTGTCCGGCCAACCGCGCCCAGCGGCCCGACCCATCTCTCCGTCTCCCCCGTTGTCACCGCTTGACACCCTCGGCGATGGGATGTTAATGGTTACGCGATGTCGTCTATCAACTAAGGTGGATTCCCGCGCGACTGGCGTTTCCCGCGATCATAGCTTTCAATTTCCCTACGGCCTTCTCTCCTGCGGCCAGAAAACTTCCTGCACCTCCCCGACCATTTCCTGTCTTCGTCGCGGTCTATAAAAGATGACCATCGGTGTGGCAGAGACAACAAGCCCAACCAATAGAAAATCACCAGCCAAAAAAGCGCCAACCACCAGTAGCCATGCCTCACCAAAAGATCGCCAATTGTACCAAGAACAGGGAGATGTGCCATACCCGCTTCCCTAAGGCCAACATCGACCTTGTCAACCTCCAGGCCACGTTGTTGTCCCAACGCATGGCCGACATGGAGGTGTTGGCCTTCGAGGAGGAAGCCGTGTGGTTGAAGCGGCACTGGAGCAGGTGGTGGAGGTGGCTGCAAAGGTGTCTGCCCAGCGGAGAGATCGCAACATAGGGCGGAAGAATGTGCCCGCTAGGTGAACACCTTCGCATCGATGGTGATGGCGGGCCTGGAGGCGGCTCAGGCCGACCAGGAGGCGTGGGACCACTATGTCACCGAGATGGAGAAGGCCCTGGTGAACCGGGCGACGGAGGAGCGCATGAAGGAGGCGGGAAAGATGATGGCTCGTCACCAAGCGAGCGACCATCATCACGAATGCCTCCAGCAGCGGGCCATCTGGACGACAAGGCCAGATCGATGGGGCCAACGGCAGCAACAACGATCTTCGTGGCAACATCGGGAGTAGCCTTAGGGATGGCCTCCTACAGTAGTAGTTCCCATTTTTTTATTCAAATGTGTTTGATATTTGACAGGGCATAATCTTATGAATAGCAAGTTTAAGTACTAATGTTTCACTTATATATGGGCCTGAGCGTCCGACTGACGGACACCGGCGCGGTTCGCACGGTATCCGGACCGACGCAACTATTACCCAAATTTGGTGCACGAATGGGTCGAGCCAGACGGGTTTGTCCGGATGGGTCATGTCGCTGGGCGGCATCACACATCCCGCTCAGACGGGTTGGGTTTTCCTGGTAGAGATGTCCTAAACTTTAGCACCACTAGCAAAGCCATATGCTGCGATGCACAAATGGGCCAAATAGAATTTTAGAATTTGTCTTATAGGCCAACAACCCAATACTCACCAAATTTCAACATATCCACTATGACGAGCCTAACCTCTCATGTTGTGTGTGTTTCGTTTTTGCACACCCCAACAACGAAACAATAAGTGATATTTATGCTCCAATTGTCCCAAAATATATTTCACTTACCCAAAAATGAGAAGGCACAATAAACTGCGTATAGTAATCAGTCCATCTTAGACATAATGTTTCGTCCACGGTTCCAGAACCCACAGTCATCGTCCGGCGTGAGATTCTTCATTAGAGCATCTCCATCCGCTCTTCTAGAGGACGTTTCTAGGGTGTTTTTCTTGTCTGAACAAAAAAAAATCGCCCAGTCATGTTCACAGGACGTCGAAAAGCATCGGATTTGGCCCAACTTTTGTTCGGTGTTCCCAGGCCGAATCCGGGGCATTGGGAACCGCCTGGGAACAACGGACGCAGCAAAAACAGGGTGGACCAACAATGTCGGCGAGACAAGCCCATTCCCCACCACCACCCGCCTCTCTCGCGGCAGAGAGCTTTCCCTCAGCTGCCCCTGTCGCCATGTCTTCGCCAGCGAAGCTCCACCACACCAAGATGAATCCACACAGTAGATAGGTCCGTCGCCGTCGCCGCATCCTTTCCCCTTGGCCTAGGCCTCCTTTCGTATCCCCTCCTTCGCCACATCTCGGCTTCGCTTCGAGCTTCTGCCACCTCACCCACGAAGTGTTCGGCATTTTGCCCGTTCAGCCATAGACTACGACAACGAGGAGATGTTAGCCTTGTTGATGGAGGAAGATACTTCCGCAACCGTTGAAGATGCAGAGGACATGCATATCCTCGCATCTTTGTCCCAGATGTACACACAGACTTTAGCGTTGAAGCATGGAGGCTCGATGAAGGGTTGTGATACGTCCAAAACGTATCTACTTTCCCGAACACTTTTTCTATTGTTTCTCCTCTAAACTTGTGTTATTTGGATACAACTAACACAGATTGACGCTGTTTCAGCAGAATTACCTTGGTGTCTAGTTTTTGTGCAGAAAATCAAATATTAGGAAAATGCTGGAAAATATGCCAAAAATCCTATTTCACTAGAAGATCATGGAGCCAGAGTACGAGACAGAGTGGAGGCCTAGGGGGCCCACACCCCTACCAGGCGTGGGCCAGGCCTGGCCACGCCTAGGGGGGTGCGGCCACCCTAGGCACCCCCTCGGCCTCTTCTCCTATAAGACGCCTCTTGACCTAAAAACCGAGGGGGGGGTCGTCGTTTTTTCAAAAAGAGTTCCGCTGCGCCGCCACCACCAGAAACCAAGATTCAGATCCAGAAACTCCGTTCTGGCACCCTACCGGGACGAGGAATTTGGAGAGGATTATCGCCATCGTCATCACCAATGCCTCTCCATCAACCATCAATGTTTACCTCATCCATGAGTGAGTAATCCCCCGCTTTAGGCTATGGGGATGGTAGGGATTGGATGAGTTCTATCATGTAACTAAATAAGATTGTTAGGGCATAGTGCCTAGTATCTCTATTAGTGCTATTTGACTTTTTTGCAACTTGTTGTGCTTAATTCTTGTCACTAGGGCCCAAGTGCCATGATCTCGGATATGAACTTATTATTGAATCATTATGATAGTATTGTTTGCGATCTTATCTGCAAGTTATGTACACATATCACTATCCAGATCCAAAGGCCGCAAAGTGACAGAAATTGGGACAACCAGAGGGGATGGCTGTGATGTGAGAATCACATGTGTTCACGGAGTGTTAATGCTTTGCTCCGGTGCTCTATTAAAAGGAGCACCTTAATTGCCAGTAGTTCCCTAGAGGCCCTGCTACCATGGGCTAGCTGGACAAACGATGTTGTGCAAGTTCTCATTGTGAGCACGCATGACTATATATGGAGCACATGCCTAGGATTGTTTAGTATTTGGATGCTTGTTCTTATTTATCTGCAATGCCCTATATCTTGAAGATACATGTTTAGACTCGTCCATGCAACGCCCGTTCATCCATCCCTATGCCTACCGCACTCGAATCATACTGTTTACTGCTACTGTTACTATTGCTCTTGTTCTACTATTGATGTTTCTTCTACCAAACTGTTGCTACTGATAAACTTCTGTGAGTAAGAACTATTTCTAGGTGCAGCTGAATTGACAACTCAGTTGTTAAGGCTTGCAAGTATTCTTTGGCTCCCCTTGTGTCGAATCAATAAATTGGGTAATACTACCCGAGAAGACTGTTGCAATCCCCTATACTTGTGGGTCATCAAGACTATTTTTTGGCGCCATTGCCAGGGAGCATAGCTTTATTTGGAAGTTCACTTGGATCTACTATTGTTCACTGCTACTTCTTTCATCATGGGGAAGTCTCGTGATGGAAAGTTTCCTATTTTACCATCCACTACAAGAAGAGGTACAGTCCTAAACACTCCTGTTGATCTTGATTTACCGTCTGTTATAAGTAAGGTTGTTACACCACCACCATATACACATTCTACACACACCGCTACTACTGCTGAGTCTGAAACTGCTTTTGATACTCATGATGTTACTTCTACTGTGCTTGATGCGAGTGGTTCATTAGGTCCTTTCCTAGATGCTACTATGGCTAGTCTAGGAAATACTGAAACTCCTAGTGAAGACACTGTTACACCTGTTACCTCACCTGAGTCTAGAGTGAGTTATGATATTAATGATGGTTACATTGAGTTCACTCATGAATTTGTTGAAGAGTGCCGAAACACACATGGTACTAGTGCTATTAAGAGTCTCCTTGCTAGGCGTACCATTATTCCTAAACTGTCCTTTGATCCTAAGTTTGCCACCTCTCCCATAGATATTAAAGATAAAGATTATGATTTCTCTCTTGATTTATCCTATTTAGACATTGTTGAGAAAGAACCTTTTGTGGGACTGAAAATGAGAGTGTTGTGGCTCATATGAATGAGATTTCTACTATGAGTGCTTTATTCTCTGATGATTTTAAGATGCGCAAGTACTTTGTTACAAAGATCTTCCCTTTTTCACTAAAAGGAGAAGCTAGGGCTTGGTTTAATAGATTACCTCATGGTTCCATTGACAGCCCTGATTGTTTGATTGCTTATTTCTTCCAAAAATATTTTCCTCCTAGTGCTATACATGCTGCTTTGTAGAGACTTTTTGATTTTAAACAGGGAGAAGAAGATAAATTGCCGGAGTCATGGACAAGGCTCCGTGCCTTGATTCATGCACATCCTGGATGTCCATTACCTAAAAAGGAGCTTCTTGATATTTATTATAATGGACTAACTGATGATTCTAGGACATACCTAGATAGCTTTTCTGATTGTGTTTTCAGGAAAATAACTCCTACAGATGCTGAAAAATTAATGGCTAAAATAAGCAAGAATTATTATGATTGGACTTCAACTGAGCTAAATACACCTAAGCCTATTACTCTTGAACTAGTTGAGCCTGTGAAGGAAATATGCCCTAGAGGCAATCATAGAGATGATTATATTTCTTATGTATCCATGAGTTATTATAATGTTCCTTGAATATCCATACCAGGCAACTTGTATTGATTGGCAATTATGTGAATTGTTTGTGAAACTCTATACTTGTATGGTTATTTAAGATTTGTCCCTAGTCGGAGTTCATGTGAGGACACACGTGAATATTAGACTAGCACATCGATTGGTTGATGACTATGTTTCGTAAGTCATAGACATGGAGATGTCAAACCAATGATGTGGACATATGTTATGAACATGGGGTTGGACTGACCCAACCTGAGACAGGCAATTAGTTGCAGCTCTCTCTCTACACGTCGTGTACGTTTTGTCCTTAGACCTGAGATTGTCGCATGTACTTGAGATGTGGATAGACCTACTTTGGGGATATCCGACGCTACTCCATAACTGGGTAGTTATAAAGGTAGCTTTCGGGTTTGTCCTGAAGCATGCTGCAAGGCATGGTCAATCAAGATGAGATTTGCCCCTCTCTACTTGAGAGAGATATCTCTGGGCCCGTCGAGTGATCGGATCCAGAAATGCATGGCCGTGCTACATAAGGTTAAGAGTTAACCTAGTAAAGGGATTCCGAGTTAAGGTATCGAGAAAGAGAGGTCAGCTTGGAGATAGAACAAATATCATGAGGCAAAGGGATAGACATGTACTAAACCTTGTGATGGTTCGTCCGATATGATCTTTGTATAGGTTTAGGAGTTGGCACGTCTTGCTAGAGGCCGCTACCAACTATTGACAGAATAAGTGTATTCGTGTCATGTCTACACGTATATGAACCTATGGGGTCACACACTTAAGGGGCTGGAAGCCTAATGAGGATTAGATCCGAATTAAACCAGGCTTAGGCTACTAATGGGCTGCTAATGTAGAAGCCCACTAGGGACGCCTATATAAGAGAGGGTGGGGCGAGCTGACCAGGGTTAGACCTCAGACCATTCCACACAGCCGCCACACCTCTCGCCTGTGTTGCACGTGCGGACCTAGCAGTCCGGCGTCTGACGCTTCCACCCTGTACGTGTGGATACCTCGGAGGCGCTGCATTTGTAGCGTTTGGACGAGCCGCGCAAGGGGAGCTGCTCGTGGGACGAGTACAAGGAGGAGACGTGGAACGTCTATGTAAGGTTCCCAACCTTTAATAAGGTAGAGATCCCTGTGTTTACAATGCTAGTCCCTGGATCAATATCTAGAATCCACAGTTAAGATGTAATATCAAGAAACAAAGGTCATAATACAACTTTATAACCAGGAATAAAATAATTTATTACATCTTACATAGCTCATTTGGCTATCTCATTACAATGTAGTAGAATATAACAATAGCATGGGGTCCTTCATCTTCAAAGTGCCACATGCAGACATGTTGGTTGTAGACTTGTAATCCTATTCAATAAACTTCACTAACATCAAACAAACCTGCAACATAATAAGTTACAGCCACAAGGGTCAATACACTTGAATTGTATTAGCAAGTGATACTATGGTAATATAGTGGAGTCTATCATCTATATGCATTTGGCTAAGTGGAGCTTAGGCTTTCTTTGCTCAAAATAGATTTTCCTTATCATTTGAAAACACTAAGCTTTTGCTTGACAAAAACATTCCCAGGGCATATCCTAATAGAAATTGGTGATCCTTCAACCCTTGTTCACCCACAAGTTTTTAACTTAGAAATTGGGATGATGAAATTCTTGATAGCTTCCATGTCTTGATGCTCAAATTGTCCTTTGCCAGGGACATGGTTAAGTACTTAGATTTTACACTCTGCAGAGGTGGTGCACTTTCCCCACAAGACTTGGTTTCACCAAGACAAGATCTTTAAGAAGCCTTCCCTTAGACCAGAATGGACGCGTTCCAACCTATCATTCCCCTACCACTAACTGTCCATTTGGCTAAGTTATTGCAACCTATATGATCCAGGCAGAGCCCATAATGCCAAGTGGCTGCACTTGAAGCTTCTCAACATTTGACATCTCAAATCTCTTTGTTCCTGGGTAGCATTCCACAAGTGAGATACACAAGGTTCACCAGTCCCCTGGCCTTGTGTAACCACTCAACACAAACCATTCCTTCCATTCCACCTAGGTGATTCATTAACTTAGTTGTTTTATTAAACAAAACATAAGTCCACAGACTTAGAAATTTTTCATAGCATGAATATATATTCCACCCTTGTTTTCTATTAGCTAAGCTAAGCATGATAGTAGTAGGAATCTTAACTTAGGAAATTCTACTAAGGTTTCATCTACTAGGATTTCCCATGCCATAGTTTATACTTAGCAAAATTTCATGCAAGTCCTACTTAGAAATATCACTAGTGCATAATGAAAATAATGGGACAAAGTATGAAGCATCACTTGCCTTTTTAGTAGAGAATATAAGTTCACTTCTTGATCTTTGCAATGTTCACACACTTCAAATCACTACAATTCAATCAAGCAAACAATATTTCAATCCACCATTCAAGCAATTCATCATATAAAATGATAGAAACAAAACAATGCATGCAAGCATGAAAAACTTTGTTTTATTTACAAAAGTGGTTTATAATTGGTTATGAACATTCTAAAACACTTTATTGGTCATTTCATAAAGTGACAAAACTATTTGCAAGAGATTCTATCTATAAACCATTTTTAAACCAAATCATTATTTCATGTGGTTGAAAATGCCTTTTAGCAAAGTAATATTTTTTATAGGTTTTACCAAATTCATTTTCAAATCATAAAACTTGGTGTTTGGGGTCAGAGAGTTTATTCCAAAACATTTTCCCCAAAGGTTTTCCTCCAAAACCATTTTTAATAATTAAACCATGTTTTATTTGACTAGAAATGGTTTAAATCCAAGATTCATTCTTTTGCTTCACCAAATACATTTTTTGAAACCACCTATTGATTTCTAGGGTTAGTAGGTTCAAAACAAACCATTTGCCAAAGATTTTATCCCCAAAATCATTTTAGAACAATTTTAATATTCTAAACAAGCATACACAAGTTTCTGCAAAAACAGTTAATTTAACAGAAGCTTTTTACTAAACAAAGTGAATGGTAGGCTAGGGCTTGTCTTGCTGAATCCATTGATATAAAATTTTCAAAATTTGGACATGTGGTTTGAAAGTTATGAATTTTTGAAATTGGCACATCTAATAGATCTATTCTGTTTTAAATCAAACGGACAGGGACACGTGGCTAGTTCTGATTCGCTGATACCGTTTCGCTCGGATCAACCTTCCTGGACTGTCAGATCTAAATGACTACGCACGGTGCAGATCAAAGCATACCCTTTCGTTCACGTTCTATCGCAACGCTACGATCAAGATCCTACGGTCGCTACGCGTTTGACCACAGCAAGCTGGGCGCGGCGGCAGCGGGCGAGCGATCGGGCGGTGGCGTTGCTGGCAATGCAGGAAGCGAGAAAGGGAAGGGAGATGCTCACCAAGTTCGCAGAGTCGCGGTGATGCTCAAGGTGCTCGCGAGAGTGCAAGGGGCGCACGGAGTCACTAGCGATTCCTCGTCGGAGTTCTCTCTGGCGACGGGTACGGTCAGACGTTGACGGGGGCGAGGCTACAGCACACGAGAAGGCAAGATAACAGTGGCGTTAGATGCGTAGAAGATTAGGGAGTGCGGGAGCTTCACAGAGAAGGGGCGGCGCAGTCAGATTCTTACCAGAGACTTCGCCGGAGAAGAGGCAGACGGCGGCGGTGTTTGGTGTCGTCGTTGTCGACGCTGTGGTGTTCGCGCGGATGAACGGGAGGTACAATGAGGTGCGCGAAAGGCTGGGGCAGATGCTCGTGTGCTCGAGGAGACAAGGTGCGGAGGAGGCTGGCCGGAATCGCTCGTGGAGCTCGCCGGAGCAAAGGGCGGTGCAGAGGGAAATTGGGTAGCCTGGGGGCGTGCTAGGGTGAGGCGACGGAGGGGAAAGAGAGAGGAGATGCTGGCGATTAAGAGAGCATGGTCTGGGGGCGGAATCATTGCGTCATTGATGTGTATTCATCACGCGAATTAATCGGCAGGAACGGGAGGAATCAAGGGAGGAAGGGGTCGCGCTGGGGAAGACGCTGACGTGGGCGTGGGGTCCGCTTGGCAGCGAGAGAGAGGAGTGGTGAGATGGGGTCCATCGGTCAGCGACGCTGTGGGTTTCTTTCGCGGTGAATAACGGTTCGTTCGGGTGAGAGGGAGAGGTGGGCTAGAATGGGCCTAGTGGGCTCGCTGGCTGGTTCCATTTTTTTATACTGAAACCTTTTTCTATTTCTAATTTCTGTTTTGGTTTTGTGTAATTAATTTAAACACTCATTTGAATTCAAACCTTGGCAAATTTTTTGTGAAGACTTCAATACTGATTAATAGTATATTCTGAAGTCAATTTTGGAATAAAACTTTTATTCTTTTAGGCCCTTTTAATTATTTAAATTAGGTCCTTGTATTTAATCAAATGAGATTTAATAATGTTTTTAATTTCCATTTAAATTCTAAATCCTTCCAAAACCTTTCAGTAGGTTTTTATTTGTTTATTTGGGTTCAAATAATTCATCTTGAATTATTTGGAAAGTATTTAATATGATTCATAATTCATTTGAATTGGGTATTTGTTTTAATTCCAATGGAATTTAATATAGTTTTAATACCCTAATTTTTGTTTGGAAGTTTTCTTTAATCTTAATTAGGTTGAATTAAACAAATTTTATTTCACTTGGGTAAATTCCAAAATACTATTTTCTCATGCATTATATAATTATTCTTATTAGAGATTTGTCTTTATTAAAATAGGGATAGAATTGTTATTGCCATTTTATTTTATTTTGGAAATTATTTATCCTTTTATTTTATTTTATTTGATTTGGATTATATTCATTCCATTTGCTTAATGGATTAGGCCAAGATTTATTTTGTCCTTCAAATATTCTTTATTTAATATTTCTATCTTTGTCTTATAAAATCCATATCTTTTATTTAGAGATCCAAACTTGGTGATTCCAATTTGTAAAATCTTATTTCATATTTATTTATCCTTTTAAATATCTTTAGGATTATTTGCTCACCAATTTTTGTGGATTTTAGATAAGTGCTTTATTAGCTTTGGAAATTTAATTTCCTTATCTTATTGAATTCATAAGATTTTATCTATGGTTGTGAAACCAATTTATATGGTTTTATAATATTTCCATTTTTCATTCTTGATCATTTTGAAATGTTTGTTTGACCAATTTTTATATGGATCAAATCCATAGGCTTGGAGATAACTTGGAAATGATTTTTATTCCATTAGGGTTTAGGGTTTGGATTTATTTTCCAAGTGTTTAAATTTCAAGATACATTATGAGGAATGCATTTCTTTTGATTTGGATTTTGTTGAATTCAAACTTTTAATCAAAGTTTGTTCAATATGGGATTTTAAGTTTCCACTTATAAACAAAAGTTTCTTTTCACCCTAAAATTCAACAATAATTTATTTTGTTTATTTATTTTTCACATTACAAGATTTGGAAGATCTTGGGATGTGACAGGCTACCACCCTTAAAATAAATCTCGTCCCGAGATTTGGGAAGGTTAGGGTTACAATTTGGCTCAAAGCATCTAGGGTACTACCACCCTTAAAATTTTTCCAACTAGATTACATCTTGGCTTGCTTGGGATCTTGTTGAAATCTCTCTGGACAAACATCTGCATAGTGTCCTTTGTTTCCACACTTGAAACATGTGACAAGGCTGAGATCCTTCATAGGCTTTATCTTGTGCTTCATCTTTTCTGGACAATTGTTTGCATAATGTCCTTGGTTACCACAGTTGTAACATGTGATAGGATTGAGTTTTTCACGTATCTTCTGTGGACAAGTTGCTACATAATGGCTTAGCTCTTTGCAGTTGTTGCACCACACTTGGCTAATCTCCTTATACTTCTTCTTCTCTGGACATTCATTGGCATAGTGTCCCATTTCTTTGCAATGACCACATTGCACATGGCTTTTGTCCTTCTTTTTCTTGGGTTTCTCCAAAGCTAGGAGTGCATCTAGTTCATGTTCTTCATATGTTATCTCAAAGGTAGGAATGTTTCCCGGTCTCCTTGACCTTTTATTACTCCTTGGATAATACATATGTCTCCTCTTTGGTCCTTTAAATTGGGTCATATTGCATGGAGGTACAAGCTGAGATTTTCCTTTGTCTTCATCCTTCTTGGTAGACTTGGCTCTCTCATGGTAATCTGCAATCAGTTGTTGCACTCCACCTTGTTTCCTTTGTTGAACTATGGAATAGATGGGGCATTGGATAGGGACATGATTATTTCCTTCACATAGGAAACAAGTAGCTTGAGATGTGGGGCATTGATTGGTTGGATGTTTCTCTTCACAATTGGGACATTGATCTTCATGTTCCTTGGAAGTGTGATCCTTGTCTCCACAAACATTGCAAGCTTGGGTTCCTTCTAAAATATCATCCTTGACATCCTTGTTGTCACAAACTCCTTGGGAAAGGTTGTCTCCCGTGTTAATCATTTGAGTGGCCATCCTTTGCAACAATTGTGATTGAATTTCCAAAAACTTTTGTATGGTTGGGTCTAATCCATTGTTGTTGGCTAAAAACTGAGTTGTCACTTGGTTCAACTGGGTTTGGTTTGCTAGTGGTTGTTCTCTCATGTGCATCTATTGGTTGTTGTTATTGTTATTCTTGATGTTGGAGTCTCTTGGAGAAGTCATCTGTTTGGGTTGGATTGGGATTAGAAAAGGCAAAAGATTTTCTAAGGAGTCAATTCTAATCACACACATCACAATTTACTCAAGCAATGTGCAAGCAATCACAAACAAGCATTCCACTCAAACAACAAGTTTCAAGCATATTTTTAGACAACCAAAAATATTTTTTTGTTACACCAAATAAGTTGGTAGGTTTGACTTAAACTAAATATGGTGGTCCATATATATGGTTCACTTGCATTCTTTTCTTCTTTCTTGGTTGATTCTTCTTGAACAAGATCTTTGTATCCTTGGGAAAATTCTTGGTCACAAAAACTTCAAAGGTGATGATGATTCCTAAGTTATGTTCCTTAGTCTTCAAGTCTTGAGTAACTTTTCTTGTCTCACTTGTAGTCCTTAGTGAATATCCAAGGTTGAGGTCCTTGGTGAAAATGTTGAAGATGTTGAAGTCATTAGAGTTGAAGATGTTGAAGTCATTAGAGTTGATGAAGTCCTTTGCACATGATGAAGTCTTTGGCCATGGTAAAGGCTTTGTCCATCAAGTTTCAAATAGAAGAGATGTAGAATCAAAACCAAAATGGTTGAGGAAAGTGTTTACAAGGTTGTTTGTAAATAAGTTTTGGAACAAATACAACTCCTATTTTTCTACGGGGTTTTGTCCAATCCTAGGGTTACAAATCCTACAGGCAACACAATGCTCTGATACCATCTGTAAGGTTCCCAACCTTTAATAAGGTAGAGATCCCTGTGTTTACAATGCTAGTCCCTGGATCAATAGCTAGCATCCACAGTTAAGATGTAATATCAAGAAACAAAGGTCATAATACAACTTTATAACCAGGAATAAAATAACTTATTACATCTTACATAGCTCATTTGGCTATCTCATTACAATGCAGCAGAATATAACAATAGCATGGGGTCCTTCATCTTCAAAGTTCCACAGGCAGACATGTTGTTTGTAGACTTGTAATCCTAATCAATAAACTTCACTAACATCAAACAAACCTGCAACATAATAAGTTACAGCCACAAGGGTCAATACACTTGAATTGTATTGGCAAGTGATACTATGGTAATATAGTGGAGTCTATCATCTATATGCATTTGGCTAAGTGGAGCTTAGGCTTGCTTTGCTCAAAGTAGATTTTCCTTATCATTTGAAAACACTAAGTTTTTGCTTGACAAAAACATTCCCAAGGCATCTCCCAGTAGAAATTGGTGATCCTTCAACCCTTGTTCACCCACAAGTTTTTAACTTAGAAATTGGGATGATGAGATTCTTGATAGCTTCCATGTCTTGATGCTCAAATTGTCCTTTGCAGGTAAATGGCTAAGTACTTGGATTTTACACTCTGCAGAGGTGGTGCACTTTCCCCTCAAGACTTGGTTTCACTATGACAAAATCTTTCAGAAGCCTTCCCTTAGACCAGAATGGAAGCATTCCAACCTATCATTCCCCTACCACCAACTGTCCATTTGGCTAAGTTATTGCAACCTATATGATCCAGGCAGAGCCCATAATGCCAAGTGGCTGCACTTGAAGCTTCTCAACATTTGACATCTCAAATCTCTTTGTTCCTGGGTGTCCATCCACAAGTGAGATACACAAGGTTCACCAGTCCCCTGGCCTTGTGTAACCACTCAACACAAACCATTCCTTCCATTCCACCCAGGTGATTCATTAACTTAGTTGTTTTATTAAACAAAACACAAGTCCACAGACTTAGAAATTTTTCATAGCATGAATATATATTCCACCCTTGTTTTATATTAGCTAAGCTAAGCATGATAGTAGTATGAATCTTAACTTAGGAAATTCTACTAAGGTTTCATCTACTAGGATTTCCCATGGCATAGTTTATACTTAGCAAAATTTCATGCAAGTCCTACTTAGAAATATCACTAGTGCATAGTGAAAATAATGGGACAAAGTATGAAGCATCACTTGCCTTTTCGGTAGAGAGTATAAGTTCACTTCTTGATCTTTTCAATGTTCACACACTTCAAATCACTACAATTCAATCAAGCAAACAATATTTCAATCCACCATTCAAGCAATTCATCATATAAAATGATAGAAATAAAACAATGCATGCAAGCATGACAAACTTTGTTTTATTTATAAAAGTGGTTTATAATTGGTTATGAACATTCTAAAACACTTTATTGGTCATTTCATAAAGTGACAAAACTATTTGCAAGAAATTCTATCTATAAACCATTTTTAAACCAAATCATTATTTCATGTGGTTGAAAATGCCTTTTAGCAAAGTAATAATTTTTTATAGGGTTTACCAAATTCATTTTCAAATCATAAAACTTGGTGTTTGGGGTCAGAGAGTTTATTCCAAAACATTTTCCAAAGGTTTTCCTCCAAAACCATTTTTAATAATTAAACCATGTTTTTATTTGACTAGAAATGGTTTAAATCCAAGATTCATTCTTTTGCTTCACCAAATACATTTTTTGAAACCACCAATTGATTTCTAGGGTCAGTAGGTTCAAAACTAACCATTTGCCAAAGATTTTATCCCCAAAATAATTTTAGAACAATTTTTATATTCTAAACAAGCATACACAAGTTTCTGTAAAAACAATCAATTTAATAGAAGCATTTTACTAAAAAAAAGTGCATGGTAGGCTAGGGCTTGTCTTGCTGAATCCATTGATATAAAATTTGCAAAATTTGGACGTGTGTGTTGAAAGTTATGAATTTTTGAAATTGGCACATCTAATAGATCTATTCTGTTTTAAATCAAACGGACAGGGACACGTGGATAGTTCTGATTCACTGATACCGTTTCGCTCGGATCAACCTTCCTGGACCGTCAGATCTAAATGGCTACACATGGTGCATATCAAAGGATACCCTATCGTTCACGTTCTATCGCAACGCTACGATCAAGATCCTACGGTCGCTACGCGTTTGACCACTAAACAGCGGCGCTGGCGGCGGCGACTGGCGGTGGAGCGACTGGCGGTGGCGTTGCCGGCGATGCAGGAAGTGAGAGAGGGAAGGGACATGCTCACCGAGTTCGCAGAGTCGCGGTGATGCTCAAGGTGCTCGCGAGAGTGTAAGGGGCGCACGGGGTCACTGGCGATTCCTCGTCGGAGTTCTCTCTAGCGACGGGTACGGTCTGATGTCGACGAGGGCGAGGCTAAAACACACGAGAAGGCAAGATAACAGTGGCATTAGATGCTTAGAAGATTAGGGAGTGCGGGAGCTTCACAGAGAAGGGGCAGCGCGGTCAGATTCTTACCAGAGACTTCGCCGGAGAAGAGGCAGACGGCGGCGGTGTTTGGTGTCGTCGTTGCTGACGCTGTGGTGCTCGCGCGGATGAACGGGAGGTACAGTGAGGTGCATCAGAGGCTAGGGAAGATGCTCGTGTGCTCGAGGAGACGAGGGACGGAGGAGGCTGGCCGGAATCGCTCGCGGAGCTCGCCGGAGCAGAGGGCGGTGCAGAGGGAAATTGGGCAGCATGGGGGCGTGCTAGAGTGAGGCGACGGAGGGGAAAGAGAGAGGAGATGCTGGCGATTAAGAGAGCATGGTCTGGGGGCAGAATCAATGCATCATTGATGTGTATTCATCACGCGAATTAATCGGCGGGAACGGGAGGAATCAGGGAAGGAACGGGTCGCGCTGGGGAAGACGCTGACGTGGGCGTGGGGTGCGCTTGGCAGCGAGAGAGAGAGGAGTGGGGAGATGGGGTCCGCTGCCGATGTCATGGGTTTCTTCATGTGAATAACGGTTCGTTCGGGTGAGAGGGAGAGGTGGGCTGGACTGGGCCTAGTGGGCTCGCTGGCTGGTTCCATTTTTTATACTAAAACCTTTTTATTTTTCTATTTCTAATTTCTGTTTTGGTTTTGTTTAATTAATTTAAACACTCATTTGAATTCAAACCTTGGCAAAAAATTTGTGAAGACTTCAATACTGATTAATAGTATATTCTGAAGTCAATTTTAGAATAAAACTTTTATTCTTTTAGTGCCCTTTTAATTATTTAAAGTAGGTCCTTGTATTTAATCAAATGAGATTTAATAATGTTTTTAATTTCCATTTAAATTCTAAATCCTTCCAAAACCTTTCATTAGGTTTTTATTTGTTTATTTGGGTTAATAATTCATCTTGAATTATTTGGAAAGTATTTAATATGATGCATAATTCATTTGAATTGGGTATTTGTTTTAATTCCAATGGAATTTAATATAGTTTTAATTCCCTAATTTTTGTTTGGAAGTTTTCTTTAATCTTAATTAGGTTGAATTAAACAACTTTTATTTCACTTGGGTAAATTCCAAAATACTACTTTCTCATGCATTATATAATTATTCTTATTAGAGATTTGTCTTTATTAAAATAGGGATAGAATGGTTATTGCCATTTTATTTTATTTTGGAAATTCCTTATCCTTTTATTTTATTTGATTTGGATTATATTCATTCCATTTGCTTAATGAATTAGGCCAAGATTTATTTGGTCCTTCAAATATTCTTTATTTAATATTTCTATCTTTGTCTTATAAAATCCATATATTTTATTTAGAGATCCAAACTTGGTGATTCCAATTTGTAAAATCTTATTTGATATTTATTTATCCTTTTAAATATCTTTAGGATTATTTGCTCACCAATTTGTATGGATTTTAGATAAGTGCTTTATTAGCTTTGGAAATTTAATTTCCTTATCTTATTAAATTCATAAGATTTTATCTATGGTTACAAATTAAGTGAAACCAATTTATATGATTTTATAATATTTCCATTTTTCATTCTTGATCATTTTGAAATGTTTGTTTGGCCAATTTTTATATGGATCAAATCCATAGGTTTGGAGATAACTTGGAAATGATTTTTATTCCATTAGGGTTTAGGGTTTGGATTTATTTTCCAAGTGTTTAAATTTCAAGATACATTATGAGGAATGCATTTCTTTTGATTTGGATTTTGTTTAATTCAAAATTTTAATTAAAGTTTGTTCAAGATGGGATTTTAAGTTTCCATTTAGAAACAAAAGTTTCTTTTCACCCTAAAATTCAACAATAATTTATTTTGTTTATTTATTTTTCACATTACAAGATTTGGAAGATCTTGGGATGTGACAGTTTACACTACCTCGACGCGCTTCATCAATTCCGCAACTGCGCGTCTAGTGGTAATCCTGTGATCTATGACAACAATATTCCTGGTTTACGCGGTAGAAAATTTTGATTTGCGCTAGTGTTGTCTACCCATATCCCTTCAGCCTGAACCAGTTCCAACACCGATACCAAAGAAGAGGGGAGTTATTGCATTAAATGATGAAGTGATGAAGGAAGCTAAGAAGTGTCTAAAGGAGAAAGGTATTAGAGCTGAAGATGTGAAGAATCTACCTCCTATAGAAGAATTATGTAAGCCAATTCCCCACTCATCTACTATTGAGGTACACTCTCTCCACCACTTTGATGAAGGTGATATTACTTATGGTAAGCCTCCTGATCAATGTTTAGAGGAACTTCACATTTCTATTGTTAAACAAGGTAATTTTAATAAACAAGTTTAGAATCATTTATTGGAAAACTCTAGAGCTATTAAAGAGTTGCAAGATATTGTGGAGACAACTTCTAATGATATTAAAATGCTTTGTAAACACTTTAAAATGGTTCAAACCCAAATTGATAAACTTTCTAAGGTACAAAATGATATGCTAGTTAATGCCTCAGGAAATAAACATGTTTATGGAATTAGAACTAGGAGTGGTATAGCTACTCAAGATCCTTTATATCCTGAAGGACACCCTAAAATAATTGAGCAGGATTCTCAACAAGGTGAGAGTAGTGGTAGTCCTCATAAGAAAAATAAAAAGAAACACAAAATAGTTGAGGAACCCCTTGAGCCTGCTGTATATCCTAATAGTATATCTGTCTCTGATGCTGAAACTGAGAGTGGTAACGATAAAAATGATGCTCCTGATAAGGAGGAAGTTGAGTAAGAACCTGAGAAGCACACTAAGAATACTAGGTACAATAAGGAAGATTTTATTGCTAAGAAACATGGTAGTGAGAGAGAACCTTGGGTGCAGGAACCTATGCCTTTTCCAAGTAAGAAACACAAGTCAAAGGAGGAAGAACACTACAACAAGTTTTGTGAGTGGATGAAGCCTTTATTTTTGCAAATTCCTTTGACTGATGCTATTAAGTTGCCTCCTTATTCAAAGTATATGAAGGATATTGTCTCTAATAAAAGGAAGATTCCTAATGAGGAGATTTATACTTTTCTTGCTAATTATTCCTTCAACTTGGTGAGCCAGGTATACCAACTATTCCTTGCTCTATTAAGAATAATTATGTTAGAACTGCTTTATGCGATTTGGGAGCTGGAGTTAGTGTTATGCGTTTTTCTCTCTATAAGAGACTCCAACTAGGAAAGTTGATACCAACTGATATATCTTTGCAAATGGCTGATAAGTCAACTACTATTCTTGTTGGTATATGTGAGGATGTTCCTGTTGAAGTAGCTCATAATTGCTTGGTTTTAACTGATTTTGTTGTGCTTGAAATGCCTTAAGATGATAATATGTCTATTATTCTTGAGAGAGCTTTTCTTAATGCTGTAGGTGCTATCTTCAATTGCAATCAAGGAAAAGTAACATTCAATATTAATGACAAAGAGCATACTGTTTGTTTTCCCAAGAAGGTTGCTAAAAGATATTGCCTGAATTCCATTGAAAATATTGAGAGCATCAAGGTTGGAGAAATATATTGTCCCATTCCACAAGAAAATGTTGAAACTATTATGATTGGGACCATTGCTATCAAGTATGAGGTAACATAATCACCTTGTGGAATGCAAAGTTTTGTTTCATATAAGATTGTTTTGGTAACAAGACTTGATCAACCTTGTAAAAAAAAGGATTTTAATGAATAAAATAATGTTTCCATTGTGGTTGACCTGCTTTCTTTTACCTTTTCTCCTTCCTAGTCTTTGCTTTTCTCTAGTTAGCTTTGGTTTTGCTAGTTGTTTGCTTGTTAGAGTGTCTTAGAACTTCTGTAGTTTGGTTTTTAGTTTGCTTTTGCTTCTTCTAAAAAAACTATTTCTACGAGAAAATCAATTTTCATACCCTAAAAATTGGCAAAAATAGTTTCCCAAAAAATCCCAGAAAATTCAAAATAATTTTTTCCTCGAAAAAGGGGAGGGGGGACACCTGGAGTGACCAAGGGGCCACCCCAGGCAAGCACACCCCTGGTGGGTGCGGCCACCCCCTAGGTGGCGCCTGACAGGGGTGTGGCCCACCTGGGCCCCTCCAAGGTGCCTCCTCCCAGCCATATTATTTATCTCTCCTAAAAACATCGAAAAACTTTCTCAAGCTCGAGTTCCTGCTGTTCTTGCTCGCGAATTCGATCTCCTTGCTCAGCCCATCGTTGCTGCTAATTTTTGGAGGGATTGCTCCTTGGTATGTGCCTCCTCCGCTTTTCAAATTAGATTTGTGATTGGTAGATTGTATCTTGAGTATTTTGCTGCTATAGGTGACAGGTTGTGTGAGCTTTCATGCTTGTTCTATGCTTAGAGATTTCATTTTGATGCATGTGTAGTCCTCTAGCAAGTTCCTATAGTAGTTTCTCGTCATTTATCAACTTGGAAATCACTTGGTTTCATGTTTGTCTAAAAAAATTCAGAAAGGAAGATGAGTGCATATCCACTAAATCAACATGATTTGATGGTACCTGAGCCAATGAAAGTTCATCGTGAGGAAGGAGTCTTCCCTTCCATATATCCATGCAAGGAATTTATGAGAACCGCGGGAATCCTCCAGGGTTTCCAAACTATGATTACCAATGCAGGGTTGGAACACTTTGTTGAAGGTGAACCACTTCAATATGTTAAGCTAACCATGACTATTGTGTAGGACTTCTGGTTTACTTGGTCTTCATCTAATCCCATGGTCCATTATAAAATATACAATCTAGCTGTCGACCTGCCTTTTGCTGATTTCTGTGCAGCAATTAGAGTGCCTTAGTGGGGATCTTATGAGAAGATCAAAGAGAGACCCAAGTTACTTATGGATTTATATGCAGAGATTTGCCAAGGTTTCGACTTCTCAAAGGAAAGTGGTAAAATTAGGAACATTCAGTTCCCAGCCATTAAATATTTTGCCTATTTCATTACCAAGTGTGTTCTTTCTAGAAAGATTGCTAGGAAGTTATCTTCTTTTGATCTAGCTTTTATTGCAGCTTCTTTGAATAGGGATAGATCTTATAACCTGGGTGCTTTGATAGATTACCGTCTCACCACTAACTGCGAGAAGGGTGAAATTTGTGGGGGTCTCATTGCTTCTAGGTTGCTATCTTTCCATGGTTTAGAGCCTCACCATTCAGATTATCGGTTCCCCATAGAGAGGCTTGATCTTGAATCTATGGTTCAGCATAATTTTGTCTCTCTAGGGGCTACTATGAGAAGTTTACCATATGAACTATCTTTTGCCAAGCGTGGTTGGAGAGGGGGTAGGACTGGGAAAGTAGTTTATTTGCCTGCACCTGCTTTGTTTAATTTTGATAACATGCAAGGATGGTCGCTCACGGAGGAGGAGTTTGACACGTACGTGGTGGATCTCTCCGAGCAAGAGGAGAATGTTGGGGAGGATACCTAAGATGATTCGGTTCAGCCCTCCAACTTGGGAGAATCTTCATAACAGTAGCCCTCCTATGATTGGGGCGCGTCTTCTTCTTCATCGCAAGCGCCTGACTAAGCTCATTTCTATGATGACCCAGCAGCTTGGGGTTACTACCCGCGCTATTGAGCCCCACTTAGGCCAAAAGCCTAAGCTTGGGGGGAGGTATACCGACATCACACTCATCTATATATCATGTTCGGTTGGTTCTTTGTATATCCATTGTTTCGCTTTCTTTTTGGTTCTTGCTGCTGCTTTCTCAAAAACACAAAAATACCAAAAATATTTTCGTTGTTTCTCTTGGTTTGTTTCTTTGCTTTTTATCTTTGGTTTGCCTTAATGAAAAATCCAAAAAGATTTTTCTTTGCTTGTTTTTTCTTTGTTTGCTTGTTTTAAAAAATAAGAAAACACCAAAAATATTTGTTGTTCTTATTTGGTTTTGTGAGTTCTTTGCAGGGTTCAGCCGTCCTCAGTGGATTTTGGTTTCATGTTATTATTCATGTCACACAAGTGAAGGGAAATAATGAAGAATAAGACAACTTGATGTGTGGTAAGAGGCTGGTAACAAAATCTATTTGTTTTCATTTTTGTACATATACTCATCATTGTGAGCATGCTTAGTCTGTTCATGTACGGTGTATGTTATTGATGGATGCTTAGTAGTTCTTGCTTGTCTATGATTAGTTCCATCTTGCTAATAGTTTGTATCATGTCATATGAATGTTTGCTTGCATTGTTTTATTCATATTTTGGTATGAAATTGTGGTATCCTCCTCTGAAAGTATCATGTGAATCGACTTGGCACACGCTCACGCATGCATATGACTAAACAATAGTCAGTAAGCCTCGATGATTTATTTTCCCTTAGAGTTCTTGTATCATTTTCATGCCATAATTAGTCCTGTTTTGTTGCAAGCATGGTTATGGAAATTATTACTCTCTCGTTTGTCGCTCCCTCTCTATTGCTAGCCTTCACTTGCAGTGAGTATTAGCTCTACTTGTGCTTCCAACTCCCCAAAACCAATATTGCCAACTATGTCCACCATACCTACCTATTAGCATCATTTGCTATTTGAGTGCATATTCATTATGCCTTGTTTTCTTCCAAATAAAATGTTTGACTCCTTTGAGAAAGTTAGTTAGTAAAGCTCTCACGAACTTGATGGCACACTTTATTTCTTGCACTTAATCATCCTGAACCATTGTGACCTGTCCATGAAAGTTATATGATTACAAATTATAGGATGGGAGTTAGCAGAACCGTGCTGTCACGGGAATGCTTTCAACACTTATGTAAACATATCCAGTTGATACCTTGATATTTTGTGTGCATATGTCGTCGGTGTGAAATAAAAGGGGAGCTTGTGGGTTCATGGAGTATATATATGTGTTAGAGAAACTCATGGTCCGCTAGCCTAAGCCATGCCTAATCCTGGTGGAGACTTGCAGCATTACCAAAGTGAGCATCTATGAAGCATCCTCAATAAAAATCTATGCAAATAGTAAATAAAAAGATCGCTGAGATGTTCATTGTCTGCTTGCCTTGTCATTTTGATCACGGGATAGCTCCTGTATCATGTACAAGGGGTACCTTGTTGGTGGTTCTCTATGATATGCATGTATTTACAATGATAAAAACTTACAGGTAACCAAAGTTGAGTATCATGACGAGCGGCCCTCGTACTCAAGGGACATGGGATTTCCAGTTTATGGTCTATCAAGCAGATAACTCATATTGGACCTCAGTTTCACCTTAACCATATAAAGATTCCTATGATAGGGGTAATGAGAGCTCAAAGCTAATGAGTACCTTACTTTCAGCATTTGGAAGCCTTTCAAACTTTTGAAAACCTTTTTCACTTCCTTGTTGAGTCACCACTTATTCTATGAGCACCTTCTTGAGAGCATAGTTGTCATTCTTGTGTTTGTTCCAAAACTTTGTTAATTATGTAATTACTTTGATGCTTGTATCTCTGATATATTTACTTCTAGTCTTCACTTGAACTTCAGAGGTGCCTTGGCAATCATATTGTGCTCTACAAATAAAGGCAAGCGAGATACCACTCTATCATACCTTTTTATGAGCATTGCAAAGTTGCTTATGCTTATGTTCCATGCTACTTATTATTATTGAGTTGGTTTCTCTTCATAGCTTGCAATGTCTATTGAGTAGACTTATTTGTATACTTCTTATTATGAATGGTTTAAGTATCTACTCCTGTGCTGAGAATATATACATCATATGAAGAAAATGTGTTCATGAAAGTTCTTTTATCACACTCAGTTTTCAACTGAATTGCTTCAGGACAAGCAATAAGCAAAGCTTGGGGGAAGTTAATACGTCCAAAACGTATCTACTTTCCTGAACACTTTTGCTATTGTTTCTCCTATAAACTTGTGTGATTTGGATATAACTAACACGGACTGACGCTGTTTTCAGCAGAATTACCTTGGTGTCTAGTTTTTGTGCAGAAAATCAACTATCAGGAAAAATCCAGGAAAATATGCCAAAAATCCTATTTCACGAGAATATCCACGGAGCCAGAGTATGATACGAAGTGGAGGCCTAGGGGGCCCACACCCCTGCCAGGCGCGGGCCAGGCCTAGACGCGCCTAGGGGGTGCGGCTAGCCCAGGCACCCCCTCGGCCTCCCACTTCGCCTATAAGACGCCTCTTGACCTAAAACCGAGGGGGGTTCGTCATTTTTCTAGAAAGAGTTCTACTGCACCGCCACCCCCAAAAACTAAGATTCAGATCCAGAAACTCTGTTCTGGCACCCTGCCAGGACGGGGAATTTGGAGAGGATCATCACCATCGTTATCACCAACGCCTCTCCATCAACCATCAATGTTTACCTCATCCATGAGTGAGTAATCCCCCGCTATAGTCTATGGGGATGGTAGGGATTGGATGAGTTCTATCATGTAATCAAATAAGATTGTTAGGGTATAGTGCCTAGTATATCTATTAGTGCTATTTGATTTTGTTGCAACTTGTTGTGCTTAATGCTTGTCACTAGGGCCCGATCGCCATGATCTCAGATCTAAACTTACTATTGAATCATTATGATAGTATTGTTTTTGATCTTATCTGCAAGTTGTGTACACATATCATTGTCCGGATCCAAAGGCCACGAAGTGTCATAAATTGGGACAACCGGAGAGGATGGCTGTGATATGAGGATCACATGTGTTCACGGAGTGTTAATGCTTTGCTCCGGTTCTCTATTAAAAGGAGCACCTTAATTGCCAGTAGTTCCCTAGAGGCCCCGCTGCCACGGGGTGGCTGGACAAAAGATGTTGTGCAAGTTCTCATTGCGAGTACCCATGACTATATATGGAGCACATGCCTAGGATTATTTAGTACTTGGATGCTTGTTCTTATTTATTTGCAATGCCCTTGATCTTGAAGTTACATTTTTAGACTCGTCCATGCAACGCCCGTTCATCCATCCCTATGCCTACCACACTCGAATCCTACTGTTTACTGCTAATGTTACTATTGCTCGTGTTCTACTATTGTTGTTGCTTTGCTGTTGCTACTACCAAACTATTGCCACTGATAAAATTCTGTGAGCAAGAACTATTTCCAGGTGCAGCTGAATTGACAACTCAGTTGTTAAGGCTTGCAAGTATTCTTTGGCTCCCCTTGTGTCGAATCAATAAATTGGGTAATACTACCCGCGAAGATTGTTGCGATCCCCTATACTTGTGGGTCATCAGGTCGCTGGAAGAGCAAACCAAGGCAGCGGATGGAAGGATACTACATGATGTACGCTGATTACTTCGCTGAGAGCCGCTGCACAAAGAGGCCGTGTTTTGGCGTCGTTTCAGGATGAGCCAAAAGCTCTTCCTCGAGATCGTGCATGCCATCCGGGTGTTCGTGTCATATCCCAAGATTTTAGAAATTGGGACTAGAATAAAAATATTATGTTTACATGTCATTCATGAGCATTGCATTGCATTCATTCAGAATCTCAAAAATTTCGAATTAAAATAACCCTAACCCTAATAGGTTTTGTAAATATTCCTACGAGGAACAAATAAGGATTTTATAAATCCACTATTTTAAAACTAATGAAAATGTTGTAAAGATAATCATATAATAATCTATTGAATTTTAGAAAAATTTAGAAACAAGAATCATATCATTTGAAGTTCGTATGCAAAAGATATAACGAAAATACTAAAATTGAAAAAATAAGAAAAAAACGAAATGGGCCGGCCAAGCTAGCCGGCGGTCCAGCCATCCAGCCGACCGAACCAGCACTCATAGGGCGGGATCGATCCAAGATTTGCATCAAAAAGCATGCAATATATTCTATTTCAAACCTATTTCCATCCAAACTCTTATATCTTTTAATCTACAACTCCGAATCGACTTCCGTCCTAAACCTCCATATAATCCCCCGGAGTCACAACTATATCACTTTTTCTTCTTGAAATCCTGAATCTACACCTTCTCGAATCATATTTCGCTTTGAAACCTATCTAAACTTTGTCGGTTGCCTTCGTCTCAAACATGAAGGTTGCAGATCTCGTCGAAATCTTTCAATCTTGATAACCTCACCTATTTTCATCCACCACAGTCGGAGAATTTCGCAACGCAATATTTCAGTTATGACGGTGTAAATCCAAGATCTACTCGCGCTCATTTCTTCAAATCGAAATTTCTTTGGTGAGAAGGTAGATCTATTGATTTCCTACAACTTTCATGTTGTAAGTTATTAGATTTGATTTACGGATTTGTCTTTCTAATATAGATCTGTTTCTTGTCTATCCTGAGTCAAAACCGAGCACATCTGGAGCCAACTTTTTCTCATAGCCACCGGATCCCATCTTGACGGTCGAGATTCAATCGTCTCGGTCAGTTGCCTCGTCACCACCATATCGTCACAAAGTCAGTGTCTAGTTCCAGTCAGCATGCACGATCAACCTGTCTAGTCAGCGGAATATTTCCTGAAATATTCCGTTCGAATTTAAAATTGCAGATTATAGATCCAACTTGTAAAATCTATAAGAAATTCATACTATGTCCAAAAATTGCATATAATATATCAAACTGAAGATAACTGCATGTAGTTTATTAATATCAGATTATATCTAACTTTAGCGCTAAAGTTAACTGGTAATTAGTTAAATAGTTTTAATATCCTTTTTGAGTAATAAATTCATAGTAAGTTATTCATAGATCCAAAAAATATAAAAAATATGTCCTTGGATTCACAATTCTGTGTAGATTCTAGATCTGTTCTTATCTTTATTTTTGGTCGTTGTAAATTGTTTAGATAATTTAAAATCTATTACGTAGTAATTAAATCATAGAACAATATCTACAACTCCGTTTAGAATGAATCCAATTGATACTGGTTCGTATTAATGTCTTCTATCCAGTACACCCCAGAACAAAATTTAATTCGAAAATTAGTAAATAATTTGTAACAGAACTATTAAAACCCCTATAATGGCAATCAAGATTTAATAATAAATATCCGGTTGCATTAAATAATCTCTTGCGTGCATCATGTGTTCTAGTAATGTTTAGAGAACTAAATACAACCATTATGATATATTAAATCAGCATGCATGCATTTGTTCATCATTGTTTTATTGTATTGTGCATCATTGCATTATTTTGAATGTTGTGTTTGTTGCGCACTTGTTTTAATTGATAGATTGCGAGGAGTGCAATGTTTTTGATTATGATGAGTGCAACCTTTTATATTGTAAGGATCATCTGAATGACTACATCAACTACCAAAGGCAAGTAGAGCTATCATAAATGTCCTACTATTTTCCTATGCATGTAGTATGATTTTCAATAGTGATGCATGTGTAGGTGTTTTTACTACTATGCTATGCTATGACACCCAGACATGATTGCCATACTTCGATGACTTGATTCCTTTGAGCCCGTATTGTAGTTGCTTAGCCATGCTTATTAGATATGCAAAGGGAATTCATGATTGATTATGTTATGGAAAGTTAAGTTTTGCTATAACGAAAACAATTGTAATTCAATGAATCTCCTAGGTGTGATGGATTGATGTTTTTGGTTGGTGTATTGCAGAAAGCACACCTAGGCTTCAGATATTGGACAAGTTTCTTGTGTAGTAGCTTACAATATAGTCGCATGTCATTATTTTTCTTGACTAAGTAGGTTGTGGGAACCTGGCCCGATGTGACTAGCAGATGTAGGGGATGTAGGTTGGTTTGGGTCCATCCTGGGGGCTCAGGGTTCTGCTTTTGAAATGTTTCGTCTTCGTTTTCTCCCTTCCATGGCACAAAATAAGTGTAATGGTAAGAGTGGGTTGACTGGGTCATGCGGGTAAAGTGTACAACCCATTAGATGTGGGCATAAAAAACCGAAATCAAACACCAAAATCAAATTAACCGGAACCAAAACCGAATACACTGAATCCGAATTAGCCGAAAATAATTTCGGTTAGTAAATATGATTAACCGAATTTATAAATATTAATTCGGTTTTGACTCTCTATTAACCGAAATAACCGTACAAACAAAAAAATATACGTGACAGAGATAAATATATTTGTGATTCTGTCTGAGGCGTCCATTAATGTACGTAGATACTAGCTCATGCGACAAAAAGACATGCATGCAAAAGCTATCGGACAGACCATGCATGTACGTATGTCTCCAGCTACATGCACGTACATGTTCATGGTTTAACTGTCAATTGTGTCTATGAATTTTCTTGGAAGCATTTTAATTGTTTTCCTGTTTCGGATATAATCATGTATTTTAGCTGAACTCTCAACACATACAATTTATTGAATGTATACGGCTTGGAAGATAGATATTATTTTTTTGAACGAGCAAGATAGACATCATGCTTATTATGTTCTTTTTCTACACATGTGTTCAAGACATCAGCTAGCCATGTATTGCTTCTGGTACTTGCCGACCTGGAGGTTACTTCCGGTGCGCCGATGAGTGGTTTAGCTCGTATGGATCTGGCATAAATTATGGCACAGTGTTGTTTTTTCGAGAAATTCGGTTAAAAACCGAACACCGAACCGAATTGTCCACTAACCGAACTATCGATTAATTAGAAAACCGAAATAATTTTGGTGCCTATTTTGTAGAAGCCGAATTATAGAAAAACCCCAAAAACCGAACCGAATTAACCGAAAAAACCGAATGCCCACACCTACAACCCATGCAGGGTGTGTCTGAACTAAGTACTTAGTCGTTTTCCCGGTTATGGAAAACTATGAGCAACTAGGCCTGGAACTGTTTGGAAGATCTCACTAATCCCAATTTCTTAATTACTAAAACTTGATTGGTGAACATGTGTTTAGAAGCATACAAAAGCCGGACAATCTTGTTTCTACATTGGTTTTATGCTGGTATGTCCTTAGAAGATTGTTCTGAAGAAAGAAAAGTATTTTAAAAGTAGGGAAAATTTATATTGCTTTTATGCAAGTGAGCCTGAACTCCACCTAGCCAAATATGCATGTAGTTGCTAGATCCTTTGTACTCATTAGTTCTATTTGCCAATACATTCAAAGTATTTACCATTTGTGGCTGCAATGTTTCATGTTGCAGGTTGTTCCATTTCTGAGTGACTGTTCATAGGTCGCGAGACTCCACTCAACAATTGTTCGCCTACGGAACATTTGAAGGATGGAGATCTACCTTGTATTCGTTTTCCGCGGTGTACTTGAATATATAATGTAAATTCTGGATTATATTAGTTATATTTATGGTGCACGGTTATATTTGGTACCATTTTGTACTATGTGTGCTAGTGACAGATCCAGGGATTAGCACTATACATAGGAACTCAGCCTTATCAGGCGAGGGTGTTACAGTTCGACCCCTATTTCGTGTGCAAGAAGGACTGCACCCGCATGGTTGGGTTTTCCTTACTGCAGAAGTGCACAGTGGCGATGAGGTTACTTGCATACGGAGCTCCGGGTGAAAGTGTCGATGACTATCTCCGCATGGCTGAGTCCATCGCCATCGATTGCTTGTATAGGTTCTGG
This sequence comes from Avena longiglumis, assembly GCA_030063025.1. Classification (NCBI taxonomy): domain Eukaryota; kingdom Viridiplantae; phylum Streptophyta; class Magnoliopsida; order Poales; family Poaceae; genus Avena; species Avena longiglumis. Next base: position 302,656,636 of record CP125978.1, read on the forward strand.
CAGTCAGTGATTGCAGTGTTTGGCCCACAGTACTTGAGAACAGCCACTAACATGGATATACCCTACGGGTGCCTCACATTTGTATACCGGGTCCAGGCCAGGGAAGGCCCACGTGAGGACTTGCTGTCCAAGAAGACTCTGGGTGGCCCAAGCCCAGAACAAGTTCGACCCCTTGGAGGACACGACCAGGATATAGATAGATTATTCAAGGGTGAAACCCTAACTTTTAACCTACTCGTATCGTTACCTGAGACCTAGCCTCCCCATATATAAAGTCTAGGAGGGTCAGACGAGGAGGACACGCGACGCCATAAACCCCCAATAGACAGGCTACGCCACAATAGACCCTTCTCAACTCATACACACACCCCACGCCAGATCGCATCTATGCACCCCTGTAACCTTCAATTCCGCCATAATCAAGAACAGACAAGAAGGAGTAGGGTTTTCCCTCCGGGGGCCTGAACCTAGGTAAACCCCGTGTCCCCTTCCTGCGTGTATGTTAACTGTCTCGTGATCTCCAGCATACCAATCTTCTCCAAAAACCAAGTCCATAAAAATGGGAATTAAAGAGTCAAACCTTCGTCAATTGGCGCCGTTTGTGGGAACTGGGGACGCTGATCGTGTGTCCGCGACGGTTCCATCCAGAGCGATATACGATTCCTCGACGACGGAGAATCACCTTCTTTTCGGCGCTTTCGACTTCACTACCCACTCACCGGCCACCCGCAAAGATTTTGAGTCCGTAGGCGATAGATTCAAGATGCTGTTCGGGAGCTTCTACTTCCAGGTGGGAAAACCGGCACCCTAAGCCTCCTAGAGCGGGTGCCACTCCCATCAATCAGGCCCGCCTCATGGGTCCCACCAATCGAAGCCTTGTTCTCGTCATCACTGACAGATGGCTCGGACGATAGCAGCAGCTGCAACTTTGACCTCTACAACCCTCCTACGGAGGAAGGAACCTACGGTTCTGGATCTGAGAGCTGCGGGAGAAACGATCTCTCCCCACACTACATGTGCACAACCATTCATAACGGCGACGTCAACGACGGAACGGACCCGCCACTAGATCCCCCTCCCAACCCTTAGGCCAAAAATAGAGGAAATGGGACACCCCCTCCAATTCCCAATGGGAATAGGGCACCTCAAGGAACTGAGGGTATAAACCATGTATGCAACGAGATCCACCTCTCCGACGAGGATTGGGATAAGGTGCGCGATGTCGTGCGAGGCACTCACCCTCTACCTATCAATGCCCCACGTGACATGCTGATGGGCTATCACTGGCTCCTCATCGAGGAGCACAATCGACAGATCAAGCAGCAAAGAGAGCTCGACAAGCATAGAAGAGCGGTTGACCAATCGAGCATGCGGTAAGCTATGCTCTCCGTTGGTGGCTCTACCTCGAAGGGTTACAATGGTGGAAAATACTGCTCTCACCTGGAGCGTATGGACCCTGCAGCACACCGCGAGGCCAGCAAGGCACTCAACATGTCCTTCATGATGATGGACTCACAGGGCATTATCATGCCCAAGACGCCACAAGCCACGGTCCTGGCGGCCACCACCTACCTCACATATAACCCTCCACCGGCAGGGGACCCAAGGAACGTGAACCACAAAACACCCGCAGAACCGAAGAAAAAGGTCGCGGTAAAGTTCACTCGAAGCAGCACACCCTCATTCGAGGAGGAAGAGCATGACCTACATCTGTGAAACAACAGAATTGGGTGAACCGGCTCAACCCTCAAAGGGGTGGCCTATCACACACACACACACACATATATATATATATATATATATATATATATGATTAGGACGGTCAGGATCAGAAAACCCAGGCGGTTGTTGCATATAAACTTCCTCCTCCAACACACCATGAAGGAAGGAATTATGCACATCAAGCTGACGAAGAGAGCAACCTCGAGTGAAAGCAATAGATATAAGAAGCCTGATGGTAGTAGGCTTGACCACTGTACTGAAGGTGTCTTCATAGTCAAGAACATAACGTTGCCGAAATCCTCTAGCAAAAAGACGCACTTTGTAGCTCTCAATAGACCCATCAGAATGCTTCTTCACTTTGAATACCCATTTAGAATCAATCACATTAACTCGCGGTGGTGGAGGAACAAGAGTCCACGTCTCATTGCGAATAAGAGCGTGATATTCCTGTTCCATAGCCTCTCTCCAATGAGGAATACTCATATCAGCCTGGTACGTGCAGGGCTCGGAGGATGGATCCGCAATGGCAGCAGTCATACACACAACATGCGAGGCAACTGTGCCGTCAGTGCGCTCCTTGGGGCAATGAATACCACTGCGACTGTGCGTATGGGGGCACCGTATAGGTTCCGTAGAGGTCGAAGGTGCAGCCGACGAGGGGCTGGGTGACGGTGACGAAGAGGGCGTAGTCGGCGAAGGGCTGGGCGATGGTGACAGTAGTGGCCCACTCATCGAGGGACCGGGCGACACGCTGCAAGGCGACGTGCTGGGCATCGGGAAGGCCGGCGACGCACTGGGCGTCAAGGAAGCCGAGTCGTAGCCCGCCAAGGGAGTCGCAGGGGCGAGGGAGACAACCCAGGCAAAGGCGACATAGGCGAGGAAGGCGTGGAAGGCCGAAGACTCGGCGAGGCCAGCCCAGCGTCAGGGGGCGAGGCCAGCCCAGCGGAAGGGGCGAGGCCGGCCTCGATGTCACAGGAGCATCGGCCGGGCATACATGGGCACGAAGTCCAAGGCCATGCGGGAGCCCTGGTGGATCGACGTGCGCGTCAGATGATGCTGGCGATGGAGGTGCCAGTGTCTCCAAAATTTCCAAACAAGCCCCGCGTCCAGTTCCTGCACCATGGTTAGGCAACAATATAGGAGAGTATGCAACATCATGAAATTGGTTAGAGGCAATGGAGGATGAATGCATGGATGGAGGTTCATCGGTAGACACATGGAGTTTAACAAAGGGAAAAACATGCTCATCAAACACGACATCCCGAGATATATAGACACGATTAGTGGGAACATGAAGACATTTGTAGCCTTTATGAAGGGAACTATGGCCAAGAAAGGCACACTTTTTAGACCGAAATTCCAGCTTGCTTTTATTGTATGGGCGAAGATGCAGCCAGCAAGCGCACCCAAACACTCTTAAAAAGGTATAAGCAGGCTATTCATTAAGGAGTTCAATAGGAGTCTTCATGTCTAGAACACGTGTGGGAGTATGATTGATGAGAAAACATGCAGTGGTAAAGGCATCACTCCAAAACCGTAACGGAACCGATGCATGGGCTAAAAGAGTAAGACCAGTTTCAACGACATGACGATGCTTATGTTCTATGGAGCCATTCTGCTGATGTGTATGTGGACATGTTAAACGGTGAGCGATCCCAAGCGACTGGAAAAAGGAGTTGAGGTTGTGATATTCACCACCCCAATCCGATTGAACATGGACAATTTTATGCTTGAGAAGGCGTTCAACATGTTTTTGAAACTGAACAAAAATATCAAACACATCAGATTTACGCTTAATAAGATAAAGCCAGGTAAAGCGACTGTAAGCATCAACGAAACTGATATAATAATTATGACCACTAACAGAGGTTTGTGCAGGGCCCTAGACATCGGAAAACACAAGTTCTAGAGGATGTGTCACCTCACGAGTAGACTCCGAAAAAGGAAGTTGATGACTCTTTCCCTGCTGACAAGCATCACACACTGCTATATCTTTATTACTAGGCATGATAGGAAGCTCATGATGACACAAAACATGACAAACGATAGGAGTGGCATGATGACCAAGCAGAGCATGCCACTGTGACGACGAAACGTGATCTCCACTGAAAACGCGAGAGACTCCAGGATGCACCAGACTATAGAGGCCCTGACATAGATGCCCACTAAGGAGCACGTCCCTCGTGTCCCGATCCTTAATAAAAAGATGAAACGGGTGAAATTCACAAAACACATTATTGTCACGGGTGAGTCTAGGAATTGAAAGAATATTACGCCTCACAGATGGTACTCGAAGAATATTGCAAAGTTGGAGACTCCTATTGGCATGACTAGTGAGAAGAGATACTTGACCAATATGGGAGATGTGCATACCTGCTCTGTTGGCGGTGTAGACCTTGTCAGACCTGTGATATGGCTCGTGGGTGTGGAGCTTCCCCATCTCGTTCGTCATGTGCTCCGTTGCCCCCCGAGGCCATGTACCAATATGGGTCAACGGAGTAGGACTGAGTTTGTCCAAGGTTCGCCTGGGGCTTCAGAGGCGGCGCCGGACGATCGGCCATAGCCTCTTGGAGCGCATTATTACGCGCATCCTTGCCGTCATTACCGAGACCAAGGAAACTTTTCTGGAAGCAGCGGTGGCACTTGGAGGCCTAATGCCCCTCAATAAAACACAGCTGGCAATGTCGACCCTCGCTGGAAGACAGCGTCGAAGGGGGGCCGGTCGGAGATAGGGTCGACGGGGCGGATGACGGGGAACCCGAGGAGAGCTGGCTGCCCCTGTAGACAGCATTCGTGGAGGAGCCCCCTCCACGGCTACGGTTGGCGTGGTGTGCCTCGAGGCACTGCTCGGTGAGGAGAGGGCGGGAGTAGACCTCGTGTGCCATCATGGGCGTCGAGTTGCCCCGCTCATTGATGATCTCGACCAATCCATTGTACTCCTCGTCGAGGCCATTGACGATGAAGGAGTTGAACTCGGAGCCGGTGAGCGGCTGTCCAATGGATGCCAGTGTGTCAGCGAGGGCCTTGACCTTGTTGTAGAACTCCGTGGCGGTGGTGTCGAGCTTCTCACACTCGCCTAGCTGACGACGGAGAGTGCTGGCACGGGCCTGCGACTGCGATGCGAAGGAGCGCTCAAGGATTGTACATGCTTCATGAGATGTCTTGGCAAAGACGATAAGCCCGGCAACAGCCGGGGTGAGCGACCCTTGGATGGAGGAGAGGTTCGCCTGGTCCTGCCCCGTCCACACACGGTGCACCGGATTATAAACCGGGTCGTTCACGCTGTCCACCAGCGTGGGGGCAAGGAAGAGTGTCGTCGATGTAGCCGAGAAGATAGTGACTTCGAAGGAGCGGAAGGACCTGCGCGCACTAGAAGATGTAGTTATCTGGCGATAGCTTGATGGTGATGAGGTTACCGAAGTGAAACGGCAGAGGCAGCGATCCTGTCGAGAAGACTGCCGAAGGCGCGTACGCCATAGGGGCAGAGAGGAGCGGCGTGGCCATTGGTGCCAGGGGAGAACCCTCGTGCGGCGCGGGGTGAAACCCTGCAGGAGGCGCGGACGCCGTGAGAGTAGGGTGCATCGGCGCGAGATCCAACGCAGAGGGTCTGACGGTCCAGGCTGCCGAGGAGGCCGCGGGCGCGAAGCCGAGCGGCGAGACGGCGGCGGCCGTGGAGGCGGGCGAGGAGGCGCTGGACGTGTGGACCGTTAGCGAGTTCCCCGGCGACGAAGAGTCCAGGGGATGGTTGGAGAAGAAGGATCTGACGCTCCTCGTCCCGATCGGGGCGGCCGGATGGTGGCGACGTCGATGGGGCAGGAGAGGAGGGCGGCGAGGGAGGCGGGCAGGTAGCCCGAGTTGGTGGAGCCGGAGGCGGCGACACTCGTCATGGCGACGGCGGCATCGATCGGTGATGTGATCAGCGAAGGCGGCAGGTGCGGCGTTGCGGCTAGGGTTTGGTGGAGGCGGCGGAAGCATAGGACATAACCAATTATGATACCATGTGAAACAACAGAATTGGGGGAACCGGCTCAACCCTCAAAGGGGTTGCCTATCACATATATATATATATATAATGGGTGTGTTGCAATTGGTACAATACACATACACAATTACAGAAGCTATACAAAGTCTAACAACATCGACGCCGCCGGAGCCCACATCGCAGGAGAAGTAACTACGACGCTCGTAGTGAGCTCACACAACGCAAGATCCCCAAGTCATGCACCAATCGCACGTGCTGATACGTTGTAAACGTATCTATAATTTTTGATGCTCCATGCTTGTTTTACACCAATTGCTTTATGTTTTGTGTACACTTTGTGGCATGTTTATGCATTTTCTGGAACTAACCTATTAACAAGATTCCATAGTGCCAGTTCCTGTTTTCTTTTGTTTTTGGTTTCAGAAAAACTACTAAAGAAATATTCTCGGAATTGGACAAAACAAAAGCCGAAGTTCCTATTTTTCAGAGGCGAACACGGAGTCCAGAGGCCAGAGGGAGGCGCACCCCAGGGCGTCCACACCTGTCCCAGGCGCGGCTAGGGGTGCGCCGCCCTAGGGTGTGTACCCTAGACCTCCACCGACCTTGCCCCTTCTCCTATATATTCCCCCCGAGGCAGAAACCCTAAGGACCCGGTCGGAATTCGACGAAAAATTCCATAGCCACCGCCAACATCGTCCCTAGATCGGGAGGGATATGAAGCTCTTCCTGACACCCTGCCAGAGAGGGGAGATCATCATGGAGGCCTTCTTCATCACCATGCCTGCCTCCGGAGTGATGCGTGAGTAGTTCATCCTTGGACTATGGGTCCATAGGAGTAGATAGATGGTTGTTTCTCCTCTTTTGTGCTACCATGTTTAGATCTTGTGAGCTGCCTATCATGATCAAGCTCATCTATTTATAATCCTACATGTTATGTTTGTTGGGATACGATGGATATTGAGTACTATGTCAGATTGATTATTGATTCTAGCATGTCTATGTTATTTTTGATCTTGCATGCTCTCCGTTGCTAGTAGTTACTTTGGCCAAGTATTTGCTTGTGACTCCAAGAGGGAGTATTTATGCTCGATAGTAGGTTCATGCCTCTAGTAATTTGGGGGAGTGACAGAAACCTCTAGGGTTGTAGATGTGCTATTGCTACTAGGGAGAAATCAACAATCCTTTGTCCAAGGGCAATCGTATTGTTTACTTTACACACTTTGCTTAATGCAATTATCTGTTGATTGCAACTTAATACCCGAGGGTTGTTCGGATGATATCCCAGAGGTGGATTATTAGTCATAGATGCAGTTGGATTACAGTCTATGTATTATGTTGTAATGCCCAAGTGAATCTCATAGTGATCATCATGTCATGTACATGAAGTGTTATGCATTCTCTGTCTGTCAATTGCACAACTGTAATTTATTCACCTAGCATGTTATCTATCTTATGGAGAAACACCTCTAGTGAACGGTGGACCCTGGTCCATTCCTTCCCATTGATTTACCATCTACAATTTACTATTTACTTTCTGCAATTACTTTCTTCCACACTATACGTTTAATCCTTTGTTTTCAGCAAAACCAGTGAGCTTAACAACCTCACTGTAAGTTGGGGCAAAGTATTTTGGTTGTGTTGTGGGCAGGTTCCATGTTGCTAGCGACACCTTCCGAAGTTGATTTTGGTTACTAAGTTGTGTGACTACACTAGCACAAACAAAAATGATTTTATTAGCACACCTATTGCTCCACCTGTCCCTAAAGCTACTTTCTATGAAATTAAACCTACTTTGTTGAATCTTGTTGATACGTCCAAAACGTATCTACTTTCATGAACACTTTTGATATTGTTTTTCCTCTAAACTCGTGTGATTTGGATACAACTAACACGGACTGACGCTATTTTCAACAGAATTGCCTTGGTGTCTAGTTTTTTGTGCAGAAAATCAACTATCAGGAAAAATCCCGGAAAATATGCCAAAAACCCTATTTCACTAAAAGATCCATGGAGCCAGAGTACAAGACGGAGTGGAGCCCTGGGGGCCCACACTCCCTACCGCGCGGGTGGTGCCAGCCCGCGCCTAGGGGGTGCGGCCGCCTCAGGCATCCCTCGAGCTCCCTCTTCGCCTGTAAGATACCCCTTGACCTAAAAATAGGAGGGTCGTTGTTTTTCCAAAAGGTGATGGGGATATGACGAGTGGGGTATACTCAGCAGGACGTTTCCTATTGGCCCAAGCTGCTAGCGAGTGGGCCCACAGGACGGCGACTGGATCAAGAGTCAACAGGGAGCCGGGCGACTGGAAGCTGGAGGCCCACAAGCATAGCTAGGCCTAGTCGGATTAGGTCAAACACCACTGAATCCTTAACTAATTCAGTTGGAGATCTGTAAATCCTAGCGAGGTGTGTCTATATAAACCTCCCTAGGGTACGCATAAAGGACGTTCCATCATAAACCCCATGCGACTCGCCTCCTAGCCGTAGAGCTCGCCCTTGTACTCTCTCATTAATACAATCTAGCAGGAGTAGGTCTTTACCCTCCAGGGGCGAACCTGGGTAAACACTCATGCCTCCGCCCTCATCTCGCACCACAGATGGCTGGCCGCCCTTGCCCCTCATTCTACTACTCGCTGCCGATTGCAGCATCTGCCGTGGCCATTCCCACGATAGTGGCGCCCACCGTGGGGCCTGGCTGGTTAGGCCGGTGTTCTGCGGAGAGATCCATTCTGCCCATCAACGAGATGATCGCCACCGGCCACATGATCGCGATCGGCGAGATCGTCTAGATCTTGCAGAGCAGCTACATCCCGGCGGCGCGCCCCATCACGCGCAGCATGATCATGCCAGTCGGCACGATCGGCCTCTTAGTCAGCTTCACCGATACCATCATCTCGAAGGACTCGGCTCGCATCCGCGAGTCGCCACCGCGTGACCGACTCTCCGAGAGTTAGGTCCACACCATCCACCACCTCGCCTCCGAGTACGACTCTGCCAACAACAACGTGGTCGAGACCAGCATGGTCGCGGACGACACGCTCTGAACGACAATGCCGACTAGGCGACCCGGCGTCAGTCTCCGGATCCATCGTCACCGCGTCATCTGCGGGTTACATCACCCAGGTCTCCAAGGGACTTCGAGGATCCCTCCATCCATGGGATCTTCGACTCCGATTCTGGGTCAGAGAACTCCGGCGACTTCCATGCCGGATCCAGTCGCAACGGCGTGACCTACATGGCGAGCGGCGCGGATGCCCTGCTAGACACATTCTACACACGCATCCCGCCTACCGAGACGGCGACGGAGGTCGAAGAAATCCGCCTAAGACTGGAGGAGGCGCTCTGCAAGGAACAATCCGAGCGCGAAAAATTTCGCCTCGAGCAGGTAATGGCGCAGAAGATATCGCGCTACCACTAGTTCCGCATTAGGTCGCGCCTAAACCCCACCGTTCAGGGGCGCGCCCTGAACTTCGGCGACGAGACCGACCCGGCCCGCGTGGCCGATGGCGTGATTTGTGAGAATGCACCGCCAGGAGGAAGCGCTCGACCACCACCAGGCGCATCAGCGAACGGCGCTCCCCCCACCGCCCGGCCGCACCCCCCCCCCCAAACCAACCGCGGATCATGATCTCCGTGCAGGAGAGGGACGCGAATGGCCTCCCGCTGTTTTCTACTCCGATGGACAACGTCATCGCGAGCCGAGCCACGGTCGACAACATCAACGTCACCGGGGAAGGCGCCCTGCAGATCTAGTACGCCAGGGCCTTACTCGCCAAGGTCGTCGAGCAACAAGCCGCGGGAGCAGACTCACAGGGACGCGTCTACTCCCGCTCGTCAAGAAGCAGGGTGGCCTCTAGCAGCCGCCAGATGATGTCAAACACTCTCAATTTCCCACCCCCGAGCCCCTGCAGCCCCAGCCGCGACCCGCGAACGCGGCACTCTCCACCAACGACCCGCGACCGATGAACAACATGGTCGCTGCCAACGGGAAGCAAGTCGACGCGCGGACCCACATCATCAATAACCAGAGATTGCGCTCACGCCAGCCCGATGACTTGAGGCATACCCTCACCAACCACCGCGACGGCGAGCCAAGGGGATCGCTCAGCCGAGTCGGCCCCCAGTGCTTCGGACCAATGATCTGAGGCAAAAAGTACCCGACAAACTTCAAAGCACCGAAGGAGATAGAGAAGTACGACCCCTCGTACGACCCATCCGTGTGGCTGGACACGTACCTCATGGCGATGGGAATCGCCGGCCACACCGACCTGCTCGCCGCCGGATACCACCCCCTGATGATGGAGGGACCATGCCAGCAATGGATCAATACCCTCCGCGTAGACAGCATTGACTCCTGGGAGGAAATGCATGACGCCTTCGTCTGGTACTTCGAGGGCTCCTACACCCGCGTCACCACCATCGAGGACCTGGAGCGATGCGTCAAGGGAACCCGCAAGTCGACCCGCAGCTGGGTCCAGCGGTGGCAGGACCTGTGGTACAACGCGGCCGGAATCCACCCGGACACTGCGTTTCACTGCTTCAAGACCTCGTGCCGCTACGAGCCCTTGGTCGCCAAGATCAAGCGGGTGTACAAAACACTCGACAACATATCAAACCTCCTCGAGTTCGCCAAGCGGTACGTGGAGGAGGACCCGAACCAAGAAACCAACGACGAGTCGGGAGGAAACCGCCACACGAGCGGCCACGACAACGGGAGACAACCCGAGCTACGCTACATCAACACTCGCCTCACCGGCAAACGCCATGGTTACGGGAAAGTCGACTTTGTCGCCAATTCCGACTACGCGCCACGCGATCTCAAGAGCTTCCGCCGCGATGGAGGTCAGCGCCGCGATAGCGAAAACTACAAGGAAAATCCAAGGTTCGACCCCGCGGCTCTCCTCAACCAGTCCTGTGTGTTCCACATCATGGAGGGGAAGCCCGCCACGCGCACGACCGCCGACTGCCACTCCCTGAAGGAGATCGAGAAGGCAAGGCGCGCACGGGAAGACCCCAACAACCACCTGCCGAACGGCAGGGCATTCAGCAACGACGTGGGATCGCTCCACACCTTCACCGGGTTCAGCACCAAGTGCGAGAAGAAGGTCATCACCTGCGTCGTCGCCTTCAACGTTGTGTCCTAGGTTGACATCCCATGCTTACAGAACTGGTCCGAGCAGCGGATCACCTGGAGCCGCGAGGACCACTCGCCACGGATCGACTATCCGGGGCGAGTCGCCTTGGTGTTCAAGCCCAAGGTAGAAGACTACTGGGTCCCCAAGACGCTAATGGACGACAGAAGCTCCATCAACATTGTCTACCATGAGACGTTCAGGCGACTGCGGCTCCCTCAGTCGCTGATCGAGACGACCTACACCACCTTCCACGGCATCGTCCCTGTTTGGAAGTCGTACTTGATCGGCAAGGTGACGCTGCGATTCACCTTCGGCACACCAGCGAACTTCCGCACCGAGTGGATCATCTTCAATCTAGTGCCCTTCAACAGCCCCTACCACTGCGTCATGTGGCGGCAGGCATTTGCCAAATTCATGGCAGCGCCCCACTATGGTATAACGCGATAAAGCTCCTAGGGCCGTGCGGCATCATCACTGTCCGCGGCGACCCCGACATGGCTACAGAATGCGAGGCCAAAGGCGGCGAGCTCGTCGACGCCGTCATAGCCGAAGAAGCCAACCACGCGGAGGAGCTTGACAAGTACACGAGCAGGGTCAACAATGACGACCCCACAATACTCAAGAATCCCAACTCAGAGGGCGGCGGCTCCACCGCCTTCGAGGCAACGACGCACACTCGCTCCGTCGAGGTGGTCCCAGGAGACTCCAGCCAGACGGTGACAATCGAAACGGGCATGAGCCCAGCATAGGAAGGCGTGCTCATCGAGTTCCTACGGGAGAATCGTGACATCTTCGCATGTAAGCCATCCGACATGCCTCGTGTCCCGAGGGAACTCGATGAGCACAAACTCAGCACCGACCCCAAAGCGCAGCCCATTAAGTAGTCGTTATGGCCCTTCAATGAAGAGCGCCGCCGAGCAATTGTCGAGGATGTGCAGCGCCTACTCGCTGCAGGCTTCATTCGGCCAATAAAATACTCCAAGTGGCAGGCAAACCCAGTCCTGGCCGAGAAGCAAAATGGGACCTGGAGAATGTGTATCGACTACAACAACCTCAACAGCGCCTGCCTGAAGGAGCAGTTCGTCCTCCCGCGGATCAATCAAATCATCGACTCGACCGATGGACCGGACTCGTTGTGCTTCCTTGAGGCCTACTTTGGTTACAACCAGATCAAAATGGCAGTCGAGGATGAGGAGAAGATGGCGTTCGTCACGCCATTCAGAACATTCTACTACACCGCTATGACCTTCGGCCTCAAGAACGCCGGGGCGACCTACCAAAGGTGCATGCAGGAGTGCCTTGTGAGCCAAATTGGCTGCAACATCCACGTCTACATCGAGAACGTGGTGGTGAAGTCCACTTGCCAGGGCGATCTACTCACTGACCTGGCAGAAACCTTCACAAACCTGCGGAGGTACAAGATCAAACTAAACCCAGGAAAGTGCACCTTCGGTGTACCCACTGGACAACTGTTGGGGTACGTTGTCTCCAAACAAGGGATGGAGGCGAACCCCGCCAAGATCAACACGATCGCCCGGCTCGTCAAGCCCGAGTGCCTGCGCGACGTCCAGAAGTTGGTTGGGCGAGTTGCGGCTCTCAGTCGCTTCATCCCCCGGCTATGCAAGAAGGCGATGCCCCTCTACCGCCTAATACGCAAGAATCCCATGTTCCAGTGGGACAAGGAGGCAGTCGACGCGCTCCACGCACTCAAGGAGGTGCTACTCGCGGCCCCGCTACTCGTTGCCCCCGTCGACAAGGAGCCCATGCTCGTCTACATCGTGGCCTCCAAGCGAGTCGTCAGCGCCATCATGGTCATCGAGCGACCAGAAGAGGGCAAGGAGCACCCGGTGCAGCGACCTATCTACTACATCAGTGAAGTCCTCACTGAGTCGTGCCAGCGCTACCCGTAGTGCCAAAAATTGGTGTATGCGGTCTTCAGAGCCCAGCGGCGACTGCCGCACTACTTCCAGGAGCACCCAATCATGGTCGTCTCCTCAGCACCATTGCAGGACATCGTCCGCAACCGCGAGGCGACCGGACGACTCGCCAAGTGGGCAGTGGAGATCGGAATCCACAATATCAAGTATGAGCCCCGCAAAGAAATTAAGTCGCAGGCTTTGGCAGACTTCCTCGCCGACTGGGAGGAGGCACAACAGCCAGAGCAGCTGTCGTACCTCCACTACTGGTCGCTGCACTTCGATGGCTCCAAGAACGCAGACGGCGCAGGGGTAGGGACCGTCCTCACATCTCTAAAGGGAGACAAGCTACGCTACGTCCTGTACCTCGACTTCACCCGCTCCACCAACAATATGGCCGAGTACGAAGCTCTCCTCCATGGCATGCGAGCAGCCAAGGAAATGAATATCAATCGTCTGCGCTGCTATGGCGAATCCGACCTCGTCGCCGGGCAAGTCGCCGGCACATGCGATGCAGTCTCCCCCACCATGGCGGCATACCGCCAAGCACTGGACTATCTGGGAGGACACTTCTCCGGCTACTCCGTCGACTGGATCGATCGGCGCAAGAACGAGGAGGCCGATGCCCTCTCTCGCATCGGGTCGGTTCGCCTCGCGCCATCCGTTGGCGTCTTCCTCGACACCATCACCAAGCCTTCCTTCTTTCCCACGCGGGAGATCGACATCTGAATTCCGCTACAACCAGAAGCAGCCCTGGTCGCCATACTCACCGAACCAAGCGACTAGACCACGCCATACGTCGCCTACCTGGAGGGAGGCATCCTACCCGCTGACGAGACGGAGGCCCGGATGATAGTACGCCGCTGCAAATCCTTTGTCATCATCAACGACGAGCTCCACAAGCACAGCGTGATTGGCGTGTTCCAACGCTGCGTACAACCCACAGAAGGGCGCAAGATCCTCCAAGACATCCACGCCGGGGACTGCGGCCACCACGTTGGCGCTTGATCCCTGGTTGCTAAAGCCACGCGACACGGCTTATATTGGCTCACCACGCATGCCGACGCGGTCGACATCGTCCAATGATGCGTTGGATGTCAGAAATACGCCAACCAGACTCACGTCCCAAGCTCGGCGCTCAAGACCATCCCCATCACCTGGCCATTCGCCATGTGGGGCATGGACATGGTGGGCCCCTTCAAGAAGGCCCCCTCCGGCTTCACCCACCTTCTAGTCGCAGTCGACAAATTCACAAAGTGGGTGGAGACCAAGCCAGTATGAAAATGCGATGGGAAGACCGCCACCAAGTTCTTACGCGAGCTCATATATCGCTACGGGTTCCCGCACAGCATCATCACTGAGAACGGCACCAACTTCGCCAAAGGAGCCATGACTGCATTCTACGAAGAGCACAACATACGACTCGACCTCGCCTTAGTCGCCCACCCGGAGTCGAACGGCCAGGCGGAACGAGCTAACCAGAGCATCCTCCACGGCCTGAAGCCGCGAATGCAAGTCCCCCTCGAGCAAACTCCGGGGTGCTGGGTCGAAGAGCTCCCCTCCATCATATGGGGCATCCATACCTCCATCAATAGGTCGTCAGGGTTCACCCCCTTCTTCATGGTGTACGGCACTGAGGCCGTCATGCCAACCGACCTCGAGCATGACTCTCCTCGAGTGGTCAACTACGCGGAGGCCGACAACGAGCTCACACGCCAGGACGGGGTCGACCAGCTCGACGAAGCACGTGACCTAGCTTGCTCCCGCACCGCCATCTACCAGCAAGGGCTTCGCCTTTACCACAGCCGGCGAGTCCGAACTCGCACCTTCCAGGAAGGTGACCTGGTCCTGCGACTGATCCAGGACAAGAAAGGCATGCACAAGCTCTCTCCACCTTGGGAGGTACCATTGGGCGAGTCCTGGGAAACGACGCCTACTACCTCATCGATGTCCTAGGAGACGGACAACTCGACGTCAAGCGACCATGGAATGTAAACCTCTTACGGAAGGTCTACACCTAGAACTCCAACATGTACCCCCCTCCCCGCTATGAAATAAAGAAGATCGATTTGCATAAATCGTGTTTACTCTCCATACCTTGTGCCACTCGCACTCGTACCAATAGTGTTACGCTACTCGCGAAAGTCAACCCTTGGTCACGCGATCAGCACAGCCAAGTAGTGCGATACGAGGGCACCGAAAAACTTTGGGCCTTGTGTCGTCCATGAAAAACGCCAACCCGGAGCCCCATCGGAGTCGCCCCGCTTGACTGGCTTTCCGAGCCAAGACGACTGCATTTGCTTCTAACAGTGACCCAGTCCTCCACATCCTTGGTGCAGCGACTCGAATGGCCAAGTACCACGCTCGAAGACTGACGCCAGTCCAAACACGAGCGACTAGGGAAAAACGCCAAGTACGAGAGTGCGTACTGTACTCGCCATGCGACTGATCCTACGGATCAAGTGGAGCGACGCGCTTACTACAACACGCCTCGTCCTCACCTACCTTGGGCATGCGACTAGAACGGCCAAGTACCATGCCGGGGAATCGGCTACCCGATCCCGTTCGTGCCCGGGAAAACGGCTAAGTATAGAGCACCCCTTGGGATCGCCACGCGACTGGCTCTTCAAGCCATGGCAAGTTGAACTCAACATACTAACAATTTAATAACATAGATACACGTAAAAACGAGCTAAACCCCACAAAAGGGCGGACACGCTCGGGGACTCGCACAATCCATAATCAAATAAAAAACTGACAAAAGCATCCTTGCATTCCTTAAGGAAGCAAAATGTGTTCGCTTACAAGGGTAGTTACATATATGTTACAACTAACACCACTCAGCAACCTAATCTATTATGTAGGCTTCGATGACAAGGCACCACCACTCATGCGGGTGCGGATAAAGGAAACCCACGGGTTCGAGGGGTACGTCGTGAGATCACCCACCATGGCCACTCGGAACGGCTGCTCCACCTTGAAATCGCGGTGCGCCGGCTCGGGGTCATTCGGGGCAACGACCGTCTCCTGGTACAGAATGAGGTCACCTATCGCCCATACCCGGTCGAAGTACACCGCGTCCTGCTCGGTAAACTTCAGCACTTCGGAGATCTCGACCGCGCCCGTCGACAAAGGGTACCCGCTAGTGACATCGTCAAGGTCGAAGTCGTCAGGGAAGTGCGCGAGCCCAAGGCTCAGTGCAGTCACAGCGCCACGACGGAAGGCCGACCGCGACATGAAATCAACAACAGCTGGGGCCTTCTCCAGGTAGCACTACACATCGACGAGGTCGCTGGGGATCACCTCTGTCGGCGAGATATCCTGAAGGAACGCTCGAATGCAGGTCGCTGACAGAGCGGAAGAGTCAACCAACGTGGTGACACATTGCAACGCGTCATACGACTACGCTTCGGCCACATCATCAATAATCCTCACTACAACACACAAGCAGACAGTAAGAAAGGCTCCAACAAAACAAAAACGACCCGCACGCTCGGGGATTCGCCAGTCACTCAAAGGAATAAAGAGCTCACCAATCAAAGGACGGTAGCTCCCCGTAACGAAGTCTTGAAGACCGGAGAGGTCATCCCAACGGCTGCCTTGGCCCTCCCATCGGCCGAGGTCGCCTCCGCCTTCGCGTCCTTGAGCTCCCGCTCCAAGTCGACGATCCGCTTTTCTGCGGCGCTCGAGGAAGATTGGTCAGCCGTCAGTTGCTCGGGGACCATGCCCTCACGGGCCTTCTCCACCGCGGCTGCATGACCCTCTACGTCAATAAAACCATAAGTACAAGATTCGCAAAAGACATCCTCGAAAACAAGCATGTGAAGCCCTTACCAGCAGTCGCCCGAAGCTGCCCGTTCGCCCCTTGAACGGAGTTGAGCTCCTTCTCCAGTTGCTCCTTGGCAGCCAATCGCTCTGTCGACTCGCGCTGAAGCCCCAACATAACAACAACAAAAAAATTCTAAGTGCCTAGCCACTGAAACTAAGTGACTAGCCATTCGGAGACTGGACGGAAAAAAATTACTAAGTGCCTAGCCGCTGAAATTCAGCGGTTAGCTACTCGGGGACTGGACAACGAAAAAATTCTAAGTGCCTAGCCACTGAAATTCAGCGACTAGCCACTCGGGGACTGGACATCAAAATCAATAAGGTTCCTACCGCTGAAATTCAATGGCCAGATCCTCGGGGACTGGACATACCTGGATGGCGGCACCTAGCATGCCATGAAGCTCCATTGCATCCACAGACGGGAGCACGAAAGGAGTGCGCCCGCGACGTTGGTCGACCTCCGTGCCGACGACCTCAGGCACCTGGCCCGATGGCGCTGACGCACTCGCCGTAGAGGCCATTGCTACAAAGCGAGGGAACATCACTACTGCAGCCCCCGCACCACTCAAGGTTGGGCCTGTCGCCCCTACCGACACCACGGGCTCCACCCGCTGCGACTACGCGTCCACTATGGCCTTCGAGGCCACATCTGCTCCAGTCGGAGCTTCGCTTGGGGAGACCACTAGATCGTCTGAAATTGTGACGACGTCTTTGCCCCTTGCCTTCTTTTCGCCCTCAATAGGCACTGCGACTTCGTATCTCTTCCTCTTCTTCGAGAGATCGACCGGCGCCCCAGGGGCACCCAACAGGACCTTGGCCACCGAGGGGTGGCCTATCTTCTTCACAACAGTCCTGCAATATGGCGACATCAGCGAGTTCGCCGGACAAACATAAGTTGGTTGTTCAACTCAAAGAGGTACTCACTTGGATACTGGGATGAAACGAAGGCCAGTGCGAATACTAGATGGCTTCTCCAATTCTGGCCCCAGCTTCCGGTTGAGGCCTGTCTCAAGCATGCTCTGGACCCAGGTCACCGAGGGATTCTTCATGGATGAAGCCGTGGCAGCAGGGTCCGCGGCAATCACTGCTGGCGCTCCCCTTGGTGGCGAGGCGCCCGCGGGTGGAGCGGCCTTGTGCCCGGTGACGGCAAAGGGCGATGGCAGTGATGCCAGCAGCACCTCACCTTCTACCATGGTCGCGTCGACCGCCACGGTTGCCTGTGCCAGCGCGCTGGCCCCAGCCTCCTCGGCCGTGCCGGTAGCTTTGGAGCTACTCGCGGACTGAGGCGGTGACACTGTCTTGGCTGGCCCCTTCTTCTTCTTCGGTGGCGGTTTCTTCTTCGATGGCATGGCCTGGCGTCGCGAGGTGTGCTCGGGGAGCTCGTCATCATCCTCGTCGTGAGCCTCGAGGCTCTTGCTAACCTCGAGCTCGCGTTGTCGCTGCCCACGGGTCTTTCAGACTGTGGGTGCGGCGACCTCCACGGCCTCGTTGTCATCGCCATTGTCATTTTCATCATCGTCGCCGCCGCCACCGTCATTTCTGATGCCGCCCTTGTTGGACGAAGACTTGCTCTCGTCCTCGGCGGAATCGTTCGAGTTCTCGTCATTAGTAGGCAGAAGCCAACCTTCCACCAGTTGGAACAACTGCAAATATAAAATGCGATTAGCACGAACTGCGACTGCAAATCTGCGACTCCGAAATGTATGAGAAGCTGGGAACTTACGGTCGGAGCCTTGCGCTTCGCGGTGTAAGGGGGAACCCCGGCTTTCACGTAGAGGTATTCTGCCTCGGTGATTTTCTTGAAGGCCAAGGTGTAATCGTTGAGCCTCCACTCGGCGGTGCAAGAATTCGTCGGGTCGTCCTTGCCCGTGTACTCATACATGCAGTGGGCGCGACTGGCCAGAGGCACTAGCCACCGCCCAAACCAACAGTTATACAAGTTGATCGTCTGGAGGCCCTTCTTCTCCAGGCTGCGGATTGTCTCCAGCATTTCGTCGACCACCATCCGCTGGTCGTGCGGAATCTTGGCGACTTGGAGCCGACGTGGCTCAGGCCGGTCGACGGAATACATTGGAAGCGCCACCTCGTCGTCTGGCGACGACTCGGTTATGTAGAACCAACTCTTCTTCCACTCGTGCGCCGACTTCTTCAGCAGCATCAGGTCGAAGAAGGAGGCCTTCAACTTCAACTGAAATATGAGGCCGCATGCGGCGAGCATCGGGCTGCCTGCCCCTTCGCGTCCGATCCTATCGTGTAACAGATCTTGCCATAGGGGGAAGTATGGCCGGCAGCCTAGGTAGCACTCGCAAAATGCCACAAATATGGCGAGTTGCTCGATGCTGCGCGGTCCTAGGTCTGACTGCTGGATGCCGTAGTAGGCGCAGAAGCGGCGAAGGAAGAGGGAGGTGGGGAATCTGAGCCCCCTCTCCAGGTGGCTGGTGAAGCATATGAACTCTCCGTCACGCGGATCTGGCACCACCTCTCCAGCCGCGGGGATGCACCACCTCCTGGCACGGAGAATCCCTACTTCCTTGAATGACTTCAGTAGCACCTCCGTTCATTTGGATCTCCCCCAAGGCTCCATCGGAGGCTCCATCGGTCGGAAGATCTAGGGTTGCAAATCGCTCTAGGTCGCTCTAATCGCTAAGGAGGAATGGAAGACTGGGGGACGCGCGAGATTGGAGGAAATGTGGGGATGACCGCTTGTCGCCCTTCACTCCCCTTATATAGCGGTTGTTACCCTCAATTCTCGGAGAGCTGTTACCGTGCGGTGATTACGCCGATATTACCGTTGGATTACCCAACGGCTAGTTTGACCAGTGCTGACGGTCCAACTTCATCTACTCGACTCGCCAGCTTTAGCGATCTGACTATTCGCCGAACCATTCGACATGTTGAGATTCGACTAGTCGCCGTTATTGCGACTCAGATAACAAGTTCCCCCTTTTATTCAGGCAGTCCACCGCCAATTCTATTGGGCGTCCAAGTTGGACATGCATACTCCGACTGCCAACGAACACCTTCGACGAATCAACGATGACCTCAGGGACTACTGATGGGGATATGACAAGTGGGGTATACCCGGCAGGACGTTTCCTATTGGCCCAAGCTGCCAGCGAGTGGGCCCGCGGGACGGCGACTGGATCAAGAGTCAACAGGGAGCCGGGCGACTGGAAGTTGGAGGCCCACAAGCGTAGCAAGGCCTAGTCGGATTAGGTCAAACACCCTCTGAATCCTTAACTAATTCGGTTGGAGATCTGTAAACCCTAGCAAGGTGAGTCTATATAAACCTCCCTAGGGTACGCATAAAGGACGTTCCATCATACACCCCTGCGACTCGCCGCCTAGCCGTCGAGCTCGCCCTTGTACTCTCTCAATAATACAATCTATTAGGAGTAGGTCTTTACCCTCCAGGGGACGAATCTGGGTAAACCCTCGTGTCTCCGCCCTCATCTCGCACCGCAGATGGCTGGCCGCCCTTGCACCTCGTTCTACTACTCGCTGCTGATTGCAGCATCTGCCGTGGCCATTCCCATGACAAAAAGAAACCGTGATTCGAAACCAGAAACTCCATTCGGCACCCTACCGGGACGGTGAATTGGGGGAGCATCATCGCCATCGTCATCACCAACGCTACTCCATCAACCATCCATGTTTCCCTCATCCATGAGTGAGTAATCCCCCGCTGTAGGCTATGGGGATGGTAGGGGTTGGATGAGTTCTATCATGTAATCGAGTAAGATTGTTAGGGCATGGTGCCTAGTATCTCTAATAGTGTTATTTGACTTTGTTGCAACTTGTTGTGCTTAATGCTTGTCACTAGGGCCCGAGTGCCATGATCTAACATCTGAACTTATAAGTGAATCATTATGATAGTATTTTTTGTGATCTTATCTACAAGTTGTGTACACATATCATTGTCTGGATCCAAAGGCCCCGAAGTGGCAGAAATTGGGACAACCGGAGGGGATGGCTTTGATGTGAGGATCACATGTGTTCACAGAGTGTTAATGCATTGCTCCGGTGCTCTATTAAAAGGAGCACCTTAATTGCCAGTAGTTCCCTTGAGGCCCCGCATCAACGGGCTGGCAGGACAAAAGATGTTGTGTAAGTTCTCATTGCGAGCATGCATGACTATATATGGAGCACATGCCTATGATTGTTTAGTACTTGGATGCTTATTCTTATTTATCTGCAATTTCCCTAGATCTTGAAATTACATGTTTGACCGTCCATGCAACGCCTATCCATCCATCCCTATCCCTACCGCGCTCATATCCTACTGTTCGCTACTACTATTACTATTGCTCTTGTTTTGCTGCTGCTGTCGCTTTGCTGTTGCTACTGATAAACATCTGTGAGAAAGAACTATTTCCAGGTGCAGCTGAATTGACAACTCAGGTGTTAAGGCTTGCAAGTATTCTTTGGTTCCCCTTTTGTTGAATAAATAAATTGAGTTATACTACCCTCGAAGACTGTTGCGATCCCCTATACTTGTGGGTCATCAAGACAATTTTCTGGCGCCGTTGCCGGGGAGCATAGCTTTATTTGTAAGTTCACTTGGATCTACTATTGTTCACTACTACTCCTTTCATCATGGGGAAGTCTCTTGATGGAAAGTTTCCTATTTTACCATCCACTACCAGAAGAGGTACAGTCCTAAACACCTCTGCTCCTCTTGATTCATCGTCTGTTATAAGTAAGGTTGTTACACCACCACCACATACTCATGCTACATACACTGCTACTACTACTGAATATGAAACTACTTTTGATACTCATGATATTACTTCTACTGTGCTTGTTGCGAGTGGTTCAATAGGTCCTTTCCTAGATGCTACTATGGATAGTCTAGGAAATACTGAAACTCCTAGTGAAGACACTGTTACACCTGTTAGCTCACCCGAGTCTAGAGAGAGACATGATATTAATGATGGTTACATTGAGTTTACTGATGAATTTATTGAAGAGTGTAGGAACACACATGGTTCTAGTGCTATTAAGTGTCTCCTTGGGAGATGTACTATTATTCCTAAACTATCCTCTGATCCTAAGCTTTCCACCTCTCCCATTGATATTAAAGATAAAGATTATGATTTCACTCTTGATTTATCCTATTTAGACATTGTTTAGAAAGAACCTTTTTGTGGGACTGAAAATGAGAGTGTTGTAGCTCATATGAATGAGCTTTCCACTATGATTGCTTTATTCTCTGATGATTTTAAGATACGTAAGTACTTTGTTACTACGATCTTCCCTTTTTCACTAAGAGGAGAAGCTAAATCTTGGTTTAATAGATTACCTCCTGGTTCCATTGATAGCCCTTATTGCTTCTTTTTTCCAGAAATATTTTTCTCCCAGTGCTAGACATGCTGCTTTGCAGAGACTTTTTATTTTAAATAGGGAGAATAAGAGAAATTGCCTGAGTCATGGACAAGGTTCTGTGCCTTGATTCATGCACATCCTAGATGTCCATTACCTAAAAATGAGCTTCTTGATATTTATTATAATAGACTAACTGATGATTCTAGGACATACCTAGATAGCTTTGTTGATTGTGTTTTTAGGAAAAGAACTCCTAAAGATGATGAAGAATTAATGGATAAAATAAGCAATAATTATGATGATTGGACTTCAACTGAGCTAAATACACCTGAGCCTATTACTCCTGAACCAGTTGTGCCTGAACCAGTTCCAACACCAACACCAAAGAAAAGGGGAGTTATTGCATTAAATGATGAAGTTATGAAAGAAGCTAAGAAATGTCTTAAGGAGAAAGGTATTAGAGCTGAAGATGTGAAGAATCTACCTCCTATAGAAGAATTATGCAAGCCAATTCCCCACTCATCCACTATTGAGGTAAACTCTCTCCACTTTGATGAAGGTGATATTCCCTATGGTAAGCCTCCTGATCAATGCTTAGAGGAACTTGACACATTGATTGTTAACACAAGGTAATTTTAATAAACAAGATCAGAATCATTTATTGGAAAACTCTAGAGCTATTAATGAGTTGAAAGATATTATGGAAAGAACTAATAATGATATTAAAATGCTTTGTAAACACTTTCAAATGTTTCAAACTCGAATTGATCAACTTGCTAAGGAACAAAAATATATGCTAGTTAATGCCTCAGGAGATAAACATGCTTATGGAATTAGAACTAGGAGTGGTATAGCTACACAAGATCCTTTATATCCTGAAGGACACCCTAAAAGAATTGAGCAGGATTCTCAACAAGGTGAAAGTAGTGGTAGTCCTCGTAAGAGAAATAAAAAGAAACATAAAATAGTTGAGGAACCACTTGAACCTGCTGTAGATCCTAATAGTATATCTGTCTCTGATGCTGAAACTGAGAGTGGTAATGATAAAAATGATGCTCCTGATAAGGTGGAAGTTGAGGAAGAACCGGAGGAGCACACTAAGAACACTAGGTACACTAAGGAGGATTTTATAGCTAAAAAACATGGTACTAAGAGAGAACCTTGGGTGCAGAAACCTTTGCCTTTTCCAAATAAGAAACACAAGTCAAAGGAGGAAGAACACTTCAACAAGTTTTGTGAGTGGATGAAACCTTTATTCTGCAAATTCCTTTGACTGATGCTATTAAGTTGCCTCCTTATTCAAAGTATATGAACGATATTGTCTCTAATAAAAAGGAAGATTCCTAATGAGGAGATCTCTACTTTGCTTGCTAATTATTCCTTCAACGGTAAGGTTCCAAAGAAACTTGGTGATCCAGGTATACCAACTATTCCTTGCTCTATTAAGAATAATTATGTTAGAACTTCTTTATGTGATTTGGGAGCTGGAGTTAGTGTTATGCCTTTTTCTCTCTACAAGAGACTCCAACTAGAAAAGTTGATACCAACTGATATATCTTTGCAAATGGCTGATAAGTTAACTACTATTCCTGTTGGTATATGTGAGGATGTTCCTATTCAAGTGGCTCGTAATTTCTTGGTTTGAACTGATTTTGTTGTGCTTGAAATGCCTGATTGTCAACACCCGGATTTTTCAATCCTAGATTCCTGTTGTGCCATACATCGCAATCCCAGGATTACCATTTTTGCGAGACATAACAGAATTGGATACCATAGTACTTCATCCATTACAAACGATACATAAGTTCTTACACAAATAGGGATCTCATGATCCAGTTCTTAATACGACATCAACCAGCGGAATACGTAATAATAACGGTAGCGTAGGCGAAGCTCCATCTTCGGGGTCACAGGCAATGCTGACGATGGGAGGATGATCCTAGTTGTCGTAACCTTCCTGGGGTCCATCTTCCAGGTACTCCTCTTCATAGGCTGGCCATGGGAATAGCCAGGGACAAAGCCATGAGTACTCTTTAAGTACTCGCAAACTAATACTAACAAGTAAAGGGGTTTTTTGGATAATAGGACACTAGGCTCTAGGGTTGTTTTGCAAAAGCCAGATTTATCTCTACTAAGTTCCAAAGCTGGTCACAATTTTATAACTCCTAAGTGGGAACTTGTAATTCAGGTCACAACTCTGTTGTGGTTAAGTCAAAGTATCAATTCATTTCTCAAGTCATTTTGAAAAGTCTGACGGGGGAACAGTATGGCCACTCCAACTGTCCATAACTGCGGACGCGGCTATTCGAATAGTTTGACACTCTGCAGAGATTGTACACTTTCACCACAACATTCGATACATCCGTCAGGAAGAAATCCTGAATTCACCATACTCAGTATGCGGATAATCAATCCTAACCTTTCAATTACACGCCCTAGTATAAGCACCTCTCCTGTGAGTTTGGCCTCCCAACCATGACCACTGTCATCTTGGGTACTGCACAGGTGGACAATCTTCACAAGGCAGCCTCAGCTCAGACCTTGGCCGGGAGGGACTAATACTAAGGTATATAAGTTTCCAGTCAAGCCCTACCCAATATTCGGGTATTGTGGTTGTACGCTAAAATTGGAATGGTATCGCATCCAGACAACCATCAGTTTTATAAAGGGCTAATGCTCATGCCTCAACATTTTCATCACCAAAATCATCAAGTGTTTGGAAACACATGTCCAAAACATTTCAATAGAATGATCCATCATTCCAAGGTTTTCATAACCATTTTTCCACCAAGTATTCCCATTTAAAGTTGATCCAGTTTTAAGCTTAGCACTAGCATCTACAGGTGGGGGTAGTACTAATGAGGGGTGGTAAATAGTGGGATTTCACTAAGTACAACCTTATATCTTAGGCTGATATCAAGGTTTCTAGCTTAGGCCAAATTTTATGCTCTTTATGCAAACTTCAGCACAACTGTCTGGTATCTACCCAAACTCTTAGGTAAACTCTAAGTATGCTTTGATAAAGAAATAAAGTAAAAAGCTTGCCATAAAACTAGGATTCGTTTACAAGTAGGTAGGATCACAAGTATGGGTTGGTGGCATCAGTAGGGTATCTTGCAAGGGTGAGCTTGCACAATATCAGTATAAGCTTGCATAGGTATAGTATCTTGCAAGTGTTAGCTTGCACATTCACTAGTAGTATTAGGCTTGCCTTGTGCAGAGCAGTGGTTGAAGTTTTCCTCGGCTTCCTCTTCGTAGTATCCTCCTTCCTCCTCGTAGTATCCTTGGTCGGTACTAGCGTCTATGAATAAATACGAGGTACACAATCACCAAAAAATACTTAACTACTTGCAATCACCACATACAAGGGTCCTATGGATGATCTAGCATCATCCCTAACATTACAAGGTTAAGGCTTGATTTAATTCTTTTTATTTTTAGAAAAGTAATTTCTACTCATTGAAAAACTACTTAAGATTTAATATTCTCCAAACCAAATATGGGATCATGTTGACACATGTCATCACCACATATTGTAGTCCATGGGAAGATGATTTAAAGTGGTGTCACAATTTAATAAGGTTTTACCCTTTTATTTTAATTAATTAAAGTGCCTAGAAATGCTTATGTAGCATTCTTTTATTCCTTGAACAATATTTCTGCAAGTAAACCTATATATTTTTATATATTCTGAAAGGTATGGTTAAATGTGATTTTTGAGAGTTGGAATCAATTCAAAAGCTTTTATGGTTTAAATTTGAAAAATGTTTGAATGCAGAAAAGCTTCTGCCTTGGTATTTTTGCTATGGGTGATCTACAGATCCAAATGACTTGAATCCAACGGGCTTGGATTAAGCATTCACAGACCTTTCCAACAAAATTGGTTTCATACAATTTGGTGCACTGAATCGATCTGGGTTGATTTTTGAAGTTGGGTACAGAAGTGTATTTGAAATTAAAAAGAAAAACGTTTAATTTGAATTGCTGGGCTGCGCGGGAAATTCTAACGGGCCGGCCTGCTAAGCGCAGCGCTCCCGCGGGCTGCTTAAGTGGGTGTCCCCACTCGTCAGTGACACGGGGCTGGGAGAAGCGGTATGGGGCGACGTGGATCGTTCGATCTAGTTCTAATCTAACGACTGAGGGTCATCGTCGACGCGAGACAGCTCCGGCGAGAACGAAACCTAGCGCGGCCAGTGAGGGGTGCTGGGGGCTCACCGGTGTACGGGCGAGGGTCGGCGAGGCGGGCAAACGACGAAGTCGACGACGGCGAACCTTCTAGTACCGGTGGCTTCTCCTTGGGCGGCTCCAATCGCTGGCTTCCTTCTTCTCCAGAGGCGGCAGGCCCCGGTGAAATTCCGGCGAGGTGGTGCTCGGCTTGCTCTGAGAATGGTGTGGCACGGTCAGTGGGGAGAGGGGAGTGAGATGGTTTTAAGAAATCGTGCGGGGGTGGCCTCTATTTATAGTCGAGCGAGGGGACCGTCGGGGCGCACGGTGAGCTCGTCGGGGGCGACGTTATAGGCGACTAATGGCATGGGCAAGGGTAGGGGACGGTGCTGTGTCTCCTGGCGATGCTCAACGACATGGTCGCGAGGCATGGGGTGGTGTGGGTTGGTCTGGAATGGGCGGTGCTCTGCGCGACAGAGGCGGCGTCTTCGACGGCGGGCGGTGGCTATATGGCACGGGGCGGCAAACGGGGATGTCTGGCGGTCTCCTGGGTCGGTGGTGATCGTGTGTGCACGCGGTGAGGGCGGCGCGTGGTCTGTGGGTGATGGTCGAGGGTGGTTCTCTGGCGCACGCTCGGCATGGTCTGGGCTTGTCTTGTGCTCGTGGTCCAGGGCTTGGCAACGCTCGCGGCTAGGACAGGCAGTGGCGGTGGACGGTGGGCTGCCTCCCAGACAAGGTTGGCATGGCTAGTTCTTCCTCTATCCTGTTGTCCACAATGGGGTGGCATTGAGGTGCTCGGCTGTTCACCATTAATGGCAATGGCAAGCTCATAGGGGTGCTAGTGTTGGGCTAATCTTTCTAGATGATCTACTGAGTTGTGTGTGAGCTAACTAGGGAACAAGTTAGGCTCAAAACACTGCACATTATAGTGTTTGATGTTTTGTTTGATTTGTGTCTGCAACCTGTTTGATGAAATGGCCGCATGAAATCAAGTTTTGAATTTTGAAATGATTTTTGGTGGGTTTGCTAGATTGGTTCTGGTGAGTCTGCAGATGCTTGGGTTTTGAAAGTTGATCTTGTTTGAGTGGGTTTTAGAAAAGTGGGATCTTCCCATATGAAGAAGATTCAATTTTGAATTGTCATTTAAACTATGCATTTGAAAGTTTCTGGATGATCACAAAGTGGCCCTTGATAACTTGTTATGATTACATTCAAGGGGTGCAAAGATCCAGAAAAGTTTCTGTTAGGTTTTGAAAGTTTGAGACAGCCAAAGTAGGCATGGGAGTTAAATTGGCCAAAATGACCATTCACTTCATATATTTGTTTTGATTTACTTGTCTTTAGGAAAAGTGTGAGAAATGTTTTATATGATGTTTATTTCACCTAAGAAACATTTTACAAGCAATGGATCACATAAACAAGGTGGTTTTTAAAGAAATTCAAAATCCATGCATACACATATACATGCATTCATGGGTTTACTTAGAAAAGTTTTTGTTAACCCTAATCTTGATGATTAGTGTTTGATGATCTAAGTTTGGTATTTTTGGGATGTTACAAACCTTCCCCCCTAAACAAAATCTCGTCCCGAGATTTGAAAAAGGACGAAAAGATTACCTAGGATTTGAAGAGATCTGGAAACTCCGTCCTGATGTGATCTTCGCGTTCCCGCGTAGCTTCCTCTTCTGTGTGGTTGCTCCACTGAATCTTGAGAAACTTGATGCTTCGGGTTCGGGTAGTTCGAAAGGCTTCTTCCAATATACGGATGGGTACTTCGGGATAGGTCAGGTCATCGTTGATCTCTATGGTCCGGTGATCGATATTCTTGAACACTTCGGTCTTCTCGGGGACTTCGGACACTTGCGAAGTAACGAGATATGGAACACATTGTGCACAGCTGACATCTCTTCAGGTAGTTCCAATTGATAAGATACCTCTCCTCGACGGTTCAAAATTTTGAAAGGTCTGATATATCTGGGGGCTAACTTTCCTTTGAGTTGGAAATGCTGCATTCCCTTCAATGGTGACACTTTCAGATAAACAAAATCTTCGATGTTGAAGGCGAGGTCTCGACGTCTCTTGTCGGTGTAACTCTTCTGTCGGGATTGGGCTGTCTTGAGGTGCTCACGAATCTTGTGAACCTTCTCTTCTGCTTCTCGTAGGATGTCGGGTCCGAAGATATGACTCTCTCCTACTTCCGACCAGTTCAAAGGGGTGCGGCACTTTCTTCCGTACATGAATTCAAATGGGGCCATTTGTAAACTGGCTTGGTAACTGTTGTTGTAGGAAAATTCTGCAAACGGCAGACAATCTTCCCATTTGGACCCATATTCTAGCACATATGCTCTAAGCATATCTTCGAGTATTTGGTTTACTCGCTCTGTTTGTCCATCGGTCTGAGGGTGATACGCGGTACTGAAATCTAGGCGGGTTCCTAAACCTTCTTAGACTTTCTTCCAGAATCTCGAGGTAAACTGAGTTCCTCGATCCGATACTATATTCTTGGGGACTCCGTGCAAACTAACGATCCTAGCGATATACAACTCTGCTAGCTTCAAACTCTGATAGGTAGTTTTAACGGGCAAGAAATGGGCGACTTTGGACAACCTGTCCACTATGACCCAAATAGAGTCATTTCCCCTACTAGAAGTAGGTAGTCCAGTGATAAAGTCCATTCCTATAGAATCCCATTTCCATTACGGAATCTTCAAAGGTTGCAACAATCCAGCGGGTCTTTGATGTCCTGCCTTGACTCGCTGACATATATCACACTTGGCGATATAGCTTCCGATTTCTCTCTTCATCTTATGCCACCAAAATTGCTCTTTCAAATATTGATACATCTTAGTTCCTCCAGGATGGATAGAATAAAGAGTATCGTGAGCCTCTTTCAAGATAACTTCTTTCAACTCAGAATCTGATGGTACACAAAGGCGTCCTTTGTACCACAAAACTCCTTCTTCGTCCTCGGTGAATCCGGGTACTTTGCCTGTACCGATACGACGCTTGATTCCGTCGATACTAGCATTTCCTTTTTGTGCCTCTTTAATCTGACAGATCAAAGTGGGCTGAGGTTCTATGCTATCCAAAAATCCTTCACTTACTAATTCCATTCGAAAATCTTCCATCTCTTTGTGCAAACTTGGTTGCTCCTTCAAAATCATGGAGTTCAAGCACGCAAGAATGCTAAGGGCATCGGCTACCACATTGGATTTACCAGGGTGATAGTGAATGTCCAGGTCGTAATCCTTGATGAGCTCAATCCATCTTCTCTGCCCCATATTCAGCTCCTTCTGAGTGAATATATACTTTAGGCTCTTGTGATCCGAATAAATCTCACAATGGTTTCCCATCAGGTAATGTCTCCATGTCTTCAGGGCTAGAACTACGGTTGCGAGTTCGAGGTCCTGGGTTGGGTAATTTTGTTCATGTTGCTTCAATTGTCGCGATAGATAAGATATAACTTTGCCTTCTTGCATTAGCACACATCCGAGACCAATCTTGGATGCGTCACAATACACATCGAAGGGCTTCGTGATATCCGGCATGATCAAGATTGGGGCTGAAATCAATCTCCTTTTGAGTTCTTGAAAACTCGCTTCACACTTGTCGGTCCATTCAAACTTCTTGTCCTTCTTCAGCAATTGGGTCATGGGTCTAGCGATACTAGAGAATCCTTCTACGAATTTGCGGTAATATCCCGCCAATCCGAGAAAAGCGCGAACTTGGGTTTGAGTGGTTGGGGCTTGCCAATCTTCTACATCTTTCACTTTGGCAGGGTCAACGGCAATTCCTCCAGCTGATACAATGTGACCGAGGAATCCTACTTCAGAACTGTAATTCACATTTGCTGAACTTGGCATACAACTGATGCTCTCTAAGGGTTCCAAGAATGGTCCTTAGGTGTAGCTCATATTCTTCTTCTGATTTGGAATAAATCAGAATGTCATCGATGAAAACAATGACAAACTTATCCAGGAAGTCCATAAAAATCTTATTCATGAGGTTCATGAAATAAGCGGGGGCATTGGTTAATCCAAAAGACATGACTGTATACTCATACAATCCATATCTAGTGGTAAAGGCAGTATTTGGAATATCCTCTGCACGAATTTTGAGTTGATGATAGCCAGTTCTAAGATCAATCTTAGAAAACACCTGGGCACCGGTCAACTGATCAAACAAATCTTCTATCTTAGGCAAGGGGTACTTATTCTTGATGGTGACATCATTCAACTTCCTATAATCCATACACAAACGGTTACCTCCATCCTTCTTGTCCACAAACAAGACAGGTGATCTCCATGGGGACGCACTCGGTTGAATTAATCCGATTGCCAACATGGAATCCAGTTGCTTCTTCAGTTCTTCTAGTTCTGACGGGTTCATACTATAGGGTCACTGGGCTATGGGTCCTGTTCCGGGGATTAGTTCGATGATAAACTCGATATCCCGATCTGGGGGCATACCGGGTAAAACATCTGGAAATACATCGGGGTATTCGCAGACTATCCGAACTTGGTCAATGGTAGGTTGGGCTAGAATCTTGTTACACTTGAATTGGCGAGGTAAGGTTTCAGATATATGCTCAACTGATATTCCGGTCGTACTGGTCATGGTGATGGCTTTCTTGGCACAGTCAATCAATCCTTTATGTTTGGACATCCAATCCATTCCTAGTACTACTTCCAAACCTTTAGTTCCGAGTACTATTAGGTTAGCATAAAAATCTATGCCATGGATTCGTATAGGGACGGCCTTGCAAATTTGCCTAGCCTTGGTGGTTGATCCAGGAATTTGTACAATCATCACATGCTTCAATTTGGTTGGTTGAATTTTACTAGTGCAAGAAAATTATTCGGTGACAAATGAATGCGATGCACCAGAATCAAAAAACACTCTTGCAAGTACTGAATTAACAGAAAACATACCCAAAGACGTGACTGGCGCTTCGAGCTTCTTCAAGATGCATGAGAAAAGACGGCCATTTGTTGAGTGAATTCCATGGGGAAAATCTTCTCCTGGTTGGACACGACGCTGCCGAAATGGGACATTGGTATTAGGGGCTGTAGCATTCTTCTTGTTGGGGCACTCGTTAGAATAGTGGCCTTTATTTCCACAGTCATAACAGGTCACTTGTGACTTGTCCTTAGCTGCAACAGGCACAACATTGCTTCCAGTCCTCGTGGCAGTGTTGGGGTTGTCGGTAGCATTGTTGGTGTTGAACTTGGGTGGGGCACGGGTGAAATTGCTATAGTTTCCGGGGTTGTTGTGATTTCCTACGGGTCTAGGTTTTCCACAGTTGGGATCGGTTGGACGGGTCATAGGGGGTCTGTTGGTTCTTGGGGCAAATCCTGGAGATGGGTTGGGGCGATACTTTGGGGTCTGATGGGTTCCTGGTTGATGCATCATGCGACGCTTGTAGTTCTCATTGGCTTGGTTGATCTTTCCTTCCATCTGGATAGCAGAGTCGACAAGGGCTTCAATATCAACAAAGGGGATATTGACTAACACCGTCTGCATCTCGTCATGCAAACCATTCAGGAATCTTTCTTTCTTCTTGGCTTCGGTGTCTATCTCGTCCGGGGCATACCTAGCTAATGACAAAATTTTGTCACGGTATTCCACTACAGTCATACTTCCTTGTTTCAATTCTCTGAACTCGTCTCTCATTCTCTTGATCAAACCTGGTGGCACATGGGTTCTACTAAACTTGACCTTGAATTCCTCCTGTCATCATCGCCTCCGTCATTGCACGAACACTGTTCCACCATGCCCTGGCATCTCCGGCTAGATAATGGGTGGCGAATAGGACTTTCTCGTTGGCTTCCACTCCTTCTACTTCTAAGTTATTTTCCATGGTTTGCAGCCAATCATCGGCGTCTAGGGGTTCTTCTGACTTGGTAAAAACGGGTGGGTTGGTATTCTGGAAATTCTTGAGCTTAGATCCATGGTTGTCCTGATTTCCATGGCCTTGGTTGTTGTGGGCTAGTTGGGCTATCTGTTGCAGAGTGGCTAGGTTGGCTTGACGTTCCGCTCTTTCAGCTTCGCGGTCAGAAGTCAACATTTGCAGGATCTGCAACATCGGGTCCGGGGCTGAACCACTTCCTCCACGTGGCATCTGAAGATTGATATAGATCATGAGAAAAGAGGGAAATTTCTAAGGTTTTGGGTCTTTGAAAAGTTTTTAGAGTTTGACTCAGGTTTTCTAGCAACTTTCTTTTTCATTCAATCACTCATATCGCACAGTACAACACACACCACAACAAAGAAAAACAGATGGTTTTAAGAACCATTCTGGAAACTACAATACAGTGGGACCGACTACTACTCACTACGCTAGTGCTCAGTGCTACTACTCCTCGGAGTCTGTGGCTTCATCATCTTCAGGATCATCGATGAAGTCGAAATCATCCTCATCGGTGAAGAAGTCCATGGCCTGATCCTCCAGAAAGTCATCGTCATCGCTGAGATAGGAGTAAGGGTCTCCACGAAGATCCTCTCCGGCATTCTCCCTTTCCTCTAAATGCATGTCTCTCTCGTGGATGGTCTCTTCCAGAGATGAGATGCGATGGCGAAGACGGGCAATAATGCGCTCCTTCTTGTCGAGCTGACGGCGGCGAGACTTGCGATCCTTTGTTAGCATGGCGATGGTCTGGTCCTTCGTCTTGATGATGGCAGACTTGTGGTTGCGATAGTCACGGCGGTTGTCCAACTCCTGCCGACGATCATACATCATGAAGCTAAGGTGGTCCAATTGAGTCTTCACCGGGTGGTATGGGGCTTCCGGTGGTTGGCCATTGGCATCACGCCTTGGGCAAAACTCAAAGCAGTACCCTTGATCCGATTGATGCTCGCCCACACGCGGAAAGAGCTTCTGCATTGCTCGGCAAGTCCATCGAGCCAGTTGTTTTCCTCAAGGTAAACTGAATTCCTCCGCAGATGGGAGGTTCAATCTTTCCTCGGAGACTTGCAACAATTAGCCACCGCATCCTCTCCTCCTTGATCATTGAGCCGAGCTCCAAGAACTCGGGTGTGGACGCCCAAGTTCAAAGCTGATCCAGATCCCTCTCAAAGATAAGGTCTCCACCATTTCCGAGTTGGTAAAACTAGCTGTACTTCACGTCCATCTATAAAAATAGAGGATGAGTAGATTAGCAGAGTGATCAAGTGTGTCAAAATTTTATCTATTTTGCAAAAGTTTTTGGGGAACATGAAGTTTTATTAAAGAATTCAAGGGGGTAAGAATGAGAATAAGTTTTCGTAAATATTTTTGTTCTTTGGTTTTGAAACTAAGTTTATCGTTCAACGTCCAATCTATCTAGGGTATCCTATGGTCAGGATGGCTCTGATACCAACTTGTCAACACCCGGATTTTTCAATCCTAGATGCCTGTTATGCCATACATCGCAATCCCAAGATTACCATTTTTGCGAGACATAACAGAATTGGATACCATAGTACTTCATCCATTACAAACGATACATAAGTTCTTACACAAATAGGGATCTCATGATCCAGTTCTTAATACGACATCAAGCAGCGGAATACGTAATAATAACGGTAGCGTAGGCGAAGCTCCATCTTCGTGGTCACAGGCAATGCTGACGATGGGAGATGATCCTAGTTGTCGTAACCTTCCTGGGGTCCATCTTCAAGGTACTCCTCTTCATAGTCTGGCCATGGGAATAGCCAGGGACAAATCCATGAGTACTCTTTAAGTACTCGCAAACTAATACTAACAAGTAAAGGGGTTTTTGGATAATAGGACACTAGGATCTAGGGTTGTTTTGCAAAAGCCAGATTTATCTCTACTAAGTTCCAAAGCTGGTCACAATTTTATAACTCCTAAGTGGGAACTTGTAATTCAGGTCACAACTCTGTTGTGGTCAAGTCAAAGTCTCAATTCATTTCTCAAGTCATTTTGAAAAGTCGTGCGGGGAACAAGATGGCCATCTAACTGTCCATAATCATGACACGGCTATTCGAATAGTTTGACACTCTGCAGAGATTGTACATTTTCACCACAACATTCGATACATCCGTCAGAACAAATCCTGAATTCACCATACTCAAGATGCGGATAATCAATCCTAACCTTTCAATTACACGCCTAGTATAAGCACCTCTCCTGTGAGTTTGGCCTCCCAACCATGACCACTTCATCTTGGGTGCTGCAGTGGACAATCTTCACAAGGTAGCCTCAGCTCAGACCTTGGCCGGGAGGGACTAATACTAAGGTATATAAGTTTCCAGTCAAGCCATACCCAATATTCGGGTATTGTGGTTGTACGCTAAAATTGGAATGGTATCGCATCCAGACAACCATCAGTTTTATAAAGGGCTAAGGCTCATGCCTCAACATTTTCATCACCAAAATCATCAAGTGTTTGGAAACACATGTCCAAAACATTTCAATAGAATGATCCATCATTCCAAATTTTCATAACCATTTTTCCACCAAGTATTCCCATCTAAAAGTTGATCCAATTTTAAGCTTAGCACTAGCATCTACAGGTGGGGGTAGTACTAATGAGGGGTGGTAAATAGTGGGATTTCACTAAGTACAACCTTATATCTTAGGCTGATATCAAGGTTTCTAGCTTAGGCCAAATTTTATGCTCTTTATGCAACCTTCAGCACAACTGTCTGGTATCTACCCAAACTCTTAGGTAAACTCTAAGTAAGCTTTGATAAAGAAATAAAGTAAAAAAGCTTACCATAAAACTAGGATTGGTTTACAAGTAGGTAGGATCACAAGTATGGGTTGGTGGCATCAGTAGGGTATCTTGCAAGGGTGAGCTTGCACAATATCAGTATAAGCTTGCATAGGTATAGTATCTTGCAAGTGTTAGCTTGCACATTCACTAGTAGTATTAGGCTTGCCTTGTGCAGAGCAGTGGTTGAAGTTTTCCTCGGCTTCCTCTTCGTAGTATCCTCTTTCCTCCTCGTAGTATCCTTGGTCGGTACTAGCGTCTATGAATAAATACAAGGTACACAATCACCAAACAATACTTAACTACTTGCAATCACCACATACAAGGGTCCTATGGATGATCTATCATCATCCCTAACATTACAAGGTTAAGGCTTGATTTAATTCTTTTTATTTTTAGAAAAGTAATTTCTACTCATTGAAAAACTACTTAAGATTTAATATTCTCCAAACCAAATATGGGATCATGTTGACACATGTCATCACCACATATTGTAGTCCATGGGAAGGTGATTTAAAGTGGTGTCACAATTTAATAAGGTTTTACCCTTTTATTTTAATTAATTAAAGTGGCTAGAAATGCTTATGTAGCATTCTTTTATTCCTTGAACAATATTTCTGCAAGTAAACCTATATATTTTTATATATTCTGAAAGGTATGGTTAAATTTGATTTTTGAGAGTTGGAATCAATTCAAAAGCTTTTATGGTTTAAATTTGAAAAATGTTTGAATGCAGAAAAGCTTCTGCCTTGGTATTTTTGCTATGGGTGATCTACAGATCGAAATGACTGAATCCAACGGTCTTGGATTAAGCATTCACAGACCTTTCCAACAAAATTGGTTTCATCCAATTTGGTGCACTGAATCGATCTGGGTTGATTTTTGAAGTTGGGTATAGAAGTGTGTTTGAAATTAAAAAGAAAAAGGTTTAATTTGAATTGTCTTTGCAAGGAAATTCTAACGGGCCGGCCTGCTAAGCGCAGTGCTCCCGTGGGATGCTTAAGTGGGTGTCCCCACTCGTTAGTGACACGGGGTTGGGCGAAGCGGTATGGGGCGACGTGGATCGTTCGATCTAGTTCTAATCTAACGGCTGAGGGTCATCGTCGACGCGAGACAGCTCCGGCGAGAACGAAACCTAGTGCGGCCAGTGAGGGGTGCTGGGGGCTCACCGGGGTACGGGCGAGGGTCGGCGAGGCGGGCGAACAACGAAGTCGACGATGGCGAACCTCTTGGTACCGGTGGCTTCTCCTGGGGCGGCTCCAATCGCTGGCTTCCTTCTTCTCCAGAGGCGGCGGGCTCCGGTGAAATTCCGGCGATGTGGTGCTCGGATTGCTCTGAGAATGGTGTGGCACGGTCAGTGGGGAGAGGGGAGTGAGATGGTGTGAAGAAATCATGCGGGGGTGGCCTCTATTTATAGTCGAGCGAGGGGACCGTGGGAAGACGGTGAGCTCGTCGGGGCGTTACAGCGGCTAATGGCATGGGCAAGGGTAGGGACGGTGTTGTGTCTCTGGCGATGCTCAACGACATGGTCGCGAGGCATGGGGCGTGGTTTGTTCTGAATGGGCGGTGCTCTGCGCAGGCGGCGTCTTCGACGGCGGTGGCTATATGGCATGGGGCAAACGGGATGTCTGGCGGTCTCTGGTCGGTGGTGATCGTGTGCACGCGTGAGGCGGCGATGCATGGGTGATGGTCGAGGGTGGCGCTCTGGCGCACGCTCGGCATGGTCTGGGCTTGTCTTGTGCGCGTGGTCTAGGGCTTGGCAACGCTCGTGGCTGGGACAGGCAGTGGCGGTGTACGGTGGGTTGCCTCCCAGACAAGGTTGGCATGGCTAGTTCTTCCTCTAGCCTGTTGTCCACAATGGGGTGGCATTGAGGTGCTCGGCTGTTCACCATTAATGGCAATGGCAAGCTCACAGGGGTGCTAGTGTTGGGCTAATCTTTCTAGATGATCTACTGAGTTGTGTGTGAGCTAACTAGGGAACAAGTTAGGCTCAAAACACTACACACTATAGTGTTTGATGTTTTGTTTGATTTGTGTCTGCAACCTGTTTGATGAAATGGCCGCACGAAATCAAGTTTTGAATTTTGAAATGATTTTTGGTGGGTTTGCTAGATTGATTCTGGTGAGTCTGCAGATGCTTGGGTTTTGAAAGTTGAGCTTGTTTGAGAGGGTTTTGGAAAAGTGGGATCTTCCCATATGAAGAAGATTCAATTTTGAATTGTCATTTAAACTATGCATTTGAAAGTTTCTGGATGATCACAAAGTGGGCCTTGATACCTTGTTATGAGTACATTCAAGGGGTGCAAAGATCTAGAAAAGTTTCTGTTAGGTTTTGAAAGTTTGAGACAGCCAAAGTAGGCATGGGAGTTAAATTGGCCAAAATGACCATTCACTTCATATATTTGTTTTGATTTACTTGTCTTTAGGAAAAGTGTGGGAAATGTTTTAGATGATGTTTATTTCACCTAAGAAACATTTTACAAGCAATGGATCACACAAACAAGGTGGTTTTTAAAGAAATTCAAAATCCATGCATACACATATACATGCATTCATGGGTTTACTTAGAAAAGTTTTTGTTAACCCTAATCTTGATGATTAGTGTTTGATGATCTAGGTTTGGTATTTTTGGGATGTTACACTGAAGATGATAATATGTCTATTATTCTTGGGAGACCTTTTTTAATACTGCAGGTGCTGTCATCAATTGTAATCAAGGAAAAGTAACATTTAATATTAATGACAAAGAGCATACTATCTATTTCCCCAAAAAGGATGCTAAGAGATATTGCCTGAATTCCATTGAAAATATTGAGAGCATCAAGGTTGGAGAAATATATTGTGCCATTCCACAAGAACGTTTTGAAACTATTATGATTGGGACTATTGCTATCAAGTTTGAGGTAACATAATCACTTGGTGGAATGCAAAGTTTTGTGTCATATAATATTGTTTTGGTAACAAGACTTGATCAACCTTGTTAACAAAGGGATTTTAATGAACAAAACAACGCTTTCACTATGGTTATACTTGCTCACTTTTACTTTTCTCCTTCCTAGTCTTTGTCTTTTATCTTGTTAGCTTGTTAGAGTGTCTTAGAACTTCTGTAGTTTTGGTTTTGGTTTGATTTTGCTTCTTCTAAAAATATTTTCTGCGAGAAAATCAATTTTCATACCCTGAAAAGTGGCCAAAAATAAAGTTTCCCGAAAAATCCCAGAAAATTCATAATAAAATTTTCCTCGAAAAAAGGGGCAGAGGGACACCTGGAGTGGCCCAGGGGGGCCCACCAGGCCAGCACACCCCTGGGTAGCACGGCTAGCCCCCAAGTGGCGCCTGGCCAGGGTATGGCCCACCCGTGGCCCTCCAAGATGCCTCCTCCTAGCCATCTTATTTCTCTCTCCTAAAAACACTGGAAAACTTTCTCATGCTCGAGTTCCTGCTGTTCTTGCTCCCGATTTTCGATCTCCTTGCTCAGCCCATCTTTGCTGCTGATTTTTGGAGGGAGTGCTCCTTGGTATGTTCCTCCTCCGCTTGTCCAATTAGATTTGTGATTGGTAGATTGTATCTTGAGTATTTTGCTGCTATAGGTGTCAAGTTGTGTGAGATTGCATGCTTGTTCTATGCTTAGAGATTTCATTTTGATGCATGTGTAGCCCTCTAGCAAGTTCCTATAGTAGTCTCTCATCATTAATCAACTTGGAAATCGCTTGGTATGATTTTTGTCTAAAAATTTCAGAAAGGAAGATGAGTGCATACCCACTGAATCAATATGTTTTGATGGTACCTAAGCCAATGAAATTTCATCATGAGGAAGGTGTTTTTCCTTCCATATATCCATGCCCTGAATTTATGAGAGCCGCGGGAATCTTCTAGGATTTCCAAACTATGATTACCAATGTAGGGTTGGAACACTTTGTTGAAGGGGAACCATTTCAATATGTCAAGCTAACCATGGTTGTGGTGCAGGACTTTCGGTTTACTTGGTCTTCATATAATCCCACGGTCCATTATAAGCTCAACAATCTAGCTATCGACTTGCCTTTTGCTGATTTCTGTGCAGCTATTAGAGTGCCCCATTGGGGATCTTATGAGAAGATCAAGGAGAGGCCCAAGTCACTTATGGATTTATATGCTGAAATTTGCGAAGGTTTCTACTTCTCAGAGGAAACTGGTAAAATTCAGAACATTCAGTTCCCATCCATTAGATATTTTTCCTATTTCATTACCAAGTGTGTTCTTGCTAGAAAGATTGCTAGAAAGTTATCTTCTTTTGATCTAGCTTTTATCTCAGCTGCTTTGAATGGGGATAGATCTTATAACCTGGGTGCTTTGATAGCTTACTGTCTTACCACTAACCACGAGAAGGGTGGAATTTGTGGAGGTCTCATCGCCTCTAGGTTGCTAGCTTTCCATGGTTTAGAGCCTCACCATTTAGATTATTTGTTCCCCAGAGAGGCTTGATCTTGATTCCATGGTTCAGCATAATTTTGTTTCTTCAGGGGCTACTGTGAGAAGTTTAATGTATGAATTATTCTTTGTCAAGCATGGTTGGAGAGGGGGTAGGACTAAGAAGGTAGTTTATTTGCCTGCACCTGTTTTGTTTAATTTTGATGACATGCAAGGATGGTCTCTCACGGAGGAGGAGTTTGACACATACGTGGCGGAACTCTCCCAGCAAGAGGAGAATGTTGGAGAGGATGCCGAAGATGATTCGGTCCAGCCCTCCAACTTGGGAGAGTCTTCATACCAGCAGCCCTCTTATGATTGGGGCGTGTTTTATTCTTCTTCGCAAGCGCATGACTATGATCATTCCTATGATGACCCACCAGCTTGGGGTTACTACCCGCGCTATTGAGCCCCACTTAGGCCAAAATCCTAAGCTTGGGGGAGTTACACCGACATCACACTCATCTATATATCATGTTTCATCGGTTCTTTGTATATCCATTGTTTCGATTTATTTTTGGTTTATGTTTTTGCTTTCTTAAAACACAAAATTACCAAAATATTTTCGTTGTTTCTCTTGGTTTGTTTGTTTGATTTTTAGCTTTGGTTTGCCTTAAAGAAAAATCCAAAAAGATTTTACTTTGTTTGTTTTTGCTTTGTTTGCTTGTTTTAAAAAATCGAAAACACCAAAAATATTTGGTGTTCTCCTTTGGTTTCGTGAGTTACTTGCAGGGTTCAGCCATCCTCAGTGGAGTTTGGTTTCATGTTATTATTCAGGTCACACAAGTGAAGGGCAATAATGAAGATTAAGACAACTTGAGGTGTGGTAAGTGGATGGTAACGAACTCTATTTGTTTTCATTTTTGTACATATACTCATCATTGTGAGCATGCTTAGTCTATGCATATAAGGTGTATGTTATTTATGGATACTTAGTAGTTCTTGGTTTCTTGTGATTAGCTCCAGCTTGCTAATAGTTTGTTGCTTGTCATGTGAATGTTTGCTTGCATTGTTTTATTCATAACTTGGTATGATATTGTGGTATCCTCCTCTGAATGTTTCATGCGAATCGACTTGCACATGCTCACGCATCATATGACTAAACAATAGTCAGTAAGCCTCAATGATTTATTTTGCCTCAGATTTCTTATATCACTTTCTTTCCATAATTAGTCTTGTTTTGTTGCAAGCATGATTATGATAATTGTTGCTCTCTCATTTCTTGCTTCCACTCTATTGCTAGCCTTCACCTGCACTTCGTATGAGCTCTACTTGTGCATCCAACTCCCCAAAACCAATATTGCCAATAGTGTCCACCATACCTACCTACTAGCATTATTTGCTATTCAGTGCATATTCATTATGCCTTGTTTTCTTCCAAATAAAATGTTTGACTATTTTGAAGAAAATTAGTTAGTAAAGCTCTCAAAAACTTGATGTCAGACATTATTCCTTGCACTCAATAAACCTAAACCATTGTGATTGTCCATGAAAGTTATATGCTTGCAAATTATAGGCTAGGAGTTAGCAGAACCCTGTTGTCACGGGGAACGCTTTCAACACTTATGGATACATATCCGGTTGATATCATGCTCTTTTGTTTGCGGATGTCATCAGTGTGAAATAAAAGGGGAGCTTGTGAATTCATGGAGTTATATATATGTGTTAGAAAAACGCCTAGGCCGCTAACCTAAGCCATGCCTAATCATGGTGGAAACTTGCAGCATTACCATAATGAGCAATCTGTGAAGCATCCTCAATAAAAACCTATGCAAATAGCAAATAAAAAGATCGCTGAGATGCTCATTGTCTTCTTGCCTTGTCATTTTGATCATGGGATAGCTCCTGTATTATGTTCAAGGGGTACCCCGTTGGCGGTTCTCTATGATACGCATGTATTTACAATGACAAGAACTTACAGGTAACTAAAGTAAGCATGAGGAGTGGCCCTCGTACTCAAGGGACATGGGATTTCCAGTTTATGGTCTGTCAAGCATATAACTCATATTGGACCTCACTTTCACCTTAACCATATAAAGATGCCTATGATGGGGGCAATGAGAGCTCAAAGCTAATGAGTACCTTACTTTCATCATTTGAAAGCCTTTCAAACTTTTCAAAACCTTTTTACCTCCTTGTTGAGTGACCACTTATACTATGAGCACCTTCTTGAGAGCATAGTTGTCATTCTTGTGTTTGTCTCAAAACCTGGTTAATTATGTCATGACTTTGATGCTTGTATCTCTGATATCTTTACTTCTAGTCTTCATGTGAACTTCAGACGTGCCTTGGCATTTATATTGTGCTCTACAAACAAAGGCAAGCGACATACCACTCTATCATACCTTATTATGAGCATTGCAATGTTGCTTATGTTTATGTTTCATGCTACTTATTATAATTGAGTTGGTTTCTCTTCATAGCTCACAATGACTATTGAGTAGACTTAGTTGCATACTTTTTATTATGAATGGTTTAAGTGTCTACCACTATGCTGAGAATATTTACATCATACGAAGCAAACGTGTCCAGGGAATCGCCGGCCACACCGACCTGCTCGCCGCCGGCTACCTCCCCCTGATGATGGAGGGAGCGTGCCAGCAATGGATCAATACCCTCCCCGCAGACAGCATCCACTCCTGGGAGGAAATGCACGACGCCTTCGTCAGGCACTTCGAGGGCTCCTACACCCGCGCCACCACCATCGAGGACCTGGAGTGATGCGTCCAGGGAACCTGCGAGTCGACCCACAGCTGGGTCCAGCGGTGGCAGGACCTCTGGTACAAAGCGGCAGGAATCCACCCGGACACCGCGATTCACTGCTTCAAGACCTCGTGTCGCTACGAGCCCTTGGTCTCCAAGATCAAGAGGGTGTACAAAATACTCGACAATATACCAGACTCCTCGAGATCGCCAAGTGGTACGCGGAGGAGGACCCGAACCAAGAAACCGACGACGAGTCGGGAGGAAACAGCCACACAAGCAACCACAACAACGGGAGACGACCCGAGCTACGCTACAGCAACACTCGCCTCACTGGCAAACGCCATGGTTATGGGCGAGTCGACTTTGTCGACAACGCCGACTACGCGCCACGCAAGCTCAAGAGCTTCCGCCGCGACGGAGGCCAGCTCCGCGATAGCGAAAACTACAAGTCAATGCCAAGGTTCGACATTGCAGCTCTCCTCAACCAGTCCTGTGTGTTCCATAGCAGGGAGGGGAAGCCCACCACGCACACGACCGCCGACTGCCACTCCTTGAAGGAGATCGAGAAGGCACGGCGCGCACGGGAGGACCCCAACAACCACCAGCCAAACGGCAGGGCATTCAGCAATGACGTGGGATCGCTCCACACCTTCATCGGGTTCAGCACCAAGAGCGAGAAGAAAGTCATCACTTGCGTCATCGCCTTCTACGCGGTGTCCCAGGTCAATGTCCCATGCTTCCTCAACTGGTCCGAGCAGCGGATCACCTGGAGCCGCGAGGAGCACTCGCCACGGATCGAATATCCGGGGCAAGTCGCCTTGGTGGTCAAGCCCAAGGTAGGAGACTACTGGCTCCCCAAGACGCTGATGGATGACAGAAGCTCCATCAACATTCTCTACCTAGAGACGTCCAGGCGACTGCGGAACCTGCAGTCGCTGATCAAGACGACCTACACCACCTTTCACAGCATCGACCCCATTCGGAAGCCGTACCCGATCAGCAAGGTGACGCTGCCAGTCACCTTCGGCACACAAGTGAACTTCCGCACCGAGTGGATCATCTTCGAGCTGGTACCCTTCAACAGCCCCTACCACTGCGTCCTGGGGCGGCAGGCATTTTCCAAATTCATGGCAGCGCCCCACTATGCGTATAACGCGATGAAGCTCCCAGGGCCGTGCGACATCATCACTGTCCGCGGCAACCCCGACATGGCCGCAGAATGCGAGGCCAAAGGCGCCTAGCTCATCGACGCCGTCATAGCCGTAGAATCCAACCACGCGGAGGAGCTTGCCAAGTACATGAGCAGGGTCAACAATGACGACCCCACAATACTCAAGAATCCCAACTTAGAGGGCAGCGGATCCACCGCCTTCGAGGCAACGACGCACACTCGCTCCGTCGAGCTGGTCCCAGGAGACTCCAGCCAGACGATGACGATCGAAACGGGCATGAGCCCAGCATAGGAAGGCGCGCTCATCGAGTTCCTACGTGAGAATCGTGACATCTTCGCATGGAAGCCATCCTACATGCCTGGTGTCCCGAGGGAACTCGCTGGGCACAAACTCAACACCGACCCCAAAGAGCGACCCATTAAGCAGTCGCTACGGCCCTTCAATTAAGAGCGCCGCCGAGCAATCGTCGAGGAGGTGCAGCGCCTACTCGCTGCAGGCTTCATTTGGCCAATCAAATACTCCAAGTGGCGGGCAAACCCAGTCCTGGTCGAGAAGCAAAATGGGACGTGGAGAATGTGTATCGACTACAACAACCTCAACAGCGCCTGCCCGAAGGAGCAGTTTGTCCTCCCGCGAATCGATCAAATCATCGACTCGACCGCTGGCTCGGAGTCGCTGTGCTTCCTTGAGGTCTACTCTGGTTACAACCAGATCAAAATGGCAGTCGAGGATGAGGAGAAGACGGCGTTCATCATGCCATTCGGAGCATTCTGCTACACCGCTATGACCTTCAGCCTCAAGAACGTCGGGGCGACCTACCAGAGGTGCATGCAGGAGTGCCTTGTGAGCCAAATTGGCCGCAACATCCACGTCTACATCGACGACGTGGTGGTGAAGTCCACTCGCCAGGGCGATCTACTCTCCGACTTGGCAGAAACCTTCGCAAA
Source organism: Avena longiglumis (assembly GCA_030063025.1). Lineage (NCBI taxonomy): Eukaryota > Viridiplantae > Streptophyta > Magnoliopsida > Poales > Poaceae > Avena > Avena longiglumis. Next base: position 302,700,692 of record CP125978.1, read on the forward strand.
CCTCTGGAGGTACAAGATCAAACTAAACCCAGGAAAGTGCACCTTCGGTGTACCCACTAGACAGCTGTTGGGGTACGTCGTCTCCAAACGAGGGATCGAGGCGAACTCCGCCAAGATCAACATGATCGCCCGGCTCGGCAAGCCCGAGTGCCTGCGCGACGTCCAGAAGTTGGTCGTGCGAGTTGCAGCTCTCTGTCGCTTCATCCCCCCGGCTAGGCGAGAATGCGATGCCCCTCTACCGCCTAATGCGCAAGAATCCCATGTTCCAGTGGGACAAGGAGGCAGACGACACGCTCCACGCACTCAAGGAGGTGCTACTCGTCGCCCCCGTCAACGAGGAGCCCATGATCGTATACATAACGGCCTCCAAGCGAGTCGTCAGCGCCGTCATGGTCATCGAGCGACCACAAGAAGGCAAAGAGTGCCCGGTGCAGCGACCTGTCTACTGCATCAGCGAAGTCCTCACCGAGCCACGCCAGCGCTACCCGCAGTGCCAAAAATTGGTGTATGAGGTCTTCAGAGCCTAGCGGCGACTGCCGCACTACTTCCAGGAGCACCCAATCATGGTTGTCTCCTCAGCACCGTTGCAGGACATCATCCGCAACCACGAGGCGACCGGAAGAGTCACCAAGTGGGCAGTGGAGATCGGAATCCACAATATCAAGTATGAGCCCTGCAAGGAAATTAAGTCGCAGGCTCTGGCAGACTTCCTCACCGACTGGGAGGAGGCACAACAGCCAGAGCAGCTGCCATACCTCCACTACTGGTCGCTGCACTTCGATGGCTCCAAGAACGCAGACGGCGCAGGGGCAGGGACCGTCCTCACATCTCCAAAGGGAGACCAGCTACGCTACGTCCTGTACCTCGACTTCACCCCCTGCACCAACAATATGGCTGAGTACGAAGAGCTCCTCCATGGCATGCGAGCAGCCAAGGAAATGAACATCAATCGTCTGTGCTGCTATGGCGACTCCGACCTCGTCGCCGGGCAGGTCGCCGGCACATGCGATGCAGTCTTCCCCACCATGGCAGCATATCGCTAAGCAGTGGACTAGCTGGGAGGCCATTTCGCCGGCTACTTCGTCGACTGGATCGTTCGGCGCAAGAACGAGGAGGCCGATGCCCTCTCTCGCATCGGGTCGTCTCGCCTCGCGCCACCCATCGGAGTCTTCCTCGACACCATCACCAAGCCTTCTATCTTTCCCACGCGGGAGATCGACATCAGAATTCCGCTACAACCAGAAGCATCCCTGGTCGCCATGCTCGCCGAGCCAAGCGACTGGACCGCGCCATACATCGCCTACCTAGAGGGAGGCACCCTACCCGCTGACAAGACGGAGGCCCGGATGACAATACGCCACTACAAATCCTTCGTCATCATCAACGGCGAGCTCCACAAGTGCAGCGTGACTGGCGTGTTCCAATGCTGCGTACAACCCACGGAAGGACGCAAGATACTCCAAGACATCCACGCCGGCGACTGCGGCCACCACGCTGGCGCTCGATCCCTGGTCGCCAAAGCCATGCGACACGGCTTCTATTGGCTCACCGCGCATGCCGACGCGGTCCACATCATCCAATGATGCGTCGGATGTCAGAAATACGCCAACCAGACTCACGTCCCAAGCTCGGCGCTCAAGACCATCCCCATCACCTGGCCATTCGTCGTGTGGGGCATGGACATGGTGGGCCCCTTCAAGAAGGCCCCCTCCGGCTTCACCCACCTTCTAGTCACAGTCGACAAATTCACAAAGTGGGTGGAGGCCAAGCCAGTATGAAAATGTGACAGGAAGACCGCCACCAAGTTCTTACGCGAGCTCATATATTGCTACGGGTTCCCGCACAGCATCATCATGGACAATGGCACCAACTTCGCCAAAGGAGCCATGGCTGAATTCTACGAAGAGCACAACATACGACTCGACCTCGCCTTAGTCGCCCACCTGGAGTCAAACGGCCAGGTGGAACGCGCTAACCAGAGCATCCTCCACGGCCTGAAGCCACGACTACAAGTCCCCCTCGAACAAACTCCGGGGTGCTGGGTCGAAGAGCTCCCCTCCGTCATAAGGGGCATCCGTACCTCCATCAATCGGTTGACAGGGTTCACCACCTTCTTCATGGTGTACGGCGCTGAGTCCATCATGCCAACCGACCTCGAGCACGACTCGCCTCGAGTGGTCAACTACGCGGAGGCCGACAACGAGTCACACGCCAGGACGGGGTCGACCAGCTCGACAAAGCATGTGACCTAGCTCGCTCCCGCACCGCCATCTACCAGCAAGGGCTTCTCCGCTACCACAGCCGGCGAGTCCGGACTCGCACCTTCCAGGAAGGCGACCTGTTCCTGCGACTGATCCAGGACAAGAAAGGCATGCACAAGCTCTCTCCACCTTGGGAGGAACCATTCGCCATCGGGCGAGTCCTGGGAAACGATGCCTACTACCTCATCGACATCCGAGGTGACGGACAACTCGACGTCAAGCGACCATGGAATGTAAAACTCTTATGGAAGTTCTACACCTAGAACTCCAACATGTCCCCCCCCCCCCCGCTATGAAATAAAGAAGATCGATTCGCATAAATCGTGTTTACTCTCCATACCTTGTGCCATTCACACTCGTACTAATAGGGTTACGCTACTCGCAAAAGTAAACCCTTGGTCACGCGATCGACATGGCCAAGTAGTGCGATACGAGGGCACCGAAAAACTTCAGGCCTTGTGTCGTCCACGAAAAACGCCAACCCGGAGCCCCATCGGAGTCGCCCCGCTTGACTGGCTTTCCGAGCCAAGACGACTGCATTCGCTTCTAACAGTGACCTAGTCCTCCACATCCTTGGCGCAGCGACTCGAATGGCCAAGTACCACGCTCGGGGACTGACGCCATTCCAAGCACGAGCGACTAGTGAAAAACGCCAAGTACGAGAGGACGTCTTGGACTCGCCATGCGACTGATCCTACGGATCAAGTGGAGCGACGCGCTTAATACAACACGCCTCGTCCTCACCTACCTTGGGAATGCGACTAGAACGGCCAAGTACCACGCTTGGGGACTTGGCTACCCGATCCCGTTCGCGTCCGGGAAAACGGCTAAGTATAGAGCACCCATTGGGATCGCCACGCGACTGGCTCTTCAAGCCATGGAGAGTTGACCTCAACTTACTAACAATTTAATAACATAGATACACGTAAAACGAGGTAAACCCCACAAAAGGGCGGACGTGCTCGATGACTCGCACAATCCATAATCAAATAAAAAACTGACAAAAGCATCCTTGCGTTCCTTAAGGAAGCAAAATTTGTTCGCTTACAAGGGCAGTTACATATCTGTTACAACTAACGCCACTCGGCAACCTAATCTATTATGCAGGCTTCGACGACGAGGCACCACCACTCCTGCAGGCGCAGATAAAGGAAACCCACGGGTTCGAGGGGTACGTCGTGAGAGCACCCACAATGGCCGCTCGGAACGGCTGCTCCACCTTGAAGTCGCGGTGCGCCGGATAGGGGTCGTTCGGGGCAACGACCGTCTCCTGGTACGGAATGAGGTCGCCCATCGCCCATACCCGGACGAAGTACACCGTAGCCTGCTCGGTCAGGCTCAGCACTTCAGAGATCTCGACCGCGCCTGTCGACAAAGGGTACCCACTGGTGACATCGTCAAGATCGAAGTCGTCAGGGAAGTGCGCGAGCCCATGGCTCAGTGTAGTCACAGCGGCACGACGGAAGGCCGACCATGACATGAAATCAACAACAGTTGGGGCCATCTCCAGGTAGCGCTAGACATCGACCGAGGTCGCTGGGGATCACCTCCGTCGGCGAGATCTCCTGAAGGTACGCGCGAATGCAGGTCGCTGACAGAGCGGCAGAGTCAACCAACGTGGTGACACATTGCCGCACGTCATACGACTGCGCTTCGGCTGCATCATCAATAATCCTCCCTGCAACACACAAGCAGACAGTAAGGAAGGCTCCAACAAAACAAAAACAACCTGCACACTCGGGGATTCGCCAGTCACTCAAAGGAACAAAGAGCTCACCAATAAAAGGACGGTAGGTCCCCGTAATGAAGTCTTGAAGACTGGAGAGGTCATCCCAACGGCTGCCTTGGCCCTCTCATCGGCCAAGGTCGCCTCCGCCATCGCGTCCTTGAGCTCCTGCTCCAAGTCGACGATCCACTTTTCCGCGGTGCTCGAGGAAGATTGGGCAGCCGTCAGGTCGCTCGTAGGGACCACGCCCTCATGGGCCTTCTCCACCGCGAACTCCTGACCCTCTACATCAATAAAATCATAAGTATGAGATTCGCAAAAGACATCCTCGAAAACAAGCATGTCAAGCCCTTACCAGCAGTCGCCCGAAGCTGCTCGTTCGCCCCTTGAACGGAGTTGATCTCCTTCTCCAGTCGCTCCTTGGCAGCCAATCGCTCTGCCGACTCCGGCTGAAGCCCCTACATAACAACAACGAAAAAATTCTAAGTGCCTAGCCGCTGAAACTCAGTGACTAGCCACTCGAAGACTGGATGGAAAAAAATTTACTAAGTACCTAGCCACTGAAATTCAGCGGTTAGCCACTCGGGGACTAGACAACGAAAAAATTCTAAGGGCCTAGCCGCTGAAATTCAGCGACTAGCCACTCAGGGACTGGACATCAAAATCAATAAGGTTCCTACCGCTGAAATTCAGTGGCAAGATCCTCTAGGACTGGACATACCTGGATGGCGGCACCTAGCATGCCGTGAAGCTCCATTGCATCCACAGACGGGAGCACGAAAGGAGTGCGCCCGCGACGTTGGTCGACCTCCGTGCCGACGACCTCAGGCACCTGGCCCGATGGTGCTGACGCACTCACCGCAGAGGCCCTTGCTACAAAGCGAGGGAACGTCACTACTGCAGCCCCCGCGCCACTCAAGGTTGGGCCTGTCGCCCCGACCGACACCACGGGCTCCACCCGCTGTGACTCCGCGTCCACTATGTCCTTCGAGGCCGCATCTGCTCCAGTCGTAGCTTTGCTTGGGGCGACCACTAGATCATCTGAAATTGTGACGACCTCGTCGCCCCTTGCCTTATGTGCGCCCTCAATAGGCACCGCGACTTCGTCGCTCTTCCTCTTCTTCAAGAGATCGACCTGCGCCCCGGGGCACCCAACAGGACCTTGGCCACCGAGGGGTAGCCTATCTTCTTCACACCAGTCCTGCAATATGGCGACGTCAGCGAGTTCGCCGGACAAGCATAAGTTGGTTGTTCAACTCAAAGAGTTACTCACTTGGAGACTGGGATGAAACGGATGCCAGTGTGAATACTAGCTGGCTTCTCCAATTCGGGCCCCAGCTACCAGCTGAGGCCTGTCTCAAACATGCTCTGGACCCAGGTCACCGAGGGCTTCTTCGTGGATGAAGCCGTGGAAGGAGGGTCCGCGGCAATTGCTGCTGGCGCTCCCCTCGGTGGCGAGGCGCCCGCGGGTGGAGCGGCCCCAAGCCCGGTGACGGCGGCAAAGGACGATGGCAGTGACGCCAGCAGCACCTCACCTTCTACCACGGCCGCGTCGACCGACGTGGTTGCCTTTGCCAACGCGCTGGCCCTAGCCTCCTCGGCCGTACCGGTAGCTTTGGAGCTACTCGCGGACTGAGGCGGTCATGCTGGCTTGGCTGGCCCCTTCTTCGGTGGTGGTTTCTTCTTCGATGGCGTGGCCTCGCGCCGCGAGGTGTGCTCGGGGAGCTCGTCATCATCCTCGTCGTGAGCCTCGAGGCTCTTGCTAGCCTCGAGCTCGCGTTGTTGCTGCCCACGGGCCTTTCAGACCATGGGCGGCGACCTCCACGGCCTCGTCGTCGTCGACATTGTCATTGTCATCGTCGTCGCCGCCGCCACCGTCATTTCTGATGCCGCCCTTGTCAGACGAAACTTGCTCTCGTCCTTGGCGGACTCGTTCGAGTTCTCATCGTTAGTAGGCGGAAGCCAACCTTCCACCACTTGGAACAACTACAAAGATAAAATGCGATTAGCACGAACTGCGACTGCAAATCTAAGACTCTGAAATGTACGAGAAGCTGGGAACTTACGGTCGGAGCCTTGCGCTTCGCGGTGTAAGGGGGAACCCCGGCTTTCACGTCGACGTATTCTTCCTCGGTGATTTTCTTGAAGGCCAAGGTGTAATCGTTGAGCCTCCACTCAGCGGTGCAAGACTTCGTCGGGTCGTCCTTGCCCGTGTACTCATACATGCAGTGGGCACGACTGGTCAGAGGCACTAGCCGCTGCCCAAACCAACAGTTATACAAGTTGATCGTCTGGAGGCCCTTCTTCTTCTGGCTGCGGATTGTCTGCAGCATTTCGCCGACCACCATCCGCTGGTCATGCGGAAGATTAGCGACTTGGATCCGACGTGGCTCGGGCCGGTCGGCAGAATACATTGGAAGCACCACCTCTTCGTCTGGCGGCGACTCGGTTACATAGAACCAACTCTTCTTCCACTAGTTCGCCGCCTTCTTCAGCAGCATCAGGTCGAAGAAGGAGGCCTTCGACTTCAACTAAAAGGTGAGGCCGCCTGCGGCCAGCATCGGGTTGCCTGCCTCTTTGCGTCTGATCCGATCGTGTAACAGATCTTGCCATAGGGGGAAGTATGGCTGGCAGCCTAGGTAGCACTCGCAAAATGCCACAAAGATGGTGAGTTGCTCGATGTTGTTCGGTCCTAGGTCTGACTGTTGGATACCGTAGTAGACGCAGAAGTGGCGAAACAAGAGGGAGGTGGGGAATCCGATCCCCCTCAGGTGGCTGGTGAAGCATATGAACTCTCCGTCATGCGGATCTGGCACCACCTCTCCAGCTGCGGGGATGCACCACCTCCTGGCGCGGAGAATCCCTACTTCCTTGAATGACTTCAGCACCACCTTCGTGCATTTGGATCTCCCCCATGGCTCCATCATAGGCTCCATCGGTCGGAAGATCTAGGGTTGCGAATCGCTCTAGGTCGCTCTAATCGCTAAGGAGGAATGGAAGATTGGAGGACGCGCGATATTGGAGGGAATGTGGGGATGGCCGCTTGTCGCCCTTCACTCCCCTTATATAGCGGTTGTTACCCGCCATTCTCGGAGAGCTGTTACCGTGCGGTGATTACGCCGATATTACCGTTGGATTAACCAATGGCTAGTTTGACCAGTGCAGACGGTCCAACTTCATCTACTCGACTCGCCAGCTTCAGCGATCTGACTATTCGTCGACCCATTCGACATGCTGCGATTCGACTGGTCGTCGTTATTGCGACTGAGATAACAACTTCCATCTTTTATTCAGGGAGTCCATCGCCGATTCGACTGGGCGTCCAAGTTGGACCCGCATACTCCGACTGCCAACGAACACATGTGACGAATCAACGATGGCCTCAGGGACTACTGGTGGGGATATGACAAGTGGGGTATACCTAGCAGGACATTTCCTATTGGCCCAAGCTGCCAGCGAGTGGGCCCGCAGGACGGCGACTGGATCAAGAGTCAACAGGGAGCCGATCGACTAGAAGATGGAGGCCCAGAAGCGTAGCTAGGCCTAGTCGGATTAGGTCAAACACCCTCTGAATCCTTAACTAATTCGGTTGGAGATCTGTAAACCCTAGTGAGGTGAGTCTATATAAACCTACCTAGGGTATGCATAAAGGACGTTCCATCATACACCCCTGCGACTCGCCGCCTAGCCGTCGAGCTCGCCCTTGTACTCTCTCAATAATGCAATCTATCAGGAGTAGGTCTTTACCCTCCGGGGGCCGAACCTGGGTAAACCCTCGTGTCTCCGCCCTCATCTTGCACCACAGATGGCTGGCCACCCTTTCCCCTCGTTCTACTACTCGCTGTCGATTGCAGCATCTGCCATGCCCATTAACATGAACAAAAGAAACTGTGATTCGGAACCAGAAACTCCATTCGGCACCATGTCCGGACTGGGAATTTGGGGAGGATCGTCGCCATCGTCATCACCAACGCCTCTCCATCAACCATCCATGTTTCCCTCATCTATGAGTGAGTAATCCCCCGCTGTAGGCTATGGGGATGGTAGGGGTTGGATGAGTTCTATCATGTAATCGAATAAGATTGTTAGGGCATGGTGCCTAGTATCTCTAATAGTACTATTTGACTTTGTTGCAACTTGTTGTGCTTAATGCTTGTCACTAGGGCCCGAGTGCCATGATCTAAGATCTAAACTTATAAGTGAATCATTATGATAGTATTGTTTGTGATCTTATCTACAAGTTGTGTACACATATCATTGTCTGGATCCAAAGGCCCCGAAGTGACAGAAATTGGGACAACCGGAGGGGATGGCTGTGATGTGAGGATCACATGTGTTCACAGAGTGTTAATGCTTTGCTTCGGTGCTCTATTAAAAGGAGCACCTTAATTGCCACTAGTTCCCTTGAGGCCCCGCAACAACGGGCTGGCAGGACAAAAGATGTTGTGTAAGTTCTCATTGCGAGTACGCATGACTATATATGGAGCACATGCCTATGCTTGTTTAGTACTTGGATGCTTATTCTTATTTATCTGCAATTGCCCTAGATCTTGAATTTACATGTTTAGACTCGTCCATGAAACGCCTGTCCATCCATCCCTATGACTACCGCGCTCATATCCTACTATTCGCTACTACTATTACTATTGCTCTTGTTTTGTTGCTGTTGTCGCTTTGCTGTTGCTACTACCGAACTGTTGCTACTGATAAACATCTGTGAGCAAGAACTATTTCCAGGTGCAGCTGAATTGACAAATCAGGTGTTAAGGCTTGCAAGTATTCTTTGGTTCCCCTTGTGTCGAATAAATAAATTGGGTAATACTACCCTCGAAGACTGTTGCGATCCCCTATACTTGTGGGTCATCAAGACTATTTTGTGGCGCCGTTGCCGGGGAGCATAGCTTTATTTGTAAGTTCACTTGGATCTACTATTGTTCACTGCTACTCCTTTCATCATGGGGAAGTCTCGTGATGGAAATTTTCCTATTTTACCATCCACTACAAGAAGAGGTATGGTCCGAAACACCTCTGCTGCTCTTGATTCATCGTCTATTATAAGTAAGCTTGTTACACCACCACCACATACTCATGCTACACACACTGCTACTACTGCTGAATCTAAAACTACTTTTGATACTCATGATATTACTTCTACTATGCTTGATGCGAGTGGTTCAATAGGTCCTTTACTAGATGCTACTATGGATAGTCTAGGAAATACTGAAACTCCTAGTGAAGACACTGTTACACCTGTTAGCTCACCTGAGTCTAGAGAGAGACATGATATTAATGATGGTTACATTGAGTTTACTGATGAATTTATTGAAGAGTGTAGGAACACACATGGTTCTAGTGCTATTAAGAGTCTCCTTGAGAGACGTACTATTATTCCTAAACTATACTATGATCCTATGTTTTCCACCTCTCCCATTGATATTAAAGATAAATATTATGATTTCACTCTTGATTTATCCTATTTAGACATTGTTTAGAAAGAAACTTTTTGTGGGACTGGAAATGAGAGTGTTGTAGCTCATATGAATGAGCTTTCCACTATGAGTGCTTTATTCTCTGATGATTTTAAGATACGTAAGTACTTTGTTACTACGATCTTCCCTTTTTCACTAAGAGGAGAAGCTAAAGCTTGGTTTAATAGATTACCTCCTAGTTCCATTGATAGCCCTGATTGCTTCTTTCGTCCAGAAATATTTTCCTCCCAGTGCTAGACATGCTGCTTTGCAGAGACTTTTTTATTTTAAACAGGGAGAATAAGAGAAATTGCCTGAGTCATGGACAACGTTTTGTGCCTTGATTCATGCACATCCTAGGTGTCCATTACCTAAAAATGAGCTTCTTGATATTTATTATAATGGACTAACTGATGATTCTAGGACATACCTAGATAGCTTTGCTGATTGTGTTTTTAGGAAAAGAACTCCTACAGATGCTGAAGAATTAATGGCTAAAATAAGCAAGAATTATGATGATTGGACTTCAACTGAGCTAAATACACCTGAGCCTATTACTCCTGAACCAGTTGTGCCTGAACTAGTTCCAACACCAAAGAAAAGGGGAGTTATTGCATTAAATGATGAAGTTATGAAAGAAGCTAAGAAATGTCATAAGGAGAAAGGTATTAGAGCTGAAGATGTGAAGAATCTACCTCCTATAGAAGAATTATGCAAGCCAATTCCCCACTCATCCACTATTGAGGTACACTCTCTCCACTTTGATGAAGGTGATATTCCCTATGGTAAGCCTCCTGATCAATGCTTCGAGGAACTTGACACATTGATTGTTAACATAAGGTAATTTTAATAAACAAGATCAGAATCATTTATTGGAAAACTCTAGAGCTATTAATGAGTTGAAAGATATTGTGGAAAGAACTGATAATGATATTAAAATGCTTTGTAAACACTTTCAAATGGTTCAAACTCGAATTGATCAACTTGCTAAGGAACAAAAATATATGCTAGTTAATGCCTCAGGAGATAAACATGCTTATGGAATTAGAACTAGGAGTGGTATATCTACACAAGATCCTTTATATCCTGAAGGACACCCTAAAAGAATTGAGCAGGATTCTCAACAAGGTGAAAGTAGTGGTAGTCCTCGTAAGAGAAACAAAAAGAAACATAAAATAGTTGAGGAACCACTTGAACCTGCTGTAGATCCTAATAGTATATCTGTCTCTGATGCTGAAACTGAGAGTGGTAATGATAAAAATGATGCTCCTAATAAGGAGGAAGTTGAGGAAGAACCGGAGGAACACACTAAGAACACTAGGTACACTAAGGAGGATTTTATAGCTAAAAAACATGGTACTAAGAGAGAACCTTGGGTGCAGAAACCTTTGCCTTTTCCAAATAAGAAACACAATCCAAAGGAGGAAGAACACTTCAACAAGTTTTGTGAGTGGATGAAACCTTTATTTCTGCAAATTCCTTTGACTGATGCTATTAAGTTGCCTCCTTATTCAAAGTATATGAAGGATATTGTCTCTAATAAAAAGGAAGATTACTAATGATGAGATCTCTACTTTGCTTGCTAATTATTCCTTCAACGGTAAGGTTCCAAAGAAACTTGGTGATCCAGGTATACCAACTATTCCTTTCTCTATTAAGAATAAATATGTTAGAACTGCTTTACGTGATTTGGGAGCTGGAGTTAGTGTTATGCCTTTTTCTCTCTACAAGAGACTCCAACTAGAAAAGTTGATACCAACTGATATATCTTTGCAAATGGCTGATAAGTTAACTATTATTCCTATTGGTATATGTGAGGATGTTCCTGTTCAAGTGGCTCATAATTTCTTGGTTTTAACTGATTTTGTTGTGCTTGAAATGCCTGAAGATGATAATATGTATATTATTCTTGGGAGACCTTTTTTAATATTGTAGGTGCTGTCATCAATTGTAATCAAGGAAAAGTAACATTTAATATTAATGACAAAGAGCATACTATCTATTTCCCCAAAAAGGTTGCTAAGAGCTATTGGCTGAATTCCATTGAAAATATTGAGAGCATCAAGGTTGGAGAAATATATTGTGCCATTCCACAAGAAAGTTTTGAAACTATTATGATTGGGACTATTGCTATCAAGTTTTATGTAACATAATCACTTGGTGGAAATCAAAGTTTTGTTTCATATAAGATTGTTTTGGTAACAACACTTGATCAACCTTGTTAATAAAGGGAATTTAATGAACAAAACAACGCTTTCACTGTGGTTATACTTGCTCACTTTTACTTTTCTCCTTCCTAGTCTTTGTCTTTTCTCTTGTTAGCTTTGGTTTTGCTAGTTGTTTGCTTGTTAGAGTGTCTTAGAACTTCTGTAGTTTTGGTTTTGGTTTGATTTTGCTTCTTCTAAAAGTCTTTTCTGCGAGAAAATCAATTTTCATACCCTGAAAATTGGCCAAAAATAAAGTTTCCCGAAAAATCCCAGAAAATTCATAAAAAAAAATTCCTCGAAAAATGGGGCAGAGGGACACCTGGAGTGGACCAGGGGGACCCACCAGGCCAGCACACCCCTGGGTGGCACGGCCGGCCCCCAAGTGGCGCCTGGCCAGGATATGGCCCACCCATGGCCCTCCAAGATGCCTCCTACTAGCCATCTTCTTTCTCTCTCCTGAAAAACAATGGAAAACTTTCTCATGCTCGAGTTCCTGCTATTCTTGCTCCAGATTTTCGATCTCCTTGCTCGGCCCATCTTTGCTGATGATTTTTGGAGGGATTGCTCCTTGGTATGTTCCTCCTCCGCTTGTCCAATTAGATCTGTGATTGGTAGATTGTATCTTGAGTATTTTGCTGCTATAGGTGTCAGGTTGTGTGAGATTGCATGCTTGTTCTATGCTTAGAGATTTCATTTAGATGCATGTGTAGCCCTCTAGCAAGTTCCTATAGTAGTCTCTCATTATTTATCAACTTGGAAATTGCTTGGTTTGATTTTTGTCTAAAAATTTCAGAAAGGAAGATGAGTGCATACCCACTGAATCAATATTTTTTGATGGTACCTGATCCAATGAAATTTCATCGTGAGGAAGGTGTTTCTCCTTCCATATATACATGCCCTGAATTTATGAGAGCCGTGGGAATCTTCTAGGATTTCCAAAATATGATTACCAATGCAGGGTTGGAACACTTTGTTGAAGGGGAACCATTTCAATATGTCAAGCTAACCATGGCTGTGGTGCAGGACTTTCGGTTTACTTGGTCTTCATATAATCCCACGATCCATTATAAAATCTACAATATAGCTATCGACTTGACTTTTGCTGATTTCTGTGCAGCGATTAGAGTGCCCCATTGGGGATCTTGTGAGAATATCAAGGAGAGGCCTAAGGCACTTATGGATTTATATGCTGAAATTTTCCAAGGTTTCGACTTCTCAGAGGAAACTGGTAAAATTCGGAACATTCAGTTCCCATCAATTAAATATTTTTCCTATTTCATTACCAAGTGTGTTCTTGCTAGAAATATTGCTAGAAAGTTATATTCTTTTGATCTAGCTTTTATCTCAGATGCTTTGAATAGGGATAGATCTTATAACTTGGGTGCTTTGATAGCTTACCGTCTTACCACTAACCACGAGAAGGGTGGAATTTGTGGAGGTCTCATCGCCTCTAGGTTGCTAGCTTTCCATGGTTTAGAGCCTCACCATTTAGATTATCTGTTCCCCATAGAGAGGCTTGATCTTGATTCCATGGTTCAGCATAATTTTGTTTCGTCAGGGGCTATTGTGAGAAGTTTAACGTGTGAATTATCCTTTGTCAAGCGTGGTTGGAGAGGGGGTAGGACTGAGAAGGTAGTTTATTTGCCTGCACCTGTTTTGTTTAATTTTGATGAAATGCAAGGATGGTCGCTCACGGAGGAGGAGTTTGACACATACGTGGCGGAACTCTCCCAGCAAGAGGAGAATGAGAGGATGCCGAAGATGATTCGGTTCAGCCATCCAACTTGGGAGAGTCTTCATACCAGCAGCCCTCTTATGATTGGGGCGTGTTTTCTTCTTCATCGCAAGCGCATGACTATGATCATTCCTATGATGACCCACCAGCTTGGGGTTACTACCCACGCTATTGAGCGCCACTTAGGCCAAAATCCTAAGCTTGGGGGAGTTACACCGACATCACACTCATCTATATATCATGTTTCATCGGTTCTTTGTATATCCATTGTTTTGATTTATTTTTGCTTTTTGTTTTTGCTTTCTTAAAACACAAAATTACCAAAAATATTTTCGTTGTTTATCTTGGTTTGTTTCTTTGCTTTTTAGCTTTGGTTTGCCTTAAAGAAAAATCCAGAAAGATTTTTCTTTGTTTGCTTGTTTTAAAAAAATCGAAAACACCAAAAATATTTGTTGTTCTTCTTTGGTTTCGTGAGTTATTTGCAGGGTTTAACCATCCTCAGTGGAGTTTGGTTTCATGTTATTATTCAAGTCACACAAGCGAAGGGCAATAATGAAGATTAAGACAACTTGAACTGTGGTAAGAGGATGGTAACGAACTCTATTTGTTTCCATTTTTGTACATATACTCATCATTGTGAGCATGCTTAGTCTGTGCATGTAAGGTGTATGTTATTTATGGATGCTTAGTAGTTCTTGCTTTCTTGTGATTAGCTTCAGCTTGCTAATAGTTTGTAGCTTGTCATGTGAATGTTTGCTTGCATAGTTTTATTCATAACTTGGTATGATATTGTGGTATCCTCCTCTGAATGCTTCATGTGAATCGACTTGCACATGCTCACGCATCATATGACTAAACAATAGTCAGTAAGCCTCGATGATTTATTTTGCCTTAGAGTTCTTATAACACTTTCTTGCCATAATTAGTCCTGTTTTGTTGCAAGCATGATTATGAAAATTGTTGCTCTCTCGTTTGTTGTTTCCTCTCTATTGCTAGCCTTAACCTGCACTGAGTATGAGCTCTACTTGTGCATGCAACTCCCCAAAACCAATATTGCCAATAGTGTCCACCATACCTACCTACTAGCAGTATTTGCTATTCAGTGCATATTCATTATGCCTTGTTTTCTTCCAAATAAAATGTTTGACTATTTTGAAGAAAATTAGTTAGTAAAGCTCACACAAACTTGATGTCACACTTTATTCCTTGCACTCAATAAACCTGAACCATTGTGATTGTCCATGAAAGTTATATGCTTGCAAATTATAGGCTAGGAGTTAGCAGAACCCTGCTGTCACGGGGAATGCTTTCAACACTTATGGATACATATCCGGTTGATATCATGCTCTTTTGTTTGCGGATGTCGTCAGTGTGAAATAAAAGGGGAGCTTGTGAGTTCATGGAGTTATATATATGTGTTAGAAAAATGCCTGGGACGATAACCTAAGCCATGTCTAATCATGGTGGAAACTTGCAACATTACCATAATGAGCAATCTGTGAAGCATCCTCTATAAAAACCTATGCAAATAGCAAATAAAAAGATCGCTGAGATGCTCATTGTCTGCTTGCCTTGTCATTTTGATCATGGGATAGCTCCTGTATTATGTGCAAGGGGTACCCCATTGGCGGTTCTCTATGATACGCCTGTATTTACAATGACAAGAACTTACAGGTAACTAAAGTTGAGTAGCATGAGGAGCGGCCCTCGTACTCAAGGGACATGGGATTTCCAGTTTATGGTCTATCAAGCATCTAATTCATATTGGACCTCAGTTTCACCTTAACCATATAAAGATGCATATGATGGGGGCAATGAGAGCTCAAAGCTAATGAGTACCTTACTTTGAGCATTTGGAAGCCTTTCAAACTTTTCAAAACCTTTTTACCTCCTTGTTGAGTGACCACTTATTCTATGAGCACCTTCTTGAGAGAATAGTTGTCATTATTGTGTTTGTCTCAAAACCTGGTTAATTATGTCATGACTTTGATGCTTGTATCTCTGATATCTTTATTTCTAATCTTCATGTGAACTTCAGACGTGCCTTGGCATTTATATTGTCCTCTACAAACAAAGGCAAGCGAGATACCACTCTATCATACCTTATTATGAGCATTGCAATGTTGCTTATGTTTATGTTTCATGCTATTTATTATTATTGAGTTGGTTTCTCTTCATAGCTCGCAATGAATATTGAGTAGACTTAGTTGCATACTTCTTATTATGAATGGTTTAAGTGTATACCACTATGCTGAGAATATTTACATCATATGAAGCAAATGTGTTCGTGAAAATTCTTTTATCGCACTCAGTTTTCAACTGAATTGCTTAAGGACAAGCAATAAGCTAAGCTTGGAGGGAGTTGATACGTCCAAAACGTATCTACTTTCCCGAACACTTTTGCTATTGTTTCTCCTCTAAACTCGTGTGATTTGGATCCAGCTAACACGGACTGACGCTGTTTTCAGCAGAATTACCTTGGTGTCTAGTTTTTTGTGCAAAAAATCAACTATCAGGAAAAATCCCGTAAAATATGCCAAAAATCCTATTTCACTAGAAGATCCACGGAGCCATAGTATGAGACAGAGTGGAGCCCTGGGGGTCTCACACCCCCTTTCGTGTGGGTGGGCCCAGCCCACGCTTGGGGGGTGCGGCCGCCTCAGGCACCCCCTCGGGTTCCCTCTTCTCCTATAAGATACCCCTTGACCAAAAAACCGAGGGGGGTTCGTCGTTTCTCCAAAAAGAGTTCTGCTGCGCCGCCACCACCAGAAACCGCGATTCAGAACTAGAAACTCTGTTCTGGAAACCTTCCAGGACGGGGAATTTGGAGAGGATCATCGCCATCATCATCACCAACGCCTCTCCATCAACCATCCATGTTTCCCTCATCCATGAGTGAGTAATCCCCCGCTGTAGGCTATGGGGATGGTAGGGGTTGGATGATTTCTATCATGTAATCGAATAAGATTGTTAGGGCATGGTGCCTAGTATATCTATTAGTGCTATTTGACTTTGTTGCAACTTGTTGTGCTTAATGCTTGTCACTAGGTCCCAAGGGCCATGATCTTAGATCTTAACTTATTATTGAATCATTATGATAGTATTGTTTGTGATCTTATCTGCAAGTTGTGTACACATATCATTCTCCGGATCCAAAGGCCCTGAAGTGACAGAAATTGGGACAACCGGAGGGGATGGCTGTGATGTGAGGATCACATGTGTTCATGGAGTGTTAATGCTTTTCTCTGTTGCTCTATTAAAAGGAGAACCTTAATTGCCAGTAGTTCCCTTGAGGCCCCACTGCAACGGGCTGGCAGGACAAAAGATGTTGTGCAAGTTCTCATTGCGAGCACGCATGACTATATATGGAGCACATGCCTATGATTGTTTAGTACTTGGATGCTTATTATTAGTATCTGCAATTGCCCTAGATCTTGAAGTTACATATTTAGACTCGTCCATGCACCGCCTGTCCATCTATCCCTATGCCTACCGCGCTCATATCCTACTGTTCGCTACTACTGTTACTATTTCTCTTGTTTTGCTGTTGATGCAACTTTGCTATTGCTACTACCAAACATTTGCTACTGATAAACTTCTATGAGCAAGAACTATTTCCAGGTGGAGCTTAATTGACAACTCAGTTTTTAAGGCTTGCAAGTATTCTTTAGCTCCCATTGTGTCGAATCAATAAATTGGGTAATACTACCCTCGAAGACTGTTGCGATCCCCTATACTTGTGGGTCATCACTCGTTATGAAAGAACAATTTTCTAGTGGTAGTACTGATGCTGCTGCTCACCTTAATAACTTTGTTGAACTTTGTGAGATGCAAAAATACAAGGATGTAGATGGAGATATTATTAAGCTTAAATTGTTTCATATCTCTTTAAGAGGAAGAGCTAAAGATTGGTTGCTATTTTTGCCTAAAAATAGTATTCATTCTTGGATTAAATGCAAAGATGATTTCATTGGAAAATATTATCCTCCTGAAGATTATATCCATGAGAAGTGACATAATGAAATTTAAACAATTTGATAATGAACATGTTGCTCAAGCTTGGGAAAGAATGAAATATTTAGTGAAGAATTGCCCCACTCATGGACTGACTACGTGGATGATTATCCAAACCTTTTATGCAGGACTGAATTTTTCTTTAAGTAATCTGGTTCATTCGGCTACTGGAGGTACCTTTATGACCATCACTTTGGGTGCTGCAATAAATCTCCTTGATAATATGATAAATTATTCTGAATGGCACACTAAGAGAGCTCCACAAGGTAAAAAGGTAAATTATGTTGAATAAACCTCCTCTTTGAGTGATAAGATTGATACTATTATGTTTATGCTTGTTAGTGGAAAAGCTCATATTGATCCAAATAATGTTCCTTTAGCCTCTTTAGTTGCTCCAGAAGAACAAGTTGATGTGAACTTCATTAGAAGTAATAATTTATGCAACAATGCTTATAGGAATAATTTTGGTAATAATAATTATAGACCATATCCTTCTAATAATGATAATGCTTATGGAAAATCTTATGGAAATTCCTACAACAACAATATAAGTGCACCCTCTGAACTTGAAGTAATTCTTAAGGATTTTATTAGTAAAGAAACTCCTTTCAATAAAACTATTGAGGAAAAGCTTGGAAAAATTAATGATCTTGCTTCTAAAGTTGATAGCCTTGCCCATGATGTTGAACTTCTTAAATTAAAGGTAATACCTCATGATGTTAAAGAAAGAAAGACTTTGAATGCCATTCAAGTTAGAATTGATGAAAATGTTAGGATGTTAGCTGAATTGCATGCTAGGTGGGAAAGAGAAGATGAAATTGCTAGAAGTAATTGTATGAGTAAAATTTGTACCATTACCACCACTACTAATATTGATGCTACCAAACCACCTAAAGTCCCCATTCCTTTTGCAACATTGCCTAAACCCACTGGAACCTTTTCTAGTAAAAGTGCTAACATTTTTCGAAATATGGGATACAATAGTTCTACTACCTTGAATGATAATATTAATTTGATCTTGATAGTTGCAATATTTCCGAAGTAATTATGTTCTTGCAAAATCTTGCTAGAAGTCCTAATGCTAGTGCTATGAATATAGCTTTTACAAAACATATTAGAAATTCTCTCATGGAAATTAAAGAACAAAAATTGAAACATGAAGCCACTATTCCTAGGAAATTAGAAGATGGTTGGGATCACATCAATAATATGAAAGTGAATTATTTTCATTTCAAAGATTCATGTTATCTTTGTGCTAGTGTCTCTATTATGCCTAGAAAAATTTATGATATGCTTGATTTACCACCATTGAAAGATTGTTATTTGGATGTCCATCTTGATGATAATGCTAAAAAGAAACTCATGGGGAGAATTAATGGTGTTATTATTATGGTTAATAATACCTTTGTATCCGTTGATTTCTATGTTTTGGATGTTGAATGCAATGCTTCTTGTCCTATTATTTTGCGAAGACCTTTTCATAGAATTGTTGGTGCCATTATTGATATGAAGGAAGCCACCATTAAATATCAATTCCCACTCAAGAAAGGTATAGAACACTTCCTTCGAAAAAGAAATAAGCTATCTTTTGACTCTCTTATTAGAAATTTTTTTATCTTGATGCTTCTACATTCGAAAATACTTGATTCTTGCTTTCTGTGCCTAGTTGAAAGGCGTTAAAGAAAAGCACTCTTTGCAGATAACTCAATTTTTTATTTCATAAGTTTCTCTTTTGTTGAGCCTTGGAAGTTATTGCCTCTGTGAAAACCTCTCCTTATCATTTTTTTGGTTTTTGTGCCAAGAATAATCTCTAATGAGAGGGAAGTAAGATTTGGGGAAGTTGTTGTCCCGAAATAGATTTATGTGCTTCGCTATAAAATATCGTGAAAAATCCCAGTACGTCGGATTGAGTTGCAATGTTTTGCACGCATGCCCCTGGTATTTACCCAACTTTCGTTAGTTTTGCACTTTTTGATTTGAGCAACATAATATTTTCTAAAAAATCGGTCTTTACCTGCTGGTCTGTTTTGACAGATTTCTGCCATTATTTGCATTTGCCTCTTAATTGGTTTCTTTTTGAGTTCTCTTTCAGCTCTTGAGATTTTAAAAGGAGTTGCTACAGTAGCTTATGTTTTAATGGATGATTTACTTGAGTTGAAACTAAACCCAAAGGTTTATTATCTTGAATACACTAATGTTGCTAATGAAGATTGTGTGAAGTTTTGTATGAAGGAAGTTTTCAAGTGTAGGGCGAAAATATGTGATGAGATGAAGTATGGACAAAATATCAAGCATGGGGATGCCACCCGTGTCACCGCAAGAAATATTCAAGAGGTACAAGCGTCAAAGTTTGGGGATGCCCAAGGCATCCCCTTCTTCATCAACAAAGAACCTCAGGTCTTCTTTCAAGATACAATATTTTTATTGCTTCATGCGCTATATGTTATTCTTGGAGCGTCTTTGATTTTATTTTTAGTTTTATTATGTTTTGTTTTCTTCAATAAGTTGGTTGGACCCCAACACACCTATTTCGGAGAAGTCACACCTAGTTTTTCATTGCATAGAACACTCTAGTTTTCACTCTTATTATTCTGTGTGTGTTCACTTTTGCTAGTACTGCATTTAGCTTTAGTTTTCTTTTTCTTTTTTCTTAGAACTTTTTAGTTCTTCTTTGTAGATTTGTGATACAAGCTCCCTGGTCTTTATTGATTATTATATTTGTGAGTTGTTTCAGAAAAGTTGATTGGAGTTGGAAAAGAGTAAAACGTTGCATGCTTATGGTGGTACAAAAGGAAGCTTGTGTTGACTGTGGCTTAGACTTTATCATGTCATGTTAGATGTTGCTTTGACCATATGCTTAGTGATTATTGTTGTAGCATGACTTGTTTCAAACAATTGATATTGCTTAATGTGCCATGAAATAATCATGCATTGTTTTAGCATATAAAAGCATAATATTGTGGTATTCTCCTTTGATGCTTTATTTGGGTTGACTTGGCACATGCTTACACCATGTTATGACTATGAACCATTCACCTTAGCCTCTATGATCATTTAGTGTTTTACTTGTGATATCACTTTATGCTTTGATTAATAATGTTTTGTCGCTTTGCATGATTATGGCCATTATTGCTCTCTTAGTTGGTCGCTCCCAGTCTTTTGCTAGCCTCCACTTGTACTGAGTATGAGCTCTACTCATGCATCCAACTCCCAAGAAACCAAGTTATTCCAAAGAGTCCACTATAAACTCCTATGCATGGTGTGTTACACCATTCCAAGTATATTCATGTTTTTATCTATCTTCCAAATTAAATTTTTGTTATGTGAAAATTAGTGATTAAAACTCTCATGAACTTGATGGAACACTTTATTTTCTTGCACTTAATAAACTTGAGCCATTGTGCCCATCTATGATGCTTATATTCTTGCAAATTATGAGTTGGGAGTTAGCAGAACCATGTTGTTATGGGGCACGCTTTCGACATTGTACATATCTATTTAGTTGATATCATGTTCTTTTGTTTATGGATGCCGACCGTGTGAAATAAAAGGGGAGCTTGTAAGTCCATGGAGTTTGTATATATGTTAGAGAAACGCCTGGGCGGCTAGCCTAAGCCATGCCTAATCAAGGTGGAAACTTGCAGCATAACCATAATGAGCATTCTATGAAGCATATTCGAATAAAATGAGAAAATAAAATAAAAACCATGCTCATGGTAAATAAAAAGATTGCTGAGATGCTCATTGTCTGTTGCCTTGTAATTTTGATATGGGATAGCTCCTGTGCCATGGGGCAAGAGGTACCCCATTGGCGGTTCTCTATGATACACATATACTTACAATGACAAGAACTTACCTGTGACTAAAGTTGAGTAGCATGAGGAATGGTACTCGTACTCAAGGGGCATGAGATTTTCAACTTGTGATTTGTCAAGCATATAACTCATATTTTCCCTCACATTAACCTTAATTACTTCAAGATGCTTATGATAGGGGCAATGAGATCTTAAATCTAGTAAGTACCATTATTTTTGGAAGCTCTTTATGAAACTTGAAATCCCTACATCCCTCTAAGAAGGGCTTTTATTTTTACTTTTTGTTGAGTCTCCATATTCTATATTTATGCACCAATTAAGAGAGCATAGTTGTCATTCTGAGTTCAATGTGCATTGTCCCAAAACTTGTTGATTTATTCATAATTATGGTATTGCTTGTTCTTAAATTATTTGTATCAAGTCACCCTTATGAACTTAGAAGGTGTCCTATGAATTTATGTTTTGCTATTCCATGAAGGAGAAGCGGAATACCACTCTTGATATGTTTTATATATGTGAATCAAACAAATGTCTTTGAAAGCATTTTTCATGATCTTTGTTTGTGTTTCCTTTCATGTTGCAACATAGTTGCTTTGTATTATTGTTAGAAATATATCTTTCATGCTTATGTTAGAGTACTTTGATCCCGGTTATCAATGCTTTGCAATACCTTGATCAAGATTGTGATGGTGCATGTCACCTCAAAAATTATTCTTTTTGTCACTTACCTACTCAACGACGAGCAGGAGTTAAGCTTGGGGATGCTTGATATGTCGTAAACATATATATAATTTTTTATGATCCATGCTTGTTTTACACCAATTGCTTTATGTTTTGTCTACACTTTGTGGCATTTTTATGCATTTTCTGGAACTAACCTATTAACAAGATGCCATAGTGCCAGTTCCTGTTTTCTACTATTTTTGGTTTCAGGAAAACTAGTAAAGAAATATTCTCGGAATTGGACGAAACAAAAGCTGAAGTTCCTATTTTTCAGAGGCGAACACAGAGTCCAGAGGACAGAGGGAGGCGCACCCCAGGGCGGCCACACCTGGCCTAGGCGCGGCTAGGGGGGCGCTGCCCTAGGGTGTGCCCCCCCTGGAGCTCCACCGACCTTGACCCTTCGCCTATATTTTCCCCTCGAGGCAGAAACCCTAAGGACCCAATCAGAATTCCATGAAAAAGTCTGTAGCCGCCACCATCGTCCCTAGATCGGGAGGGATCTGAAGCTCTTCCCGGCACCTTGCGAGAGAGGGGGATCATCCTGGAGGCCTTCTTCATCACCATCCCTGCCTCCGGAGTGATGCATGAGTAGCATCCTTGGACTATGGGTCCATAGCAGTAGCTAGATGGTTGTTTCTCCTCTTTTGTGCTACCAAGTTTAGATCTTGTGAGCTTCCTATCATGAACAAGATCATCTATCTGTAATCCTACATGTTGTGTTTGTTGGGATCCGATGGATATTGAGTACTATGTCAGATTGATCATTGATTCTATCATGTCTATGTTATTTGTGATCTTGCGTGCTCTCTATTGCTAGTAGTTACTTTGGCCAAGTATTTTCTTGTGACTCCAAGAGGGAGTATTTATGCTCGATAGTAGGTTCATGCCTCTAGTAATCTGGGGGAGTGACAGAAAACTCTAAGGCTGTAGATGTGCTGTTGCTACTAGGGATAAAACAACAATCCTTTGTCCAAGGGCAATCGTATTGTTTACTTTACACACTTTGCTTAATGCAATTATCTATTTCTTACAACTTAATACTCGAAGGTTGTTCGGATGATATCCCGGAGATGGATTATTAGTCATAGATGCAGTTGGATTACGGTCTATGTATTATGTTGTAATGCCCAAGTGAATATCATAGTGATCATCATGTCATGTACATGCATTGTTATGCATTCTCTATCTATCAATTGCCCAACTGTAATTTGTTCACCCAGCATGTTATTTATCTTATGGAGAAACACCTTTATTGAACTGTGGACCCTGGTCCATTCCTTCCCATTGATTTACCATCTACTGTTTACTTTCTGCAATTACTTTCTTCCACACTATACCTTTAATCCTTTGTTTTTAGCAAAACCAATGAGCTTGACAACCTCACTGTAAGTTGGGGCAAATTATTTTTGGTTGTGTTGTGCAAGTTCCACATTGCTAGCAACACCTTCAGAAGTTGATTCTTTCTCCTGCTGGTGTGGCACCCCCAGATTTACGATCCGGGAATCCCTTTTATGCATACCACCGCGATCCCATGATCAGTGCATCGTGGAGCATAACCGACAGATATCAAAGTGTACATCCATTACAACAATGATTACAACAAGGTTTACATACATAGACTTACATAATTCCACTATGGGCTCAAATACATAGCAATAACGGAACTTCTACTCACGAAGGACCGGAGTCAATCCATAACCCAACAGGGTGCCCGACTCGGAGATTCGCCCTAGCTCACATAGACGTCAGCTTCTTCTTGACCCTCATGCTTCTGAAAGTCTGGCCAAGTTAATAGCCACGAACAAAGCTGGTGAGTACTTGGAATGTACTCGCAAACCACCTAAGGATAATACTATATGTAACAAGAGGATATGCAGTATGGTAGTGGTAATAGGAGGGCTACATGAGAGGTTCCTTTCAAAAATAGTTTCTCTTGTAGATGTAGTATCTACAAGGTTTTGTAGAATTCTTTTGTAAAACGTTTTGGAAACCTTTTGAAAAGTTATGGAAACCAAATAGGAATGGGTCATCCTATATCCTCGCCACGGTCTTCAACTGACCGGGTTATCCTCCTCCTTCTCTGGTGTCCCACGGACCATCGGTTTTTTGTAAACACTTGTTTTATGAAAGCCTTTTTGAAAGAAAAACCAGCACCGCTCTATAGTACTTTGTCCAACCCGTACTTAACCGTGGACACGGGTATTCGAATATATCTACACTCTACAGAGGTTGTACACTTTACCCACAAGATTTGATACATCCGCCGGGATCACCCCCGGGTCGTCATACTAAAGTATGCGGGTCTCAGATAATCAAACAAAACCTTTGGAAAGTACACTCCAACACAGGCCTACCCTATGAGTTGATCCCCTCAACACCGGGACGTCTGGATCCACGGACCAACCGGATTGCAACCCAGCTCCTTCAGAGCTGGCACTTTCAATGAGAGGCTCATAGTATCGTCCAGCTGCTCCCGAGGGTAGTTCACAATTCCTCCAGGTGATCGTATAATGGTTAACCCTTTTTGTAAAGAAACCCCGGCATTCAGGAGATGTGATCCCCTATAAGTAGTCGTGCGGGGTTCCATATTGGATCCAACTATCCTCGATTTAAGCCCTGTCCCACTCCAGGGTAATGTGGTTGCACGGGTTAAGTTGTTATAGCTATAGCTGCAAAGAACCGGCTGCGTTTTTGTAAACATTTTTTCCTCCTCTTTCTTTTAACATTTTGTAAAACTAAAACCTTTTTCTTTATCAAAAATCACTTGGCAGGCCAAACCCCACAAAGGTTTTCCTCATAAAACATTTTGTAGACAAATTCCACGGGTCTTCCCATCCTATATTTTTGCTTAGGCTAAAACGGGGTCTCCAAGGGATGGTGGTATTATACACCACATATATCACAAGGGGAAAATAGTAGACATCAAATGGGTGGTACCTAATGCTACTAAGGGGTAATGGTTTGGAGGATACAAACCTTCCCATATATAAAAACATACTAGTAAAACCATGCAATTTATAGAACAAGTACATAAACTATGCATAAGTAAAATAATAGGATCAAGGCATATGAGCAAGAGGGTGGCTTGCCTGATAACCAACAATGTGGCAATATGTGTCTCTGGACTTCTTCTTAGATAACCAGAATACCAATTATAATAAGATTAACACCTCTCCTTCTCCTCGTCAAATAATCGCAACTAGCGTCGACATATATCACACATGCAAGCAAGAACAAGACACAATCAACACAAAGGATATGAGCATCATAGAATACTGCAAACAAACAAGATATACATGATATACTACAGTATGGGTTGAGAATAATGGCTTTGGATAGATTATAAAAGGTCTTAGGACATATGGAGGAAATTCAATATGAGTTATGATCTAGAAAATTATGTAGGTTAGGGTTTTTAGACCAAGGTCACATTTAGTATATTTTTTAAAGATGATATCATTAGATTTGGTATTGATAAAATGAAACCAACTAAAGTGGTTTCACTATTTTATCAATTACCATTTATTTATAGTGATTTTCATAGTGAATTAAACCCTAGATTTATGAAATAACTCACCAGAATTGTTCTGGAGTTCCAAAAATTATTTCCTTGGGTTATTAAGTAGTGTTTCATGGACTGAATCAAAGGGATTTGGAATCACCCCAAAATAATTACCAGAATGCCCTTGGGAAAATCCCAAAGTCGGTACTATATGGTTTTTGTCTTTTTACTAGATTTATTATAAAGAAGATTTGCAGGTGATTCCAAAGACACATGTTAGGTATTTGAAATACCGTTCTATAGAAACTGGAATCAACCTTTTTGGACATGCAAAACTAAAGTGGTGAATTTATTAGTGAATAATATATACATAGAACAGATTAATTCCTAATAAATCAACCACTTCTTGAAGGATAGTAGTATTCAAGTCTAATGGGAGTTGGAATTAGGTCAATACCTTTTTTGGTTTGACATAGAGAAATTATTAAAGGCATAAAAATATTGTTTTTGTTATTTTCATTACTTGCAAACCATAGTTCACCTTGGCATGGGACTAGGTGTATTGGTTGGGTATTTCAATTATAATCCAAAGGAGTTTAGGTTCAACACATTGGGTTTTACCAAATTCCCAAAAATAATTAATAGGTTAAATGGACACATCTTGGCATTTTATTTAGGGGATAATAATTGGATAATGTTTTGTTGCAAAACTTGTTCTGCATTTTAGAGAAAACACTCAGAGACATTACAAATTTTGGATCTATGCATAAAAAAGTACTTTTCATTTTTATTAAGATTAAAACCTAGTGGATATGTTGCAGATCTGGTATTTCCAAAAAAAAAAGAGAAATATGGACGGGCCGGATCTGGAGGGAAGCAACCTTACTAGGCCCCATGGAGAGGAACCAGCATAGAGGGGAGATACCACGCGCGCAGGAGAGAGAGGGGAGCCACGGGGAAGGGCCCGCTGGTCACAGCCCACCTTGCCAAAGGGGTATCGGGCGCCGGCGGCGGTCAGATCTAAAGGAGATCGACAGTCGCGTGTCGTATCCTTCCTCATGATGCGAAGGCGGGCAGAAAACCCTAGCACGGGGTCAGGGAGGTGCAGGGGGAGGGGCTCACCGGGCGACGGCGAGGCATCGGGGAGGTGAGGGATCAACACGGCGTGCTTCGACGGTCACAGAGATGGGCGGCTCGATGGGGCTTGACGTCGGACAAGGTCCCGCGCGACGGAGGCCGAAGGGAGTTTGTCAGAGCTCGACGGTGCTGCATGTGGAGCCGGTCCTGGGCAAGGAAAAGAGGTTGGTTAGATGCAGATTCATGAGAGGAGCTCGAGAGAGTGACATGTAGAGAGGGAGAGCGCACGGGGAGTGTCCTTGATCATATTTGAGGAGGAGGCCGAGGGCTCCTCTTCTTCTTCTCCTGGAGCTCAGGGAAGCTCTGTGGAGTGCAAGGTAGGGATAGAGGGAGCTCAGGGAGGCTCTGTGGAGTGCAAGGGGGAAGAGAGGTCAGCATCAAGGTTGCTGGCCACTGGCCCCTTTTTATTGCAAGCTCATGGTAGCAAGGTGAAATTTCCATTTTGGACATCGAGGTGGGGTAGGAGCAGCTGGGGGTGTCCAGGTGGAGGAAGGGAGGGGAAGGAGGTGTCCTTGGTAGTGCATGGAGAGAGGGAGGGGTAGTGTGGCTGCCAAGGAAATTAAGGCAAGACTAAATAATGCCTTTGTGTCTCTCCCTTTCTTCCAAGCATAAGATGACAAAGAGAGGGAGAGGTACTGTGCAGCTACAGTGATTTTGACCAGGAGGGAGTGGGGTGTGCTGGGCAATCTTGGTGCCTCAAGTTGGTGGGGGCTTTGGTTGGGTTTAGCTCATGGTTTTGTAAGATACTAAGATTTGCTATGATGATTACTATTAAGTAAAGTCTCAAATTTTGATCTTGACAAGATGAGGCAAGGATTCTAGTGGGTAGTTTTGGTCAATGTACACATCCAATATTTATTTGGTATTTTTCTAAATATTATAGGTCCTCATAATCCCACTTATTCAAAAAGTGTAGAAGTGATTTATATAAGGTATTATGGAATTTTTACATTAGACAAGATAGGTTTTTGATGTGATATGGTCCTAGATACCATAATACATCTTGGGGGATTTTATTGTAAATTATTGAGATGGAAGAGTATTTATAAAGAATTATTCCTGGTTTCTGCCATTTAAGAAAATGGGCAAGAAGAAATAATTAAGGATCTCAAAAATATTTATTTTTGAGATGGGAAGATAGGATATGATATATAGGCATCAAATGTGCCTTGAGTTTGCAAAGTGGTTTGGAGGAAATTGCACTTGTATTTATAGACAAGGCGCTGAGGTTTTAGTAATTAAAGGAATTAAAATAGTTTTAGACACCAAACAATTATGGGAGTTATTTGGAAAATGTTTATATCCAAGGTGGATGATGTCAACATAAAGGATATATCATAACCAACCTTGGGTATTGATAAACAAGATGGATTTTGGAAGAAGAGATGGATTGGAGGATCTAGGGCATTTATATTTTTATACCACCTAGACAAGGTTGGAGTAGTGAGCTCAAATCTCACCTAGATACAAGGGGTATATGGATAGATATACCAAGTTATATAGATGAACATGGTGGCAAGATTTGGGCTTATATGTATTTGAGGTGATATAGAAGAGATGGCAAACTTTGTTGAAAACAAGGTTGCCATAGGAGGGTTATCGTGATGCCTCATAAACCATGAGGGTTTAAGAAGCACAAGGCTCCAATGGAAACAAGTTAAGGATGTATTTAAAGACCATGGTTAGTAGATCATAACCATGTAAAGATTTGGTCAAGGGTATCATATGGATGTGAGCTTCTGCCAAAGTAGGCACGTTGACTAGATTTGCAGAAAATATTATCATGATGTCTACAAAACCATCATGGATGAGTGGGAGACAACAAGTCTTAGCCAAAGTAAAGAGTGGGCTTTGGTATTACTAATGATGTATTACAAGATGGTTCAAGTACATTATCAAGGATGCACATAGTTTGTAATAGGTAGAGCTCCAAATATTGAATCTATATAAGAATTTCAGACATCCATTTTGCAGATTTAGGGTTTTAGACTAGATTACAAGTGTAGATGATTTTTAGAGAAGTCTAGGTTGCAAACTCATGATCAAGGATATGATGTTGAAGTGCCAACTAAGTAGATATCATCCATGCTTAGATTTGGTCTTTGATGAGTTGGTTGCTAATACAGAGGATTAGCTCAGAGGTGATATGGTGAAGGGTGATTAGGAGATCACTTGAGTGACTTAAGATAGATCCAGATTTGGATGCTTAGTTGGAGATTGATGATCTTAAACATGGATTGGATCCTAAGGGATGAGCTACTAGGTTAGCTCACTCTAGATCCTATGCACACCATACAGTCAGCAAATCAAGGCAATTCATCAAACAACAGATCAAGGCACTTCATATAATCAATCTTATCAACTATTACTAAGGTTACCATCAAGTTTAACTTGAGGTAAGCATGGGTATTTTGAAGAGATGGAATTTTTAAGTAAGGTAAGGTCCTCTTAGTATTTCTACTAGGAGTAGAATGAAAAGGTTTTATAAAAGGTTTTGGAAAAACCTAGAGATAACAGTAGTTGAATGCTCTGTCTTGAAAACATAAGGAGATTATATATAGTTTGCCATAGTTTTTGTAAATAGAAACTAATAAAATATTTGGTTTTATCAAAGTCATACTGGCTCAAGTTTGTAATGCCAGAACATTTGAGAATATGTAAAATAAGCCAAGACATATCTTTTGTTAAATAGCTTTTGTCTAAAGGGGTTGAGGTAAGAAGTATATGCTCTAAAATACCATCAGACAAGCAAAAAGCAACTAGCATTGCAACTCTTAAGAAGAAAAAGTTTTTGTTCCCCCTGATTTTTGCCTTTTTGACAAAAGATCAGGGTTGCTAAAATTGGGATGTTACAACTAGTTCGATAACCTTGGTTCTATAACTGAGGTAAAACTTGCTGCTGTTGTTCTCATCATACATTCCTCTTGGGGTTCCCAACGGGTTCTACATCAACTGAGCCACCATCATGTGCTCAATTGATTCCGAGGACAATGATAGGGAACTGTGCAGCGCCAGGTGCTTTAGCAGGGTCGTACGACAATCACAGATGCCGAAAAACTTTAAGCTCCCTTCGGATAATCCGAAGTTCGACGATGCACAAGGACGAAGACTTGGCTCGACAATCACCTATCGTCAGTTAAGCTCCATTGCTGGACCAAAAACACAACCATCCAGTGCCTTTTCCCCATATGACGATTCTAGGTAGGTTTAGCGTAGAATCCATTCTTCTTCGAGAAGCGAGACAACGAGTTGAGCCTTCTTCAATACTTATAGCTGGAGTTAGCTTATCGTCCTTCTGGGTCTTGATATGCCGGAGGGTTGGCTGGACGGTTGACCTTGAAATGGAGAATTTTCTTGGAGTCTCTTCTGATTATGGATAAGGGTTGATTATTGTTCTCTCGTAGGGTCCACGCTCTTGGGTTGAGGGAGGGTCATCTCTTAGCGGCGACTAGGGGTTGACTCTCTCGGGGTTATTCGGGTTTTGCAGGAAAGACGCACCCCTTAAAGTGTGACTATGAGGTTTGTTGAAGTCATCGACCTTCTTTGTTGGAGTTGCGGTGGCCATTGGAGGAGAGATGCACCTTTCTTCTAGAGTTGATTTCCTTCAGTTGATCTTGTGGATTCTTCTTTCTGTGTGACGTCTGTGTCAACTAACGCTGCGTCTAGCTGGGCGGATGCCGATATTTGGTTGGCGGTCTCGGAATACGGTCCTACAGGATGAGGTCGTTCCGGGTTTGGTATGATGCAACATCATGGGTAAAACACACAAATAAGGGCATCATACTAGCATATCATCAAGAGAGGTTCATACATGACTTAGTAGGTTATGTTAGAGTACTTTGATCCCAGCTATCATAATAGCTTATGTTACAGTACTTTGATCCCAGCTACCAATGCTTTACAATAACTTGATCAAGATTGTGATGGTGCATGTCACCTCAAAAATTATTCTTTTTATCACTTACCTACTCGAGGACGAGCAGGAGTTAAGGTTGGGGATGCTGATACGTTGCAAACGTGTCTATAATTTTTGATGCACCATGCTTGTTTTACACCAATTGCTTTATGTTTTGTCTGCACTTTGTGGCATTTTTATGCATTTTCTGGAACTAACCTATTAACAATATGCCATAGTGCCAGTTCCTGTTTTCTGCTGTTTTTGGTTTCAGAAAAACTAGTAAAGAAATATTCTCGGAATTGGACGAATCAAAAGCCGAAGTTCCTATTTTGCCGACACGACACGAAGTCCAAAGGAGAGACGAAGAGTAGCCGTGAAGCAACCACACCAGGTGGCCGTGCAGGCCCCCTGGCCGCTCCACCATAGGGTGTGGGACCTTGGATCTCCATCGACCTTGCCCCTTCGCCTATATAATTCCCCCGGGGCAAAAACCCTAAGTACTAGATCAGAATTCCACGAAATGTTCCGCAGCGTCGCCGCCACCAAAGACGAGATTAGGGGGACAAAAGTCTCTGTTCTGGAAACCTGCCGGGACGGGGAATTTCCCCAGAGC
Organism: Avena longiglumis; assembly: GCA_030063025.1. Lineage (NCBI taxonomy): Eukaryota > Viridiplantae > Streptophyta > Magnoliopsida > Poales > Poaceae > Avena > Avena longiglumis. The sequence continues at coordinate 302,731,791 of CP125978.1, forward strand.
CATCTCCATCGAATCCACCACCTTATCCATCGCCGTTGCTAACTCCCATGATGAGGAGGGAGTAGTTCTCTCTCGAGTCTAAGGGATCTACCGGTAGCTATGTGTTCATCTCTCTCTCTCTCTCTAGGCGTGATCTTATTGTGGTCATGAGCTTTGTAATCTAGTTGAATAAGTAGATGCTACTCTACTACTCAAGTGCTTTAATTAATGTAATCTCCGCTTATCCCACGTGTGTGAAGTTGATAGTGTGCACACCGTGTGTGGCACTTAGGCTAAAGGTTACAGAAATACTTATCATGAGTTATAATTTGATTTGGATATCTCTATGAAATTGTGGTGTTTGTTAGAACCATCTAACGCTCAAGGTGATAGTTAGGGGTTACCTAGATGGGGAATGAGGACTTTAAGGAGTGTTGTTCTACACCATGAATTGGTGTTCGTTATCCAACCGGAGAGTAGTTTAGGGTAGCATAGTTAGGAGAAGATATTATATGTTTATTGAGAGTGACCACTAGTGAAAGTATGATCCCTAGGCCTTGTTTCTAAGCATTGAAACACCATTTACAATCAGTCCTGCTACATGTTTGCTTGCTGCCATTTTTATTTTAGGTTGCAATTACCACTTATAATCATCCATATTACTTGTATTTCACTATCTGTCCGCCGAACTAGTGCACCTATACACCTGACAAGTGTATTGGGTATGTTGGGGACACAAGAGACTTCTTGTATCTTGATTGCAGGGTTGCTTGAGAGGGATACATTTGACCTCTTCCTCACTGAGTTCGATAAACCTTGGGTGATCCACTTAAGGGAAACTTCCTGATGTTCTACAAACCTCTGCACTTGGAGGCCCAACATTGTCTACAAGAATAGAAGCGTGCGTAGACATCAGCCACTGTTGGGGTCTATGATGATATAGAAGGGAAGCCGAACTAACAGAGCGCAGAAGAAGATCACCCGCTAGGTGAACTTAGTCGTGACCTCTCCACCAGCCATACTTGAGTACCTCAGTGGCTCGGAGTCATGCATCACGTTCGATCTGCCTTGGTGCTCGAGGCCCAGATCGGAGGGTTCGAGATGAGCCGCATCTTCATGGACGGCGGTAGCGGCATCAACCTGATGTTCGCTAGAACACTCGCAACTATGCGGATCCCGCTATGCAGCTTAGAGGTATCGAACACGAAGTTCCACATCATAGTCCCAGGGAAGGGCATATACCCCCTGAGCAAAATATGGCTCGACGTCATCTTCGGCAAGCCCGACAACTTCAGGCGTGAGCGGTTGGAGTTCGAAGTGGAGGACAAGCCCTTACAGTACCACGCCATCCTCGGGCGTGTGGCATTCGCAAGATTCCTGGTGGTACCGCACTACACGTACCTTCTACTGAATATGCCAGGACCCATGGGCGTCCTCACCGTCCCAGGAAGCTTCACCAGGCCGGACAACTATGATATGGACTTCAACATAATCTCCCAGTCGTTCGGCATGCAGGAGGATCTCAGAAGGCTGAAGGAGGTAACAGACAACGGTCTGCCCCCAGTCACCAGGAAAAACACACATGTTATGTCGTTCGACTCCACAGTCAACACTAAAAAGGTGTAGGTCCACCCGACGGATGCCTCCAAGACGGCGTTGATCGCCAACGATTGAGTTCCACATAGGAAAGCGCGCTCGTCGAATTCCTCCATGAGCGCTGGGAAATTTTCGCCTGGTGTCCCATGGACATGCCAGGAGTTCTCAGGGAATTCGCTGAGAATGCACTCAATGTGTATCCGGATGAGAAGCCAGTCAAGTAGTCGATGCATCGACTGTCCGAGCCAAGAGCTGAAGCAGGTTGGTCCCGAAGTCAATAGACTCCTTGACGCCAACTTCATAAGGGAGATAAAGGAAAGCACCTGGGTAGCTAACCCCGTGCTGGTCCCCAAGAAGGCCACAGACATCCTACGGATGTGTGTATGCTTCACGTCACTCAACAAGCACTGTCCTAAGGACCACTTCCCCTACCACAAATCGATAAAATCATCGATTCGACAGCAGGTTGCGAGAAACACTCCTTCTTCGATGCCTACTCAGGCTACCACAAAATTTGAATGAAGATGGAGGATCACGATAAAACAGCATTCATCACGCTGTTCGGAGTGTTCTGCTACAACACTATGCCCTATGGGCTGAAGAACGCGAAGTGTTTTGCTAAAACATATCAACGATGCATGCAGGCCTTCCTGAAGAGCTAGATTAGTCGCAATGTGTAGGTCTATGTCGACGACATAGTCATCAAGACCAAGGAGGCCAGAACTCTCATCGACGATCTTCGCGAGACGTTCGATAACCATGATCGCTACAAGATCAAGCTAAACCCAGACAAGTGCGCCTTCGGCGTCCCGTCCGGCCAATTACTCAGGTACTTCATCTCTCAGCGTGGCATCGAGGCTAACCCGAAGAAAATCATGGTTGTACTAGCCATGGAGAAACCCAAAAACGTCAAGGGGGTCTAGCAGCTGGCTGGGCGAATCACGGCGCTCAGCAGGTTCATCAACCGCATGGGCGAGAATGCCCTCCCTTTCTACCAGCTGCTGCGCAAAGCCGACAAATTCGAGTGGACGGCCAAGGCGGATGAAGCATTCAAGGACCTCAAGCGCCTACTCTCCACATCTCTTGTACTGGTAACGCCAAAGTAGAGGGAGCTCTTGCTGCTATTCATCGCAGCCACGCACCAGGTGGTTAGCACAACACTCATGGTCGAGCGACCCGAAGACGGCAAGACCCACGGGGTACAACGCCCAGTCTACTACCTCAGCGAGGTACTGGCCCCGACAAAGCAAAGGTATCCCCACTACTAGAAGCTCGCCTACGGCGTATTCATGACGTCGCATCGATTGAGCCACTACTTCCAGGAGCATCAGATCATGGTCGTCAACGACACACCACTATCGAACATCCTGAACAACCCCGAAGCCACGGGACGAGTAGCCTTGTGGGGCATCGAGCTGTCTCCTCGAGACATCATCTACGAGCGGCGCACCGCCATCAAGTATAGGGTGCTCCCAGACTTCTTCGTCCAATGGATGGAACTTCAGATGCTGGACACTCCGGACATGTCCTAGTCCTGGACAATGCACTTTGATGGCTCCAAGCGCGAAATTGGAGCAGGAACCAGCGTGATCCTGACATCCCCCAAGGGGACAAGATGAAATACGTCCTTCAGATGAAGTTCCACGCATCCAACAACAAGGCCGCATACGAGGCACTCATACATGGCATGAAGATGGCCAAGGTGTGCGGCGCCACATGCCTCGTCATCTACGGTGACTCCAACCTCGTCGTCCAGCAGACGATGAATGAGTGCGATGCTCATAGCGCCAACATGATCGCATATCCTGCGCTCTACAACGCACTCGAAGGGGACTTTGACGGCTGCGACCTTCGGCACGTCGGTAGGGAAAGCAACGAAGAGGCCGATAAACTCACCAACATTGGCTCCACCTGCGCTCCAGTGCCACCTGGTGTGTTCCTCAAACAAATCTCTGTGGCCTCCATCAAGCGAAAATTCCCGAAAGACATAGTCGAAGCTGCAGGACACTCGGGGCATGCGCCACCCGAGAAAACCGAGGGACCCAAAGAGATCGACACGGAGTTCGAACCAGTGATCCTCATGCAGGTCATGGTGGTTAAGCAGACATGGACCCAACCATACCTCCGCTACCTGATAAGCAAGCAGCCGCATGAGGACCCGACAAACGCCCGGTGCATAGCTCGCCGATCAAAGGCCTTCACCATCATTAACGGCAAGTTGTACAAGTGTAGCATTTTAGGTGTGCTCTAGCGATGCGTCACCAACAATGACGGGAAGAGCATCCTGATCGACATCCATGAAGGTATCTGCGGCCACCACGCACGCAGCCCTGCCCTCGTCGCCAAAGCTCTGTGAGCTGGATTTTACTGGCCAACTGCGATGCGCGAAGCCAAGGACATCATACAGAGATGCAACGCCTGCTAGAGGTACGCCAACAAGCCACATGCGTCAGGATCACAGCTACGGCCAATACCATTGGCCTGGCCTTTCACCCAATGGGGACTCAACATGATCGGCAAGCTACCAAAATCCTCACCAGGAGGGCACGTCTTCCTCCTGGTGGCAGTCGACAAATTCTCAAAGTGGATCGAGGCCATGCCTGTCACTAACTAGTCTGGTGCCTCCGTCGTCAAGTTATTCGAGTCCATTGTCTATAGGTTTGGAGTGCCCCACAACATCATCACCGACAATGGCTCAAACTTCACCTCGAAGGAGTTCCGAGGCTTTTGCGAAAACCTCGGAATCAACCTTACATACGCCTCCATGTCGATCCGCGGACCAACGGGCAAGTCGAAAAGGCCAAAGGACTCATCGGAAACGGCATCAAGAAATGGCTGCTACGCCCACTCGAAAGGCTTGCGGGAGCCTGCGCCGACGAGCTACCCTCCGTTCTATGGAGCCTGCGCACAATGCCAAACAGCTCAACCGGATACACGCCCTTCATCTCACCGTACACGTGTCAATAGCCGCCTGAACCGTCGCGAAAACGCCGCGCACTACGCATGGGAATCAAGGAGACGCCGTAATTTTCGCCCATGTTACGCAAGACTAGTCAAATTCACTTTAGAAGGTGGGACCCACGATCGTCCCGTTGCATCGTATCTACTGCCGCATACGGTTGATCTCATCAGGCGTCAGCAACGACGTCATCAAAGCAAAGCCAGCAATGGCTTGGAAGTTTTGACTGAACAAAAAATACTTAATCGAGTCTACGACTCAACCAACTACTCTAGGGCTACTCCTATCAGGAGCGCTGGCTGCGCATCTGAGAAACTACAATGGTAAAAATGCATAAAAGAAATCTTTGAGTCCTACGTCGAGTCTGCGACTCCACTATGGACTCGGGGGCTACTCCCATAGGGAGCGCTGGTCGCGCATTCAAAAAAATACGTCCTTTGAAACGACAATCGAACATCAGAAATAAAGTCTTCGCTCGAGTCTGCGACTCAAACAGACACTCGGGGGCTACTCCCATAGGGAACGCTGGTCGCGCACCCTCTGAATATTCGAATAAGATCCTTCAGATCAAGTACGATAAAAATCTTTTTGGCAACTTTTCCCAAATTAACGCTATGTGAGAAACAGTCTCCTTGGTCACCCGAAGCACCTCCACGGTGATAAACCTTCGGATGCCGTGTCTACGACGCAAAGATAAGTCCTTCAGATATAATCTGATGGCCTGATAACGCACCCGACTACGCTCTGCCAGTAACATACCGTGTCAGCAGGCACGATAAAAATCCCGACGGACGCGTTGGGTACCTAAATTAAAACACTGGAGTTCGACTCCTGTAAGTCCTCAACAGCCTGAGTCGAATTACACCAGCATTATTCCGAATTGGAGTCCAGGGACTCGGGTCTGAAGAAGATCGTGTTGTTTTGTCCAATGACAGTTAACTGACCCTGATGCGTCGGGTGAGTCAGGTACACGTATCAACAATCCCTATGAACTAAAGTATTTATTCAAAAGACAGCTTCGAATGAGAAGCACCCGAAAGATTATAGAGTCTCCAGTCGAATCTATGATTTGACTGAACACTCGGGAGCTACTGACATGGATATACCCTACGGGTGCCTCACATTGGTATACCCGGTCCAGCCGATGGAAGGCCCACGTGAAGACTTGCTGTCTAAGAAGACTCCGGGTAGCCCAAGCCCAGTACAAGTTCGACTCCTTGGAGGACACGACCAGGCTATAGATAGATTATTCAAGGGTGAATCCCTAACTTGTAACCTACTCGTATCGGTACCTTAGACCTAGACTCCCCATATATAAAGGCTAGGAGGGCCAGACGAGGAGGACACGCTACGCCATAAACCCCCAATAGATCCTTTCCAACTCATACACACACCTCACGCCAGATCGCATCTGCGCACCCCTGTAACCTTTGGTTCCGCCGTAATCAAGAATAGACAAGCAAGAGTAGGATTTTCCCTCCGGGGGCCTGAACCTAGGTAAACCTCGTGTCCCCTTGCTGCATTTCTGTTAACCGTCTCGCGATATCTAGCATCCCCATCTTCTCCAAAACCCAAGTTCATAACAATGGGCATTGACGAGTCAAACCCTCGTCACCCACTGCTAAAGACACTGCTCGGATTCTCGCAGTCAATGAAAGTAGAGGATTTCCTAGGATGCTTGGAAGCATAGACTGCATGCATTGACACTGAAAGAATTATGTATTTCCATGACAGGAAATGTATAAAGGCCACAAAGGAGGTTGCACTCTGATACTCGTGGCAGTTGCTACACATGATCTTTGGATCTGGCACTCCTTCTTTGGCATGGCAGGATCGAACAACGATATCAACGTCTTCCATTCCTCAAATGTCTTTGCTAAGCTTGTTGAGATTATGCTCCCCTGTGAACTTTGAGATCAACGGGCACCACTAAAACAAGGGATACTATCTTGCAGATGGCATTTATCTAAGATGGCCAACATTTGTGAATACTATCTCAAACCCGATGCTCCCCAAGCATGCTCAGTTTTCAAGGGACAAGAAGCTAGCAGGAAGGACGTGGAGCGGGAATTTGGTGTGCTCCAATAGAGGTTTACAATTGTCCGGTTCCCTGCTATGACCTGGTCGAAAGATCAGATGCAGGAAGTGATAAACTGTTGTGTGACCTTGCACAACATGATCGTTGAGGATGAGAGGAAGGACCCAGTGGATTTGGTCGAGCAGAACGAGCCATACTACAGACAGAGACCTCTTGCAGAGCCTGATCACCATGTGCCGCCAACCTGGGCTGCCTTCATCGCCATCCATCAGGAGATCCGAGACACGATAGTGCATCAACAGCTGCAGGATGATCTAGTTGAACACATATGGATACGCAGGGGCAACATGAGCATGAGATCTGTCCGAACTAGGACGAACTATGTTGTATTTCAGTCTATGCCAAATTATGTTTAATTTCATGCTAAACTATACCGAACATTGCTTTATATTGATATTTATGCCAAAGTTAGCCGAAATCTATTCGAATTTGAACGAATACTTGTCAAGTTTGCGTCTTCTCGGAACCACGCCTGGGAACACGAGTAGGAAACTCGACACTTTCAGGATAAAAGTTACATCCATCTAACGCTAAATAGCATTAGATTTCGGCGTAGAAACACCCACGAATCGACGTGCTCTTAGATTGGCCCACTGTTGTGGATATACCAAATGGATATACCTACGACATAGTCTTATACCGGCAAGCCCGGGTGGCCCACAGTTGGTGGTTAGGCTTATGGCATAACCGAGCGGCCCAGTTGCTGATAGGAAGCCGGAGGTCCAGCCAGGAGATGGAAGGCGACGTGCCACCGCCATAGATGGAAGTCGGAACCTTGGAGGACAAGAATACTAGTTAGTGTTAGTCTAGGACTCTGTAACCGTATCTGGCTGGGACTCTCCTTATAACCCTAGGTCCTGGCGCTCATATAAGCCGGCCTACGGGAGCCTTTAGGGCATAAACTCAAGAACACCAAGTGCATAGCACTACCCGCACACGGCAAACCCCCAATCCTGTAACTCGGCGTATTGCCATTATAGTGATTTATAGCAGGAGTAGGATCTCGCCACCGTCGTGAGATCTGAACCTGGGTAAACAACTGACCCAGACGCTCTCCGTCTTCCTCCCACGTCTCTAAACTCGCCGTTGGGATACCCCTATGGCGTACGTGTCGACAAAACCACGACAGTTGGCACCCACCGTGGGGCAAGAGGCGCTTATAGCACGGATCCGGGTGGGATCTTTCACCGTCTTCGACGATGGCTAAATCGCATCACCGCCGACGCGCCGACTTCGTCATCGCTCTTGAGAGTTTGTAGAGGATTTATTTTCTCTCCTCTCAGGCGTGTAATCGAGTCGACGGCGTCGCAAAAATCTATATCAACACGTTCAACGCGCACTACAGTGACCCGATATGGTTGATTAAAATCATCAAGCCTAGTAGCAGTCGCTGTATCTGTACTGGAGCTGATCCGTACGTTCAAGGTATGGCGCGATGGTTTTCCAGTATTTGGCGGCTTCATAGGCCAAGGCGACGATGCCTTCGGTCTCGTAGCGCTTACTACGCTTGGCCCTGATCGATCTGGTTAATTACGACTGCGTATAAGCAAGCACGTTAATTACGACTGCGTATAAGCAAGCACCAATTTACTGGACCAGTTGTCTGTTTTGAGTCTCTAGAGAATATTAGCAATATCATCGTTTGCTACATCTTGTGAGACCAAAAAATTACCGAGACTAGTGCTCAGCTATCATGTATTAGCAGACGCATATGGACCAGATCTCGAAAAAAGAAACAGCATCAAAGATTCAGCTTTAAACATCACCAACGTACCAACATTGATCGACGACGTCGGCCCAGGACTGATTTGGACTACTCTAGCGCCGTGACTAGTGTCGGGAAAGCAGTCTATCCCGCCGGCTTACGCCGCTAGCTAGGAAGCCAACTTGGATATACCGTGGATTTTCCGGCTTCATCCAGGCTAGATTCGTCTTCGTTGCGAAGAACGCCGACTTCGCTCAAACAGCTAAGTACTTATTTAAATTTATTATTTTAACTGGTTATGATCATAAGATTAAGATTGGTTCACTCATATCCTGAGTCTTTTACCGCTTTCGTTTTGATCATATATTTTCACGATTTGCCTTGCGCTCATGAGTATTAACCTTTTACTGGCTTGTCGTTTTAAGGCCCCAGTACCATGCAAAAAACCCGCCTTCAGGAGTTAGCTTAAGTTTTCTGGATACACGTTTTCTGTTGTTTTTATGTGGATTCTGGAGTAGTGACTTCTCGGCACTCAAAGCCGGCGTTTTGGCCTTGGATTCTGGACGGTTCCATTAGGCATCATCACCCAAGGACATGGTTCTGTGTTGCTAGTCTTCCGTCTCACGAAAGGTCAAGCATAAAAACCAGAATAACGAATAAGCCAGCACTTGTTTAAACAAAATTTTACATAAGCTGTTTAAAATTAGTTGAGTTTTTTCCTTCTAAACAATTTTATGTGTTCAACTGCTGCATTGTTTCAGCTTTAATGCATTTGTTCAAAGGCCATATTTTTTTCGCCTTACATTAGTTTGTTGGACACAATTAAAGGAACAATTTAATATATCTATATTTTTATGTTTGTGTTTCAGGTACATAACGCTTGTACATTGCCGCGTTCCTCGGAATTAAGGTGTTTTGAGCCCGACTTTTACTAGGCTTGTCACCTCGGGGGCTGCAATCGCAATTGTTGGCCAAGACTTGTGCCGCCTTTGATGCAGTCGACTCGACGCTTGGGGGCTTGACATCTCTAACTTAGGATCTTTGTCCCTCTTTGAGCATCAAGTCGGAACAACCCTCAGGGGATACGGTACGTTGATCTACAAGATATGGTGAAAGTTCTCTTTAAGCATCAAAGCCGGAAAATTCAAGTGATTTCCATCTTGACGCTTGGGGGATACACCAATGCTGAATTTTTGTGAAGTTCTCTTTGGATTACCAAGCTAAAATAATTTCCGCCTTGGCGCTCGGGGGCTACACTATTTGCATTTTTGCTGAAGCTACTCTGAGAGCACCAAGACGAATTTCTTTTGAAACTTCGACTTGGCGCTCAGGGGCTACAATCGTTTGATGTACAACTATGTATGTTCTTTTGGGCATCAAGCCGCCTTCGACGAAGCCAACTCAATGCTCGGGGGCTACATATGGTTATGTCAACAAAACTTTCAAGACGGTGAAGAATCCGGCTAGCGAAACCCGGGGCCTCGACATCAACTTTGCCTTCACGGAAGCTCTTAATCGGCAAGCTCTTATGTTTGAGACATTGCTGGCTCTAAGTCGGCAGTTTGGCAGCCTTTACGACCATGGTCCAGTAGCCATGATTTTTTCTGGCTTACATATCGTCCTGCATGGATAATGATATTGAAGACATTCCTAGAGCTTGGAAGAATCACTAACGATTTGTTAGAGAGTTCTCCGCCTTGGATTTGTTCACAGAAGCATAGAAGCAACTCTCTGGCTAGGCTTAGTCGGATGAGAATATGATATGGGAGCTTTCCAAGATTCTTCGCGATGCACGCCTACAAGTTGATACGCTCAAAGCTAGAAGGAGGAACGCGAGGATCTTGAATAATTCTGGGGGCTACTGTTGTGGATATACCAAATGAGTATACCTACGACATAGTCTCATACTGGCAAGCCCGGGTGATCCACCGTTGGTGGTTAGGCCTATGGCATAACTGAGCGGCCCAGTTGCTATAGGAAGCCGGAGGTCTAGCCAGGAGATGAAAGGCGGCGTGCCACCGCCATAGATGGAAGCCGGAGCCTTGGAGGACAAGAAGACTAGTTAGTGTTAGTCTAGGACTCTGTAACCGTATCCGGCTGGGACTCTCCTTGTAACCCTAGGTCCTGGCGCTCATATAAGCCGGCATACGGGAGCCTTTAGGGCATAACCTCAAGAACACCTAGTGCATAACACTACCCGCACACAGCGAACCCCCAATCCTGTAACTCGGCGTATTGCCATTATAGTGATTTATAGCAGAAGTAGGATCTCGCCAACGTCGTGAGATCTGAACCTGGGTAAACTGTGTCAAGTCGACCTGAACGCTCTCCGTCTTCCCTCACGTATCTAAACTCGCCGTTGGGATACTCCAATAGGGTACGTGTCGACAAAACCACGACACCCACGTCGGTAACATTAACCACGACTAAACCAGCGACCATCGTCTTCGTTCAACAGTCATAACACCTGCTGAGCTCAGGGACACCCCGAACAGAAAAGGCGAGCTCCAGACAGCCTATCCGGCGACCCACCGACGATCCGGCAAAGATAGCCCCGGAATCGATACCATGAGTGTTGCAGTTATTACGAACTGTACGTGCGAGGCGTAGTTTAGCCGGCAGAGCTGGAAAGCAAGGACGGATCGATCGATCGAGTGGGTTGTGCTCGCCCACACGGCCCGGTTTACACCCGTGCGCTTTAGGCGTCGACTTTTCGGCACCATGATTTCCTTTCCAGATTCAGGATGGAAGCCGCTAATCGAAAAGGTGGTGCTTAGATGAGCTTGACGGTTTTGATTACCGAAGAAACGGTAGGCATGGGCCTGCCGCCGATCGAGTCGGCAGCTGGCAAACGCGCCGGTCTGGGCATTGAGAACATGCGCTCGTGTTCGGTCGGATTAATTAGCGGCACTGCTTCCATTTTTGTTTTTTGAACGGTCGGCACTGCTTCCATGTTGACTTGTTTCTATTCTGCAAAATCTACGTTTGTTGATGAGAGAAAAGTTTAATTGCGGCTTAATCAGTCAGCACGATACTACAAACTCCAAGTAGCAGCGCCCGGCGAGCTACCACGACGATCGTGTCTGGAATCTGCCTTGCCGTGTATCGAGGTCCACCTGCGCGTAGGACGAGAAGAACAGTCCCGATCACCTGTCCCAATCTCATCCTCCAATCCGGTGAGACTCGGCGGGTCATTCCTGATGCAACCTGCTCCTGCTTCTGCTCCGGCGAGTAAAAATATGGCCGCCCGTCTTATCTGAAGCACGAGCACGGGTATATAAAAGCAAAAAGGCTTTAATTTAGGAAGTGCCGTGCACTACTAAGTAGGCAAGAAACAAAAGCAGGAACCGTGACAAACCACCGACCCCAGACGACTAGACGAGACGAGTAGCGGCAGCAGGCAGCAGGTCAGTGACATGCCACCCACGCGCCAAAATACCTCCTCTCCCGGAAGGAACCAAGAACAATCAATCCCAGTCTCCCCATCACTCCATCAGATAATTAAAGATGATAACCCCACCGCCTAATACCAGTCAGCACCAACCAAGGCCAACATCTATCTATCTTGAAATAAATAAACAGAGACTTCTTTCCACAAAAGGATTCACATTTCAAACCACGCTCGCTCGATCGCGTCGATCCGGTCCAACTTCATCAGAGGTAAGAAAGAGTCGTGGCCTTTTGTGGGAGCTAGCTCAGAAGGACGTCGACTCGAGGTTGTTGGAGTGTGTAAAAGCTTTGGCCCGTTCCGGGGGCTGTGCTTTCCGGTGGCCGGTGGACGTCGGTCGGTTGGACTGCTCTGCTGCGTGTACGTTTCCCTGCTGCTGACGCCGACGCCTTCTCGTTTTGGGACGATCGCGGAGCTGCCCTGTGGAGAAAGAGAGAAAGGAAAGGGTGGCCTGTCGTCGATGGTTGCGATGCAGCGACGGCGACGGGTGCTTCCGCTCCTTGCTTGCAGAAACTTGCCCGCTAAGCCTAATTCAAGTTCAGAAGATGTTCGCACGCTGCTAGGTTCGAACAGGCCAGCACACTAGGCTACCTGGTCCATGCACCCGTAGCTTGTTCGCTGCAAGTTCTCGTACCACGCTCCACCCACACGCACCATGGCACGTTTAAGAATTAGAGGCATTTTTCTTAGAGGCATTTTTTATAATTGCCTCTAATTATAGCTATTTGTGGTACTTTGAATAATAGTGCCCCAAAATGTGAGATTTTAGAGGCAGTTTTTAAAATGCCACTAATAGTTTAGATTTTAAGGCACTATTAATAATGCCTCTCATATTTTGAAAAATAGAGGCACAATTTAGTGCCTCTATGCTGAACTATCAGTGGCACTTTGACACGTGCCTCAAAAAGACAAATCTTTTAGAGGCTTTTTCTATGAAAATGCCATTAAAAATATATCAATTGAGGCACAATTAAAAGTGCCACAATTGGTTATCATTTAGAGGCACTAAAATATGCCTCTAATAAATGACCAATTGTGGCACTATTTGTTGCGCCTCCAATGAATAGTTTTTTGAGACACATATGATAATGCCTCTAATAGTTGGCCCTTCAAAGCATTTTAAATACCTTAAATGAATGATCATTTGAGTCGACAAAATGCCACAAAAATATAGCATTTAAGGTATAGATAAAATTGTCTAAAAAATATACCTTTAGAGGCACTCAAATATGTATTTAATGATAGACCAATCATGGCATTTTTATTTGTATAGACCAATATGCCTCTAAGGATAGAATGTATATCGACCGTAGGCCGTTTCACGGCATGTGGAAAGGGCGGTACTGCTCCATCGATTGCCCAGGGACCCACGACAGAGTTTCCCCAAAGAGCGCTCTTCCCCAAACAATATTGCAAGACATATACTCAAACAGCTGCATTATATGGCAGCTCGGTTGGTTTCATTATTTTCAGCTCGGAAGATCCAAAACAGCTGCATTATTTCAGCTGCATTATCATAGCGAGCCAAGGCGACACAAGCAGGTGATCGAAGCTAGCGAGGTACCAGCATGCATATTGATCATTTCTCCCCACATGTTAGGAGACGTAGAGCAAGCAATCACACATATGCACGAACAGGCACGCAAGCAGCACAAGAGATACGGTGCCGGTAAAATGCATATATATAGAGCTTTCCGCAATCATGTTGGCCAAAGTTGTAAATCGTAGTACTTTCTCTGTTTTAAAATATAAAATGTTTAAAATGTATCTAGACTTGTTTTAGTGTGTAGATTTACTTTAAATCTGAGTGAACCTATATACTAAAAATAGTCTAGATATATTTAATCACAAAGCTAAAATATTTTATATTATCAGATTTTCGTACGTGACTTTCTTCTGCTAGTTAGTTTCTTTTGCTACGGACTTTGTTTCCTGTTTTTCTTTAGCTGTTTTTCCACTTTTGTCATCGTTTTATTTTTGTTTTTAAAACTATATTTTTGGTCTTTCCTTTTTCTTTTATAGTCTATCATTTTTGTTCGTATATTCTTCCAATTTCTCCTTATTCTTATTATGTAGCCCGCCTCCAGTGGTTTCCCCGGCCGTTGAGGGGAGCCCTCCCTCCGGAGCACCTATGCGTCCATGTTCGCGGCGCGCACAGAGGCCCACCCTTTCGAGCCGCAAGCAACCATCGTTGGCACCCTTCGCTCTGCGCATTCCCCGACAATCAATGGGATCCGTGTCGCCACTGTCGGTTCAACTCCTACACCGCTCGTGTCATTGGCGTCGCTCGTGGCAACTTCTTCTACCGCCGCTTGGGGAGACCTTGGCCAAGCTCCTTGTGGAGGCGTCGTGTTGGGTGAGGGGCACGGCGGCGCGACTGTCCCCAACTCCCAGATCGTGTTGTGAAGGCAGGGCTCAGGAACGGAGGTTTTTTATGGCGAAAGCTCTGCGTTTTGACGCCAAGATCTTGTTAATAACAATATATAGGGCACAATCTTCTTTCTCCCCTTTCCTTCATGACGATAAATTGGAATTTAGTAACTAAAGAATCAAACATAAATAACTAAAGAATCACACATTTTTTAAGTAAGATCCTATGGAATTTCACATTTTCAGCGAATTTCTAATCACAAGGATTGGATTGGATTATCTCTGCATCTTCTAGGTAATTATCTCAGGTTTACTTAAAAGTTCTCTTACTAGGATGCCTAAATCTATACCTAATAATAAAGGAAGGAGCGTTTCTTGTAGTACCTACACTTTTTTAAGCCGATTTGCCCTCTTACAAAACCATATATTATCCACCAATGCCAACCCCAAGTGGAAATCGGTTAAAAGAAACAAGCTAGGCGGGCAGGGAGGATTCGGGGTGTAACACCCTCAAAATCGGCCCTATGCAAGTTTCAGCGCTTCCCGCCAAATCCGCATAAAAACGATTCAAAGGTGCCCACCAGGCACTTTCGTGCGGGTGGAGAACAATTACTAGTCAGGTATAGATAGTCATCCTGATATGAAAAGCAGTGGGCAGTTTTATTTAACCATTCCGTTGTAGTTGCAACACTTACTAGTCAGATACAATTAGCATGAGATATCCCAAACCCAGCAGTTGTTGGTACTTTTATTTAACCATTCCGTTGTAGTTGAGCTGTTTACTAGCCACATCGGATACAAGTCAAATTATAACAGTAAACTTTAGTTATAGTTGTCTATGATCGAGAACTGTGCTCCAAGTCGTCCATAACCGCGGACACGGCTTTTCGAAAAGATTTAACCCTGCAGGGGTGCACCAAAGTATCCACACGCACTTCGACCCTTTTTGCCAGATCATTTAACATACACCCGTCGGTATGTCGGCGGGGCCTAAGTCATGACATTTCCCAGACCCAAAGTAAGTACATGGGGGCCACCCCACTAAGCTACCCGCAACGAAGTCGGCCGGTCTCCGAGACGGACTCAGGGTTTGCGTCGATGGTAACGACGGGAACCCGAAAGTGTGACTGGCTTGTCGATACATGCGAAAACACTCGCTTACCTAATGCAGGTGCGACCTCGCACAATTTAAATTAAGCGATAAAGCATGGCATAAGTACAGAATAGTAATAAAGCCCCAAACTTTGTGGCCCCAGACAATACTTTGAAATCGGTACTAATCGATGGGGTGCCCACACCCCACCTGTGGTTAGCGCTCGATCTCGGAGCAGTGTCAAGAACTCGGGTCCCACGGACACCGGTGTGATTAAAACCAATTATTGTCTATTACCCATCGGTGCCTCTGCATTTACCTAATTCAATTTTTAGTTATTAAACGATAATTAAAGCTATGATCATCTCCAACATAAAGCATAAGGCAGTCTTCCAACAGTTGTGGTACTGGGCGACACACAACAACACTTGAGCAAGCGACTACGACGCGCAAGTCCAACTATCTACCAAACAACAGGTAATAGGATGTGTCCAAGGCAATATAAGGCTGCAAGGGATATCACGGGTACGAAAACTATAGCATCGCAACACAGATAGCAATAGATCAACAGGAGGGAATAAATACTATAAAAGTAAGATAGGTAGAAAGGGGGAGATGCTCGCCTGAATACATTGCCGAAGATTCATCCAAAGTTCGGGTCGACACTCGCATCAACTCATCGGCCTAATCCGTGAAGAAGCAAAGCACTAGAAGAAACACCAGATGTACTATTTAATACTACGGTAGAAAATCGAGCATGATGCATGTATGATGCATGGCATGGTAAATATGCGGTGCAATTAGGCCATATTAAGCGGAGCCGGAGTCCCGACAATTAATTAATAGGTTCATGTTATTTAGATACCCTGCAATTTAAATGTTGGATTAGCAAGACAAAACATGGCTTCGGTTCGCTATGCCAATTTAAATGGAGTCCGGAATAAGACAAAGATATCCCGCATATAGACTCCATATTTATGAGATGAATTGGCATAATGCCCCAACCCACAGACAAGTATGCATGCATGAACAATTTAATATGCATAAGTTGATAATGTCATATTATAAAATAATGGGGTCTCGGATAGGGAATCACATTAGGGTTCGGCGAACTTGGGCTCCGAGGGGTTCGGGGTTTGACAGGGTTCGACGGGGGCGAGGTTCGATGGGATCAGTCTCGGACAACGGAAGTAGATCTTGTCGCATCCCGGAAGAAGGACTTGGTTCGGCGTCAGGGGCGCATCAGATTCGTCCTGGTCGGTGTCGATCTTGTCGTCGATGGCGAACTTGAGTGGATCGGGTACCGGGTCTTCGAGTCCGGGAAGAAGATCTTGACGCCTGTGACGAAGAACTCGGGTTCGGAAGAAGGCTTGGCGTTCCGATGGATCGGTCCCTGGGGTCGAAGAACTTGGCGAGTGATATTGATGCAAAATTTTGGCGATGCTAAAAGCTTATCTTTTTCCTCTCTTGGTGCAAGCGTCGGGGTCCGGGCCTGTTTGCTAGTTTACCTAAAATTTCTATATTAAAAAGAAAAAATGGAAGCGGCCTTGGTTAATTGGGACGTAGCCGAATTCATCAATTACTTATTGCATAATTAAAGTTAAAAGTTTAAGAAAAAAATAGGAGTCGGTTGGTTCATTGGGCCGGCCCAACTGGTCCAGCCGGACCAGGTCAACACCCGAGCCCGACCCCCTTCTCTCACTCGAGATTTCTCTCGTACTCGACCTGTCGACCTCACTAGACGCGATTTCCCCTTCTCCTCACGCCGCCGCCAGCTGCTGCTCCGGCCAGCGTCGCCGCCAGCTGCCGCTCCGGCCGGCGCCGCCGCACCCCATCCGCTCCGCTCCGTGCCGCCGTACGGGAGGGCTCCTCCGGCCGGAGACCGAGGGAGACACGCGGCGCACGGGAGGCGGAGATGGCCGGCGCCGTGGTGAACTACCCGCTCGTCGCGGGGCTCATCGCATTCGCGATAGCGCAGTCCACCAAGTTCTTCACCACCTGGTGAGCCGCCCCGCCCCGCTACCCTCCCCTCCCTGCTCCGCTTCGCATTTCTGCGGTTGCGGTTGCGGGTTCCTAGCTTGTGCGTGTACTGGCACGAAGGTGGACGGGGATTTTTAGATTCGATATCCGCGTGGAATTGGCGTTTACTACTAATTATAGGCTGCTTTTAATTCTCTAATTCGACGGATCAGTCCCGTAGCTACGCGCCCAGGCTGCGGATCCTCGCCGAATTCAGCGAGATCTTCCTCCTACCTCTGCGTTTCGCTTCGTTATACTAGCATATGATCTGCAGCAACTGCTTGTTTAACCAGGTACTCACGAACTCGGCAGAATCCTCTGTGAACGAGAGGCAGCTGAGATGCCACGCGACGTGAATATTTAGCCAACTGTTGAAAAAAAATATGTCACAGATTTCAGTGCATGTTTTTCTCTCCAAGTAGTGGAGAGCCCCCGCTGGATCGCAGTACTGCTGGTTATGAGGTTTTAGCTATTAATCTGGCAACCTTTTGTTTTATTTCGTGACGGAATCTGAGAAATTTTTGGGTCAATTCAGATAGTTTGATGACGCACTTCGATGCCTGTTATTTTTTTCACACTCATTCTGGTTCTGCTGAAACAAATTTGCTGCATGTTCAATGTTAGATGCTAATTGGTTGTATCAGTGACTACACAGTTTTTGGCAATACATGTCAAAATTATGCAAAAATTAATTAAAAATCAATATAAATACACGTATTTGACTACATAATTTCAAATTGACCACAGGTTTGAAGTCAAGTCTCCGCCACTGGGTTGTATAGTATTACCTATTTCCTTGGTTTGGTTCTATTGCCACTCACATGTATAATCAGAACTTTGTGATGATCCTGCCCATAAGAATCATTTACATGCAACTAAACTTAGCTTTTGATCTTCCTGCTGATTTGAGTCAAAACGGTTGGTATGGGACTATAGGCATGAAGTAAGCCGTGCCCTCACAATTAAAGTTTTACTTACCTCACAGATTATGGCTTAGTCTAGTGTGCATTACCATTTGTTGTCTTGTGCTGCATACTATTTGAAATAAGAAAATCAGTTCTCTCGCGACCATTGGAGCATGCACACACATTTGCAACTTCAATGATACTTGCATGTGTGGTGAGTACATGGTTATTTTTTTATATAATCCTTTATTCTAATCAGATGATCTTAAGATTTAGGTACTTCTACTGCATGAGTATCCTAAGATAGAGGAGAGTATCAGACTATCTGCATTCCTTTGTTTGCTTTTAAGTTTCACGCGTCTTGGGTCGCCGGTGCACCCTCTGTTGCTCCAGCGCCTCTATCGTGTGCCTCTATCCCTCTAGTGCCTATTTGACAGTTACAATTGATTTGATGATGGCGTCGACACTACCATCTACCTGAATTTAATAGCTATTTCACTAATTAGGCAGGCAGCTGTTTGGAATATACTCGGTTTAGTTCTTCTTCGCGGTAGTCAAATTCAGGTACCAATATGATGATCATGTTGCAATTCTTTCCATCCATCACACAACACTGTCTAAAGTGAAATGTCTTGGAATACTACCTGACCAGTGTTTTCTACTCTCACGACTGTTGCTCCAGATTACTTGGACTCTAAAAAATCTGGAGGGATATATAGTTGCGAAGCACTGGTAAGATATATGAGGAGGATAATAGTAGAGTTCTCCATGTGGCTCTGAGGTCTGGGCATTGGGTACCCGATTTGTGGTAATTCAGTGGTGAAGAGTTGTTCTCTCTCTACCAATTGGTCTTGTACTAACATTGCAGCTTTGATTTTGCATGTAGTCAACTGATTTTGAATCTTCATGTTTTGAAGGCCTACACTGAATTTCCAGAACTGTACTTGCTGAACCATATAGGGATTTTAATTTTTGCGGGCTTGCCTTTAGGTGCATCCTAAAAATAGGCAACTCCACTTGGTTTTAGCTGTGCTAGCTGAACCATCCAGAGTTGTCATATTTTTACTGTCTACAAGTCATTCTATTTATCTCCTCTTTGCTAGCTCTACTTGGTTTTTATTGCATCTACACTATAGCAAAATGAAACACGTAGAATATTATTTTGGTTTGGCATGGTTCCAAAAATGGATATAGATCCACTAGACGATTTGGCATGGTTTCCGAAAGTGAAGCTTATTCTCTTAAACTTACACTAAGCAACATCTATGAAATGAGATGAAATGATACTACCTATAACAGTTGTAAAATTTTATTTGAACATCACATTTGTATAGATTGGACATGGGAAGATTTATAGAATGGAAGGTAAAGACTTGAAACTGCTCTGGTTCAGTGATTTGTTTAATTTTGGATGTTGATAGGGATAATGACTTGAAACTGATATGGTTCAGCGATTTGTCAATGGTCTTTTTGGATGCTCAAAGAACATCAGCAGACATTACTACATGGACTATGCATTTCTCAATAGTTAAAGTACCATCCTTGTATGCTAACTGCAGATGAGAATCTGCTTCATGGACCTACTTTTTGTAACTTTTTGAGTTAATTTTTTGTCGAGCAACTTTCTTTATGTACATGCCAGATTATTTCCGTACTGGTTTACAGGAAGGAATTGCCAACAGAGCTATTTGATAATGCGGAAGATGTCGATTTTTTTGAAGCAGATGCATGTCCGGTCGATATGCTTATTCTTGATCTCTAACCTGTTTCTAGGTGTACCATATAATTCCCTTTCTCTTTTTTTTTGTTGGGTAATTCATAATTTATACTTGGTTGTTGTGCAGCGTTCTTGATGTTGCCTTATTAGATTTTTTGTCTGGTGGTGCCCTTTGTAGGTCTATTTTCTGGTTGGCTGTAGGGTGCTCTTATTATATTGTGTTAAAGTATGATCAGACAAGGAGATACTTTGGGTAAGCATATTGTCCTCTACAACTTATGCCACTGTCGTTATTTGAAGATTTTTCTGTGATTTACTCCTTGGAAAATCTCTCACTAATTGCTTAGCGGGATTATTCACACTATTTATCTTGTATTGTCAGTACACACCTCCAAACTATGCCAAACTTTTCTGCTCCGCTCAACTATGTCTTGGGTGTTTCTTATTTTGTATTTTGAAATCCATCAATGTTTTCTTCAGGGATACATGACAAGACGGACTAGCATGTTCTCTCAATGCCAGAAACTAATTAGATACGGTGAGTTGTTCGTCATGCTTCAGCTAATCAGCTTACTATGATACTTCTAATATTGTAGATCAATGAAATGAACCTTTGAGTTGCTCACCGAAGTATTCAATTGTACAATTCGGGGAGCGACTAATAGGTGCAACAGATTGATCGGCAAGAAACAAATAAAAGGAGAGGCCAAAAGACTAGGTTGGTTGATATTTGCTAATTTTCTTTGATTCTTGTTATGAGAAAGAAAAACTGATTTTCTTGTTCCATCTACAGATTATATACTCCTCTGCGTCTGGCGTGGACTTAGGCGACATCAGCCATTGTTCCGTGGCTCCTTTCATCAAGAGGTATATCTCGCCTTGGGTATTGCAGGTCATGGTTGAGGCCCTATGCCTGCCCATGCTTGATTTTGCCAGCGTTGTGCCACTGTCACGTTGGCGTGGTCGGTGCCTATGGAAGGTGGTAGCTGTGGTTCAGTGTTTCCCTTGATGCTTGATCTAGATCCGGTTTCCTCAATAATTCTTATATTTGTAGTATTAACTTTAATTCGTATATGATCTTGCCCTGTTTCTATAACACAACTTACAAATTTGCTTGCCTCCAGTTCTTGCTTCTTCATTTTTATGTTTAGATGTCTAGGTTGACCTTGGCGGCAGTTCTGCTTGTTTAGCAGGAACTTTTATACTCACATTTAGTACTCGACAGTAAACTTCCACACACAAACTAGATTAGTTTGATATATGCTGCCCGTTATAATTGTGCCTTGCTAAATAGATCTTTACAAGTTGTTGCTTATATGCCGTTTCTGATGTTTGAACACGAGAGAAAGTATACCACCAGTTTTGTTGCCTTTTGCATCCTCAATGGTCTATAATTTCTTACTAGGTTTGGTCGATATAATATTTTTCTCTTTTCTTATGCTCTAAGATAAATGCTTAATTATCTTGACACAAAGAGCCCACTGATTGTATATTTGTTGGCACATAGGCAATGTATGATAAGAGTTCTATAATTTGAAGCATTCCCATTTTGTTCTCTGGGTTATCACAAAATATTCTCTCATTGCTCTGTTCACAAAATATTCCCATTTTGTTCTATAATTTGCAAGTTATGCCATTGGATTTCTGTGTAGACACATGATTGCTCGGGTGTCTTCTGTTTAGTCCGTGGATCTGTATTTTATTTAATGTCAAAACTTATTTGGTCTCCGGAAGAGAATATGTAAGCATGATCCTTCTAGATTATTCATGTAATATATGAACCGTACTGATAGTTTGTTTAATACACATGGTTAGTCAAGTCCATTTAATATATGTTGTGCATTATTACGTACACTTACATCTTTTAAAATTATTATATATCATTGGTTGGTTGCTTGCTGTTTGCCGCGCTTCCTATAGCCATGGACTTATCACACGAATTACTCTTAAATCTAGCTGCATATGTCATCGGTAATTCATATCTGCTTTCCCGCCGTGGGCAGGCAACTTGCCTCTTGATCCCAACCAGGAAGAAGCTTCGGCGGCCTCGGCCAGCAAGGAGGAGCTCTGGCCACAACTCTGGCGAGCAGCAGGGAGCGATCGCTCGTGAACATATGTAATATATGTCACTGTAATACTTTTAGTTAAATGTGCAGATTCTGGATGAACCAGACATGAGCCAGGCAAAAGTTAGAGAAAAGAAACCAAGATCAATAGTACAGAAGCAAGATGCTTCTCCTGCTGCTACAGATTCAGTACCACACAAGGTAAGTAAACTCCTAAACTAGCCTAAACAATGCATACTACTGTTGAACTAGCTGCTCCTTCTGTTGAACTAGCTGCTCCTTTTGTTGAAAATGTTAAACTGTTGAACTAGCTGCTCCTTCTGTTTGATCCTTCTGTTGAACTAGCTGCTCCTTCTGCTCCTTCTGCTCCTTTTGTTGAACTGTTGAAATCAGACAAATCTTAACAATGCAGACTGATGATATTGCATGGTCTCAAACTCAGACAGCTCAGACAATGGATTGCCAAGCAGCTGATGATATTGCATGGTCTCAGTTGTAAGATATGACTGTGAACAATGGTTGTGGGATATGACTGTAAGATATGGCTGTGAACAAATGTAAGATATGACTGTAAAATATGTCACTATAAAATATGACTGTAAGATATGACTATAATGTGGTTTGTAATGTTACTGTAAGATATGACTATAATGTGGTTTGTAATGTGGTTTGTAATATATGTTAGCCATCACATGCGGGCCACTGTAATATGACTGTAAGATATGACTGTAATATGCTGCTATAAATATGTCACTGTAGTACACATTTGCTTTTGGCTAGGATTTAAAGGCACTATGGATAGTGCCTCAAAAAGCTAGGTTTTAGAGGCACTATGGATAGTGCCTCAAAAAGCTGGTTTTTTTAGGCACTATGGATAGTGCCTCAAAAAGCTGGTTTTAGAGGCACTATGGATAGTGCCTCAAAAAGCTGGTTTTTTGAGGCACTATGGATAGTGCCTCAAAAAGTTGGGTTTTAGAGGTACTATGGATAGTGCCTCAAAAAGCTGGTTTTTTGAGACACTATGGATATTGCCTCAAAAAGTTGGGTTTAGAAGCACTCTGATTTGTGCCTTAAGTTGGTTTTTGAGGCATTAGCCATAGTGCCTCAATTGGCTAGGATTTAGAGGCATTAGTTATAGTGTCTCAATTAACTATGATTAGAGGCACTTTTTAAAACTGTCTCAAAATTTTTTTACCTACACGACCGTCTCCGGCACTTTTTTTAGTGCCTCAAAAACTTAATTGTGGCACTAATTTAACTATTGGAGACACTTTAGAGTGCCTCTAAATACTGTATAGTGACGTCACGTCGCTACTCCTAGTTGTCAACATCAGTACGCGACACTGCCCCGTATTTGGGTCCTCGATCGAATGGCCGGACCATGAAAATCGCATCAGCCGAGCTGTCGAGCAGCTTGCTGAGGTGACGGACTGCCAGTACCACCAGGATCCCGCTGACGGCTGCAAGTACCACTAGTGAATAGACAGTCCAGCGCTCAAAACGAGCATTTCCTTGCTCCAAGCTCGTGCAACCCCAACTCCTATGCACGGCCGAGCTGGCCCCTCCCATTTTTTAGCCACCAAACCAATGTTCGCGTCGCTCGATCCGATGCGGATAATCGCAGTTCCAGCCCACGAAAACACACCACTGCAACAACTAGCTACTGACTGAAACATGGGTTTCCATTCCAAGCCGGAGGCAATGATTCCATCCACTTCTTCCTGACGCGCCCAGCCGGAGAAGGGGAACTCCAACCGAAACCGCGCGAGTTAATACGCCTTCTGTAAACGCGCGGGGCCGGCGCCTACCGTACCCCCCGTGACCCCAAACGCTCCCTTGGTTTGCTTCCCTTCCCTTCCGCGGCATAAAGCGTTCGCCTTTCCCTTTCCCGTTCCCATTTCCCCCCACCCCGTCGCAGGCACCTCGGCTCAGATCTCGCCCGGCCCCGGCCAGACCGCTCACCGCCGACCTCGCTCAGCTCCCTATCCACAGTGCATACAAGGCTGATTCGGAGCTAGTTCGGCTTCCCCCATCTTCCCAGTCGGTGGCATTGTTCTGACCTGGTCCGTCTCTTTCTCCTCGCGCGTTTATTACTAGTGGATTCTAGCTGGCTTTGGTGGGCGATACGACAGTGGCGCGCGGAGTCCTCGATTGATTGATTGCTGGATTCAGTACTGGGCGTGCGCTGGCCGGATGGGCTGCACTGGGTCCAGGCACGCGCTGCGGGACGGCGTCCGGAAGTCCTTCGCGCGGAGCCGCTCCGGCCCGGCCACGGTGCACCACACCGTCGCGCTCAAGTCCTCCACCCTGGGCTCGCTCAGCCTCGACCGGGATGAGGAGATGATCAAGTGGCGCGCCGACAGCTTTGGCGCCGCCGCGCTGCCCAAGACCACACCGACACCGGCGCCGCCACCGCAGCCGCAGCCCCAGCCTGCCAGGCGGCAGAGGCAGGTGCTCGTCGGCACGCCCGCCAAGACGCCGGTCCGCGAGCCCGAGGTGATCAATGTCTGGGAGCTCATGGAGGGCCTCGACGACAACAAGAACGAGGAGCGCCAAGCCGGCGCCCAGGGCGACGAGGACGACCGGCGGGAGCAGTCAGCACCGGGGTCGCCGGACTTCGATCCGGACATCATTTCGGCGTTCCGGAAGGCGCTCGGCGAGGTTTCCCCGCCGCGGGAACACCAGGGCGACGGGGACCTGGTCAAGAAGCGCGAGATACAGAGGTTTCCGGGCATCGTGCGCGCGCGGGTCAGCGCCTTCCAGCAGAGGATTGACGCGAAGCTCGCCAAGATGGCCCGGCCACCGACGCCCACACCCACGCCGACGCCTCCCCCTCTCCCTCCGCAGCCGCGCCTGCCTCCCCCGCCGGACAGCGACCGGAAGGTGGTGCTGTATCTCACCAGCCTCCGCGGCATCCGCAAGACGTTCGAGGACTGCTGGGCCACCAAGTCCATCCTCCACGGCTACGGCGTGCGCATCGACGAGCGCGACCTGTCGTTGCACAGCGGGTTCAAGGAAGAGCTCAACGCATCGCTTGGATCCGCGGGCAGGCTCCCGCAGGTGTTCGTCGACGGCGAGCACCTGGGCGGCGCCGACGACGTCCGCCGCATGCACGAGGCCGGCGAACTCTCCAAGGCGCTGGAGGCCTGCGAGATGGCGCCGTCTGGCGGCGGCGGCGGCAAAGGCGTCGCCGCGCTGGAGGGGTGCTCGGGGTGCGGCGGCGTCCGGTTCGTTCCGTGCGAGGAGTGCTCCGGCAGCTGCAAGGTGTTCCTGGAGGAGCTAGACAGCTTCAGGCGGTGCCCCGAGTGCAACGAGAACGGGCTCGTACGGTGCCCTCTCTGCTGCTTATGACCGTCAGATTCCTAGTGTTTTTTTTTTTCAATCGCCTGTGAGCCTTCATCAGTTAAGATGATTTTGTACAGAGAAGTACATATACTTCTGTAACATTAGGACTGATCAAGCTACATACGTACTGTATTAATTGATTTTGTTTGTCGAATGTATAAGCGAAACTGACTGTAATTTGATGTGCGAAAAACTGCTGTGAACACGACGTTTGATGTGTGAAGAAGAATAGCCCTCACCAGATGCATACGATCGGCGAAGCACATTGCCGAACTGAAGCAATGCAAGCAACTCTGAGTGAGCTCAGAAGCTACCACTGTCTTCAAAAAGTGCTCTAAGTTGCCAAGTAGTAGTCGCTTTCTCCTGTCTGGGGCTGATCCGCCGTCGGCGGGCTCGATCATTCCAGATACGATGTGCCATCTGAACTACGGAAATGTGTGAAGCGGAAGGTGGCCGACGGCTGTCGTTGTCTAGTGTTTGTATAATTCGCCCCCAGCGACGTCTTCTCTGGTAGTGCATCGGTGCATCGTCTCGGACGACACGCTTAACGGCGAAGGTTGGGAATGGGACGGCGGCCTCTGGAGGCGGCGTTGGTCCTCCTTGACAAATGGCGGCGGGGGTCGCATCTTCTGACCGGGACGCAACACTTGGCGAGGGGCGCTACGGCATGGTCCTGCGGTGGCGCTGCGGACACGCGGCCCTGCATCAACGGCGTGGTGGTGGCTCGTCTCTGGCGTGCTAGAAGTCGTGAGGCAATCTAGCAATCTAGCGGAGTCTTCGGGCGGTGCGGGTCGCCTTTGCTGCCGGCCATACCTTCGGGCTCTCGGTGGGGTTTGGAGAATCCGGTCCTAGTGGAGGACAATGGGCAGTGTGGGGGTTGCCGGCTTGGTGGTCTTACGGTTCGTCTCACGTCAAGACATCAATATGCTTGATGCCTGTCTTCATTGATCTAGCTAGAGTATCGAGTTTCAGAAGGCTTCGCTGGCGAACTTCACTGGATGAATCATGCATGGATATTGCTAGATTGGATGGAAGCCAGTCATGTACAACCGTGTTTTTTCTAATAGTTTGGTTTTAAAGGGAGCGATGCAAAGCTCTGCAGTCTATTGCTAAAAGGATATTTATTATCTTAATCAGTTTTGATGTTTGTTAACAACTTGAGGATCATATTGAAAATATTCCTGGCTGAAACAAAAGGTTGATAGTCTAGACCGGAATCTCCGGTCTGCAAACACCGGAGTTTCCGGTGTGGACCGGAGTTTCAAGATTTTTAATATGCGGCCCGAAAGTTCAGACGCCAAGACATTGCATAGTCCGAGTTGCGTGTAATCTCGCGGAGGGGCTGTAGTAGATTTGCCAATTGTCGAGATGGGAAAAATGGGGTAAATACAAATCTAACGGCCAAATGATCATTTGAACCAGTCAAACAATGTTGAACTCAAATCCCATCGTTAGGTCAACTCTTCTTGCCCCGTACTGCCAGTATTCCCCGTTATCCTTTGCGTCATGGACTCCTACAAGGACTAGATCTTCTTCTCTTATTTGCTCTTCTCCCCTATTATTCCCCTCTCCATTACCTTGCTTAGCTCCAGCTACTGGTCTCCAGATCGGAGCTTGCCGTTGCTCTCCTTGCGTCTCCGCCATGGCCGGTCAACCTCCCACGCCTTTAATCGAAGCTCGCCACTGTCGCCCTCGCCTCGTTTTTCCTAGTCGGCGTGTCAGAGCTTCACGTCCCCAGCCTAGCCTCTCGCCGCTGCCTAGACCTTCTCGCACGGCGGAGCGCGTCCGGCCGGGCAATCCGGACCGGCGATCGGCCTCGGGCGGTTACGTGCTGTCGCGCACCCCAGGCATGGTAGCCCTGGTAGAGGAGTTCGAATACAACGCTCTCATGGCCACCGTGCTGGGCACGCATCCCTCCGTGTCGCCGACAGACTTCCTGTCGGCTTTCACGTCTCGTTTTGGGATCAGATAAAAATTAATCAATATTGAGGTATGCGCGCCGCCATTCGAATTCTTTGTCTGATTCGCCCACAGCTTAGACAGCGAACGTGTTCTGCATTCTTCCTATTCTTTCGAGTGCTGTGGGAAGAAAATGAGCTTCATGCGTTGGCATCGCGCCTGTGGGTGGGACGATCGCTTAGAGCAGCTTTTTTCTTCTCTAAACTCGGCTTTGACGGCCTTCGTTTGATGCTTGGGAACCAGAGGCCCTTAAGCATGTCGTCATTAGCCTTGACAACGAGCTGGTGGAGATTATGCCACCAAGCGACAGATGGATCATCAAGCTAAAGGCGTGGCTGAAAGATCCAGACACCGTTCCTAAGATATAGGAGGTGGAGATTCCAAGCAGGGGAGGACGACAACTTTGCTAGAAGCACCCGGTGATCATCCACCTACAGGAGGTTCTGAAATCGGTGCATGGCATTCAGAATCCCAACAAGGCGGCTAGAAAGCGTCATCGTCACCTGCAGTGTTGGCCTGGAAGGATCGATGGCACAGGACTACCATCGTTCCGCGACGGAGTACACGGTTTTGGTGAGGGGACCGGGCATAGACAAGCTGGTGGTTCCAATTTCGCTCGAGTGAAGACATCGGTTTAGTGAATCTGAAAGATTGCTGACTTAAGAGTCGAGCACGTAGTACGCCTTATATAATAGTCTGAACTGATGTAGTATGTGTGGATACTAAATTTGTAATGTATGGCTACTGAATTTGTAGTATGTGTGGCTAATGATTTTTAGTTTGGGTGGCTAATGAGTTTATATGAATAACCAAGGTTAGCCTCCTGAAAAGAGTGTGGGCTGGCAATGATCAATATCACCGTTACCAGGAAAAGCTGCTGGTGAGCTATCTTAAAGACATGAAATGCTGCTGGTTTGTATGCCTTAAACAATTTTTACCTAGATTTGTTAGAGCTGGTGCGCGATTCTATATGTAACTTGAATGAATAAACCACCCAAGTTCAGTTCATAAAATGCTGTCTGAATCTTGTATGTCTCGTATAAGTATGAAAGTAAACTGAATTCAACCGCTAGTAGTAATTAAATAAATAGATACATCTTGATAGTATTTGATTACTTCCGAACTAATTCCATACTACAATATGGGATAGCTGCACAAGAGGGGACTATTGCCTCTATAAAAGGCATTCTACAGAGTTAGTCTGAACTTAACTGTTCTACACTGAAAAAATTATAGATCTCCACCATAAAAGTTGGCTAGCCAATTGCCTAGAGAGGACGTAAGTTCAGGGATCTTTCAACCGTAACTGATATTTTCCTTCCCACCAAACTTCAAGAGATCTGCAATGTTCATAAACTAGTTGATGCGCTTGAACCAGTCCCGGTTCAGTACGAACAGCCGCGTCGCCGCAACAATTTCTTCAAACGTGAACTCCGGCTTCTCCTGGCAGGATCATAGGTCCCTGTGAATCTGAACCTAAATTCCGGTGCTGAGCTGTTGCCCATCGTCGGCTCTAGCTGTCTTACACTCCAACAAGATGAGTGTAGATGGATGCTCGCCTCCGCGGTGTGGCCACCGATGGTGCATAGGATTGATCATCTTTGTCGCTGACGGCGTGCACGCAGATTGCCCCACTGCGGTAAGGTCGCCCACGCCAAGGCATGACCACGAGAGTTTGTTGACCTTGGTTCCGCCCTGTTTGGGGTTTTTTTTCCCTGGCGGCAAGCTTGCAGGAACGCTTTGGAACGTACCTTCTTTCTCATGTGCAGAGCACATGAAAATGCCGCCGCACGCTTTCTCCATGATGCTCTCTTAGCCCTGCTTGACGCCACCGCGACCTTCGCCGTCGCCTTTGCCGTTGCTGCCGTCATAGATGCATCACATTCTACAAAATCTACTGTCTCGGATGGCAATGGGAGACCGACCTTGTGGTACAGCCGCATGGCCTGCCTTAGAGGGGCCAAATAGCCAAGCTTTGGCGGCGACCGAGTTGGACGGGGCAGCGACTTCTTCTTAGGTGGGGCCATAGCTAAGCTTCCCAAGAGTGTATCTTATTTATTCGAAACTAGTTCGACTAACTGCTGAATCTTTATTTCCCTTCTTAGCATAAGAGTGCTAAGGTATTAAAAATACAGGTGGTGGCTAGCAACCGGACCGGGCAATGTACCAGGTTAGGGTTCCATTTTAAGTATATTTAAGATTGTGTCCTTAGTTGTCTCCACTAATTATGCCTGTGCCACTATGATCATAGAATTGTAGCAACACCATCAGAAACAGGGGAAGAGGACGTGGCGTTTTACTGACTGGCAGGCCCCGCCACCTCGACCGTTGGCGGAATGCATCCCAGGTTCGAGGATTAGTGCTCCCCATTGTTGTGTGATTTTCCATATTCTATCGCTCGTAGCTCCGCTCTGCTCCACTTCTCTGGTCTTGCACCCCGCCGCTCCGTCTCATCGTGCAACACTCGCGTCCTTCCCCTGGACTATCGTACTCCCGTCATCCCCTACCCGCCCTACCTTGCCCTGTATCCTTGCCTCCGTCCCCGCCCAGGCACATATGGAAAAAAATCGCGAGGTGGGCGCTAGCTTCTCGCGCAATGACCATGGCTTTGATCCGAATCCCGCACGAAAATGGATCCTGCATGGCGGGAGAACACGGATATGGGTCCTGCCCGACCAGAGAGCAAGGAGATGGACCCTTCAAGGCTAGAGAACATGGAGGAGCACGAAACAGGAGAAGAGGACGCGTGTTGTAAAGCTTGGGTGCTCTGGAGCCTATTGAATGTGTCATACATCCTTCCTAAAGGGTAAGAACTGCAATTCCATCTCCGCATCTCTAAATTAGCGTTTCTAGTCCCATGGTGATGGAGAGGATCTGTGTTGGTGACCGTAGGATGCCTACTACATCCAGATTTCTTTTGAAGTTTCGGCTTGGGTGTCAGACTGAAACCTTGTCCAATGGTAGAACCATAGTTACTAGTGGATTTGATTATCGGTTGACAGTAGACGCCGAGGACATAACTCTAAGTGACTTGCACATGCAATTTGGCAAGTTTTTGATTGCCAGCATGATGAATTCTTAAGCAGGTACCATGACACAAATTCGTAGACTTTCTACGATGTTAGAACTAAGGAGGCTCTATCCATGATGTGGGGTAAACACCTCGGTACAAGAACTGTGCTGATGTTTGTGCATATCGTTAACAAAGATACTAGGGAACAGACTATCCTGAATAATAACGGGCCGTGTGGAACGCGAAGAGAGCAGTCTCTGTTTGCGATACCGAGCGCGACCGCTCAGCCTGTCATTGAGCATGATGCCTTCTCAAGCGAGCATGAATACATCGAAATGTGTGGCGGTCAGGATGATATTGTGCTCGAAGATGATGATGATGATAAAGCATATCCAGATGTGGCTGCCGACCTGATAGGATGAAGAGTACGGAATATTTGGTTGATTCAAACTATGAGCCTGACTATGGGACTAATGAGGAAGAGGAATGCGAGGATGCGGAAATGGGATGCCGATACGATGACGAAGACGAGGACAAGCCAGTGATGCACTTTGATAGGGACAACCCTACAATTGATGAGGGGACTGACTTTGATACTATGGAGGAATACAGATATGCCATTGATACCTATGCAATAAGAGTTGGGTTCGAATTTATCTAGTTGGAGAAGTTGCTTGCGATGCCGAGAGGGAGTTAGGTGTCGGGTTTGGGCTCAATCCATGGAGCGGTTCCATGTTCTAGGCAGCGAGGGGGGGGCATTTAGGGTTGAAAGCCATGCTAACACACACTCGATAGACATCCTGGTAGTGCCTTGGGTGCCAAAGGACCTGGTATGCATTGCTTATGATTTTATGAGGGCAGTGGGTCACATGCAAGTGCTCCAGGAGCTGTTTTCACATTTTTTGATTATTTTTAGATTTTGTTTGCTGCTGCTGAAAAACATCGCAACCCGCCGGTGGCCACGGCAACACAAGGATCGGTGCAATATTGGACCCAGGCATGCATCCAGCCTAGGTACCCCATGGGGCACCCCCAAACCATTTTCCCTGACAATTGAGTGTCTTATAGGGTACCTACAATTAGAAATCGCATTTACAAGGCCATAACTCGAAAAAATCCAGTATATGCTTGCACCACAAGATAAATAACCATCTCCTGGGAATGGCCATGCACCATGGTGTAGAATGCGTGAAAATTGCCTCAGTCCCCTAGGCGCGCCCTATTTGTGCACTTCCTTTGGGAAAACACTGGTTTTTCGGGTTCAGAAAATGGAAAGTCAAGATTTGTCCAAATGACCATGAAATCTCTAGTTGGAGAAGTTACTTGCGAAGCTGATAGGGAGCTAGATCCCGGGGTTGGGATCAATCCATGGAGTGGTTTGATACGTCGGAAACGTATCTTTAATTTTTGATGTTCCATGCTTGTTTAGTATCTACTTTTCTTTTCTTTGTCTACACTTTGAGGTGTTTTTATATGTTTTCTGGTACTAACCTATTAACAAGATGTCACCATGCTAGTTTCCTGTTTCCTTCTGTTTTTGGTTCCAGAAAGGCAGAAAATCAATATTCTCGGAATTGGACGGGACAAAAGCCAAAGTCAGCATTTTACCGTGGGGAACACAGAGCCAAAAGACGAGACAGAAGAGGGCCTCGACGGGGCCACACCCCTGGCCGCGCGGGTGAGCCCACCCCGCGCCTGGGGGGTGCATCTGCCTCGAGCACCCCCTCGGCCTCCCTCTTCGCCTATAAGAAGCCCCCGATACCTAAACCCTAAGTATCCGATCAAAATTCCATGAAAACGTCTATAGCCGCCACCACCATCGTCCCTAGATCGGGGGGTGGGGTCTGAAGCTCTTCCTGGCACCCTGCCAGAGGGGAGATCATCCTGGAGGCCTTCTTCTTGATCATGCCAGCCTCCGGTATGAAGCATGAGCAGTTCCACCTTGGACTACGGGTCCATGTAGTAGCTAGATGGTTGTATCTCCTCCTTTGTGCTTTCATGTCTAGATCTTATGAGCTCCATTCATGATCAAGATCTCATCTATTTGTAATCATGCATGTTGTGTTTGCGGGGATCCGATGGATATTGAGATTACTATGTCAGATTGATTAATGGTTTTGTCTTATTGATTCTATCATGTCTGTGTTGTTTGTGATCTTGCATGCTCTCCGTTGTTAGAAGCTATCTTGGCCAAGTAGTTGCTAGTGACTCCAAGAGGGGGTATTTATGCTCGATAGTGGGTTCATGCCTCTATTTAATCTAAGGGAAGTGACAGAAATCTCTAAGTTTGTAGATGTGATGTTGCCACTAGGGAGAAAACAACGGTCCCTTGTTCATGGAACAAGTGGATTTTTTACCGTACACACTTTGCTTAAATCAGTTGTCTATTGCTCGCAACTTAATACTAGAGGGGTTTCAGATGATAATCCAAAGGTGGAATTCTAGTCATAGATGGAGTTGGATGGCGGTCTATGTATCTTGTTGTATTGCCCAATCTAATCTCATAGGATCATGATGTCTTGTATTGCATTATTATGCCTTGCCCAGTCCTGTCAATTGCCCTACTGTAATTTGTTTACCCTACATGCCATGTTTGTTTATCTAAGGAGAACACCTCTAGTGAACTATGGACCCCGGTCCAATCTTTACCATTGATACATCTTCCACTGTTACTGTTTACTTTCTGCAAACCACTATTACCTTCCACACCATATAGTTAATATTTTTTTACCACAACTGGTGAGATTAACAACCTCACTGTTCATTGGGGCAAAGTCTTGAGTTTGTGTTGTGCAGGTTTCCAAGTTGCTTGCAACACCTCTGAGACGTTTCCTTCCTCCTACTGGTTCGATAACCTCGGTTTATTACTAAGGGAAGACTTGCTGCTGTGCTCTTCACACCTTGCTCTTGGGGTTTCCCGACGAAGCGCTATCAGGCGCCATCAACAAGTTTTCTGGCACCGTTGCCGAGGAGGCTAAGGACGTCTTCACAAGGGGAGTCCTTCTCAACATTTCTCTTTACTTTGTTTTTGTTTTTCTTAGTTTCTTTTGCTTGGTTTTGTTTGCCTCTTTTTATCAGAACTCCAAAAAAATTAGTTTTGTTTGGTTTTCTTTCCCTTAACAAAAACACAAAAAATTAGTTCCAACTCTAGTTGCTGCTGCTGCTGTTGGCTTGCTCCACTTCTGCCAAAATGAACTCTGCTGAGAACACCAAGTTGTGTGACCTCATTAGCACAAACAACAATGATTTCGTAAGCACCCTATTGCTCCACCTGATCCTGATGATACCTTTTATGAAATTAAGCCTGCTTTGTTGAATCTTGTGATGAGAGAGCAATTTTCTGGTGCTAGTTCTGATGCTGCTGCTGCTCATCTAAATAACTTTGTTGAACTTTGTGAGATTCAAAAGTATAAGGATGTAGATGGAAATATTATTAAGCTGAAGTTGTTTCCTTTCTCCTTGATAGGAAAAGCTAAAGAATGGTTGCTATCCTTGCCTAGAAATAGTATTGATTCTTGGATTAAGTGCAAAGATTCTTTTATTGGAAAGTAATACCCTCCTGCTAAGATTATATCTATGAGAAGTGATATTATGAAATTTAAACAACTTGATTATGAACATGTTGCTCAAGCTTGGGAAAGAATGAAATCTTTGGTTAAGAATTGTCCCACTCATGAAATTACCACTTGGATGATTATCTAGACTTTTTATGCAGGTTTGAAATTCTCTTCAAGAAACCTATTGGATTCAGCTGCTGGAGGTACTATGACCATCACCTTGGGTGCTGCAACAAAACTCCTTGACAATATGATGGTTAATTATTGTGAATGGCACACTGAGAGATAAGATTGATGTTATCATGGATATGCTTGTTAATGGGAAAGCTCCTTTAGATACAAATAATGTCCCCTTAGCCTCTTTGATTGCTCAAGAAGAGCAAGTTGATGTGAACTTCATTAGAAACAACAATTTCAACAATAATGCCTATAGGAATAATTTTGGTAGTAACAACAATTATAGGCCTTATCCTCCTAAAAATGGCAATACCTATGGAAACTCTTACAACAATACTAGAAGTGCCCCCTCTAAACTTGACGTCATGCTCAAAGACTTTATTAGTAAACAAACCACTTTCAACAAGACTATGGAGGAAAATATTTTAAATGTTGAGAAAAATATTTCCTCTTTGTCTGAAGCACAGTCCTCTTTGATTAATAAAATGGCTGCTAAACCTGAAACCATGGAAAGTACCTTTGCTGCTACTCATGACATACAAGTTACTATTGATGAAAATGTTAGATTGTTAGCCCAACTTCTTGCTAAGTGGGAAAGGGAAGCTAAAATTGCTAGAAACAATGAAGTGTGCACTATCACCACCACCAATATGGATGCCACTAAACCACAAGAAGTCCCTATTCCTCCTCCTACTAGTGATGCTAAGTTTGATTTTGATCTTGATGGTTGCAATATTTATGAAGTGATTATGTTCCTGCAAAAGCTTGCTAGAAGTCCTAATTCTAGTGATATGCATGTAGCTTTCACCAAACACATTACAGATGCTCTTGTTAAAATTAAGGAAGAGAAGTTAAAACACAATGCTTCTATTCCCGGGAAAGTAGAAGATAGTTGGGAACCCATTATTAGTATGCAAGTGAATAACTTTTAACTCAAAGCTTCATGTGATCTTGGTTGTAGTGTCTCTATTATGCATAGGAAGATTTATGAAATGCTTGATTTGCCACCTTTGGAAGATTGTTATTTGGATGTCCCACTTAATGATAATGCTAAGAAGAAACTCATGGGTAGTATTAATGATGTTTTTATTATGGTTAACAATGCTTATGTCCCTGTTGATTTCTATGTTTTGGATGTTGAATACAATGCCTCTTGTCCTATTACTCTGGGAAGACCTTTTCTTAGAACTGTTGGTGCCATCATTGATATGAAAGAAGGCACCATTAAATATGAATTTCCATTCAATAAAGGTATTGAACACTTCCCTATGAGGAGAGATAAGTTGCTTTTTGCTCCTCCTTTGAAAGCAAGGTTTGATATTAATGCTTCTTCATTTGAAAACACTTGATTCTTGCTTCTTGTGCCTAACTTAAAGGCGTTAAAGGAAAGTACTTGTTCGGAGATAACCCAAGAGTTTTCTTTAGTCTTGGAAGTTATTACTTCAGTAATGACCTCTACTTATCCTTTTTATTTGCTTTTTATGCCAAGAATGACCTCTAATGAGAGGGAAGTAAGATTTGGGGAGTTGCTTTCCCGAAACAGATTTTTGTGCTCCACAGTAAAAATTCATGTGGAAACTCTGTAAGTCGGATTGAGCTGATATTTTACGAATAAATCCCCCAGTATGTTGTCTAACTTTAGTTAGTTCAACACTTTTTTATTTGAGCAACAGAAGGTCTTTGTAAAAATTGGTTTCTACCTGCTAGTCTGTTTTGACGGATTTCTGCCATTATTTGTGTTTGCTTCTTATTGATTTCTTCTTGGGTTCTTTTTGGGAAATTGAGCTTTTTGAGGGAATTTCTACAGTAGATAGTGTTTTTAGTGAATGTTTTTCTGTTCTAAAGCTAAATCCAAGGGTCTATTATCTTTTGAATACACTAATGTTGCTAATGAAGATTGTGTGAAGTTTTGTACGAAGGAAAATTTTCAGGTGTAGAGAGAGAATGAAGTAATGCGATGAAGAATGGGCAAAATCTCAAGCTTGGGGATGCCACCCCATGTCACCCCAAGAAATATTCAATAGGTACAAGCCTCAAAGCTTAGGGATTCCCAAGGCATCCCCTTCTTCATCAATAAAAAGCTCAGGTCTTTCTAGACACTTCGTTTTTATTGTTTTATGCACTTTTGTGTTGTTCTTAGAGCGTCTTAGTTTTTGTTTGCTTTGATTATTTTTCTTAGTTTTCTTTAATAAAGTAGTTTGGACCCCCTTTCTCGCTGTGTTGTTTCAAATAAGTTGATTGGTGTTGGAAAGGAGTAGAAAGTTCTTGCTTGAAATAGTGCAAGAGGAGCTTGCTTTGACTGTGACTTAGACTTTATCATGTCATGCTAGGTGTTGTTTTTACCTTATGTTTAGTGATTATTGCTGTAGCATGACTTGTTCAAACAATTAGGATTGCTTAGTGTGCCTTGAAGGAACATGCGTTGTTTTAGCATACAAAAGCATAGTATCGTGGTATTCTCCTTTGATGCTTTGTTTGGGTTGACTTGGCACATTATCACACCATGTTATGACTATGAACAATTCACCATATCCTCTATGATCATTTAGTCATTGACTTGTAGTACCACTCTATGCTTTGATTAGTAATGTTTTGTCGTTCTGCATGATTATGGCCATTATTTCTCTCTTAGTTGGTTGCTCCCAGTATTTTGCTATCCTCCACTTGTATGAGTAAGCTATACTCATGCTTCCAACTTCCAAGAAACCAAGTTATTCCAAAGTGTCCACTATAAATTCCTATGCATGGTCTGTTACACCATTCCAAGTATATTCTTGTTTTCATCTATCTTCCAATTAAAAAGTATTTTGTTATGTGAAAACTTAGTGATTAAAGATCTCACGAACTTGATGGAACACTTTATTTCTTGCCCCTAATAAACTTGAACCATTGTATCATCTATGTTGTATATGTTTGCACTTATACATTGGAATTAGCAGAACCGTGTTGTCACGAGGAACGCTTTCAACATTGCACTTGTACTTTGTACACAGTTGATATCATGCTCTTTTGTCTATGGATGTCGCCGGTCTGAAATAAAAGGGGAGCTTGTAAGTCCATGGAGTTATGTATGTGTGTTAAAGAAACGCCTAGGCCGCTAGCCTAAGCCATGCTTAATCATGGTGGAAACTTGCAGCATCACCATAGTGACATCTATGAAGCATTGTTCTTATAAAAAATAGCGACATTTTGAAAAGAGTAAAGAGAGAAAAAAGCACCATATTCCCATGGTAAATAAGAAAATTGCTGACATGCTCATTGTCTGCTTGCCTTGTCATTTTGGTTATGGGATAGCTCTACCATGTGCAAGGGGTACCCCGTTGGAGGTTCTCTATGATACACATGTACTTACTATGACAAGAACTTACATGTGACTAAAGTTGAGTAGCATGAGGAGCGGCCCTTGTATTCAAGGGACATGAGATTGCAAACTTATACTTTGTCAAGCATATACTCCATAGTTTGTTCACTTTATCCTTAATCACCTCAAGATTCTTATGATAGGGGCAATGAGAGCTAAAAGCTAATAAGTACCATAATTTTTGGAAGATCTTTTTGAAACTTGAAATCCCTGCATCCCTTTATGAAGGGCCTTTTTTCCACTATTATATTGAGTCTCTAGCTTCTACCTTTAGGCACTAGTTAACAGAGCATAGTTGCCATTCTTAGTTCTATGTGCATTGTCCCAAAACTTATTGATTGATGCATATTGTTGATATTGCTTGTTCTTGTGCTATTTGTATCTAGTCACTCTTATGAACTTTGAAGGTGTCCTATGCATCTATTTGCTACTCCATGAGGGACAAGATGATTGCCACTATGCCATGTTTTCTGTATGTGAAACAAACAAACGTTTTTCAATGCATGTTATTCATGATCTTTGTTTGTAGCCTGTCATGTTGCATGCATAATTACTTTGTCTTACTGTTAGAACTCCATCTTTCATGCTCATGTTTAGAGTTCTTTCATCCCAGCTTTCAATGCTTGCAAATGGTT
Source organism: Avena longiglumis (assembly GCA_030063025.1). Taxonomy (NCBI): domain Eukaryota; kingdom Viridiplantae; phylum Streptophyta; class Magnoliopsida; order Poales; family Poaceae; genus Avena; species Avena longiglumis. The sequence goes on from CP125978.1 coordinate 302,769,793, forward strand.
TGATCTTAATTTTGATGGTGCATGTCACCTCAAAAATTATTCTTTTTATCACTTACCTACTCGAGGACGATCAGGAGTTAAGCTTGGGGATGCTTGATACGTCGGAAACGTATCTATAATTTTTGATGTTCCATGCTTGTTTAGTATCTACTTTGCTTTTCTTTGTCTACACTTTGAGGTGTTTTTATATGTTTTTTGGTACTAACCTATTAACAAGATGTCACAGTGCCAATTGCCTTTTTTTCTTCTATTTTTGGTTCCAGAAAGGCAGAAAATCAATATTCTCAGAATTGTACGAGACAAAAGCCAAAGTCGATATTTTACCGTGGGGAACACGGAGCCAGAAGACGAGACGGAGGAGGGCCTCGAGGGGGCCACACCCCCTGGCCGCGCGGGTGGGCCCACTCCATGCCTGGGGGGTGCAGTCGCCTCGGTCATCCCCTCGGGCTCCCTCTTCTCCTATAAGAAGCCCCAAATACCTAAACCCTAAGTAACCGATCAAAATTCCACGAAACCATCTGTAGCCACCGCCACCATCGTCCCTAGATCGGGGGGGGGGGGGAATCTGATGCTCTTTCCGGAACCCTACCGGAGGGGAGATCATCCCGTAGGCCTTCTTCTTCATCATGCCAGCCTCCGGTATGAAGCGTGAGTAGTTCCACCTTAGACTACGGGTCCATGTAGTGGCTAGATGGTTGTATCTCCTCCTTTGTGCTTTTTGATGTCTAGATCTTGTGAGCTCCATTCATGATCAAGATCTCATCTATTTGTAATCATGCATGTTGTGTTTGCGGGGATCCGATGGATATTGAGATTACTATGTCATATTGACTAATGGTTTTGTCTTATTGATTCTATCATGTCTGTGTTGTTTGTGATCTTGCATGCAATCCGTTTATAGTAGCTATCTTGGCCAAGTAGATGCTACTGACTCCAAGAGGGGGTATTTATGCTCGATAGTGGGTTCATGCCTCTATTTAATCTAAGGGAAGTGACATAAATCTCTAAGGTTGTAGATGTGCTGTTGCAACTAGGGCGAAAACAACAGTCCCTTGTTCATGGAACAAGTGGATTGTTTACCTTACACACTTTGCTTAAAGCAGTTGTCTGTTGTTTGCAACTTAATACTGGAGGGGGTTCGGATGATAATACAAAGGTGGACTTCTAGTCATAGATGCAGTTGGATGGCGGTCTATGTATCTTGGTGTATTGCCCAATCGAATCTCATAGGATAATGATGTCTAGTATTGCATTATTATGCCTTGCTCAGTCCTATCAATTGCCCTGCTGTAGTTTGTTTACCCAGCATGCCATGTTTATTTATCTAAGGAGGACACCTCTAGTGAACTATGGACCCCGGTCCAATCTGTACCATTGATACATCTTCCACTATTATTTTTTACTTTCTGCAAACCACTATTAGCTTCCACACCATACAGTTAATCCTTTGTTACAACAACCGGTGAGATTGATAACCTCACTGTTTGTTGGGGCAAAGTCTTGAGTTTGTGCAGGTTTCCATGTTGCTTGCAACACCTTTTATACTTTTCCTTCCTCCTACTGGTTCGATAACATCGGTTTCTTACTAAGGGAAATGTTAACTCACACTCGATAGACATCTGGTGTTTCCTTGGGGGGGTCTAGGGTTGAAATCCATGTTAACTTACTCTTGATAGACATCTGGTGGTGCCTTGGGTGCCAAAGGACCTGGTATGATTTTATGAGGGAAATGGTTCACATGCAAGGGTTCCAGGAGCTATTTCACATTTTTTTATTTTTTTTAGAATTTTTTTGGTGATGGACAAAAAATGGCGAAACCCGCTGGAGGTCGGGGTAATGCAAGGGTCGGTGCAATCTTGGACCCAGGCATGCATCAAGCCTAGGTACCCCATGGGGCACCCCAAACCATTTTTCCCAGAAAATTGAGTGTCTTATAGGGTACCTACAGTTAGAAACCGCATTTACCGGGCCATAACTCAAAAAAAATAGTATATTCTTGCACCACGAGATAAATACCCACCTTCCGGGAGTGGCCATGCACCATGGTGTAGCACGCATGAAAATTGCCTCGGGTCCCTGGGTGCACCCTAATAGTGCACCTCCTTTGGGAAAACACTAGATTTTCGGTATTAGAAAATGGAAAGTCAACATTTCTCCAAATTACCACAAAATCTCTAGTTGGAGAAGTTTCTTGTGATGTCGAGAGGGAGCTAGGTGCCGGTTTTGGGCTCAATATATGGAGTTGTTCTATCTTCTGGGAAGCGAGGGGGGTCTAGGGTTGAAATCCATGTTAACTCACACTCGATAGACATCCTAGTGGTGCCTTGGGTGCCAAAGGACCTGGTATGCCTTGCCGGGATGATCTCCCCTTCGGCAGGGTGCCAGGAAGAACTTCAGATCCCCCCGATCTAGGGACGATGGTGGCGACGGCTACAGACGATTTCGTGGAGATTTGATCAGTTTCTTAGGGTTTCTGCATCGGGGGCTTCTTATAGGCGAAGGGGGGGGGGGCGAGGAGCCGTCCAGGGGGGGTCAAACCCTACCCAGGCGTGGGGCAGGGCCCACCCACGCCTAGGGGGGTTTGGCTGCCCTGGAACGCTTCTCCGTCTCTCCTCTAGACTTCTTGTTCCCCACGGAAAGTAATTGACTTTGACGTTTGTCCCGTCCAATTCCGAGAATATTTCTTTACTAACTTTTCTGTAACCAAAAACAGCAGAAAACAAGCAACTGGCACTGTGGCAACTTTTTAATAGGTTAGTACCAGAAAAAATGTAAAAAGCACCTCAAAGTGTAGACAAGCAAATCAAAGTAGATACAAAACAAGCATGGAGCATCAAAAATTATAGATACGTTTGCGACGTATCAACATCCCCAAGCTTAACTCCTGCTCGTCCTCGAGTAGGTAAGTGATAACAAGAATAAATTTTGAGGTGACATGCACCCTCACAATAAAGATCCAACCATTTGCAAGCATTGAAATATGGGATCAAAGGACTCTAAACATGTGCATGAAAGATGGAGTTCTAACAATAGGACATAGTAACTATGCATGGAACATGACAAGCTACAAACAAAGATCATGAATAACATGCATTGAAAAACGTTTGTTTGTTTCACATACAGAAAACATAGCATAGTGGCAATCAGCTTGTTCCTCATAGAGTAGAAATATAGATGCATAGGGCACCTTCAAAGTTCACAAGGGTGACTAGAGACAAATAGCATAAGAATAAGTAATATCACAATATGCATCAATCAATGAGCTTTGGAACACTGCACAAAGAATGATAACTATGCTCTCTTAATGGTGCCTAAAGGTAGAAGGTGGAGACTCAGTGGTGGAAGAAAAGCCTTTTTGTAAAGGAAGCAGGGATTTCAAGTTCCAAAAAGAGCTTCCAAAAATTATGGTACTTGTTAGCTTTCAGCCCTCATTACCCCTATCATAAGCATCTTGAAGTGATTAAGGTTAAAGTGAACAAAGATGGAGTATATGCTTGACAAAGTATAAGTTGGCAATCTCAAGTCCCTTGAATACGAGGGCCACACCTCATGCTACTCAACTTTAGTCACCTGTAAGTTATTGTCATTGTAAGTATTTGCATATCATTGAGAACCGCCAACGGGGTACCCCTTGCACATGGTACAGGAGCTATCCCATAACCAAAATGACAAGGCAAGCATACAATGAGCATCTCAGCAATCTTCTTATGTACCATGGGAATATGGTGCATTTTTCTCTCTTTCCTCTTTTCTCAACGTGTCTCTTTTTTAGAAGAAGAATGCTTCATAGATGTCACTATGGTGATGCTGCAAGTTTCCACCATGATTAGGCATGACTTAGGCTAGCGGCCCAGGTGTTTCTCTAACACAGGATACAAACTCCATGGACTTACAAGTTCCCTCTTTATTTCACACCGGTGACATCCATAGACAAAATAGCATGATATCAACTGAGTACAATGTACAAGTGCAATGTTGAAAACGTTCCCCATGACAGCACGATTCTGCTAATTCCAATGTATAACTGCAAGCATATACAACATAGATGACACAATGGTTCAAGTTTATTAGTGGCAAAGAATATAAAGTGTGCCATCAAGTTCGTGAGAGCTTTAATCACTAAGTTTTCACATAACAAAATACTTTTTAATTGGAAGATAGCTGAAAAAAAGAATATACTTGGAATGGTGTAACACACCATGCATAGGAGTTTATAGTGGACACTTTGGAAAAACTTGGTTTCTTGGGAGTTGGAAGCATGAGTAGAGCTTACTCATACAAGTGGAGGCTAGCAAAAGACTGGAAGTAACCAACTAAGAGATCAATAATGGTCATAATCATGTACCAAAGCATTACTAATCTGTAACATCCTAAAAATATGAAACAATGATCATCAAACTCTAATCACTAAAATTAGGGTTAACAAAAACTTTAATTAATTTAAAATCATATGAATGCATCTGTGTATGTGATGATTTGGTAAATGCATGAATGGAATTGTGTGATTCAACTAAATAGTAAGGAATGGTTCTAAGATGAATATAACATCATCTAAAACATTCCCAAGCAGAAAAAAATAAAGAGAAAATAAAAAACAAATCAATTAGAGCAAATGGTCATTTTTACCAATCTTGCTCACTAGGTCACTTTGATTTTTTCTAGTCCAAGATTTCAAATAGAAACTTTTCCAATTATTTTAACCCCTTGCAAGACCAAGTAAAAGTGAAGCAAATCCCACATTTCAAACTTGCAGAAACATTTGGGAACCTCATTCAAAACACAAGTAAAAATTGAATCTCCATCATATGTGAAGATCACACATTTTCAAAACCCAACCAAACTAGTGCCCCTCGACTAATCCAGCTAACCAGAGACTCCCTAGTATGTGCCTAGCAAACCCACCAAGTTTGAATCCAAAATTCAAATTTGAATTTCTTTTGGCCATTTTATCAAACACCTTGCTGGCATCAAACAAACAAACAACAAAATCTATAGTGAGAAGTGATTTTGGCCAACCTTGTTCCCTCCCTAGCTCTCACTATACTCTCAGTAGATGATCTTGCCCAATTAACAAGACTTAGCACTACTGTGAGCTTGGCATAGCCATTAATGGTGACCATGCCGAGCCTAATTGCCAACCCCAACGTCGACAGCAAGCTACACGCCTAACTAGCCTCGCAAACCTTGTCTAGCAGGCACTCCACCGTCCACCGCCACTCCCTGTCCAAGCCTCGAGCACTGCTAACCCCTGGACCACACTGCCCGAGCATGCCAAGCCTCTCCGCGAGCAAGCCGAGAGCGCGCCAGTGCGCCAACCGTGACACACACCCACTGACCGCGCGCCGCCCTCGCCGCTTGTTTCCATGATCGCCAGCATCCCAGCAACCCCACAGACATGCCCGTTAGCCGCCGAGCGGACCGTAGACGCTATGCGCCATTAAAATTGTTGTCGGACCCGCCCAGAGCGTCGACGCGTTCCAACCATTCAGCACCGCCCCACTCCACAAGACCACGCCTTTGAGCTTCGCCAGGGAGCATAGCACCGCCCCCTACCGTCGCCCATGCCATTAGCCCTCTGTGCCGTCGACCATGACGAGCTCAGCCCGCACCCGTCGGTCCCCTCCAACCACTATAAATAGAGGTCTCCCCCGCTTGTTTTCTTCACACCATCTCACTCCCCACCTCTCACTGATCACACCCTCTCACTCCCGGAGCAAGGCGAGCACTAGGTGGCCGAAATTTCATCGGAGTTCGCATTGCGGAGGAGGAGGCGCCGTCGATGGAGCCACCCAGAGAAGTCGCGGTACCAGGAGAATCGCCGTCGTCGACTTCGTCGTTCGCCCCCGTCGCCGACCATCGCCTGAGTCCCGGTGAGCCTCCCACGACCCCCACCTTCCAAGCTAGGGTTCTGTCTCGCCGGCGCTGCCCCACGTGGACGATGAACCAGAGCCGTTCGATTAGAGTTAGATCATGCGGCCTAGATCACCCCGTACCACTTCGCCACTCACTGTATCACTAACGAGTGGGGACATCCACTTAACCCGCCCGCGTGTGCGCTGTGCCGTAGTGGGCCGGTCCAGTTAAACCTCCCGCACGACCCAACAATTCAAACTTAAGTTTATTCATTTAATTTCAAACAAACTTCTGTACGCAGATTCAAAAATCAACCCAACTCGATTCACTGAACCAAAATTCATGAAACCAATTTTGTTATAAAGGTACTGGAATGCTTAATCCAAGCCCGTTGGATTAAAACCATTTAGATTTGTAGATCACCCATGGTAATAATAACAAGGCAGAAGATTTTCTGCATTCAAACATTTTTCAAAATTCAACCATAAGAGATTTTGAGTTGATTCCAACTCTCAAAAATCACATTTGACCATACCTTTCAGATTATATAAAAATATATAGGTTTACTTACAGAAATAATGATCAAGTAATGAAAGAATGCCACATAGGCATTTCTAGTCACTTTAATTAAATAAAATAAAAAGGTTAAACCTTGTTAAATTGTGACACCACTTTAAATCACATTCCCATGTACTGAAATATGTGGTGATGACATGTGTCAACATGATCCCACGTTTGAGTTGGAGAATATTAAATCTTAAGTAGTTTTGCAAATGAGTAGAAAATACTTTTCTCAAAATAAAATAAATGGGACAAGTGCTTTAATCTTGTAATGTTAGTGATGATGCTAGATCACCTAGTGTGAACCTTTGTGTGATGATTAGAAATAGTTAAATATTGTTTGGTGATTGTGTACCTCATATTTATTTATAGACGCTAGTACCGACCAAGGATACGAGGAGGAAGGAGGATACTACTAGGAAGAAGCCGAGGAGAACTTCAACCACTGCTCTGCACAAGGCAATCTAACACTTGCAAGATACCCTACTTATGCCAGCTACTACTTTCTTGTTACTGTACCAACTATATGCCTTAAGAATATGTGATTATACCCACTTGACACACCATCCTAGTTTTACTTGCAAGCTTAGTATTTTATTTTCTTTATTAAAAGCTTTCTATCAAAAGTTTACTTAGTGACTTGTAGATTCTAGAAAGATAACTGAAGGTAGCATAAAGAGCATAAAATTTGGCCTAAGTAGATAATCTTGATGTCATCCTAAGGCATGAGATTGGACTACGTAAATACCCACTAGTTTATTACCCATCATTAGTATTTAACCCCACCTGTAGATGCTAGCCTAAGAAAAAAACTTGATCAACTTTAGATGGGAACACTTGGTGAAAATAATTATGAAAACCTTAGAATGATGAGTTGTTCTACTGAAATGTTTTGACATGTGTTTTCAAACACCAGATGATTTTTATGATGACAATGTTAAGGAATGAGCCTTAGCCCTTTATAAAACTGATGGTTGTCTGGATGCGATACCATTCCAATTTATTGTACAACCACAATACCCGAAATTTGGGTAGGGCTTGACTGGAAATTTATATATCTTAGTATGGGTTCCCTTGCGGACAAGGTCTAAGCTGAGGCTACCTTGTGAAGATTGTCCACATGTGCAGTTCCCAAGATGACAGTTGGTCATGGTTGGGAGGCCAAACTCACAGGAGAGGTGCCTATACTAGGGCGTTTAATTGAAAGGTTAGGATTGATTATCCGCATACTAAGTATGGTGAATTCAGGATTGTTCCTGACGGATGTATCGAATGTTGTGGTGAAAGTTTACAATCTCTGCAGAGTGTCAAACTATTCGAATAGCCGCGTCCGCGGTTATGGACAGTTGGAGTGGCCATACTGTTCTATTGTTAGATGTTTTAAAAATGACTTATGAAATGATTTATGACTTTGACTTGACCACAACAGAGTTGTGACATGAAATGCAAGTTCCCACTTAGGCGTTATAAAACTTTCAACTAGATTTCTTTGCTTCTGAACTTAGTAGAGGTAAATCTGGCTTTTTGCAAAACAACCCTAGAGCTGAGTATCCTACTACAAAACCCCCTTCACTTATTAGTATTAGTTTGCGAGTACTGAAAGAGTACTCATGGCTTTGTCCCTCGCTATTGCCGTGGCCATATTATGAAGAGGAGTATAAAGATGACAGACCGCAGGAAGGTTACAACAACTAGGATCATCTCCCATCGTCAGCATTGCCTGTGACCCTGAAGATGGAGCTTCGCCTACGCTATCGTTAATATTATGTTATTCCGCTGCTTGAATTGTATTAAGAACTGTATCATGAGATCCTTATTTGTGTAAGACCTTATGTATGGCTTGTAATGGATGATGTACTGTGATATGAAATCTGTTATGTCTCGCAAAAATGGTAATCCTGGGATTGCGATGTATGGCATAACATGCATCTAGGATTAAAAATCCGAGTGTTGACAAGTTGGTATAAGAGCCATCCTGACTATAGGAGACCCTAGTTAGAATGGACGTTTGAATCAAAAACTTACTTTCAAAACCAAAGGAAGTGAGTATTTACGAAAAACTTATTCTCATTCTTATTACTTGGATTCTTTCATAAAAAATCATGTTCCTCAAAAATTCTTGCAAAGTACATAAAATTTAATACACTTTATCACTCTACTAACTTACTCATCCTATATTCTTATAGATGGACGTGAAGTACAACAAGTTTTATCAGTTGGGAAATGGAGGAGACCTCATCTTTGAGCGTGACTTGGACCAGCTGGCAGAAATGCTGGAGCGTCCACACCCCGAGTTCTTCGGAGCTCAGCTCAATGATCAAGAAGGAGAATATTTGAAGTGGCTAGTTGTTGCAAGTCTCCGAGGAAAGATTGAACCTCCCGCTGTAGAGGGAATTGATTCGACTTAAGAGAACAAGCGGCTCGATGGATGGCGAGGCAATGCAGAAGCTCTTGCCCGTCGTGAAGCCAGTATCAATCAAATCAAGGGTACCCGCTTTGAGTTCTACCCAAGGCGTGATGCTATGGGACAGCCACTGGAGGCCCCATATCACCATGAGCTGAAGACTCAGTTGGACCATCTCATCTTCATGATGTATGACCGTCAGAAGGAGTTGGACGATGCCCGTTCCTACGCCAACCACAAGTACACCATCGCCACCAAGAAGGATCAGATCATCGCCATGCTAGTGAACGATCGCAAGTCCCGTCGCCGTCAGCTCGACAAGAAGGAGCGCATCATTGCCCGTCTTCGCCACCGGATCACGGATTTGGAGGAGACCATCCACGAGAGAGACATGCAGTTGGAGGAAAGGGAGAATGCATGGGAAGACCTTCGTGGAAACCCCTACTCCTATCTCAGCAATGATGATGACTTTCTGGAGGATCTGGCTATGGACTTCTTCACCGATGAGGATGACTTCGCCTTCATCGATGATGATGATGATGAGGATGAGGAGGACACTGACTCCAAGGAGTAGGAGCACTTGAGCACTAGCGTTAGTGAATTGTATTCGGTCCCATTGTATCGTAGCTTCACAGAATGGTTCTTAAAACCATCTGTTTTATTTGTTGTGGTGTGTGTGTTTGTATCGTGTGCTATGAATGAATAAATGAAAAGCAAGTTCCTAGAAAAATCTAAATCAAACTTTATTTTTTTTCAAAAACCTTGAACCTTAGATATTTCTCTCTTTTCTCATAATCTATCTCCATCTTCAGATGCCTCGCGGAGGAAGCAACTCAGCCCGGACCCAATGTTCCAACTCATGCAAATGTTGGTTTCTGACCGCAAAGCTGAAAGAGCCGAACGCCAAGCCAACTTAGCCACCCTTCAACAGATAGCTCAGATGGCCAACAACAATCAAGGCCATGGAAATCAGGACAACCATGGATCTAAGATCAAGAATTTCCAGAACACCAATCCACCCGTTTTCACTAAGTCATAAGAGACCCTAGATGCAGATGATTGGTTACAAACCATGGAGAACAATCTGGAAGTTGTAGGAGTGGAATCTAACGAGAAAGTGTTGTTTGCTACCCACTATCTGGCCGGAGATGCAAGAGCATGGTGGAACAGCGTTCGTGCAATGACAGGAGGTCAGCTGATGACTTGGGAAGAGTTCAAATTCAAGTTCAACAGAAAACATGTGCCACCGGGTTTGATCAAGAGGATGGTGAAGGGTTTCGCGGCATAGTAAATCAAAATTTTCTACAGATGCGAACAGAGGGAAAGCCAAGATCTAATCTAGGAGATGCAAACAACGAGAGAGATTGGATTAGATCTTCATACCCTTGAAGATTCGCCTGTGAGCGTTCGTCGGAACGTGGGTGATGTAGTCGTACTCGCTTCTCCTCCTCGCGATCCGATTCGATCTAGCACCACAAGTGGCGGTGCCTCCATGAGATGCACACGTGCAGCACCTCGACGTATCATCCTTCCTTGGACCAGCAAGTATGGTGGAGAGACGGATTGGATCTACAACACGACGGCGTGATGTATATGGTGGAGAATTTCTGCAGCAGGGCTTCGCCTACAAACAGTCGGGAGGGAGAGAGGAAGGCAGCAGGGCGGATAGGGTTGGAGGGGAAGGTGTGGGGGGTTGGTGCGCCACCACCCCTCTTAATATAGAGGGGGGGGCGCAGCCCTAGCCCCTCCCCCAAGCCCAAACCGGCGGCCCCACAGGATAAGGAGTGGGGGGCAAGGAAACCCCCCTTCTAGAAGCTCTATCTAGAGTTTAAACCTCTCTTGGCCGGCTGGGCCCTATGGGGCCTTGTGCCCCTGGCCCAATGCGGCCAGGGAACTCCCTCATAGGCCCATGCCCCCTCCCGGAAGGTGGGGCCACGTGGGTACCCTTCCGGAAGGTTCTAGAAGCTTCCGGTACAATACCGATTAACCCGGAACAATTCCGAACTCCAAAAACTGCACTGCCTTATCTGAATCTTATTCTCCGGACCACTCCGGAACCTCTCGTGATATCCCGGATCCCATCCGAGACTCTGAACAAAAACTCATAAACTAATTATCCAATCTATCCTAGCGTCGAGATACGTTAAGTGTGTGACCCTGCGGGTTCGAGAATATGCAGACATGATCTTCTATCAATAATCAACAGCGGGGTCTGGAAACCCATATTTACTCCCACACATTCATCGATGATCATATCGGATGAACCACGATGCCAGGATTCAATCAATCCCATATATATATTCCCTTCGTCTCGCGATATTTTACTTGCCCGATATTTGATCGTCGGTACCGTCATACCTAGTTCAATCTCGTTCACAGCAAGTACTTTACTCGTTCCATAATCCGATATCACTTTGTGATTAACTCCTTAACCACATGCTTGCAAGCGGTGTTGATATCGATTACCGAGTGGGCCCGAAGTATATCTCTCCGACTTGGGAGGGACAAATCCCATCTCGATACATACAACCCAACAGATACTTTCCGATCACCTGAGACACCTTTATGATCACCCTCTCATAGGATGACGTTTGATGACCTCAAAGCTTTCTTCCGATACCAGGGAGTTGTATTATCTCATGGTCTAAGGAATACAATATTTGACATAAGAAAAGCTTCACAAAGACGAACACGATGACACGATCTAATTGCTTCGCTTAGTTTGGGTCTGTCCACCATATCATTCCCCAATGATATGATCTCATTATTAATCGACAACTCATGTCTATGGTTAGGAAACCTTAACCATCATTAATCAATGAGCTAGTCCATAGAGGCATAATAGGTGTGGCATCCCGCAAAACCACTACTAGAAAATCGCGTTGAATTTGTGCATCGCATCGGCATCATCATATGTTGTTTGTCAAAACTATTTTCGCAAAGCTCGTTTTGTTTTCCAAACGCCCCATCTACATTCAAACACGCAAACCCGGGTCCCCGGATTATTTTGTTTTGTCATTGTCGGATTGCAAAAGCTGGGTAAAAATAAATATTTTTAGTTAATTGTTTTAGCGGGCGTCGAGCGGGCGGATCGACCCGACCACCCCCAGGTTTTTACAATCGGCCCACCTGAACACCCCCAACAAATCCTAAGTCTACCAAACTACCTACCCAGCCCAACCCTCCACCTCACCCCACCCAATGGCAACCTGCCACCCCACCCCCTCCCCTCCCCCTAGCCTACCAGGAGCTGCCACTTGGCCACCCCTCCTCCACCCCTCTTTCTCTCCTCTCTCTCCCCAACCCAGCACACCCACTCAGCACTCACGCGCACACACCTGCCGCTGCCTTGGCCCCACCCGGACCCAGCGCGACCACCAGCCCCTTGAACCGCCTCCCCTCTGGGCCCCAGCCCAGCGCCCAGCCGCGCCCGCGACCCTCCTCTCTCCTCCCGACGCCACCAGCCCTCACCCCTCTCCCGTCGCGCTCCTCCACCTCTTCCTCCCCCGCCGCCGGCGTGCTCCCTTTCTCCTCTCCTTCCCCACCTCGCGTCCCTTCTCCCCTCCTCCTCTCCGCCTCTTCCGTCGCCTCGCCCCGCTCGCCGTGCGCCGCCCATCCTCCTCAACCTCGCTCCGCGTGCTCCTCCCTCCGCCCGCTCCGCCCCACCAGCCCTCGCCTCCCGCTGCGCCCGGCCTTCGCCGCAGCGCGCCCTCGCCAGCTACCCCGTCTTGGCGCCAGCCGCCTTCCCGGCTCTCGCCGCCGCCTCTCTCCGGCCTCGCCGTCGCCCGCGTGCTCGGCAGCGTCCCGCCGCCAAGCCCTCTCCGCCGTGCCTCGCCGTCCCGTCGACCGTGCGCCTCGGCCGTGTCCCGCCAGCCCGCCGCCGCATCGCCCGCCCGTCCGTCGCCGGCCTCCCCGCCAAGTACCCCAAGCACCGCCCGCCCGCCGCCCCGAGCACCGCGTCAGCCGCCTCGCAGCCGACGCCCACCGCCCGTCGCGCCGCGGCGAAGCTCGACCCACCTCGCCTCGCCCCTCGCGTCGGGCCGCCCAGTAGCGGTCCCTCCAGCCTGTGCCGGGTCCCGACAACTGCCCTGCTCCTCGCTGCCCTGTGCGAGCCCTCCCGCGCGCGTGCTCCGTCGGCCGCGCCGCTGTGCGCGCATCCCCTGCAGGCTAACCTAGGGCAGCAAGTTCGTGGTGGTGGCCGACGTCCTCGGGTGCAGCCTCGCAGCGCCGTCGTGCGTCAGACGCAAGATCTGCAGTACCGATGAAGCTCGTCAGTGTTCGGGGAAGCGCCAAGACCTGCTACGAACGCCGAGACCCCCAAAACCGAAGGCCGATCCCGTACCCGGTGCCGCGCCATGATCTCCCTCACGGAAAACCGAAGGCAACAACGTCGGATCCTCGAGTTCTCCTACATGGTCCCTCAAGATCTTCTTCCTGGAACCCGAAGAACGACCCCGGCGAGACCAAACGACATCGAACACCAATACCCTCGGAATCGCCAAGTTCTTCCTCTCGGATCCGAAGACGCCAAGACCCCGAATCCCAAGATCTCCGCCGCGAGACGACAAGACCGGCGACACGAACCGACGACCGCGGATGCGACAGGACCGTCCCAGAAACGCCAAGTACTTCCCTCGGACGCCAAGGCCCGAACCTGAAGACCGTCAAGATCGCCACCGAACGCGAAGTCCTTCTCCCCGGAACTCAAGATCTGCCCCGTTATTCGAGAACGTTTCCGCCGAGACCGACCCGTCGAACCACGGACCCCGAGACCACGACCCCGGAACACCAAGATCGTGAGACCTCTCAATGTGTGAACCCCTTCCCAAACCCTAATTTTATAAATGAAATACAACAACTTGTTGCATATTAAATTGTCATCTTGGCATGCATCTTTGTGTGGTTTGGGGGCGTATGCGATTCACCTAATAATTAAATATGGGGCCCATATGCGGGCAAATCTAGTCTCATATCGGCCTCATTTAAATTTGTGCATCGAACCGATACTATCTTTTGCCATGTTCAAACAACATTTAAAATTGCGGGGGTCCTAAATAACTTGAATCATTTAAATAATTGTCGGGACCCCGGTTCCGCTTAATATGACCTAATTGCATCGCACCTTTGCCATGTCATCCATCGTGCATGCATCATGCCGAGCTTCTGCCGTTGTATTAAATATTGCATCCGGTGTTTCTTCTAGTGTTTTGGTTCTTCGCGGATAAGGCCGTCGAGTTGATGTGAGCTTCGCCCCGATCTTCGGTTGAACCTTCGACAATGTTTCCAGGCGAGCATCTCCCCCTTTCTACCTATCTTACTTTTATAGTATTTATTCCCCTCCTATTGATCTACTGCTATCTGTGTTGCGATGCTCTAGTTTTCGTTCCCTGTGATACCCCTTGCTGCCATATATAGCCTTGGACACATCCTATCACCTGTTGTTTGGTAGATAGTTGGGCCCGCGTGTCGTAGTCGCTTGCTCAAGTGTTTGTGTGTCGATAAGTACCACAATTGTTGGAGAAGTGCCGCATGTTGACGTTGGAGATGATCATGGCTTTACTTATTGTTCACTTTAATTACTGTTTAACAACTAAAATTGAATTAAGCAGAGGAATCGGTGGGTGATAGGTAATATTTGGTTTCCGACCGCCCACTTGTGTCCCGTAGGACCGAGTTCTTGACACTTTGTTCCGAGATCGAGCACGCTAACCACAGGTGGGAGATATGGGCCCCATTGATTATTACCTGATTTCAAAGTATTGTCTGAGGGGCCACAACTAGTTTGAGGTGTTTTACTATCCTGTACTTATGCCATGCTTCTTTATTTAAATTGTGCGACGGATAGCATGTGTTGTTTAGGATCGGGACACGATTTGGCGGTGTCGGCGGTCCCGTTTGGGATTTCTTTGTCGATTCACCGTATACCCAAACCCTAAGTCCGTCTCGGGAACCGGCCGACTCCGTTCGGTGTCGACTTGGTGGGGTGGCCCCATGTACTTGCTTTGGATGCGGGAGCGTCGTGACTTAGGCCCGCCGACATACCGATGGGTGTATGTTAATTGATCGGCAAAAGGGTGAAGTGCTGTGGATACTTTGGTGCACCCTGCAGGTTTAATCTTTTAGAAGCCGTGTCCGCGGTTATGGACGACTTGGAGCCGATCTTTGGATCATAGACAACTATAACTAAAGTTCTTGTTTTAAATTGACTTGTATCCGATATGATTAGTAATCAGCTTCACTACAGGAATGGCTCGATAAAAGTACCAACAAGCTGCTTTGGGTTTTGGGTTATCTCATGCTAATTGTATGTCGACTAGTAAGTGTTGCCACTATAACGGAATGGTTAACTAAAAGTGCCTTTGCTACTTTATCGGGATGATTATCTAAACGACTAGTAAAGTGCATAACTATAAGCGAATAAGTAAAACGCCAACCGTGTGAGTTCCTCGGTTGACTTCCTCGTTTGGTCTCGAGAAAGCATGAGATGGGTTTGTTTGATGCTAGTATCAGGTTGGATCCGAATAGACCTTTCTTACCCCTCTCTGATAGCCGCCAGTTGTATCGAGTCTCTATAGGGTGTTTAGTGCATGCTGCCGCTGCCGCTCAGTCCACCATACCTATGTAGGCGAGGACCGCCGAATTCTAGCCTCGCCGTGTACTGGCCTCAAGATCTTGACGCTCCTCTTTTCTTTTGCCCTTTCGGCACCTTTTTGTTTAAGAAGGTTTTGAGATCGACGCATTAGCGAGGTTACCCTTCCGGCTTGGCCTGGGCAGGGTTATGGACGCCATTGGTTATTCTTCAGGGCTCTTAGCCCCATTTGCATCTTGTCCGTAGTCGGACGATGTATCATTTTCAAGGTGATTTGGATCTTTGCACATTATATCTGTATTCTTGACTCTTTGAGTCATTGTATATATATCATTACGTGGGTCCCATCGAGGACTGTTGTGTAATGTTATTACTTTGTTTTCCACCCGCATAAGTGCTGGTGGGTACCTTCGAATCGTTTCTATGCGGGTTTGGCGGGTTTCGCTTAAACTTGCATAGGGCCGATTCTGAGGGTGTTACAGAGTGGTATCAGAGCTCAGCAGTTGCGATACCCCACAAGTCCAGCCTGTAGGATAACCTAGCTAACGGCCGAAGTAGAGTGTCAAAATTATTTTGCAAAATCGGTTGGATAGTTCTGGTTAGGTCTGATTTTTACTCCTTACCCC
Source organism: Avena longiglumis (assembly GCA_030063025.1). Taxonomy (NCBI): domain Eukaryota; kingdom Viridiplantae; phylum Streptophyta; class Magnoliopsida; order Poales; family Poaceae; genus Avena; species Avena longiglumis. The sequence goes on from CP125978.1 coordinate 302,785,826, forward strand.
TCTGCTATTCTCCTCTTATCTCGACGTGTTTTGAATCTGCTCTCTTATCTTTTCTTCGAGTCCAGGATTTCTCGTGGTTGGGTTCCGTCGTACCTTCAGGGTTTCGCTTCCTTCTTCGATAACGGTGTTGCTACATTTGATCTTCATGCGATCCGAGGAATCCTTCGTCTGTGGTACCATTCTTTGTTCCTTGTTTGTGCCTTCCGGTGTTTTCCGACGCGACGACATCATCTATGCCAGATCCGATGCAGAGTCTGCATCACTCCTTTGATCCGAACCTCGCTTGTCGAGATCTTCAGTCTGAATCTTGAGGGTTGGTTGCATAATCTGTCTATTCGTGTACATAGTAATGCTTTGAGTGCGGGATGGAGTCGCGACCATACCACTACTCTTATCATTTGCTTTGTATATTGAATGGTGGATCGATGCAATTTAGTCCTTCCATGGAAGTTAGAGGTGGCCTTGCCTTCAACTTCGTCCTTTGTTTATCCGGAGTGTTCTCTTGACGAACGGGATCAACGACCTCTTGTTAGTGGTGTCGCGAAGATCTACACGAAGCAAGAAGACGCAGATCGCCGACCTTTCCTTCCGGTACCATGAGGCGGATCTCGAGGGCGAGATCCATTGTTAGTGGTGTCGAATTGTGGCATCCCGCAAAACCACTACTAGAAAATCGCGTTGAATTTGTGCATCGCATCGGCATCATCATATGTTGTTTGTCAAAACTATTTTCGCAAAGCTCGTTTTGTTTTCCAAACGCCCCATCTACATTCAAACACGCAAACCCGGGTCCCCGGATTATTTTGTTTTGTCATTATTTGTCGGATTACAAAAGCGCTGGGTAAAATAAATATTTTAGTTAATTGTTTTAGCGGGTCGAGCGGGCGGATCGACCAACGACCACCCAGGTTTTTACAATCGCCCACTGAACACCCCAACAAATCCTAAGTCTACCAAACTACCTACCCAGCCCAACCTCCACCTCACCCCACCCAATGGCAACCTGCCACCTCACCCTCTCCCTCCCTAGCCTACAGAGCTGCCACTTGGCCACCCCTCCACCCCTCTTTCTCTCTCTCTCTCCCAACCCAGCACACCCACTCGGCACTCACGCACACACTGCCGCTGCCCTTGGGCCCCACCCCGACCTCCACACCACCAGCCCCTGCCCCAACCTCCCCTCTGGGCCCCTGCTGCAGCCCGCGCCCGTGGCGCCCATGACCCTCCTCTCTCCTCCCACGCCACCAGCCCTCACCCCTCTCGTCGGCCTCCTCCACCTCTCTCTCCTTGGCCAGCGTGCTCTTCTCCTCTCCTTCCCCACCTCAAGTCCCTTCCTCCTCCTTCCCTCGCCGCTCCTGCGCCGCCGCGCCCGCCTCCTCAAGGCTCTCGCCCGGCTGGCCGCCACGTGCCTTCTCCTCCGCCTCTCGCCCACTGCTGTAGCAAGGCCCCGTCATGCCAGCCTCACAAGGCCAAGGCTCGCCGCCCGGCCTCCCCGCCAAGTACCGGCGACTCAAGCACCGCCCGCGCCTTTCGCCCGAGCACCGCATCTAGCCGCCTCCCGCCCGGCCCCGCCGCCCGTCGCGCCCGGCCGAAGCTCGACCCTCTCACCTCGCCCCTCGCGTCCGAGCCCGCCCGCGATAGCGGTCCCTCAGCGCCCGCGGGTCGCGGCAGCGCCCTGCTCCCCTCGCCCGCTGCCTGTCGAAGCCCTCCAGCAGCGTGCTCCGTCGGCTGGCCATGTGCGCATCCCATCCCTGCGAGCTAACCTAGGGCAGCAAGTTCGGTGGTGGCCGGCGTCCTCGGTGCAGCCTCGCGCCGTCGTGCGTCGACGCAAGATCTGCGATACCGATGAAGCTCGTCGGTGTTCGGAAGCGCCAAGACCTGCTACGACGCCGAGACCCCCAAAACCGGCCGATCCGTACCGGTGCCGCGCCATGATCTCCCTCACGGAAAGCCAAGGCAACAACGTCGGATCCTCGAGTTCTCCACATGGTACCTCAAGATCTTATTCACGGAACCCGAAGAACGACCCGGCGAGACCAAGCGACATCGAACACCAATACCCTCGGAATCGCCAAGTTCTTCCTCTCGGATCCAAGCGCCAAGACCCGAATCCCAAGATCTCCGCCGAGCGACAAGACCGTCGACACGAACCGACGGCCGCGGATGCGACAGGACCGTCCCAGAAACGCCAAGTACTTCCCTCGGACGCCAAGGCCCGAACCCGAAGACCGTCAAGATCGCCACCGAACGCGAAGTCCTTCTCCCCGGAACTCAAGATCTGCCCCGTTATTCGAGAACGTTTCCGCCGAGACCGACCCGTCGAACCCTGGACCCCGAGACCGACTCTGACCCCCGGAACACCAAGATCGTCGAGACCTCTCAATGTGTGAACCCCCTTCCCGCAAACCCTAATTTTTATAAATGAAATACAACAACTTGTTGCATATTAAATTGTCATGCTGCATGCATCTTTGTGGTTTGGGGCCGTATGCGATTCACCTAATAATTAAATATGGGGCCCATATGCGGGCAAATCTAGTCTCATATCGGCCTCATTTAAATTTGTGCATCGAACGATACTATCTTTTGCCATGTTCAAACAACATTTAAAATTGCGGGGTCCTAAATAACTTGAATCATTTAAATAATTGTCGGGACCCGGTTCGCTTAATATGACCTAATTGCATCGCTGCTTTGCCATGTCATCCATCGTGCATGCATCATGCCGAGCTTACCGTTGTATTAAATATTGCATCCGGTGTTTCTTCTAGTGTTTTGGTTCTTCGCGGATAAGGCCGTCGAGTTGATGTGAGCTTCGCCCGATCTTGGTTGAACCTTCGACAATGTTTCGGTGAGCATCTCCCCTTTCTACCTATCTTACTTTTATAGTATTTATTCCCTCCTGTTGATCTCTGCTATACGTGTTGCGATGCTCTAGTTTTCGTTCCTGTGATACCCCTTGCCATATATAGCCTTGGACACATCCTATCACTGTTGTTTGGTAGATAGTTGGGCCCGCGTGTCGTAGTCGCTTGCTCAAGTGTTTGTGTGTCGATAAGTACCACAATTGTTGGAGAAGTGCCGCATGTTGACGTTGGAGATGATCATGGCTTTACTTATTGTTCACTTTAATTACTGTTTAACAACTAAAATTGAATTAAGCAGAGGCATCGGTGGGTGATAGGTAATATTTGGTTTCGACCACTTGTGTCCCGTGGGACCCGAGTTCTTGACACTGTTCGAGATCGAGCGCGCTAACCACAGGTGGGGAGATATGGGCCCTACATTGATTATTACCTGATTTCAAAGTATTGTACTGGGGGCCACAACTAGTTTGAGGTGTTTTTACTATCCTGTACTTATGCCATGCTTACTGCTTTATTTAAATTGTGCGACAGATAGCACCTGTACTGTTTAGGATCGGGACACGATTCCGCGGTGTCGACAGTCCCCGTTTGGGGATTTGCTGTCGTTCACAGCCGTATACCCAAACCCTAAGTCCGTCTCGGAGACCGGCCGACTCCGTTGCGGGTGTCGACTTGGTGGGGTGGCCCCCATGTACTTGCTTTGGATCTGGGAACGTCGTGACTTAGGCCCCGCCGACATACCGATGGGTGTATGTTAACTGATCTGGCAAAAAGGGTCGAAGTGCCTGTGGATACTTTGGTGCACCCTGAGGTTTAATCTTTTCGAAGCCGTGTCGCGGTTATGGACGACTTGGAGCACAGTGCTGGATCATAGACAACTATAACTAAAGTTTACTTTTAAATTGACTTGTATCCGATATGATTAGTAATCAGCTTCACTAACGGAATGGCTCGATAAAAGTACCAACAACTGCTGGGTTTTGGGTTATCTCATGCTAATTGTATCTGACTAGTAAGTGTTGCCACTATAACGGAATGGTTAACTAAAAGTGCCCACTACTTACTTTATTAGGATGATTATCTAAACCTGACTAGTAAAGTGCCAACTATAATTGAATAAGTAAAGCGCCAGCTGTGTGAGTTCCTCGGTTGACTTCCTCGTTTGGTCTCGAGAAAGCGCCAGATGGGTTTGTTTGATGCTAGTATCAGGTTGGATCCGAATAGACCTTTCTTACCCCTCTCGATAGCCTTGGTTGTATCGAGTCTCTATAGGGTGTTTAGTGCATCTTTGCCTTTCGATCCACCATACCTATGTAGGCGGACCGCGAATTCTAGCCTCGCGTGTCTTGGCCTCGATCGGCGCTCCTCTTTTCTTTTGCCCTTTGTCGGCACCTTTTGTTTAAGCGGGTTTTGAGATCGGCGCCGTTAGCGAGGTTACCCTTCCGGCTTGCAGGGTTATGGGCAGTTATGGGCGCCATGGTTATTCTTGAGGCTCTTAGCCCCATTTGCATCTTGTCCGTAGTCGGACGATGTATCATTTTCAAGGTGATTTGGATCTTTGCACATTATATCGTATTCTTGACTCTTTGAGTCGCTGTATATATATCTGTTACATGGGTCCCATCGAGGACTGTTGTGTAATGTTATTACTTTGTTTTCCACCCGCGCAAGTGCTGGTGCACCTTGAATCGTTTCTATCGCGGGTTTGGCGGGTTTCGCTTAAACTTGCATAGGGATTCTAAGGTGTTCTGAGTGGTATCGAGCTCGGCGTTGCGATACCCACAAGTCGACTGTGGGATAACCTAGCTAACGGCCGAAGTAGAGTGTCAAAATTATTTTGCAAAATCGGTTGGATAGTTCTGGTTAGGTCTGATTTTTACTCCTTACCCCTCTGCTATTCTCCTCTTATCTCGACGTGTTTTGAATCTGCTCTCTTATCTTTTCTTCGAGTCCAGGATTTCTCGTGGTTGGGTTCCGTCGTACCTTCAGGGTTTCGCTTCCTTCTTCGATAACGGTGTTGCTACATTTGATCTTCATGCGATCCGAGGAATCCTTCGTCTGTGGTACCATTCTTTGTTCCTTGTTTGTGCCTTCCGGTGTTTTCCGACGCGACGACATCATCTACGCCAGATCCGATGCAGAGTCTGCATCACTCCTTTGATCCGAACCTCGCTTGTCGAGATCTTCAGTCTGAATCTTGAGGGTTGGTTGCATAATCTGTCTATTCGTGTACATAGTAATGCTTTGAGTGCGGGATGGAGTCGCGACCATACCACTACTCTTATCATTTGCTTTGTATATTGAATGGTGGATCGATGCAATTTAGTCCTTCCATGGAAGTTAGAGGTGGCCTTGCCTTCAACTTCGTCCTTTGTTTATCCGGAGTGTTCTCTTGTGAGCGGGATCAACGACCTCTTGTTAGTGGTGTCGCGAAGATCTACACGAAGCAAGAAGGCAGATCGCCGACCTTTCCTTCCGGTACCATGAGGCGGATCTCGAGGCGAGATCCATTGTTAGTGGTGTCGAATTGTGGCATCCCATAAAACCACTACTAGAAAATCGCGTTGAATTTGTGCATCGCATCGGCATCATCATATGTTGTTTGTCAAAACTATTTTGCAAAGCTCGTTTTGTTTTCCAAACGCCCCATCTACATTCAAACACGCAAACCGGGTCCCGGATTATTTTGTTTTGTCATTGTCGGATTACCATGGCCAGGTAAAATAAATATTTTTAGTTAATTGTTTTAGCGGGGCGGTCGAGCGGGCGGATCGACCGAACGACCACCCAGGTTTTTAATCGCCCACTGAACACCCCAACAAATCCTAAGTCTACCAAACTACCTACCCAGCCCAACCTCCACCTCAACCCACCCAATGGCAACCTGCCACCTCACCCTCTCCCCTCCCCCCAGCCTACCAGGAGCTGCCACTTGGCCACCCCTCCTCCACCCCCCTTTCTCTCCCCTCTCCCCCCAACCCAGCACACCCACTCAGCACTCACGCGCACCTGCCGCTGGCCCATGGGTCCCGGACCCAGCGCGACCATTGCCCTAGAACCGCCTCCCCCTCTGGGCCCCACATGCAGCAGCCCAGCGCCTGTAGCGACCCTCCTCTCTCTCCTCCCGGCCACCAGCCCTCACCCTCTCCCAAGCGCTCCTCCACCTCTCCCTCCCCCGCCGCCGGCGTGCTCCCTTTCTCCTCTCCTTCCCCACCTCGCGTCCCTTCTCCCCTCCTCCTCTCCGCCTCTTCCGTCGCCTCGCCCCGCTCGCCGTGCGCCGCCCATCCTCCTCAACCTCGCTCCGCCGCCGCCACGCGTGCTCCTCCCTCCGCCGCTCCGCCCGCCCGCCTTGCCTCGCCCGGCCCCAGCTACCCCCGTGCGCGCCCAGCCGCCCGCCTTCCCCGGCTCCTCGCCGGCGCCGCCTCGATCCGGCCTCCGTCCGCCCGCGATGCTCCCAGCGTCCCGCCAAAGCCCTCTCCGCCGTGCCTCGCCGTCCCGTCGACGCGCGCCTCGGCCGTGTCCCGCCAGCCCGCCGCCCGGCAGCGTCCGTCCCGTCGCCCGGCCTCCCCGCCAAGTACCGACGACCCCAAGCACCGCCCGCGCCGCCCGCTCGCCCCCGAGCACCGCATCTAAACGCCTCCGCAGCCGCCAAGACGCCGCCCGTCGCGCCCGAAACTCGACCCCTCGCCTCGCCCCTCGCGTCGAGCCCGCCCAGATGGCCGGTCCCTCCAGCGCTGCGGGTCCCGCGACAACCCCTGCTCCCTCCGCCCCGCTGCCTGCGAGCCCTCCCCCAGCGTGCTCCGTCGGCCTTTGTGCGCGCATCCCCTGCAGGCTAACCTAGGGCAGCAAGTTCGTGGTGGTGGCCGACGTCCTCGGGTGCAGCCTCGCAGCGCCGTCGTGCGTCAGACGCAAGATCTGCAGTACCGATGAAGCTCGTCAGTGTTCGGGGAAGCGCCAAGACCTGCTACGAACGCCGAGACCCCCAAAACCGAAGGCCGATCCCGTACCCGGTGCCGCGCCATGATCTCCCTCACGGAAAACCGAAGGCAACAACGTCGGATCCTCGAGTTCTCCTACATGGTCCCTCAAGATCTTCTTCCTGGAACCCGAAGAACGACCCCGGCGAGACCAAACGACATCGAACACCAATACCCTCGGAATCGCCAAGTTCTTCCTCTCGGATCCGAAGACGCCAAGACCCCGAATCCCAAGATCTCCGCCGCGAGACGACAAGACCGGCGACACGAACCGGCGAGCGGATGCGACAGGACCGTCGAAGCGCCAAGTACTTCCCTCGGACGCCAAGGCCCGAACACGAAGACCGTCAAGATCGCCACGAGCGAAGTCCTTCTCCGGAACTCAAGATCTGCCCGTTATTCGAGAACGTTTCGCCGAGACCGAACCGTGAACCCTCGACCCGAGACCGACCACGACCCCGGAACACCAAGATCGTCGAGACCTCTCAATGTGAACCCCTTCCGCAAACCCTAATTTTTATAAATGAAATACAACAACTTGTTGCATATTAAATTGTCATGCTGGCATGCATCTTTGTGTGGTTTGGGGGCGTATGCCGATTCACCTAATAATTAAATATGGGGCCCATATGCGGGCAAATCTAGTCTCATATCGGCCTCATTTAAATTTGTGCATCGAACCGATACTATCTTTTGCCATGTTCAAACAACATTTAAAATTGGGGTCCTAAATAACTTGAATCATTTAAATAATTGTCGGGACCCGGTTAAGCAATATGACCTAATTGCATCGCTTCTTTGCCATGTCATCCATCGTGCATGCATCATGCGAAAACTGCCGTTGTATTAAATATTGCATCCGGTGTTTCTTCTAGTGTTTTGGTTCTTCGGATAAGGCCGTCGAGTTGATGTGACTTAGCCCGATCTTGGTTGAACCTTCGACAATGTTTCCTGAGCATCTCCCCTTTCTACCTATCTTACTTTTATAGTATTTATTCCCCTCTGTTGATCTCTCGCTATACGTGTTGCGATGCTCTAGTTTTCGTTCCTGTGATACCCTTGTAACACCCTCGAATCGGCCCTATGCAAGTTTTAGCGAAACCCGCCAAACCCGCATAGAGGCGATTGAAGGTGCCACCAGCACTTTAATGCGGGTGGAAAGCAAAGTAATAACATTACACAGTCCTCGATGGGACCCACGAGCAGATATATATACAACAGCGACTCAAAGAGTCAAGAATACAAATATTATACAAAGATCCAAATCACCTTGAAAAGCGATAGTGCGTCCGCTACGGACAAGATGCAAATGGGGCTAAGAGCCTAAAGAATAACCAATGGCGTCCATAACCACCTGTGCCAAGCGGAAGGGTAACCACCGCTATGGCGTCGATCTCAAAACCTGCTTAAGCAAAAGGGTGCCGACAAAGGGCAAAGGAAAAAGAAGGGCGTCGATCTTGAGGCGATGCAGCGAGGCTAGAATTCGGCGGTCCTCGCCTACATAGGTATAGTGGACTAAGCGGCAGCGGCAGCATGCATTGAACAACCTATAGAGACTCTATACAACTGGCGGCTGTCAGAGAGGGGTGAGAAAGACCTCTTCGGATTCAACCTGAAGCTATCACCAAACAAACCCATCCTGGTGTTTCCCCCTCGAGACCAAACGAGGAAGTCAACCGAGGAACTCACACAGTTGGCAGTTTTACTTATTCGGTTATAGTTGCGGCACTTTACTAGTCAGGTTTAGATAATCATCCTGATAAAAATAAGCAGTGGGCACTTTTAGTTAACCATTCCGTTATAGTGGCATCACTTACTAGTCAGATACAATTAGCATGAGATAAACCCAAAACCCAGCAGTTGTTGGTACTTTTATTTAGCCATTCCGTTGTAGTGAAACTTATTACTAGTCAAATCGGATACAAGGCAGTTTATAACAGTAAACTTTAGTTATAGTTGTCTATGATCAAGCACTGTGCTCCAAGTCGTCCATAACCGCGGACACGGCTTCTCGAAAAGATTTAACCCTGCAGGGGTGCACCAAAGTATCCACGAGCACTTGACCCTTTTGCGGATCGGTTAACATACACCCATCGGTATGTCGGGGCCTAAGTCACGACGTTCCTGGACCCAAAGCAAGCACGGGGCCACCCACTAAGTACACCGCAACAAAGTCGGCGGTCTCCGAGGACTTAGGGTTTGTGGGGCGTGATGCGACAGCGGTCCCCAATCGGGATTGTCGATACCACGTAAGGGTCACAATTCCTAAACGATGCAGTGTGCTCCTCTGGCGTAAATACATAAGTAGCATGGCATAAGTACAGGATAGTAAAAACACCTCAAACTAGTTGTGTCCCCCAGTACAATACTTTGAAATCAGGTAATAATCCATGGGGGGCCCATATCTCCCCACCTGTGGTTAGCGCGCTCGATCTCGGAACAGGTGTCAAGAAGTCGGGTCCTACGGGACACAAGTGGGCGGTCGGAAACCAAATCTTACCTATCACCCACCGATGCCTCTGCTTAATTCAATTTTAGTTGTTAAACAGGAATTAAAGTGAAACAATAATTAAAGCCATGATCATCTCCAACGTCAACATGCGGCAATCCTCCAACAATGGTGGTACTCGATGACAAGCAAAACACTTGAGCAAGCGACTACGACACGCGGGTCCCACTATCTACCAAACAACAGGTAATAGGATGTGACCAAGGCTATATATGGCTGCAGGGGATATCACGGGTTCGAAACTAGAGCATCGCAACACAGATAGCAAAGATCAACAGGAGGGAATAAATACTAGAAAAGTAAGATAGGTAGAAAGGGGGAGGTGCTCGCTTGAAAACATTGTCGAAGGGTTCAACCAAAGATCGGGGCGAAGCTCACATCAACTCAACGGCCTTATCCGCGAAGAAGCAAAACACTAGAAGAAACACCGGAGGCAATATTCAATACACGGCAGAAGATCGGCATGATGCATGTATGATGTATGACATGGCAAAGATGCGGTGCAATTAGGTCATATTAAGTGGAACCGGGGTCCCGACAATTAGTTAGATGGTTCAAGTTGTTTATAACCCCGCAGGTTAAATGTTGTTTAACATGGTAGAAGATAGCACCGGGTTCGCTACACAAATTTAAATGAGGCCAATATAAGGCTAGATTTGCCCGCATATGGGCCCCATATTTAATTATTAGGTGAATCGGCATAAGGCCCCCAAACCGCAGATATGCATGCGAGATGAATGATTAAATATGCAACAAGTTGTTATGTTATAAAATAGGGTTCGAGGAAAAGGGGGCACACATCAGAGGGGGCTCGACGATCTTGGGTTCCGGGGTTCGGGGTCGGTCTCAGGGTTCGGGGTTCGGCGAGGTCGTTCTCGGACTCAGGGGTAGGTCTTGGCGCATCCGGGGTCTTCGGGTCATGTTGTCGGTCATGGCGTTCGGAACGAAGCACTTGTCGCATCGGGATTCTCGGCGGACTCGGTGTCCGGGGTGAAACACTTGGCGTTCCTTGTCTTGACGAAGGCCTTGGCGGTATCGGGTTCGGACTCCGGATCCGGGCACGTTCTTAGCGCTCCGTCTTCAGTGTCGTTGGCGAACTCGGGCTCGATACCGGGGGTCCTTCGGATCCTTGAGGCGATCTTGGCGTTCCGGGCATCTTCGGTCCTCGGGTCCGAGAGGGGTACTTGTTGTATTCGTGTCGTGGCTCTGGTCGGGGTTCAGGGTTCCGTGTCGAAGGCCTTGGCGCTTCGCCTCCTCGTGATGGTCTCGGGGCGTCGAATCCGGGAAGAAGAGCTTGGTGGTCTTCATGTTCGGTCTTCGCCCCCGGGAACGGGCCTTGGCGGTATCGTGAGTTCGCGGCGTCGGCAGATCTTGGTGGGGGTCGACACACTCGTCACGGGGTCGGTCTGCGGTTCAATGGGTCCACGTGGACGAACTTGGCGGGCCCCGGAGCAGCGGAACTTGGCGTTGATCCGTACTTGGAAGATCTTGGCGAGGCCTTACAACACGGTGCAGATACCGACTCAGCGAGGGACGGGCGGCGGCCGGCGAGGTGCCGGTGTTTGACGAAGGCGGCATCGGCGGCGATGGCGCTGATGAGGACGCGGCGCTGTGGTCGGCGGCGGTGTACCAGTCTTGGCCTGAAGGCGGGAGAGTCGGCCAGGCGGCGGCGCCTTGAGCTCGGGCGCCGCGCTGCGAGGCGGAGGTCGGTGTGGTGGCTTGCGTGTGGGGCTGGGGTCGAGGCGAGGCGGGACCGGGCGGAGGAGGAGGAGCATGGAGACGCGCCTGGCCAGCTTCGCTTGGCATGTGAGCGGAGGCGGAGGAGGTCGTGGCTGGTGTGGCAGCCTTGTGGGGAGGAGGGTCTCGTGCTCGAGGCGAGCAGGCGGGGAGGGGGCGGCGGGCTCTAGGGTCTGTGGTGGGGTCTGTGGAGGGTGGAGCCAGGCATGGCTGGGCGTGGGGCCGGAGGAGGGAAGGCGGCGGAGGGGCGGCGGTTGCGGGGGAGAGGAGCGATGGGGCACGCGGGGCTAGGTGGGTCCCAGGGGACAGGGCCACGTCGGGGATGGGTTGGGCGCTGTGTGCGTGCTAGCGTGTGGGGCGTGCGTGTGTCTGTGTGTGTTGGGTGTGTTTGGTGGGTGGGAAGGGTGAGAGAGAGAGAGGGTCTAGGTGGAGGGTTATGATTGGTTAGGGGGGAGAGGGTAGCTGAGGTGGCGTTCAGGGATTGGAGGGGGTGAGGTGGAGGGTTGGGCTGGGTAGGTTAGCTGGGTAGCTATAGGATTTAGAGGTTGGACCGATTTAGAAATGGGGGTGGTCGTTCGGGTCGGGTTGGCCCGTTCGACTGCCCCCACTAAAAACAATATAATTTTTATTTGTTTTAAACGGGCCGTGCGCAAACTGATAGCGGCCAAAACAAAATAATCCGGGGACCCGGGTTTTGCGTGTTGAACGAAGACGAGGCGTTCGGAAAACAAAATAGGTTTTCGAAATTAGTTTTAGGCAAACCATGCATGATGATGACGATGCAATGCACAAATTCAACGCGATTTTCTAGTAGTGGTTTTGCGGGATGCCACACCCCTTGCTGCCATATATAGCCTTGGACACATCCTATCACCTGTTGTTTGGTAGATAGTTGGGCCCGCGTGTCGTAGTCGCTTGCTCAAGTGTTTGTGTGTCGATAAGTACCACAATTGTTGGAGAAGTGCCGCATGTTGACGTTGGAGATGATCATGGCTTTACTTATTGTTCACTTTAATTACTGTTTAACAACTAAAATTGAATTAAGCAGAAGCATCGGTGGGTGATAGGTAATATTTGGTTTCCGACCGCCCACTTGTGTCCCGTAGGACCCGAGTTCTTGACACCTGTACCGAGATCGAGCGCTAACCACGGTGGGAGATATGGGCCCCCATTGATTATTACCTGATTTCAAAGTATTGTCTGGGGCCACAACTAGTTTGAGGTGTTTTTACTATCCTGTACTTATGCCATGCTTACTGCTTTATTTAAATTGTGCGACAGATAGCACGTGTACTGTTTAGGATCGGGACACGATTTCGCGGTGTCGACAGTCCCCGTTTGGGGATTTGCTGTCGTTCACAGCCGTATACCCAAACCCTAAGTCCGTCTCGGAGACCGGCCGACTCCGTTGCGGGTGTCGACTTGGTGGGGTGGCCCCCATGTACTTGCTTTGGATCTGGGAACGTCGTGACTTAGGCCCCGCCGACATACCGATGGGTGTATGTTAATTGATCTGGCAAAAAGGGTCGAAGTGCCTGTGGATACTTTGGTGCACCCCTGCAGGGTTTAATCTTTTCGAGAAGCCGTGTCCGCGGTTATGGACGACTTGGAGCACAGTGCTGGATCATAGACAACTATAAATAAAGTTTACTGTTTTAAATTGACTTGTATCCGATATGATTAGTAATCCGCTTCACTACAACGGAATGGCTCAGTAAAAGTACTAACAACTGCTGGGTTTTGGGTTATCTCATGCTAATTGTATCTGACTAGTAAGTGTTGCCACTATAACGGAATGGTTAACTAAAAGTGCCCACTGCTTACTTTATCAGGATGATTATCTAAACCTGACTAGTAAAGTGCCGCAACTATAACTGAATAAGTAAAACTGCCAACTGTGTGAGTTCCTCGGTTGACTTCCTCGTTTGGTCTCGAGGGGGAAACGCCAGGATGGGTTTGTTTGATGCTAGTATCAGGTTGGATCCGAATAGACCTTTCTTACCCCTCTCTGATAGCCGCCAGTTGTATCGAGTCTCTATAGGGTGTTTAGTGCATCTTTGCCGCTCGATCCACCATACCTATGTGGCGAGGACCGCCAATTCTAGCCTTGTGTCTTGGCCTCGATCGACGCTCCTCTTTTTCTTTTTCCCTTTGTCGGCACCCCTTTTGTTTAAGCAGGTTTTGAGATCGACGTCGTTAGCAGGGTTACCCTTCCGGCTTGGCCTGGGCAGGGTTATGGACGCCATTGGTTATTCTTCAGGGCTCTTAGCCCCATTTGCATCTTGTCCGTAGTCGGACGATGTATCATTTTCAAGGTGATTTGGATCTTTGCACATTATATCTGTATTCTTGACTCTTTGAGTCGCTGATGTATATATATCTGTTCTGTGGGTCCCATCGAGGACTGTTGTGTAATGTTATTACTTTGTTTTCCACCCGCACGCAAGTGCCTGGTGGGCACCTTCGAATCGTTTCTATGCGGGTTTGGCGGGTTTCGCTTAAACTTGCATAGGGCCGATTCTGAGGGTGTTACAATAGGGACACAGTGTTGTTCACAAACCACACAAGTATTAAAGTTTCCGCTTAATACAATTCTAGCATGGAATACAAACTTTATCATGAACAAGAATTATAATAATAACATCTTTATTATTGCCTCTAGGGCATAATTCCAACTGTCTCCCACTTGCACTAGAGTCAATAATCTAGTTTACATCCGCGATCTCACACCCATGGCCTCGAGGTCTTGATCATGTTTTACGTGGAAGAGGTTTAGTCAATGGATCTGCGACATTCAGATCTATGTACTTTGCTAATCTTGGATCTCCATACGCTATATAATCTCGGATTATATGAAACTTGCAGTTGATATGCTTGGTCTTTGGATGATATCTTGGTTCCTTAGCGAGTGCTATGGTGCCGGTGTTGTCACACAATATCTCCAGTGGGTCCAATGCACTTGGAACCACCCAAGCTCGATGATGAAGTTTCGATCCAAACTCCTTCACTTGACGCTTCTGCAGCCATGTATTCCGCTTCTACTATAGATCCCGCGATCATGCTTTGCTTGACTTCTCCATCTCACAGCTCCTCCATTCAAAATATACACGTATCACGTCGAGATTTAGAATCATCCTTGTCGATTGTCAAAACTAGCGTCGACGTAACCTTTTACGACAGCTGTTCATCACCCCATAGACTAAGAACATTTCTTTAGTTCTATTTAGGTACTTTAGGATGTTCTTCACGGCTGTCGATGTTCCACTCTGGATCACTTTGATATCTTTCGTCAAACTAAGAGCATTGGACACATCCGGTCTTGTACACGCATGGCATACATGATAGAACCTATGGCGAGGCATAAGGCACTTTGCTCATAGCTTCCCTATCATTTATCGTGGTGGACCTCGAGCCTTGCTCAATATCTTACCTGACAACATAGGCACCAAACCTTTCTTTGCCTTATCCATTCCGAACCTTTTCAGAACTTTGTCTAGGTATGTACTCTGGCTTAAAGCTATCAGGCGTCTTTGTCTATCTCTATAGATTTTGATGCCCAATATATAAGCAGCTTCACCTAGGTCTTTCGTTGAAAAACACTTGTTCAAATAACTCTTCACATCGTTAAGCATGTTGATGTCATTTCCAATAATCAATATGTCATCCACATATAGTACCAGAAACGTCACCGAGCTCCCACTCAATTTCTTGTAGATACAAGCTTCGTAGCAATTTGGAACAAATCCAAAGCTCTTGATCACTTGATCAAAACGAAGGTTCCAACTCCGAGATGCTTGCTTGATCCATAAGCAGCTGAAGTTTGCATACTTTATCATCATCCTTAGGATCGACAAAACCTTCGGGTTGCATCATATACAACTCTTCATCAATGTTGCCATTGAGGAACGCAGTCTTGACATCCATCTGCCATATTTCATAATCGTGAAACGCAGCAATTGCTAATAAAATCTGAATGGACTTAAACATCGCTACAGGAGAGAAAGTCTCATCGTAGTCAACACCTTGAACTTGTCGAAAACCTTTCGCGACAAGCCGTGCTTTATAGACGGTAACATTACCATCTGCGTCCGTTTTCTTCTTGAAAATCCATTTGCACTCAACGGCCTTTCGGTCGCTAGGAGGGTCCACCAAAGTCCATACTTGGTTTTTGCTCATGGATCCCAATTCGGATTTCATGGCTTCTAGCCATTTCTCAGAGTCTGGGCTCATCATCGCTTCCTCATAGTTCGTAGGTTCACTCTCTTCTACTAACAAGACAATCAAGACAGGGTTGCCGTACCACTCAGGAGGGGCAGGCGACCTTGTCGACCTGCAACGTTCAGTAGCAGCATCGTCCGAAGCTTCATGATCCTTGTCATTAGCTTCCTCTATCGTTGGTGCAGGCGGCACTGGAACCATTTCAGGTGCTGTGCTACTCTCCAATTCAAGAGAAGGTTCAATAACCTCGTATAGCTCTACTTTCCTCCCACTCACTTCTTTCGAGAGAAACTCCTTCTCAAGAAAGGAACCGTTCTTTGCGACAAACACTTTGCCTTTGGTCCTGTGATAGAAGGTATACCCAATAGTTTCCTTAGGGTATCCTATGAAGACGCATTTCTCCGCTTTGGGTTCGAGCTTGTCCGGCGTCAACTTCTTGACGTAAGCTTCGCATCCCCAAACTTTAAGAAACGACAACTTAGGTTTAGCACCAAACCACAGTTCATACGGTGTCGTCTCAACGGATTTAGATGGAGCCCTATTTAAAGTGAATGCAGCGGCTTCTAATGCATAACCCCTAAATGATAACAGCAAATCAGTAAGAGACATCATCGATCGGACCATATCTAATAAGGTTCGATTCCGGCGTTCAGACACACCATTGCGCTGTGGTGTTCCGGGTGGCGTGAGTTGCAAAACGATTCCGCTTGCTTTAAGATGCGTGAGAAAATCATAACTCAAATATTCACCTCCACGATCGGATCGTAGAAACTTAATCTTTCTGTTATGATGGTTCTCCACTTCATTCTGAAATTCCTTGAACTTTTCAAATGTTTTAGATTTATGTTTCATTAAATAGATATACCCATATCTACTTAAGTCATCGGTAAAACTGAGAAAATAGCGATATCCACAGCGCGTCGAAACACTCATCGGTCCGCATACATCGGTATGTATGATTTCCAACAAGTCCGTTGCTCGCTCCATCATACCGGAGAACGGGGTTTTGATCATCTTGCCCATGAGGCATGGTTCGCATGTGTCAAATTATTCAAAATCAAGAGACTCCAAAAGTCCATCAGAATGGAGTTTCTTCATGCGCTTTACACCAATATGACCTAGACGACAGTGCCACAAATAAGTAGTATTATCACTATCTACTTTGAATCTCTTAGCCTCAATGTTATGGATGTGTGTTTCATCCCTTTCGAGATTTAGAAGAAATAAACCATTCACATGTCACATCCCAAGATTTTCCAAATCTTGTAATGTGAAAATAAATGAATAAAATAAAACTTTGTTTGATTTTCAGATCCAGAAGAAACTTTTTGGAATTCAATTGGATCTTCAAACCAATTTGGACCAAATAAATCTTAAAAGGATTTATTAAGATAAACATTTAATAAAGTTAAAATATTTTGAAATTACTATTTTTGGATCTTTAATAAAAGATTTGGTTTTCAAAAGAAAAGGTGGATTCATAAATAAGGATTATTTTATAGAGCCAAATTAAACCTTGGCCAAAGCTTTTGAAATAAAACATTTTGATTTAATAAAAGTGGTAAAGGTTTATTTAAAATAAATTAATAAGGACTTATCCAAATTTATTTAAATAAAAGGTTTTACCATTTTAATTGAAACATCAAAACTTATCAAATTATTTAAAATAAGTTTTCCAAATATTTATATTCTCAAATAAAACCTACGGAAGTGTTTTGGCTTTATTTTAGGTTTCAAAATAAACATCTTAATAAAACAAACCCAATTTGATTTAATAATGAAAGTCTATTATATTTAATTAATAATGGACCCTAAAAGGTTATTTTGTTTTAAACAAGTTTCCAAGTATCCTTTATTTTCCAAAATAAAACTACTGATTTGGTTTTGATAATATTTGATTTTCAAATGGAGAATTTGTTATTTAAATCAAACCCTATTTTATTAAATAACAAAAAAGATCCATTTTATTTAATTAAAGGATGGATCCTAAAAAGAATAAAAATTATTATGTTATTTTGGAATTTTGGATTTTTTTACTGAACAGAACCAGGTTCATAGCTACAAAGATTGATGATGGTTTGAATTGATTTGAACCTTTTTTGATTGTTTTGAAATTTACAACAGGAAATAGAATTAGAAAAGAAAAAGGAATCAGAAACAGAAAAAAAATTAAGAAAAGGGTCGACCCAACCCAGCAGCCCAACAGGCCCAGAAACAGCCCAGCTTTCCCTCTCCGAAAGAAAACGATTCGCACCTCGTTTCTAACCCGTACAGAGTATGACCAGTGGACCCTCCCCTCCTTTCTTTTCCCACTGACCGGTAGGCCCACTTTCCTCGGTTCTTCCTCCTCACCCGCGCGACCCCTTCTTCCTCCCTCGACACCGTTCCTACCGATGATTTCGCGGCCTTAATTCGCTTTAACTCGACCACCGTTACCAGCTTTGATCACGCAGGTTTAAACGCCCATGTCTCCTCTATATTTCGCCTCTGACACACCGCGCCGGCACCCCCCAGACCTCCCCAATTTCCTCCCTGAACACCCTCTGTTCCGATGAAGTCCGGTGCCGATTCCGGCGACTCGACACTGCCCCGAGCCTCCCTGAGCACACTAGGAGACTCACCACTTCCTGGAGTATCTGTCCGTGCCCCTCGTTTGACCGCGGGCGTCCCTGAGCATCGACTCCGACCAAGCTCTGAGCGCCGCCGTCTGACTTCAATTCCGTCGAGCTCCTCCGGTAAGTCCAGGCCGCCCCTCTTCCTCTTGTTCACGCGCTCAACATCCCCGTGACCTCCTGCGTCTAACCATACCCTCGGTTGTTCTCCTCGTGACCTGTAGCGACGACTCTGACCACGACTGAGATCACCCGACGTTGTTCTCAACTCTGGTGAATGATCGCAGCTGTACCAGAGCACCCCCTGCCACGACAAGCACACGTCGAGCATCACCATGTCCTCGGGAATCTGGTGAGCAACCTCCCCTCTCTTCTAGCGTCCTGCCTCGCCAGCACCGCCACTATCTGGCCGCTCCACCGCTCGCCGTTGTCCTAGCGCCGCCAGCCTTTGGCAAGGCAACTAGAGCCGTTCGATCTAGATCGGGTGAGTAAGATTAGATCATTTAAGTCGCGAAGAGGTACGCTCTCTGGGCCACACGATCTAATTAGATCCTGCGATCCACGTTGCCGATCCGGCCGAACCGGTATCGACCAGTAAAGAAATGACGCGTGTCCCCTGTTCTATTTAAAACAGATTTGAAATCTGATTTAGTTGTGAAATTCAAACCCTTGTATCTTTGGATCCACACGTCCAAAAATTACAAATTTTATGTCGTTGGATTCAGGAGATCAAGACCTAGCCAACCATGCCCTTGGTTTAGAAAATAGTATCTGTTAGTTTGCTTGTTTTTGCAGATTCTTTTGTGTGCTTGTTTAGATTAGAAAAATTGTTTAAAAATGTTTTTAGGGTTAAAACCTTTGCAAAATGTTTTGTTGTGACCTTGCTGACCCTAGGAACCAACCCATGGTTTTGAAAATGGATTTGCAAAAGTTTAGGATGTATTAATTGATTTAGTCCATTTCTAGCCAAGTGAAAATAATGGTTTTATTAAGAAAATGATTTTGGAATAAAAACATTGGGAAAATATTTTGATTCAAAGCTACTGACCCCAAAACACCAAGTCTTGAGAGTTAGAAATTTTTGGTGAGAAACTTAAAGATTTTGATTTGATAAAACCACTTCCCACCACATAAAATGTTGAATGAATTTTTAAATGGGTTATGGATAAAATCCATTTGCAAATGACTTTGCCATTTTGGTAAATGACCAATTTGGACCTTACAAAGTTTAAGAAGCCTAGTGGAGACCATCCTTGCAATAGAACCATCCTGTGCATGCATATGCATGACTTAGATCCCATAGTATTATGTGTGTGAAATTGTTGTTTGGTTGATTATTTGGAATGCTAGTTGATTTGGTGTTTGCTTGATTGATTGTAGTGAATTTAGCAAAGTGTGAGACTAGCAAGATCAAGGAGTGAACCACCATTCCCTACCAAAACGGCAAGTTACACTATCATACAAAAGTCCTACTATTTTCATTATACTTAGTGGATTTTGAAAACATGCATGAAAACAATTTTATACTTATGCTATGCTAAATCCTAATAGGATTCCCTATACACTCCTTATTGAAAATATTGTAGTTGTACATGCTTAGCCATGCTATATTTTGAAAAGAGATACATGTTGAGATTTTACAAAGGATGAGAAAAGGACTTGTGTTTTACATAATAAAACAAGGACTCAATGAACCACCTAGGTGGAGGATACTTTAAGTTTTGGAGAGGGTGGCAACAAAAGGAACCATGTCTATGGGAATCACTTTGTGTTGTGCTCCAAAAGAAAATCCACCTAGGAAACTTAGAGATCAAACATGCTTCTCCAATTGTGGCTTTCATGTGCAACCACATGCTATTATGGCTCTGGCTTAGTCATTTACATTAGGAAGACCCATACATTGTCTTTAGTTACCGGACATGGGGATCTGGAATGCTTCATGGGGGCTGAAGACAAGCTAGCAATGGTGTATGGGAGGACCTTTTGGAAAGACTACGTCACGTTCTCAATCTGCCAGTACTCCATCTTGGTGAGCACTAATCCAGTAGGCCACTGGTGGCAAAAGGATGGGATTGTGACATGTGGGTAAAGTGTACTCCTTCTGCAGAAGATAATAAAATCTAAGTACTTAGCCGTGTCCCCGGTTATGGACAATACTGAGCAACTAAAGTTTGAACTATGGGAGATCTCGACATTCCAACTTCTAAAATAAAAACTTGATGCACTTGGGGGTACCAAGGAATTCAGGAAATTTTGTTTAAAAGCATGATGTACTTGGGGTTACCAAGGAACTCATGAGATTTTTATAAAACTTGTTGTACTTGGGGTTACCAAGTAGCTCAAGGGAATTTTGACAAGGACTTGAACACTTGAGTTTCTACCAAGAAGTTCAAGGAACTTGGAAAAAGAGATTTGACAAAGGACCAAAACCATTTTGAAAAGATAGGATCAATATTGCTTTATGCAAATAAGCCTTAAACTCTACTTAGCCAAATATGCATGTATTGATAGGATCCACTCATATTACATATAAAAGTGAAGCTTGCCAATACAATTCAAATGTATTGACCCTTGTGGCTGTAACTTGAAATGTTGCAGGTTTGATTGATTTTAGTGAAGATTGATTGATTAGGATTACAAAGTCTACAGCCAACATCTTCCTGTGGCACTTGAAGATGAAGGACCCATGACTATAGTTATTCCGCTACAATGTAATGTATTAGCCAAATGAGCTATGTATGATGTAATAAAATTATGTTATTCCTGGTTATAAAGTTATAATATGACCTTTGTATCTTGATATTACATCTTAACTGTGGATGCTAGCTATTGATCCAGGGACTAGCATTGTAAACACATGGGGCTCTATCTTATTAAAGATTGGGACCTCTAGAGATGGTATCAGAGCATTGTGTTGCCTGTAGGATTTGTAAACCCTAGGAATGGACAAAAACCCTTAGAAAAATAGGAGTTATATTTTGATCCAAAACTTATTTACAAAAACACTTGTAAACTCTTTCCTTAACCATTTTTGGTTTCAACTCTACACCTCTTCTACTTCAACTTGATGGAGAAACCTACCCATGGCCAAGGACTACACTATGTGCAAAGGACTTCTTCAACACTTTCAACTCTAATGACTTCAACTTCTTCAACTCTAATGACTTCAACATCTTCAGCATTTTCCCCAAGGACTTCCAACTTGGATATCACTAAGGACTACAAGTGAGACAAAGAAATCTTGCTCAAGATTTAGAGACTGAGGGAATGCAAAAGTTAGAAGAAGCCTACATCACTTGAAGTTTTGTAACCAAGAGTTTTTCTCAAGGAAAACATGATCTCATACAAGAAGAATCATGAAGGAAGGAAAAAATCACAAGTGAACCATATAGATGGACCACCATAATTTAGTTAAGACAAAACACACCAACTTATGTGGTGTAACATAAATATTTTATTGCCTAAGTATGTGCCTGAACTTTGTTTGAGTGAAATTATTGGTTTGTGATTGCATGCACATTGTTTGTGTGAATTGTGATGTGTGATTAGAATTGATTCCTTAGAAAATCTTTTGCCTATTCTAATCTCCCTTCAACCCAAACAGATGACTACTCCCAAAGACTCCAAGATTGATGACACCAACACCAACCAAGAGGACAGCATGAAAGAGCTCATAGCAACCCAACACCACTTGAACCAACTGACAGCTCAGTTCATAGCCAGCAATAGTGATAAATATCCAGCACTGCAAAAGTTTTTGGAGGAACAATCCCAACTGATGCTTAAGGTGACTAATCTAATGATCAGCATGGAAGAAAACTATCCCAAAAGAATGTATGATAACAAGGATGACAAGAATGTTGTTCTAGATGGAGCCCTAGCTTGCATTATTTGTGGATACAAGGACCATACTTCCAAGGAGCATGAAGGTCAATGTCCTAACTGTGAAGAAAATCATCCTGTTGGACAATGTCCCACCTCTCAAGCTACTTGTTACCTTTGTGAAGGAAACGACCATGTCCCTATCCAATGCCACATCTATGCCAATGTGGAACAAAGGAAACAAGAAGGATCCAAGTATGCCAAGAATGTTGATGGCAAAGGAAAAGGACCACTTATACCTCCAAACAAGACAACCCAATTCAAAGGATCAAAGAAACCCAAGAAACCAAGACCAGACATGAACCTTGTGCAATGTCGTAAATGTAAGGAAATGGGACACTACTCCAGTGAGTGCCTAGAGAACAAGAAGAATAAAGAGATTGACCAAGTGTGGTGCAACAACTACAAAGACTTAGGCCACTATGTAGCAACTTTTCCACAAGAGCCACGTAAAGAACACAAGGACATCCATTGTTTCAACTGCAAGAACCCAGGACATTATGCAAGCAACTGTCCAGAGAAGATGAAGAACAAGTTGAACAAGCCTATGGAGAAACTCAACCTTGGCCCATGAGTCAAGTATGGAAACCAAGGACACAATGCAAAGGATTACTTAGAGAAGTCTCCCCAGGATCCCAAGAAGGACAATATGTCATCTTTGTTTGAAAAATTTTAAGGGTGGTAGTACCCTAGTTGTTTTGAACCTGCTTGTAACCCTAACTTTCCCAAATCTCGGGACGAGATTTATTTTAAGGGTGGTAGCCTGTCACATCCCAAGATTTTCCAAATCTTGTAATGTGAAAATAAATGAATAAAATAAAACTTTGTTTGATTTTCAGATCCAGAAGAAACTTTTTGGAATTCAATTGGATCTTCAAACCAATTTGGACCAAATAAATCTTAAAAGGATTTATTAAGATAAACATTTAATAAAGTTAAAATATTTTGAAATTACTATTTTTGGATCTTTAATAAAAGATTTGGTTTTCAAAAGAAAAGGTGGATTCATAAATAAGGATTATTTTATAGAGCCAAATTAAACCTTGGCCAAAGCTTTTGAAATAAAACATTTTGATTTAATAATGGTAAAGGTTTATTTAAAATAAATTAATAAGGACTTATCCAAATTTATTTAAATAAAAGGTTTTACCATTTTAATTGAAACATCAAAACTTATTAAATTATTTAAAATAAGTTTTCCAAATATTTATATTCTCAAATAAAACCTACGGAAGTGTTTTGGCTTTATTTTAGGTTTCAAAATAAACATCTTAATAAAACAAACCCAATTTGATTTAATAATGAAAGTCTATTATATTTAATTAATAATGGACCCTAAAAGGTTATTTTGTTTTAAACAAGTTTCCAAGTATCCTTTATTTTCTAAAATAAAACTACTGATTTGGTTTTGATAATATTTGATTTTCAAATGGAGAATTTGTTATTTAAATCAAACCCTATTTTATTAAATAACAAAAAAGATCCATTTTATTTAATTAAAGGATGGATCCTAAAAAGAATAAAAATTATTATGTTATTTTGGAATTTTGGATTTTTTTACTGAACAGAACCAGGTTCATAGCTACAAAGATTGATGATGGTTTGAATTGATTTGAACCTTGTTTGATTGTTTTGAAATTTACAACAGGAAATAGAATTAGAAAAGAAAAAGGAATCAGAAACAGAAAAAAAATAAGAAAAGGGTCGACCCAACCTGGTCAACACGCCCAAAACATTGACTTTCCCTCTTGAAAGCAAGCGATTCACCTCGTTTCGACCCGTCTGATACCGATGGACCCTCCTCCTTTCTTTTCCCACTGACCGGTAGGCCCACTTTCCTCGGCTCTTCCTCCTCACCCGCGCGACCCCTTCTTCCTCCCTCGACACCGTTCCTACTGATGATTTCGCGGCCTTAATTCGCTTTAACTCGACCACCGTTACCAGCTTTGATCACGCAGGTTTAAACGCCCATGTCTCCTCTATATTTCCCCTCTGACACACCGCGCTGGCACCCCCCAGACCTCCCCAATTTCCTCCCCGAACACCCTCTGTTCCGACGAAGTCCGGTGCCGATTCCGGCGACTCGACACTGCCCCGAGCCTCCCTGAGCACACTAGGAGACTCACCACTTCCTGGAGTATCTGTCCGTGCCCCTCGTTTGACCGTGGGCGTCCCTGAGCGTCGACTCCGACCAAGCTCTGAGCGCCGCCGTCTGACTTCAATTCCGTCGAGCTCCTCCGGTAAGTCCAGGCCGCCCCTCTTCTAGCGTCCTGCCTCGCCAGCGCCGCCACTATCTGGCCGCTCCGCCGCTCGCCATTGTCCTAGCGCCGCTAGCCTTTGGCAAGGCAACTAGAGCCGTTCGATCTAGATCGGGCGAGTAAGATTAGATCATTTAAGTCGCGAAGAGGTACGCTCTCTGGGCCACACGATCTAATTAGATCCTGCGATCCACGTTGCCGATCCGGCCGAACCGGTATCGACCAGTAAAGAAATGACGCGTGTCCCCTGTTCTGTTTAAAACAGATTTCAAATCTGATTTAGTTGTGAAATTCAAACCCTTGTATCTTTGGATCCACACGTCCAAAAATTACAAATTTTATGTCGTTGGATTCAGGAGAGCAAGACCTAGCTAACCATGCCCTTGGTTTATAAAATAGTATCTGTTAGTTTGCTTGTTTTTGCAGATTCTTTTCTGTGCTTGTTTAGATTAGAAAAATTGTTTAAAAATGTTTTTAGGGTTAAACCTTTGCAAAATGGTTTGTTGTGACCTTACTGACCCTAGGAACCAACCCATGGTTTTGAAAATGGATTTGGAAAAGTTTAGGATGGATTAATTGATTTAGTCCATTTCTAGCCAAGTGAAAATAATGGTTTTATTAAGAAAATGATTTTGGAATAAAAACATTGGGAAAATATTTTGATTCAAAGCTACTGACCCCAAAACACCAACTCTTGAGAGTTAGAAAATTTTGGTGAGAAACTTAAAGATTTTGATTTGATAAAACCACTTCCCACCACATAAAATGTTGAATGGATTTTAAATGGGTTATGGATAAAATCCATTTGCAAATGACTTTGCCATTTTGGTAAATGACCAATTTGGACCTTACAAAGTTTAAGAAGCCTAGTGGAGACCATCCTTGCAATAGAACCATCCTGTGCATGCATATGCATGACTTAGATCCCATAGTATTATGTGTGTGAAATTGTTGTTTGGTTGATTATTTGGAATGCTAGTTGATTTGGTGTTTGCTTGATTGATTGTAGTGAATTTATCAAAGTGTGAGACTAGCAAGATCAAGGAGTGAACCACCATTCCCTACCAAAAAGGCAAGTTACACTATCATACAAAAGTCCTACTATTTTCATTATACTTAGTGGATTTTGAAAACATGCATGAAAACAATTTTATACTTATGCTATAATAAATCCTAATAGGAGTCCGTATACACTCCTTAGTGAAAATATTGTAGTTGTACATGCTTAGCCATGCTATATTTTGAAAAGAGATACATGTTGAGATTTTACAAAGGATGAGAAAAGGACTTGTGTTTTACATAATAAAACAAGGACTCAATGAACCACCTAGGTGGAGGATACTTTAAGTTTTGGAGAGGGTGGCAACAAAAGGAACCATGTCTATGGGAATCACTTTGTGTTGTGCTCCAAAAGAAAACCCACCTAGGAAACTTAGAGATCAAACATGCTTCTCCAATTGTGGCTTTCATGTGCAACCACATGCTATTATGGCTCTGGCTTAGTCAATTACATTAGGAAGACCCATACATTGTCTTTAGTTACCGGACATGGGGATCTGGAATGCTTCATGGGGGCTGAAGACAAGCTAGCAATGGTGTATGGGAGGACCTTTTGGAAAGACTACGTCACGTTCTCAATCTGCCAGTACTCCATCTTGGTGAGCACTAATCCAGTAGGCCACTGGTGGCAAAAGTATGGGATTCTGACATGTGGGTAAAGTGTACTCCTTCTGCAGAAGATAATAAAATCTAAGTACTTAGCCGTGTCCCCGGTTATGGACAATACTGAGCAACTAAAGTTTGAACTATGGGAGATCTCGACATTCCAACTTCTAAAATAAAAACTTGATGCACTTGGGGGTACCAAGGAATTCAAGAAATTTTGTTTAAAAGCATGATGTACTTGGGGTTACCAAGGAACTCATGAGATTTTGATAAAACTTGTTGTACTTGGGGTTACCAAGTAGCTCAAGGGAATTTTGACAAGGACTTGAACACTTGAGTTTCTACCAAGAAGTTCAAGGAACTTGGAAAAAGAGATTTGACAAAGGACCAAAACCATTTTGAAAAGATAGGATCAATATTGCTTTATGCAAATAAGCCTTAAACTCTACTTAGCCAAATATGCATGTATTGATAGGATCCACTCATATTACATATAAAAGTGAAGCTTGCCAATACAATTCAAATGTATTGACCCTTGTGGCTGTAACTTGAAATGTTGCAGGTTTGATTGATTTTAGTGAAGATTGATTGATTAGGATTACAAAGTCTACAACCAACATCTGCCTGTGGCACTTGAAGATGAAGGACCCATGACTATAGTTATTCCGCTGTAATGTAATGTATTAGCCAAATGAGCTATGTATGATGTAATAAAATTATGTTATTCCTGGTTATAAAGTTATAATATGACCTTTGTATCTTGATATTACATATTAACTGTGGATGCTAGCTATTGATCCAGGGACTAGCATTGTAAACACAGGGGGCTCTATCTTATTAAAGATTGGGACCTCTACATCACAATAGGTGCATGACCATAAAATATGTTACTCATATAAATAGAACAACCATTATTCTCCGATTTAAATGAATAACCGTCTTGCAATAAACAAGATCCAGAAATAATGTTCATGCTCAACGCAGGCACATAATAACATTTATTAAGGTTTAAAACTAATCCCGAAGGTAAAACTAAGGAGAGAGTGCCGACGGCCATCACATCAACTCTTGATCCGTTGCCAACACGCATCGTCACCTCATCCCTCGCAAGCCGCCGTCTATTCCGTAGCTCCTGTTTCGAGTTACAAATATTAGCAACTGAACCGGTATTAAATACCCAGGCACTACAACGAGGGCTAGTAAGGAAAACATCAATAACATGTATATCAAATATACCTTTGATGGTGCAAACTTCTTGTCCGCTAAGTACTTCGGACAGTTGCGCTTCCAGTGACCCTTGTCCTTGCAATAGAAGCACTCAGTGTCCGGCTTAGGACCAGACCTGAGCTTCCTCTCAGCAGGGGTAACGTGCTTGCCGCCGCCTTTCTTGAAGGGCTTCTTTGCACCCTTACCTTTCTTAAAGGTGGGGGGCTTGTTGACCATCAACACATGATTATTATTTTTGATGTCCACCTTCGCTACTTTCATCTTAGCGAAGAGCTCAGTGATCATATTAGTGGAACCAATCTGATCGTGAGAAACTACAAAACTTTTGTAGCTAGGAGGGAGTGACTGTGGAACTCTGTCAATCTTGAGCTCCTCTAGAATCTTGCAGTCCAGTTGCTCAAGGCGTTGAGTGTAGCCTGACTTCTTAATGGCGTGCTCACTAACGGAACTCCCTTTATCCATTTTGAAGTTAAAGAATTTCTTAGAGATCTCATATCTCTCAGAATGGGCTTGAGTCTGAAACATGTTTTTCAGATCCTCGAGAATCTCAAAGGGCCCAGTGAACTCCTCAAAACGATTTTGAAGATCCGATTCCATAGCATACAACATGGCAATCTTAATCAAATCATAATCATCCTTGCGCGACTGATAAACAGCTTTTTCATCAGCCGGCGCATCTATAGCAGGGGCGTCACCTAGCGCTTTCTCAAGGACATAGTCCTTTTGTCCGCCAGCGAGAATGATTCTCAGAATGCGGAACCATTTGGTGAAGTTAGACCCATTGTTTCTAAGCTTTTCTATCTCAGCAAAAACGTTGAAGTTGAAGTTGGACTTGGCCATGTGATCTACAG
Source organism: Avena longiglumis (assembly GCA_030063025.1). Lineage (NCBI taxonomy): Eukaryota > Viridiplantae > Streptophyta > Magnoliopsida > Poales > Poaceae > Avena > Avena longiglumis. The sequence continues at coordinate 302,813,629 of CP125978.1, forward strand.
TATTTGCAAGTACAATTGAGACTATGTTCATGATAAATAGTTCAACTTAATCAAATTACTAGATGAACTCCCACTAAATTCAACATCCCTCAAGTTTTTTAGTGAACACGATCCAAATTCACCACACCTAGTCCGATCTTCACGAGAAGAGATGTGGTTTCAATGGTGGACAACAAAGTGTCGATCATATCATTCATATGACTCATGCTTAACCTTTCGGTTCATGTGTTCCAAGGCCATGTCTGTACATGCTAGGCTCGTCAAGTTAGACCCAAGTATTTCCGCGTGTGCAAAACTGGCTTGTACCCGTTGTATGTGAGCGTAGAGTCTATAGCACCCGATCATCACGTGATGCTTGGACACGATGAACTTTCGCAACGGTGCATACTTGGGGAGAACACAGTTTTTATCTTGATCTTTAAGTGAGGAATCATCTTATAATGCTACCGTCGCGATCTAAGCATAATAAGATACATAAAAGGATAAACATCACATGCATATAACTTTATGTGACATGGTATAGCCAATCTTCGCGCAATGATATCCATCTTGTGCGTGCCGGCATGATCTCCATCACTCCACCATGATTGCTTCCACCACGAATAGCAACTACAACTATTGCTAACTACTTAGCAATAAAGTGAAACTATTACATGGCGTATAAGAAGTTGACACACAGGTCATACACAATTATAAAGACAACCATATGGATCCTGCCGGTTGTGTACTCATCGACATGCAAGTCGTGAAACATTACAAAACATGATCATCGCATACATTATACACATCACATCTTGGGCCATACCATATCACAGAAAACACTCCCTGCAAAAACAAGTTAGACGCCTCTACTTTGTTGTTGCATGTTTTACGTGGCTTATGGGAGTAGATGCTAAGAACGATTCTTACCTACGGAAAGCCACAACAGTGATATTATGGTTGCCAAACTCGGTGTTAATCCCATGACAACTATAGTGAGAGAAATGACATCCACCAGCCGCATGTGTGGAACAAGCCACACGTCAAGTGCGGAGCCGGTCTCATGACGACGTCGCGTAAGGTTGGCATGGACCGCTTCAATCTCACTATCGCGTCATAATAAGAACACAAACAAGAGTCTTGCAATATAAAACATCAACGCGCAACAACCATGTTGCGTTCTACTCGTGAAACACATCTACGCATAGATCTAGCTCGATACCCTTTGAAGGGTTTCGCGGCATAGTAAATCAAAATTTTCTACGGATGCGAACAGAGGGAAAGCCAAGATCTAATCTAGGAGATGCAAACAATGAGAGAGATTGGATTAGATCTTCATACCCTTGAAGATTCACCACGGAGCGTTAAATCGGAACGTGGGTGATGTAGTCGTACTCGCTTCTCCTCCTCGCGATCCGATCCGATATAGCACCACAAGTGGCGGTGCCTCTGTGAGATGCACATGTGCAGCACCTCGACGTCTCCTCCTTGGACCAGCAAGTATGGTGGAGAGACGGATTGGATCTACAACACGACGGCGTGATGTATATGGTGGAGAAATTTCTGCAGCAGGGCTTCGCCTACAAACAGTAGGGAGGGAGAAAGGAAGGCAGCATGGCGGCTAGGGTTGGAGGGGAATGTGTGGGGGTTTGTGCGCCCCCACCCCTCTTTATATAGAGGGGGGGCGCAGCCCTATCCCCTCCCCCAAGCCCAAACCGGCGGCCCCAAAGGATAAGGAGTGGGGGGCAAGGAAACCCCCCTTCTAGAAGCTCTATCTCGAGTTTAAACCTCTCTTGGCCGGCTGGGCCCTATGGGGCCTTGTGCCCCTGGACAAATGCGGCCAGGGCACTCCCTCATAGGACCATGCCCCCTCCCGGAAGGTGGGGCCACGTTGGTCCCCTTCCGGAAGGTTCTAGAAGCTTCCGGTACAATACCGATTAACCCGGAACAATTTCGAACTCCAAAAACTGCACTGCCTTATATGAATCTTATTCTCCGGACCACTCCGGAACCTCTCGTGATATCCCGGATCCCATCTGAGACTCTGAACAAAAACTCGTAAACCAATTATCCAATCTATCCTAGCGTCGAGATACGTTAAGTGTGTGACCCTGCGGGTTCGAGAATATGCAGACATGATCTTCTATCAATAATCAACAGCGGGGTCTGGAAACCCATATTGACTCCCACACATTCATCGATGATCATATCGGATGAACCACGATGCCATGATTCAATCAATCCCATATATATATTCCCTTCGTCTCGCGATATTTTACTTGCCCGAGATTTGATCGTCGGTACCGTCATACCTAGTTCAATCTCGTTCACAAGTACTTTACTCGTTCGTAATCCGATATCACTTTGTGATTAACTCCTTAACCACATGCTTGCAAGCGGTGTTGATATCGATTACCGAGTGGGCCAAGTATATCTCTCCGACTTGGGAGGAAAATCCCATCTCGATACATACAACCCAACCGATACTTTCCGATAACTTGAGAGACCCCTTTATGATCACCCTATCATAGGATGACGTTTGATGACCTCAAAGCTTTCTTCTTATACCAGTGAGTTGTATTATATCATGGTCTAAGGAATACAATATTTGACATAAGAAAAGCTTGCAAAGACGAACACGATGACACGATCTAATTGCTTCGCTTAGTTTGGTCATCCACCATATCATTCCCCAATGATATGATCTCATTATTAATCGACAACTCATGTCTATGGTTAGGAAACCTTAACCATCATTAATCAATGAGCTAGTCCATAGAGGCATACTAGGGACACGGTGTTGTTCACAAACCACACAAGTATTAAAGTTTCCGCTTAATACAATTCTAGCATGGAATACAAAATTTATCATGAACAAGAATTATAATAATAACATCTTTATTATTGCCTCTAGGGCATAATTCCAACAAATGGGAGATGAATTCAGGGAACTAAAGCAAGGAAGGATGACAGTAGTGGAATACCGTGCCAAATTCTTGTCATTGTCTAGGTATGCACCAGATGAGATAGACACTAAAGCCAAGAAGAAGGAGAGATTCCTGAATGGTCTGCACGATGAGATGCAGACAGTGTTAGTCAATATCCCCTTTGCAGATATTGAAGCTTTGTTGACTCTGCCATTCAGATGGAAGGAAAGATCAACCAAGCTAATGATAACTGCAAGCATCACATGATGCATCAACCAGGAACCCACCATACACCAAAGTATCGCCCCAACCCATATCCAGGATTTTCCCCAAGAAACAACAGACCCCCGATGAACCGTCCCACCTATCCCAACAGTGGAAACCCAAGGCCCGGAGGAAACCACAACAACCCCGGCAACCCCAGCAATTTCAACCATGCACCACCTAAGTTCAACAACAACAATGCCGCCACCAACACCAACACTGCCCCAAGGACTGGAAGCAATGTTGTGCATGTTGCAGCGAAGGACAAGTCGCAAGTGACTTATTATGAATGTGGAACCAAAGGTCACTATTCCAATGAGTGCCCGAAGAAGATGGCCGCAACCCCCAATGCAAATGCCCCAGCTCAGCAGCAACGTCGTGTTCAGCCCGGAAGAAGGTTTGCCCCAGGGAACTCACTCAACCGCAACGGCCGTCTCTTTCTCATGCATGCGGAAGAAGCCCAAGAAGCGCCAGATGTCGTGCTGGGTATGTTTTCTGTTAACCCAGTACTTGCAAGAGTGTTGTTTGATTCTAGAGCATCACACTCATTTGTTAATAAAGAATTTGCATGCACTAGTAAGATTCAACCAACCAAATTGAAGCATGTTATGACTGTTCAAATACATGGTTCAACCACCAGAGCTAGGAAAATTTGCAAAGCCGTCCCTATCTGAATCCATCGCATAGATTTTTATGCTAATCTAATAGTACTCAGAACTAAAGGTGGAAGTAGTACTAGGAATGGATTGGATTTCCAAGCACAAAGGATTAATTGACCGTGCCAAGAAAGCCATAACCATGACCAGTCCAGCCGGAATAGCAGTCGAGCATATATCTGAAACCTTTCCTCGTCAATTAAAGTGCAACATGAGTATAGACTAGCCAACCATTGACCAAGTCCGGATAGTCTCTGAATACCCCGATGTATTTCCAGATGTTTTGCCCGGTATGCCCCCAGATCGGGATATCGAGTTTATCATTGAACTAATACCTGGAACCGGACCCATAGCCTAGAGACCATATAGTATGAAACCGTCTGAACTAGTGGAACTGAAGAAGCAACTGGATGCCATGCTGAAAATTGGATTGATTCAACCAAGTGCGTCACCATGGAGATCACCTGTTTTGTTCGTGGACAAGAAAGATGGAGGTAACCGTTTGTGTACGGATTATCGGAAGTTGGATGACGTTACCATCAAGAACAAGTACCCGTTGCCAAAAATAGAAGATCTGTTTGACCAGTTGACTGGTGCCAAAGTGTTTTCTAAGATTGATCTTAGAACTGGCTATCATCAACTCAAGATTCGCGCATAGGATATTCCCAAGACTACCTTTACCACCCGATATGGATTATATGAGTATACTGTCATGTCTTTTGGATTATCCAATTCCCCCGCTTATTTGATGAACCTCATGAAGAATAATTTTATGGACTTCCTGGATAAGTTTGTTGTTGTTTTTATTGATGACATTCTGATTTATTCCAAATCAGAAGATGAACATGAGCTACACCTAAGGACCATTCTTGGAACCCTTAGAGAGCATCAGCTATATGCCAAGTTTAGCAAATGTGAATTCTGGTTACAGGAGGTAGGATTCCTCAGACATATTGTATGAGCCGGAGGAATTGCCGTTGATCCTGCGAAGGTGAAGGATGTCGAAGATTGGCAAGCCCCAACAACTCAAACCCAAGTTCATGCATTTCTCGGATTAGCGGGATACTACCGCAAGTTTGTAGAAGGATTCTCGAGTATCGCTTGACCCATGACCCAATTGCTGAAGAAGGACAAGAAGTTTGAATGGACTGACAAATGTGAAGCAAGTTTTCAAGAACTCAAGAGAAGATTGATTTCAGCCCCAATCTTGATCATGCCGGATATTACGAAGCCCTTTGATGTGTATTGTGAAGCATCCAAGATCGGTCTCGGATGTGTGATAATGAAAGAAGGCAAAGTTATATCTTATCTATCCCGACAACTGAAACAACAAAACAGAATTATCCAACCCATGATCTTGAACTAGCAGCCGTAGTTCTAGCCCTGAAGACATGGAGGCATTATATCATGTGAAACCGTTGTGAGATTTATTCGGATGACAAGAGCCTTAAGTATGTATTCACTCAAAAGGAGCTGAATATGAGGCAGAGAAGATGGATTGAGCTAATCAAGGACTATGATCTGGACATTCACTATCACCTCGTTAAAGACAATGTGGTAGCAGATGCCCTTAGTAGATTGCCGTTTTGTTTGAACTCCATGATTTTGAAGGAGCAACCCAGTTTGCACAAAGAGATGGAGGATTTCCGAATGGAATTAATGAGTGAAGGATTTTTGGCTAGCGTAGAACTTCAACCCACTTTTATCAGTCAGATCAAAGAGGCGTTGAAAGGAAATGCTAGTATCGACGGAATCAAACGTCGTATTGGTATAGGCAAAGTACCCGGATTCACCGAAGACGAAGAAGGAGTTCTGTGGTACAAAGGACGTCTCTATGTACCAGCAGATTTGGAAGAGGCCCATTATACTCTTTATTCTATCCACCCCGGAGGAACGAAGATGTATCAAGATTTGAAGGAACAATTTTGGTGGCATAAGATGAAGAGAGAAATCGGGAGCTATATCGCCAAGTGTGATATATTCCAGAGAGTTAAGGCAGGACATCAAAGACCCGCAAGACTGTTGCAACCATTATAGATTCCGGAAAGGAAATAGGATTCAGTTGGAATGGACTTTATCACCGGATTGCCTACTTCTAGTAGGGGAAATGACTCTATCTGGGTCATAGTTGACAGATTGTCTAAAGTCGCCCATTTCTTACTAGTCAAGACCACATACCAAAGTTCGAAACTAGCAGAGTTGTACATCGCTAGAATCGTCAGTTTGCACGGAGTCCCCAAGAACATCGTATCAGATCGAGGAACCCAGTTTACCTAGAGATTTTGGAAGAAAGTCAAAGAAGGTTTAGGACCCGACTGGATTTCAGCACAGCGTATCACCCTCAGACCGATGGACAAACGGAGCGAGTAAATCAAATACTCGAAAATATCTTGAGAGCATGTGTGTTAGAGTATGGATCTAAATGGGAAGACTGTCTGCCTTTCACAGAATTTTCATACAACAACAGTTATCAAGCTAGTCTGCAAATGGCCCCATTTGAGTTCATGTATGGAAGGAAGTGTCTCACCCCTTTGAATTGGTCGGAAGTAGGAGAGTGTAGTGACCTTGGATCAGTAAAGATCCTAAGTCCCTATGATTTACATGCTAGTCCCTGGATCAATAGCTAGCACTCACATTCGATGAATATCATGTAAAACACAAAGTCTTTATTACACGGAGAATCCGAAGTAAGAATTTATTACAAATTTTCTTAGCATAAGGCTAGCTCAAATAACAGCGGAAACATAAAAGCAGCTTGAGTCCATCAACGACCCAGGCTTGTCGAGTGTAGACTCACGATCCCTACGCACCTTTCAATCTTCGGATTCTGCACATAAGACGTGCAGCTAACAAGTTGGGTCAATACTTTGAATGTATTGGCAAATTACACCAAGAAAAGACTATTTCTACATGCAAGGCTAGTTTAGGCTGTAGAGTTCATTTGCTCAAAGATAGTTTTCTTAAGTAGAGAGAAGAAGAGAAGATTTTCCCTACTTTGTAAACTTTTGTTCAAGTAACATATGGTCGAATGGCACACGGGGATATTACTCACCAAGTGTCCAACCAACCTAACACTTGGATATTACTTAGCAAAACAGGGGAACCTATTAGGAGGGGAAATCCTAAGTATAGAGCTACTCATGGCATACTACAAAATCATCGCGCTTGCAAAATAATTCTATGGAAAAATTCTACTAGAACATCCTACACATGCATACTACAGAATTTTGAAGATCACATGCATAGAATCAAAACTGGGACAAAAATTATGAACAAGTGGTGTAACTTGCCTTGATCCAAGCAGCACTATACACAATAGCACTCCTCAGCGCACTCCGAACAATCTAACGAAACACAAACATAGATCTAATCACAACTTGCACAAAATATGCCACAGAGATAACATGCATGCATGCAACAGGGTACTTATGCAAGATTTGTTTTCTAAATTTACCAAGGTAGTATAGTTGGATTGCAAATGTGTTAGGGGTGTTATTAGTATTGATTTCCCATAGGTTTAAAATAATTTGGGTCATTAATCTAATTCATAGGCTTATTAGGAGATCCAACCATCTAATTAGCCACAAAACAAATCTAATGCTCTTAAGCAAGGTTCTACAATTTTGATCAGTAGGTGTTGCAGAAACAAAGTCATCACAACAAGAATCAACTAAATCAGAATTTTAATTATTTTTCTATAGATTAAACACTCTAAAATAGATATTAAATTCTACACCGAAAACCCTAATGTAAAATTGAAATTTTATTGCAGATCTGGGTTCTACATAATTTTGTGAATCCAACGGTATATTATATGCTAAATTTGGCCAAGTAATTATTTTTCTATGAATTTTGCATGTTTTAACACAAATCTGCCAATATATCTAGTCCTAATTCGGGAACGCGCCAAGTGGCAGAAGCCGATTGGGCCAGCTGGAAAAAGCCTTGGCCAGCGGCGACGGCCAGCAGCTGCGGTTGCGCCGCCTTGCAGTTGGCAGTACCCCTTTCGATTTCTGAGCCGTAGCTTGCTAATCTAACGGAAGGGAGGAGGGCGGCGACTTACTGCGGCGGTGTCGATGGCGAGACGACGGCGGCGGTGTCGGACGTGGTCGTTGGCGGCGATACGGTGGCTCTTCGGGGCAGCGGAGAGTACGACGGTGCGCGGCTACTCCTTGCGGTCCTGCGTGCGAGATCGGCTTCGGCCTTCTCTTCCTCGTCTGGCCGCACGCTCCGCCGGTCCCCGCGAGCTCCGACGATACGTCGGCGAGAAATTCCAGATGCTGTGCTGCACAAGGGGAGGAAAGCAGAGGTCGGGGTGAGACGGTGTCACACGGGTAAGAGGATTAATAGCGAAAGAGGGTTCGGGGTGGCGTGAAACATCGGATCCTCAACCTTCCCGAGCGCGACGATGGCGAGAGAGAACGACAACGGTTTGGCAAGGTTGAGCTAGGGTTTATTGAGGGTAAACAACGAGAGGGGGTCGGGCTTTTAAGGATTAGAGACTTGGGGGAGGGGGTGGCCGAATCCGTTAGGATTTGGGGTCTATCTGATCCTCGTTCGCGGAAGAGAAGGGGGCGTGTTCGTCGCGGTCTCTGCGAGGACGACGACGGGGTGGGGCACCCGCGTCAGTGGCTGCGGCCTGCGGGCTGGCGCCCTTGAGCGCTGCTGGGCTGGCGGCAGTAGATAGCTCATGGGCCGGCTTAACTGGCCCGTTTAGGCTAGTTAGGTTTTTTTTATTCTTTGCTTTTATCAATTTCTGTTTTTACTAACTTCCTAATAACTTTTGCATATTAATTCCAAACTTGGTGAAACTTGTTTCCAAATTTTTGTAAAAATAAGGTGGTCAACATAGGACCATGGTTTAATGTTTTTACATAGTTTTTAGAAGGGTCAAGCATGAATACATCAGTATTGCTCACATAGGGAGAAATCTTTATTAGGGTTTTGTAGGTTTTGTTGTTAGGGTTTTGTTGTAACTTCATTTGTAGGATCCCATGATGCAAGGATGATTCATGCTTCTAGTAACATCATATAATAAAACCTGGGATGTTACAAACCTACCGCCCTTAGGAAGAATCTCATCCCCGAGATTCGGGCTGGCTAGCAAAAAGGTGTGGGTGTTCTGCCTTCAAATCTTCTTCACACTCCCACGTGGCTTCTTCCTCGGAGTGGTGGTTCCATTGTACTTTGCAGAATCTTATAGTCTTGGTACGGGTAATCCTTTCGGCTGTTTCCAGTATTTTGATGGGTTTTTCCTCATAGGTAAGGTCATTCTCCAATTGAACCTCATCTAGGGGAACTGTATCTCTTAGCGGTGTTTCGACCATCTCCGGGTGACATTTCTTTAGTTGTGACACATGAAACACATCATGCACAGTCAGTCCTTCCGGTAACTCCAACTGGTAAGCAACTTCTCCTCTATGGGCCAGAACCTTATATGGTCCTATGAATCGTGGGGCTAACTTACCCTTGATTCCGAACCTCTTAACTCCTCGTAGTGGTGAAACTCGGAGGTACGCACGGTCCCCTATTTTATAAGCCACGTCTCTACGTTTGGAATCAGCATAGCTCTTTTGTCGGGATTGGGCTACCTTTAGCCTATCCTAAATCTGTCGTACCTTTTCTTCGGCATCCTTGATCAATTCAGGTCCAAAAATACTACGTTCACCAACTCCACTCCATAACAGCGGGGTCCTACACTTCCTGCCATACAGAACTTCAAACGGAGCCATCTTGATGCTTGTCTGGTAGCTATTGTTGTATGGGAACTTAGCGTATGGCAGATTATCGTCCCAACTAGACCCATAGTCTAGTGCGCAAGCTCTCAACATATCTTCCAGAATCTGGTTCACCCTTTCCGTTTGGCCATCTATCTGAGGGTGGAAGGCAGTACTGAATTCTAGTCGGGTTCCAAGAGACTCATGTAGCTGTCGCCAAAACTTTGAGGTAAACTGGGTGCCTCTATTTGACACAATTCCCTTGGGAACATCATGCAGGCTTAAAATCCTTGACATGTATATCTTAGCAAGCTTAGCACTTGTATACGTGGTCTTTACGGGAATGAAGTGAGCCACCTTTGTAAAGTGGTCCACCACTACCCAGATAGAATCAAACCCAGAACGAGTCCAGGGCAATCCCGTGATGAAATCCATGCCTACCTTATCCCACTTCCAGTCGGGTATAGGTAGTGGTTGAAGCAATCCGGCCGGTTTCTGATGCTCGGCCTTAACTCTATTGCATACATCGCACAGAGAAATATATTCGGCAATTTCTCTTTTTAGGTTATTCCACCAAAATCTATCCTTCACATCCATGTACATCTTCATGTTACTCGGATGAATTGAGTAAGGTGAATCGTGAGCTTCTTGTAAAATCAACTTTCTGATGTCGGGGTCATTGGGAACGCACAAACGCTTCCCATACAAAAGGGTTCCTTGTTCGTCTAGACAAAATTCTTTTGTCTTTCCTTCACTTATCTTGGCTCTTATTTCTTCCAACTCTTTATCTTCCTTTTGTGCTTCCTTGATTCTCTCTTGGAAAGTAGACACTATTTCCATAGTCGCTACGTGTCCTTTCGGAACTATTTCTAGCCTTAGATCCTTGAATTGTTTGCATAAATCCTCTGGAAGTTCCCCTGCAGTAGGTCCATTCAAATAAACCTTACGACTTAAGGCATCGGCCACCATGTTTGCCTTTCCGGGGTGGTACTGTAAATCCAAGTCATAATCCTTAATTAGTTCAAGCCATCTTCTTTGTCTCATATTCAACTCCTTTTGGGTGAAGATGTACTTCAAACTCTTATGATCTCTGTGAACACATCACAATGTTTGCCCATGAGGTAGTGTCTCCATACCTTGAGTGCATGTACCACAGATGCAAGTTCCAAATCATGTGTGGGGTAGTTGTGTTTGTGGTTCTTAAGTTGTCGGGAGGCATAGGATACCACCTTCCCATCTTGCATCAACACACTTCCAAGTCCTTGTCGAGAAGCGTCACAATAGACTTGAAAATCTTTTTGGATATCAGGCAGACACAGTACTGGTGCCGTTACGAGGCGTTTCTTCAACTCCTGGAAGCTTGCTTCACAAGCTTCGGTCCATAGGAATTTATTTTCATTCTTCAACAGTTCCGTCATGGGTTTTTCTATTTTGGAAAAGTTTTCAATGAACCTCCGGTAATATCCTGCGAGGCCCAAGAAACTCCGAATATCTCCCACATTCTTAGGTGACTCCAAATTAGTCACGGAAACTACCTTAATAGGATCTACGTCAACTCCTTTTGCCGACACAACATGACCGAGGAATCCTACTTCCTTTAACCAGAATTCACATTTTCTGAATTTGGCATACAACTTGTGTTCTCTTAGTTTTTCCATAATTAGGCGCAGATGTTTCTCGTGTTCCTTTTCATCCTTGGAGCATATGAGTATATCATCTATGAATACCACGATAAAATTGTCCAAATATTCCATGAACACCTTGTTCATCATGGTCATGAAGTATGCGAGGGCATTGGTTAGACCAAACGACATCACGGTGTATTCATACAATCTGTATCTTGTGGTGAAGGCTGTTTTGGGCACATCCTGTTCTCGAATTTTTAGCTGAAAGTAGCCTGATCGCAGATCGATCTTTGAGAACACACTGGCTCCCTTTAACTGGTCAAACAAGTCATTGATGTTAGGCAGAGGGTACTTATTCTTGATTGTCACTTTGTTCAACGAGCGGTAGTCCACAACCAGCCTCTTGGTTTTATCCTTCTTTTCCACAAACAGGACAGGTGCTCCCCAAGATGACGCGCTGGGTTGGATGAATCCCTTGTCCAATTGTTCCCTAAGGTGTTTCTTGAGTTACTTTAACTCGTCCACATCCATCTTGTACGGTCTCTTAGCTATCGGCCCCGTGCCCGGCATCAAGTCAATGAGGAACTCGATATCGCGGTCGGGAGGCATTCCGGGTAGCTCCTCCGGAAAGACATCTGGGTACTTTTTTACAATAGGTACATCCTCCAAGCTAACCCCCTTAAGAGAGTTCACCATGGCTTCCTTAAGTGCGAAATTTGACTTGATACGAATTCTCTTCCTTTCCGGTGTTGTGAGCATGACAATTCTTTTGGCACAATCTATGACTCCTTCATATTCGGTCATCCAATTCATGCCCAAGATTATGTATAATCCTTGTGACTCCATTACTAGACTTGTGGGAAAGATGTGTGTCCCAATCCTTAGTTCTAATCCCCGGCAACCGGAGTTTGCCACTATTTCTCCCCTAGGAGAACTTACCCTTAGAGGAAAGTTTATAGTCTTCGTAGGTATCTTTCCTCTATCCACAAATACCCTCGATATGAATGAATGCGATGCACCGGTATCAAAAAGAACAACTGCGGAAATAGAATTGAGCTTGAACTTACCAATCACGGAGTCTGGTGCGTCACAAGCATCCTCCATAGAGACATGATTCACCGTGGCTTTGACAAACGGATTTGGCTTCTTCCCGTTTCCATTGCCATGGTTGTGCCCGTTTCCATTCCCATTGCCATTGCCGTTCTTCCTCTCGGGGCAAGTGGTTGCATAGTGCCCTGTCTTGTCGCACTTAAAGCATGTAACCTCACTGAGATCCTTTCCATTGCTGCCATTCCCATTGCGGTTTTTATGCCCATTGTGTTTGTGGCCGCCAAGGTGATGACCGTTATGGTTGTGGCCATTATTGTTATAAGGTGGTGGTGAGGAAGTGCGCTGCTTCTGGTACGGAACAGAATGCTTGTGAGGGTTAGATTTCCTCTTGCGGTTTTCTATGCTCTTTCTTTTGGATTCAACCACAATGGCTCTGTCTAGGAGTTCCTGAAAGTTGTCAAATTTCTGTGCCACAAGCTGAATAGATATCTCATCATTGAGTCCTCTTAAGAATTCCTCCAGTCTCTTGGCATTAGTGGAAACATCATCGGGTGCATAACGGGCTAGTTTGTTGAAAAGCTCACCATACTCGGTGACAGAACAGTGCAGCTGGTGTAGGTCGCGGAATTCGCGCCTTTTCAGAGTCATGACACCAGCAGCCACATGATGAGTGCGAAAAGCTAACTCAAACTGATCCCAAGTGATATCATCAATATCCGGGTGGGTGACTTGGTAGTTATCCCACCATTCTGCAGCCGGTCCTTCAAGATGGTGCTCGGCATAACGTACCCTGTCGGCTCCGATAGCTTGCACAGTGTGTAACTTCTTGTTAATCGTATGGAGACAGTCATCTGCGATGATTTGTTCAGCGCTGCTAGTGAAGGTAGGTGGGTTCAACCTCAAAAGCCGAGTCAAGCGATCCTGTTGAGGTGGTGGCGGAGGTGGCGGGTTGTTGTTGTTGTTTTGCATGTTCTGAGTGAGCAGTTGGATCAGCTGGTTCTGAGTGGCCAGAAGTTGTGCAATTTCTAGAGGAATTTCGGTGTTCGCACGTCTTGGAGGCATCTGTGGGGTTCGAGAGACAAGTTAAGAAATAGACCGAAGGACTAAGTAGTAAACTCTTACCTTTAGGAAAACACACCAAGCACATAAGGCACACATCACGCATTAACACAAACTTAACACAGAGATCATCCAAGTTTAACTAAACCAAAATGTCTTGGTATTTATTACAATAGCGAATGACGTTCTACTATAGAATTAAAGGTGGTCCAACTATTACACATCTTCCACGCCTTCCTCTTCCTCGTCCTCGAACGAGTAGCCTTCCTGCTCTAGGGTTGTCTTGTACAACTCCTAAACTAGCCTTGCATGTAGAAATAGTCTTTTCTAGGCGTCCGCATAGGCGACCAATGAGCTGCTGCAAGCTGATGCTAAGGGCCTTCTCCTTGGAGTCGCTAAAAATGTGGATTGCTATGTCTTCCTCCGGGTTCTTTCCTCGATCTTGTCCTGGCTGGATGACTTTGACTCCCCAACAGCCGTCCTTGTGGAGTTTCTTCATTGTGCTCCCCTGGATTGTTGGGAGGGGGAGGTCCAAACGCGTGAGAAGGTCCATGAGGCATCCACCAAAGCGAAGGGGCTCGATGTCCGCGACGGTGTCGTAGAGGAAGCTTGTCATCTTTAAGTTAGATGAATGAAAATTAGATACTTAATCAAGTAGAGGAAAGCAGATACTAGTAGTGCGAAAAATAACTTAGTAGAAAAGTAAGTAAGGCGCATATGTTAAAGGTGGTTCCAGTCCTAGGGTCACGTCCTACAGGCAACGATGTGCTCTGATACCATCTATAGTGACCTTGGATTAGTAAAGATCCTAAGTCCCTGTGATTTACATGCTAGTCCCTGGATTAATAGCTAGCACTCACAGTCGATGAATATCTTGTAAAACACAAAGTCTTTATTACACAGAGAATACAGAGTAAGAATTTATTACAAATTTGCTTAGCATAAGGCTAGCTCAAATAACAGCGGAAACATAAAAGCAGCTTGAGTCCATCAACGCCCCAGGCTTGTCGAGTGTAGACTCGCGATCTCTACACACCTTTCAATCTTCGGATTCTGCACATAAGACGTGCAACCAACAAGTTGGGTCAATACTTTGAATGTATTGGCAAATTACACCTAGAAAATACTATTTCTACATGCAAGGCTAGTTTTAGGATGTAGAGTTCATTTTCTCAAAGCTAGTTTTCTTAAGTAGAGAGAAGAAGAGAAGATTTTCCCTACTTTGTAAACTTTTGTTCAAGTAACATATGGTCGAATGGCACACGAGGATATTACTCACCAAGTATCCAACCAACCTAACACTTGGATATTACTCACCAAGTTCCCAAAATCCTCCCAATAGCGATATGACTCACGCCTTAGGTTTTTAGAAAACTTTAATTTTTAAAAGGGAGATAGGAAGATCCTTCAGAGGCTCCATCCTTCAGATGCTCAATGTTGTTCTGTTTCTGTGAACACGGCTGATCGATCAGATTGCAATACTCTCGAGAGTTTGTGCACTTTACCCACAATCCACGATCAAGTCCTTTTACAGACAAGACCATGGCGAGGCTTTCCCTTAGTAGCCCCTCTACCTTCTGGATCCAACCGTGCCAAGAACCTCCAAATGTTGGTACCCAGGTGAGGTTTCCCACTAAGTACTAGGCCAAGTCAGAGCCCATATGTATTGTGGTTGCACTGGAAGCTTTTGAATTCTGAAACATGGCAGACTTCTTTGATTCTGGTGATCCACCAAAATCTCACTCGTTGACCCGACAACCATTCCGCCTAGAAGAAAACTTAGTTTAATTTTGAAGTGGATTTGAGAAGAAAGGTTTGCTCAAGAGAGCCTTTATACTTAGAAAAATTCATTGTCTTTCGAACCCCCCAACGGTACTTTACATATATATGTCATAGCAAGCAATACTTAGCAAAACAGGGGAACCTATTAGGAGGGGAAATCCTAAGTATAGAGCTACTCATGGCATACTACAAAATCATCGCACTTGCAAAATAATTCTAAGGAAAAATTCTACTAGAACATCCTACACATGCATACTACAGAATTTTGAAGATCACATGCATAGAATAAAAACTGGGACAAAAATTATGAACAAGTGGTGTAACTTGCCTTGATCCGAGCAGCACTCTACACAATAGCACTCCTCAGCGCACTCCGAACAATCTAACGAAACACAAACATAGATCTAATCACAACTTGCACAAAATATGCCACAGAGATAACATGCATGCATGCAACAGGGTACTTACGCAAGATTTGTTTTCTAAATTGACCAAGGTAGTATAATTGGATTGCAAATGTGATAGGGGTGTTATTAGTATTGATTTCCCATAGGTTTAAAATAATTTGGGTCATTAATCTAATTCATAGGCTTATTAGGAGATCCAACCATGTAATTAGCCACAAAACAAATCTAATGCTCTTAAGCAAGGTTCTACAATTTTGATCAGTAGGTGTTGCAGAAACAAAGTCATCACAACAAGAATCAACTAAATCAGAATTTTAATTATTTTTCTATAGATTAAACACTCTAAAATAGATATTAAATTCTACACCGAAAACCCTACTGTAAACTTGGAATTTTATTGCAGATCTGGGTTCTACATAATTTTGTGAATCCAATGGTATATTATATGCTAAATTTGGCCAAGTAATTATTTTTCTATGAATTTGGCAAGTTTTAACACGAATCTGCCAATAGATCTAGTCCTAATTCGGGAACACGCCAAGTGGCAGGAGCCGATTGGGCCAGCTGGAAAAGCGCGGCGCGGGCGCGGTGCCGACGTGGCGCGGACGCGGTTTGCCATGCGGCGCAACGCGGTTGGCCGGTACCCCTTCGCTCAGCTTCTAATCTGAGCCGTAGCTCGCTAATCTAACGGACGGGAGGAGGGCGGCGACTTACCACGACGGTGTCGATGGCGAGACGGCGGCGACGGTGTCGGACGTGGTCGTTGGCAGCGATACGGTGTCTCTTCGGGGCATCGGAGAGGACGACGGTGCGCGGCTACTCCTTGCGGTCCTGCGTGCGAGATCGGCTTCGGCCTTCTCCTCCTCGTCTGGCCGCACGGCTCCGCCGGTCCCCGCGAGCTCCGGCGAAACGTCGGCGAGAAATTCCCGACGCTGTGCTGCACAAGGGGAGGAAAGAAGAGGTTGGGGTGAGGCGGTGTCGCACGGGGAAGACGATTAACAGCAAAAGAGGGTTCGGGGTGGCGTGCAACATCGGATCCTCAACCTTCCCGAGCACGACGACGGCGAGAGAGAACGGCAGCGGTTCGGCAAGGCTTGAGCTAGGGTTTCTTGAGGGGAAACAATGAGAGGGGGTCGGGGTTTTAAGTGTAAGAGACTTGGGGGAGGGGTGGCCGAATCCGTTAGGATTTGGGGTCTATCTGATCCTCGTTCGTGGCAGAGAAGGGGGCGTGTTTGTCGCGGTCTCTGCGAGGACGACAGTGGGGCCCCAGCAGTGGCTCACTGCGGCCTCGCATTGGCTGGGCTGGCGACAGTAGATAGATCATGGTCCGGCTTAACTGGCCCGTTTAGGCTAGTTAGGTTTTTTTTATTCTTTGCTTTTATCAATTTCTGTTTTTACTAATTCCCTAATAACTTTTGCATATTAATTCCAGACTTGGTTAAACTTGTTTCCAAATTTTTGTAAAAATAAGGTGCTCAACATAGGACCATGGTTTAATATTTTTACATAGTTTTTAGAAGGGTCAAGCATGAATACATCAGTATTGCTCACATAGAGAGAAATCTTTATTAGGGTTTTGGTAGGTTTTGTTGTTAGGGTTTTGTTGCAACTTCATTTGTAGGATCCCATGATGCAAGGATGATGCATGCTTCTAGTAACATCATATAATAAAACCTGGGATGTTACAGAGAGAGTCAGATTTTCGGACCCGGCATCCTATGAGAGGCAGAAGAGAAAGTTCACAAGATTCGTGAGCACCTCAAGACCGCCCAATCAAGACAGAAGAGTTACACCGACAAGAGATGTCGAGACCTTGCTTTCAATATCAAAGATTTTATGTATCTCAAAGTGTCTCCTTTGAAGGGAATGCAACGTTTCTAGATCAAAGGAAAGTTATCCCCAGATATATCAGACCTTTCAAGATTATGAATCATCGTGGAGAAGTATCATATCAATTGGAACTGCCCGATGAAATGTCAGCAGTGCATAATGTGTTCCATATATCGTTACTTCACAAATTCCTTAAAGTTCTGGAGAAGACCGAAGTTTTCAAGAACATTGATCACCGGACCATAGAGATCAACGATGACCTGACATATCCCGAAGTACCCTTCGTATCTTATAAGAAGCTTTCAGAACCACTAGAACCCGAAACATCAAGTTTCTCAAGATTCAGTGGAGCAACCACACTGAACAAGAAGCTACCTGGGAGCAAGAAGATCACATTAGGACGGAGTTTCCCGATCTCTTTAAATCCTAGGTAATCTTTTTTCTTCTTTTTCAAATCTCGGGAAGAGATTTTGTTTAAGGAGGGAAGGTTTGTAACATCCTAAAAATATGAAACAATGATCATCAAACTCTAATCACTAAAATTAGGGTTAACAAAAACTTTGATTAATTTAAAATCATATGAATGCATGTGTGTATGTGATGATTTGGTAAATGGATGAATGGACTTATGTGATTCAACTAAATAGTAAGGAATGGTTCTAAGATGAATATAACATCATCTAAAACATTTCCAAGCAGAAACAAATAAAGAGAAAATAAAAAACAAATCAATTAAAGCAAATCGTCATTTTTGCCAATATTGCTCACTAGGTCACTTTGAGTGTTTCTAGTCCAAGATTTCAAACAGAAACTTTTTCAATTATTTTCACCCCTTACAAGACCAAGTAAAAGTGAATAAAAGCCCATATTTCAAACTTGCAGAAACATTTGGCAACCTCATTCAAATCACAAGTAAAAATTGAATCTCCATCATATGTGAAGATCACACATTTTCAAAACCCAACCAAACCAGTGCCCCTTGACTAATCCAGCTAACCAGAGACTCCCTAGTATGTGCCTAGCAAATCCACCAAGTTTGAATCCAAAATTCAAATTTGAATTTCTTTCGGCCATTTTATCAAACACCTTGCTGGCATCAAACAAACAAACAACAAACACTATAGTGAGCAGTGATTTTGGCCAATCTTGTTCCCTCTCTAGCTCTCACTATACTCTCAGTAGATGATCTAGCCCAATTAACAAGCCTTAGCACTAATGTGAGATTGGCATAACCATTAATGGTGACCATGCCGAGCCCAATTGCCAACCACAACGTCGACAACAAGCTACACGCCTAACTAGCCTTGCCAACCTTTTCTAGCAGGCACTCCACCGTCCATCGCGACTCCCTGTCCAAGCCTCGAGCACTGCCAGCCCCTAGACCACACTGCCCGAGCATGCCAAGCCTCTCTGCGAGTGAGCCAAGAGCGCGCCAGTGCGCCAACCGCGACACACGCCCATAGACCGCGGGCTGCCCTCGCCGCTTGTGTGCGTGATCGCCAGCACCCCAGCAACTCCACGGACATGCCCGTTCGCCGCCACGCAGACCGTAGACGCTGTGCGCCATTAAAATTGCCGTCGGACCCGCCCAGAGCGTCGGCGCGTTCCGACCGTTCAGCACCGCCCCATGCCACAAGACCACGCCGTTGAGCTTCGCCAGGGAGCACAGCACCGCCCCCTATCGTCGCCCATGCCATTAGCCCTCTGTGCCGTAGACCACGACGAGCTCAGCCCACGCCCGTCGGTCCCCTTCAACCACTATAAATATAGGCCCCCCCCCGCTCGTTTTCTTCACACCATCTCACTCCCCACCTCTCACTGATCACACCCACTTACTCCCGGAGCAAGGCGAGCACCATGTGGCTGGAATTTCACCAGAGTCTGCTGCTGTAGAGGAGGAGAGGCGCCATCGATTGGAGCCGCCCCAGGAGAAGCTGCCGGTACCAGGAGAATCGATGTCGTCGACTTCGTCGTTCGCCCCTGTCGTCGACCATCGCCTGAGCCCCGGTGAGCCTCCGACGACCCCCACCTGCCGCGCTAGGGTTCTGTTTTGCCGGCGCTGCCCGATGTGTACGATGAACCAGAGCTGTTCGATTAGAGTTAGATTGTGCGGCCTAGATCACCCTGTACCGCTTCGCCACTCACTGTTCCACTGACGAGTGGGGACAACCACTTAAACCGCCCGCGCGTGCGCTGTGCGTAGTGGGCCGGCCTAGTTAAACCTCCCGCACGACCCAACAATTCACACTTAAGTTTATTCATTTAATTTCAAACACAGTTCTGTACCTAGATTTAAAAATCAACCCAACTCGATTCACTGAACCAAAATGCATGAAACCAATTTTTTTAGAAAGGTACTGGAATGCTTAATCCAAGCCCGTTGGATTCAAACCATTTAGACTTGTAGATCACCCATGGTAAAAATAACAAGGCAGAAGCTTTTCTGTATTCAAACATTTGTCAAAATTCAACCATAAGAGCTTTTGAGTTGATTCCAACTCTCAAAAATCACATTTGACCATACCTTTCAGAATATATAAAAATATATAGGTTTTCTTATAGAAATAATGATCAAGTAATAAAAGAATGCCACATAGGCATTTCTAGTCACTTTAATTAAATAAAATAAAAAGGTTAACCTTATTAAATTGTGACACCACTTTAAATCACATTCCCATGTACTGAAATATGTGGTGATGACATATGTCAACATGATCCCATGTTTGAGTTGGAGAATATTAAATCTTAAGTAGTTTTGTAAAAGGGTAGAAATTACTTTTCTCAAAATAAAATAAATGGGACAAGTGATTTCATCTTGTAATGTTAGTGATGATGCTAGATAACCTAGTGTGAACCTTTGTGTGATGATTAGAAATAGTTAAGTATTGTTTGGTGATTGTGTACCTCGTATTTATTTATAGACGCTAGTACCGACCAAGGATACGAGGAGGAAGGAGGATACTACGAGGAAGAAGCCGAGGAGAACTTCAACCACTGCTCTGCACAAGGCAAGATAACACGTGCAAGATACCCTACTTATGCAAGCTACTACTTGCTTGTTACTATGCTAACTATATGCCTTAAGCATATGTAATTATACCCACTTGACACACCATCCTAGTTTTACTTGCAAGCTTAGTATTTTATTTTCTTTATTAAAAGCTTTCTATCAAAAGGTTACTTAGTGACTTGTAGATTCTATAAAGATAACTGAATGTAGCATAAAGAGCATAAAATTTGGCCTAAGTAGATAATCTTGATGTCATCCTAAGGCATGAGATTGGACTTAGTAAATCCCCAGTAGTTTATTACCTATCATTAGTATTTAACCCCACCTGTAGATGCTAGTTTAAGCATAAAACTTGATCAACTTTAGATGGGAACACTTGGTGAAAATAATTATGAAAAACTTAGAATGATGAGTCATTCTACTGAAATGTTTTGACATGTGTTCTCGAACACCAGATGATTTTTATGATGAAAATGTTAAGGGATGAGCCTTTAGCCCTTTATAAAACCTATGGTTGTCTGGATGCGATACCATTCCAATTTTACCGTACAACCACAATACCCGAAATTTGGGTAGGGCTTGACTGGAAATTTATATACCTTAGTATGGGTTCCCTTGCGGCCAAGGTCTAAGACGAGGCTACCTTGTGAAGATTGTCCACCTGTGCCGTTCCCAAGATGACAGTTGGTCATGGTTGGGAGGCCAAACTCACAGGAGAGGTGCCTATACTAGGGCGTGTAATTGAAAGGTTAGGATTGATTATCCGCATACTGAGTATGGTGTATTCAGGATTGTTCCTGACAAATGTATTGAATGTTGTGGTGAAAGTGTACAATCTCTGCAGAATGTCAAACTATTCAAATAGCCGCGTCCACGGTTATGGATAGTTGGAGTGGCCATATTGTTCTATCGTCAGATGTTTTCAAAATGACTTATGAAATGATTTATGACTTTGACTTGACCACAACAGAGTTGTGACATGAAATGCAAGTTCCCACTTAGGTGTTATAAAACTTTCAACTAGCTTTCTTTGCTTCTGAACTTAGTAGAGTTAAATCTGGCTTTTTGCAAAACAACCCTAGAGCTTAGTATCCTACTAAAAAACCCCCCTTCACTTATTAGTATTAGTTTGTGAGTACTTAAAGAGTACTCATGGCTTTGTCCCTGGCTATTCCCATGCCCAGACTATGAAGAGGAGTATCAGGATGACGACCCACAGGAAGGTTACGACAACTAGGATCATCTCCCATCATCCGCATTGCCTATGACCCTGAAGATGGAGCTTCGCCTACGCTATCGTTACTATTACGTTATTCCGCTGCTTGAATCGTATTAAGAACTGGATCATGACATCCTTATTTGTGTAAGACCTTATGTATGGCTTGTAATGGTATATGTACTATGATATCAAATCTGTTATGTCTCAAAAAATGGTAATCCTGGGATTGCGATGTATGTCATAACAAGCATCTGGGATTAAAAATCCGGGTGTTGACATAATCAAAGCAAAGAGTGGTACTACAAGTCAAGGACTAAATTATCATAGAGGCTAATGGTGACTTGTAATAGTCATAACATTGTGTGACCATGTGCCAAGTCAACCCAAGCAAAGCATCAAAGGAGAATATCACAATACTATGCTTTTGCATGCTAAAACAACGCATAATTTCTTCAAAGCACACTAAGCAATCCCAATTGTTTGGAACAAGACATGATAGAGCAATAATCACTAAGCATAAGTCCAAAACAACACCTAGCATGTCATGCTAAAGTCTAAGTCACAGTCAATGCAAGCTCCTCTTGCACGTCAAGTAAGAACTTACTACTCCTTTCCAACACCAAGCAACTTATTTGCAAAACAACACATCAAGAACGGGGGCCCAAACTACTTTATTCCAGAAAACTAAACAACCTAAGCAAGGTAAACTAAAACTAAGACGCTGCAAGAACAACACAACTGTGCATGAAACAATAAAAACAAAGTGTCTAGACAGACCTGAGCTTTTTATTGATGAAGAAGGGGATTCCTTGGGCATCCCCAAGCTTTGATGCTTGTACCTCTTGGATATTTCTTGGGGTGACACCGGGGTGGCATCCCTAAGCTTGAGATTTTGTCCATTCTTCATCTCATTGCATCATTCTCTCTCTATACCTAAAATTTTTCCTTCATACAAAACTTCACACAATATTCATTAGCAACATTAGTTTATTCAAAAGATATTAGACCTCTGGCAAAGCTTTGAAACAGCAAGGCTTTTCACTAAAGACACAAATCTACTGTAGTAACTCCTTAAAAAATCTCAATTCACCTAAAGAGAACTCAAAAAGGAATCAATAAGAAGCAAATGCAAATAATGGCAGAAATCTGTCAAAACAAACCAGCAGGTAGAAACCGATTTTTTTCGAACATCTTCTGTTTCTCAAATCAAAAAGTGTAGAACTAACAAAGTTATCTAACATAATGGGGGATTTATTTGCAAATTTTTAGCTTAATCCGAATTACATAGACTCCTCACGAATTGTTTTGGTGGAGGACAGAAATCTGTTTCGGGACAGCAACTCCCTAAATTTACTTCCCTCTCATTAGAGGTCATTCTTGGCACAAAAATCAAATAAAAAGGATAAGGAGAGGTCATTACAGAAGTAATAACTTCCAAGATTGTAGGAAACTCTTGGGTTATCTCCCAACAAGTACTTTTCTTTAACGCGTTTAAGTTAGGCATGTAAAGTTTGAGAAGATGCTCACATAAGAAATATGAATTAAAGTCAAAGAGAGCATCAAGAAATAAGTTCAAAGCACATTTAAGTCTAACCCTCTTCCTATGCATCGTAATCTTGTACACAAATAAATTCACAAAGAACAAAGTGACAAGCATAGGAAGATAAAACAAGAGTAACTTCAAAACTTTCCGAACATAGAGAGGTGTTTCAGTACCATGAAAAATTCTACAACCATACTTTCCGCTCATAATAATTTTCAGTAGCATCATGAATAAACTCAACAATATAGCTATCACATAAAGCATGCTTTTCATGATATACAAACACATAATTTCTATCAAGCTAAAAAATAGTGGGATTAAAACCTTCACATGTTTTACCCAATATTTCAAAAGGATCCACAGGAACATAGCATTCATCCTCCTTTGGTAAGCATGGGGGACAATCAAATAATATAAGAGATAAAGAGTTACTCTCATTAGAAGGTAGGCATGGGTAGATCCATTCTTCCTCCTTTTGATCATCACTCTTCTCCTCTTTTTCATCTAATGAGCTTCCAGTTTCAACAATTTCTTCTTCCATAGGCTCCTACAAGGCATTAGTCTATTCCAACTTTGGAAAACGCCTATTAAAATATTCAAGAATATAGCTATTTTCTTCCTTGTAATTATCAAAGAAAAATTTAAGTATCTCAAAAATCTCATGTTTATAAGGTGCATCATCAGTATTCTCAAGCAAACTGGCAAGTTCAAATGCACCCTTGAAGGCAATAAATTCTTCATTTTGTTCCACATCATCAAAATCGAAATTTCCTTTAACATAAGAAGATATGATAACATTATCATTATACTCACATTGAAAGGGTAGGTGTTTATACCTCCTGCAGCAACAAGCTTTATCAAAGCAATAAGTAACATTATAAGTAAAACACACGTCTCTAGTAATAGTATTCAACTTATCAATTTATTTCCATAAATGTTTCCCTTTTTGTGACAAACGGTGTTCCTTATAATAATACTTTTGTTCTTCCGTGAACCCACCTTGCCAATAAGAACTAGTTTCAAAGAAACCATCCATTGATAGAAAGCATGACCAAGCAAGGCAACAACAGACTAGCAACTAGAGCAGGAACTAATTTTTGTGTGTTTTTGAATAAAGAAAGCAAACCAAACTAGACTAATTTTTTTGGGTTTTTTGGAAAGAGGCAAACAAAACCAAGTAAAAGAAAAAATAAAACTAAAAACAAAGTAAAGAGAAAGGAAGTGGAGGACTACCCTAGTGAAGACGTCCTTAGCCTCCTCGACAACGGCGCCAGAAAATAGCTTGATGGCGCCCACCACTTGTCGTGGGACGCTTCGTTGGAAACCCCAAGAGCAAGGTATGAAGCAGCACAACAGAAAATTTCCCTCAGTAAGAAACCGAGGTTATCGAACCAGTAGGAGGAAGGAAATGTCACACAGTTGTTACAAGCAACGCGGAGACCTGCATAACACAAACTCAAGACTTTTCCCCAACGAATCAGTGAGGTTGTCAAGCTCACCGGTTTGCTGTAACAAAGGATTAAACATATGGTGTGGAAGGTAATGGTTTGCAGCAAGTAAACAAGTAACAGTGGAAGATGTATCAGTGGTAAAGATTGGACCGGGGTCCATAGTTCACTAGATGTGCTCTCCTTAGATAAACAACATGGCATGAAGGGTAAAAAAATACAACAGGGCAATTAACAGGAACCGAGCAAGGCATAACAATGCAATTACTAGTCAGAAAGATCCTATGAGATTCGATTGGGAAATACAACAAGATACATAGACCGCCATCCAACTGCATCTATGACTAGAAGTCCACCTTCAGGTTATCAAACCCCCTCAGTATTAAGTTGCAAGCAACAGACAACTGCTTTAAGCAAAGTGTGTAAGGTAAACAGTCCACATGTTCCATGAACAAGAGATCATTGTTTTCTTCCTAGTAGCAACAACACATCTACAACCGAAGAGATTATTGTCACTTCCCTTGGAAATTAGAGGCATGAACCCACTATCGAGCATAAATACTCCCTCCTGGAGTCACTAGCAACTACTTGGCCAAGATAGCTACTAACAACAGAGAGCATGCAAGATCACAAACAACACAGACATGATAGAATCATAAAGACAAAACCATTAGTCAAACCAACATAATAATATCAATATCCATCGGATCCCCGCAAACACAACATGCATGATTACAAATATATTAGATCTTGATCATGAACGGAGCTCACAAGATCTATACATGAAAGCAGAAAGGAGGAGATACAACCATCTAGCTACTACATGGACCCGTAGTCCAAGGTGGAACTACTCACGCATCTTACTGGAGAGAAGGCCTCCGGGATGATCTCCCCTCCGGTAGGATGCCGGGAAGAACTTTAGACCGCCCCCCCGATCTAGGGACGTTGTCTGCGGCGGCTACAGACGGTTTCGTGGAGATTTGATCGGGTGCTTAGGGTTTCTGCATCGGGGCTTCTTATAGGCGAAGGGAGAGGCCGAGGAGGCGGCCAGGGGGGTCAAACCCTACCTAGGCGCGGGGAAGGGCCCACCCGAGCCTAGGGGGGTTTGGCCGCCCTAGAACGCTTCTCCGTATCCCCTCTGGACTTCTGGTTCCCCACGGAAAGTAATCGACTTTGACGTTTGTCCCTTCCAATTCCGAGAATATTTCATTACTAACTTTTCTGAAACCAAAAACAGTAGAAAACAGGCTTCTAACACTGTGGAAACTTGTTAATAGGTTAGTACCAGAAAACATGTAAAAAGCACCTCAAAGTGTAGACAAGCAAAGCAAAGTAGATACAAAACAAGCATGGAGCATAAAAAATAATAGATACGTTTCCGACGTATCATGTGGTTAATGCTTGTCACTAGGGCCCGAGTGTCATGATCTCAGATCTGAACATGTTATTTATTCATGGTGATAGTATTGTTTGTGATCTTATCTTCAAGTTGTGTACACATATTATTGTCCGGAACCAAAGGCCCCGAAGTGATAGAAATTGGGACAGCCGAAGGGGATGGCTGTGATATGAGGATCATGTGTGTTCATGGAGTGTTAATTCTTTGCTCTGGTACTCTATTAAAAGGAGTACCTTAATTTCCAGTAGATTCCCTTGAGGCCCCGCTGCAGCGGGCTAGCAGGACAAAAGATGTTGTGCAAGTTCTCATTGCGAGCATGTATGACTATATATGGAACACATGCCTATGATTTTTTAGTACTTGGATGCTTTATCTTATTTATCTGCAAATGCCCTAGATCTTGAAGTTAAATGAATAGTCTCGTCCATGCAACACCCGTCCATCCATCCCTATTCCTACCACACTCAAATCCTATTGTTTGCTACTATTGTTACTACTGCATGTGTTTTACTACTGCTGTTACTTTGCTATTGCTACTACAAAACTGTTGCTACTGATAAACTACTGTGAGCAAGACTATTTCCAGGTGCAGCTAAATTCACAACTCAGTTATTAAGGCTCTACTGTGCTTGATGAGAATGGTTCGTTAGGTCCTTTCCTAGATGCTACAATTGCTAAAACTATATTGGGGAACACTGAAACTCCTAGTGAAGGCACTATTACTCCTGTTAGCTCACTTAAGTCTAGAGAAAGTCATGATATCAATGATGGTTATATTGAGATGTCTGATGAATTGATTGAAGAATATCGAAACACACGTGGTGCTAGTGCTATTAGGAGTCTCCTTGAGAAACGTACTATTATACCTAAACTATCTCCTGATTCTAAGTTTGCTACTTCTCCCATAGACTTTAAAGATGAAGATTATGATTTCTCTATTGATTTATCCTACATAACCATTGTTGAGAAATAACCTTTTTTGGGACTGAGAATGAAAGTGTTGTGGCTCATATGACTGATATTTCTAATATGAGTGGCTTATTTTCTGATGATTTTAAGATGCGCAAGTACTTTGTTGCTAAAATTTTCCCTTTTTCACTAAAAGGAGAAGCTAAAGCTTGGTTTAATAGTTTATATCCTGGATCCATTGATAGCCCTGATTGTTTGATTACTACTTTCTTTCAGAAATATTTTCCTCCTAGTGCTACACATGTTGCTTTGGAGAAACTTTTTGATTTTAAACAGGGAGAAGAGGAGAAATTGCCTGAGTCATGGACAAGGTTCTGTGCCTTGATTCATGCACATCCTGGATGTCCATTACCTAAAAATGAGCTTCTTGATGTATATTATAATGGACTAACTGATGAATCTAGGACATACCTGGATAGTTTTGCTGATTGTGTTTTCAGGAAAAGAACTCCTGCAGAAGCTGAAGAATTAATGGCTAAGATAAGCAAGAATTATGATGATTGGTCTACAGCTGAGCCAATTACACCTGATCCTACTACACCTGAACCAATTATGCCTGAACCAACTCCAACACCAACACCAAAGAAGAGGGGAGTGATTGAATTAAATGATGAAGTGATGAAAGAAGCTAAGAAACGCCTTAAGGAGAAGGGTATTAGATCTAAATATGTGAAGAATTTACCTTCTATAGAAGAATTATGTAAGCCAATTCCCCACTCATCTACTATTGAGGTACACACTCTCCAACACTTTTATGAAGGTGACATCCCCTATGCTAAACCTCCCGATCAATGCTTAGAGGAAACTGACATTTTTATTGTTAAACAAGGTAATTTTAATAAACAAGTTCAGAATCATTTATTGGAAAACTCTAGAGCTATTAATGAGTTGAAAGATATTGTGGAAAGAACTTCTAATGATGTTAAAATGCTTTTTAAACACTTTAAAATGGTTCAAACTCAAATTGATCAACTTGCTAAGGTACAAAATGATATGCTAGTTAATGCTTCTGGAGATAAATATGCTTATGGAATTAGAACTAGGAGTGGTGCTGCCACTCAGGATCCCTTATACCCTAAGGGACATCCTAAAAGAATTGAGCAGGATTCTCAACAAGTTGAAAATAGAGGTACTTATTCTAAGAGAAAGAAAAAGAAACATAAAACGGTTGAGGAACCTTCTGAACCTGTTGTAGATCCTAATATTATATCTGTCTCTGATGCTAAAACTGAAAGTGGTAATGATAATAATGATGCTCCTGATAAGGAAGAAACTGAAGAAGAACCTGAGAGACCCACTAAGAATACTAAGTACACTAAGGAAGATTTTTTTGCTAATAAACATGGTAGTGAAAGAGAACCTTGGGTGTAGAAACCAATGCATTTTCCTAATAAGAAACACAAGTCAAAGGAAGAAGAACACTATAACAAGTTTTGTGAGTGGATGAAACCTTTATTTTTGCAAATTCCTTTGACTGATGCTATTAAGGTGCCTCCTTATTCAAAGTATATGAAGGATATTGTCTCTAATAAAAGAAGATTCCTAATGAGGAAATTTCTACTTTGCTTGCTAATTATTCCTTCAATGGTAAGGTTCCGAAGAAACTTCGTGATCCAGGTATTCCAACTATTCCTTGCTCTATTAAAAATAATTATGTT
Organism: Avena longiglumis; assembly: GCA_030063025.1. NCBI lineage: Eukaryota > Viridiplantae > Streptophyta > Magnoliopsida > Poales > Poaceae > Avena > Avena longiglumis. The sequence goes on from CP125978.1 coordinate 302,842,171, forward strand.
AGAACTACTTTGTGTGATTTGGGAGCTGGAGTTAGTGTTATGCCTTTTTCTCTATACAAGAGACTTCAACTAGAAAAATTTATACCAACTGATATATCTTTGCAAATGGATGGTAAATCTACTACTATCCCTTTTGGTATATGTGAGGATGTTCCTGTTCAAGTGGCTCATAATTGCTTGGTTCTAACTAATTTTGTTGTGCTTGAGATGCTTGAGGATGATAATATGTCGATTATTCTTGGGAGACCTTTTCTTAATACTGCAGGTGCTGTCATCAATTGCAATCAAAGAAAAGTAACTTTTAATATTAATGACAAAGAACATACTGTCTATTTCACAAAGAAGATTGATAAGAGCTATGGCATGAATTCAATTGAAAATATTGATAGCATCAATGTTGGAGAAATATATTGTCCCATTCCACAAGAAAATTTTGAAACTATTATGATTGGGACTATTTCTATTAAGATTGAGGTAACATAATCATTCAGTTAAATGCAAAGTTTTGTTTCATATAAGATTGTTTTGGTAACAAGACTTAATCAACCTTGTTAACAAAGGGATTTTAATGAACAAAACAATGTTTTCACCATGGTTATACTTGCTCACTTTTATTTTTCTCCTTTTCAATCCTTGTTTTTCCTCTTGTTAGTCTTAGTTTTGCTAGTTTCTTTCTTTTTAGAGTGTCTTAGAACTTCTATAGTTTTGGTTTTGGTTTGCTTTTGTGTCTTTCAAAAATATTTTTCTTTGAGAAAATCAATTTTCATAACCTGGAAATTGGCCAAAAATAAAGTTTCTCGAAAATTCATATTAAATGTTTTTGTGAAAAAGGGGCAGCGGGGCACCTAGATTGGCCCAGGGTGACCCACCAATCCAGTACACCCCTTGGTGGCGCGGCCAGCCCTAGGTGGCGCCTGGCCTGGGTGTGGCCCACCCCTGGACCTCCAAGTTGCCTCCTTCCAGCCACTTCTTTCTCTCTCCCTAAAAACACTAGAAAACTTTCTCAACCTCGAGTTCCTGCTGTTCTTACTCCCGATTTTCGATATCCTTGCTCAGCCCATCTTTGCTGCTGATTTTTGGAGGGATTGCTCTCCGGTATGTGCCTCCTCCGCTTGTCCAATTAGATTTTTGATTGGTGGTTTGTATCTTGAGTATCTTGAGTATTTTGCTGGGACGGGACGGTATGTTGCAGCATTATAGGTATTGGCATGGCTGGGACGGTGAAGAAGATTCAAGCTCGACGGCTGATTTGTTGGAGCTCTACTGCGGGGTAACAAATGATGATGACCGCACAACCCAGCGTGGGAAGATAAGAAATATTCAACTCCCAGCTCTCAGGTATTTTGCTTATTATCTTGCCACTAGCATTCTTGGTAGGGAGAACACTAGCAATATTTCCAACTATCATTTGGCCTTTCTAGCTGTTGCACTAAACAATGAAACTAGGTATAATCTTGGTTCTCTCATTGCTCGTCACCTAGCTGCTAGAGGACCCATTTATGGGGGTATTATTGCTGCACGTGTAGTTGCTACCTTAGAACTTTCTGTTGATCCAAATGATACAATTTTTGCTCCACAGAGGCTTGATCTTGCTACCATGAAAGCGACTGCTAGCTCTAGCCTTGAGAGTTTAGTTTACAGGATGATGTTTACTGACAGGGACGAGAGGGAAATTCCTTTGCCACATGCTACTTTGTTCAGTATTTGTAGGGGGCCTTGGTCATGCTCCAAGGAGGAGATGGACGATCAGCTATGCATGCATGGTTTCCACGAGCACTACCAGGGGGATGCACCCTCTTATGACCACTCTATGCACTATACAGGGGCTTCCTCGAGCACGTACTAGGACGAAGGGGCTTGTTTGTCACATTATGGAGGCACTCCTTGGCCAGGATGGGATTGATCCCCACTTAGGCCAAAAGCCTAAGCTTGGGGGTAGGTATACCAACACCACACTCATCTACATATCATGTTCCGTCGGTACTTTGTGTATCCATGTTTCACTTTCTTTTTGGTTTTTGTTTCTGCTTTCCCAAAACACAAAAATACTAAAAATATTTTCGTTGTTTCACCTGGTTTGTTTCTTTGCTCTTTAGCTTTGGTTTGCTTTAAGAAAATCCAAAAATATTTTGCTTTGTTTGCTTTTGCCTTGAGTGCTTGCTTTAAAAAAATCGAAAACACCAAAAATATTTGATGTTCTTCTTTGGTTTTGTGAAGTTCGTTGTAGGGTTCAGCGGTCCTCAGTGGAGTTTGGTTTCATGTTATTATTCAAGCCACACAAGTGAAAGGCTATTATGATGATTTATGATAACTTGAGGTGTGGTAAGAGGCTGGTAATGAACTCTATTTGTCTTCATTTTTGTACATATACTCATCATTGTGGGCATGCTTAGTCTGTTCATGTAAGGTGTATGTATTTATTGGATGCTTAGTAGATCTTGATCTCTTATGATTAGCTCCAACTTGCTAATAGTTTGTAGCATGTCATATGAATGTTTTCTTGCATTGCTCTATTCATAACTTGGTATGACATTGTGGTATCCTCCTCTAAATGCTTCATTTGAATCGACTTGGCACATGCTCACACATGCATATGACTGAACCAAAGTCAGTTAAGCCTCGATGATTTATTTTGCCTTAGAGTTCTTGTATCACTTTTATGAGATAATTAATTCTGTTTTGTTGCAAGCATGAATATGACAGTTATTTCTCTCTCATTTGTTGCTCCCGCTCTATTGCTAGCCTTCACTTGCACTGAGTATGAGCTCTACTCGTTCTTCCAACTCCCCAAAACCAATATTGTCAAAAGTGTCCACCATATCTACCTATTAGCATCATTTGCTAGTCCGTGCATATTTAATATGCCTTGTTTTCTTACAAATAAAATGGTTGCTTGTTATGAGAAAATTAGTTAGTAAATCTATCACAAACTTGATGGCACACTTTATTTCTTGCACTTAATATCTTGAACCATTGTGACTGTCCATGGAAGTTATATGCTTGCAAATTATAGGATGGGAGTTAGCAGAACCATGATGTCACGGGGAACGCTTTTAACACCTGTAAATATATACCCAGTTGATATCATGCTCTTTTGTTTACGGATGTTGTCAGTGTGAAATAAAAGGAGAGCTTGTAAGTCCATAGAGTCATGTATATGTGTTAGAGAAACGCCTGGGCCGCTAGCCTAAGCCATGCCTAATCATGGTGGAAACTTGCAGCATAACCATAGTGAGCAATCGATGAAGCATTCTTCTTATTAAAAAAAGAAAGAGATTTAGAAAAGAGGAAAGAAGAGAAAAAAGCACCATTTGTCCCATGGTAAATAAGAAGATTGCTGAAATGCTCATTGTCTACTTGCCTTGTCATTTTGATATGGGATAGCTCCTGTATCACGGGGCAAGGGGTACCCTTTTGGCGGTTCCCTATGATACACATGTATTTACGATGACAAGAACTTACCAGTAACTAAAGTTGAGTATCATGAGGAGCGGCCCTCGTACTCAAGGGACATGAGATTTTCAATTTATGATCTGTCAAGCATATAACTCAAATTAGACCTCACTTTAAAATTAACCACTTAAAGATGCCTATGATAGTACAATGAGAGATCAAAGCAAATGAGAACCATACTATCAGCATTTGGAAGCATTTCAAACTGATCAAAACATTTTTCACTTCCTTGTTGAGTCACCACTTATTCTATGAGCACCTTCTTGAGAGCATAGTTGTCATTCTTAGTGTGATGTGTTTGTCTAAAAACTTGGTTAATTATGTCATAATTTTGATGCTTGTATCTTTCATATCTTTACTTCTAGTCTTCACTTGAACATCAGAGGTGCCTTGGCATATATGTTTTGCTCCACAATCAAAGGCAAGCGAGATACCACTCTATCACACCATCTTATGATCATTGCAACTTTGCTTATGTTTATGTTTCACGCTACTTATTATTATTGTGTTGGAATCTCTTCATAGCTTGCAATGACTATTGAGTAGACTTAGTTGCATACTCCTTATTTTGAATTGTCTAATTATTGATCTTATGATGAGAATATATGCATCATATGAAGCAAATGTGTTAGTGAAAGTTTCTTTTATCGCACTCATTTTTCAACTGAATTGCTTGAGGACAAGCAATACGCTAACATTGAGGGGAGTTGATACGTCCAAAACGTATCTACTTTCCTGAACATTTTTGCTATTGTTTCTACTCTAAACTTGTCTGATTTGGATACAACTAACATAGAATGATGTTGTTTTCAGCAGAATTGCTTTGGTGTCTAGTTTTTGTGCAGAAAATCAACTTTCAGGAAAAATCCCGGAAAATATGGCAAAAATCCTATTTTACCAGAAGACGCACGGAGCCAGAAGATGAGACAGAGGAGGTCCATGAGGGGCCCACACCCCTAGCCGCGCGGGCCAGCCCAGGCCGCGCCTGGGAGGGGTGTGGCCACCTCGGGCACCCCTCGGCCTCCGTCTTCGCCTACATAAAGCCTTCTGACCTAAAAACATAGGAGGGTTCGACGTTTTTCCAGATAGAGTTCCGCTGCACCGCCACCACCAGTAACCGCGATTCAGAACCAGAAACTCCGTTCTGGCACCCTGCTGGGACGGGGAATTGAAGGAGATCATCGCCATCATCATCACCAATGCCTCTCGATCAACCATCCATGTTTCCCCCATCCATGAGTGAGTAGTCCCCCGCTATAGGCTACGGGGATGGTAGGGATTGGATGAGCTATCGTGTAATCGAATACGATTGTTAGGGCATGGTGCCTAGTATCTTTATTAGTGCTATTTGACTTTGTTGCAACTTGTTGTGCGTAATGCTTGTCACTAGGGCCCGAGTGCCATGATCTCAGATCTGAACATGTTATTGATTCATGGTGATAGTATTGTTTGTGATCATATTTGCAAGTTGTGTACACATATTATTATCCAGAACCAAAGGCCCCGAAGTGACAGAAATTGGGATAGCCAGAGGGGATGGCTGTGATATGAGGATAACATGTGTTCACGGAATATTAGTGCTTTTCTCCAGTACTCTATTAAAAGGAGTACATTAATTTCAAGTAGATTCGCTTGAGGGCCCGCTGCAACGGGCTGGCAGGACAAAATATATTGTGCAAGTTCTCATTGCGAGCACGCATGACTATATATCGAACACATGCCTATGATTGTTTAGTACTTGGATGCTTTATCTTATTTATCTTCAAATGCCCTAGATCTTGAAGTTACGTGAATAGTCTCGTCCATGCAACGCCCGTCCATCCATCCCTATGCCTACCACACTCAAATCCTACTGTTTGCCACTATTGTTACTACTGCCTGTGTTTTACTGCTGCTGTTACTTTTCTATTGCTACTACAAAACTGTTGCTACTAATAAACTACTCTGAGCAAGACTATTTCTAGGTGCAGCTGAATTGATAACTCAGTTGTTAAGTCTTATAAGTATTCTTTGGTTCCCCTTGTGTCGAATCAATAAATTGGGTTATACTACCCTCAAAGATTTTTGCGATCCCCTATACTTGTGGGTCATCACACTCCAAACCATTTTCCCCTGAAATTTGAGAGTGTCTTATAGGGAACCTATAATTAGAAACCGCATTTACCGGGCCGTAACTTAAAAAATATAGTATATGCTTGCACCACGAGATAAATACCCATCTCCCGGGAATGGCCATGAACCATGGTGTAGCATGCGCAAATTTCCTCGGGCCCCTGGGCGCATCGTAATCTTGCACCTCCTTTGGGAAAACACTAGCCTTTTGGGTTTATAAAATGGAAAGTCAAGATTTCTCCAAATGACCACGAAATCTCTAGTTGGAGAAGTTGCTTGCGATGCCGAGAGGGATCTAGGTGTCGGGTTTAGGCTCAATCCATGGAGTGGTTCCATTTTCTGGGCAGCGAGGGGGGATCTAGGGTTGAATGCCATGTTAACTCACACTCGATAGACATCCTGGTGGTGCCTTGGGTGCCAAAGGACCTGGTATTCCTTGCTTATGATTTTATGAGGGCAGTGGGTCACGTGCAAGGGCTCCAGGAGCCATTTCACATTTTTTTGATTTTTTAGACTTTGTTTGGTGCTTCGCAAAAGAAGGCGAAACCCGCCGGCAGCCGCAGCAAATCAAGGGTCGGTGGAATCGTGGACGCAGGATGCATCCAAACTAGGTACCCCATGGGGCACTCCAAACCATTTTCCCCTGAAAATTGAGAGTGTCTTATAGGGTACCTATAGTTAGAAACCACATTTAGAGGGTCGTAAGTCAAGAAATACAGTATATGCTTGCACCACAAGATAAATAGCCACCTCATGGGAATGGCCATGCACAATGGTGTAGCTTGTGTGAAAATTGCCTTGGGCCCCTGGGCGCACCCTAATCTTGCACCTCCTTTGGGAAAACATTGGTTTTTTGGGTTCAGAAAATGGAAAGTCAAGATTTATCCAAATGACCACGAAATCTCTAGTTGGAGAAGTTGCTTGTGACGCTGAGAGGGATCTGGGTGCCGGGTTTGGGCTCAATCCATGGAGTGGTTCCATGTTCTGGGCAGCGAGGGGGGTCTAGGGTTGAAAGCCATGTTAACTCACACTCGAGAGATATCCTGGTGGTGCCTTGGGTGCCAAAGGACCTGGTATTCCTTGCTTATGATTTTATGTGGACAGTGGGTCACGTGCAAGGTCTCCAGGAGCTGTTTTCACATTTTTTTAGATTTTGTTTTCTTCTGCCCAAAAAAAGGCGAAACCCGCCGGCGGTCATGGCAACAAAGGATCGATACAATCTTGGACGCATGCATGCATCCAGACTAGGTATCACATGGGGCACCGCAAACTATTTTTCCTGAAAATTGAGAGTGTATTATAGGGTACCTACAGTTAAAAACCACATTTATCGGGCCGTAAGTCAAAAAAATATAGTATATGCTTGCATCACGAGATAAATACCCACCTCGCGGGAATGGCCATGCACCATGTTGTAGCATGCGTGAAAATTGCTTTGGGCCTTTGGGCGTGCTCTAATATTGCACCTCCTTTGGGAAACACCATTTTTTCATGTTCAAAAAATGGAAAGTCAAGATTTATTCAAATTACCACAAAATCTCTAGTTGGAGAAGTTGCTTGCAACACTGATAGGGAGCTAGGTGCCGGGTTTGGGCTCAATCCATGGAGTGGTTCCATGTTCTTGGCAGTGAGGGGGGATCTAGGGTTGTAAGCCATGTTAACTCACACTCAATAGACATCCTGGTGGTGCCATGGGTGCCAAAAAATCTGGTATGCCTTGCTTATGATTTTATGAGGGCACTGGGTCACATGCAAGGGCTCCAGGACTTCTTCTCGATCTTGAGATCGGCAAGCGTTTGTCTACATCATCCACGAGTACAACCTTGTTAAACTTTTTCATCTATAAGGGTATGTTATCTATGGATGTATATCCACCCATTGCTTGTATCTAGTAGATAGATCTTGGTACATAGTTGTTCCCATCGTAAGAATTTTTTTTGTTTTCTATGCTGCGAACCCTACAAACGATGTGTAAAAGCATCACTTCATTAAAAGGGTCATGAATCTCAGCACAACCTCTTAATATAAAAGGGTGTGATACTTTAAGGTAGAACAGATGAAAGGCACTCAATGCCTCTTAATCTACGGATTACAACACTTTGACCTGGTCCTAGATATGACGAGGTACTGGAGTTTATTTCTCCTGACATCCCGAAATGGTTTGTCATGTCGGACCACAAGAGTATCCTTCTTCGGAATACACCAATGCACATTTACTACTTGGATACCAACTGCTAAAAAAGGTCGGAAAACAACAAGGGGGGAGAGGAACATGCTCATAATAGAATCCCAAGATGTGGATGCATAAGTCAACAATCTCCTGAAAACCAATGCATAGAAGAGATAAGGTGTGGCAGAGTCACGAATATAGATGCGAGACTCTCAAGGAGTACTCTTTTTGTGATATATTTGGTTCCATTAAAGAACATCTGCCATAGCATGTGGTAGGGGAAGTCCTTAGTTGTCACAGTTCAATCATGACAAAGCCCATAGCTTGAAGGCTAGAATTGTAGTACCAGCCATCCTGAAGTAATATGTGAACATTTACGACAGGGGTCAAAGGAATGGATCTTTGGTTAAATGTCAACTTCATGTACAAGATTCACAACCAGAATCCAACACAATCCGGGACCTTTGGTTCAAGTCCAAGGGTTAAAACCAAAAGAAAGGATTAACTAATATTGGAGTGATAGAGGGTACACTACAACATAGTAATCATGAGGTAGCTTCCGAGAGAATAAACAACTTCTAAAGTACCCAGCAAATGAAAAGGAGGAACATGAGGCGAAAGGAAACCTCAAAGCCTAGAACAGAACACTATGGATCCTACAATACAATACTGTGGGTCCAAAAGATAGAGAGATCATTATATAAAGGAATCTACCATATGAATAAGAGCAAGGGAAACAATGAATTCACAACACACACAAATCTAGAGAACTCAACACTAGGTCAACTAGCTTAGAAATGACATGCCAAGAAGGCTCCTAAACTTTGAAACACTACAAGAGGTAATAAAACTTTTCCAAATCAACACAAGATAAGATGACTCGGAATGAGAGCGAAACTAGACAAGGAGTAAAAGAAGCATACTTGACATGGTTATACCCCGCGGGTGCATGATCTCAGCATACCTAGTCCAGCCCAAGGAAGGCCCACGGCAAATGTACGTCGGCCCATGAAGACTTTTGGGTGGCCCAGGCCCATGATGCCTTCGGATCCTTAGAGAGCAAGACTAGAGTAGATAGGAAATTCAAAGGGGTAAAACCCTAGAACCTGTAACCGACTAGGTCTATGCCCGGGACCTGCCTAAGTCTATATAAAGGCCAGGAGGGCACGTCCTAGATCTCTCGACTCATACTTTCGCATACACACCTCCACGCCAGATTGCATCTGCGCACCCCTGTAACCTTCGGTTCCGCCGTAATCAAGAGCAGACAAGCGGGAGTAGGGTTTTCCCTCCGGGGGCCTGAACCTGGGTAAACTTTGGGACCCCGTGTTGCTTGTTTGCTAACCGTTCCACGATCTCCAGCATCCCCATCTGCTCCAAAACCCAAGTCCATAACAATGGGCATTGACGAGATCAAACCTCGTCAATTGGCACCGTCTGTGGGAATTGGGGGCGCTGATTGTGCGATCGTGACGGTCCCAACCCGATCGATCTACAACTCTGCAGCAACGGAGAGTCATCTCCTCTTGGCTGACTTCACCGCCCACTCGCCGGCCACCATGAAGGACTTCGAGCCCGTAGGCGACGGACTCAAAATCCTGTTCGGGAGCTTCTGCTTCCAGGTGGGGCAAACTGGCACCCTCCGCCTCCCTGAGCGGGTGCTCCTACCATCAATCAGGCCCTCTTAGTGGGCCCCACACCCCGTGCTACGCACAACATCATCAGCATATGATTCCTACGACAGCAGCAGCTGCAACTCCGATCTGTGCGATCCGCCATCGGATGCAGGGACCTACGGTTCAGGATCTGAAAGTTGCGGCAGCAACGGGCCAATCTACGAGCGCTACCAATGCGTCGCAGTCATCCAAAGCGACGTGGATCAGCAAACACCCAACCCGCCGCCTAACCCGCCAGAACGAAACGGTGGGAACAGAAGAAGCCAATCTTCCCCACCCGAAGGGGAAAACAATGGCGGCCATGTCATCCGCCTTAGCAAAGAAGGATGGACCCAGGTCCGCGAAGCCGTGGCAGGCAACATAGTACTGCCCGCAGATGCCTCGCGGGATATGCTGATGGCCTACCACCTGCTCCTGATCGAGGAGCATAAGAAGCAGGTCAAGATGCAGGAGGTGCTTGACAAACGCAAGCAAGCAGCCTCAGAGTCCAGCGCGCGACGAGCCGCACTCTCCGCCATGGGCATCGGCTCCAGCTCGAACGCCAACCCAGGCAACAAGCAACGCTCTCGGATGGAGAACATGGATCCCAAGGAGCGCCGCGAGTTGACGCGAACTCTACACACATCCTTCATGGAGATGGAAGCCGATGGCAACGTCATCCCGAAAACGCCGCAGGCTACGATCATGGCAGCCACTGCGTACCTCGCGGCCCACCCACCTCCCGAGGGGGACCCGAAGAGGGCCATGAACAAGTCCGGACTTATCGGACTCGGACTCGTCGGCGCCGAGCTCCACCAGGAAGCTCCCAAGGAGCCGAAGAAGAAAGCTCCGGTCAGGTTCGACTGCAGCCCCACCCCTTCATCCGAAGAGGAGGAACATGACCTTCCCCGACGGAAGAAGAGTTCGCGACGCCGCGACCGCGACAACGACGCCAGAGATGCGCTCACACAGCGCAAAATCGACAAAGCGCGAGCTAAGCGCGCATGCTCGTCTGAATCCGAGATGGACGAAGACGAAGGAGAACTCTGCGGAGCCCGATGCTTCAGCAGATCCGTCCGGCGGACACGGATGCCGCAAAATTTCAAGCTTCCTTCGGATACTCCGAAGTTCGACGGCACTCAAGACCCAAAGGCTTGGCTCAACGATCACTTATCATCCGTCAAACTGCACGGTGGAAACAAGGAGACTGCCATGCAATGCCTTCAGCTGCAGCTGGCAGGCGCATCCCGGATCTGGCTCAACAGCCTATCCTCAGGGTCCATCCGAAGCTGGGATGAGTTAGCTTACAGCTTCATCCGAAACTTCAAGGGTACCAGCAAAAGGCCTGCCTCAATCGAAGAATTGCGAGCCTGTACTCAGCGAACGGGCGAATCCATTCGCTCGTACATACTACGATGGTCCAACACAAAGAACTCCGCAACCCACATCTCCGAAGAGAGGGCCATCGACGCCTTCAGGGACGGCGTCAAGCGCCAAGACTTCAAGGAGGAACTTGGGCGCGTCAAACCCAAAACGCTCGATCACCTCATGGACATCGCCAACAGGTGGGCTGACGGAGAAGACTCCATTCACCGAGCACAATCGGAAGAAGAGGATGACTATGGTCGACGGCGAGAGCGCCGTAGCAAGAGAAGATCGCGCGTCTACGACGATCGCGACGGACCCGACATGGTCGCGGCTGGCTACGCCGATCGCCGCAACGACGCCAACCGCAACAGCGGAGGATACCGCGGAGGAAACTTCCGCGATGGAGGACGCCCAGCGCAGTCGTGGCAATGCCGCGACCGCAATAATGGACCCTCAGCATACGAAAAGCTTTCGGGTCCATGCACCATCCACTTATACATCGACAAGCAGGATGGCAAAAAGAAGGCGAGCCACATGCTCAAGGATTGCCGCGAGTTCCAGAAGCTCAGCGAAATCATGGTGCAATGAGGCAGCAAGCTCCAATCCCTGCGTTCGGAAACGCACCCGCGCCAGGTGAGATAGCGCATGGAGCTCCTCCACCGCCACCTGTAGGAGGACCGAACCAACCGGTCGCACCAGCACAGAACAACACTGGGAACGGTTATCCCCCGCCGAAAGGAGCACTGATGATCCAGAAGGGGCACCCTACGAATAGGGTGCAGAAGAAAATCACCCGACATATCAACCTGGCCGTGGCAAATCCACCGCCATCCCTGAGTACCTCAGCGGATCGGAGTCCTACATCACGTTCACTCGTTCGGATCACCCTTGCCAGATCCCTCGCCCAGGTCATGCTGCCCTGGTGCTGGAGGCGCAAATCGGAGGTTTAGAGGTGAGTCGCGTCTTCATGGACGGCGGCAGCGGCATTAACCTGATGTTCGCAAGCACTCTGGCAGCAATGCGGATCCCACAGTGCAGCCTGGAACAGTCAGACACAATGTTCCACGGCATCGTTCCAGGGAAGGGCATATTCCCCCTGGGCAAAATATGGCTCGACGTCATCTTCGGCAAGCCGGACAACTTCCGACTGGAACGACTCGAATTCGAAGTAGTGGACTGGCCATCACAGTACCATGCCATCCTCGGGCGTGTAGCATTCGCAAGGTTCCTGGCTGTCCCACACTATGCATACCTGCTACTCAAGATGCCAGGACCGAAGGGCGTCATCACAATCCACGGGAGCTTCACCCGATCGGACCAATGCGACAGAGATTTCAACAGAATCTCCCAATCATTCGGTATGCAGGAAGAGCTCCTTGGGCTCCGCGAGGTGACGGACAATGGGGCACCCCCAGTCGCACGACAAAACGCACCTGACATGTCTTTCGACTCCACGGTCAACACAAAGAAGGTGCAGGTCCACCTGACGGATGCCTCCAAGATGGCGCTGATCGCCAACGACCTCAGCCCCGCATAGGAAGGCGCGCTCGTCGAATTCCTCCGTGAGCGCTGGGAAATCTTCCCCTGGTGTCTTGCGGACATGCCAGGAGTTCCCAGGGAATTCGCCGAGCATGCACTCAACGTCTTTCCAGACACCAAGCCCGTCAAGCAGTCCATCCGAAGACTGTCCGAGCCACGAGCCGAAGCTATCGGCAAGGAAATCAACAGACTACTCACTGCAGACTTCATCAGGGAAATAAAAGAAAACGTGTGGCTTGCAAACACAGTCATGGTCCCAAAGAAGGACACGGACATCCTGCAGATGTGCGTGGATTTCACGTCGCTAAACAAGCGCTGCCCAAAGGACCACGTCCCCCTTCCTCGGATCGATCAGATCATTGATTCGACTGCAGGTTGCGAGAAACTCTCCTTCCTCGACGCCTACCCAGGCTACAACCAGATTCGACTCAAGGTTGAAGATCAGGAGAAAACGGCGTTTATCACACCGTTCGGAGTATTCTGCTACAACACAATGCCCTTCGGGCTAAAGAACGCAGGTGCCACGTACCAGCGATGCATGCAGGCCTGCCTCAAGGATCAGATCGGTCGCAACGTTCAAGTCTATGTTGACGACATAGTCATAAAAACCAGGGAGGCAAGGACACTTATCGACGATCTCCGTGAGACGTTCGACAACCTTGATCGCTACAGGATCAAGCTCAACCCCGAAAAGTGCGCCTTCAGCGTCCCATCGGGTCATCTGCTTGGGTACTTCATCTCTCAGTGAGGGATTGAGGCGAACCCGAAGAAAATCAGAGCCATCATGGCGATGGAGAAGCCGAAAAACATCAAGGGTGTCCAGCAACTCGCAGGACGAATAGCGGCATTGAGCAGATTCATCAGCCGCATGGGCGAGAAGGCCTTGCCATTCTACCAGCTGTTATGCAAGGAAGATAAGTTCGAGTGGACGCCCGAAGCCAACGATGCATTCGAAAGCCTCAAGCGGCTCCTCTCCACCTCGCCCGTCTTGGTCACGCCAAAGGAGCGCGAGCCTCTGCTGCTGTACATAGCAACCACACACCAGGTGGTCAGCACCGTACTAGTGGTCGAATGACCCGAAGAAGGCAAGACCCACGGGGTCCAGCGCCCAATCTACTACCTCAGCGAGGTACTGACACCAACAAAGCAGAGGTACCCTCACTACCAGAAGCTCGCCTACGGCGTGTTCATGATGGCTCGACGGTTGAGCCATTACTTCCAGGAGCACCAGGTGATGGTCATCAACGAGGCACCCCTGAACAGCATCCTGAATAACCTAGAAGCCACAGGACGCGTGGCCCTATGGGGCATCGAGCTATCACCCCTGGACATCATCTACGATAAGCGACTCGCAATCAAGTCTCAAGTCCTCCCGGACTTCCTCGTACATTGGATGGAGCTGCAGCTGCCAGACACCCCAGACATGTCGTAGTCATGGACCATGCACTTCGACGGCTCCAAGCGCTGGGCGGGAGCCGAGTCATCTTGACCTCCCCAGGCGATCGGATGAAATCGTCCTCCGGAGGAAATTCCGAGCCTCCAACAATGAGGCCGAATACGAAGCCCTCATCCACGGCATGAGAATGGCAAAGATCTGCGGTGCAACGCGCCTGGTCATCTACGGTGACTCCAACCTCGTCGTCCAGCAGACGATGAACGAGTGCGACGCACACGCCGAAAACATGATCCCGTACTGCGCACTCTACAACGCACTCGAAGGAGAATTCGACGGCTGCGATCTTCGGCATGTTGGAAGAGAAAGCAACGAGGAGGCCGACAGACTCGCCAACATCGGCTCCACCTGCGCAAAGGTGCCACCGGGCGTGTTCCTCGAACAGATCTGCGTGCCATCCATCAAGCAGAAATTCCCCAAGGGATCACCCGAAGAAGCAGAACACTCGGGGGATACGCTGCCCGAAGGACATGAAGGACCCGAGAAATTGGACACAGAGGTCGCCATGGTGAACCTAATGCAGGTCATGGCAGTCGAAGAAACTTGGATGCGACCATACCTCCAGTTCTCGATAAACGGAGAACTGCCTGACAGCCCGATAGATGCCCGACGCATATATCGTCGGTCAAAAGCCTTTACCATCATCAGTGGCGAGCTGTACAAGCATAGTATTACGGGTGTACTACAAAGGTGCGTCACCATCGGTGACGGGAAAGCCATCCTCCAAGATATCCACGAGGGCATCTGCGGCCATCACTCAGGCAGCTGCTCCCTTGTCGCCAAAGCTCTACGAGTCAGATTCTACTGGCCAACGGCCATGAGCGACGCAAAGGACATCGTCCGAAGATGCAATGGGTGCCAACGTTTCGCCGACAAACCGCACACACCCGGGTCAGAGCTCAGACCCATACATATAGCCTGGCCCTTTGCTCAATGGGGCCTCGACATGATCGGCAAACTGCCAAAGTCCTCGAAAGGGGGACACGTTTACCTCCTGGTCGCAGTTGACAAATTCACCAAGTGGGTCGAGGCCATGCCCGTCACCAACCAAAAAGGAAAAAACGCCATCAAGTTCTTCGATCCATTGTCTACAGGTTCGGCGTACCGCACAGCATCATCACCGACAATGGATCGAACTTTATTTGCAAGGAGTTCCAGGACTTCTGCGAAGGCCTCGGGATCAACATCACGTACGCCTCAGTGGCACACCCGCAAACAAACAGGCAAGTGGAAAAGGCCAACGGCCTAATCGGCGTTGGTATCAAGAAGCGCCTCATGAGTCCACTCGAATGGAAAGCTGGAGCCTGGACGAAAGAACTACCATCCGTACTGTGGAGCTTACGGACTACGCCAAACAGCTCCAACGGCTACACGCTGTTCTTCATGGTACACGGAGCCGAGGCCGTGCTACCAGCCGAAGTATGCCACCAGGCCCCTCGGGTCGTCGCTTACAGCGAAGCTGAATCCACGGCTGCACTCGAAGATGCCGTCGACACACTCGACGAAGCAAGAGACGTAGCGGCAGCTCGATCGGCGGTGTACCAGCAGAGTATCCGCAACTACCACAGCCGCCGGCTACGCCCAAGGTCTTTCATCGAAGGAGACCTCGTCTTGCGACTCAAGCAAGAGCGACCGAAGAAATTCGAGTCGCCATGGGAAGGACCCTACATCATCACCGAAGTCATCCCAGGTGGCGCCTATCGCCTCAAGCACGTGGAGTCTAGAGTCGCATACTCCAACCCATGGAACATCGCACACTTACGGAGATTCTACCCATAGTTACCTACCCCTTTACTTTCAATAAGGCTTTTCATCCAAGGCTATTCAGCCGAACAATGTACTTCCTCCATTACGATATAAATAAAGCTAAGTGTCTTGCCCCAAAATTTCGTTTCGTTATTTGCAACTTTACTTTATGCTACCAACGCACTCAGGGGCTCCCCCACCTCACGATTTCATCGACTGAGAATCACACGTGTACACCCTGAGTAGCTGACAATGTCAGGCAAACGAAAAGGACACATACTCAAACAAAGCACTGCGTGCTCACAATAAACATAAACCTTTATAACACAGGGCACAACACGCCCAGTCGAAATATACAAATTTTACATCTTCCTCTTTTACAGGTACTACCTATTCTGAAGAATCACTTGAGCACGCTGCTCAAACAAATCTACTACCTGTCCGGCATACTGCCTTACAGCCGCGTAATGCGGACGCATATCCCACTCGCCACCATCCGGCCGAAGAGGTGGCCCATCTGCTACAACAGACAAATCTACATCAGGCCGGTGCAGCCTCACAAGGGACAAAGAAGCCTTCACGCCCGCTACGAGCTGTTGCCGCACCAACTCCTTGACATTGATCACGCTTCGAAACTTCGTAGAAGACCCGCAAGGCTTGTTGGCACAGCATCCAATGGAAACATGACATGCAACACCGAGGCAAGCGACGTCTGCACCTGACGAAGCACCCGCGAAACCTGGTGCACACGATCCTGCACTGTCGCCAGAGCCATGGCGCGGTCACGATCCATCCAGAAGAAGCCGCCAGCCTCCATGTCCTTTTGAGTCAAGCAATTGACCCGAACAGCGACACGCTCCTTCTCTTCCCTCGGAGCAAGGTTCGCACCTGCGACAATTGCACAAAATAAGAGGCAAGGCCAGCAGGCTCATTCGAAGAACTGAGTTGCAGCTCGAAACAAAGAACAACTTACATTGAAGCTGCTCAGACAGCCGAAGCAGTTCCTCCATCAAGTACTCCTCTCTGGCTACACCGCGATCCGCCTTGGACTTCCAAACATCGGCGTGACCTCGCAACCCAAGCAGTTCCCTCTCAAGACTACGAACACGGTCCCGAAGAAAAGCGAGTTGCGAGGAATCATCCAAGGATGGACGCAGCTGCGCTGCAGGCGAGGTGTCAACGGGGTCAGCACCCGAAGGAACCTAGCATAGCAGAAAAGCAAAGGACATAAACATTCAGACAGAGAAGAGCACAACTCAGAAGAGTTCATTAAGCATATAAAGGCCACTACGTGGCACAATGATTGCGTTCCTCACAAATATTTACAAGAAAAGAAGACTACAAACTATCCTACATCTACAACGCCTAACACGCGGCACCCTGAGTAGCATCGGAGCCGGATTGCCTCGTCTTGGCCTCCCCTGTTGCCGCAGCGCATACTCAGACAGCAGATCAATGAGATTTGGTCCATATAACGCACGGCGAGCGAATAAAGCAAGCTACCTCGGATCCATCGCGGTCGTCGGCATCCGGAGGTGATCGGGAAGATCGGCTCCGCTCTAGCCGCCAAAGCCGCCGCCCGGACGGACGCCGATGCCCGCTTTGCGCTTATGCGCTGCAGCGCCGGTGACAAGGCCTCCATGAGCGTCAACATCATCAAGGGCCGCGCCCTTAGGGACAAGATCCTTGTAGAAGCGGCCAAGGACTTCCTTCGCCTTGGCAAGGGAGCCGACAACGGTGCTGCAGCGATATTCGACCGCTGCAGTAGCATCATCTAGAGCACTCCCGTGCTCCAGAGCGCCGCGGTCAAACTCGATGCCTGCGGCATCTGAGGCAAAACAAAAAGAGAAGACTGAGGACAGTAGCATAGAAGAAAGGCAAGAAAATGAAAATACAGAAGAAAAAATAAGGTACTCACCCGAAACATCCTTGGCAGCAGCCATGAGCTTGTCGGCCACCTCTCTTTCACGCGCAGTCGCAGCCATGGTAAGCTGCTCCTCGCGGTCCGTAGCCTCCTGCTGCAGACGCTCCTTAGCTTCGGCTGCCTTGGCCAGCTCCAGGCGCTCGCCGCATCGGCGTCCTCAGCCTTCTTCTCCGATTGACCAAGGCTCTTCTTGAGAGCGTCGATCTCATGGAGAGAAGTATTATGCTCCTCTGCATTTCAAAACAATCAAACATCAGAAAGCAGGACAGAAATAAAGGAAAGAAGCACCCAAAGTATACGGGTACCTTGAAGCTGTTGGAGGTTGGCCTCCAGCACCAGGCGTTCCTGCACCAGCCGCTTGGCTTCCTGCACAAAAGGCTGCAGGAAGAAGAACCACCATTCGAAAGGACTGGGGCTCAACAATGAGAAAGCTGAAGAAAACGACTCACACGAAAACACTTGGGGGCTCCCCCCGAGACTCGAAGAACAAACTAAGAGAACTCTTTTACACATACTCGGGGGCTACCCCAGTGATAGACGACTTACATGATCCAACGGTGATGCTGAAGGCCCGCTGGCGAAATTCTGAGGCGCAACCACCTGCACCTCCTGCAGAGGAGGGTTCGGAGCAACGCCCCCCCCCCCGAAGTTGCCACCGTCTGAGGAGGAGGAGACGCAACCTTTGACTCTCCCATCATCTCCCGAGCACCATCGCTGGAGGATTCGTGGGAGGAGTGCCTGCACACGAAATATTTAGCACAAGAACAAAAATTCAATAGTAGAAAGACAACAGTATAAAGGAAACTTACGAGTCCAGCGAGCTCAGGTCGAAGACAGGAGGAGTCCTTCGGGCTCTCTTCTCCCCCTTCTTCTCTTCCTTCTTCTCTTCCTTCTTATCTTCCTTCTTTTCTTCCTTCTTCCACTTCGCTGACGGGTGCGGCGCTAAAGCCTGCACATGAATGGCAGGAATGGGAGAGGAAGAGCCTGCATGCCCGTCACTGTGACGCTCAAGGCACAGAGGGTTTCTGGGAGTCGGAGGAGTCGAGGCATCCGAAGACTCGCTGGAGCTCCGTGATTGTTTGCGCGTATGGTCCTCGCTCGACTCGTCGGCATCCTCCGCCAGAGATCGCGCCGACGGCAGCTCGGACACGGAATCCACCACGTCATTATCCGGGGCATTCGAATATTTTTCAGGCAATGGCAGTACCATGCCTGGAACCTTGAAGCTCTGCAAAACCATAAGGGACTTTGTTAGCAAACAAAGGAAAATAAATACACAGTCGATGAAAAGCGCTACACGCACAATCTACACCTGTGGAACAGCCAACGCCGAAGAAAACGGCGGAGTCAGCGACTTCCCTGGGATTTTCTCTCCGGCCTTGAACTTCAGCAGCGACCGAAGGGACCTGTCAAGATCCCCCTCGGAGATTTTCTCAGCCAAAACCCTCGTCGGATCACGCCGCCCAGAATAAAGAAACATCGGGTGCGCCCTAGCCTGGAGAGGCTGCACCCGACGCTCGAGAAACATGCGGATGATATCCACGCCGTTCACTTCCTTCTCCGGAATCAACTGGAGATCCTCCACCCGACGGTAAAGGTCCTCTATCTCCGCCTCCTCGCCATCCAAGATCTTGTTTTTCCAAGACCTTTTTGGCTCAATCTTTTGGGAGGGGTCAAAAGGAACAAGACCAAAATCTTTCCCAGGCACTACGGAGTCGCGGATATAAAACCATCACCTCCACCAGTACTGGACAGATTCGGACATGGAAAAGGAAAAGAAAAGAAGATTGGGACTGAGGGAGATGATGCAACCCCCAATGGGATAAACACCATCCAAACCAGACTGCCTCTTCACGGAATAAAGTTTCTGGAAGAGGCCAAAGTGTGGCTCAATGCCGAGCTAGCACTCGCAGAAAGTGATGAAACAAGCAATGTGAAGAAAAGAATTGGGCGAAAGATGATGAAGCTGGATGCCATAGAGAAAGAGCAGTCCACGGAGGAAGTTGTAGACTGGAAAGGAAAACCCACGCATAACGAAGGCGAGAAACATAACCCGATACCCAGCTGGGGGACGGGGGATTACCTCGTTGCCGGGGAGTCTGACGGCCTCCCTATTCTGCGGGATCAAGCCCCGCTCGCGAAGTTTGCGGAGATCACTCTCCCGCGTCTCTGATCGCCGCCAACCACCGTCGGTGACACAGATAGCGATGGCGCTTTTCTTTCCTCCGGTGGTGCTGGTACCAACCGCAGATGATGACTTCCTTGATTTCCCCTTCGCGCTACGGCGACGCCGGCAGTGAGAGCGCAGAAGGGAAGATGGAAATGTGGAAGGAAACTCCAGTGCGCAGCAAGAATCGATGGAGCACAAGGAGGCAGTGAAAACAAGAACTGATGCGGTGAAAACAAACTGCAACTTTCCCCAATGATTATAACGACGAGGACGATGCACGGTAGCCGTCCATCCAGAAGACCTAACGCCAACGGCAGATCTGTCCATACACGTGTCAGCATCACAACGAACCGTCGTTACCACGTCGTCCACTACGCATGGTCAATTCAAGGTCAGCAAGTGGGACCCATATTCGTCCAGTCAAGTCATCTCTGGCGCAATAGACGCTTGAGGTCATTGGTCGTCAGCACTGAGGTCATTGATCGTCAGCACTGATGTCATCAAAAAGCTATACTAGCAACAACTACAAGTTCTTCGGCTTCAAAGCTAAGAGTACTCACTCGAATCTACGATCCGACTAAATACTCGGGGGATACTCCTATTAGGAGCTCTGGTCGCGCACCCGAAGTATGACTACGAACTATTTCTTTGAGTCCTACGTCGAGTCTGCGAATACACTACGGACTCGGGGGCTACTCCCATAGGGAGGACGGATTTAAGCATCTAAATTTTTTTGTGTTCTACGGACTTAACAACTGAATAATGTTTGAACTAAAGTCTCCGCTCGAGTCTACGACTCGAACAGACACTCGGGGGCTACTCCCATAGGGAGCGCTGGTCGCGCACCCTATGAATTCTTCGACTGCGATCTTTCGGATCAGCATGCAAAAACTTTTCGGCCATTCTGCCCCAACAAAACGCTGAGTGAGCAACGATCTCCTTGGCCACCCGAAACGCCTCCGCGGTGACAAACATTCGGATGCTGTGTCTGCGACACAAAGATAAGACCTACAGATATCATCTGATGGCCTGGCAACCCACACGACTTCGCTCTGCTAAGTATGAACCCGTGCCAATAGGCGCGATGAAAAATCCCGACGAACGCGTTTGGGACATCAATTAAATTCACTGGAATTCCACTCCTGTAAGTCCTCCGCGACCTGAGTCGAATTAGGCCAGCATATGTTCCAGTTTCGAGTTGAGGGACTCGAACCTGGGGAAGATCATGTTGTTTCGTCCTAAGACAGTTAACTGACCCTGATCCGTCGGGTGAGTCAGGCACACGCATCAACAATACCTACACATGAACTATTGAAATACATAGTTGCACCCGAAAGATTGAAGAGTCCTCAGCCGAACCTACGATTCGACTGATCACTCGGGGGCTACTGACATGGTTACACCCCGCGGGTGCATGATCTCAGCATACCTAGTCCAGCCCAAGGAAGGCCCACGGCAAATGTACGTCATCCCATGAAGACTTTCGGGTGGCCCAGGCCCATGATGCCTTCGGATCCTTGGAGAGCAAGACTAGAGTAGATAGGAAATTTAAAGGGGTAAAACCCTAGAACCTGTAACCGACTAGGTCTATGCCCGGGACCTGCCTAAGTCTATATAAAGCCCAGGAGGGCATGACCTAGATCTCTCGACTCATACTTTCGCATACACACCTCCACGCCAGATTGCATCTGCGCACCCCTGTAACCTTCAGTTCCGCCGTAATCAAGAGCAGACAAGAAGGAGTAGGGTTTTCCCTCCGAGGGCCTGAACCTGGGTAAACTTTGTGTCCCCGTGTTGCTTGTTTGCTAACCGTTCCACGATCTCCAGCATCCCTGTGGCATCCCGCAAAACCACTACAAGAAAATCGCGTTGAATTTGTGCATTGCATCGCCATCAACATGCATTGTTTGACTGCATTATTTGAAAAGCCCAGTTTTGATTTGTACCAAACCCCTCTTATTTTCTAACACAAAACCTCGGTCGCATCGGACATTTTATTTTGTTTAAAAACTATTTTGCAAAGTGGTTTGTTTAATTAGAACGGGACCAAACAAACACAAATAATAAAACCAGCCCCCCCAAATCCTAGTCCCACCAAAATCTACCCTACCCACCACTCTCAGCTCGCCACCTCACCCTCTCACCCAAAACCTACCCACCCTGCCACCTCAGCTATCCACCTCTTTCCCACCTCTCTTTCTCTCTTTTCTCACCTGCAGCCTCTCTACCCCTCTCTCTTTTTCCCCCCAGGCCCACCGCCCTGTCCCGCGGGACCCCCCCCAAGCCCACGTCGCAGCCAACCCTCTCCCTCACGCGCGCAGCACACACACGCCCCCGCTGCCGTCCGGGCCCCGCCGCAGTGGCCCCACGCGGCAGACACACACCGCACACACGCACGCGACACGCCCCCACTCCCGCCGGCCCCACCACACACCCCACCTCTCCCCCTGTTCCTCTTCAACCTCCTCTCCCTCTGCCCGCGTGCTCCCTCGCCCCGCCTAGCTCGCTCGCCGGCGACAGCCCGCCGCCGCTCCCCTCTCCCTCTCTTCCTTCGCCGGCGCTCCACCCCACCGCTCCACCCCGACGCAGCCACCTTCCCCGCGCTCGCCGGCTGTGCCGGCAACCGCTCCTCCGCGGCGCCTCCCGCGCGAGCCCGCCACCGCCCAGCCTCCGCTCGCCTTCCTCCCACGCCAGCCCGCGTCCTCACCTCCTCTCGCCCCGTCGGCCCTACCCGCCGGGCCTCGCCCCGCCGCCGGAACCCTCCCAGCAGCACCTGCCCGCCACCGCCCGCCGCTCCTTCGCCCGGCTGCTCACCTAGAGCTCGCCCCATCCAGTGCCGTCGCGCCACCTCCCTCTTCCGCTCCACCGCCCCATGAGACTCCTCCATGGCGACCACCGCCACCAACCTCCGCTCCCCTAGCCGCCTAGCTCGCCGCCCGGGGAACGCGCCATCCCCAGCCGTCTCCGCCCTTTGCCCGTCCGCCGCGAGGCTCTCCCCGCCCCTGCTCCCCTCGGCGTCCGCAGTGCCCGCTCCACCGTCGCCCAGCGCTTCGCTGGCGAGGCCGCCCCAGCGTGCTCCTCCGCCTTCCGCCCGGCCCCTGAGTCCTCCGTCGCTGACCCGTCGCCCCGCCTGCGCCGCATCTCGCCGCCCGACCTCCACGGGTCCCCTGAGCAGCTCCGGCCACGACGCCCGCCCGCGCCTTCACCTCGCCAGACCACCTGAGCCGCCGAGGAACCGCCTCCCTCATGGTGACCAGCTCGTCCCGATGCCTCGAGCTCGTTGAGCGTGCGGTCGCCGGAGAAGGGCGCCTCGCGCCGTTCGACCCCAACCCGTGGGCCCGAGCCGCCAAGTTCGCCTTGAGCCCGGGGCGAACCTCGCCAAGTCTTCCGAGGCCCAGACCTCGACAACATGACCGGCGAGCAGCACAAGATGGACCACCGACGAGATATACCCGATCTTCACAGAGCCTAGGCCGAGACCCCGGACCCGTCGATCATCTACATAAACGCGAAGCCGTTCCAAGTCTTCCGAGGACCTCGCCAAGTTCTCTTGAAGAGTTGTGCACCAAGCCTCGCCAAGGCACATGTGCCTATTCAAGATCGTCAACAGGACCCGAAGATCGAACCGGACATATCAAGTTCTTGACCGGAGGTCGCAGGCGACAAGTTCTTCTTTCAGACGCCAAGACCGACCCGATGCAGTACCGACAAAGGCCCTCAAGCGGCAAGACCGACCCGTGGGACCGGCAAGACCTTGCGATGACAAGAACGACCGGAAGATTCGATCGTCCCGTTCGAGAACCCGGATGCGACAAGACCCTAACCCGAGTCCGAGCGATCCCCGAGGCCGTCGAACCCTGGACCCCGAGACCGACCCCGAACCCCGAACCCCGGAAACCAAGATCGTCGAGCCCCCTCAATGTGTGAACCCCTTTCCGAAAACCCTATTTTATAACATCATAACAACTTGTTGCATGTTTAATTGTCATCTCGCATGCATATCATGTGGTTTGGGGCTTTATGCCGATTCACCTAATAATTAAATATGGGGCCCATATGCGGACAAATCTAGCCTTATATTGGCCTCATTTAAACATGTGTAGCGAACCGGTTCCATCTGTTGTCTTGCTAAACAACATTTAATTTGCGGGGTAGATGAATAACTTGAACCATTTAATTAATTGTCGGGACCCCGGTTCCGCTTAATCTTGACCTAATTGCATCGCACCTTTGCCATGCATCATACTTGCATCATGCCGATCTTACGCCGTGTATTAAATATTGCATCCGGTGTTTCTTCTAGTGTTTTGCTTCTTCGCGGATAAGGCCATTGAGTTGATGTGAGCTACGCCCCGATCTTCGGATGAACCCTTCAACAATGTTTTCAGGCGAGCATCTCCCCCCTTTCTACCTATCTTACTTTTATAGTCTTTATTCCCTCCTGTTGATCTATTGCTATCTGTGTTGCGATGCTTTAGTTCCGTACCCATGATATACCGTGCAACCCTATATTGCCTTGGACACCCTATTACATTGTTTGGTAGATAGTTGGACTTGCGTCGTAGTTGCTTGCTCAAGTCTTGATGTGTGTCGTCATATGCCACAGTTGCTGATGTATTGCCGCATGTTGATGTGGAGATGATCCTAGTTTTACTTTTCATCACTTCAATTTCTGTTTAACAACTAAAATTGAATAAGCAGAGGCATCGGTGGGTGATAGATAATATTTGGTTTCGAGCACTTGTGTCCCGTAAGACCCGAGTACTTGATACTGTTCCTTGATTTATCGCGCTATCCACATCCGGGAGGTATATGGGACCCCCACGAGCGAGCTTGATTCGGTCTTATTTCTAGGGGCCACAAACTAGTTTGAGGTTTTATTTACGATCTGTACTTATGCCATGCTACTTTACGTATTTAATTTGTGCGAGGAGCACCTTTGTCTTGTTAGGATCGGACACGATTCATGGTGTCGACAAGCCCAGCCACACTTTCGGGTTCCCAGTCATTCACAGCCATATACCCAAACCTTGAGCCCGTCTCGGAGTCAGCTGGCTTCGTTGCGGGATCTACTTAAGGGGTGGCCCCCTGAAATAATTCTGAATCCTGTGATTGTTCAGTCGTGAAAGCCTCGTTGGGTTTTGATTTGGTTTTTCCGAGGTTGATCGAGCGTGTGTTGCTATTGGTGCACCCCGGCCGGGTAAAACTTTCTGAAAGCCGTGTCATGGATATGGACGACTTGGAGCGATATCTCGATCATAGACAAGCATAACTAAAGTTTGCTATAAATTTGACTTATAATGACTAGTAATCAGCTTCACTATAATGGAATGGCTAATTAATACTGCCCACAATTGCTTGTTTGTTTGTCGCGACAAATGTATCGACTAGTAAGTATTGCAACTTCAACGAATTGGCTGAATAAAAGTACCAACAACTCCGGGTTTATGGGTTATCTCATGTTAAAATGTCGACTAGTAAGTGCTGCCACTATAATGGAATGATTAACTAAAAGTGCCTTGCTTACTTTATCGGACGATTATCTAAACTTGACTAGTAAAGTGCCGCAACTATAAGCGAATAAGTAAAACGCCAGCGGTGTGAGTTCCTCGGTTGACTTCCTCGTTTGGTCTCGAGGAAATACCAGGATGGGTTTGTTTGGTGTTAGCTTGTGTTAGATCCGGATAGGTCATTTCTCACCCCTCGATAACGCCCGGTTGTATCGAGTCTCTATAGGTTGTTCGGTGCATCTGCTGCCGCTCGATCCACCATACCTATGTAGGCGAGGACCGAATTCTAGCCTCGCCGTGTCTTGGCCTCGATCTTGACGCTCCTTCTTTTTCCTTTGCCCTTTGTCGGCACCCTTTTGTTTAAGCAGGTTTTGAGATCGGCGCCGTTAGCGAGGTTACCCTTCCGGCTTGGCGGCAGGGTTATGGGCGCCATTGGTTATTCTTGGGCTCTTAGCCCCATTTGCATCTTGTCCGTAGTAGGACGCTCTATCGTTTTCAAGGTGATTTGGATCTTTGTATATTATCTGTATTCTTGACTCTTTGAGTCATTGTTATATATCTGCTACGTGGGTCCCATCGAGGACTGTTGTGTAATGTTATTACCGTTTTCCACCCGCACGAAAGTGCTGGTGAGCACCTTTGAATCGTTTCTATGCGGGTTTGGCGGGTTCGCTAAAACTTGCATAGGTCCGATTCGAGGTGTTCTGAGTGGTATCAGAGCTCAGCTGTTGCGATACCCCACAAGTCCAGCCTGTAGGATAACCTAGCTAACGGCCGAAGTAGAGTGTCAAGACTATTTTGCAAAATCGGTTGGATAGTTCTGATTAGGTCTGATTTTACTCCTTACCCTCTGCAATTCTCCTCTTACCTCGACGTGTTTTGAATCTGCTCTCTTCTCTCTCTTGAGTCCGAGAATTCTCGGTTGGGTTTCGTCGTACCTTGAGGCTTCGCTTTCTCCCTTTTGTAGCGGAGATGCTACGATCGTCAATCGCAACTCGTTTGTACCCTTCATCCAATCTCTTGTTCTTGAGCTCTTTGTCCATATGTGTCCCTTCTTTGGATATCGATGTCGTTGAAAAACATATGAGAAGGACGAGCTTTGGTGAAGTTGGAGTATACCTTGAGCATGTGTTGTTCATGCCAATGGAACCATCGCGAACCTAATCATTGTGTCTTTCATGCGACTGCTGGCATCATTCCTTTGTTAGGATACCGCCTATGAAGATCTTGATCTAAATCTCGAGATGAGTTGCCCGATTCTCCTACCCATGTATAGAGTTGATAGTTGGGTCCGGGATGGACTGATCACCCTACCCGACTCTTCTTGCTCTCGTACTTGAACTGGTGGATCAATGTAACTTTTCCCTCTTCTAATGGAAGTTAGAGGTGGCCTTATCGTTTGATACCTCTACCTTCGTCCTTTGTTTCTCCGGAGTGTTCTCTCGACGATCAGGAACAACGACCCTTTGTTGGTGGTGTCGCCGATTCCCAGATGAAGAAGGGACCCTCGTTAGTGGTGTCGCGAAGATCTACATGATGCGAGAAGATTCAGATCACCGACCCTTCCTTCTGGTACCATGAGGCGGATCTCGAGGGCGAGATCCATTGTTAGTGGTGTCGAATTGTGGCATCCCGCAAAACCACTACTAGAAAATCGCGTTGAATTTGTGCATTGCATCGCCATCAACATGCAATGTTTGACTGCATTATTTGAAAAGCCCAGTTTTGATTTGTACCAAACCCCTCTTATTTTCTAACACAAAACCTCGGTCGCATCGGACATTTTATTTTGTTTAAAAACTATTTTGCAAAGTGGTTTGTTTAATTAGAACGGGACCAAACAAACACAAATAATAAAACCAGCCCCCCCAAATCCTAGTCCCACCAAAATCTACCCTACCCACCACTCTCAGCTCGCCACCTCACCCTCTCACCCAAAACCTACCCACCCTGCCACCTCAGCTATCCACCTCTTTCCCACCTCTCTTTCTCTCTTTTCTCACCTGCAGCCTCTCTACCCCTCTCTCTTTTTCCCCCCAGGCCCACCGCCCTGTCCCGCGGGACCCCCCCCCCCCAAGCCCACGTCGCAGCCAACCCTCTCCCTCACGCCAAGACACCACGCCCGCTGCCGTCTGGCCCCGCGTGGCCCCGCAGCGACACACACCGCACACACGCACGCGACACGCCCCCACTCCCGCCGGCCCCACCACACACCCCACCTACCGCACGCTTCCCCCTGTTCCTCTTCAACCTCCTCTCCCTCTGCCCGCGTGCTCCCTCGCCCCGCCTAGCTCGCTCGCCGGCGACAGCCCGCCGCCGCTCCCCTCTCCCTCTCTTCCTTCGCCGGCGCTCCACCCCACCGCTCCACCCCGACGCAGCCACCTTCCCAGCTGTGCCGGGTGGCAACCGCTCTCCATGGCGCCTCCAGCTTGAGCCCGCCACCGCCCAGCCTCCGCTCGCCTTCCTCCCCCGCCACCGCGCCCGCGTCCCTCACCCCTCGCCCGCGTCGGCCTACCCGCCGGGCGCCGCCGCCGCCGCGGAACCCTCCCAGCCTGCACTGCCGCCTTGTCGCCGTCGCCCGGCGCTGCTCACCCAAGAGCTCGCCTCCAAGAGTCGCCGCGCCACCCTCCTCTTCCGCTCCACCGCCTCATGAGACTCCCTCATGGCGACCACCGCCACCAACCTCCGCCCCTAGCCCGCCAAGCCGCCAGCGACCCGGGACGCCAGCCATCCCCAGCCGTCCGCCGCCTCTGCCCCAAGACGCGAGGCTCTCCCCTGCCCTGCTCTCCTCGGCGTCCGCAGCAGCCGCTCCACTGCCGCCTGGCAAGGCCCGCCGAGGCCGCCATGTGCTCCTCCGCCTTCCGCTGCCCCGCCCAGTCCTCCGTCGCTGACCCGTCGCCCGCCGCTGCGCCACATCTCGCCGCCCGCTGACCTCCACGGGTCCCCTGCGAGCATCTCCGGCCACGACCTGCCCGCCAGCGCCTTCACCTCGCCAGACCACCGCGGAGCCGCGAAACCGCCTCCCTCATGGTGACCAGCTGCCCCGATGCCTGAGCTCGTTGAGCGTGCGGTCGCCCGGGAGAAGGACGCCTCCGCGCTCGACCCCAACCCGTGGCCCGAGCCGCCAAGTTCTGCCTTCGGGCCGAACCGAACCTCGCCAAGTCTTCCGAGGCCCGGACCTCGACGACAACATGACCGGTGAGCAGCACAAGATGGACCACCGACGAGATATACCCGATCTTCACGGAGCCTAGACGCCGAGACCCACGGACCCGTCGATCATCTACATAAACGCCGCCGTTCCAAGTCTTCGAGGACCTCGCCAAGTTCTCTTGAAGAGTTGTGCACAAGCCAAGGCACATGTGCCTATTCAAGATCGTCAACAGGGACCCCGAAGATCGAAACCAGACATATCAAGTTCTTCGACCCGGAGGTCGCAGACGCGACAAGTTCTTCTTTCAGGACGCCAAGACCGACCGGTACGCGGTACCGACAAGGCCCTCGCAACGGCAAGACCGACCCGGGACCCGCAAGACCTTCGCGATGACAAGAACGCACCGACCGGAAGATTCGATGCGTCCGTTCGAGAACCCGGATGCGACAAGACCCTAACCGAGTCCGAGAACGATCCCGAGGCCGAGGCCGAACCTGGACCCGAGACCGACCAACCCGAACCCGGAAACCAAGATCGTCGAGCCCCTCAATGTGTGAACCCTTCAAAACCCTATTTTATAACATCATAACAACTTGTTGCATGTTTAATTGTCATCTCGCATGCATATCATGTGGTTTGGGGCTTTATGCCGATTCACCTAATAATTAAATATGGGGCCCATATGCGGACAAATCTAGCCTTATATTGGCCTCATTTAAACATGTGTAGCGAACCGGTTCCATCTGTTGTCTTGCTAAACAACATTTAATTTGCGGGGTAGATGAATAACTTGAACCATTTAATTAATTGTCGGGACCCCGGTTCCGCTTAATCTTGACCTAATTGCATCGCACCTTTGCCATGCCATGCATCATACTTGCATCATGCCGATCTTCTGCCGTGTATTAAATATTGCATCCGGTGTTTCTTCTAGTGTTTTGCTTCTTCGCGGATAAGGCCGTTGAGTTGATGTGAGCTACGCCCCGATCTTCGGATGAACCCTTCAACAATGTTTTCAGGCGAGCATCTCCCCCCTTTCTACCTATCTTACTTTTATAGTCTTTATTCCCTCCTGTTGATCTATTGCTATCTGTGTTGCGATGCTTTAGTTCCGTACCCGTGATATACCGTGCAGCCCTATATTGCCTTGGACACACCCTATTACCTGTTGTTTGGTAGATAGTTGGACTTGCGCGTCGTAGTTGCTTGCTCAAGTGCTGATGTGTGTCGTCATATGCCACAGTTGCTGATGTATTGCCGCATGTTGATGTGGAGATGATCCTAGTTTTACTTTTCATCACTTCAATTTCTGTTTAACAACTAAAATTGAATAAGCAGAGGCATCGGTGGGTGATAGATAATATTTGGTTTCCGAACGCCCACTTGTGTCCCGTAAGACCCCGAGTACTTGATACCTGTTCCTTGATTTATCGCGCTATCCACATCCGGGAGGTATATGGGACCCCCCTGAGCCAGAGCTTGATTCAGTCTTATTTCTAGGGGCCACAAACTAGTTTGAGGTTTTATTTACGATCCTGTACTTATGCCATGCTACTTTCAGTATTTAATTTGTGCGAGGAGCACATCATCATTTAGGATCGGGACACGATTCATGGTGTCGACAAGCCCAGCCACACTTTCGGGTTCCCGATCGTTCACCAGTATACCCAAACCTTGAGCCCGTCTCGGAGTCAGCTGGCTTCGTTGCGGGATCTACTTAAGGGGTGGCCCCCTGAAATAATTCTGAATCCTGTGATTGTTCAGTCGTGAAAGCCTCGTTGGGTTTTGATTTGGTTTTTCCGAGGTTGATCGAGCGTGTGTTGCTATTGGTGCACCCCGGCCGGGTAAAACTTTCTGAAAGCCGTGTCCGCGGATATGGACGACTTGGAGCACAGTATCTCGATCATAGACAAGCATAACTAAAGTTTACTGCTATAAATTTGACTTATAATGACTAGTAATCAGCTTCACTATAATGGAATGGCTAATTAATACTGCCCACAATTGCTTGTTTGTTTGTCGCTTGCGACAAATGTATCTGACTAGTAAGTATTGCAACTACAACGAATTGGCTGAATAAAAGTACCAACAACTACTGGGTTTATGGGTTATCTCATGTTAAAAGTATCTGACTAGTAAGTGCTGCCACTATAACGGAATGATTAACTAAAAGTGCCCACTGCTTACTTTATCAGGACGATTATCTAAACTTGACTAGTAAAGTGCCGCAACTATAACTGAATAAGTAAAACTGCCAACGGTGTGAGTTCCTCGGTTGACTTCCTCGTTTGGTCTCGAGGGGGAAATACCAGGATGGGTTTGTTTGGTGTTAGCTTCAGGTTAGATCCGGATAGGTCATTTCTCACCCCCTCTGATAACCGCCAGTTGTATCGAGTCTCTATAGGTTGTTCAGTGCATGCTGCCGCCGCTTCGATCCACCATACCTATGTGGCGAGGACCGCCGAATTCTAGCCTCGCCGTGCTTGGCCTCGATCGACACTCCTTCTTTTCCTTTGCCCTTTGTCGGCACCCTTTTGTTTAAGCAGTTTTGAGATCGACGCCGTTAGAGGGTTACCCTTCCGGCTTGGGCAGGGTTATGGACGCCATTGGTTATTCTTCAGGGCTCTTAGCCCCATTTGCATCTTGTCCGTAGTCGGACGCTCTATCGTTTTCAAGGTGATTTGGATCTTTGTATATTATATCTGTATTCTTGACTCTTTGAGTCGCTGTTATATATATCTGTTCTGTGGGTCCCATCGAGGACTGTTGTGTAATGTTATTACTTCGTTTTCCACCCGCACGAAAGTGCCTGGTGGGCACCTTTGAATCGTTTCTATGCGGGTTTGGCGGGTTTCGCTAAAACTTGCATAGG
Organism: Avena longiglumis; assembly: GCA_030063025.1. Classification (NCBI taxonomy): domain Eukaryota; kingdom Viridiplantae; phylum Streptophyta; class Magnoliopsida; order Poales; family Poaceae; genus Avena; species Avena longiglumis. Next base: position 302,873,297 of record CP125978.1, read on the forward strand.
TCCGATTCTGAGGGTGTTACAATCCCCATCTTCTCCAAAACCCAAGTCCATAACAATGGGCATTGACGAGATCAAACCTAGTCAATACTAGAGTTTTCGCAAATACTTTTCATCTTTAAAATAGTTTTCACAAGTACTAGACTCAACATCGACCAATAGCAAGGTTTTCCTACGGTCATTACTACTCTGATACCAAAACCTATGACACCCCCGGGATCAGGACTAACCAAATCTCAAACCACCGTCTGACATAAGCTTAACCTTGAGCTTGAGGATATCCAGTGAAGAATCGGTAACACAACAGTGACCCTATGACAAAAAAATTATTACAGCAAACTCATAACTGAGCGAAGAGACAAATTATTACAAGCAGAGGTCACTGGCCACAAACATTAAACAACCTAAGGAGAATTATTCTATTAAGTATAGCAAACTTAACAAATTACCTAAGAGGCCTGAAGCATAACTATGACATCCCAACCCATAGATTCCAGGCTGCCGTCCAGGAACCCCAAGCTACTTTTCGGTGTTGATGACGTACCAAACTCGTCTTTAGGGGGAACAATTACTCTGCTACAAGAGTATTAACAAAGTAAGGGTGATTACAGGGTGTACTCCGCAATAATTATGGCTGGTGGATTCTTTTGCATAAATCCATATTTGCTTATAAAACAAGAGGGAGTAGAAGCTCATCTAATCAGATCATTTTAAAAGGGGATAAGAGAGCAACATATCCAAAATATTTATCATCATATTTTATATCCACAAAGTCATCATCATGTGAATCTCAACTAGGATCACCCCCTCGTACCCATGAGGAAGCATCCTTAAGCACACGTTGATCTGCCAAGTTTTACGATTAGGTTCATGTTCTCTATGGTCTTTTCGAAAATATTTAACCTGAGGGTGTACAACCCCTTTTTTTTTTTTTTTTTTTTGAAATTGAAATTTATATCCGCTTCCGCGACACGCCAGTGCGCCACAGCGCATCGCAAATCACTTCGCACGTATGGCAACTTTCATGCCGCGCGCAGCGCCACTTCGCCGCGCGCCCATTTTGATGCGGCGCCACGGCGGTGATAGATAGCGCGCAGCGAGGCCCGTGGCGCACCGCAGCTATGCCTACCGTTTTTTCGCACGCGAATGGCGTTTTTCTAGTAGTGCAACTTTACCCACACGTAGTAACCTTCTTTTAATTCCACAAGATTAGCCCTCTTCCTTGGAAGGCTGGCAAAGGGTGGTTAGAGACGACCTTTACCTTGCTTCCACCGAGACCAGGAGTCAGGCCCTAAGGATGGTTCCACCGTAAAGGTTCAAATCCGGAAGCCGGTCCCTAGAGATGTGAGGCGAGGTTGGTTTACTAGGGGTGCTATATACCCCAAGCAACCCGGTCCACGCTTCCCTACCTGTTATGAATGCACCTCCTTCACCGCCTTCGAGAAGATCCATAATGCATGTCGAATGGAACACCCGAACTATGTGACTCATGGAATCTACTAGGCAAGTTAGTTGCTCGTGAGGTTTTCTAGGCCCCATGTGGTTGTACGCTCGTCTCGGTTCCAAAGGCAAGAACTTGGTTCCTAGTGGTGGCGAGCATGGGACTAGAAAAACTACATCCCATCGTGGCCTCCCAGACAAGCCTTAGCATATGTAATCTCATAACACCTCATCAGTATATCTCGATCTCCTATCATACTAGATTATCTTCTTCTGATACATCATCTGGATGAACTAGACTGAGCAGCTATGCATGGCTAAGTAGGTGATGACCCACAAGTATAGGGGATCGGAATAGTATTCGTAGGTAGTATTACCCAATTTATTGATTCGACACAAGGGGAGCCAAAGAATACTTGCAAGCCTTAACAACTGAGTTGTCAGTTCAGCTGCACCTGGAAAGAGTTCTTGCTCACAGAATATTATCAGTAGCAACAGTTTGTAGTAGCAAGAGCAAAGTAGAAGCAGCAGTAACAACAACAGTGAAAACGGAAAAATAGTAACAGTAACGGTAATAGTAGGATTCGAGTGCGGTAGGCATAGGGATGGATGGACGGGCATTGCATGGACGAGTCTAAACATGTAACTTCAAGACCTAGGGCATTGCATATAAATAATAACAAGCATCCAAGTACTAAACAATCCTAGGCATGAGCTCCAAATATAGTCATACGTGCTCACAATGAGAACTTGCACAACAATTTCTGTCCAGCCAGCCCGTGGCAGCGGGGCCTCTAGGGAACTACTGTCAATTAAGGTGCTCCATTTAATAGAGCACCGGAGCAAAGCATTAACACTCCATGAACACATGTTATCGTCACACCACAGCCATCCCCTCCGGTTGTCCCAATTATTGTCACTTTGGGGCCTTTGGATCCGGAGAATGATATGTGTACACAACTTGTAGATAAGATCACAAACAATACTATCATAATGATTCAAGAAAAAGTTCAGATCTGAGATCATGGAACTCGGGCCCTAGTGACAAGCATTAAGCACAACAAGTTGCAACAAAGTCAAATAGAAGTAATATAGATACTACGCACTATGCCCCTAACATATCTTATCCGATTACATGATAGAACTCATCCAATCCCTACCATCCACAAGCCTACAGCGGGGGATTACACACTCATGGATGAGGGAAACATCGGTGGTTGATGGAGATGCGTTGGTGATGACGATGGCGATGATCCTCTCCAAATTTCCTGTCCCGGCAGGGTGCCAGAACAGAGTTTCTGGATCCGAATCTTGGTTTTTGGTGGCGGCGGCGGAGCGGAACTATTTCTGGAAAACTATCGAACCCCCCCCTGAGTTTTTAGGTCAGAAGGCAACTTATAGGCGCAGAGGGAGGCCGAGGAGCTGCCTGGGGTGGTCTCACCCCCTCCAGGCGCGGGGTCAGGTGGGCCCGTGCCTGGGGTGGGTCTGGGCCCCCCAGGCCTCCTCTCGGTCTCCCCTTCTGGCTCCGTGGATATTCTATTGAAAAATAGTTTTTGGCATATTTTCCGGGATTTTTCCTGATAGTTGATTTTATGCACAAATACAAGACACCAAAGTAATTCTGCTAAAAACAGCGTCAGTCCGTGTTAGTTGTATCCAAATAACACAAGTTTAGAGAAGAAAGAATAGCAAAGTGTTCGAGAAAGTAGATACGTTTTGGACGTATCAACTCCCTCAAGCTTAGCTTATTTCTTGTCCTCAAGCAATTCAGTTGAAAACTGAGTGCAATAAAGGAACTTTCACGAACACTTTTCTTCATATGATGTATATTATCAGCACAGGAGTAGATGCTTAGACAATTAATAATAAGAAGTATGCAACTAAGTCTACTCAATAGTCATTGCAATCTATGAAGAGAAACCAACTTAATAATAATAAGTAGCATGAAACATAAACATAATTAATATTGCAATACTCATAATAAGGTATGATATAGTGGTATCTCGCTTGCCTTTGTTTGAAGAGCACAATATAAATGCCAAGGCACCTCTGAAGTTCATATGAAGACTAGAAGTAAAGATATCAGAGATACAAGCATCAAAGTCATGACATAATTAACCATGTTTTGGAACAAACACAAGAATGCCAATTATGCTCTCAAGAAGGTGCTCATAGAATAAGTTGTGACTCAACAAAGTTGTGAAAACGGTTTTTTGAAGGTTTGAAAGGCTTCCCAATGTTGAAAGGAAGGTACTCATTAGCTTTGAGCTCTCATTTCCCCTATCATAGGCATCTTCATGTGGTTAAGGTGAAAGTGAGGTCCACTCTGAATTATATGCTTGACAGACCATAGACTGGAAATCCCAAGTCCCTTGAGTACGAGGGTCGCTCCGCATGCTACTCAACTTTGGTCACCTGAAAGTTCTTGTCATTGTAAATACATGCATATCATAGAGAACCGCCAATGGGGTACCCCTTGCACATGGTACAGGAGCTTTCCCATAACCAAAATGACAAGGAAAGCAGACAATGAGCATCTCAGCAATCTTTTTATTTACCATATGCATAGATTTTTATTGAGGACGCTTCATAGATGCTCATTATAGTGATCTGCAAGTTTCCACCAAGATTAGGCATGGCTTAGGCTAGCGGATCATGCGTTTCTATAACACAATGTATAAACTCCATGAACTCACAACCTCCCCTTTTATTTCACATCGTCGACATCCGTAAACGAAACAGCAAATTATCAACTAGATAGGGTATCCAACAAGTGTTGAAAGCATTCCTCGTGACAGCACGGTTCTGCTGACTCCCAGTATATAATTAGCAAGCATATAACTTTCATGGACTAGTCACATTGGTTCAAGATTATTAAGTGCAAGGAATAAAGTGTGCCATCAAGTTCGCGAGAGCTTTACTAACTAACTTTCTCAAAATAGACAAACATTTTATTTTGGAAGGAAAAACGGCATATAGAATATGCGCTAAAGTAGAAAATGATGCTAATAGGTAGGTATGGTGGACACAACTGGCAATATTGGTTTTGGGGAGTTGGAAGCACAGGTAGATCACATACTCAGTGCAAGTGAAGGCTAGCAATAAATACGGAGCAACAAACGAGAGAGCAATAGCTGTCATGACCATGCTTGCAACAAAACAGGACTAATTATGGCATGAAAGTGTTGCAAGAACTCTGAGGCAAAATAAATCATCGAGGCTTACTGACTATTGATTTGTCATATGCATGCGTGAGCATGTGCCAAGTCGATTCACATGAACAGTCAGATGAGGATACCACAATGTCATACCAAAATATGAATAAAACAATGCAAGCAAACATTCATATGACATGCTACAAACTATTAGCAAGCTGGAGCTAATCATAGACAAGCAAGAACTACTAAGCATCCATAATGACATACACCTTACGCAAAAAAGCTAAGCATGCTCACCATGATGAGTATATGTACAAAAATGAAACAAATAGAGTTCGTTACCAGCCTCTTACCACACCTCGAGTTGTCTTAATCTTCATTATTGCCCTTCACTTGTGTGACTTGAATATTAACATGAAACCAAAATCCACTGAGGACGGCTGAACCCTGCAAAGAACTCACAAAACCAAAGAAGAACAACAAATATTTTTGGTGTTTTCGATTTTTTAGAAACAAGCAAACAAAGAAAAACCAAACAAAAACAAAGCAAACCAAACAAAGCAAAATCTTTTTGGAATTTTCTTTTAAGGCAAACCAACGCAAAGAAACAAATAAACAAACCAAGAGAAACAACGAAAATAGTTTTGCTATGTTTGGGTTTTTAGAAAGAAGCAACAAAACCAAAAAGAAAGCAAAAACAATGGATATACAAAGAACCGACCGAACATGATATATAAATGAGTGTGATGTCGGCATACCTCCCCCCCAGATAGTACCCCCATGCTGGTGGGCCATCATAGGAATGATCATAGCCAGGCGCCTGCTATGAAGATGACGCGCCCCAATCAATTCAGGGCTGCTGGTATGAACACTCTCCCAAGTTGGAGGGCTGAACTGAATTGTCTTCGACATCCTCTTCAACATTCTCCTCTTGCTGGGAGAGTTCCCCCACATATGTGTCAACCTCCTCCTCCATAAGCGACCATCCTTGCCCGTTATCAAAGTTAAACAAAATAGGTGCAGGCAAATAAACTATTTTCTCAGTCCTACCCTTTCTCTGACCTTGCTGGGCAAAAGATATTTCATATGGTAAACTTCTCACATTAGCCCCCAAAGAAACAAAACCACGCTGAATCATGGATTCAATATCAAGCCTCTCTACGGGGAAATCAAAATCTGAATAATGAGGCTCTAAACCATGGAAAGCTAGCAACCTAGAAGCAATGAGACCTCCACAAATTCCACCCTTCTCACGATTGGTGGTGAGACGGTGAGCTATCAAAGCACCCATACTATAAGAACTATTCCTATTCAGAGCAGCTGCAATAAAAGCTAGATCAAAAGAAGACAACTTTCTAGCACTCTTTCTAGCAAGAACACACTTGGTAATGAAATAGGATAAGTAACTAATAGCTGGGAGCTGAATGTTCCGAATTTTACCACTTTCCTTTGAGAAGTCAAAACCTTGGCAAATCTTAGCATATAGATCCATAAGTGACTTGGTCCTCTCCTTGATCTTCTCACAAGATCCCCATTGAAGTACTCTAATTGCTGCACAGAAATCAGCAAAAGGCAGGTCGACAGGTATATTATATATTTTGTAATGGACCATGGGATTAGAAGTAGACCACGTGAGAAGTAGACCAAGTGAACCTGAAGTCCTGCACAAAAGCCATGGTTAGATTAGCATATTGAAATGGTTCACCTTCAACGAAGTGTTCCAACCCTGCATTTGCAACCATAGTTTGGAAATCCCGGAGGATCCCAGCAGCTCTCATAAATTCATGGCATGGATATATGGAAGGAAAAACTGCCTCCTCACGATGAACCTTCATTGGATCATGCACCATCAAGTCATATTGGTTCAGTCGATAAGCACTTATCTTCTTTGATGAAATTTTTAGACAACCATCAAACCGAGTGATTTCTAAGTTGATAAACGATGAGCAACTAATATAGGAACTTGCTAGAGGACTAAACATGCATCAAAACAAAGTTTCTAAGCATAGAACATGCATGCAAGATCAAACAAACTGTCACCTATAGAAGCAAAATACTCAAGATACAATCTACCAATCACAAATCTAATTAGACAAGTGGAGGAGGCACATACTAAGGAGCAATCCCTCCAAAAATCAGCACTTGATATGGGATGAATAAGGAGATCGAAAATCGCGAGCAAGAACAGCAAGAACTCGAGCTTGAGCAAGTTTTCCAGTGTTTTTCAAGAGAGAGAAAGAAGGTGGCTTTGAGGAGGCAGCCTGGAGGGGCCCAGGTGGGCCAGACCCCCCTAGGCGCCACCAGTGGTGGGCCCGCGCCTACCACAGGTGTGGTGGCCCCTTAGGTCACCTCTGGTACCTCTCTGCTCCTTTTTTCGAGGAAAAATTTATTTTGAATTTTCTAGGATTTTTCGATTAACTTTATTTTTGGCCAATTTTCAGGGTATGAAAATTGATTTTCTTGCAGAAATAGTTTTTTCAGAAGAAGCAAAAGCAAACCAAAATCCAAACTACAGGAGCAATAAGAAACTTAAACAAGCAAACAACTAGCAAAACTAAAGCTAAATCAAAGACTAGGAAGGAGAAGGGAAAAATAAAGCAAGTATAACCATAGTGGAAACATTATTTTGTCCATTAAAATACTTTTGGTAACAAGGTTGATCAAGTATTGTTACCAAAACAATCTTATATGAAACAAAACTTTGCATTCCCCAAGGTGATTATGTTACCTCATACTTGATAGCAATGGTCCCAATCATAATAGTTTCAACATTTTCTTGTGGAATGGGACAATATATTTCTCCAACCTTGATGCCTTCAATATTTTCAATGGAATTCAGGCAATAGATCTTAACAACCTTCTTGGGGAAATAGACAGTGTGCTCTTTGTCATTAATATTGAATGTTACTTTTCCTTGATTGCAATTGATGACAGCACCTGCAGTATTAAGAAAAGGTCTCCCAAGAATAATAGACATATTATCATATTCAGGCATTTCAAGCACAAAAAATCAGTTAAAACCATGCAATTATGAGCAAATTGAACAGGAACATCCTCACATATACCAACATGAATAGTAGTTGACTTATCAGCCATTCGCAAAGAAATATCAGTTGGTATCAACTTTTCTAACTGGAGTCTCTTATAGAGAGAAAAAGGCATAACACTAACTCCAGCTCCCAAATCACATAAAGCAGTTCAAACATAATTATTCTTAATGGAGCAAGGAATAGTTGGTATACCTGGATCACCAAGTTTCTTTGGAACCTTACCACTGAAGGAGTAATTAGCAAGCAAAGTAGAAATCTCCTTATTAGGAATGTTCCTTCTATTAGAGACAATATCCTTCATATACTTTGAATAAGGAGGCATCTTAATAGCATAAGTCAAAGGAATTTGCAAGAATAAAGGTTTCATACACTCACAAAACTTGTTATAGTGTTCTTCCTCCTTTGACTTGTGTTTATTACGTGGAAAAGGATAGGTTTCTGCACCCAAGGTTCTCTCTCTTTACCATGTTTATTAGCAATAAAATCTTCCTTTGTGTACCTAGTGTTCTTAGTGTGCTTCTTAGTTTCTTCCTCACCTTCCTCCTTATCAGGAGACTCATTTTTATCATTACCACTCTCAGTTTTAGCATCAGAGACAGATATACTATTAGGATCTACAGCAGGTTCAAGTGGTTCTTCAACTACTTTATGTTTCTTTTTATTTCTCTTATGAGGACTACCACTATCTTCATATTGTTGGGAATCCTGCTCTATTATTTTAGGGTGTCCTTCAGGATATAAAGGATCTTGAGTAGCTTCACCACTCCTAGTTCTAATTCCATAAGCATGTTTATCTCCCGAAGCATTAACTAGCATATCTTTTTGTACCTTAGCAAGTTGATCAAGTTGGGTTTGAACCAATTGAAAGTGTATATAAAGCATTTTAATATCATTAGAGGTTCTTTCCACAATTTCTTTCAACTCATGGATAGCTCTAGAGTTTTCCGATAAATGATTCTGAACTTGTTTATTAAAATACCCTTGCTTAACAATAAATGTGTCAAGTTCCTCTAAACATTGATCAGGAGGCTTACCATAAGGAATATCACCTTCATCAAAGTGTTGGAGAGAGTGTACCTCAATAGTAGATGAGTGAGGAATTGGTTTACATAATTATTCTATAGGAGGTAGATTCTTCACATCTTCAGCTCTAATACCTTTCTCCTTTAGACACTTCTTAGCTTCCTTCATCACTTCATCATTTAATGCAACAACTCCCCTCTTCTTTGTTGTTGGTGTTGGAACTGGTTCATGCATAACTGGTTCAGGAGTAATAGGTTCAGGTGCATTCAACTTAGTTGAAGTCCAATCATCATAATTCTTGCTTATCTTGGTCATTAATTCTTCATCATCTGTAGGAGTCCTTTTCCTGAAAAAACAATCAACAAAGATATCTAGGTATGTCCTAGAATCATCAGTTAGTCCATTATAATAAATATCAAGAAGCTCATTATTAGGTAATGGACATCCAGGATGTGCATGAATCAAGGCACAAAACCTTGTCCATGACTCAGGCAATTTCTCTTCTTCTCCCTGTTTAAAATCAAAATGTCTCTACAAAGCAGCATGTCTAGCACTGGGAGGAAAATATTTCTGGAAGAAAGAAGCAATCAAGCAATCAGAACTATCAATGGAACCAAGAGGTAATCTATTAAACCAATCCCTAGCTTCTCGTTTTAGTGAAAAGGGAAGATCTTAGTAACAAAGTACTTGCGCAACTTAAAATCGCCAGAGAACAAAGCACTCATAGTAGAAAGCTCATTCATATGAGCCACAACACTCTCATTTTCAGTCCCACAAAAAGGTTATTTCTCAACAATATCTAAAGAAGACAAAACAAGAGAGAAATCATAATATTCATCTTTAATATCTTTTGGAGAAGTGGCAAAATTAGGATCAGAGGACATCTTAGGCATAATAGTATGTCTAGCAAGGAGACTCTTAATAGCACTAGTACCATGTGTGTTTTGGCACTCTTCAACAAAATCATCAGTGAACTCAATGTATCCATTATTAATATCATAACTCTCACTAGCCCCAGGTGAGCTAACAAGTGTAATAGTGTCTTCACTAGATGTTTCGGTATTTCCTAGACTAGCCATAGTAGCATCTAGAAAAGGACCTAATGAACCACTCGCATCAAGCAAAGTAGAAGTAACATCATGAGCATCAAAAGCAGTTTCAGACTCAGCATTAGTAGCAGTGTGTGTAGCATGTGTATGTGGTGGTGGTGTGACAGGCTTACTTATAACAGACGGTGAATCAAGAGCAATAGAGGTGTTTAGGACTGTACCTCTTCTTGTAGTGGATGGTAAAATAGGGAACTTTCCATCACGAGACTTCCCCATGATAAAAGGAGTAGCAGTGGAAATAATAGATCCAAGTGAACTTACAAATAAAGATATGCTCCTCGGCAATGGCGCCAGAAAATAGTCTTGATGACCCACAAGTATAGGGGATCACATCAGTCTCCGCTGGTAGTACTACCCAATTTATTGATTCGACACAAGGGGAGCCAAAGAATACTTGCAAGCCTTAACAACTGAGTTGTCAGTTGAGCTGCACCAGGAAATAGTTTTTGCTCACGGAAGTTTACCAGTAGCAACAGTTTGTAGTAGGAACAACAAAGCAGCAGCAGCAGTAACAACAATAGTGAAACAAGAACAATAGTAACAGTAATGGTAACAGTAGGATTCGAGTGCGGTAGGCATAGGTATGGATGGACGGGCGTTGCATGGACGAGTCTAAACATGTAACTTCAAGACCTAGGCATGTGCTCCAAATATAGTTTCCCAACATCTTCTGTCTAGCCAGCCCGTGGCAGCGGGGCCTCTAGGGAACCACTGGCAATTAAGGTGCTCCTTTTAATAGAGCACCGGAGCAAAGAATTAACACTCTGTGAACACATGTGATCTTCACACCAAAGCCATCCCCTCCGGTTGTCCCAATTATTGTCACTTTGGGGCCTTTGGATCCGGACAATGATATGTGTACACAACTTGAAGATAGTATCACAAGCAATACTATCATAATGATTCAATAATAAGTTCAGATCTAAGATCATGGCACTCGGGCCCTAGTGACAAGCATTAAGCACAACAAGTTGCAAAAAAGTCAAATAGAAGTAATAGAGATACTAGGCATTATGCCCCTAACAGATCTTATCCGATTACATGATAGAACTCATCCAATCCCTACCATACCCAAGCCTACATCAGGGGATTACAAACTCATGGATGAGGGAAACATCGGTGGTTGATGCAGATGCGTTGGTGATGACGATGGCGATGATCCTCTCCAAATTTCCCGTCTCGGCAGGGTGCCAGAACAGAGTTTCTGGATCCGAATCTTGGTTTTTGGTGACGGCGGCGGAGCAGAACTCTTTCTGGAAAACTATCGAACCCCCCCTGAGTTTTTAGTTCAGAAGGCAACTTATTGGCGTAGAGGGAGGCCGAGGAGCTGCCTGGGGTGGCCTCACCCCGTCCAGGGGCGGGGTGAGGTGGGCCCGCACCTGGGGTGGGTCTAGGCCCCCTAGGCCTCCTCTCTGTCTCCCCTTCTGGCTCCGTGGATCTTCTGGTGAAAAATAGTTTTTGGCATATTTTCCAGGATTTTTCCTGATAGTTGATTTTCTGCACAAAAACAAGACACCAAGGTAATTCTGCTGAAAACAGCATCAGTGCGTGTTAGTTGTATCCAAATCACACAAGTTTAGAGAATAAATAATAGCAAAGTGTTCTAGAAAGTAGATATGTTTTGGACATATCAGCAGGACACAAATATAAGCTCTAGAAGCGCACACAAGACAAACCTAGTTATGCTATTAGCAGTGGATCAAGTAATACAATCTCGAAGGGAGTAATGCAATAGATAGGATACTCTATCTATCGATAAAGGACCATAGTATAATTGTATGCATCATGGCAGGAATTGAAATGCTTTCAAAAATATAGGATTGCATCATGGCGAGGCTATGCTTGCCTTTTCCCATTGATAACCAGAGAGCTTCAGACATCTGGTACTTCACTTTATGGTTGGTAAAGAATTGTTCTTCGATCTTCGTGGTCTTGATCTTGGTCTTCGATCTTGATCTCGATATCGTGTTCTACCGGGAAGAAGCAAACACCGGAAAGAGAGGGAAACAATCAACACATGGCATCGATGCAATGCTCAAGCAAGTATGATGACATGACAAGTAAATTTGCATCTAAATAAACCCCTAAAGCATGCTCGACCATTTAATCGGGGTTCCGACGTGTATAAACCCTAATTCAGAAGAACTCCGGAAACACCTTTGAGGGGTTACTATGTTCTTCTATTTAAACTTGTCATGAAAGTTGTTGAACAATGCATGATTATAGCTTAGATAGGTAGATCTCATTTCTATGAACATTTTGATATATTATACACATTTTTCTAACTTATAAATAAAAGTTATTGATTTTACAATTTTTTATCAATTTCTGGAATTATTAAAGCCTTTACCGCGTCACCATGACGTCATCAGCACGGCGAGGTACTTTTGTTACTGCAACCTAACTTAGCCTCAATCAATGACAGAAGAGGCCCAAGCCACGCTGGCTTACCACGGTGGAGAGGCTTGCTAGCGCTGACGCAAGCGCCACATCGGCGACACACAGGTGCCACGTCGATGACATGTCTGCACGTCGGAAACAAGACAAATGGTGGCCAGAGACAGCAGAGGAAGGAACACTAGGCTGCGTGGGCTAGCTACTTCGAACGAGCTTAGCAAGACGAGCATGCGGGTGGCAGCACCGCTGCGGAATGGTCACCGGAGACGCAACTACGGCGAGCGGCAGTGACAGTGCTTGCGGGTGGTTACAGCAGTACAGAGTAGGAGAGGGCGAACGGAGGGGCGCCTAAGAACCACTAGCTCACCCCAGAGTGACTGATGGTGACGGCGCGGCGAGGCGATGACCAGAGGAACGATGAGGCGAGCGGAGAAGCGCGTTAGTGACAGGGAAGAAGCGGGGATGTGGTCGATTGCTAGCGCCTTGGTTTGATTCCGTTGGCGAGGAAGATCGGCACGGAGAGTCGGAGCTCGTGGCGGCCTCGGTTGGGAAAGGGGAGCATGGCAACATCACGACGCTGACGGCATCTGGATCTAGGGTTCGTGCTCGAGAAGAAACGAGGGAGGGAAGGAGCCCGCGGGAGAAATAAGAGAGGATGAGGAAGGAGAGGTGTGCCCGGGTGCTCCTTATCCTCTCCACGGGGTAGTGGCAGTGCGGACCGAGGCGCATCAGCGTCGGACAACACAGGCGTCGCCACCGAGGATCTTGGCTGGAGGAGGAAGACAACAGGGAGAGGTGCGAAGAGGTATTGGGCCGTGGGTGGGCTGCGAATGGGCCATGTGGGACTCTACAGGGTGCATGCTGAGCGGCAGGTAGCACGGGGAAGGTTTGGGCCGGCCTAGATAAGTTAGCTATAGGTTTTTTTATTTTCTAAAACCTTTTCTTTTTCTGTTTTCAATTTCCCTTTTGTAATTTCATTCTAAATTGTTTTGAGTTATGTCAAAAATACTAGAAGCTTTACAAAAGTATAGAAAATAATTTCCGTGGTATTGCCGACGAGTACGCCATGGAGGGGTCCTCACAATGCGTGTTTAGAGACGTGGGGGAAGGAAGACGGTTGACAGATACGAGGTAACATAACTTACCCAGGATCAGATCCTATAATGGTGGCAGAATCCTACTTCTGCTATAAATCACTATAAGGGCAATACGCCGAGTTACAGAGATAGGTTCGCTGTGCGAGGTGTGAGTTAATTGGTCTGAGATTGTGCCCTAAAGCCTCCCATAGGCCTGACTTATAAAGTCGCCAGGTCCAAGGGTTATAGGGAAAAGTCCTAGCCAGACAGGTTATAGAGTCCTACACCGTCTATTACTAGTCTAGCGTGTCTTATACTCCAAGGCTCTGGGTACGCTGGTGACTCCATCGCAGCCTTCCTTTATCCGGCATGGGCCTCCCTTCTGGATCCATCTAACTGGGCCGCCCAGCAGGCCATGGTCCATGGTACCAACTGTGGCCACCCGAGTTAGCCGGATAGGAGACATGCTATGAGGATACCCATATAGCATATCCCTAACAGTAGCCCCTAGAGAACTCCGAGATCTTGTGCCGTCTTGCCTCTTTATGTTAAATGCTCCATCTAGATGGATGTCGCCAAATCGTCAAGCAATATCTTATAGTCCTCCCAAAGAACCCTGCAAGGTTTTATCCGTCTTCAACTTATAAGTCGGAGAATTGCTGAATCTTCCATCGTACTCTTCCGTAGCCGGAATGGTTCCGTCCATGCCAGAATCTTCTGATTTGATGGTTCATCTGCCTATGTCAGCTAGGCGACGTAGACGTAGGTTAGCAACGCCTCGTAACTCACACACGCAGAGAATGCAATCATGTCCACTTTTCCCGCGCGAGCGATACGAACCATTGGCGGTGACGGTTGGTACGTGGCGAATTTTCCGCGCACGTCTCCGCACACGTCATCTACGCGGCAACCATCCGATCAAGCTGCACGAATCTTGATGCTGGAGATCATAAATAGTAACTACGGTGGAGAATTTACCTTTTCACCTCATTCTCCCCTGCATCTTCTTCTTCCTTAGGCAAGCGTCTCCTCGAGATCTCCGCGCCTCGCACGAAAAACCCTAACTTCCAATCTCGCCAGTCACTTCTGAACGCATCCAATGGCTAGAAGTAGCTCCTCTACTTTGATGTCGGCGTCGGGCGAAGCCACGGCGAAGTCGGCGAGCTTCGTCGTCGTGCCCCCAGAGGGCCTGGTCATCCCCAGGTCCGCGGTGGGCGAAACCACCGGTGGCGACCATAATCCAGCGGCGCTGGAGCTGCTGGAGGAGGAATATGATTCCCACAAAGGCGATTGGCGCGGTTCGGACATCACGGATCGCGACATCAAAGAGTTGATCGTCTACGTCCCCGCAATGGAGGGGCTCGCCTGGAGGGCGGAGCCGGCCGGTGAGGTCACACCTTCCCCCCAAGCCGGAGAAAAGGTGTACCTCAAAGCACAGATGGTACGTGGCGTCTCTCTTCCCATCTCTAATTTCTTACTTTCCGTATTGAACCATTACCGAGTTCAGCCCCAAAACCTCTCTCCCAATAGTATCCTAGCACTTAGAAATTACGCGGCGCTTTGCGAGGGTTACTTAGGGATTAAGCCTAGGCTAGTTCTCTTCATCTATTTCTTCACCGTCAAGCGCGAAGCCGGAGCCAGCAAGGACGAACTTAGAAATTTTGGCACTATTAGCTTCAAGATCCGGCCTGGCCGGCGCTTCCCCGACATCATTGGCCACGAGTCTTGCAAGAACTAGCAACGTACTTACTTCTACGGCCCAGATATCCCTCTGTCTGGCCGAGAAGTAACGTACCCGGACTTTGTCGATGGGGCCGCCACTGAAACTTCGACATGGAGATCCCAGGCCTCCCTTCCTCCGACATCGATGCTTTCCATGCTATAAGGGGGATAGAGTGGTTCGTAGAGACGGGTTTGACCGGCTTGGACCTAGCCATGTGCTGGTTCATCAGGCAAATCCAGCCTCTGCAGCACCGCTCGAAGCTGATGCACGAGTATACAAATGATAGAATGGATAGCATCCACATCTCTGTGGACAATTTCTCGAGCGACTCCGTCAAGCTACGCCTCAAGGACATCATCAAGGTGAAGGACAAGAAGCGTGGCTTCACCATCACCTACGACATGTTCGCAGAGAGCAAGTTCCCAAAGGTAACTATTTATTTTCCGTGTATGACATATACACTAGTTCTTTCGTCTAGACATTACCATCTCATCTAACACGGAGGTTCTTCAACTTAACAGCTTAGCGACATAGACGAGGATAGCATGGGTCCTCAAATCTATGATCCAAAAATCCAAATATGAAGGTAGTCACCGTCGTGTCCGACGATGATGCTCCGTTGGCGCGAAAGCGGAAGAGCTCCACCTCTGACGCTGTCGACGGAGGCAAGAAGAAGAAGACGGAGGGTGGAGCCTCCAAGAATACTACCGTCGCCCTGGAGGCGGAGAAAAGAAAGATTACTGGGATCCACTTTGCCAAAGCACCCCCTCTTGTGTAAGCTTCTTTCTCTCCGACATTGTCCATTTGTTTTTCTTACTCCTGTACTTATACTTTTTGTACGTTTCAGGAAGAAAGCCACGACCAGCTTGAAGAAGACCTCCAAAACTTCGGGGGATTCTAGAACCATCAAGGATATGCTGCATCGCAACGCATATCCCGCCATCGCCACTGTCACTCCCATCGTCAAGCCTTCATCCGCTCCGACAAGCTCTCAAACCAAGGAAGCAGCTGGCCCTTCCGCCATGGAAGTGGACTCAGGTGCCTCTACCGAGCTTGCTGTTGTCGGCGATCAGGCGACGCAGGAGAGTGCCGCACACCAAATGGCTGAAGCTCTAGCTAAGGATGCCAACGATAGCGGTAAGGCGATGGTGGAAGGTGGTACTTCTGCCGAAGGCGGCTCCCCCGCACCCAGGAAAACCATCAAGTTTCCAAAGATAGTCTATCCGGTACTTACGCCGGGTAGCATTGCTCTGGTTCCTGGTGCGGCACCGACATCTCCGACATGCGGTCTAGAGGATCTTCTCCGGCAAGCAGAGATCTTGCAAGGAAACAATCTATCCTTCGGCAAGCTGCTGGCTGAGAGAGCAACTAACCTCAAGATCATTACACTTGTAAGTTATTTTTTCCTTTTTGCATTTCATATGAGTATCCCACTGTATCCCCCGAGGATTTAGATGGAAAACCATAGGTCTTTGCGTCTAAATGCTCTGAGTGACTAATCTAGAAAACTTCTCACTGTAGCCCCCAAGCATATAGGTGGAATGAATTATTCCGACTAGACGCTTTAAGAGTAGCATACACAGTGTTTATAGATTTCGATACTGTAGCCCCCATGATTCTAGTTGCAACTGAATTAATTCCGACTAGATGCTTAAAGAGAAGCTAAGCATACTTCTGAGTTAAAAACTTTATACTGTAGCCCCCAAGCTTCTAATCGAAAACTGAATTAGTTCCGACTAGATGCTTATAGAAATACTAAGCATATTGGTAAGTTGAAAGCTCTCGCTGTAGCCCCCGAGAGTCTAGGTGGACATTTTCCGGCTAGATGCTCCAAGTAGACCAAACAACGTTTAACTTTTTTTCCACAGAATGAGAATGCTCGGAGGGGCATGGCCAACGACAAGTACCAGAAGATGCGTGCGGACTTGGAAGCCGAAAAGGGTAAAACCGCCTTCTTGAAGGAACAAATCATTGAGAGCAAGCGTCTGTTTTTCCTTTCTTTTTCGTATTCCGACTTGATCTTGTGTATTCTCCGAGTACTCACTATGTACTTTGTTTTCTCTGACTTGCAGAAACCATTGCCAAGGCTAAGGACCTTGTCGAGCAATCCAAGCATATTCAGGAGCTGGATAGCGAGAACAAGATCCTTAAGCAGGAGAGTAAGAACATGCTGAAGATGCATGAAGAATCAATGAAAGCCCTGCAGGACTCCGCCACTGAGGATATGAACCGCTTGAAGGAGGAGATTTCGATCTTAAAAGATCAGAAGAAAGGTGTCGATGAGAAGAATCAACGCCATCATGAAGCGTACAAGCTCCTCCAACAAGAACGGGACTCCTTGGCGGATACCCTCTGGAAAGCTGAGGCTAGCATCTTCAGTAAGTGATTCTCCGTCTTGGATTTCTGTAGTCTAGATACTCTGAAGTTTTGAACTCATGTTCTCCTTTGTCGGAAATTCGCAGCAACTATGGGTTTAACCCGGTCGCCTTCTCCGGCAAAGAAATGCATGGTTCTTGCCAGCAACTTCATCAACACCGCCATCGCGCAAGCCAAAGAGATTGGCAAGCCCCTCCATATTAATATCAAGGCATCGGACTCTGTGGAGAAGTTCTCGGAGATCCTGCACCGAGCCCCCGAGCGTATCACAACCTAGAAAGCTTCATGTGCACGGGCCGGTGCAAGGATGGCGCTGTCCATGGTCAAGGCACAGTATGAGAATGCCGATATCGACACGGTAACCTCTGGTATCCCCGACGTAGATGACGAAGGCCATGCCATAAACCACGAATATATCTTGTCGTCACTCGTGGGTTATGACACCAGAGTTTCCGAGTTGGTGGACGTCAACGTCTTCGTGCCAAGGAACACCATCGATGGCAGCAACCAAAGCTCCTCCGAGTCCCTCAACATTGTCGATTTCGAGGGTGACTCTCCTGCTGCCGATGATGTTGCTTCCTCTCTTGCTCTAGAGGAATGAAAAACAATTTGTAATATTTTTTTCCTCTGTGATGTGTATGCGAAAAAAACTATATATTAACTTAAGGCGGAAAACAATGATGCATGTCCTGCTACTTAAGAACTAGTTCCAGCATGTATATATTTTTTAAGCAAGTGTTGGCTTATCCATTACTTTGGTTCTTATGCTTGAATTTTGTGAGTCGGAAGACTCGTTGTCGGAACCATGCGCTCAGGTGATGATGCCCAATGGCACCGTCAATAACCTAAGCACAAAATCGTCGACAATAAGTGCCAAAAGTCACTACTCTAGAATCTACATAAAAACGACAAAGAACGTGTAGACCAGAAAACTTAAGCTAACTCCCGTAGGCGGAATTTTCACAAGTGCAATCGCAAAGCTTGTGCATAAAGCTTTTATATGATCAAAAAATGAACACTAAAGGAGGTAAAAGACTCAGAAATATGAGTGAACCAGAGAGCTTTATTTCATTGATCATATAAGAGGTACACAATTAGATAAAAAATGCTAAGTGTAAAAAGGACGTAGCTGTGCTATGTTCCATGGACAATCAAGCTCCGGGTAGTCATCATCCGTGCCACGTCACTTACGCTTATGATCCTCGTTGGGTCTATCCTTCAGTTCATGATTGTCAACGAGGTAGTAGGACCCATTGAGTAGCGCCTTGCTTATGATGAACGGTCCTTCCCAAGTCAGATCACCAAATCCCCCTCTTTAAACGAGCGATGCCAAACGCGGCGACTATGGTAGCTACGTAGCTTGTTCTGGTAGATGGCGGATCTTTGGCACGCCAAAACGCGCTCCTCCTTGAGAAGGTCCACATCTAGGTGTCTAGATTCTTCAGCGTCATCTTCGTCGTAGGCGGCAACCCTTGGTGCATCGTGAAGTATCTCGGAAGGCAGGATGGCTTCTGCTCCATATACCATGAAGTAAGGGGTGTAGCCGGTGGATCTGTTGGGTGTAGTTTGTAAAATCCACAACACATATGGAAATTCTTCCGCCCAGGCTCCAGCTGCTCTATGTAGCGGTGCCTCAAGACGTGGCTTGATTCCTTGCAGAATTAATCCATTGGCTCGCTCAACCTGACTCTAGGATTATCAATGCACCACAGATGCAAGCTCAAGTCGGATGCCCTTCTCCCAACAATATGCCTCCACTTCTCCAAGTGACAAGTTGCTGCCATTGTCGATGATAATGCTATGTGGGAGACCAAATCTCACCACCAGATCCCGGACAAACCTGAGGGCAGTTGCCCCATCAAGCTTTCTAATGGGTTTAGCTTCTATCCATTTAGTGAATTTATCAACTGCTACTAGAAGATGCGTAAACCCACATGGTGTCATTTCTAACGGTCCCACCATGTCTAGCCCCCAGACTACAAACGGCCAAGTTATTGGTATTGTTCGCAATTCTTCAGCAGGAACATGTGGTTGTCGGGCATAATACTGGCATCCCATGCATGTCTCAACCAGCTTTTCGGCGTCCTCCTTCGCGGTCAGCCAGTATAATCCTTGCCAGAAGGCTTTCGCGACCAAAGATCGAGGAGAGGCGTGATGCCCGCAATCTCCGAGATGGATTTCGCGTAGGATTTCAATATCCTCTAGCTGGGAAACACACTTAATGTATACACCAGTAGTGCTCCTTTTGTAGAGCTGTCCATTGATTATGGTATAGCCCTTCGCTCGACATACTATTTCCCGTCTTTCGACTTCGTCGTGAGTCAAAGTTCCGTGTTCGAGATATTCCATGAATGGTTTTGTCCAATACGGAGGGACCTTTGCCACCATGTGGACGAAAGAGTCAACTCTATCCGGGTTATCGATGTCTGCTCCCTTCACGGATGGTGTCTGTAGATGCTCTAGGAAAACTCCAGGAGGAATTCGTTTGCGCCCTGATCCAAGCTTAGACAGCAGATCAGCCGCCTCGTTTTGCTCCCTAGGCACATACTTGACTTCGTATCCCAATAAGCACTTGGCTATCTCATCCACTTCGTATCGATATGCCGCCATCATAGGGTTCCACGCATTCCAGGTGCCAGCCACCTGCTGGCTAACCAAGTCAGAATGTCCACAGCAAACTATGCGCTTGATGCCAATATCCTTGGCTACGTGTAATCCGTGAATGAGTCTTCATACTCCGCCATGTTGTTCGTAGCCTTGAAGTGGATCTGCAGAACGTAGTGTAGCTTGTCCCCCATTGGTGACCATAGCAGTACACCAGACCCTAAGCCATTGAGCATCTTTGATCCTTCAAGGTGCATCACCCAGTACTCTGGTTCCGGCAATGGAGTATCATCTGGCATATCCGTCCAATCTGCGATAAAATCAGCCAAGGCTTGTGACTTTATAGCGTCGTGTCTCTTGTAGGTGATGTCGAAGGCGACAAGTTCAATGCCCCACTTCGTGACCCTTCCTGTAGCGTCGCTGTTGTTGATAATGTCAGAAAGTGGAGTCTTTCTCACCACTGTGATTGGGTGCTCCTAAAAGTAATGCCTCAGCTTCCGAGAAGCAAGGAATACTCCATAAGCTATCTTTTGGTAGTGCGGGTAACGCTGCTTGGACTCCATCAAGACCTCGCTTACATAGTAAACTGGTCATTGAACTCTGTGCTCATAGCCTGGTTCCTTCTGCTCTACCACGACGACGATGCTGATTATCCGGTTGGTTGCCGCCATGTAAATTAACATGGGCTCTCCAGGCTCGGGTGCTGCAAGGATGGGCGCCGAGGAAAGAATCTCCTTGAGCTTCTTCAATGTTGCATCTGCTTCGTCCGTCCACGTAAATTTGTCTGCCTTCTTCAGCAACTTGTACAGTGGTAGGGCCTTCTCTCCAAGTCGGCTGACGAACCTACTAACTGCTGCAACACAACCTGTTAGTCCTTGAATGTCCTTTAGGCATGTCAGACGGTTTATGTTCAATATGGCCTTGATTTTCTCCGGGTTGACCTCGATTCCACGCTGGGAAACAATGGAGCCCAACAATTTGTTGGCTAGAACCCCGAAGATGCACTTCTTAGGGTTAAGCATCATGTTGTATTTTCAGAGATTATTAAAGGTTTCTTTTAAGTCGGAGATTAAGTCATTTGACTTTTTAGACATCACCGCTATATCGTTCACATAGGCGTGAATGTTCCGACCAATTTGGTCGTGCAGGCAACGTTGCATTGTCCGCTGGTACGTAGCACCTGCGTTTTTTAGCCCAAAGGGCATCGTAACATAGCAAAACGTGACGTATGGAGTAGTGAACGAAGTGGCCAATTGTTCTGACTTCCTCATCTTGATCTGGTGGTATCCTTAGTATGCATCGAGAAAACACAAAAGTTCTGAGCCAGCTGTCGAGTCAATGACTTGGTCAATGCGAGGCAAAAGCAAACGGATCTTTGGGGCATGCTTTGTTCAATCCGGTGTAATCAACGCACATTCTTAATTCTTTGGTTCCCTTTTTGGGGGGAGTATAGGATTGGACACCCATTGGGTGTGAAGGACTTCTCGGATAAAACTAGCCTGAAGTAACCTAGCTATCTCTTTGCCTATGGAGCATCTCTTCTCATCTCCAAAGCGTCATAGAGGTTGCTTCACTGGTTTATATTTTGGATCAAAGTTTAAGCTGTGCTCGGCAAGTTCCCTAGGTACACCTATCATGTCGGCAGGTTGCTAGGCAAAGATGTCCCTATTCTCACAGAGGAAATCGACGAGCGCGCTTTCCTATTTGGGATCCAGGTTCGTCCCAATGGCGGTGGTCTTGGAGGCATCGCCTACCACAAGTTCCACCGTCTTGGTCTCGATGGCGGCCTTGAATGCTGGAGCAGAGTCGGAGATCTGTTTCTTCGATGCGGGCATCTCTGAGTCATCGACCTTGCTCTGGATCTCTTTGAATTCTTCGCTGTAGAGGACAACTTCTGCGTAGGCTGCTTCCTTAATCTCGCAGTCCCTTGCTTCGGTAAAGCTTCCAGATACGGTGATGACACCGTTTGGTCCCGGTATCTGGAGTTTGTTGTAGACGAAGCATGGCTTGGCCATGAAGGTGTGGAATATGTCGTGGCCGATTATGACGTGGTACCCACTCTTGAAGGGGACCACCTCAAAGGGCATGCGCTCTTGGCGGTAATTATTAACATCGCCAAAGGCAACCTGAAGTGTGATGCACCCAAGGGACAGAGCCTCCCGACCAGGAACTACGCCGTGGAAGATGGTGTTGGTCCGCCTTAGGTTTGCCTCCGTCAAGTTCATCTTCTGCAGTCTATCCAGGTACATGATGTTGATGCTGCTTCCACTATCCACCATACACTTGGTGAACTCAATGCCGTCAATCAAAGGGTTGATGACCATGGCGTATTGATTCTCCATAGGGATGAGGTCTGGGTGATCCGTCCTATCCCAAGTAACTGGAACCTCCGACCAACGCAGGTACTCGGGAACTGGGGGTAGAGTGGCCATCAGTATCCTCATAGAGGTCTTCTGTTGTCAGACGGTGGGGGTGCCAAGGAAAGTGTGGTAAATTAGCGCCTTCTTCACGAAGGGGTTCTTTCCTTTGTCGTCGCTCTTGGCGACGTGCTTGGGTTCAACATCCTCATCCATGTCACTTGAATCCTTGGACTCCTCCTCCTTCTTCTTCCCTTGCCCTTGCCTCGTGGTCTGTTCTTCCGACTTCGCTTGTAGCCAGACTCCAGGTCCTCCTTGAGGTCGTTGACGAACTTGCAGTGTCGATTGGTATGGGTGCACTACAAGGAATCTGGCAATATATGACCCTCCATTTTCGTCACAAAATCGTCATAGTAGTCTGTTTATGACGATTCTATGACGATTTTAAGATCGTCGAAAGCTGGGCGTCGCAAATGAACTATAACGACGTTTTTGGTAAAATCGTCATAACCGTCTA
Source organism: Avena longiglumis (assembly GCA_030063025.1). Lineage (NCBI taxonomy): Eukaryota > Viridiplantae > Streptophyta > Magnoliopsida > Poales > Poaceae > Avena > Avena longiglumis. Next base: position 302,896,124 of record CP125978.1, read on the forward strand.
TGACGATATTGTATCGTCATAACGTCTATGACGATTCAATATCGTCACGGACCATCTAGCCATGCCATGTCATATCCTACGTGGCAAAATTGTGACGAAATTAAATCGTCTTAAATCGAAATCAGCCCAGTCCATTTCTAGGTTCCACATGGGCTCGGCCCAACTATTCTGGATTGTTTTTCATATTAAATCTGGTCAGCTACATGGGCCAAGCCCAACATCCTGGAATTTTTATTTTCTTTGTATTGGCCTTTTATATGGAAAGATCTTACTTTCAGTCTTCTTATTTTGGGCTGGTCCCACTAGTAACAGGGGTCCCAGTTGTCAGTTCATACAATTTATATGGTTCCACTTGTTAGTGTCCATTTTCTCACATTTTCACAATAATTAAACAGCTAATAATTTAATCAAGACCAAGAGAATAATCGAATTACTTTGATTCAAACAGGTGACATTCACAAATAATATTTCGGATAACATCAGCACATTACAATCACACACAGTTTACATCAGGTGGAGTACCAAAATACAATAAAACATTCAGAAAGTATACAAGATAACAATTTTTTGATATTTCAGAACTTCATGCTTCCTATTTCTCTAACTTCTTCGGCGTGTACCTGTAGTCCAACAAAAAGGCAATGAGGCATCGATGATATATTTAGATAAACACACTGTAATTTGAAGAAAAAACTCACTTTTCATACTAAAATTAGGAACAGATAAACTAAACCAAACCTCCTTCCAAAACTTTAGAAACATTCTGAAAACAATGTATACTGATGACTATCGTAAAAAGGAAGAACATGCAGAATTAGACTTGGTGAAACAAGATTGCCCAGCTTCTGCTAACGAAAATGAGCAAAAGGAACAATAGTATTGTGCAATGAAGCTATTACTAGGTTGGTAACATATAATTAGTTTTATTCTTCTAAGTAGCTAATTTAAAATCTTAAAAGATAATGTAGCCAGAACCTGTAAAGGTGGGAAAAAAAGGTAGCCATAAATCAACCAAGCGGACAGTATTCATATTTACATGAAAGTCGACTTTCACCAAGATGAACTACTACTCAGCAACCTCAATTCCCAGAAAACATGAGTCCTCATAAAAGCATGAGCGTGTGCTTGACATTAAAGCTGACACATTAAATGACTAACCAGTAATAGTATTCAAGAACTACAAATTTAAAATTGTTTTATACTAAAAGAACAAGTTCCTCGCTGCTATAAGCACATGCAGATATCAGGTCTAACTATTGACCATACGCTCACACTTTATGAATTGTCCAAAAAATTCCCTATTTAGACGAAATTTCTAGCACACTGCAGACTTACATAATCAGAAAGAAAGAAAAGTATAGTGCATACCATTGCTGAACTTTTCTAAACTCTATGAGCACATGATATATGTTTTCAAAGCCAGCATATGTATCTTCTCTCACTAGAAATAAAATAGTTTCAGTCTTGCAGTGTACAAAAAGAATAGCCAACAGAAGTATATACAATAAAAGACTGCTACATTTGCTCCGATAAAGACAATCTTGCCTGGAAAAAAATCAGAAGAACAATCTTTGGTTGTTTCATTCGACAGATCAAGCCAGGAAAAGTTCTGGTTCATATTGTAAAACAAAAGGTACACATCATTCAACTTAGTCTCAAGAATAACAGAAAAATGCACACACAGATTCTCACAGAAACATAGAATCATTCAACTTACACATGAGAAACACCATGAGAATATGCAAGGCCCACAAGTCCAATTGGAAATTTGACATCACAAGAGGCAACGATGTTCTGAATCTAAGTCCTGATATAGCATAGAAGTCAGTAATGCCCCACAAATGAATTTGTTCAGAGTGCAAGTGCTCATGAAAATTGTACAAACCTGAAATAGTTAACTTGAATTTAACCAGAAAAGACAAGTTTCTGAATAATACGAGCATACTGGGAACAACATTTTTGTGTTAGACTAACGAAAACTCTGAGCCAGCGTAGACGAAATGGAAGCTAGCCATGTCATACCTTTCTTACTGCAAGCTTGGACTATTGTTCACTCTTTGCTCCTGTACATATCTGGAACAAGATATTCGTTGTGTCGACATAAGTAGGATGGATGGATGTTTGGATACATGGTAGTAGTTCTCTGAAAGTTATGCACTTCTCTATCATTAAATCTAAGCAAAAAAAACAAATATCTTACTTCTAGCAGATCAATAATGACAACCAATAAATCTTATTTGAATGAAGATGACGATCTAAACAACATCCCATCCTTCCACGTGTACTGGACTATAATATTGTAGGTGTCATTTATTACAGATAAACAACAAATTTTGTTGATCCTTTGACATCCACATACTCAACTGAAGGAACACACAATAAACACCATGAAAATGGAATGAGGAAAAGGTACCCAACAAACTAAGATGTTAAATTACATGAGATTTGAGTATTTGACCTGAGTAGTAGTTCCCATGTGCTGCAGTGCTAGCAACCCCAAGGTAGTATATAATACTGAATCGGATTATTGTTCATGGACCGAATCGCCCGCCATAGAAAATAATTTCTTAGAGATTTAAAGAAGCACGGTATGAAATCCTGATAAGTGAAGGGCAACGCAAACTTAATTTTATGAGCACATGTCCTTGGAAATAGAGTTATCATTGAAGGGATATACTGGATAACTCCTTTGCTAACTTCTGAACTGAATATACTTTATAGCACCTAAGAAAAAATACAAGAGAGCAACAACAATCAGTACCTATATCCCTGCGTGCTTGCATCACTTATTCATCCATATACTTGATAACACCTACGAAAAAATACAAGAGAGCAGCAACAATCAGTACCTAAGAAAAAAATACAAGAGGGAAGCAAACAGTGAGTACCATCAAAGGATTGTGATCCCTCAAAATATCTGCCATATAGATATTCATCCATATTCAAAATCCATGGATTTAAACTACAACATTTCTCAACCTGAAACAGAGAGAAAATCAGTAACCGCAGTAAAATAATTGACAAAAATAAACTGGATATACATATGAGAACATATTTGGTGGATTCATATTCGTGATCGTATTCTGTCTGTTTTGGTAATAGGAAAGGGATGCAAACGCCATTATATGCATGGATTTAGTTGATCAGCACCTGCACACGCATCATGAATTGGTCATGTCGACGCATGGCGGCCGATGGCGGGTGCAGGGCAGCGGACAGAGGCGGAGCTCGACTGGCATGCAGGGAGGGATCGGAGAGTCGTGGCGGCGATCTAGGGTTCTGGGTTCGTCTCGATGGACAGGGTTACGGAGTTACTCTCACACAAGGAAGAATAGGGAGGCAGCGATACTATTAGTTAGGCTTGGACCATTTGGGCACAATGGACACGCTAAGAGGAGCACACGAAAGGGTACGGCGTAGTGATGCGAGGCGAAAATGAACAGGTTCGTTTCTTTTAAATAGTAGAGATTACGAACAAAGAAATATATCAATCATATAGTATTGAACATTGAAACAGAGTTGGTATTTGTTCTTCCACACAAGGAGATGTCAGATTATCTATTATTACTTTGATCATGGCATGTATCTGCAACTAGAAGAAATTCAAGGACGAGTATTTAACTGTCCTGTTTTAATCCCCGAATCATCTAAGTAAGCACCAACAAGAATGATCGGGCCTGCTAAAAATTGACAGCCTCGCAATTCAGTTGGTACTTCACCAAAGGAAGCACCAACATGACTTCACCGAAGGCATGACCAACATGACTGACTAGTAATCTATCTAGCACTTACTCGTCAAGTGGTTTTGTACTTTCGTGAGTGGAATATTTTAGGAGGAGGGGAGGATCAGATAGGGATGTAGGAACAAACCAATGGGGATTGTTGATGACGTCGATGAGCTTCTTCTCGCAGGGCACATTCTTCTCCTCCACCATGAGTAGCACCCTCTGGGAGAAGGGACCTATGGCCAAAATCAAATCCCATCCCCACGCAAAACATGGATCAGCAAGGACATACCAATGAGAGTATGGGTGAGAGAGACTAACGGCATCTGAGCATCTAGAGGGGGGTGACGACGTCCTTGACGGCATCTGAGCATCTGGCGATGTCGACGGAGTCCGAGTGGTCCTGAATCGTGTCTTGCATCGGCGAGGTTCCGGCTATGGGGGGAGAGTGAAAGGACGGGGGCTCCGGCGATTCATGCGCCACCGACAAGAACAGTCACCCATCCGGCGCCCTTCCCTACACTTTCCATGTCGATGTCTGGCCACCAGCGAGGAGAGGCAGGACAGCGCAGGTGCTCCCTCGATCTGGATCAGGTCAGGCGTATAGGAGAAATCCCGTGAGCAGATATGGGGGTCGAGGGTGAGGGGGCAGTGGTGGTGCGGAGGGGTGCCGGTGGTTTGGGGTGGTCGGCGACGTGGTGCCAGGAAGGAGGAGATGGTATCAGGATGGAGGCGGCGCCCGCGGGTGGATCTGAGGAGAGGAGGAACTGAGGAAGGGTTCTGCGCGATGGGGGGTAGGTGGGGTTGGATGCGGCCTGACCTAGATGTTTTTCGGGCCAAATATTGGTATCCCGCTCCCGCGGCCTAAAATCGAGCGCCGAGACCAGTTTTTGCCAAAATTTTCAATGGGTAAGCACTGAATTCTGGAGTGTTGGATCTAGCAATGAGGGACCCGAGACCTACTTCGGTGGGTGATACGTGGGTAGCCCTTTTCCTCTGTTTTGATTGGCTGGTCAAGACTATGCAAGGATCGACTATGTTTTATTGGCTGGTCAAGACTGTGCAAGAATATGACACATAGGAAAAAAACTGACACATAGGCATGTTACTAGACACATGGATATACATATATACAAAAAACTACATATAGACATGCCACGTAGGCATTATTGCTAACGTGGCCAACTAGTCAATTCAATATATCATATTTTAGACGATATGACGATTTAAATTGGTCATAATGAGTATAAATAAGGCTCTAAGCTGTATCTCGAAGGTTATGACGATTTCATATGCTAAAATTATGACGATTTTGTCACAAAACGTCGTAATTTTATAGGATTTTGACCTCTCCAAGCAGCCTATGGCCATCTTGTGCCAAATCATCATAGATCTATGACGATTTCATTTCTCGTCACTATGAGAAGGTCACAAGTTAACACATTTCTTGTAGTGGTGGCCTTGCCGTTGACATTGAGGTGTACGATGCACGGCATATCGCGGTACTCTTCATACGTTTCGGGATCGCGGGGTGCTTCCGAGGTAGTTTCACTTCCTCGCTGCTGCCCATGACCAGCTCCCCATCCTCAGCCACTTTTTCCGCCATCACCTCGTCCTACAAAGGTCATGGCGACCATGTCGGGAGTTTGCTTTTCTTCTGGAGAGGTTTTCCGCTTTGTGCTGCTGTTCCTCCGAGCTTGAGTTGGAACAGCCATTGACGGCAGATCCGCGAGCATCTTCGTTGGCAGCTACGAACTCACTAGCTGACTGGATCATCTGGTTCAAGTCAAGCTGGTGATTGTCCTGTAAGCGCTTCAACTTATGTCGGAGCAACGTGCCCCTTTGCAACCCATCAATGAAGGAGGCCATGGTGGTCTGAGCGTGCACTCCTGCGCATGAATTCTTCATATCCAACCAGCGGGAGAGGAAAGCGCGAGATGTCTCGTCTTTCTCCTGCACGCACCGATGTAGATCGCCAACAGTGTAGGGACGTTTGTACGTACCCTCCAAGTTCTTGGTGAACGCTTCTTGCATGTCCAACCAATTGCAGATGTATTTCTCCAGCAAGTCATCAATCCAACGACGGGATGTGCCCACCAACATCAATGGGAGGTACTTGATGGCAACATTGGGGTTACCCCCGGCAATCTCTACCGTGTTGTCGTAGTCCTGCAACCATGTAGCTGGCTTAGCGGTGCCGTCATAGGGATTGATGGTCTTGTCAATCCGAAAACCTTTGGGGTAAGTTGCAGACCGTATCGCGGGTCCAAAGGAACATGGTCCTAGGTATGGTCCTTCCCGGGCCTCGTGGATCTTATCGATCCGCGAACGTGCATTGTATGGCTCTGGGTTTCTTTTCTTCTTGTCAACAGGGGATGGGCTGCGTGAACGACACGGCCCCCTCCACCATGGTGACTGCTAGGTGGCGACAGAGCGGAGGAGGTGGTGGGTTAGCCTTCTTGCTATTACCCTCCTACAATGCCTCACGCTTGTCGTGATTGCTTGCCGGACGCGGAGGGTCATGGCTCGACCTGCTCTTGTGTCCCTGGTTGCGCTATCCATCATGACGGGTCTGCTCCGCGTTGTCGCGGATGACGATGCCGCCATGCCTTGGCGGGTGCATATCCGTACGATGGTGAGCCTTGTGGTCTTCGCGATGTCAGGGGGACGGGGCGATGGGTGACGAGGTTTGGCTTTTTCTCTGTGGTCAGAGGATATGGGGATATCATCCTTCCTGTTGCGCGCATCCCTCCGTCTTCGTTCTGATGTACCCGTCTGATACCCGACATCAAGAGGAGATCTGTACCTTAGCGGCTTATGCTGGCTAGACTAGCAAAACGCTGGGTCAGACTCAAGCCTCTGAGAGGTGGCCTTTTCCTGCTGCTTCACTGCCTTGGACACTAGGTCATAGACCTGGTACACTGCCTCGGGCGATCTATCCTCCTCCAGAAGGGTCTTGGCGATGGCGAGGTTGAGGAGTGGGGTGGGCATCACCTATCTGCCTTCACTGTCAATGTATGGCTTGGCTTGTGCCGGCTTTGGGGGAGCCCATTGTAACACCCTCAGGATCGGCCCTATGCAAGTCTTAGAGATTCCCGCCAAACCCGCATAGAAACGATTCAAAGGTGCCCACCAGGCACTTGCGTGCGGGTAGAAAACGAAGTAATATCATTACACAACAGTCCATGATGGAACCCACAAAACAGATATATATAACAACGACCCAAATAGTCAAGAATACAGATATACAGTACAAAGATCCAAATCACCTTGAAAACGATACAGCGTCCGAGTACGGACAAGATGCAAATTGAGCTAAGAGCCCTGAAGAATAACCAATGGCGTCCATAACCCTGCCCAGGCCAAGCCGGAAGGGTAACCCTGCTAACGACGTCGATCTCAAACCTGCTTAAACAAAAGGGGTGCCGACAAAGGGAAAGGAAAAAAGAGAGCGCTCAGTACTGAGGCCAGTAGACGGCGAGACTAGAATTCGGCGGTCCCCGCCTACATAGGTATGGTGGACTGAAGCGGCAACGCAGCATGCACTAAACAACCTATAGAGACTCAATACAGCTGGCGGCTATCAGATAGGGATAAGAAATACCTATTCGGATCCAACCTAAAACTATCACCAAGCATACCCATCCTGGTATTTCCCCCTCGAGACCAAACGAGGAAGTCAACCGAGGAACTCACACAGTTGGTAGTTCTATTCATTCCGTTATAGTTGCGGCATTTACTAGTCATATATAGATAGCATGAGTCATCCTGATATAATAAGCAGTGGCCAGTTTAGTTAACCATTCCGTTGTAGTTGTAGTACTTACTAGTCAGATACATATAGCACGAGGCATCCCAAAACCCAGCAGTCGTTGGTACTTTTATTTAGCCATTACGTTGTAGTTACAATACTTACTAGTCAGATACAATGGTAACAGGTGGAAACCCAAACCAGCAATTGTTCGCACTTTTATTTAGCCATTCCATTATAGTGAACCTGATTACTAGTCATTATAAAGTCAAATTTATAGCACTACTTTAGTTATAGTTGTCTATGATCGAGATACTGTTCTCCAAGTCGTCCATAACCGCGGACATGGCTTTCAGAAAGTTTTACCCTATAGGGGGCACAAATAGCAACACACGCATGATCAACCTCGGGAAAAACCAAATGAAAACCCAACGAGGCATCACGACAGAACATTCGCAAGATTCATATTTTATTTCAGGGGGCCACCCCACTAATCTACCCGCGACGAAGTTGGCCGGCTCCGAGACGGACCCAGAGGTTTGTGACAATGGCTGCAAACGACTGGGAACCCGAAAGTGTGACTGGGCTTGTCGATACCGCGAAAACATTCCACGTTGGTTCCAAAATAGTACAGGCGCTCCACGCGCAATCGTAAATAAAGCAGTAAAACATGGCATAAGTACATGATAGTAATAAAGCCCCAAACTACTTTGTGGCCCCAAGGAATTAAATATGACTCAAGCTAGGGTTAGGGGGATTTATGGTCCCACATGCGGATAGTGCGAATATTCAAAGAACAGGTATCAAGTACTCGGGGTCGTACGGGACACAAGTGGACGGTTAAAAACCAAATAACATCTATTGCCCACCTGTGCGTCTGCATTATTTACCTACGTAAATTTTAGTTATTAAACAGTAATTAAAGCCATGATCATCTCCAACATAAATCATATGGCAGCCTTCCAACAACTGTGGTACTGGACGACATGCAACATCACTTGCGCAAGCGACTACGATGCACAAGTCCAACTATCTACCAAACAACAGGTAATAGGATGTGTCCAAGGCAATATAAGGATGCAAGGGATATCACGGGTACAAAAAACTAGAGCATCGCAACACAGATAGCAATAGATCAACATGAGAGAATAAATACTATAAAAGTAAGATAGGTAGAAAGGGGGAGATTGCTCGCCTAAAAAACATTGCCGAAGGTTCATTCGAAGATCGGGTCGATACTCGCATCAACTCATCGGCCTAATCCGTGAAGAAGCAAAGCACTAGCACAAACACCGGATGCACTATTTAATACTACGGAAGAAGATCGGGCATGATGCATATATGATGTATGACATGGAAAAGATGCGATGCAATTAGGCATTATAAGCGGAACCGGGGTCCCGACAATTAATAATACGGTTCATGTTGTTTAGATAACCCGCAATTTAAATGTTGACTTAACATGGAAAAACATAGTATCGGTTCGCTACACAAATTTAAATGGGGCCAATATAAGACTAGAAAAGCCCGCATCTGGCCTCCATATTTAATTACGAGGTGAATCGGCAACATCCCCCAAGCCACATTATGTATGCAAGTATGACAATTTAATATGCAACAAGTGTATATAGCATTTAATAAAATAGGGGCTCAAGTTGAGGTCACACATCGAATGGCGATCTTGGCGTTCTGAGGGTTCGGGGGATCGGTCTCGCCGGGATCGGTCTTCGGGATCGGATCCGGGAAGAAGACCTTGGGGTATCGCGGTTCCGTTGTCGGTGTTGATCTTGGAAGCACGATCATTGATCTTGTCGATGGTTCGTCGCTTGTCGGTCCCCGAGAACAAAAGAGAGGAGTAGTAGAGCGTCGGAGCAGGGATCTGAGCCCAGGATGCACCCCATCTTGGTCTAATTTTAGTGTTCACAGCACACAAGAATACAACTCGGCACGGGCGAGCGAGGTAGGCATCAGCACCTCAACAAGCCCATTATGCTGCTGCAGAGGCAAGAGCCAAAGGAACGGATCTGCGCAGCTGCAGTTGGTCATGGACGAGTTCGGGCAGGCAGCTCTCGCATGGTGCCATGTCTAGGGGTGAGTCCGGTGACTAGCAGAACGGGAAAAAGAGGGTCGGGCCCTGGCCGACTGCAGGGCGGCGCTAGCGGCGGAGCTCAGGCTTGCTGCCATGGATGGCTTGAGAAGGTCGACGTCGGGCAGACGGTGGCGACAGCGGGATGGCACGGGAAAACCGAGGAGGAAGACGACCCGCCAGCTGCGGCATGGATCGAGAGGAAGCCCACGGGGAAGGGGCGCCGCCTTGCTATCGCAAACAGAGAGGAGAGCGGCCACAGGAGGATGGCCAGATGAGGGCAACGACGCGCAGACGACGATGCTGCCGGGCAACGACGGGCTCGGCGGCGCGGCTCTGCCTGGGGGATACGGGAAGAGGCCGGGCAACACGGGGCCGGTGGCGAGGTGGAACACGGAAGGAGGCAGACGAGGTGGTGGGGATCGATGGAGGGCGAAGGTAGGAGGCGGCGGGCTCAAATAGGGGGCTGCAGCGGTGCTGCGGAGGTCGGCAGGGGGGCGCTGGGCGAGGGTGCCTGGCGGCGGCGGTTGGTTGGGCGAGAGCAGGGAGAGAGGCGGTGGCTCGGGACGAAGCAGAGCAGCAGGGAAGGGACGCGGGGTCGAGAATCACGTGAGGGGAGCAGGGGGTGAGGAGGTGGGGCCGCACCCACGTGGGGTGGGCGTGTCGGTCAGGGAGGGTCGGGTGTTGGCCGTGTTAGGAGAGATAGAGGTACCAGGGCAGGTGGGTGGGGTCTGGGTTGGTGGGTGCGTGCATCGTGTGTGTGTGCACGCAGGTGGGTGTGCGATGCGTGGGTGGCGGCGGCAGGGTGGGGATGTGATGGGATTAGGGTTTGGTTTTGGGGAATTAGGGTTTGGTTCAACCGGTTGGGCCTTTGGGCCTGGCCGGTTTAGATATAGGTTTTAATATTTATTTAAAACATTTTTTTTCTTTGTTTTGTTTAAATAATTTTGTAACTAGTTTTACACGATTGAAATAGCAAGAAAATATAATTTGAATAAAAGAGGAGATGTAATGTCTAAAACAATATAGGGTTTTATAAAATAGTTTCGAGACAAAATATGCATGATGATGTGATGATGATGCATAAGAAAATACACAACGATTTTCTTGTAGTAGTTTTAAACGGGGTGCTACACCCATCCTAGGTTGCGCCGTACACCTGGATCATTGATGACGCGAGCTGCAGCTTTCTTGGCCTTCTGCTGCTGCAACAGAGTCTTGTACTCGGCCTCCATTGCTCTAGCCTTCTCTATGGATTTCTGCGTGTTGACCAGATCTCGATCTAGCTTAGCGCCTTGCTCCGCGATGGCCTGCGCTTCCTCTAGCAACTGCTGGCGCTTCTCGTCAAGCTGGGTCAAGTTCCAGATATGACCTACGGTCAGTGGCTCGACGAGGAGATTGCCGTACATCACTCTATCAGCTGTAGTAACTTGGGCAGCAGCAGACATAGATGCTGGAGGCGGAAAGTTTGTGGTCTTGTTGTTGCTCGGGCCGGTGCCGAGTTCCTGCAGCTGCTGCACTGGGTTAGGCAGAGGGGACATGTCCTTTTCGCGATCATCGTCGGCAACAACATGTGGTCCTTTCCCCTTGTCCAGCGCTATAGGCGGAGCTCGTCCGAGTTGATCTTCATCCATGACCGTCCCAATGGTTACGAACACCTCTCGAGACGTGACGGCGTTGTTGGCTTGCTCGTCGTGCATGTACTCCTCCTCCATCTCCTGCATGGAGGAGTCTAGCTCCTTTGGACTAAAATCTATCTCCTTTGAATCAGCACTGAAGTCGGCGTATAGCGCGTCAATCATAGAGTCGGAGGGTGCCAAGGCTTCCTCGATGACGGGGGTGGAGGTGCAATAGCATCGATGATGACTGGAGGTGGCGGCATGACCGTGGCAATGGCGGCCGGAGGCGGTGGTGGCGGTGGCTGAATCGGAGGAGCTCCATCAATGAGCGCAAAAGCTGTTTGAGCTGCCGCTTCGGCCTCCGCGTAGTTGTTGACGGTGTTCACCATGCCTTCAAAGGTAAGGTGTCCCAAAGCCTGCTTCCGCCTTAGAGAATGCCAGAGAAGCGTGCCGTGGTCCAGTCCTTCCACAAAGTGATACATGGCATCATCATTGGGGTAGTGGGCTAGATCGGCTCGTATACGGAGCCACCTGGCAAGGTAATCGTGGGGGTTTTCGACCTCTCTCTGAACGCAACGCGCCAGATCAAAGATGGTAACCACGCCGATGAACTTGGATCTCTGTTGTCCAGACGCACGGGCGAAGCCAGCAGACTTGCAGTGATCTTCCACCGTTATATCCTGCACAAGTGCGGTTTGGGTGGGCCTTGAATTTTTCTGATCTTTGCCGGCAAACTCCGGAGAGAGATCCGACATCTATCCTTCCGCGAACGTGTCCTGCCCGTAGGTGGTCCGTGCGGGTCTTGATGCTCCTCCGACTCCCAGGGAACTAGTGGCCGAGTCGGTTTGGCCAATGAAGAGGTGGATGTCTCCGATAGAAACGATTGAACACCACGTAGGGTTCATCTTCGCCGGGATCCAAAACTCGTCGGGAGGGATGATCGGAACGTTGCCGAAGAAGAGAACACGACCGATGGCTACGATTTCGCTGATTCCTGCGAAGATCTTGGTCCTCGCCCGCTGAAGAGCCTGAAGCGCTTCTTGCCCCACGGTGGGCACCCACTGTCGTGGTATTGCCGACGAGTACGCCATGGAGGGGTCCTCACAATGTGTGTTTAGTGACATGGGGGAAGGCGTACAGTTGACGTGTACGAGGTAACACAGCTTACCCATGTTCAGATTCCAGAATGGTGGCGGAATCCTACTCCTGCTATTAATCACTATAAGGGCAATACGCTGAGTTAAAGAGATAGGTTCATTGGTCTGAGATTGTGCCCTAAAGGCTCCCATAGGCCCGACGTATATAGTCGCCAGGTCCAAGGGTTACAGGAAAAAGCCCTAGCTGGACAGGTTACATAGTCCTACACCGTCTATTACTAGTCTAGCGTGTCTTGTACTCCAAGGCTCTGGGTACGCTGGTGACTCCATCGTATCCTTCCTTTATCCGGCATGGGCCTCCCTTCTGGATCCATCTAACTGGGCCGCCCAACAGGCCATGGGCCATGCTACCAACTGTGGGCCACCCAGGTTAGCCGGATAGGAGACATGCTATGAGGATACCCATATAGCATATCCCCAACAATAATGATGGGCCCTTTTAATCCATTTGGGATCCACTATCTTTGATACTTTTCAAAACTCAAAAACCATTTGAATGTATTTTCAAATAAAGGAGGAAGATTAGGGTTTAGGGTTTGCATTTTATTTTCTTTGCACGCATTTTACAAGATGATGCTCATGAATGCACAATCAAATCCTAATTATATATTAACTAAAGTTGGGGTGTTACAGCTCTATCCCCCTTACGATAATATCAACCCGAGATTCCAAAGGCAGGAAGAGAGACAAAGGGAGAAAGAAACATGGGCACTCTAAAGATAAGAGGGGAACACACTAAACAACACAGAGAATCTCATGGTCAACTCATGGATGGAGTGTTTAAAAACAACTATGATATGACAACATGAGACACGTCAAGGTAACGGAGGAAACAAGAGAAGAAGGTTTCAAGTTGTTAGAGAGGTGGTCTTCATAAGGATTGAGACCATGGAGCTTACAGAAGAGTTTAAGCTTCTGCAAAAGAGAGCTTACAATAGGGAACATGTCTACAGACTTCGATAGGGATCCTCTACTAAAAGGGCTTAGGTAGAGAATTTATGTTGTAGAGATGTGGATCAACAAAACCAAGTTGTTGAACTACTTTCGAAACTGAAGAGTCACTCTTTCATCCAATAGAAGGCCAAGACAGAAAGGTGTTTTGGTGTAGAGGACTCATAAGAGCCACAAGAAACATGTAACAAGAGAAACTTCTGATTACAGAAATCATAGTCACTCCTGAAACATGGCTGAGGGAACGAAGGAAACTTTGTATTCTTCAAGGTCTATCAGAATCTTTGCCAAAGATCATGATATCACTTTACACCACTAGATGGATAGGTAATAAGATTCCCGATGACACGAGAAGAAAGAAACTTCATTCTTAGACTTCAATTAATTGGCACAAGAAAGTGTTTGCCAACATATAAGGGTCTGGAGGATCAATTGAGAGACATTTAGCAACACTACTTTAAATGTTCTCCTTGATGTTCGAGATACTAAGAATCAAGTAAAGGTCGAACTTCGGATACAAAGGAAATCATAAGCACAACTCCTATAATAAATCATAGAAGAAGCCTCATGAAGAGTGATTGTTATTGCTGAATCAAGGGAATATGAAGAAAGGTCTTTCTTGCTAAGTACGTCAACCATTACATCAATCTTGCCAAACTTACAAAGATACCTATGTCAAAACCTTTAGGTACACCAACCATCATATCTGCTTGAGATTCAGATTTGGTTAGGTGGAATGATGCTTCAGACTCAGCATGTCAGAATAGAAAGGGTGCAACGGTTATGACGAAGGTAAAGTCACTATATTCTCAAGATATGGACTACAGTGTCAAGCTTCGAAAGAAATGAGCTAGATTCATAGACTTATGTATTTAGCAACTTGTCTAAGGAAAACTGCACACACATAAAGTATTAACAATCAAACACACAAGTGTCGTTAAGGGAAAGAGAGAGAACTCTTCTCGAATCCACGACAACAGCTTTCAACATTTGCACGTGAACTAGAGAAGGTCACTTATAATATCCAGAACACATACTTCGAGATAACTCGAGGATGGTTCTCAAAAGTTTCCAACATTAATGCCCAATATTGCTTATGAATCTAATCTAGCAGAGAGAAGATAAGGATTTCATCGATGGGATCAACAAAAAACTTATCCAAGACTCCAAGAAGATGGACTCATATGTCATGTAAACAAGGCAAACTATTGGTCAGACCAAAGGACACGAAAATATACTCAAGTTAAACATCACGAGTAGAAACATTATTAGGATAGTCCTTGGAACTGAGTTTGATTTGATGATATCCCAAATCAAATCAACAGTGGGGGAAGATAACATATCCATGAAGAAAATATTATTATCATTCTTCAACATGAACAAAACTAGACATCCCTTTTATAAAGAATGTAGCCGATATAACTTTTGTCTTACAACTCTCCAAGTTGTTGTTTAAGCTCAACCAACTAGTTCATGGGTATCCAGTACGGATCCTTAGAGAAGAGAGCAGTTCAAAGAACTTGCTTGCTCAAGTACTTGACAACACGGTCATGTCGCAACATGGCGGTACTTCTAATAGACATCTAGAATATCACGAACCACAAATATGTTACTTAGTTCGAGAGGAAACTTTCTTGGTAAGGCAAGCTTACATACTCTCAGAGCTTCGGCCGAATAGAGTGCTCAATAATACGAACTTGGAAGCACAATCATTCTTCGCTTAGTGAAAGGATTAACCAATCATGCTAAGAATGACACAAATATCCTTAGAGTTCAAAACAATAAAAAATGCTAAATATCTCCGATGGCCACATTATTACGCACACGCATCATTTACGAGCGGGAAATCTCGGGGAAGGGTGGGTAACGATGAAGAGAATGTGCCCTGAGAGGCAATAATAAAGTTATTATTATGTATATTCCATGTATATGATAGATGTTTATTTTGCATGCTATAATTTTATTAATATGGAAACGTTACTACATGTGTGTTTAATAACAAACAGAAAGTTCCTAGTTATGCCTCTCTTATTAACTAGCTCGTTGATTAACAAGATGATTAAGGTTTCTTGATCATAGCCATTGGATGTTGTTAATAACAAGGTCACAACATTATCGGAATGGTGTGATGAACATTCATCCAAAGTATAGCATTACGATCAAAGTCAGTGTGTTTATATTGCTATAACATCATACGAAGTAATCCTCATCCTTAGACCATGAGATCATGTCAACCACTAACACTAGAAGAGTATCTTGATAACATCAAACGTCACACCGTAACAAGGTGACTATAAAGATGGGTTTAGTGCTATGAAGGTGTTATGTTGAGTCTCATGGATCAAGAGTGGAATTTGTCCATCCCGATGACATATAGATATACTATGGGACCTCTTGGTGATATCACATTATTTAGCTTGCAAGCAAGTGATTTGATCACTAGAATGTTATATCACGGGAATGAGAAAAGAGTACATGTCGGTAACAAGGTCAAACTAGGTATGGAGATACCGATGATCGAATCTCGGACATGTAATATATCGGAAGACAAAGGTATTGAGATTCTAGCATAAAAGGTTGTCACGATCACAAGAAGTCATCGTTGAATGTGTGGGAGTCATTATGGATCTCCAGGTCCCGCTTCTGATTATTGATCTGAGAGGGGTCTCGATCATGTCCGCATTATTCATGAACCGTAGGGTGTCATACTTAGGAGACACCGACACCATTTGGAACAAATAGTTTCTAGACGAAAAGATTTACAAAGCGCGGTAATTTATTTCACTAGACACCAGAATTGTTTTAGGTGAAATTACTAAAAGTGTTTCTGCATGTGAAATAAAATACTAGCAAGGGGTTTTATGTTAATATTTGTCCATTAATGTAATTAAAAAAATTCTTAATAAATAAATAAAAGGAGTTTTATTTAAAGAGTGATTGCATTAAATTTGGTGAAAATTTAATGGGATTTATTAGTGGGATTTTGAGTGGAGAAATGAAGGGGCTAAAATGTGAGTGGGAGCTCCAACCACATGAATGGAGGAGGGGACGGGCATCCCCCATGCTCCGGGAACCCCCTTGGGTTTCCCCTCCCTCTTATACAAAGCCCCTCCCTCTCTCACACTCACACCTCCTCGTGAAGGATCTCTCTCCCACTCTTGTTTATACCCCATGGTCTCGGACTAGCGAGATACATGTTCCCTGTGGCTTTTTGTTGAGGAGGAGTTGTTGCTTCCGCTGCATCGATAGAGCGATGAGGAGGAGGTTGCTCGGTGGATTGGACGTGTGTGCGAGCACGGATGCGCTGCTGATTTGCGGCTCTAGACTTCTTCTATATCTTGACATCGGCAAGCGTTCTCCTACATCATCCACGAGTACAACCTTGTTAAACTTTGTCAGTCTACAAGGGTATATTATTTATGGATGTATACCCACCCGTTGCTTGTATCTAGTAGATAGATCTTGGTACATAATTGTTCCCATCATAGGAATTTTTTTGTTTTCTTTGTTGTGAACCCTATAGTGGTATCAGAGCCAGATCTATGCGTACATGCTTTGCACGGGTAGTACACATATGAGTATGTGGGCGATGATGATGATGTTATTCCTTCTTTTTTGTACTTTGGATATTGGTGGCATAGTGGGATGAAGTGGCTCGGACAAACTTTACATGTCCTAGCACATGAGACATGTTCCATGCTTGACATGCAACTAGTTTTGCATAAGTGGCTAGCGGGTGTCTGTCTCTCCTACTATAGTCAATATATAATTTACAACGAGTTGTTAATAATTTGGTTATCCTCATTGTGGTTCCATGTTCCTAGGTAAGAACAGATCTATCTTCGAAAGCCCTAGGCAAAAGCCACGAAGCCGGAAGAATAGACCACGTTGCAGCAGTAAGCTGGTTTGTTAGCCGACTTGGAGAGAAGGCTCTGCCGCTGTACAAGTTGCTGAAGAAGGCAGACAAATTTACATGGACGGATGGAGCAGATGCTGGACTCAAGAAACTAAAGGAGATACTTTCCTCGGCACCTATACTCGCAGCACCCGAGCCTATGGAGCCTATGTTGATTTACATGGCAGCCACCAACCAGGTAATCAGCATCGTCGTAGTGGTAGAGCGGAAAGATCCAACGCATCAGTAGGAGTGCAATGACCAGTTTACTATGTAAGCGAGGACTTGAGAGAGTCCAAGCAGCATTACCTGCAGTACCAGAAGCTAGCTTACGGAGTGTTCCTTGCTTCTCGGAAGCTAAGGCACTATTTCTAGGAGCACCCCATCACAGTTGTGAGCAAAGCTCCACTGTCCAACATTATCAACAACATCGATGCTACAGGAAGGGTTTTGAAGTGGGGAATTGATCTTGCCGCCTTCGAAATCACCTACAAGAGACGCGACGCTATCAAATCACAGGTCTTAGTGGATTTCATCGCAGACTGGACGGAGATACCAAATGCTACACCTATACCAGAGCTAGAATACTAGGTGATGCACTTTGACGGATCAAAGCTACTCAACGGCTCGGGGGCTGGTGTACTGCAAACAGGGGAAAAGTTGCACTACGTTCTGCAGATCCACTTTGAGGCTACAAATAACATGGCGGTATATGAAGCACCCATTCACGGACTTCGCGTAGCCAAGGATATTGGCATCAAGCTCATAGTTTGCTGTAGAGATTCTGACTTGGTTGCCCAGCAGGTGGTTGGCACCTGGAACGTGCGGAACCCTATGATGGCGGCATATCGAGACGAAGTAGACGAGATAGCCAAGAGCTTCTTGGGCTACGAAGTCTAGTATGTCCCGAGGGAGGAAAATGAGGCGACTGATCTGCTGTTAAAACTTGGATCAGGGCGCAAAAAAATTCAGCCTGGCGTTTTTCTAGAGCATCTACGGACACCATCCGTGAAGGGAGCGGTCCCCGAGAACCCGGATAGAGTTGACTCTTTTGTTCAGACAGTGAGAAAGGTCCCTCCGGCTTGGACAAAACCGTTCATGGAGTATCTCGTACACGGAACTTTGACCATCGACGAGGTAGAAAGTCGGCAAATAGTACTTCGAGCAAGGGTCTATACCATAATCAATGGACAACTCTATAAAAGAAGCACCATTGGTGTATACCTCAAGTGTGTTTCCCAGCAAGAGGGTATTGAAATCCTTCGTGAGATTCTGTTGGGAATATGCCCTAGAGGCAATCATGTATTATGATATTTCCCATTGTATTCATAAAGATATTAAGTTGTCCTTGTATAAACATCTGATGTGTATCATTGAATATGTGATTCGGTTTTGGAACTATACATTCATGTTATTTGTACTAAATATCCTTGGTCATTGAGGTTGTGCTGGACACACAACTTAGACCAATGTGAATGTCAGCTTGATGACTCGGTTCCACTTTTCATGGGCATGGTGATGCTATTCCGACTTACAAAGATTCGGCTAAAGAGTATAGCGAATCAAATTGACCCATATTGAGGTACAACAAACAAGCTGTTATTTGTATATCTCAATCAATGTAATCCTTAGACCTGAGGTTATTGAATAGTCTAAGTTGAGGATCACCAACTTAGGTTCTGTCAAACACTGATCCGTAACCGGGAAGTTATAAAGGCAAATTTCAGGTCGACAGAGAATCAAGCTGCATGATATGAATAACCAAGATGGCATTTTGCCCCTCCACTTGGAGATATATTCTCTGGGCCCTCTCGGATTATATGATTCGGAAAGCATGGCCATGCACGACTCGGTTAAGTGTTAACCGAGGCAATCGACTAAGAGTTAGTCGGATGAATCACTTATTTCGGATGGAGAAGAGAGTCATACTATTTAAGGGATGACAATTATTCGCCTATAGTTTGACAAGGTATATCGTGAGGCAAAAGGGACTCGGACGCAAGTCGCATTGGAAAGGAAAGTCGTCAGGACTCTTTGGTACTTGGGAGTCGGCAAGTTCTGCTAGGAGCCGCTACCGACTGATCGATTGAGACTCGGACTCCAATCTTGTCGAAGTAGCTATGAGCCTACGGGGTCACAAACTTAAGAGTGGGAGAAAGTTCGGATTGGATATGAACCGAAAATCTGGTTGGGTTAGACCTGAGCCGGATTTGGACCGATTCAGTGAGTCAGAATCATGGTGACTAATATTATATGGGCTTTAGTGAATGGGCCACGAGTGAGTGAATCCCACATTCACTCCCTATATATAGTGGAGCACAGTAAGCCAGAAGGGTTAATCGTTGATCGGTTAGGTCATTCCACGGGTTGGAAACCCTAGCTCCATAGTAGTCCTGCCATTGTAACAAACCTAGCAGTTCACCGCCGGTGCTCCTCCTTGTATGTGTGGATACCAGCAGAGGTGTTGTACAATCAGCACCAAGATGATCGGATCTTAAGGACTGCAGTTCATTCAACAGACGTACTATATTAGTAATTTGCAACTATGCGTCTAGTGGTAAACCTTGTGGCCTTCTACCTCAGCTAGATCTTGGGATCACCACGTTAGAGGAAAAAGTTTTTGTTTTATCTCTACGTTGCCCAACAGTGGTTTCAGAGCGTTAACTTCTGGTTTTAGGCCCGATATCTCGCATATGTGATATGCGGTTGGCTGTAGATGAGATCTATGTGTTGTTTTGGTGGTCGAACTATGAGATAGATCGGTTTTGTACGATGTTTATTGGATCAACTGTACTCGGGGAATGGTAGATCTGATTTATGTGATCATGCTGCTAAAGTCGTGGAACGACATACCCCTACCGGTCGATTTACCCCATTAGGGTATACTGTGACACGTAAATCCAGAAGGGTATACTGGGACCACCGGCTTCGCCCTGTCGTAGCGCGTTAGACGTCATTGCGAGTTTCACAATGCTGGTAGATAGTGTATCTATGCATAACTTTTTTTGCAGGAAGTTGTGAATGGTATGGTTCATGTGCATGTGATGTATGTGTGTAATCCATACGTGATCTGCGAATCACGATTTTTGTCAGCCGGCTGGAGCCTAGGTGCTATCATTTTATTGTATAATGACCTGCATGTCAGATTCTCTATGTAGTTTACTTTACTAAGCTAGTGTAGCTGTTTGGAGAACCCAGATGGCATGCAAGGTGATGTACATTTCGGCGAAATGGAGTAAGACGGCAAGTGACAAGAGTTGGCACGAGTCGGATTACAGGCTTTGTGGAGATGGAGATCACCATGAAGAGATCCATACCATTTCACATTATATTTGATTTATTTTGTGTTATTGATATGTCTCTGTTTTACCTCTGTTATATAGTCGGTAAAATTTACTCCCTCAAAGAAGGTCTAGTCGGTTTTCCCGCCAGTGTTTGCACCATCACAAGTCGAACATTTTTGGTAGTGGGCTCATAAAATTGAGGTGCTACCAATTCTTTCCAACTAGGTGGGTTCAAGTCGGACTCTTACCGTGGTAACACTCGGTAAGCTAGACGGGTCTATCACAACGGTTGTGGGGCTCGGCAAAAAGTCAGATGGGAGCCGGGGCATGTGATGCCACCCGTCTAACAGGAGTCGTTTGAGATCCGATTGACAAGGAGTTGTCTACCTAGATCACTTGGCGGCTAGTGTTGATGCTAAAGCTCACTATATGACTTGCTTATTTAGGATCGTGAATCACTAAGCAACCATCAGAGGGGTGTTGGTTCTAGTGGGAGCATAAAATATTAAAGTGTTTAATATGCTTGCTCTTTTATGAATTCATGTCTTAAGTGTTTTGCATATTTTATCATGGCACCAAGTAGCAATCACTCTCAGATATCCGGTTTTGTATTGAGAACCATTCTTGAGAAAGATAAACTGAACGACACTAATTTTACCAACTGGTATCGAAATCTGAGAATTTTTCTCAAACAAGAAAAGAAGTACCATGGCCTCGACAACCCACTTCCAGATGAGCCGAATGAGAATGCGACTGTCGCAGCCACCAATGCCTACCGTCGGGCTAAGGATGATTCCATGGATATTAGTTGTATTATGCTTGATCACATGGAACCGGTCTTGCAAAAGCATTTCAAGAATGTTGAGGCCTACGATATGATCAAAAGCCTCGAAAGTATGTTCCAGGCTCAAGAAAAGACTGAGAGGTATCAAGTCTCTCAGGCCTTGCTGAGTTGCATGCTTAAGGATGGTGATCCACTGAGTCCGCATGTGATCAAAATGGTTGGTTATGTGCAGTCTTTGGAGAGGCTTGGCTACCCCATTAGCGAAGAGTTTTCTACGGATATAATTCTGAACTCTCTTCCTAGTGCATATGGGAAGTTCATTTCAAACTACCACATGCATGGTATAGATAAGAAGCTCACTGAATTACATGGGATGCTCAAGCAGGCAGAGGCGGATCTCAAGAAAGGCGCCAGTCAAGTGTTCATGGTGCAGAGTAAGGCTAAGTTCAAGAAGAGTTCTTGCACTTAGAAGAAGGCTAAGTCGGGAGGAAAGCAGGCTCAGGACACGGTCCCAAGCGCTTCCTCATGGACTAAGCCATCTCCTTCAGCCGTATCCACTTGCTTCTACTGCAAGGCGGATGGCCACTGGAAGTGGAACTACAGCAAGCATTTGGCCAACAAAGCCAAGAGTGGAGGCATGACTTCCGACTCAGGTACACTTGTTTGCAATGTTATAGACATTTATCTTGCTGATGCACCTAATAGTTCTTGGGTATATGATACCAGATCAGTTATTCACATCTGCAACTCGTTGGAGGGACTGGTAAGAACTAGGAGCGTAGCAATAGGCGAGATTGATATTCGAATCGGCAACAAAGAAAGAGTTGCTGCGTTGGAAGTCGGCACGATGCAACTTCATTTACCTTACAGATTCATTATGGAACTAAATAATTGTTATTATGTTCTAGTTCTCAGTCGAAACATTATTTCTGCTTCATGTTTGATGAGGCAAGGCTATGAGTCGAATATTAAGAATAATGGTTGTTCTTTATATTTGAATGATATGTTTCACGGCTTTGCACCCGTCCAGGACGGGTTATTTATTTTGAATCTTTATGGTGAGTCGGTTTATAACATAAATGTTAAAAGGTTGAAACCAAATGATCTGAATATGAATTACTATTGGCACTGTCGGCTTGGCCATATAAGTTGGAAACGCATGAAGAAACTCCATGATGATGGAATCCTAATTTCATTCGACTTGGAGTCCTTCGACACATGCGAATCTTGCCTACTCGGAAAAATGACCAAGACACCTTTTGCAAAGAGTTGCGAGAGGGCGTCCGACTTGTTGGGACTAGTACATAGTGATGTATGTGGACCAATGAGCACGACAGCCATAGGTGGTTTTGAGTACTTCATTACCTTCACTGATGATTTGAGTAGGTATGGATATATCTACTTGATGAAACATAAGTCGAAAGCCTTTGAAACGCTCAAAGAATTCCAGAATAAATCGCATAATCAACTCGGCAAGAAAATAAAGTTTCTTTGGTCGGACCGAGGAGGCAAGTACATGAGCCATGAGTTTGATGACCACCTGAAAAGTTGTGGAATAGTTCCCCAACTTACTCCGCCAAGAACGCCACAAAAGAATGGTGTTACGGAAAGGAGGAATCGGACCTTGTTGGACATGGTACGATCAATGATGAGTCGGATAGATCTACCTTTATGATTTTGGGGTTATTGTCTGGAAACAACGGCGTTCACACTAAACAGAGTATCATCAAAGTCGGTACAGAAGACACCGCATGAGATGTGGACACGCAAAAAGCCGAGTCTGTCTTTTCTTAAGATTTGGGGTTGTGAAGCTTTTGTCAAGCGACTTTAGTCGGACAAGCTTACAACCAAGTCGGGTAAGTGTATTTTCGTGGGGTATCCGAGGGAAACCTTGGGTTACTACTTCTACAACCGAGAAGAGGGCAAACTGTTTGTCGCTCGGAACAGTGTCTTCCTTGAGAAAGAGTTTCTCAATCGGGGAGTAAGTGGGAGCACGGTGTAGCTCGAAGAAATTCGAGAGGAACCGTCTAGTAGAGAGTCGGATAAAACCTTGGAGGTTGAGCCGGTCGTGGTACATGAGCGGCAACAACACCTGTACTACGAAGATCGGCGAGATTACAAAGTGTTCGTGATGTATTACTGTTAGACAGTGATGAGCCAGCAAATTATTCGAATGCGATGGTGGGATCTCATTTTGAGTCATGGCTTGGAGCCATGATATCCAAGTTAAAGTTCATGGATGAAAATCAAGTTTGGAACTTGGTTGATCTGCTAGACGGTGCAAGACCCGTCGAGTGCAAATGGGTCTTTAAGAAGAAAACTGATATGGATCTAAATGTTTTTGTCTATAAAGCATGTCTTGTCGCGAAGGGGTTCCGACAAGTTCAAGGAGTTGATTACGACGAGACTTTCTTTCCCGTAGCGATGCTTAAAACAGTTCAGATCATGTTAGCTATAGCAGCCTATTTCGACTATGAGATATGTCAGATGGATGCCAAAACGGCTTTCCTTAACGGAAATTTAACCGAGGACGTGTATATGGTACAACCCGAGGGTTTTGTCGATTCGACTAACGCTGACAAGGTGTACAAACTTTAGATATCCATTTATGGGTTGAAGCGAGCATCTCGGAGTTGGAATATTCGCTTTGATGAGGTGGTCAAATCGTTTGGCTTCATCAAGAGTGATCATGATTCTTGTTTATACAAGAAGTTTAGTGGGATCAAAGTAAACTTTCTAATCTTATATGTGGATGACATATTATTGATTGGAAATGATGTCCAGATGTTGCAAGAAACCGAGGAATCATTGGAAAAGAGTTTTTCAATGAAAGACTTGGGTGAGGCAAAATATATTCTTGGAATCCGGATCTACAGAGATAGATCAAGACGGCTCATTAGATTGAGTCAGAGTACTTATTTAGACAAAGTGTTGAAGAAGTTCAACATCGAATTGTCTAAGAAGGGGTTCTTACCGATGTCCCATGGTGTAAAACTTAGAAAGACCCAGTGTCCTTCGAAAACTGATGAGCGAAGTCGGATGAGTGCGATTCCATATGCTTCTGCAGTCGGATCCATCATGTATGCCCTGATTTGTACTAGGCTAGATGTTTCATATTCTCTAAGTGTTGTGAGCAGATACCTGGCTGATCCTAGAGAAATCCACTGGACATCGGCTAAAAATATCCTAAAGTACTTGAGAAGAACTAAGGATATGTTTTTGGTTCATGGTGGTGAAGATGAACTCAGTGCAAAGGGCTACACGGATGCGAGTTATCTTACCAACTCTGATGATTATCATTCGCAATCTGGATACGTGTTTATTATAAATGGAGGTGATGTGAGCTGGAAGAGTTCCAAGCAAGAGACTATGTCTGCATCTACAACAGAGGTTGAGTATATTGCCGCATCAGAGGCAGCAAATGAAGCTGTTTGAATGAGGAATTTCCTCATGGATCTTGGTGTGGTTCAGGACTCGTCCAATACGTTAGACGTGTATTGTGATAAAATGGTGCGATTGCACAAGCCAAGGAACCTAGACAACACCAGAAGAATAAGCACATACTCATGCGGTACCACCTAATTCGCCAGTTCGTGGATCAGGGTGATATCAAGTTATGCAAGGTACACACGGATGCAAATGTTGCAGATCCATTGGCAAAGCCGTTACTACAGCCAAAGCATGAGGCGCACCTGAGAGCCATGGGCATTAGATGCTTAGACATGTGATGTCGGAAGATTGACTCTAGTGAAAGTGCGAGACTGTTGGGAATACGCGCTAGAGGCAATCATGTATGATGATATTTCCCATTGTATTCATAAAGATATTAAGTTCTCCTTGTATAAACATTTGATGTGTATCATTGAATATGTGATTCGGTTGTGGAACTATACATTCATGTTGTTTGTACTAAATATCCTTGGTCATCGAGGTTGTGCTGGACACACAACTTAGACCAATGTGAAAGTCGGCTTGATGACTCGGTTCCACTTGTCATGGGAATGGTGATGCTATTCCAACTTACACAGATTCGGCTAAAGAGTTTAGCGAATCAGATTGACCCATATTGAGGTACGAACAAGTTGTCATTTGTATATCTCAATCAATGTAATCCTTAGACCTGAGGTTATTGCATAGTCCGAGTTGCAGATCACCGACTTAGGTTCTATCAAACGCTGATCTGTAACTGGGCAGTTATAAAGGCAGAGTTCGGGTCGACTGAGAATCAAGCTGCGTGATATGAATAACCAAGATGGGATTTTGCCCGTCCACTTGGAGAGATATTCTCTGGGCCCTCTCGAATGATATGATTCAGAAAGCATGGCCATGCACGACTCGGTTAAGTGTTAACGGAGGCGATCGGCTAATATTTAGTCGGATGAATCACTTATCTCGGATTGAGAAGAGAATCGAACTATTAAGGGATGACAATTATTCGCCTATAGTCTGACAAGGTATATCATGAGGCAAAAGGGACTCGGATGCAAGTCGCATTGGAAAGGCAAGTCGTCATGACTCTTTGGTACTTGGGAGTCGGCAAGTTCTGCTAGGAGCTGCTACTGACTGATCGATTGAGTGTCGGACTCCAATAGTGTCTAAGTAGCCATGGGCCTGCGGGGTCACACACTTAAGAGCGGTAGCAAGTTCGGATTGGATCTTAACCGGAAATCTGGTTGGGGTGGACCTAAGCCGTATTTGGACTGAGTCAGTGAGTCGGACTCACGGTGACTAATATTATATGGGCTTTAGTGAATGGGCCACGAGTGAGTGGAGCCCATATTCACTCCCTATATATAGTGGAGAACAGTAACCCAGAAGGGTTGATCGTTGATCGGTTAGGTCATTCCATGATTTGGAAACCCTAGCTCAATAGCAGTCCTGTCGACGTAATGAACCTAGCAGTTCACCGCCGGTGCTCCTCCTTGTACGTGTGGATACCAGCATAGGTGATGTACGATCAGCACCAGGACTATCAGATCGTACGTATTTCACTGCATTCAACATATTTGCTACATCAGTAATCCACAACTGCGCGTCTAGTCGTAAACCTCGTGGCCTTCTACCTCATCTAGATCTTGAGATCACCGCGTTAGAGGAAAAAGTTTTTGTTTTATCTCTACGTGGCCCAATAGATTCATCTCGGAGATTGCGGGCATCATGCCGCTCCTCGATCGTTGGTCTCCAAAACCTTCGGGCAAGGATTCTACTAGCTAACCGCGAAGGCGGACGCCGACAAGCTGGTTGATACATGCATGGGATGCCAGTACTATGCCCGACAACCACATGTTCCAGCTCAGGAATTGCGAACAATACCAATAACTTGGCCGTTTGCGGTCTAGGGGCTAGACATGGTTGGTCCATTACAAACGTCACCATGTGGGTTTACGCATCTGCCAGTATCAGTTGATAAATTCACCAAATGGATCGAAGCTAAACCCATTATAAAGCTTGATGGGGCAACTGCCCTTAAGTTTGTCCGAGATCTAGTGGTGAGATTTGGTCTCCCACGTAGCATTATCAACGACAACGGCAGCAAATTTTCAATCGGAGAAGTGGAAGCTTATTGTTGGGAGAAGGGCATCCGACTTGACTTAGCGTCGGTGGCACATCCACAATCCAATGGGAAAGTTGAGAGAGCCAATAAATTAATTCTGCAGGGAATCAAGCCACGCCTTGAGGAACCACTACATAAAGCAGCTGGAGCCCAGGCGGAGGAGTTACCATCTGTTCTGTGGAGTTTATGAACTACACCCAACAGATCTATCGGCTACACCCCTTATTTCATGGTATATGGAGCAGAAGCCATCCTTCCTTTCAACATCCTTCACGATTTAACAAGAGTTGCCACCTACGAAGAAGTTGATGCTGAAGAATCCAGACGCCTAGATGTTGACCTTCTCGAGGAAGAGCGCGTATTGGCATGCCAAAGATCCACCATCTACCAGCAGAAGCTACGCAGCTACCTATGGCATCCCGCAAAACCACTACTAGAAAATCGCGTTGTTTTTGTGCATTGCATCATCATGACCGCATGCTCATGTCATCATGCCACATTGCATTTGAGCATCGTCATCATCTTGCATTTGCTTGCATAAAACTATTGGCAAAAAACCTATTTTTGTTTTCTAAAATGCCCCGTCTTTGTTCAAACACAAAACCCGGGTCACCGGATTATTTTGTTTTGTTTGCTATCGGGTTGCAAAAGTCCGTTTGAAACAACTAAAATTATTTAATTATTTTTGTGGGGGCAGTCGAACGGGCCGAATTGACCCAGTCGACCACCCCCAGAATAAAATCGGTCCACCAAACTCTAAATCCTATTCCCACGCAATCCTAATCTACCCACCACTCACAGCTCGCCACCTCACCCTCTCCCCCAATTCCTACCCACCCTGCCACATCATCAATCCACCAGCCCACACCCCCCTTTTCTCTCTTTCTCACACAGCTCCTTCTTACCCCCCTCTCTCTTCCTCTCCCTTACATCCCTGGCCCATCCCCTCCCTGGACCCACTCTCCAATCAACTCCCTCCTCTCCCCAGATTCCACCCTGGCCCGCTCCCTGGACCCCGGTCCCACCGCCTACCCCTGGCCCGCGACCCCGACCCCCACCTCCCGATCCTCTCTCTCTCTGTTCTTCTTCCTCCCTCACGCCCCCGCCGTCTCCTCCCTCCTCTCCCCCATCCTCCGGCGCCGCCGCCTGGCCTCCCCTCGCCGCCGACCCACCTCCTCGTGCCCCTGGCCACTCTCCACCGTCCCCGCCCTCCCCGACGCCGCTCGCTCGCTCTGCCGCTGCCCTCCGTCCTCCGCCCCCACCAGCCTCGGCCTCCGCCACCGGCGCCTCCCGGCGAGCCCCGCCCCTCGCCCCACGCGCGCCGTCCCCAACCTTCCGCCCTCGCATCCTTCTCCCCGCAGAGCCTCCCGGCCTCGCCTCCGGCCGCCGCGCCACCCGTCGCCTCCTTCCTCTGGCCGCCCGCCCCTGGCCGCCTCCACCGCCCCCACCGCTCGCCGCCTCCACCCCGCCGCCCTGGCCCTCCTCGCCTCCGGCTAGGGCCGCCGCACTAGCGCCGCCGCAGCCCTCCGGCGCCTCTCGCCATAAGCTCGCCGCCCGACCCTCTCCTCCGCCGTCGTGTGGCCCCAAGCACGCTGCAGGCCCCGCTCGCTGGGCCCCACGTCGCTTGAGCTCCTCACGGCTGCCTGCCCTCATTCTCTGCGCGCCGTCTGGCCCGCCGGCGTCGCCGCTCGCCCGTCGACCCTCGCCCGCCGGAGGTCCTGGGCCCGCCGCCAGCGTCCCGCCGCCGCCCTAACGTCGCCCTGCGGTCCCCACAGCGTCATTGTCGAGCCAGCGTCTCCTCCGCTTCCCGTGGACCCGCTCGAGGCCATCCGCTCATTGCAAAGGCCGCCTCGCCACCTTTCATGATCGAACAGCGTCGCACCTTTGGCCCACGTGTGTTTTGTGTGTTGTGCGATGTTCCCCAAAACGCCCGAGTCCAACGACAAGATCGGCATCGTCAAACCAAGAGGAACCCCAAGATCTTCGGGAGAAACTTCGACTTCGACACAAGTTCGCCGACCACCCGAGGAAAACCACACCGAGAAACCACGGTACCCGGAGGTCGACACCAGACCAAGGCCTCCTTCCCGGAACGCCAAGATCCACCGGCGCCCACCCTAAGACCGACATCGTCATCCAAGAACTCTGACAAGGACGCCAAGGTCGCTTACACGAAACGCCAAGTTCTCCACCTTGAACGCCCTGACCGTCTACGCGGACCCGAAGACCACGGATGCGACAAGAACGACACCGACCAGAGCGGGTCCGATGCGCCCCTGACACCGAACCAAGTACTCCTTTCCGGACGGCGAGTCCGCCGAGAACCCGGATGCGACAAGATCTACCCCGTTGTTCGAGAATGTTCCGCCGAGACCGCTTCCGTCGAACCCTGGACCCCGAGACCGACCCCGAACCCCCGGAACCCCAAGTTCGTCGAGACCCCCTAATGTGTGATTCCCTTCCCGAGCCCTATTTTATAAAATGAAATATAAACCTGTCGCATATTAAATTGTTCATGCATGCATACTTGTGTGTGGTTTGGGGGCCTTATGCCGATTCACCTTATAATTAAATATGGGGCCCATATGCGGACAAATCTAGTCTCATATCGGCCTCATTTAAACTTAATATGTGAACCGGTGCTATCTTTTGTCTTGATAATGCAACATTTAAAATGCGGGGTATCTAAACAACTTGAACCATCTAAGTATTGTCGGGACCCCCGGTTCCGCTTAATATGACCTAATTGCATTGCACCTTTGCCATGCCCTGCATCATATCATAAGCATGCCCGATCTTTTGTCGTAGCATTAAATATTGCATCCGGTGTTTATTCTAGTGTTTTGCTTCTTCGCGGATAAGGCCGTTGAGTTGATGCGAGTGTCGACCCGATCTTCGGTTGAACCTTCGGCAATGTTTTCAGGCGAGCATCTTCCCCTTTCTACCTATCTTACTTTATAGTATTTATTCCCTCCTGTTGATCTATTGCTATCTGTGTTGCGATGCTCTAGTTTTCGTACCCGTGATATCCCTTGCAGCCTCATATTGCCTTGGACACATCCTATTACCTGTTGTTTGGTAGATAGTTGGACTTGCGCGTCGTAGTCGCTTGCTCAAGTGCTGTTGCGTGTCGCCAAGAACCACAGTGTTGGAGTATTTGCCGCATGTTGATGTTGGAGATGATCATGGCTTTACTTATCGCTCACTTTAATTCCTGTTTAACAACTAAAATTGAAGTAAGTAAGCAGAGGCACAGGTGGGCAATAGATGTTATTTGGTTGTTAACCGTCCACTAGTGTCCCGTAGGACCCCGAGTGCTTGATACTTGTTCCTTGATTTATCGCGCTATCCACATCCGGGAGGATTATGGGACCCCCCTGAGCCAGAGCTTGATTCAGTCTTATTTCTTGGGGCCACAAACTAGTTTGAGGTTTTATTTACTATCATGTACCTATGCCATGCTTTATCGCTTTATTTACGATTGTGCGAGGAGCACCTTTGTCTGTTAGGAAAGCTGAGTGTTTTCATGATGTCGACAAGCCCAGTTTTGGTTCCCGATCGTTTCTGACCAT
Organism: Avena longiglumis; assembly: GCA_030063025.1. Classification (NCBI taxonomy): domain Eukaryota; kingdom Viridiplantae; phylum Streptophyta; class Magnoliopsida; order Poales; family Poaceae; genus Avena; species Avena longiglumis. Next base: position 302,926,502 of record CP125978.1, read on the forward strand.
GGCGCAAACCTTGAGTCCGTCTCGAAGTCAGCTAACCGTTGCGGGTAGCTCAATGGGGTGGCCTGAAATATTCACGAATCATGTGATTGCTTTGTCGTGAAGGCCTCGTTGGGTTTTGATTTGGTTTTCGAGGTTGATCGAGTGTGTGCTATTTGTGCACCCGGCCGGGTAAAACTTTCTAAAGCCGTGTCCGCGGTTATGGACGACTTGGAGCCTGATATCTCGATCATAGACAACTATAACTAAAGTAGTGCTATAAATTTGACTTTATAATGACTAGTAATCAGCTTCACTATAATGGAATGGCTAAATAAAACTGCCCACAATTGCTTGTTTGGTTTGTCGCTTGCGACAATTGTATATCGACTAGTAAGTATTGTAACTACAATGGAATGGCTAAATAACGGTACCAACAAGCTGCTGGGTTTTGGGTTATCTCATGGTAATTGCATTTGACTAGCAAGTCGCAACTTCTAGCGGAATGGTTAACTAAAAGTCCCCTTTGCTTATTTTATCGGACGACTACCTATACGACTAGTAATTGCTGCGATAGCGAATAAGTAAACGCCTTGTGTGAGTTCCTCGGTTGACTTCCTCGTTTGGTCTCGAGGGGAAACACCAGGATGGGTTTGTCGATGGTAGTATCGGGTTGGTTCGAATAGGTTTTCTTACCCTCTCGATAGCCGCGTTGTATCTAGTCTCTATAGGTTGTTAGAGCATGCTTTGCGCCGCTTGATCCACCATACCTATGTAGGCGAGGACCGCCGAATTCTAGCCTCGCCGTGTCTTGGCCTCGATCGACGCTCCTCTTTTCCTTTGCCCTTCGGCACCCCTTTTGTTTAAGCAGGTTTTGAGATCGACGTCGTTAGCAGGGTTACCCTTCCGGCTTGGCCTGGGCAGGGTTATGGACGCCATTGGTTATTCTTCAGGGCTCTTAGCCCCATTTGCATCTTGTCCGTAGACGGACGCTGTATCGTTTTCAAGGTGATTTGGATCTTTGTACTGTATATCTGTATTCTTGGCTCATGGAGTCTTGTTGTATATATATCTGTTCTGTGGGTTCCATCGAGGACTGTTGTGTAATGTTATTACTTTGTTTTCCACCCGCACGCAAGTGCCTGGTGGGCACCTTTGAATCGTTTCTATGCGGGTTTGGCGGGAATCGCTAAAACTTGCATAGCTCCGATTCTGAGGGTGTTACAGAGTGGTATCAGAGCTCAGCAGTTGCTATACCCCACAAGTCCAGCCTGTAGGATAACCTAGCTAACGGCCGAAGTAGAGTGTCAAAACTATTTTGCAAAATCGGTTGGATAGTTCTGATTAGGTCTGATTTTACTCCTTACCCCTCTGCTATTCTCCTCTCACCTCTGCGTGTTTTGAATCCGCTCTCTTCTCTCTCTTCGAGTCCAGGATTTCTCGTGGTGGGGTTCCGTCGTACCTTCAGGGTTTCGCTTCCTCCTTGGATAACGGTGTTCTACCATCCGGTGTTCATGCTGTCTGAGGAATCCTTCTACTGTGGTACCATTCTTTGTTCCTTGTTTGTGCCTTCCGGTGTTCTCTGACGCGACGACATCATCTACGCCAGATCCGATGCAGAGTCTGCATCACTACTTTGTTTCTGAACCTCGATTGTCGAGATCTTCAGTCTAATTCTAAGGGTTGGTTGCATAATCTATCTGTTCGTGTACATAGTAATGCTTTGAGTGCGGGATGGAGTCGCGACCATACCACTACTCTTATCATTTGCTTTGTATATTGAATGGTGGATCGATGCAATTCTACACCTTCCATGGAAGTTAGCGGTGGCCTTACCTTTAACTTCGTCCGTTGTTTATCCGGAGTGTTCTCTTGACGAACGTGAACAACGACCCTTGTTAGTGGTGTCGCGAGGATCTACACGAAGCGAGAAGACGCAGATCGCCGGCCTTCCTTCCGGTACCATGAGGCGGATCTCGAGGGCGAGATCCATTGTTAGTGGTGTCGAATTGTGGCATCCCGCAAAACCACTACTACAAAATCGCGTTGTTTTTGTGCATTGCATCATCATGACCGCATGCTCATGTCATCATGCCACATTGCATTTGAGCATCGTCATCATCTTGCATTTGCTTGCATAAAACTATTGGCAGAAAACCTATTTTTGTTTTCTAAAACGCCACGTCTTTGTTCAAACACAAAACCCGGGTCACCGGATTATTTTGTTTTGTTTGCTATCGGGTTGCAAAAGTCTGTTTGAAACAAATAAAATTATTTAATTATTTTTGTGGGGGCAGTCGAACGGGCCGAATAGACCCAGTCGACCACCCCCAGAATAAAATCGGTCCACCAAACTCTAAATCCTATTCCCACCCAATCCTAATCTACCCACCACTCACAGCTCGCCACCTCACCCTCTCCCCCAATTCCTACCCACCCTGCCACATCATCAATCCACCAGCCCACACCCCCCTTTTCTCTCTTTCTCACACAACTCCTTCTTACCCCCCTCTCTCTTCCTCTCCCTTACATCCCTGGCCCATCCCCTCCCTGGACCCACTCTCCACTCAACTCCCTCCTCTCCCCAGATTCTACCCTGGCCCGCTCCCTGGACCCCGGTCCCACCGCCTACCCCTGGCCCGCGACCCCGACCCCCACCTCCCGATCCTCTCTCTCTCTGTTCTTCTTCCTCCCCCCCACCCCCGCCCTCTCCTCCCCCCCCTCCCCCCTCCTCGGCGCCTTTGGCCTCCCTCCTGACCCACCTCCTCGTGCCCCTGGCCACTCTCCACCGTCCCCGCTCCCCTCCCCTGACGCTCGCTCGCTCCGCACCCTTCGTCGTCGCCGGCCCCTCCGTCCTCCGCCCTCGCCTCGCATCCCGCCCGTCGCCGGCCTCCACCCTCCGGCCCCCACCAGCCTCGGCCTCCGCCACCGGCGCCTCCCGTGAGCCGCCCCCCACGCTGGCCCCCAACCTTCCGCCCGCATCCTTCTCCCCGACGAGCCTCCTGGCGGCCTGCGCCTCGGCCACCCGGCGCCACCCGTCGCCTCCTTCCTCTGGGCCGACCGCCTCCACGCTCCCGCTCGCCGCCTCCACCCCGCCTGACCTCCTCGCCTCCGGCCAGGCCCGCACTGGCCGCCGCAGCCTCCGGCGCCTCGCCCATAAGCTTCCGGCCCGCCCACCCTCCTCCGCCGTGTGGCCCAAGCACCTGCAGCCCCCGCCTCGCGGCCCCACGCCGCCCTGAGCTCCTCTCCGCCGCGCTGCCTGCCTCATTCTCTGCGCGCCGTCGCCCGCTCGGCGTCCCGCCGCTCGCCTCGCCCTGCGGAGGTCCCTGGGCCCGCCAGGCGCCACGCGTCGGCGCCGCCTAACGTCGCCCTGCGGTCCCCACCGCGTCGCTGTCGAGCCGCCGCCAGCGTCTCCTCCGCTTCCCCGTGGACCCCGCTCCGGAGGCCATCCGCTCCGCTGCAAGGCCGCCGCCTCGGCGTGCTACCGGCCCTGCTCGCAGTCGAACCGCGCGTCCGCACCTTTGGCCCACGTGTGTTTTGTGTGTTGTGCGATGTTCCCCAAAACGCCCGAGTCCAACGACAAGATCGGCATCGTCAAACCAAGAGGAACCCCAAGATCTTCGGGAGAAACTTCGACTTCGACACAAGTTCGCCGACCACCCGAGGAAAACCACACCGAGAAACCACGGTACCCGGAGGTCGACACCGGACCAAGGCCTCCTTCCCGGAACGCCAAGATCCACCGGCGCCCAACCTAAGACCGACATCGTCATCCGAGAACTCTGACAAGGACGCCAAGGTCGCTTACACGAAACGCCAAGTTCTCCACCTTGAGCATACGACCGTCTCGCGGACCGAAGACCACGGATGCGAAGAAACGACACCGACCGAGCGGGTCCGATCGCCCGACACGAACCAAGTACTCCTTTCCGGACGCCGAGTCCGCGAGAACCGGATGCGACAAGATCTGCCCCGTTGTTCGAGAATGCTCCGCCGAGACCGCTTCCGTCGAACCCTGGACCCCGAGACCGACCCCGAACCCCCGGAACCCCAAGTTCGTCGAGACCCCCTAATGTGTGATTCCCTTCCCGAGCCCTATTTTATAAAATGAAATATAAACCTGTCGCATATTAAATTGTTCATGCATGCATACTTGTGTGTGGTTTGGGGGCCTTATGCCGATTCACCTTATAATTAAATATGGGGCCCATATGCGGACAAATCTAGTCTCATATCGGCCTCATTTAAACTTGTGTAGCGAACCGGTGCTATCTTTTGTCTTGATAATGCAACATTTAAAATGCGGGGTATCTAAACAACTTGAACCATCTAAGTATTGTCGGGACCCCCGGTTCCGCTTAATATGACCTAATTGCATTGCACCTTTGCCATGCCCTGCATCATATCATAAGCATGCCCGATCTTTTGCCGTAGCATTAAATATTGCATCCGGTGTTTATTCTAGTGTTTTGCTTCTTCGCGGATAAGGCCGTTGAGTTGATGCGAGTGTCGACCCGATCTTTGGTTGAACCTTCGGCAATGTTTTCAGGCGAGCATCTTCCCCTTTCTACCTATCTTACTTTATAGTATTTATTACCTCCTGTTGATCTATTGCTATCTGTGTTGCGATGCTCTAGTTTTCGTACCCGTGATATCGCTTGCAGCCTCATATTGCCTTGGACACATCCTATTACCTGTTGTTTGGTAGATAGTTGGACTTGCGCGTCGTAGTCGCTTGCTCAAGTGTTGTTGCGTGTCGCCAAGAACCACAGTGTTGGAGTATTTGCCGCATGTTGATATTGGAGATGATCATGGCTTTACTTATCGCTCACTTTAATTCCTGTTTAACAACTAAAATGAAGTAAGTAAGCAGAGGCACAGGTGGGCAATAGATGTTATTTGGTTGTTAACCGTCCACTTGTGTCCCGTAGGACCCCGAGTGCTTGATACCTGTTCCTTGATTTATCGCGCTATCCACATCCGGGAGGATTATGGGACCCCCTAAGCCAGAGCTTGATTCAGTCTTATTTCTTGGGGCCAAAAACTAGTTTGAGGTTTTATTTACTATCCTGTACCTATGCCATGCTTTACTGCTTTATTTACGATTGTGCGAGGAGCACACTGTACTGTTTAGGAAAGCGGAGTGTTTTCGCGGTATCGACAAGCCCAGTTTTGGGTTCCCAGTCGTTTACAGCCACTGGCGCAAACCTTGAGTCCGTCTCGAAGTCAGCTAACTTCGTTGCGGGTAGCTCAATGGGGTGGCCCCCTGAAATATTTCTGAATCCTGTGATTGCTTTGTCGTGAAGGCCTCGTTGGGTTTTGATTTGGTTTTTCCGAGGTTGATCGAGTGTGTGTGCTATTTGTGCACCCCGGCCGGGTAAAACTTTCTGAAAGCCGTGTCCGCGGTTATGGACGACTTGGAGCACAGTATCTCGATCATAGACAACTATAACTAAAGTAGTGCTATAAATTTGACTTTATAATGACTAGTAATCAGCTTCACTATAATGGAATGGCTAAATAAAACTGCCCACAATTGCTTGTTTGGTTTGTCGCTTGCGACAATTGTATCTGACTAGTAAGTATTGTAACTACAACGGAATGGCTAAATAACAGTACCAACAACTGCTGGGTTTTGGGTTATCTCATGGTAATTGCATTTGACTAGCAAGTGCCGCAACTACAACGGAATGGTTAACTAAAAGTGCCCACTGCTTATTTTATCAGGACGACTACCTATACCTGACTAGTAATTGCTGCAACGATAACTGAATAAGTAAAACTGCCCACTGTGTGAGTTCCTCGGTTGACTTCCTCGTTTGGTCTCGAGGGGGAAACACCAGGATGGGTTTGTCTGATGGTAGTATCAGGTTGGTTCCGAATAGGTTTTTCTTACCCCTCTCTGATAGCCGCCAGTTGTATCTAGTCTCTATAGGTTGTTAGAGCATGCTGCGCCGCTGCCGCTTCAGTCCACCATACCTATGTAGGCGAGGACCGCCGAATTCTAGCCTCGCCGTGTACTGGCCTCAGTACTGACGCTCCTCTTTTTCCTTTGCCCTTCGTCGGCACCCCTTTTGTTTAAGCAGGTTTTGAGATCGACGTCGTTAGCAGGGTTACCCTTCCGGCTTGGCCTGGGCAGGGTTATGGACGCCATTGGTTATTCTTCAGGGCTCTTAGCCCCATTTGCATCTTGTCCATAGACGGACGCTGTATCGTTTTCAAGGTGATTTGGATCTTTGTACTGTATATCTGTATTATTGGCTCATGGAGTCTTGTTGTATATATATCTGTTCTGTGGGTTCCATCGAGGACTGTTGTGTAATGTTATTACTTCATTTTCCACCCGCATGCAAGTGCCTGGTGGGCACCTTTGAATCGTTTCTATGCGGGTTTGGCGGGAATCGCTAAAACTTGCATAGCTCCGATTCTGAGGGTGTTACACTACCATAGTCTCCACGTTCGGCATTGCTTGTTTAAAGAGGGGGATCTGGTGCTCCGACTTAAGCAAAATAAGTCACACAAATTATCCCCGCCATGGGAGGACCGTTCATCATAAGAAATGTGCTACTCAATGGTTCTTATTACCTCTTTGACAATCATGAACTAGATGATAGACCAAGTGATGATCATAAGCGTAAGCGACATGACCCGGATGATGACTACCCGGAGCTTGATCGGTCATGGAACATAGCACAGCTATGTCCTTTTTACACTTAGCATATTTTTTATCTACTGTGTACCTCTTATATGATCAATGAAATAAAGCTCTTTGGTTCAATCATATTCTTGAGTCTTTTACCTCCTTTAGTGTTCATTTTTGGATCGTATAAAACCTTTATGCGCAAGTTTTGCATTTGCACTGGTGAAAATTACGCTTACGAGCGTTAGCTTAAGTTTTCTGGTCTACACGGTCTTTGTTGTTTCTATGTGGATTCTGGAGTAGTGACTTTCGGCACTCGAAGTCAACGATTTTGTGCTTAGGTTTTTTACGGTGCCATTGGGTATCATCACCTGAGCGCATGGTTCTGACTACGAATCTTCCGACTAACAAAAAGTCAAGAATAAAAACCAAAGTAATGGATAAGCCAGCACTTGCTTAAAAAATATATACATGCTGGAACTAGTACTTAAATAGAAGGAAACATATAGCTATTGTTTTCTGCCTTAATATTAAAACCATAGTTTTTCTGCATACATACATCTAGAGGAAACAAATATTACAAAGTGTTTTTCATTCCTCTAGCGCAGGAGACTTTGAGGTAGATTCATTGGCGGAAGGAGAGTCATCCTGATCATCAACAAAGTCGTTGGTCTTGAGGGAGTCGGAGGAGCTGGGTTGGTCGCCATCAATGATCTCCAGAGGCACAAAGGAGTTTGGATCGACCAACTCGGTGACCCTGGTGTCATAGCCAGTGAGCAATGACCAGATAGATTTGTGATCAATCTTCTAGCCATCATCGTCTATGTCAGGCAGACCCGAGGTCACCGTGTTGATGTCGGTATTCTTCTAGTGGGCCTTGACCATAGCCAGCGACATTCTTGCACCAGCCCAAGTACATGATGCTTTCTAGCTTACGATATGCTCGGGGGCTTAGCGCAAAATCTCTGAGTACTTCATGAAGGAATCCACCGCCTTGATGTTGATGTTCAGAGGCTTGGCAATTTTATTTTCTTGCTTGATGGCGGTGCTGATGAAGTTGCCGGCAAGGACCATGCATTCCTTTGGCGGAGGAGGAGTATTGGTTAAACCAATAGGAGCTACATTTTCGGCCAAGCAATGGAGTACATCAGTTCAAATAACATAAAAGTTCAGAGTACCTTGCTTACAAAAGTACAAGACGGAGATTGCTTACCAAATATGCTTGCCTCGGCTTGTTGGAGCGTCTCCGCCATGGAATCCTGTTCTTGTCAAAGGACCTTGTAAGCCTGAAGGTTGCGTTTATTCTGCTCTTCGTCAGCTTTATTCTGCGCCTTGAGGATCGCAATTTCCTCATTCAGTCGGTTGATCTCCGTGTTTTTAGACTCCTGCACGGCCTTCATAGACGCTTCATGCATCTTCAGAGTGTCAGCCCTCTCCTTCTTGAGGATATTGTTCTGGCTATCCAACAGTTCTATGTGCTTGGATTGATCGACAATGTCCTTAGCCTTGGCAATAGCTTCTGCATGTCAGAGAAATAACAGTGCACAATGAGTAGTCGGAGGGTGATAGCACAAGACCAAGTTTGAGTGCGAAATTGAAAAGAAAAACAGACTCTTGCTCTTGGTGATTTGTTCTTCAAGAAGGCAGTTTTACCCTTTTCAGCTTCCAGGTTAGCACGCATCTTGTGGAACTTCTCGTTGGCGACGCCTCTCCGAGCATTCTCATTCTACGAAAAAGATCAAAGTTACTTAGTCTACTTGGAGCATCTAGTCGGATAAAGATCCACCTAGAGGCTTGGGGGCTATAGTGCGAGTTTTTTAACTCGGTAATATGCTTAGTCTTTCTTTAAGCATCTAGTCGGAACTAATTCTGTTTCAACTAGAGGCTTGGGGGTTACAGTATTGAAATTTACAAACACTGCGTATGCTACTCTAAAAGTATCTAGTCGGAATAATTCATTCAAACTACATACTTGGGGGCTACAGTGCAAATTTTTCTAGCTTAGTCTCTCTTAGAGCATTCAGACACAAAGACCTATGGTTTTCCATCTAAATCCTCGGGGGCTACAGTGGCATACTACATATGAAATGCAAAAGGCATACAAAACTTACAAGTACAATGATCTTGAGGTTGGTGGCGCTCTCGGCAAGTATGTTGCTGAAGGCAAGGCTGTTTCCGTGTAGGATATCCACCTGCTTGAGTAGCTCCTCAAGACCACATGTCGGAGAAGTCGACGCAGCACCAGGAACCAGAGTTGAGCTACTCGGTGTAAGCACCGGGTAGACGATCATCGGAAACTCTGCTGGTGTCCTGGGTGCAGTGGAGCCTTCTGCGGCAGAAGTTTCGCCTTCCACCATCGCCTTACCGCTACCAGTGGCATCCTTAGCCGGAGCTTCAGCCATTTTGGATGCGGTGCTTTCTTGTGTCACCTGCTCGCCGACAACAGCAAGTTCCACGACAACGTCTGGGTCCACTTACATGGTGGAAGGTTCAGACGTTACCTTGGCTGGAGAGCTTGTCGGTGCGGTAGCATGCTGGACTCACGGAGTTGTAGGGGCAATGGCGGGAGATGCTTGGTGAAACATTTCTTTGATGTTTTTAGAAGCCCCCGATGTTTTGGAGGTCTTCTTCAAACTCAAACCGTCCTTCTTCCTGAAATGTGCAAAAGTATAAGTACAGGAACAAGACGAGCAAGGGACAATGTCGGATGTTAAGAAGCTTACACAACGGTTGGTGCCTTGGTAAATGGGTACCGGTGATTCTTATTTTCTCCGCCTCCAGGGAGGCGGTGGATTTCTTGGAGGCTCGACCCTCCGTCTTCTTCTTGCCTCCGTCGGCAGCGTCAGAGGTGGAGATCTTCCACTTACGCGCCAACAGAACATCGTCGTCGGACATGACGGTGACTTCCTTCAACTTGGGGTCGTAGACTTGCACAACCATGCTATCCCCGTCTAGACTCTTTAGCTGTTAAGTGAATACTAAAATGTTGGATATAATGGTAATGGCTAGACGGAAGAACTGGAGTATATGTGATACACGGAAAATAAACAGGTACCTCTGGGCACGTGCCGCCCTCGAACATGTCGTAGGTGATGGTGAAGCCACGCTTCCTGTCCTTTACCTTGACGATGTCTTTGAGGCGGAGCTTGATGGAGTCACTAGAGAAGTTGTCCTTGGAGATGCAGAGGCTATCCTTCCTATCCTTGGTATACTGGTGCATGAGCTTCACGCGGTTCTGCAGAGGTTGGATCCGCCTGATGAACTAGCACATGGCCAGGTCCAAACCGATCAGACCCGTGTCTACGAGCCACTCGATCTGCCTTATCGCGCTGGAGGGTTCATCGTCGGAGGTAAGGCGGGCTTAGGATCTCCATGTCGGGGCTTCAGCGGCAGCTCCATTGACAAATTCCGGGTACGTTCCTTATCGGCCATCCAAAGGGATGTCTGGGCCGTAGAAGTACGTCCTCTGCTAGTTTTTGCAGGACTCGTGGCCTACAATGTCGGGGAACCGCTGGCCAGGCCGGATCTTGAAGCTAATGGTTCCACAGTTTCTGAGCTTGTCCTTGCTCACTTCGGCTTCCCTCTTGATGGTGAAGAAATATATAAATAGATCTAATATAGGCCTAATTCCTAGGTAGCCCTTACAAAGCGCCCCATAGTTGCTAAGCGTGAGGATGCTATTCGGAGAAAGGTTCCGAGGTTGAACCCAGTAGTGGATAAGGACCTCTATGAAGAAGTCGGAGATTGGGAGGGAGATGCCGCGTACCAGTTGGGCTTTGAGTACACATTTTATCGGCTTGGGGACAAGGGATGACCTTGTCGGTCGGCGCCGCCCGCCAGACCCGCCCCTCCGTCGTGGGGAGGTAGCCTTCGGCAAGCATATCCTTGATATCACTCTCGATGATATCGGAGCCGCGCCATTCTCCCTTATGGTAATCGCCCTCCTCTTCTAGCAGTTTCAGCCCCGTTGGAATATGGTCACCATTGGTGGTTTCCACCACTGCGGTGCGTGGCACCACTATGCCCTCTGGAGGCACGTGAACGTAGCCCGCTGGCATGGCCGTGGCATCGCTCGTCGCCATTGGTGTGGTGGCGCTGCTGCTTTCCATTGGTGTGGGAAGAAGGTGACTGTAGGATTTGGGGAAAGCTAGGGTTTTTACCTCGGTGTGCGCGGAGAGCTCGAGGAGGCGCTTGCTGGAGGAAGAAGAAGACGATGCGAGGAATAATGTGGTGAAAGAATAAGAATTACCAAGGTTATAATTTATAGTACTCAGCATCAAGATTCATGCAAGTTCATTGAATGGTTGCTGCGTGGACAGCACGTGTGTGCGCGTGCGCGGAAATTTCGCCACGTTCCCATCGCCGCTGCAAATGTTTCACATCCTTCACGAAGGAAAAACGGCTATGATTGCATTATCTGCATGTGTGAGTTACGAGGCGTCGCTTACCTATGGTCTATGTTCCTCTAGTGACACAGGCAGGTGAACCATCCCATCTGAAGATTCCGGCATGGATGGATTTAGTCAGGCTACGAGAAGAGTACGATGTAAGATTCAACAGTTCTCTGACTTGCGTGTTTCATGGCTAACGTGGAGCCTGTTGGGAACCCCAAGAGCAGGGTGTGAAGTAGCACAGCAACAAATTTTCCCTCAGTAAGAAACCGAGGTTATCGAACCAACATGAGGAAGGAAACCTCACACAGGCGTTGCAAGCAACGCGGAAACCTACACAAGACAAACTCAAGACTTTGCCCGAACGAATCAGTGAGGTTGTCAAGCTCACCGGTTTGCTGTAACAAAGGATTAACGTACGGTGTGGAAGGTAATGGTTTGCAGCAAGTAAACATGTAACAATGGAAGATGTATCAATGGTAAAGATTGGACCGGGGTCCATAGTTCACTAGAGGTGCTCTCCTTAGATAAACAACATGGCATGAAAGATAAACAAATTACAACAAGGCAATTGACAGGAACTAAGCTAGGCATGACAATGCAATACCAGACAAAAAGATCCTATGAGATTCGATTGGGAAATACAACAATATACATAGACCGCCATCCAACTGCATCTATGACTAGAAGTCGACCTTCAGGGTATCATCCGAACCCCTTCCAGTATTAAGTTGCAAGCAACAGACAACTGCTTTAAGCAAAGTGTGTAAGGTAAACAATCCACTTGTTCCATGAACAAGAGACCGTTGTTTTCTCCCTAGTAGCAACAACACATCTACAACCAAAGATATTTCTGTCACTTCCCTTGGAAACTAGAGGCATGAACCCACTATCGAGCATAAATACCCCCTCTTTGAGACACTAGAAACTACTCGACCAAGATATCTACTAACAACGGAGAGCATGCAAGATGACAAACAACACAGACATGATAGAATCATAAAGACAAAACCATTAATCAATCTGACATAGTAATCTCAATATCCATCGGATCCCCACAAACACAACATGCATGATTACAAACAGATTAGATCTTGATCATGAATGTACCTCACAAGATCTATACATGAAAGCACAAGGAGATACAACCATCTAGCAACTACATGGACCCATAGTCCAAGGTGGAACTACTCACGTATCATACTGGAGAGAAGGCATCCGGGATGATCTCCCCTACAGCAGGGTGCCGGGAAGAACTTCAGATCCCCCCGATCTAGGGGCGACGTTGGCGGCTAACTTTCCTTTGAGCTGGAAATGCTGCATTCCATTCAAAGGCGACACTTTGAGATATACAAAATCTCCGATATTGAAAGCGAGGTCTCGACGTCTCTTGTCGGCGTAACTCATTAGTCTGGATTGGGCGGTCTTGAGGTGCTCACGGATCTTGTGAACTTTCTCTTCTGCTTCTCGTAGGATGTCGGGTCCGAAGATTTGACTCTATCCTACTTTCGACCAATTCAAAGGCGTACGACACTTCCTTCCATACATGAACTCAAATGGGTCCATTTGCAAACTATCTTGATAACTGTTGTTGTATGAAAATTCTACGAAAGGCAGCCAGTCTTCCCATTTAGATCCATACTCTAGCACACATGCTCTCAACATATCTTCGAGTATTTGATTTACTCACTCTGTTTTTCCATCGGTTTGAGGGTGATACGCGGTGCTGAAATCTAGTCGGGTTCCCAAACCTTCTTGGACTTTCTTCCAGAATATCGAGGTAAACTGAGTTCCTCGATCTGATACAATGTTCTTGGGGCATCGTGCAAACTGACGATTCTAGCGATGTATAACTCTGCTAGCTTCGATCTCTGGTAGGTGGTCTTGACTGGTAAGAAATGGGCTACCTTGGACAATCTGTCAACTATGACCCAAATAGAGTCATTTCCTCTACTAGAAGTAAGCAGTCCGGGATAAAGTCCATTCCAACTGAATCCCATTTCCATTCCGGAATCTGGAGTGGTTGCAACAGTCCTGCGGGTCTCTGATGTCCCTCCTTGACTCTTTGACAAATATCACACTTGGAGATGTAGCTTCCGATTTCTCTCTTCATCTTATGCCACCAAAATTTCTCCTTCAGATCCTCATACATCTTTGTTCCTCCGGGGTGGATAGAATAAAGCGTATCATGGGCCTCTTTCAAAATAGTTTCCTTCAATTCTGAATCTGCTGGTACACAGAGATGTCTTTTGTACCACAGAACTCCTTCTTCATCTCGGTGAATCCGGGTACTTTGCCTGTACCGGTACGATGTTTGATTCTGTCGATACTAGAACTTCCTTTCTGAGCCTCCTTGATCTGACTGATCAAAATGGATTGAAGTTCTATGCTAGCCAAAAATCCTTCACTTACTAATTCCATTCTGAAATCTTCCATCTCCTTGTGCAAACTTGGTTGATCCTTCAGAATCATGGAGTTCAAGCGGCACAGCAATCTGCTACCACATTGGCTTTACTGGGGTGATAGTGAATGTCCAGATCATAGTTCTTGATTAGCTCAATCCATCTTCTCTTCCTCATATTCAGCTCCTTCTAAGTGAATATATACTTCAGGCTCTTGTTATCCGAATAAATCTCACAACAGTTTCCCATAAGATAATGCCTCCATGTCTTCTAGGCTAGAACTACGGCTGCTAGTTCAAGGTCATGGGTAGCATAATTCTGTTCGTGCTGCTTCATTTGTCAGGACAGATACGATATAACTTTGCCTTCTTGCATCAACACACATCCGAGACCAATCTTGGATGCGTCACAATACACATCAAATGGCTTTGTAATATCTGGCATGATCAAGATTGGGGCTGATATCAATCTCTTCTTGAGTTCCTGAAAACTCGCTTCACATTTGTCTGTCCATTCGAACTTCTTATCCTTCTTCAGCAATTGGGTCATGGGTCTTGCGATACTCGAGAATCCTTCTATGAACTTGCGGTAGTATCCCGCTAATCCGAGAAATGCACAAACTTGGATTTGAGTGGTTGGGGCTTGCCAATCATCAACATCCTTCACCTTTGCAGGGTCAATGGCAATTCCTCCGGCTGATACGATATTTTCGAGGAATCCTACGTCCTATAACCAGAATTCACATTTTCTAAACTTGGCATACAGTTGATGCTCTCTAAGGGTTCCAAGGATGGTCCTTAGGTCTAGCTCATGTTCTTCTTCTAATTTGGAATAAATCAGAATGTCATCGATGAAAACAACGACAAACTTATCCAGGAAGTCCATAAAAATCTTATTCATGAGGTTCATAAAATAAGCGGGGGCATTGGTTAATCCAAAATACATGACGGTATACTCATATAATCCATATCTGGTGGTAAAGGCAGTCTTTGGAATATCCTTTGCGCGAATCTTGAGTTGGTGATAGCCAGTTCTAAGATCAATCTTAGAAAACACTTTGGCACCAGTCAACTGGTCAAACAGATCTTCTATCTTTGGAAACGGGTACTTGTTCTTGATGGTGACATCATTCAACTTCCAATAATCCATAAATAAACGGTTACCTCTATCCTTCTTGTCCACAAACAAGACAAATGATCTCCATGGCGACGCACTTGGTTGGATCAATCCGATCTCTAGCATAGCATCCAGTTGCTTCTTCGGCTCCACTAACTCAGACGGGTTCATGCTATATGGTCTCTGGGCTATGGGTCTGGTTCCAGGTATTAGTTCAATGATAAACTCAATATCCCAATTTGGGGGCATACCGGGCAAAACATCTGGAAATACATCAGGGTATTCACATACTACTCTGACTTGGTCAAGGGTTGGCTGGGCTATACTCTTGTTGCAATTGAATTGACGGGTCAAGGTTTCAAATACATGCTCTACTGATATTCCGGCTGTACTGGTCATGGTTATGGCTTTCTTGGCACAGTCAATTAATCCTTTATGTTTCGACATCCAATCCATTCATAGTACTACTTCCAAACCTTTAGTTCCGAGTACTATATTAGATTAGCATAAAAATTTATGCCATGGATTTGGATAGGCACGGCCTTGCAAATTTGTCTAGCTTTGGTGGTCGAACCAGGTATTTGAACAATTCATAACATCCATCAATTTGGTGGGTTGAATCTTACTAGTGCATGCAAATTCTTCAGTAACAAACAAGTGTGATGCTCCAGAATCAAACAACACTCTTGCAAGTACTGAGTTAATAAGAAACATACCCAACACGACATCTGGCGCTTCTTGGGCTTCTTCATCATGCATGAGAAAGAGACGGCCATTGCGGTTGAGCGAGTTCCCTAGGGAAAACCTCCTTCCAGGCTGAACACGATGCTGCTGCTAAGCTGGGGCATTTGCATTGGGGGATGCGGCAATCTTCTTGGGGCACTCATTGGAGTAGTGACCCTTGGTTCCACATTCATAACAAGTCACCTGAGACTTATCCTTTGCTACAACAGGTATAACATTGTTTCCAGTCCTTGGGGTAGTGTTGGTGTTGGTGGCGACATTGTTGTTGTTGAACTTGGGTGGTAAACGGTTGAAATTGTTGGGGTTGCCGAGGTTGTTGTGGTTTCCTCCGGGCCTTGGGTTTCCACGGTTGGGATAGGTTGCACGGTTCATCGAGGGTCTGTTGGTTCTTGGGGAAAATCCTGGAGATGGCTTAGGGCAATACTTTGGTGTATGGTGGGTTCCTGGTTAATGCATCATTTTACCCTTGCGGTTCTCATTGGCTTAGTTGATCTTGCCTTCCATCTGAATGGCAGAGTCAACTAAGGATTCAATATTAGCAAATGGGATATTGACTAACACTGTCTGCATTTCATCGTGCAGACCATTCAGGAATCTCTCCTTCTTCTTGGCTTCAGTGTCAATCTCATCCGGTGCATACCTAGCCAATGATAAAAATTTGTCACGGTACTCAACTACTGTCATTATCCCCTGCTTCAGTTCTCTGAATTCATCTCTCATCCTCTTGATCAAACCCGGTGGCACATGGGTTCTACTGAACTTGATTTTGAACTATACCCAAGTCATCATCTATCCTACAGCCATCGTGCGAACGCTGTTCCACCATGCTCTTGCATCCCCGGCCAGATAGTGGGTGGCAAATAGTACCTTCTCGTTGTCTTCCACTCCTGCAACTTCCAAGTTGTTTTCCATGGTTTGCAGCCAATCATCTACATCTAGGGGCTCTTCATACTTAGTGAAAACAGGTGGATTGGTGTTCTAAAAATTGTTGAGCTTGGATCCATGGTTGTCCTTATTTCCATGGCCTTGATTGTTGTTGTCCATCTGAGCTATCTGTTGAAGGGTGGCTAAGTTGGCTTGACGTTCGGCTCTTTCAGCTTCGCGGTTAGAAACCAACATTTGCAATATTTGCAACATCGGGTCCGGGGATGAGGTGCTTCCTCCATGAGGCATCTGAAGATTGAGATAGATCATTAGAAAAGAGGGAGATTTCTAAGGTTCAGGGTTTTGGTGTTTGAAAAGTTTTCAAAGTTTGACTTAGATTTTTCTAGCAACTTTCTTTTCCTTCATTCATTCATTCATAGCACACGATACAAACACACACCACAACAAAGGATAACAAATGGTTTTAAGAACCATTATGGGAAACTACGATATAGTGGGACCGAGTAGAACTCACTAACGCTAGTGCCCAAGTGCTACTACTCCTCGGAGTCGGTGTCCTCATCATCCTCCTCATCATCATCGATGAAGGCGAAGTCATCCTCATCGGTGAAGAAGTCCATGGCCTAATCCTCCAGAAAGTCATCATCGTCACTGAGATAGGGGTAGGGGTCTCCACGAAGGTCTTCCCCTGCATTCTCCCTCTCCTCCAACTGCATGTCTCTCTCGTGGATGGTCTCCTCCAAATCCGTGATCCTGTGGAGAAGACGGGCAATGATGCGCTCCTTCTTGTCGAGCTGATGACGACGAGACTGGCGATCCTTCACTAGCATGGCGATGGTCCGGTCCTTCTTGGCGGCGATGGCGTACTTGTGGTTGGCGTATGAGCGTGCATTGTCTAACTCCTTCTGACGGTCATACATCATGAAGCTGAGGTGGTCCAATTGACTCTTTAGCTTGTGGTGATACGGGGCCTCCAGTGGCTGTCCCATAACATCACGCCTTGGATAGAACTCAAAGCGGGTACCCTTGATTTGATTGATACTCTTCCCACACAGACAGGCAAGAGCTTCCTGCATTGCCCTGGCAAGTCCATTGAGCCAGTTGTTCTCTCTCAAGGTGAACTGAATTCCCTCTGAGGCGGGGGCTTCAATCTTTCCCCGGAGACTTGCAACAGCTAGCCACTGCAAATCCTCTCCTTCCTGATCATTGAGATGACCTCCGAAGAACTTGGGGTGCGGACGCTCCAGCATCTCTGGTAGCTGGTCCAAGTCACGCTCAAAGATGAGGTCTCCTCCATTCCCCAACTGATAGAACTTGCTATACTTCATGTCCATCTATAAGAATATAGGATGATTAAGTTAGTAGAGTGATCAAGTGTTCCAAATTTTATGTAATTTTGAAAAAAAAATCTTGAGGAACATGAATTTTCAGGAAAGCGTGTAAGTGATAAGGATGAGAATAATTTTTCATAAATACTCACTTCCTTGGTTTTGAAACTAAGTTTTTGATTCAAACGTCCATTCTAAACTAGGGTCTCCTATGGTCAGGATGGCTCTGATACCAACTTGTCAACACCTGGATTTTTAATCCCAGATGCCTGTTATGCCATACATCGCAATCCCAGGATTACCATTTTGCGAGACATAACAGATTGGATATCATAGTACATCATCCATTAAAAACCATACATAAGGTCTTACAACAAATACGGATATCATGATCCAGTCATAATACAATTCAAGCAGTGGAATAAAGTAATGAGAACGATAGCATAGGCATGGCTCCATCTTCATGGTCATAGGCAATGCTGACGATGGGAGATGATCCTAGTTGTCGTCACCTTCCTGCTATTCGTCCTCCTGATACTCCTCTTCATAGTCTGTCCACGGGAATAGCCAGGGAAAAATCCATGAGTACTCTTTAAGTTCTCGCAAACTAATACTAACAAGTGAAGTGGTTTTGAGTAGGATACTAAGCTCTAGGTTGTTTTGCAAAAAGCCAGATTTACCTCTACTGAGTTCAGAAGCAAAGAAAGCTAGTTGATAGTTTTCTAACACCTATGTGGGAACTTGAATTTCATATCACAACCCTGTTGTGGTCAAGTCAAATTCATGAATCATTTCATAAGTCCTTTTTGAAAACATCTGACGATGGAACAGTATGGCCACTCCAACTGTCCATAACCGCGGACGCGGCTATTCAAATAGTTTGACACTCTATAGAAGTGGTACACTTTCACCACAACATTCGATACATCCGTAAGGAACAATCCCGAATTCACCATACTCAGTATGCGGATAATCAATCCTAACCTTTCAATTACACGCCCTAGTATAGGCACCTCTCCTGTGAGTTTGGCCTCCCAACCATGACCAACTGTCATCTTTGGAAATACACAGGTGGACAATCTTCACAATGTAGCCTCATCTTATACCTTGGCTACAAGGGAACCCATACTAAGGTATATAAAGTTCCAGTCAAGCCCTACCCAAATTTCTGGTATTGTGGTTGTACGGTATAATTGGAATGGTATCGCATCCAGAAAACCATCAGTTTTTTAAAGGGCTAAGGCTCATGCCTTAACATTTTCATCATAAAAATCATCTGGTGTTCAAGAACACATGTCAAAACATTTTAGTAGAATGACTCATCATTCTAAGGTTTTTATAACCATTTTCACCAAGTATTCCCATCAAAAGTGATAAAGTTTTATGCTTAGCACTAGCAACTACAGGTGGGGGTAAACACTAATGAGGGGTGGTAAACAAGTGTGAAATAGCTAAGTTCAATCTCATGCCTCAGGATGACATCAAGATTATCTAACTTAGGCCAAGTTTTATGCTCTTTATGCTACCTTTAAATATCTTTATAAAATCTACAAGTCATTAAGTAAACTCTAATAGAAAGTTTTGATAAAGAAATAAAATAACTAAGCTTGCAAATAAAACTTGGATTGGGTATCAAGTGGTGTAAGCTTGCAAGTAAAACTTGCATGGTTTAGCTTGATAAGATAGTAGTATAAGCTTGTTAAGTTGCAAGTGTTAGCTTGCCTTGTGCAGAGCAATGGTTGAAGTTCTCCTCGGCTTCTTCCTCGTAGTATCCTCCTTCCTCCTTGTATCCTTGGTCGGTAATAACGTCTATAAATAAATACGAGGTACACAATCACCAAACAATATTTATCTATTTCTATTTATCACACCAAGGTTTTCACTAGATGATATAGGATCATCACAACCATTACAACCATTAAGGCAAATAGTTTTATTTCCTTTATTTTAGAAGAGTAATCTCTACTCATTGAAAAACTACTTATGATTTAATCTTCTCCAACTAAAACATGGGATCATGTTGACACATGTCATCACCA
Source organism: Avena longiglumis (assembly GCA_030063025.1). NCBI lineage: Eukaryota > Viridiplantae > Streptophyta > Magnoliopsida > Poales > Poaceae > Avena > Avena longiglumis. Next base: position 302,946,023 of record CP125978.1, read on the forward strand.
CATATTTCAGTACATGAGAATGTGATTTAAAGTGGTGTCACAATTTAATAAGGTTTAACCATTTTATTTTAATTAAATAAAGTGAGTGGAAATTCCTATGGGGCATTCTTTTATTACTTGATCATTATTTCTGCAACTAAACTTATATATTTTTATATATTCTGATTTTTGAGAGTTGGAATCAACTCAAAAGCTTTCATGGTTGAATTTTGAAAAATGTTTGAATGAAGAAAATCTTTTGCCTTGTTATTTTTACCATGGGTGATCCACAAATCTAAATGGTTTGAATCCAACGGGCTTGGATTAAGCACTCCAGTACCTTTCTAACAAAATTGGTTTCATGTATTTTGGTTTAGTGAATCGAGCTGGGTTAATTTTTGAATCTAGATACAGAACTGAGTTTGAGATTAAAAGAATAAACCTAGATTTGAATTACTGGCTCGCGCGGGAGGTTAACTAGGCCGGCCCACTACGCACAGCGCGTGCGGGCTGGTTAAGTGGCTGTCCCCACTCGTCAGTGAGACAGAGGGGTGCGAAGCGGTATGGGGGATGTGAATCGCACGATCAAGCTCTAATCCTACGTCTGCGGTTCATCGTCCACGTCGGGAAACACCGGCGAGACAGAACCCTAGCACGTATAGTGGGCTTTGTGGGAGGCTGTCAACACCCGGATTTTTAATCCCAGATGCCTTTTATGCCATACATCGCAATTCCAGGATTACCATTTTTGCGAGACATAATAGCTTTGGATACCACAGTACATCATCCATTACAAACCATACATAAGGTCTTACACAAATAAGGATCTCATGATCCAGTTTTTAGTACAACTCAAGCAGCGTAATAACGTAATAATAACGGTAGCGTAGGTGAATCTCCATCTTCGGGGTCACAGGCAATGCTGACGATGGGAGATGATCCTAGTTGTCGTAACCTTCCTGGGGTCCATCCTCTTGGTACTCCTTTTCATACTCTGGCCACGGGAATAGCCAGGGACAAATCCATGAGTACTCTTTAAGTACTCGCAAACTAATACTAACAAGTGAAGGGGTTTTTTGTAGTAGGATACTAAGATCTAGGGTTGTTTTGCAAAAAGCCAGATTTACCTCTACTAAGTTCAGAAGCAAGAAAATATAGTTGAATTTTATAACACCTAAGTGGGAACTTGGATTTCATATCACAACCCTGTTAAGGGCAAGTCAAATTCTCAATTCATTTCACATGTCATTTTGAAAACATCAGATGGGGGAACAGTTGTCACATCCCAAGATTTTCCAAATCTTGTAATGTGAAAAACAAATGAATAAAATAAAACCTTGTTGATATTCAGGGTGAGAAGAAACTTTTTGAATTCAAATGGGAACCCTCAAACCTATTTTCAACAAGTATAATCCTAAGGGGATTAAAAAGATAAACATTTAATAAAGGAAAATAAAAATATTTGGAATTATTATTTTGGATCTTATAATAAAAAGATTTGGTTTCAAATGAAAAAGGATAGATTTATAAATAAATATTATTTTAAAAGAGCCAAATTACAACTTGGCCAAGCCTTTGAAATAAAAAATTTCCATTTGATAAAAATAGTAAAGGTTTACTTGAAAATAAAATAATAAGGATTTAATAATCCAAGTTTATTTAAAAATAAAAGGTTTTACTATTTTAATTAAACACTAAAACTTGTTATTTTATTTAAAAACAAGTTTTCCAAGTATCTTATGTTTTCAAATAAAACCTACTGATTTGGTTTTGAAAATATTTAGATTTAAAATGGAGTTTTTAAATAAATTAAAACCCATTTGATTTATTAACTAGTGTCCATTTTATTTAATGGAACCTAAAATAAAAATATTATTTTATTTTGGGACTTTGGTTTATGTTGTTAAACATAATCAAATTCAATTGCAAAGTGTGATGAATGTTTGAATTGATTTGAATGCTTGATTTGTTGTTTGAAATTCAAAACAGAAAATAGGAATAGAAAAGGGAAAAGATTACTGAACAAAAAAAAGGGATCAGACAGCACCCCAACTCACCTGGCCCAGAAATCCCAAACCCCATCCCAGCTTCTTCCCACGCGCGAAGCATTTTTGACCTAAACCCGCACCCGCAGAGCGACTGACTGGTGGCCCCTCCTTCCCTCTCATTTTCTCGCTGACAGCAAGGCCCCACAGCACTGTTCATCGTCTTCAACCGCGCTGATTCTTCCTCGCTGTTTCCTGTCTTTACTCCGACGATCAATTCGCGTGATTAACAGCCATTACTCCCCCGGCGACCGCGCTCCCTTAAATGCCTCGACCTCCTCTTCCTTTCCCCTTAGACTCCACGCCCTGAACGCCACCAGGCTGCCCTGAATCGAAGCAGCAACGTCACTGCTCCGACCACCGTCCCCAGCCAATTCCGGCGACTCTACGCCACCCCTTGCCTCCCTGAGCACACGACCGTGACCCCCACTCCCAGGCGCTTCTTCCTGTGCCATCCGTTCAACCGCGGGCGCCCCTGAGCGTCGACTTCGACAACCACTGACCGCGCCGCCGCGTCTGCCTCTCTCCGGCCAAGTTCCCTGGTAAGAACCGACCACCCCGCGCCCTCTCCTTCACGCACACAGCTTCTCCTTGATCTTCCGCACCTAACCGTGTCCTCGTCTTCCCTCGGGGCGAACCACAGCACCGCCTTCGACGACCACCAGACGAGCCCGACGCCGTTCCCCACTCCGGCGAGCAATCCCGTTGGAACCAGAGCACCCCTCTCCAGACCAACACCACCTTGAGCATCCCCACGTCACTACGATCACGGTGAGCATCCCCACTTCGTTCCTTGCTTCCTGTAGCTGCCGTAGCGCCACCGCCTGACCGTCGCCGCCGTCTGCCGCCGCACAGTGCTGCCCGTTGTTGACCAAGCAGTAGTGCCCGTAGGATCTAGATCGGACGAACGCGATAGATCACTTAAACGCTGAAGGGGCACGCAACCAGAGCCGTGCGATCTGTTTAGATCTAACTCCCCGCAGTGTACGATCCGACCGAAGCGGTACCAGCCAGTAACATCGCGACGCGTGGCCAGTCCTCGATTCAAAAACAGATTTGAAATCAGATTTGTTTGCAGATTTGAAACCCTTGTAACTTTTGTTCCACACGTCCAAAAATTACAAACTTTATATTAATGGAATCAGTGGAACAAGACCTCGCTAACCATGCAGTTTTTCTAGTAAAAAGCCTCTGGTAAAATGTTTGTTTTTGCAGAAACATTTGTATGCTTGTTTAGGTGATAAAAATTATTCCAAAATGTTTTTAGGGTTAAAATCTTTGCAAATTGGTTTGTGGTGAACCTACTGACCTTAGGAACCAACTTGTGAATTTAAAAATGTATTTGGTGAAGATTAGGATGGATTAATTGATTTAGCCCATTTCTAGACAAATAAAAATATTGATTTTACTACGAAAATAACTTTGGAGTAAAAACTTTGGGAAAATGATTTGATTCAAACCTACTGACCCTAAACACCAAGTTTTGAGAAACAAAAACTTATTTGGTGAACAACATAAAATTGTTGCTTTGATAAAAGCATTTTCCACCACATAAAATAATGATTGGATTTAAAAATGGTTTTTAGATAAAACCCTTTTGCAAATAACTTTGCCACTTTAGAAAATGACCACTTTGAACCTTACAATGTGTAGAGCCTAGTAGATACCACCTTGGCAAATAAAACTATCTTATGCATGCTTGCATGCATGACTTAGATCCCATTATTTTATGTGTGGTAATTGATTTTGGTTGGAATGCTAGTGATATTGTGTTTGCTTGATTGATTTGTAGTGAAGATAGAAAAGTGTGAAACTAGCAAGATGAAGAAGTGAACCAACATTCCCTACCAAAAGGCAAGTGACACTATCATCTAAAAGTCCTACTATTTTCATTATACTTAGTGGATTTTGAAACATGCATGAAAAGAATTTCTATACTTATGCTATGCTAAATCCTAATAAGATACCTTATATATTCCTTAGTGAAAACAATGTAGTTGTAAAATGCTTAGCCATGCTAAATGTTTTGAGAAGAGATACATGTTGAGGTTTTATAAAGATGAGAAAAGACTTGTGTTTTATATAATAAAACAAGGACTCAATGAACTAGCTGGGTGGACAAGGATACTTTGAGTTTTGGTGAAGGTGGCAACAAAAGGAACCATGTCTATGGCAATCTCTTTGTGTTGTGCACCAAAAGAAAACCACCCAGGAAACTTAGAGATTGAACATGTTTCTCCAATTGTGTCTTTCGTGTACAACCACATGCTACTTATGGCTCTGGCTTAGTCAACTACATTGGGAAGACCCATGCATTGTCTTCAGGTTACTGAAAATGAGGAACTTGGAATCCTACATGGGTACTGAAGACAAGCTAGCAATGGTGTATGGGAGGACCCTCTGGAAAGACTTCGTCACGTTCTCAATCTTCCAGTACTCCATCTTGGTGAGTACCAATCCAGCGGCCACTGGTGGCAACAAGATGAGAGTGTGACATGTGGGTAAAGTGTACAACTTCTGCAGAAGATAATAAAAATCTAAGTACTTAGCCGTGTCCCTGGTTATGGACAATACTGAGCAACTAAAGTTTGAAGCTATGGGAAATCTCGACATTCTAATTTCTAAAACAAAACTTTTAAGTGACAAATAAAAACTTGCAGCACTTGGGGGTACCAAGGAGCTCAAGAGACTTTGATAAAAACTTGCAGCACTTGGGGATTTACCAAGGAGCTCAAGAGACTTTGATAAAAACTTGCAGCACTTGGGGATTTACCAAGGAGCTCAAGAGATTTTGATGAAAACTTGAAGTACTTGGGGGTACCAAGGAATTCAAGAGATTTGACAACGACACTTGGGGATTTACCAAGGAGTTCAGAATTTTTTTACAAAGGAAACAAAACCATTTGAAAAGATAGGATAAATTATTGCTTTCTGCAAATGAGCCAAAAACCCCACTTATCCAAATATGCATGTAATGATAGGATCCACATATGTTCTACATAGTAGTGAAACTTGCCAATACAATTCAAATGTATTGACCCTTGTGGCTGTAACTTGTTATGTTGCAGGTTTGATTGATTTTAGTGAAGATTGACTGATTAGGATTACAAAGCCTACAACCAACATGTTTGCCTATGGCACTTTGAAGATGAAGGACCCATGCTTATAGTTATTCCGCTGCAATGTATTGTAATAGCCAAATGAGCTATGTAAGATGTAATAAAATTATGTTATTCCTGGTTATAAAGTTATATTATGACCTTTGTTTCTTGATATTACATCTTAACTGTGGATGCTAGCTATTGATCCAGGGACTAGCATTGTAAACACAGGGGACTCTACCTTATTTAAAGGTTGGGACCCTTACAGATGGTATCAGAGCACTGTGTTGCCTGTAGGATTTGTAAACCTAGGATTGGACAAAACCCTTAGAAGAATAGGAGTATATTTGTACCAAAACTTATTTCCAAACAACCTTGTAAACACTTTCCTCAATCATTTTGGATTTGATTCTACATCTCTTCTATTTCAACTTGATGGATAAAAGCCTACCCCATGACCAAAGACTTCACCATGTGCAAAGGACTCCATCAACTCTAATGACTTCAACTTCTTCAACTCTAATGACTTCAACATCTTCAGCATATTCACCACGGAATTCCAACTTGGATACCACTAAGGACTACAAGTGAGACAAGGAAATCTTGCTCGGGATATGGAGACTGAGGAAATGAAAAATTAGAAGGAGTTCACTTCACTTGAAGTTGTTGTGACCAAATTTTTTCCGAAGGAAACCCTAATCTCATGCAAAGAGGAATCAACCAAGAAGGAAGGAAAGATCACAAGTGAACCATATAGATGGACCACCATAATTTAGTTAAGTCAACCACACCAACTTATGTGGTGTAACAAAAATATTTTGTTGCCTAAAAATGTGCTTGAACTTCATTGTTTAAGTGAAAGGTTGTTTGTGATTGCTTACACATTGTTTGTATGAATTGTGATGTGTGTGATTAGAACTGATTCCTTAGAAATATCTTGCCTATTCTAATCTCAATTCAACCCCAAACAGATGACTACTCCAAGAGACTCCAACATCAAGGTTGATTACACCAACACCAACCAAGAGGACAACATGAAAGAGATCATAGCAACCCAAAACCAGTTGAACCAAATGACAGCTCAATTCATAGCCAACACCAGTGGGGAAGATCCAACCCTGCAAGGATTTTTGGAAACTCAAGCCCAATTGATGCTTAACATGACTGATCAAATGATCAACATGGAAGACAACTATTCCAAAAGAGTTTGTGACAACAAGGATGACAGAAATAAATGATCAACTAGTAGTATGAGGCTTGCATCAGTGTCAGTATAAGCTTTTCTTGTGCAGAGCAGTGGTTGAAGTTCTCCTTGGCTTCTTCTTCGTAGTATCCTCCTTACTCCTCGTATTCTTGGTTGGTACTAGCGTCTATAAATAAATACGAAGTACACAATCACCAAGCAATACTTAACTACTTTCAATCATCACACAAAGGGGTTCTATAGATGATCTAGCTTCATCACTAACATTACAAGATTAAAGCATTTGTCTTTTTTTAGAAAAGTAATTTCTACTCATTGAAAAGTAATCGAGTTGGGTTGATTTTTGAAACTAGGTACAGAACTGAGTTTGAATATAAATAGAAAAATCTAAATTCAAACGAGTGGGCTGCGTGGGAAAGGTTAACAGGCCGGCCTAGTGTCACTCCGTGATGCGGGGCGCAACTGACAGGGTGGGTCTACTGGTCAGCGACTCTTAACACGTGAAGCGGTACGGGGCGATATGGTGCGTTGGATTAGAATGAAGATCGACGGATGAGGGTCTTCATCGACGATGAACTAGTCACAGACGAGTTCGAACCCTAGCGGCTCAGTGGGGGTCGTCGGGGGCTCACCGGGGCTCGGGCGAAGGTCGGCGATGCAGGCGAACGACGAAGTCAACTAAGGCGAACCTCCTGGTACCGGAAGCTCCTCCTAGGGCGGCTCCAATCGATGGCTTCCTTCTTCTCCAGCAGCGGCGAGCTCCAACCGAATTCCGGCGATTCGCTGCTCGCCTTGCTCCGGGACTGAGGCAGGGTGGTTCTGGGTGAGAGGGGAGTGGAATGGTGTGAAGAATTCGAGCGGTGGAGGCCTCTATTTATAGTGGCGAGAGGGGACCGACGGGCGCAAGCTAAGCTCATTGTGGTCGATGGCACAGAGGGCTATCGGCGTGGGCGACGGTAGGGGCGGTGCTGTGCTCCCTGGCGAAGCTCAATACCGTGGTGGCGCGGCGTGGGGCGGTGCGGACTGGTCGGAATGCTGCGGTGCTTTGCGCCAGCCTGACGGAAATTTTAATGACGCACAGCTCGCGTGGTCCGCACGGCGGCGAACGGGCGTGTCTGCAGGGTTGCTGGGATGGTGGTGATCACGTATGCACGTGGCGAGGGCGGCGCGTGGTCTGTGGGTGTCTGTCGAGCGTGGCGCATGGGACGCGCTCTCGGCATGGTTACAGAGCAGGTTGGCATGGTCTGTGCGTGTGGTCCAGGGGCTGGCATCGCTCGCGGCTGGGACAGGGAGTGGCGGTGCGGTGCGGTGCTAGCTTGCTCCCAGACAAGGTTGGCGAGGCTAGTTCTGCTTGTAGCTTGCTGCCCACACTGGGGTGACCATGGTGATCTCGAGTTGTTCACCATTGATGACAATGGCTAGATTACAGTGGTGCCTAGAGATTAGTTAAGGTTGTTAGATGATCTACTAAGGATAGTGGTGCCTAGAGAGGGAACAAGTTAGGCCAGAATCACTGCACACTATAATGTTTTGATTTTGTTTGATTTGAACCTGCAAGGTGTTTGATGAAATGGCCGCATGAATTCAAGTTTTGAATTTTGAAAAGATTTTTGGTGGGTGTGCTAGGCATGTGCTGGTGAGTCTGTGGATGCTTGGGTTTTGAAAGTTGTGCTTGTTTGAGTGGTTTTTGCAAAAGTGGGATCTTCCCATATGAAATAGATTCAATTTTAAACTGTCATTTAAACTATACATTCAAAGGTTTTTAGATGATCACAAGCTGGGCCTTGGTACTTTGTTATGAGTACTATCAAGGGGTGCAAAGATCCGAACAAGTTTCTATTAAGTTCTGAAAGTTAGAGATAGCCAAAGTAGGCATGGGAGTTAATTTGGCCAAAGTGACCATTCCCTTATTTTGTTTGTTTTGATTTATTTGTCTTTGGGAAAGTGTGGGGATTGTTTAGATGATGTTTATTTCACCTAAGCATCCTTTTACAAGCAAGGAAACACACAATCATGGCAATTCAAAAGAATCCAAATTGTCATGCTTACACATATGCATGCTTTCATATTTTTAATTGGAAAAGTTTTTGTTAACCCTAATTTTGATGATTAGAGTTTGATGATCCAAGTTTAGTATTTTTGGGATGTTACAAACCTTCCCCCCTTAAAAAAAATCTCGTCCCGAGATTTGAAAAGGGACGAAACAGATTACCTAGGATTTGAAGAGATCGGGAAACTCCGTCCTGATGTGATATTCGCGCTCCCATGTAGCTTTCTCTTCTGTGTGGTTGCTCCACTGAATTTTGAGAAACTTGATGCTTCGGGTTCTGGTAGTTCTAAAAGATTCTTCCAAAATATGGATGGGTACTTCGGGATAGGTCAGGTCATCGTTGATCTCTATGGTCCAGTGATCAATATTCTTGAACACTTTAGTCTTCTCCGGAACTTCGAGGCACTTGCGAAGTACTGAGATATGGAACACATTGTGCACGGCTGACATTTCTTCGAGTAGTTCCAATTGATACTACACTTCTCCTCGACGGTTCAGAATCTTGCAGGGGCCGATATATCTAGGGGCTAACTTTCCTTTGAGTTGGAAACGCTGCATTCCTTTCAATGGCGACACTTTCATATATACAAAATATCCTATGTTGAAGGTGAGGTCTCGACGTCTCTTGTCGGCGTAACTCTTCTGCCTGGACTGGGCTGTCTTGAGGTGCTCACGAATCTTGTGAACCTTCTCTTCTGCCTCTCATAGGATGTCGGGTCCGAAAATCTAACTCTCTCCTACTTCCGACCAATTCAAAGGGGTGCAGAACTTCCTTCCATACATGAATTCAAATGGGGCCATTTGCAAACTATCTTGATAACTGTTGTTGTACGAAAATTCTGCAAACGGTAGACAGTCTTCCCACTTAGATCCATATTCTAACACACATGCTCTCAACATGTCTTCGAGTATTTGATTTACTCGCTCCGTTTGTCCATCGGTCTGAGGGTGATACGCGGTGCTGAAATCTAGGCAGGTTCCTAAACCTTCTTGGACTTTCTTCCAGAATCTCGAGGTAAACTGAGTTCCTCGATCCGATACGATGTTCTTGGGGACTCCGTGCAAACTGACGATTCTAGCGATGTATAACTCCGCTAGCTTTGAACTCTGATATGTGGTATTGACGGGTAAGAAATGGGCTACTTTGGACAATCTGTCCACTATGACCCAGATAGAGTCATTTCCCCTACTAGAAGTAGGCAATCCGGTGATGAAGTCCATTCCAACGGAATCCCATTTCCATTCCGGAATCTGCAATGGTTGTAACAATCCAGCGGGTCTTTGATGTCCTGCCTTGACTCGCTGACATATATCACACTTGGCGATATAGCTTTCAATTTCTCTCTTCATCTTATGCTACCAAAATTGCTCTTTCAAATCTTGATACATCTTAGTTCCTCCGGGGTGGATAGAATAAAGAGTATCGTGAGCTTCCTTCAAAATAACTTCTTTCAACTTAGAATCTGTTGGTACACAAAGGCATCCTTTGTACCACAAAACTCCTTCGTCTATGGTGAATCCAGGTACTTTGCCTGTACCGATACGACACTTGATTCCGTCGATACTAGCATTTCCTTTCTGCGCCTCTTTGATCTGGCTGATCAAAGTGGGTTGAAGTTCTATGCTAGCCAAAAATCCTTCACTCACTAATTCCATTCGAAAATCTTCCATCTCTTTGTGCAAGCTTGGTTGCTCCATCAAAATCATGGAGTTCAAGCGGCACGACAATCTGCTAAGGGCATCTGCTACCACATTGGCTTTCCCAGGGTGATAGTGAATGTCCAGATCGTAATCGTTGATTAACTCAATCCATCCTCTCTGTCTCATATTCAACTCCTTCTGAGTGAAAATATACTTCAGGCACTTGTGATCCGAATAAATCTCACAGCGATTTCCCATCAGGTAATGCCTCCATGTCTTCGGGGCTAGAACTATGGCTGCGAGTTCGAAGTCATGGGTTGGGTAATTTTGCTCATGTTGTTTCGGTTGTTGAGATAGATAAGATATAACTTTGCCTTCTTGCATTAGCACACATCCGAGACCGATCTTGGATGCATCACAATACACGTCGAAGGTCTTCGTGATATCCGGCATGATTAAGATTGGGGCTGAAATCAATCTCCTCTTGAGTTCTTGAAAACTCGCTTGACATTTGTCGGTCCATTCAAAATTCGTGTCCTTCTTCATCAATTGGGTCATGGGTCTCGCGATACTCGAGAATCCTTCTACGAACTTGCGGTAATATCCCGCCAATCCGAGAAATGCACGAACTTGGGTTTGGGTGGTTGGGGCTTGCCAATCTTCGACATCTTTCACCTTTGCAGGGTCAACGGCAATTCCTCCGGATGATACAATGTGGCCGAGGAATCCTACCTCCTGTAACCAGAATTCACATTTGCTAAACTTGGCATACAACTAATGCTCTCTAAGGGTTCCAAGAATGGTCCTTAGGTGTAGCTCATGTTCTTCTTCTGATTTGGAATAAATCAGAATGTCATCGATGAAGAAAACGACAAACTTATCCAGGAAGTCCATAAAAATCTTATTCATGAGATTCATGAAATAAGAGGGGGCATTGGTTAATCCAAAAGACATGACGGTATACTCGTATAATCCATATCTGGTGGTAAAGGCAGTCTTGGGAATATCCTCTACACGAATCTTGAGTTGATGATAGCCAGTTCTAAGATCAATCTTAGGAAACACCTTGGCACCGGTCAACTGATTAAACAAATCTTCTATCTTGGGCAAGGGATACTTGTTCTTGATGGTGACATCATTCAACTTCCGATAATCCGTACACAAACGGTTACCTCCATCCTTCTTGTCCACAAATAAGACAGGTGATCTCCATGGTGGCGCACTTGGTTGAATCAATCCAATTTCCAACATGGAATCCAGTTGCTTCTTCAGTTCTGCTAGTTCAGACGGGCTCATACTATAGATTCTCTAGGCTATGGGTGCTGTTTCGGGGATTAGTTCAATAATAAACTCGATATCTCGATCTGGGGGCATACCAGGCAAAACATCTGGAAATACATCGGGGTATTCACAGACTATCCGGACTTAGTCAATGGTAGGTTGGTCTATACTCTTGTTGCACTTGAATTGACGAGGTAAGGTTTCATATATATGCTCGACTGATATTACGGCTGTACTGGTCATGGTGATGGCTTTCTTGGCACAGTCAATCAATCATTTATGTTTGTACATCCAATCCATTCCTGCTACTACTTCCAAACCTTTAGTTCTGAGTACTATCAGATTAGCATAAAAATCTATGCCATGTATTCGGATAGGGACGGCTTTGCAAATTTGCCTAGCTTTGGTGGTTGAATCGGGAATTTGGACGATCATAACATGCTTCAGTTTGGTTGGTTGAATTTTACTAGTGCATGCAAATTCTTCGGTGACAAATGAGGGCGATGCACCATAATCAAACAACACTCGAGCAAGTACTGAATTAACAGAAAACATACCTAGTACGACGTCTGGTGCTTCCTGAGCTTCTTCAGCATGCATGAGAAAAAGACGGCCGTTGCGGTTGAGTGAATTCCCTGGGGCAAACCTTCTTCCAGGGTAAACACGACGCTGCTGCTAAGCTGGGGCATTTTCATTGGGGGCTGCGGTATTCTTCTTGTTGGGGCATTCGTTGGAGTAGTGACCCTTATTTCCATAGTCATAACAAGTCACTTGTGACTTGTCCTTTGCTGCAACAGGCATAGCATTGCTTCCAGTCCTCGAGGCAGTGTTGGTGTTGGCGGTAGCATTGTTGTTGTTGAACTTGGCGGGGCACGGTTGAAATTGTTAGAGTTGCTGGGGTTGTTGTGATTTCCTTCGGGCCTTGGGTTTCCATGATTGGGATAGGTCGGACGGTTCATCGGGGGTCTGTTGGTTCTCGGGGCAAATCCTGGAGATGGTTTAGGGCGATACTTTGGGGTATGATGGGATCCTGGATGATGCATCATGCGACGCTTGCGGTTCTCATTGGCTTGGTTGATATTTAATTCCATCTGGATGGCAGAGTCGACGAGGGATTCAATATCAGCAATGGTGATATTTACCAACATCGTCTGCATCTCATCGTGCAGACCATTCAAGAATCTCTCCTTCTTCTTGGCTTCAGTGTCAATCTCATCCGGGGCATACCTAGCTAAAGACAAGAATTTGTCACGGTATTCCACTATGGTCATCCTTGCTTGCTTCAGTTCTCTGAACTCATCTCTCATCCTATTCATCAAACCCGGTGGCACATGGGTTCTGCTGAACATGACCTTGAATTCTTCCCAGTCATCATCTGTCCTCCGGTCATTGCACAAACGCTGTTCCACCATGCTCTGGCATCTCCGGCTAGATAGTGGATGGAGAACAGAACTTTCTCGTTGGCTTTCACTCCGGCGAATTATAGGTTATTTTCCATGGTTTGCAGCCAATCATCTGCATCAGGGGCTCTTGACTTAGTGAAAATAGGTGGGTTGGTGTTCTGGAAATTCTTGAGCTTAGATCCATGGTTGTCCTGATTTCCGTGGCCTTGATTGTTGTGGGCTAGCTGAGCTATCTGCTGAAGGGTGGCTAGGTTGGATTGATGTTCGGCTCTTTCAGCTTCGCAGTCAGAAACCAACATTTGTAGTATCTGCAACATTGGGTCCGAGGATGAACCACTTCCTCCGCATGGCATCTGAAGATTGAGATAAATCATGAGAAAAGAGGGAAATTTCTAAGGTTCCGGGACTTTGAAAAGTTTTTCAGGTTTGACTTAGATTTTCTTGCTTTTTCCCTCATTCATTCATTCATAGCACACGATACAAACACACACCACAAAACAAGAAAAACAGATGGTTTTACGAACCATTCCAAAAACTACGATACAGTGGGACCGAATACAACTCACTACGCTAGCGCTCAAGTGCTACTACTCCTCGGAGTCGGTGTTGTCGCCATCCTCATCATCATCGATGAAGGCGTAATCATCCTCATCGGTGAAGAAATCCATAGCATGATCCTCCAGAAAATCATCATCATCGCTGAGATAGGAGTAGGGGTCTCCACGAAGATCATCTCCGGCATTCTCCCTTTCCTCCAACTGCATGTCTCTCTCGTGGATGGTCTCCTCCAAATCCGAGATATGGTGGTGAAGACGGGAAATGATGCGCTCCTTCTTGACAATCTGACGGCGAAGAGACTTGCGATCCTTTGCTAGCATGGAGATGGTTTGATCCTTAGTCTTGATGATGGCGGACTTGTGGTTGGAGTAGTCACGACAATTGTCCAACTCCTGCTGACGATCGTACATCATGAAGCTAAGGTGGTCCAACTGAGTCTTCAGCTCGTGGTGGTATGGGGCTTCTAGTGGCTGTCCATTAGCATCACGCCTTGGACAAAACTCGAAGCGGGTTCCCTTGATCTGGTTGATACTCTGCCCACACAGACAGGCAAGAGCTTCCTGCATGGCCCTAGCAAGTCCATCGAGCTAGTTGATCTCTCTTAAGGTGAATTGAATTCCCAAGACAGTGGGAGGTTCAATCTTTCCTCGGAGACTTGAAACAATTAGCCACTGCAGATCTTCTCCTCCTTGATCATTGAGCTGAGCTCCGAAGAACTAGGGGTGCAGACGCTCTAGAAGTTCCGAAAGCTGGTCCAAATCCCGCTCAAAGATAAGGTCTCCGCCATTCCCCAACTGGTAAAACTTGTTGTACTTCACGTCCATCTAAAATAATATAGGATGAGTAAGTTAGTAGAGTGATCAAGTGTGTCAAATTTTATATATTTTGCAAGCGTTTTTGAGGAACATGAATTTTTATGAAAGAATCAAGGTGATAAGAATAGGAATAAGTTTTTGTAAATAATTGCTTCCTTTGGTTTTGAAACTATGTTTTTGATTCAAACATCCAGTCTAACTAGGGTCTCCTATGGTTAGGATGGCTCTGATACCAACTTGTCAACACCCGGATTTTTAATCCAGATGCCTGTTATGCCATACATCGCAATCCCAGGATTACCATTTTTGCGAGACATAACAGATTTCGATACCACAGTACGTAATCCATTACAAACCATACATAAGGTCTTACACAAATAAGGATCTCATGATCCAGTTTTTAATACAACTCAAGCATCGGAATAACGTAATAATAACGGTAGCGTAGGCGAAGCTCCATCTTCGGGGTCACAGGCAATGCTGACGATGGGAGATGATCCTAGTTGTCGTAACCTTCCTGGGGTCCATCCTCCTGGTACTCCTCTTCATAGTCTGGCCACGGGAATAGCCAGGAACAAAGACATGAGTACTCTTTAAGTACTCGCAAACTAATATGAACAAGTGAAGGGGGTTTTTGTAGTAGGACACTAAGCTCTAGGGTTGTTTTGCAAAAAGCCAGATTTACCTCTACTAAGTTCAGAAGCAAGAAAAGATAGTTGAATTTTATAACACCTAAGTGGGAACTTGGACTTCATGTCACAACCCTGTTGTGGGCAAGTCAAATTCTCAATTCATTTCACAAGTCATTTTGAAAACATCTGACGGGGGAACAGTATGGCCACTCCAACTGTCCATAACCGCGGACGCGGCTATTCAAATAGTTTGACACTCTGCAGAGATTGTACACTTTCACCACAACATTTGATACATCCGTCAGGAACAAATCCTGAATTCACCATACTCAGTATGCGGATAATCAATCCTAACCTTTCAATTACATGCCCTAGTATAAGCACCTCTCTTGTGAGTTTGGCCTCCCAACCATAACCAACTCTCATCTTGGGTACTGCACAGGTGGACAATCTTCACAAGGTAGCCTCAGCTCAGACCTTGGCCGTGAAGGAACTAATACTAAGGTATATAAGTTTCCAGTCAAGCCCTACCCAAATTTCGGGTATTGTGGATATACGGTAAAATTGGAATGGTATCGCATCCAGACAACCATCAGTTTTATAAAGGGCTAAGGCTCATGCCTTAACATTTTCATCATCAAAATCCTCTAGTGTTCGGAAACACATGTCCAAAACATTTCAATAGAATGATCCATCATTCCAAGGTTTTCATAACCATTTTTCCACCAAGTATTCCCATCTAAAGTTGATCAAGTTTTATGCTTAGCACTAGCATCTACAAATGGGGGTAAGTACTAATGAGGGGTGGTAAACTAGTGGGGTTTAACTAAGTTAAATTTCATGCCTTAGGATGACATGAATATTAGCTAGCTTAGGCTAAGTCTTATGCTCTTTATGCAACCTTCAATTATCTTTCTAGTATCTACAAATTTACTCAAGTAAACTCTAAGTAGTATCTTTGATAAAGAAATAAAGTAGAAAGCTTGTGAGTAAAACTAGGAGGGGTATCAGCAAATGGGTATAATCATATATGATTAAGGCATATAGTTGGCATGGTAACAAGCAAGTATTGGCTTGCATAGGTATAGTATCTTGCAAGTGTTGACTTGCACCATCAACTAGTAGTATGAGGCTTGCATCACTGTCAGTATAAGCTTTCCTTGTGCAGAGCAGTGGTTGAAGTTCCCATCGGCTTCTTCTTCGTAGTATCCTCCTTACTCCTCGTATTATTGGTTGGTACTAGCGTCTATAAATAAATACAAAGTACACAATCACCAAGCAATACTTAACTACTTTCAATCATCACACAAAGGGGTTCTATAGATGATCTAGCTTCATCACTAACATTACAAGATTAAAGCATTTGTCTTTTTTTTAGAAAAGTAATTTCTACTCATTGAAAAACTACTTAAGATTTAATATTCTCCAAACCAAACATGGTATCATGTTGACACATGTCATCACCACATATTCCAGTACATGGGAATGTGATTTAAAGTGGTGTCACAATTTAATAAGGTTTAACCTTTTATTTTAATTAAATAAAGTGACTAGAAATGCCTATGTGGCATCCTTTTATTACTTGGACATTATTTCTATAAGTAAACCCATATATTTTTATATATTCTGAAAGGTATGATCAAATGTGATTTTTGAGATTTGGAATCAACTCAAAAGCTATTATGGTTTAGATTTGAAAATGGTTGAATGCAGAAAAGCTTCTACCTTGTTATTTTTACCAAGGTTGATCTACATATCCAAATGATTTGAATCCAACGGGCTTGGATTAAGCATTTCAATATCTTTCTAAAAAAGTTGGTTTCATTCCATTTGGTTCACTGAATCGAGTTGGGTTGATTTTTGAAACTAGGTACAGAACTGAGTTTGAATCTAAATAGAAAAATCTAAATTCAAACGAGTGGGTTGCGTGGGAAAGGTTAACGGGCCGGCCCAGTGTCACTCCGTGATGCGGGGCGCAACTGACAGGGTGGGTCTACTGGTCAGCGACTCTTAACACGTGAAGCGGTACGGGGCGATATGGTGCGTTGGATTAGAATGAAGATTGACGGTTGAGGGTCGTCATCGACGATGAACTAGTCACCGACGAGTTCGAACCCTAGCGGCTCAGTGGGGGTCGTCGGGGGCTCACAGGGGCTCAGGCGAAGGTCGGCGATGTGGGCGAACGATGAAGTCGACGACGGTGAACCTCCTGGTAGCGGCATCTCCTCCTGGGGAAGCTCCAATCGATGGCTTCCTTCTTCTCCAGCAGCGGCGAGCTCTAGACAAATTCCGGCGATGCACTGCTCGCCTTGCTCCGGGACTGAGGTGGGGTGGTTCTGGGTGAGAGGGGAGTGGAATGATGTGAAGAATTCGAGCGGGGGAGGCCTCTATTTATAGCGGCGAGAGGGGACCGATGGGCGCAAGCTAAGCTCGTCGTGTTCGACGGCACAGAGGGCTATCGGCGTGGGCGATGGTAGGGGGCGATGCTATTCTTCCTGGCGGCGGTGCGGATTGGTCGGAACGCTGCGGTGCTCTGCGCGTGCCCGACAGAAATTTTAATGACGTACAGCTCGCGTGGTCCGCGCGGCTGCGAATGGGCGTGTCTGCGGGGTTGCTAGGACGATGGTGATCACGTATGCACGCGGCAAGGGCGGCGCGCGGTCTGTGGGCGTCTGTCGAGCGTGGCGCATGGGGCACGCTCTTGGCATGGTTGCAGAGCAGCTTGGCATTGTCTGTGCATGTGGTCCAGGGGCTGGCATCGCTCGCGGCTGGGATAGGGAGTGGCGGTGGGGTTCTAGCTTTCTTCCAGACAAGGTTGGCGAGGCTAGTGCTGCTTGTAGCTTGTTGTCCACACTGGGGTGACCATGGTGCTCTCGGGTTGTTCACCACTGATGACAATGGCTAGCTTACAGTGGTGCTAGAGATTATTTAAGGTTGTTAGATGACCTACTAAGGCTAGTGGTGCCTAGAGAGGGAACAAGTTAGGCCAGAATCACTGCACACTATAGTGTTTTGATTTTGTTTGATTTGAATCTGCAAGGTGTTTGATGAAATGGCCGCATGAATTCATCTTTTGAATTTTGAAAAGATTTTTGGTGGGTGTGCTAGGCATGTGCTGGTGAGTCTGTGGATGCTTGGGTTTTGAAAGTTGAGCTTGTTTGAGTGGTTTTTGCAAAAGTGGGATCTTCCCATATGAAATAGATTCAATTTTAAACTGTCATTTAAACTATGCATTCAAAGGTTTTTAGATGATCACAAGGTGGGCCTTGGTACTTTGTTATGAGTACTATCAAGGGGTGCAAAGATCCAAACAAGTTTCTGTTAAGTTCTGAAAGTTAGAGATAGCCAAAGTAGGCATGGGAATTAATTTGGCCAAAGTGACCATTCCCTTATTTTGTTTGTTTTGATTTATTTGTCTTTGGGAAAAGTGTGGGGATTGTTTAGATGATGTTTATTTCACCTAAGAATTCTTTTACAAGCAAGGAAACACACAATCATGGCAATTCAAAAGAATCCAAATTGTCATGCTTACAGATATGCATGCTTTCATATTTTAATTGGAAAAGTTTTTGTTAACCCTAATTTTGATGATTATAGTTTGATGATCCAAGTTTAGTATTTTTGGGATGTTACAGAGGATCACCGGGACTCAGGTGATGGTCGGCGACGGGGGCGAACAACGAAGTCGACGACGGCGAACCTCCTGGTACCGGCAGCTCCTCCTGGGGCGGCTTCAATCAACGACACACTTCTCCTCCAGCAGTGGCAGACTCCGGCCAAATTCCGGTGATGCGCTGCTCACCTTGCTCCGGGAGTGTGGTGGGGTTCTTCTGAGAGAGAGGGGAGTGAGATGGTGTGAAGAATTCGTGATGGGGTGGCCTCTATTTATAGTGCATGAAGGGGACCGACGGGCGCGGGCTGAGCTCGTCGTGGTCGTCGACACATCTAGCTAAAGGCATGGACGACGATAGGGGACGGTGCTGTGTTCCCTAGCGAAGCTCAATAGCATGGCTGCGTAGGCGTGGGGCGGTGCGAAAGGGTTGGAACGTCACGGCGCTCTGTGCGGGTCCGACAACAGTTTTAATGGCGCACATCGTCTATGGTCCGTGGCGGCGGCGAACGGGCATGTCCGCGGCGTTGCTGAGGTGCTGGCGATCCTGCTTGGACGCGGCAAGGGCGGCGCGCGGTCTGTGGGCGTATGTCATGGTTGACGCTCTGGCGCTCTCTCGGCTTGCTCGCAGAGAGGCTTGGCATGCTCGGGCTATGTGGTCCAGGGTATGGCAAGGCTCAAGCGTTGGACAGGGGGTGGCGGTGGATGGTGGAGAGTGTCCCAAACAAGGTTGGCGAGGCTAGTGCTTCTCCTAGCTCGTTCGCGACATTGGGGTGGCAAGGGTGCTCTCGCCCTGCTTGGCATTGATGGCATGGTCTGCTTTACAGTGAGCTAGAGGGGTTAAACAAGTTAGATGATCTACTGAGAGTGTATTACGAGCTATATAGGGAACACGTTAGGCACTGATCACTGCTCACAATAGTGTTTGTGGTTTGTTTGTTTGATGCCAACAAGATGTTTGATGAAATGGCCGAAAGAGATTCAAATTTTAATTTTTGAAACAAACTTTGTAGGTGTGCTAGTTACATACTAGGGAGTATCTGGTTAGTTGGAAAGGTCAAGTGGAATTGGTTTGGTTGGGTTTTTAGAAATGGCGATCTTCACATATGAATTAGATTCAATTTTGTAATGTGATTTGAATCAAGTTGCCAAATGGTTCTGCAAGTTTGAAAGGTGGGCTTTGATTCACTTTTACTTGGTCTTTCAAGGGGTGAAAATAAATGAAAAAGTTTCTGTTTGAAATATTGGACTAGAAACACTCAAAGTGGCCTAGTGAGCAAGATTGGCAAAAATGACCATTTACTTTATTTATTTTGTTTTTTGATTTTCTCTTGATTTGTTTCTGCTTGAAAATGTTTTAGATGATGTTGTTTTCACCTTTAAACCATTCCTTGCTATTTAGATCAATCACACAAGTCCACTCATTGATTCATACAATTATCACATACACACATGAATTCATAATGGTTTGAATTAACCAAAAGTTTTTGTTAACCCTATTTTGGCTGATTGGATGTTGATAATCATTGCTCAACATTTTTGGGATGTTACAATGAGGTACTGGAGTTTATTTATCCTGACATCCCGAAATGGTTTGTGATGTCAGACCACAATAGTATCTTGCTTCAGAAGACACCGATGCACATTTACTACTTGGCTACCAACTGGTAACAAAAATCGGAAAACAACAAGGGGGAGAGGAACATTCTCGGGATAGAATCCCAAGATGTGGATGCATAAGTCCACAATCTCCCAAAAACCAATGCATAGAAGATATAAGGTGTGGCAGAGTCACGAATAAAGATGCGAGACTCTCTAGGAGTACTCTTCTCGTGATCTATTTGGTTCCATTAAAGAACATCAACCATATCATGTGGTAGGGGAAGTCCTTAATTGTCACAATTCAATCGTGACAAAAACCACAAGCTTGAAGGCTATAATTGTAGTACCAGCCATCCTGAGGTAATATGTGAACATTTACGACAAGGGTCAAAGGAATGGATCTTTGGTTAAAGGTCAGCTTCATGTACAAGATTCACAACCAGAATCCAGCACAATTCGGGACCTTCGGTTCAAGTCCAAGGGTTAAAACCCAAAGTAAGGAGTAACTACTATTTGAGTGACAGAGGGTACACTACAACAAAGTAATCATGAGGTAGCTTCCGAGAGAATAAACAACTTCTGAAGTACCCAGCAAACAAAAAGGAGGCACACGAGGCAAATGGAAACCTCGAATCCAAGAACAGAACACTATGGATCCTACAATACAATATTGTGGGTCCAAAAGATAGAGAGATCATGATAGAAAGGAATCTACCATATGAATAAGAGCAAGGGAAACAATGAATTCACAACACACACACAACTCTAGAGAAGTCAATACTAGGTCAACTGGTTTAGAAATGACATGCCAAGAAGGCACCTAAACTTTGAAAGACTAGAAGAGGTAATAAATCTTTTCTAAATAAACACAAGATAATATGACTCGGAATGAGAGCAAAACTAGATAATGAGTAAAAGTAGCATACTAGAGTTTTCACAAATACTTTTCATCTTTAAAATAGTTTTCATAAGTACTAGACTCAACATTGACCAATAGCAAGGTTTTCCTACGGTCGGTACTGCTCTGATAACAAAAACTATGACACCCCGGGATCAGGGCTAAGAAATCTCAAACCTCCGTCTAACATAATCTTAACCTTGAGCTCGAGGATAACCAGTGAAGAATCAGTAACACAGTAGTGACCCTACAACAAAATTTTTGTTACAGCAAGCTCATAACCGAGCGAAGAGCCAGATTATTACAAGCATAGGTCACTGACCACGAAAATCAAACAACGGAAGGAGAATTATGCTATTAAGTATAGAAAACTTAACAAACGGCCTAAGAGGCCTGAAACATAACGATGACGTCCCAACCCATAGATTCCAGGATGCCAGCCGGGACCCGCAAGCTACTAGTCTGTGTTGATGACGTACCAAACTCGTCTTAGGGGGAACACTTACTCTGCTATAAAATTATCAACAAAGCAAGGGTGGGTACATGTATAGGTCTAAACCCAATAAGGTACAAGTCCCTGTGTTTACAGTGCTAGTCCCTGGATCGATTAGCTAGCACCCACAGTTTAACATGTAATATCAAGAAACAAAGGTCATATTACAACTCATAACTAGGAATAAAATAGTTCATTACAACTTACATAGCTCATATGGCTATCTTATTACAGAGCAGCAGATACAACTATAATGCATGGAGTCCTTCATCTTCATATGCCACAGGCAAACATGTTGGTTGTAGACTTGTAATCCCTACTCAACACACTTCACTAACATAAGGGTCAATACATTTGAATTGTATTGGCAGGTGATATCATATTGATATGGAGAATCTAAAATCTACATGAATATATGGCTAAGTGTAGTTTTGGTTGTCCTTTGCATAAAATAAGTTTTTTCTATCCTTTGTAAAATAGTTTTTTCTCTTTTTCAAAACATTTCATCACACATGGCACACTGGAATCACGCCAGGTTCTTCCCTTGTTCACCCAACAAGTTTTAACTTAGATAAATTGGGATGAGGAGATCCTTGATCATTTCAATGTCTTTGATGCTCAAAATGTCCATTACCGGGGACACAGCTAAGTACTTAGGTTTTACCATCTTGAGAGGTGGTGCACTTTCCCCACAAGACTCGACATGCATCGATATGATGTTTCAGAAGCAATCCCTCAGACCACCATGGATGCGTTCCATACTATCGTCACTACCACCCTCTGTCCATATGTCTGAGTTCTTGCAACCTAGTTGGTCAAGGTAGAGCCCATATGCCATGTGGCTGCACTAGAAGCTTCTCAACACTAAACATATCAAATATCTTTGTTCCTGGGTGGCCATCCACAAGTGAGATACACCAGGGTAAACCATACAAATGGGCCATGGGTAACCACTCAACACAAACCATACTTCCCATTCCACTCAGGTGTTTCATTAACAAGTTGTTTTCTTAGTCAAAAACACATAGACATAACTTTTCCATAAAATCATCACATGAATTCCCACCCTTGAATTCTAATAGCTAGGTAAGCATACTAGCATAACATGTCTCTTATCTTAGGAGGATTTCTACCAAGATATATTCTATAGGATCTACCATAGCATAGAACTATACAAAATAGTCCTATCATGCATACTACATAATATCAATAATGCAATATCGAAAAGATAGGACTCTTGATGACCAAAGTATCACTTGCCTTTTTAGTAGAAAATCTAGGTACTCTCCTTGATCATGTAATTTTCACACTCCTTAAGGTTCACTACAATACAAAAAAGCAAAAGCACACACTCAAAACTCCGACGCAAAAATTAACAAAACAAAAACAAGAAAACAAACAAATGCATGCGAGCATGCAAAAGGTCATTTTATTGAAAATTTTGTTTCTATCAAGGCTCTAAACATTACAAAACACCTACTGGTCTTTTATAAAAGTGGAATTTCATTTGAAACGAAGTTAGTGAAAATAAGTCATTTAAATCATTTTTCTTTTGTTAGAAAAGCTTTTACTCAAAGTAATAATCTCTAGTCTCAACAAAATATATTTTAATTTCAAATGTTAGTGTTTATAGTTAGAGGGTTCAAAACAAAACCATTTGCAAAAGTATTTACTCAAAAATAATTTTAGAACAATTTTTATAGTCAAAAATAGCCCTAAACAAGTCTCTGCACAAAACTATAATTTCTCTGAAGCAAATGACCAAAGTAAGGACATAGGTGCAAATGTCACATTTTTATGAATCCATAGATATATAATTTGTATTTTTTGGATAAACAGAACAAAAGTTATGAATTTCCTAAGTTTAATCATCAAAAATCATTTTCTGGAATTTTGTCTAAAATGAACTGGGCAGGTGGTGTGTTCTGATTGGTCTATAGTGTTTCTCTTGGATCGAGTGATGCGAGACATTAGATCTAAGTAACATCGCACAGACCAGATATGAGCATACCTCTTCGATTAGTGATATAATCCTAACCCTACGATGCAGATCCAATTGACTTGAGCGCTTGACCATAGTCTGGCGGCGCTGACGAGGTGCGCGGTAGCGGCGCATCGGGAGGGTGGTGCTATAGTGATTCAGAAGGGTAAGGGGAGGGGCAGAGGGTGTTACCAGGGTCGCAGGGACGTGGCGGTTCTCAAGGTGGTCGTGGGCGAGGCCGGGGCGCTCTGGTTCGCTGCCGATTACTTGTCGGAGTTCGTGCTGACGGCGGTGATTGCTGACGGAGACGAAGCCGAGCGTCTAGGGCTCGAGCAAGCAAAATAAAGGCATCAGTGAGTGCGCCTGAGGGTAGAGGTCCCAGCAATGCGAGGCAGAGGGCATGGCATGGTCGGGCTCACAGGAAATTTCTCGTCGGAGTTGCGGCCGTCGTCGGTCGCTTGCAGGCAATGTTGTTGCCGAGCCTCTGGTGCATGAGAAAGAAAGAGGCTAGTGTCAGTAGATGCGCATGAGGATGGTGGGCAAGCTAGCATGAACCAGAGGGCAAGAGGAGGTTTGGGCTCACCAGATTTCTCGCCGGAGACAATGGAGACAGCGGCAACGTGAGCTCGATTCAGCGCAGCCTAGGTGCTCTCTGGTGTGGGAAATTGAGGGGAAAAGAGAGGAGGGGGAGGTGGTTAAGAGGGCATGGTCGGGGACAGAAATTACGCCTCGAATCAATGGGATTTATGCGATTTGAATTTGCAAGGAAACGACAGAGGGGGAAGAACGGGTCCCGCGTGTGGTTGATGACGAAGCTAACGTGGACGTGGGGCCAACTCGTCAGGGAGGGGGTGCGGGAAGGAGTGGGTGAGAAAAGAAACAGTAGGGGGAAGAGAGAGGTGGCCCGGGTGGGCTGTGTGTTGGGCCGGGGTTGCTGGGTTGGGTTGGGTAGGTAGGTTTTCTCTCTTTTTTTCAAAACTTTTTTCCTTATCCTTTTCTTTTTCTGTTTTCTATTTTTATTCAAATCAAATATTTTAAACCTTGTTTTGATTTCGAAATTTTACCAAATATTTTCAGTAGGTTTTATACAAAATATAAGTTGATTAATTAGTCCACTTTGGAGTATTTTCAAATATTTTTCTTATGATTTAATATTCATTTAAGTGAGTTTTGATTTTTTCTTTAAATAAAATTTGAATATGGTTCATAATCCCATATAATTTTATTTGAATAAATTTTAATCCTTTTATATTTTTTTGAGGGTAAAACGGTAGGGAAAAAAACCCCACTTCAATTTTTATATATTATAGAGAGTTACAAAAGAATATTTACAAACTCAATCCACCTCAAAGATGAGGGATAACATTCTAAGCAGCTATCTCCTGTCTAAATTAATTTCAATCCAATCTTTGAGGCCCTGATAATACTTCTTCTTAATTCTATACAGGACCCATCTTAATTCCTAGGCTACAATAGCCTTCCAATCCTCAATCGAACCATGCAGGTTATTGAAGATTTCATTA
The DNA here is from genome assembly GCA_030063025.1 of Avena longiglumis. Taxonomy (NCBI): domain Eukaryota; kingdom Viridiplantae; phylum Streptophyta; class Magnoliopsida; order Poales; family Poaceae; genus Avena; species Avena longiglumis. The sequence goes on from CP125978.1 coordinate 302,970,839, forward strand.
TTTCTGCAAATCCAACGGCCCCAAGCTCCAAGTATAAGAATTTCCATTGCAAAAGGGACATTAAGATCTTTTTTAATACTGGCTAAAGCTTCAAAAAGATTTTGATTAGCCACATGGACCTGCGAAATTTCGGCCCAGCAAGCTCTTGCAAAAGAGCATTCCCAAAATAAGTGTAGGATGGTTTCTTCACTGATGCAGCCATGGAACACACATTCATAAGATGCGAGAGAAAAACATTTCCTTTTCAGCAGGTTTCTTGTGTTGAGCCTATCAAGCAGTAAGAGCAAGAAGAAGGATTTGTACTTTTGCTGACAGGAAGATTTCCACAACCAAGAGAAATGTAGCTGTACCGGTTGGCAACCAGATAATGAACAATAAGCCTTTTTGACCGAAAAAATACTGCCCCAAATGTAAGACCAGTTATCAGTTTCCCCCTGCCTGCTAGTATTGAGAATTTGCTCAAGACTTTGATATTCCTGGTAAGCTTGTTGTGACAGAGGAAGGTAAAAAAGATCCTGGGTATTTTCAGTATGCAGGAACTCACTGACAGAGATGTGAGGGTTTTTTGCATAAGAGAGGAGATGAGGAAGCTTATGTTGAAGGCAACTATCATTCCACATATCATACCAGAGAAGTGTGGATTTTCCATCTCCGACCAAGCACTTTGCAAGTCCTTTAAAAATCATGGATTTAATCCTTTTATATTATTTAAATTACTTTTGTTCCATTTACTTATGGATTTAAGCCATGGTTTAAATTGTTTTTGCAATAATTCTTATTTATTTATTTCCTTGTCTTATAAAATTCATATTTTTTTATTTATAGTTCCAAAAATAGTGATTCCAATTTGTATAATTCTATTTATAAATTATTTATATTTATATTTTTATTTACTTTAGAACTATTTTGTTCACAAATTTGGTATGGATTTTAGCTATGAGCTTTATTAACCTTGGAAATACTTTCTTTTATCTTATTACAATCATAAGTTTTTATCCATGGCTCCAAATGGAATGAAATCAATTCCCGTGGTTTTATAATATTTTTGTTTACCATTTTTGATCATTTAGAAATGTTTGTTGCTAAATTTTTATATGGAACAAAGCCATAGTCTTGGAGTGATCTTGAATATGATTTCTTTCATTAGGGTTTAGGTTTTTGGTTTAACTTTTCCAAGTGCTTATATTCAAGATACATTCCATGCATGCATGCATTTGATTTGATTGAAAAATTGTTTGTTGCTTTTTCATTCAAATTTTGTTCAAATAGGGTTTTGATGTTTCCATTTAGAAGCAAAAAGTTTCTTTTCCCCCTAAATTTCAACATTTGTTTCATTTGTTTGTTTATTTTTTACATTTTAAAATTTGAAAATTTTTGGGATGTGACAGTACAGGGTGTACTCCAAAAGACTTATGGATGGTGGAGTTGTTTTGCATAAATCCATCTTTGCTTATAAAACAAGAGGGAGAAGAAGCTCATCTAATCAGATCATTTTAAAAGGGGATAAGAGAGCGACATCTCCGATATATTGATCATCATCTTTGATATCCACCAAGTCATCATCATCTGAACCTCAACTAGGATCACCCCTTCATACCCATGAGGAAGCATCCTTAAGAACACGTTGATCTGCCAAGTTTTATGATTAGGTTCATGTTCTCTATGGTCTTAGAATTCGGTCACCAAGCGTTCATAACCGTGAACATGGATTTTCAAAAATATTTGACCCTACAGGGGTGTACAACTTTACCCACACGTACTAACCTTCTCTTGATGCCACATGATTAGCCATCTTCCTTGGAAGGCTGGTAGAGGGTGTTTAGAAACGACCTTTACCTTTCTTTCGCCGAGACCATGAGTCAGGTCCTAAGGATGGTTCTGTCATAACGGGTCAAATCCCGAAGCCGGTCCCTAGAGATGTGAGGCAATGTTGGTTTACCAGGTCTCTATCTACCCCAAGCAAACCGGCCCACGCTTCCCTACCTATTATGAATGCACGTCCTTCACCGCCTTCGAGAAGATCCAGAATGCATGTCGAATGGAACGCCCAAACTATGTGACTCATGTACTCTACTAGGCAAGTTAGTTGCTTGTGAGGTTTTCCAGGCCCGATGTGGCTATACGCTCGTCTCGGTTCCAAAGGCAAGAACTCGGTTCCTAGTGGTGGCGAGCATGGGACTAGAAAAACCACATCCCATCGTGGCCTCTCATAGAAGCCTTAGTATGTTTAATCTCATTATCACCTCATCAGTATATCTCGATCTCCTGTTATACTAGATTATCTGCTTATGATACATCATCTGGATAAACCAGACTCAGCAGCTATGCATGGCTAAGCAGGACATAGATATAAGCTCTAGCAGTACACATAAGCCAAACCTAGTTATGCTAGGAGCAGTGGATCAGGTAACATAATCTCAAAGGGAGTAATGCAACAGATATGATACTCTATCTATCGATAAAAGACCATAGTAGAATCGTTTGCATCATGGCAGGAATTGAAATGCTTTCAAAAACATAGGATTATATCATGGTGGGGCTATGATTGCCTTTGTCCATTGATAACCAGAGATCTTCAGACATCTGTTACTTGAGTTTATTACAGTTGGTCAAGTATTGTTCTTCGATCTTCAATGGTCTTGATCTTGGTCTTCGATCTTGATCTCAATATCGTATTCTACCGAGAAGAAGCAAACACCAGAAAGAGAGGGAAACAATCAACACATGGCATCGATGCAATGCTCAAGCGAGGATGATGATATGACAAGTTTAATTGCATCTAAATAAACCCCTAAATAATGCTCGACCATTTAATAGGGGTTCCGAGAGGTATAAACCCTAATTCGGAAGAACTCCGGAAACACGTATGAGGGGTTACTATGTTATTCTATTTAAACTTGTCATGAAAGTTTCTTAAAAATTCATGATTATAGCTTAGATAGGTAGATCTCATTTTTCTGAACATTTTGATATATTATACACATAGTTCTGACTTATAAATAATAAGTTATTGATTTTACAAGTTTTTATCAATTTCTGGAATTATTAAAGCCATTACTTCATAACCATGACGTCATCAGCACGGACATGTATTTTTGTTACTACAACCTAACCTAGCTTCAGTCAATGACATAAGGGGCCCAAGCCACGCTGGCTTGCCACGATGGAGAGGCTTGCTAGAGCTGACGCAAGCGCCACATAGGCGACACGCGGGTGCCACGTCGATGACATGTCTACACATCGGAAACACGGTAGACGGTGGCAACTCCCTCCTCGTAGATACATGCCCTCTCCTCGTCGGAGTCCACCTCTTCCTCCTCGTAGTCCCACGGGTCGAGGTTACTCTCATCCGCTTCTGCCTCCAACTAATCGATGAATGCCTCCTTGTTGCCCGAGTCGAAGTCGAACTCATAAATGGCTTGTCAACACCCGGATTTTTAATCCCAGATGCCTGTTATGCCATACATCGCAATCCCAGGATTACCATTTTTGCGAGAAATAACAAATTGGTACCATAGTTCATCATCCATTACAAACCATAATAAAGGTCTTACAAATAAAGGATCTCATGATCCAGTCTGAATACAATCAACACAGCGGAATAATATAATAATGGTAGCATGGGCGAAACTCCATCTTCAGGGTCACAGGAAATGCTGACAATGGGAGATGATCCTAGATGTCGTAGACTTCCTGCTGTCAATCATCCTGGTAGTCCTCCTCATAGTTTGGCCATAAGAATAGCCAGGGACAAAGCCATGAGTACTCTTTAAGTACTCGCAAACTATCACTATCAAGTAAAGTGGTTCAAGTAGGAATCCTAAGCTCTATGTTGTTTTTGCAAAAGCCATATTTATCTCTAACTGAGTTTAGAAGTAAATAAAAAATAGTTTAGTGTTTCACAACACCAAATTGGGAACTTAGCTTTCACTTTCACAACCCTGTTATGGTCAAGTCAAAGTCATGATTCATTTGACAAGTCATTTTGAAAACATCTGACGACGAAATAGTATGGCCACTCCAACTTTCCATAACTGGGGACGTGGCTATTCGAATAGTTTGACACTCTACAGAGGTGGCACACTTTCACCACAACATTTGATACATCTGTCAGGAACAATCCCGAATCACCATAATCAGTATGCGGATAATCAATTCTAACCTTTCAATTACACACCCTAGTATAGGCACCTCCCCTATGAGTTTGGCCTCCCAACCATGACCATCTTTCATCTTGGGAACTGCACAGGTGGACAATCATCACGAGGTAGCCTCAGCTCAAACCTCGGTCGCAAGGGAACACATACTAAGATATATAAACTTCAAGTCAAGCCCTACCCAAATTCGGGTATTGTGGTTGTACAGTAAAATTGGAATGGTATCGCATCCCAACACAACCATCATTTTTTAAAAAAGGGCGAAGGCTCATGCCTCAACATTTTCATCATCAAATCATCTAGTGTTCATAACACATGTCAAAACAATTCATTAGAATGACTCATCATTCTAAGGTTTTCATAATCATTTTCACCAAGTATTCCCATCTAAAGTGATCAAGCCTATTAATGTTGGGGTAGTCACTAATGAGGGGTGCTAATCAAGTGTGACTTATCTAAATATAATCTCATACATCAGTATGACATCTAGTTCTAACTAACTTAGGCCAAGTTTTATGATCTTTATGCTACCTCCAATATCTCTCCAAAACTCACTAAATACTTACTAGGGTAAATAAAGAACTTTATAAAGAAATAAAAGAATAAAGCTTGTAAGTAAAAACCGGGATTTGGTACAATCAAGTGGTATAACCAAATATGCCTAAGGCCTCTAGTTTTCATAGTTATTATGCAAGTGTTAGCTTGTAAAATTCTATCTTGCTAAGATGGCTTGCATTACATAGCTTGCATAGGTAACATGCAAGTGGTAACTTGCTATGTTCACTTGTATTGTGAGGATTGCAAGTATTAGCTTGCCTTGAGTAGTGTAGTGGTTGAAGTTCTCCTCTGCTTTGTCTTCTTAGTAGTCTCCTTCCTCTTCATATCCTTGGTCGGTACTAGCATCTATAAATAAATATGAGGTACACAATCACCAAAAAAATACTTAACTACTTCTATTTGGCACACAAGGGTTCACACTAGATGATCTAGCATCATCACAATAATCACAAGGATTAAAGCCTTAATCTTATTTAATTATTTTGGTGAAGTAATTTGTACTAATTGAAAACTACTTCAGATTTAATATTCTCCAATTTAAAATATGGGAACATGTTGACACATGTCATCACCACATATTTCAATACTTGGTAATGCGATTTAAAGTGGTGTCACAATTTAATAAGGTTTAACATTATTATTTTAATTAGTTAAGGTGACTAGAAATTCCTATGGGGCATTATTTTAATACTTGTCCATGATTACTACAAGTAAACCTAGATATTTTTATATATTCAGAAAGGTCTTATCAAATGTGATTTTTGAGAGTTGGAATCAAGTCAAAAGCATTTATGGTTGTTTCTTGAAAAATGGTTGAATGAAGAAAAGTCTCTGCCTTGATATATTTGCTATAGATGATCTATAATTCTAAATGGTTTGAATCCAATGGGATTCGATTAACAATTTCAATACCTTTCTAGCAAAATTAGTTTCATACAATTTTTTAGTGAATCTCTCTGAATTGATTTTTGAATCTACTGCCAGAACTATGTTTGAACTAAAATAGAAAAATATGAATTTGAACTACTGGGTCACGCGGGAGAGCTAGATGGGCCGGCCCACTGTGCACAGCGCGCGCGGGCTGGGTTAAGTGATGTCCCCACTCGTCAGTGAGACAGACGGTGCCCGAAGGGGTATCTATGAAACTGGGCCGTTAGATTAGATTGGAATCCACAGATCATCTTCCTCCTCGAAGAGGATACGACAGGAAAAAACCCTAGCATGGCCAGTGAGGGTCAGGAGAGGCTCACCGGAGCTCTGGCAAGGGTCGGCGACGGGGGAAAACAAATTAGGCGGCTCCGATAGTTCTCCTGGTACTGGCGGCGTCTCCTGTGGTGGCCTAAATCGACGACGCGCTTCTCCTCCTACCGCGGCGGTCTCCGGTGGAATTGGGGAGCTACGGGTAGCGGCTTGCTCTGGGGTTTCTCGGAGGCGTTGTTGAGGAGGTGTGGAGGGAGATGGTGTGAAGAATTGGTGCAGGGGAGCTCCCTTTTTATAGCGGGGCGAGAGGGGCAGCGCGACATGGGAAGAGGTCGTCGGAGCTGGTGTCACAGTGAGCTAACGACATGGCTCGGAGGCTAGGACGGTGGGCGGTCGTCTAGCGGTCATCACGGGCAGCATGGCTTAGTCAATGGAGGTCTGCAGCGGTCGGAACGGGGCGGTGCTCTGCGTGGTACTGACGGCGAATTTCACGGCGTGTGGCAGCTACAGGGCACGGTCGAGGGAACGAGCATGTCTTTTGGTCTCCTGGGACGGTGGTGATCGTGTAGGGAGGCGGCGAGAGATCGAGTTGGTTGGGTTGAGCGGGAACAAAGCATGAACTGCGGTGCGCATCAGCATGGTCGATAGCGGCGTGGGCACGGTGTTCCAGTCGTCTCCCCTCTTTGTCCTAGAGCTAGGGCTAGTCTGGAGGGGGCAGCGAGGCAGGGTCAGCATGCTAGACATGGTTGGCGAGGCTGGCGACGCTTGCATCGTGCTGTCGACGTTGAGGTGGACAAGGGGGTGGTCGGTCATGCACGACATGGTGCAAGGGTAGCTTGCTAGGCTGTTCAATGCAGGTGTGCTCACTAGGGGGGACAAAGGTTAAGAATTGGGGACAATGGTTTGAATGATCACTGCTCAAAACAGTGAACGTTTGGCCAATTTCATGTGTGTCTACCAAGTGTTTGATGAAATGGCCAAAAGAAATTTATATTTGAATTTTTGGATGAATTTTGGTGAGTGCACTGGTCACATACTTGGTAGTCTCTGGTTGCTTGGGTTTGTCAAGGTGAAATGGTTTGAGTGGTTTTTGAGAAATGGTGATCTTACCATATGAACTAGATTGAATTTTGAATTGTCCTTGGCATAGATTTGCAAAATGTTTCTGTGGGTTTGCAAGGTGGGTTTGGGTTCACTTTTACTTTGTCTAGCAAGGTTTGAAAAGAATTGGATTTGTTTCTCGTAGAGATCTTGGACTGGAAACACTGAAAGTGGTCTAGTGGTTAACTTTGGTCAAAATGACCATTAGCTCATATTGTTTATTTTTTAATTTCTAATGATCTGATTCTACTTGGAAATGATTTAAATGATGTTGTTTTCATCTTTAAACCAATCCTTGCCAGTCATAACAATGAAGCAAGTCATTCCAAGCATTCACGCATTCATCACATACACACATGCATTCACATTGATTTTAATAATAAAAGTTTTTGTTAACCCTAAACTTGGGTGATTAGAACTTGATAATCTTGATTAATATTTTTGGGATGTTACAAACCTTCCCTCCTTAAACAAAATCTCATCCCGAGATTTGAGAAAAAGAAAACTAGGATTTAAAGAAATCTAGAAACTCAGTCCTAATGTAATCTTCTTGCTCCCAAGTAGCTTCTTCTTCAGTGTGGTTACTCCACTAGATCTTAAGAAACTTGATACTCCGGGTCCTGGTGGTTCTGAAAGCTTCTTCCAAAATACGAATGGGTACTTCGGGATATGTCCGGTCATCATTGATCTCTATGGCTTTGTGATCAATATTCTTGAAAATTTCGGTCTTCTCCAGGACTTCTAGGCATTTGCGAAGTAACAAAATATGGAACACATTATGCACGGCTGACATCTCCTCCGGCAGTTCCATTTGATATGATACTTCTCCTTGACGATTCAAAATCTTGAAGGCTCCGATATATCTGGGGGCTAACTTTCCTTTGAATTGGAAACGTTGCATTCCTTTCAAGGGTGATACTTTCAGATATACAAAATATACGATATTGAAGGCTAGGTCTCGACGTCTCTTGTCGGCATAACTCTTCTGTCTGGATTGGGCGGTCTTAAGGTGCTCACGAATCTTGTTAAATTTCTCTTCGTCTTCTCGTAGGATGTTGGGTCCCAAAATCTGACTCTCTCCTACTTCTGACCAATTCAATGGGGTACGACGCTTCCTTACATAAATAAACTCAAATGGGGCCATTTGCAAGATGGCTTGATAACTGTTGTTGTATGAGAATTCTGCGAAAGGCAGACAGTCTTCGCATTTTGATCCATATTCTAGCACACAAGCTCTCAACATATCTTCGAATCGCTCCGTTTCTCCATTAGTCTGAGGGTGATAAGCTGTGCTGAAATCCTGTCTTGTTCCTAATCCTTCTTGGACTTTCTTCCAATATCTTGAGGTAAACTGGGTTCCTCGATCCGACAAAATGTTCTCGGGGACTCCATGCAAATTGACTATTCTAGCAATGTACAACTCTAATATCTTCGAACTCTGATGAGTGGTCTTGACTGGTAAGAAATGGGCTACTTTGGATAGTCTATCTACTATGACCCAAATAGAGTCATTTCCCCCACTAGATGTAGGCAAACCGGTGATAAAATCCATTCCAACAGGATCCATTTCCATTCTGGAATCTGCAATGGTTGCAATAGTGCTGCGGGTCTCTGATGTCCCTCCTTGACTCTATGACAGATATCACACTTGGCTATATAGCTTCCAATTTCTCTCTTCATCTTATGCCACCAAAATTGCTCCTTCAACTCCTGATACATCTTGGTTCCTCCGGGGTGGATAGAACAAAGAGTATCATGGGCTTCTTTCAAAATAGCTTGCTTCAATTTTGAATCTGCGGGCACACAGATACGTCCTTTGTTGCACAAAACTCCTTCTTCATCTTCGGTAAATCCGGTCACCTTCCCTGTACCGATACGACGTTTGATTCCATCGATACTAGCATTTCCTTTCTGCGCCTCCTTGATCTGACTGATAAAATTGGTTTGAAGTTCTATGCTAGCCAAAAATCCTTCACTAACCAGCTCCATTCTGAAATCTTACAACTCCTTGTGCAAACTTGGTTGCTCCTTCAGAATCATGGTGTTCAATCGACACAGAAATCTGCTAAGAGCATCTGCTACAACATTGGATTTACCGGGTGATAGTGAATGTCAAGGTCAGAGTCCTTGATTAACTCTATCCATCTCCTTTGCCTCATATTCAGCTCCTTCTGGGTGAAAATATACTTCAGGCTCTTGTGATCCAAATAAATTTCAGAACGGTTACCCATGAGGTAATGTCGCCATGTCTTCAAGGCTAGAACTACGCTCCTAGTTCAAGATCATGGGTAGGGTAATTCTGCTCATGTTGCTTCAGTTTTCGGGATAGATAAGATATGACTTTGCCTTCTTGCATTAGCACACATTCGAGATCAATCTTGGATGTGTCACAATATACATCAAAAGGCTTCGTGATATCAGGCATAATCAAGATTGGGGATGAAATCAATCTCTTCTTAAGCTCTTGAAAACTTGCTTCACATTTATCCATCCATTCAAACTTCTTATATTTCTTCAACAATTGGGTCATGGGTCTTGCGATGCTCGAAAATCCTTCTACGAACTTGCGGTAGTATCCCGCTAATCCGAGAAATGCACGAACTTGGGTTTGAGTGGTTGGCGCTTGCCATTCTTCCACATCCTTAACCTTGGCAGGGTCAACATCTATTCCTCCGGGCAACACGATATCTCCGAGGAATCCTACTTCCTGTAACCAGAACTCACATTTGCTAAACTTGGCATAAAACTGATGCTCCCTAAGGGTTTCAAGGATGGTCCTTAGGTGTATATCATGTTCTTCTTCTGATTTGGAATAGATCAGAATGTCATCGATGAAAACAACGACAAACTTATCCAGGAAGTTCATAAAAATCTTATTCATGAGGTTCATGAAATAAGCGGGGGCATTGGTTAGTCCAAAAGACATGACCGTGTACCCATATAGTCCATATCTGGTGGTAAAGGCAGTCTTTGGAATATCCTCTGGGCGAATCTTGAGTTGATGATAACCAGTTCTAAGATCAATCTTAGAAAACACTTTGGCACCAGTCAACTGTTCAAACAGATCTTCTATCTTTGGCAGTGGGTACTTTTTCTGAACGGTGACATCATTCAGCTTCCGATAATCTGTACACAAATGGTTACCTCCATCTTTCTTATCCACAAATAAAACAGGTGATCTCCATGGCGACGCACTTGGTTGAATCAATCCTATCTCAAGAAGAGCATCCAGTTGCTTCTTCAGCTCCACTAATTCAAATGGGTTCATACTATAAGGTCTCTAAGCTATGGGTCTAGTTCCAGGGATTAGTTCAATGATAAACTCGATATCCCGATCTGGGGGCATACCGGGCAATACATCTGGAAACACGTCGGGGTATTCATAGACTACTCTAACTTGGTCAATGGTTGGTTGGGCTAAACTCTTGTTGCACTTTAATTGAATGGGCAAGGTTTTAGTTACATGCTCTACTGATACTCCAGCGGTACTAGTCATGGTTATGGCTTTCTTGGCACAATCGATTAATCCTTTATGTTTCGACATCCAATCCATTCCTAGTACTACTTCCAAACCTTTGGTTCCAAGTACTATTAGATTAGCATAAAAATCTATGCCATGGATTCTTATAGGTACGGCCTTGCAAATTTTTCTAGTTTTGGTGGTTGTACCAGGTATTTGAACTATCATAACATGCTTCAATTTTGTTGGTTGAATCTTACTAGTTCATGCAACTTCTTTTGTAACAAACGAGTGCGATGCTCCAGAATCAAACAACACTCTTGCAAGTATTGAGTTAACATAAAACATACCCAGCAGGACATCTGGTGCTTCTTGAGCTTCTTCAGCATTCATGTGAAACAGACGGCCGTTGCGGTTGAGAGAATTCCCTGGGGCAAATCTTCTTTTGGGCTGAACACGGCGTTGCTGCTGAGCTGGTGCATTCACATTGGTGGCGGCTACAAGCTTCTCGGGGCACTTATTAGAATAGTGACCCTTGGTTCCGCATTCATAACAAGTCACCTGAGACTTGTCTCTTCCAGCAACAGGCACAACATTGCTTCCAGTCCTTGGGGCCGTATTGTTGTTGGTGGGGTTGTTGACTTTGGGCGGTGCACGGTTTAAATTGTTGGACTTGTCCGGGTTGTTGTTGTGGTTTCCTTCGGGCCTTGTATTTCCTCCTCCACAGATGAGATAGTTCAGAAAGTTCATCGGGTGTCTATTGTTCCTTGGGGCATATCCTGCGGACAGGTTGGGGCGATACTTTGGGGTATGGTGGGTTCCTAGTTGATGCATCATTCGACGCTTGCGATTCTCATTGGCTTGGTTGATCTTGCCTTCCATCTGGATTGCAGAATCCACTAAGGCTTCAATGTCAGTGAATGGGATAATTACTAACACTGTGTGCATTTCATCATGCAGACCATTCAAGAATCTCTCCTTCTTCTTGGCTTCAGTATCAATATCATCTGGTGCATACCTAGATAATGACAAAAATTTGTCACGGTACTCAACTACTGTCATCCTCCCTTGCTTCAATTCTCTGAATTCATCTCTCATCCTCTTGATTACACCCGGTGGCACATGGGTTCGGCTAAACTTGAGTTTTAATTCATCCCAAGTCATCATCTGTCCTCCATTCATGGTGCGCATACTATTCCACCATGCTCTTGCATCTCCTGCCAGATAATGGGTGGCAAACAGTACTTTCTCATTGTCTTCCACTCTCGTGACTTCTAAATTGTTCTCCATGGTGTGCAACCATTCATCTGCATTTAATGGATCTTCAGACTTACTAAAAATGCGTGGATTCGTGTTCTAAAAGTTTTTGAGCTTGGATCCATGGTTGTCCTGGTTTCCATGCCTTAATTGGTGTTGGCCATCTGAGCTATGTGTTGAAGGGTGGATAAGTTGGATTGACGTTCGGCTCTTTCAGCTTCACGGTCAGAAACCAACATTTGCAGCATTGGGTCCGGGGATGAGATGCTTCCTCCGTGAGGCATCTAAAGATTGAGATAGATCATGAGACAAGGGGGAAATTTCTAAGTTTCAGGGATTTGTTTTTGGAAAAGCTTTTAAAGTTTTGAGTTTGACTCAGGTTTTGCCAACTAGCAACTTTCTTTTCATTCATTCATTCATTCATAGCACACAATACAAGCACACACCACAATAAGGAAATAGATTGTTTTAAGAACCATTCTGTGCAACTACGATACAGTGGGACCGGATACAACTCAACCTACGATAGTTCTCAAGTGCTACTACTCATCAGAATCGGTGTCTTCATCTTCATCATCAATGAAGGCGGAATCATCATTATCGGTGTGTAAGTTCATAGCTTGGTCCTCTAGGAAGTCATCATCATCACTGAGGAAGGAGTAAGGGTCTCCACAGGTATCTTCCCCTGCTTTCTCCCTCTCCTCAAGTTGCATGTCCCCCTCATGGATGGTCTCCTCCAAGTCGGTCACTTTGTGACAAAGGCGAGCAATGATGCAATCCTTCTTGTCATGTGTACGGAGAAAAACTTGTGCTCCCTTGCAAGGATGGCGAGGGTCTGGTCCTTCTTGACTGCAACATCATAGTTGTGGTTGGCGTATGCACGGGCGTTGTCCAATTCCTTCTGCCTGTCATACGACATGAAGTCAAGATGATGTACTTGATGCTTCAGCTCCGGGTGACCTGGCACCTCCAATGGATGTCCCATAGCATCACGCCATGCTTAGTTCTCGAAGTGAGTACCCTTGATCTGATTGATGCTTTGCCCACACAAACGGACAAGATCTTCTTGCATAGCCCTGGCGAGTCCGTCCAGCAAGTTGTTCTCTCTTAAGGTGAATTGGATTCCCTCTTAGGTGGGTGCCTCAATCTTTCCTCTGAGACTTGCAACAATCAGCCACTGTAATTCTCCTCCTTGCTGATCGTTGAGCTAGGCTCACTCGGGGTGTGGGCGCTCCAGAAGTTTCGAGAGTTAGTCCAAAACACACTCAAAGATGAGCTCTCCTGCGTTGCCCAACTGGTAGAACTTGCTATACTTCACCTCCATCTATAAGAATGTAGGATGAGTAAGTTAGTAGAGTGTCAAGTGTGTCAAATTTTATGTAAGTTTGCAAGAAATTTTGAGGACATGAATTTTTATGAAAGAATCTAAGTGATAATAATGAGAACAGGTTTTCATAAATACTCACTTCTTATGTTTTGAAACTAAGTTTTTGATTCAAGCGTCCATTCTAACTAGGGTCTCCTATGGTTAGGATGGCTCTGATACCAACTTGTCAACACCAGGATTTTTAATCCCAGATTCCTATTATGCCATACATCGCAATCCCAGGACTACCATTTTTGCGAGACATAACAAATTGGTACCATAGTGCATCATCCATTACAAACCATAATAAAGGTCTTACAAATAAAGGATCTCATGATCCAGTCTTAATACAATCAATGCAGCGGAATAATATAATAACGGTAGCGTGGGTGAAGCTCCATCTTGAGGGTCACATGCAATGGTGACGATGGGAGATGATCCTAGTTGTCGTAAACTTCATGATGTCCATCATCCTAGTAGTCCTACTTATAATCTGGCCATAGGAATAGCCAAGGACAAAGCCATACTCTTTAAGTACTCGCAAACTATCACTATCAAGTAAAGTGGTTCAAGTAGGAATCCTAAGCTCTAGGTTGTTTTTGCAAAAGCCAGTTTTATCTCTAAATGAGTTTAGAAGTAAAGAAAAACTAGTTTAGTGTTTTAAAACACCTAAGTGGGAACTTAGCTTTCACTTTCACCACCCTGTTGTGGTCAACTCAAAGTCATGATTCATTTCACAAGTCATTTTCAAAACATCTGATGATGGAACGGTATAGCCACTCCAACTGTCCATAACCGCTCACGGCTATTCGAATAGTTTGACACTCTATAGAGGTGGTACACTTTCACCACAACATTAGATATATCCATCAGGAACAATCCTGAATCACCATACTCAGTATGCGGATAATCTGTCCTAACCTTTCAATTACACACCCTAGTATAGGCCCCTCCCCTATGAGTTTGGCCTCCCAACCATGACCATCTGTCATCTTGGGAGCTGCACAGGTGGACAATCATCACGAGGTAGCCTCAGCTCAAACCTCGGCCGCAAGGGAACCCATACTAAGATATATAAACTTCCAGTCAAGCACTACCCAAATTCGGGTATTATGGTTGTACGGTAAAATTGGAATGGTATCGCATCCGAACACAACCATCAGTTTTAAAGGGAGAAGGCTCATTCCTCAACATTTTCATCATCAAATCATCTAGTGTTCATAACACATGTCAAAACATTTCATTAGAATGACTCATCATTCTAAGGTTTTCATAATCATTTTCAGCAAGTATTCCCATCTAAAGTGATCAAGTTTTATGCTTATCACTAGCCACTAATGTTGGGGGTAGTCACTAATGAGGGGTGCTAATCAAGGGTGACTTATCTAAATCTAATCTCATACCTCAGTATGACATCTAGTTCTAACTAACTTATGCCAAGTTTTATGCTCTTTATGCTACCTCTAATATCTCTCCAAAACTCACTAAATACTAACTAGGGTAAATAAAGAACTTTGATAAAGAAATAACAGAATGAATCTTGTAAGTAAAAACTGGGATTTGGTATAATCAAGTTGTATAACCAAATATGCCTAAGGCCTCTAGTTTGCATAATTATTATGCAAGTGTTAGCTTGCAAAGTTCTAGCTTGCTAGCATGGCTTACATTAGATAGCTTGAATAGGTAACATGCAAGTGATATCTTGCTAAGTTCACTTGTATTGTGAGGCTTGCAAGTATTAGCTTGCCTTGAGTAGTGCAGTGGTTGAAGTTCTCCTCTACTTCCTCTTCATAGTAGTCTCCTTCCTCTTTATATCCTTGGTCGGTACTAGTGTCTATAAATAAATACGAGGTACACAATCACCAAACAATACTTAACTACTTCTATTTGGCACACAAGGGTTCACACTAGATGATCTAGCATCATCACAATCATCACAAGGATTAAAGCCTTAATCTTATTTAATTTATTTTGGAGAAGTAATTTATACTCGTTGAAAACTACTTAAGATTTAATATTCTCCAATTTAAAACATGGGATCATGTTGACACATGTCATCACCACATATTTCAAATACTTGGGAATGTGATTTAAAATGGTGTTACAATTTAATAAGGTTTAACATTGTTATTTTAATTAGTTAAGGTGACTAGAAATGCCTATGGGGAATTCTTTTAATACTTGTACATGATTACTGCAAGTAAACCTTGATATTTTATATATTCGGAAAGGTCTTATCAAATGTGATTTTTGAGAGTTGGAATCAACTCAAAAGCATTTATGGTTGATTTTTGAAAAATGTTTGAATGAAAAAATGTCTCTACCTTGTTATTTTTGCTGTAGATGATCTATAATTCCAAATGGTTTGAATCCAATGGGCTTGGATTAAAAATTTCCATACCTTTCTAGGAAAATTAATTGCATGCAATTTGGTTCAGTGAATCTCTCTGAATTGATTTTTGAATCTACTGCTAGAACTATGTTTGAACTAAAATAGAAAAATCTAAATTTGAACTACTGGGTCACGCGGGAGAGCTAGATGGGTCGGCCCACTGTGCACAGTGAGAACGCGGGCTGGGTTAAGTGATATCCCCACTCGTCAGTGAGACAGGGGTGCCGAAGGGATATCTACAAAACTAGGTCGTTAGATTATATTGGAATCCAAGGGTCCACAACTCATCTTCCTCCTCGAACAGGATACGACGGGGAGAAACCCTAGCACGACAAGTGAGGGTCAGGGGAGGCTCACCGGAGCTCTTGCGAGGGTCGGTGATGGGGGCAAACGAATGAGGTGACTCCGGCAGTTCTCCTGGTACTAGCAGCGTCTCATGCGGTGGCCTTAATCGATGGTTCCCTTCTCCTCCTGATGCGGCGGTCTCCATTGGAATTGGGGAGCTACGGGCAGCGGCTTGCTCTAGGGTTGCTCGGAGGCGTTGCTGAGGAGGTGTGGAGGGATATGGTGCAGGGGAGCTCCCTTTTTTAGTGGGGCGAGAGGGGCAGCGCGGCGTGGGCAGAGGTCATCGGAGCTAGTGTCACATCTAGCTAACAGCATGGCTCGGAGGCTAGGACGGTGGGCGGTCGCCTGAAGGTCATCACGGGCAGCATGGCTCAGTCAATGGAGGTATGCAGCGGTCGGAACGGGGCGGTGCTCTACGTGGTACTGACGGCGAACTTCGCAGAGTGCAGCGGCTACGGGGCACGGTCGAGGGAACGGGCATGTCTTTTGGTCTCCTGGGAGTGGGCGGGCGGCGGAGCTCGAGGTGGTCGGGTTGAGCAGGAACGAAGCATGAATTGCGGTGCGCGTCGGCATGGTCGACAGCAGCGCGGGCACGGTGTTCCCGGCGTCTCCTCTCTCTGTCCTTGAGCTAGGTCTAGTATGGAGAGGGCAATGAGGCACGGGAAACATGCTAGACATGGTTGGCGAGGCTCGTGACGCTTGCATCATGCTGTCGACGTTGAGGTGAACAAGTGCATGGTCGAGCATGCACGACATGGTGCCAGGGTAGCTTGCTAGGCTGTTCAACGCAGGTGTGCTCACTGGGGGACAAGGGTTAAGAATTGGGGACAATGGTTTGAATGATCACTGCTTAAAATAGTGAAAGTTTGGCCAATTTGATTTGTCGCTGCCAAGTGTTTGATGAAATGGCCGAAAGAAATTTATATTTGGATTTTTTTATGAATTTTGGTGAGTGCACTGGTCACATACTTGGTAGTCTCTGGTTGCTTGGGTTTGTCAAGGTGAACTGGTTTGAGTGGTTTTTGAGAAATGGTGATCTTACCATATGAACTAGATTCAATTTTGAATTGTCCTTGGCATAGATTTGCAAAATGTTTCTGTGGGTTTGCAAGGTGGGCTTGGGTTCACTTCTACTTGGTCTAGAAATCGGTGAAAATAATTGGATTTGTTTCTGTTAGAAATCTTGGAATAGAAACACTCAAAGTGGTCTAGTGGTTAACTTTGGTCAAAATGACCATTAGCTCATATTGTTTATTTTGGAATTTCTAATGATTTGATTCTGCTTGGAAATGATTTAGATGATGTTTTTTTCATCTTTAAACCAATCCTTGCCATTCATAACAATCAAACAAGTCATTGCAAGCATTCATGCATTCATCACGTACACACATGCATTCATATTGATTTTAATAAAGGTTTTGTTAACCCTAAACTTGGGTGATTAGAAATTGATAATCTTGATTTATATTTTTGGGATGTTAAAAACCTTCCCTCCTTAAACAGAATCTTGTCCCGAGATTTGAGAAAAAGAAAACCAGGATTTAAAGAGATCTTGAAACTCAGTCCTAATATAATCTTCTCGCTCCCAGGTATGTGTTGGTCTCATGGTGGTTATAAAGCTGACATTAGGTATTCTGATAGTATGTGTTGAAGCACATGGATCAAGATTGGGATTTGTCCATCCATATGACGGATAGATATACTCTGGGCCCTCTCGGTGGAATGTCATCCAATTGGCTTGCAAGCATGTGACTAGGTCAGAAGGGATAACATATCACGGAATGAGTAAAGAATACTTATCGGTAACGAGGTTGAACTAGGTATAGAGATATTGACGATCAAACCTCAGATATGTAAAGTATCGCGCGAAGTAATCATAGAAGGGAATCGGTATGGTATGTAAATGGTTCATTCGGTCATGAAGTAATCATAGAAATATGTGGGAGCCATAATGGATTTCCCGATTCCTCTAATGGTTATTGATCGGAGAGGTGTCTCGATCATGATTGCATAATTCACGAACCAAAGGGAGACACACTTAAGGATTTGATGTTGTTTAGTAGATATGGAATATGAGATGGAGACCGAATGTTGTTCGGAGTCCCGTATTGGATCCAGGACATCACGAGGAGTTCCGGAATGGTCCAGAGAATAAGATTCATATAAGGAAAGTCAATTTTCGGGGATTGGAAATGTTTTTGGTGTTTTGACCGGAAGCTTCTAGAAAGTTTTGGAAGGTCCACCACCTCGGGAGGGGGTACTTGGAATGAACCATACCTAATGAGGTAGGATCATATACCACTAGGTCAAGTCGTCCAAGGATATGGAGAAATAATCAAACTCTAGTTTGAAAAGTCAAATCCCAATTTGAAAAGTCAAAGTCCTAGTGGAGGGAGGAAAGGAAACCTAGGGGAGAGTGGTTTCCCTATCCCTCCCCAAACCGCCAGCTACAAGAGGGAGTTGAGAGAGAACTCGTCCTCCCATTTCCTCCTCCCTTTCTAATATAAGCAAGGGATGGGGCGCCCCCTTGGCACTTACCCCACAACCCTAGGTCGTCGCCACCTCTCAAGCTGTCGGCGCCCACCCCTCTCCAAAGCCGCTGCCGCCTAGCCCCTAGCCACCGGCGCCCTCCTCCCCTTGGCGTCTAAACCCTAGCCCCCGAGGCCCTCTCTAATCCACCATACCTGTTGCGGCTTAGGCGAAGCCCTGCAGGATCTACTCCTCCACCTCCACCACCACACCATCGTGTTGCTGGAATCGCAAGGAGATCTACAACTTTTGCTGCATGTTGGGACAAGGGAGATCATGGTATTCATCGAGTACCGAACGTGTGACCGACTACGGAAGCACTACCGGAACTTGGCGCCGAAAGGATCGTCTTCGCGATCTTGAGATCGAAAAGTGAACGACTACATTAACCATGAGAATCCGATCTCGTTAAACTCTTTGGATCTTCGAGGGTTAGTATTCTATAAACTCATTGCACCGATCTCGTAGATTACATCTTGGCTTTTGTGTGTTCAGGCGATAGAATTTTTTTGTTTTCCATTATACAAACCCCTATAGTGGTATCAGAGTCGTGTCTATGCATAGATATGTTGCACGAGTAGAACACAATGGTTTTTTGGGTGTTGATTATTTTGTTGTCACTTGCTTTTCATGTACTTTGCATCTTGCAGTATGGTGGGATGAAGCGGCCTGGGATAACCTTACATGTCATCATACATGATACTTGCTCCATGCTCAATGTGCAACTTGCATTGCACAAGTGGCTTTGCAGATGTCTGTCTCTCCCACCATAGTGAAGATTCAATTTACAACCGACACTTGACAATACTTGTATCAATGTTGCGGTTCATGTTCATAAGTTAGAACGATTCTTATTCGAAAGCCCCAGCCACTTAAAACATGCAAATAAAATTAGAGGCGTATAACTTGTTTTTGCAGGGCTTGTGTTGTGATATGGCCATGGTGTGATTGTGATTATATATGATGTATGCAATGATCCTTATTGTAAGTTGGAAACCGGGAGGAGCCTTATGGTTGTATTTAAATTTCGTTTAAGACCTGTGTGTATATTCATCAAAGTATTTGTAATAGTGGAGGACAAGCATGAAGCGGAGCCATTGACCTTGATGCCAAGCCGGTGATGATGGAGACCATGTTCGTGCTTTGGAGATGGAGCTCAAAGGCACAAGAAGAAAGGTCATATCATATCACATATTATGAATTGCATGTGATGTTAATCCTTTTTATGCATCTTGAATTGCTTAGGTCACGACGGTAGCATTATAAGATGATCCCTCTCACTAAATTTCAAGTAATAAAGTGTTCATCCTTAGTAGGCACTGTTTCTAAGACTCGTCATTTCGAAGCATCATGTGATGATCGAGTGTGATAGATTCTACGTGTGCATACAATGGGTGCAAGACAAATTTGCACATGCGGATACTAAGGTTAACCTTGACGAGGCTAGCATGTATAGACATGGTCTCAGAATACAGAATACCGAAAGGTAAAGCATGAGTCATATGGATGATATGATGAATATGTTGATTATTCGCCTTTGAAACTACATCATCTCTCATGATGATCGGACTTGGTGTAGTGGATTTGGTTCGTGTAATCACCAAAACGAATCGAGGGATGTTGTTTGTAGTGGGAGTTAAAAAATAATATGATTAGAAGTTGTACTCAATTTATCATAAATTAAATCAAAGTGAATTTGCGTAGTTGTTATAGTCATTGGCATCCGTTTACCACCTCACGCTTAGTTTTAATTGAGATAATAGAACTATATAATTCGGGATATTTACTTTATGAACTGGTATCGTCTTGTTTTGAATGTCGATCTAAAGTTTAAAAGTCCTCTTACAAAGTTTTAGCAAACTCTGATTACTCCGTGAAGTTTAATAATTAGTATTAAATCAAGAGTAACAATTCCAGTGTTAGTATCTAAGTATCATGTTTGCCTCCATGATTCTTGATATTCAAAAGATTGTTTTAATGTCAAGGTTATCTAGGAGATAAAAGAATTGTTTTAGAAACCATCATGTGTGGAAGATATTGCGATAACTAAAATGATGTTTTGGTTGCAACATGATAGAGTATAATATGGAAAAATGTATGTTCTCATATTTGATGAGAATTTGCAAAAGGTTCGAGACGCTAGTCTTCCTAATCCTCCAAAATGTTTTGGAGAGCAACATTATACTGACAATTCACCTTTACAAGCTATAGTAGTTTGATCATGAAAATTGCCATGATAAGGATGCATATAATATGTAAGTAAAAATGTTTACTACACTAAAAGATTGCTAAAGAATGGATTCCGAAAGAACGCCAAACATTTGATGAAGGTGATCTACTTCATAGTGCAAGTCCAAAGATATTAGTATTTGACTATAGACGCTTTGGACTATGTGTCATGTGTATGGCGCCACTATTGATGTTGATAGATTCTTTTAAAAGAAAAGGAAATGCTGAAAGAGAATCTTAGAAATATTTGGTAGAAAAAAAGACTAGAATTGTCCATCTCAACTATATAGATGACATACATGTTATGGCTATATTCTTTGCTTGTTAAACAATGTGGTTCTTAGGTATTGGATACCGAATTTGTTGGTGTGAATTGTCATACGAAACAACACAATTTATGAACTCTGATGACCTAACTAACTAGCAAGAGAATAGGTGATGGTGTTCATCGGAAACAAACAAAGTCTTATTGTGTTGCTTGTTAACATCAAAGCTTACCTTCAAGATTTGTTACAATAATTATTATTTCGATCAGGTATTATGGGAACAAAAGGGTTGTCAAAATAAATTCCATAATCCATAAAACATGGATGATTTACAAATCTAGTTGGAGAAATCACATCCATAATACTAAAATGCTAAAAATATCGTAAGACAAATAATTGAAAGATCACTTACGCAGTGACATCGCCGTTTAAATTATATTGGAAAGAAAACATGTAGAAATTCCATGTTGATGGAATTTTATTCTTTTGATTTTTGATCAAATGACTCTTGTGACACTTTCCTGGAGATAATTGAAACTTCGTTCAAAGGCCAAAGAGGAATGAACGACTAACTTATTGGAATTTGTACATATTGATGTATGAAGTCCATTACGTTTAGTCATAAGTGATGGATTTCAACTTCATATGCTTTCTCCGTAAATTTGAGTGAATACATGTGTATATTTACTTAATGAGGATGACGTATGAAACATTTGAAAATGTTCAAAGACTTTCAAGATGAAGTGGAAAATCGTAGTAACAAGAAAATAAAGAATTTATGATTGGATCATAAAGGAAGATATTTGAGTTACAATTTTAGCATAACCCCTAATATTTGATGAATCATGGATTTGCATTTCCGGAAACACCATAGGAGTATGGAGTGTTCAAGATATGTAATGAAACCTTGTTTGACATGATGAAATCAAAGGTGTCATTCATAAAACTGCCATTATATTTTAAAGATAAAAGCTTTAGTGACTACCGCTTTTACACTAAAAATAGCTTCATCGTGATCCGTTGAAAGGATGCCATATAAAATTATAGTTTGGGATAAAACCCAAGTTGTCGTTTCTTAAATTTTGATATGCTAGGTAAGTAAAATGTTTATGACCAAAATCAGATGAGCATGTGTTTGTATGTTATTTCGAATAACCATTGGGTATTCCTCCATAAAACACCAAAGAAAAAAGTGTTTGTCGCTTAGAACATCAAGTTTCTTTAGAAGGAATTTTTTGTAAAAATTTAAGTGGGAGGAAATAGAAATTTGATAATGTTATTGAACTTTAGATAATATGTACTGAGTTGCACAGCACCGGAAAGTGTCCCGGGGGGACAACAATGCTCATGGCTAACGTACCTCAAAGGTTGTGGTCACAGAGGTCTAAGTTACTATTGAACCAAGTAAGTCAGGTAAGAAATCTAATACCATGTTTTGAGAGTTAAATCATTATTGTTTGGCAATGATGAACCGATTGCATGCAAAGTAGCGATGATGGGACCTAACTCTGTTAAATTGCTTGAAGCCATGGAATCCTTGATATTTCCATACACGAGAAATCAAGCTTTGGACTTGAAAGACCCTTTGGAAAGGTGTAAGACCTTACAGTCATATTTGGATAATATAAAGAAATAGACATGTATGTGTTCACATATATGAAACAGTCGACATGCCGGGAAAGAGTTCACGACAATGTTCAAGTAGTTGATTATGACAAGATTTGAGCTTACATAGAGATATTTAGTTTGGACGAATTAATATATAATAACCACTACATATAATTTTGTTATATGGTAGTTGAACAAACAAAAAAAGTTCTTCTAATAAAATGGTTACCTAGGACATGTACATAACACGATCCAAAGGGTTTTGTTTATTCAAAGGATGCTAACGGGGCATGCAAACTTCAATAGTTGAAGTAAGCATCGAGGAGTTGGAATCTTCGTTGTGATGAAACTGTTAACAGGTTTAACTTCATCAGAGACGATGAAGATGCTTGCATTTGCAAGAAATTAAGTGGGAGCGCTAAGAAATATTTCTAATACATTATGTGAAATACATATTGTTGGTTGGAGATGATGTATCTTTTATTGACACAGGTTAAGAATTTCATTTCGATGAAAGACTTAGGCAAAAACCCGAATATTTGGCATCAATGTCTATATGGATAGATTGAGACGCTAATATGGTTGTGCCAAATGTACATAGATGAGATATTGAAAGATTTCAATATAGAAGCGACAAGAAAGGTACTTGTCGCACAGGAAGGATTGAATCAAGATTCAAGTGTTTTGAGACTAGGTAAGTGAAACAAGATTCAAGTGTTTTGACACTTGGTGAGTGAAATCACAAGAATATTTTTTATCAATCATACTATGATATGTACACATCCAGATATATACTATGCTCTAAATGTTACGAGAATATGCCATAATGACTCATAAGATGATCATTGGACAATAATAAGGATATTCTTATGATCTTTGGAAGGACTAAGAATATGTTATTTATGTAGAGGTGACAAATAGATAGATAGTTCATTGTAAAGTGTTACATTGATACTAGTTTTGTAACAAGATACAAATTAAGTTTATCTTAATTTAAAATCTATGGGTGGTACAATGTATTGGAAAGAAAGTTCCATAACAGGTTTGGATAAGATCCAAAGTTAAGACAGTGTGACAGAAACTATAACAAAAGTCTAAGTATATGACTGTTATTGTAGCTGCTAAAGAGGGCATTTGTGTCAAGTAGTTTGTTATCAAACTAGGTGTGGTTCATAGCGGGCTAGTACTATGAAGATATATTGTACGACAATTATATCAACATGTTTTAACCCCAAGGAACTAAAGGTCTCTCCAAAGGACCAAATTTATACAACTCCATATCATTGAATAATGAGTGATACGTAGAGACGCAAAGACATGCAAATACCACGGATCTGGAAGTGTCAGATCCGAAGATTCAGTTTACCACTAGCAATTGTGTATATACAACACCAGAAAGCCATAGGTATTGAATGCACATTTTTTCAGACTAGATTATTTACTCTAGTGCAAGTGGGAGACTGTTGGAGATATGCCCAAGAGGCAATAATAAAGTGGTTATTATTATATCTTTGTTTTTATCATAAATATTTAAATCGCAGGCTATAATTGTATTAACCGAAAATATTAATACTTGTGTGTTTCGTAAACATAAAAGAGTCCCTAGTAAGCCTCTTTTTAAACTAATTAGTAGATGATCATGGTTTCATAATCATGGACATTGGATGTTATTAATAACAAGATCATGTCATTAGGAGAATGATTTGATGGAAACACTCCTATAGTTAGCATAGCATAAGATCAAGTCATTTAGAGTTTGTTTGCTATAAGTTTTCAAATACATAGTAACCTAATCCTTCGACCATGAGATCATGTTAATCACCATCACCAGATGGATGTTGTGATGACATCAAACACCATTTCCGTAACTGGGTGGTTATAAAGCTGGCATTAGGTATTCTGAAAGTATGTGTTGAAGCACATGGATCAAGATTGGGATTTTTCCATCCATATGACGGATATATATACTTTGGGCCCTCTCAGTGGAATGTCATCCAATTGGCTTGCAAGCATGTGACTAGGTCACAAGGGATAACATATCACAGAACGAGTAAAGAGTACTTATCGGTAACGAGGTTGAACTAGGTATAGAGATACCGACGATCAAATCTCGGATAAGTGAAGTATCACGCGACAAAGGGAATCGGTATCATATGTAAATGGTTCATTCGATCACGAAGTAATCATAGAAATATGTGGGATCCATAATGAATTTATAGATTCCTTTAATGGTTATTGATCGGAGAGGTGTCTCGATCATGTCTGCATAATCCACGAACCGTAGGGAGACACACCTAAGGATTTGATGTTTTTTAGTAGATATGGAATATGAGATGGAGACCGAATGTTGTTCGGAGTCTCAGATTGGATACAGGACATAATGAGGAGTTCTAGAATGGTCTGGAGAATAAGATTCATCTAAGGAATGTCAATTTCCGGGTTTCGGAAATGTTTTCGGAGTTTTACCGGAAGCTTCTAGAAAGTTCTGGAAGTTCCACCACCCCGAGAGGAGGTACTTGGAATGCACCATAACCTAATGGGGCAGGAGCATAGAGCACTAGGTCAACTCGGCCAAGCATATGGGAGAAATAATCAAACTCTAGTTTGAATAGTCAAACTCTAGTTTGAAAAGTCAAATCCCAATTTGAAAAGTCAAAGTCCTAGTGGAGGGAGGAAAGAAACCTAGGGGAGAGAGGTTTCCCTCTCCCGCCCCAAACCGCCGAGCATAAGAGGGAGTTCGGGGAGGACTTGGCCTCCCCTTGCCGCCTCCCCTCCCATATAAGCAAGGGGTGTGGCGCCCCCTTGACCCTTACCCCACAACCCTAGGCCGCTGCCACCTCTCAAGCTGACGGCGCCCTAGCCCCTATCGAAAGCCACCGCCTAGACCCTAGCCACCGGCGCCCTTCTCCCCTCGGCATCTAAACCGTATCCACCGAGGCCCTCTCTAATCCACCATACCTACTCAGGCTAAGGCGAAGCCTTACAGGAACTACTCCTCCACCACATCACGAGGAGTTCCGAAATGGTCCAGAGAGTAAGATTCATATAAGGAAAGTCAATTTTCGGGGTTTTGGAAATGTTTTTGGTGTTTTGACCGAAAGCTTCTAGAAAGTTTTGGAAGGTCCACCACCTCGGGAGGGGGTACTTGGAATGCACCATACCTAATAGGGTAGGAGCATATACCACTAGGAAAAGTCGTCCAAGGATATGGGAGAAATAATCAAACTCTAGTTTGAAAAGTCAAATCCCAATTTGAAAAGTCAAAGTCCTAGTGGAGGGAGGAAAGGAAACCTAGAGGAGAGTGGTTTCCCTATCCCTCCCCAAACCACCGGCTACAAGAGGGAGTTGAGAGAGAAATCGTCCTCCCATTTCCTCCTCCCCCTCTAATATAAGCATGGGATGGGGCGCCCCCTTGGCACTTACCCCACAACCCTAGGCCGTCGCCACCTCTCAAGATGTCGGCGCCCACCCCTCTCCAAAGCCGCTGCCGCCTAGCCCTAGCCACCGGCGCCCTCCTCCCCTTGGCGTCTAAACCCTAGCCCCCGAGGCCCTATCTAATCCACCATACCTGCTCCGGCTTAGGCGAAGCCCTGCAGGATCTAATCCTCCACCTCCACCACCACACCGTCGTGTTGCTGGAATCGCAAGGAGATCTACAACCTCTGCTGCCTGCTGGAACAAGGGAGAGGAAGGTCTTCATATGTACTGAACGTGTGACCAATTGCGGAAGCGCTGCCGGAACATGGCATCAGAAGGATCGTCTTCGTGATCCTAAGATCGACAAGTGAAAGAATACATCAACCACGAGAATCCGATCTCGTTAAACGCTTTGGATCTTTGAGGGTTAGTACTCTATAAACTTGTTGCACCGATATCGTAGATTAGATCTTGGATTTTGCATGTTCATTCGATAGAATTTTTTTGTTTTCCATGCCACAAACCCCTACAGTTTGGAATGCGCGATGGCGGGTACACAGAGTTGGGTGCCGATCCTATAAGGGGCACGAGGATCATACTCGTATTCTAGTCACGTAAAAATTGTACTACATCACAAAATATATATGTACTACGAGTGTTGTTACGTAAAAAATAAAAAAATACGCCCTCTGGCAGAGTCGGGAAGTGTCCAGTGCGTGCTTGTCGACGTGGAGTTCAATGTTTCATCATGTTGTGTTCATGCAGCAATTGCACACGTCATGCCAACCCCTTGAAGACGTGACAGATGCTCGTTAGCACGCACACACACTGGACGTGCAACCCACAATTACTTCCTCGTAGTCGCACCCCGCCCCCTTTATCCACGGGATATTAGGCAGCACGCGCCAAAGCCCGCTGAACCATCCATCTCATTAAAGCCTGTCCAATCGAGTCCCATCGTGCGAATTGTGGGGTTTTATTCCCTGGTTCTGTCAGTCTCCCTTGTATTAGAAGGAAGCAACACTGGCCATCGATTAATAAATGGACGGTGGATGTAGGTTGATATTGCACCGGATTAAGCGGTGATATTGTATAAGACTGTACCACGGACTAGACTCTTTTGACCGTTCTCACCCACCCATCAGTTTCTTCTTTCTCCTGCCCCCACCTTCCTCCATCTGCATTAGTCATGGCTGCCTAGAAGGGAGGCGGATCAACCGTGCACATAGAGAGAAACGAGAGAGCTCGCCACAAGAAACTTCTTGCTCAACCAGTTGCTCAATCACCCCCTCGCACAGAGGCCCAATCTCTCCTAGCAATGGTGCCGAATGTTCCAGCAGGCAAGGGCTCCTCCCGGTACAGTCTTCTTCTTCTTCTTCTCTATTTTCTTCTTCTTGTATGTCTACTTGTTATTCTTCTTCTTGTTACTCTGCTACATATTCTAGGGCAGCCGTGGACCTTGAAACTAGTGTGATGGCGGCGACATCGCAGGACCCGTTCGGCCCCGTTCCCCGGCTCAGTGAGGTAGGAAATCCCCACACTTTTTACCACTCATAATGCCGCTGGCATGCATTTGGTTTTGTTTTTGAGATTCTAAATGTGGAAATATTAGATCGTGTCTTCCCGCAGTTAGCCTCCAAGTAGGGACCATGCTCAATCCTTTTATTCAATATTGTTCATTGTAGACACATTGGGGTTTTTGAGATTTGAATATTGTCCTTCCCTAGAACATGCAGTATAATTATAGAGTACCTATTTTAAATAACATGAACGATGCAGCAAGAGAAGTCCGATTGCCATGACACAGTGGCCACGATCAATACCAAGATTGACAACCAATTGCAGGGTGCACGCTCCCTAACCCAAGATAATGAGCACCTTCAAAGGTGTTTGTCTCTAAAGAAGGAGATCATGCTTGATTTTTCACTTGACATCAAGAGGCTCGAAGCAGAGCGTGACAAGGTGCATAGGGTGATTGACGAGCTGTAGAAGTTGATCGCACATAGCTTGTCCAAACAAGACCTGACCATCAAGTTAATTATGAAGCTGATGTGTGACAAGAAGAATCTCTAGAATAGATGCATCCTTCTACAGGACGAAGCCACCGAGGCACTCAGAGAACATATCAACGAAGCAAAGGATGCCATCGAAGCCTACAATGACAAGACCATTGCCTGGATGTAGTGATACGGATGAAGGAGGACATGGGCTGAGGTCTCACCGTGCTCAAGAGTCTAGACAAGGAGAACAAGGATCAAACAGCCAAAATGGAGGCTTATCGGGCAATGCCCAAGTCAGATTCTGACTAGAGGGGGCATGAATCTCAGTTCATGCTCCACTGCTTTTGTAATTTATATATGTCATGCAATTAAGGAATCTTGGATCAACTCCTTATTTCTTTGTTTATCTTACTTGCCTGTCAACTGAATTATGGGTTTGTGTTCTCATGAATGGACATCATCCTTTCTTTCCATTATGTATCTGATCTTGATATTATATTATGACTATGCCACTACTATTTGGTTACATTGCAAAAACTCATAGCACCCTTAGTTGGAGATAGTTGTAGGTTGCTTTGAAATTGAAATTAGGACTGTGCCATTAATTTATCCTGTTGAATTGGGAAAAAGGCTATATTACTCTGGCATTGAAATTAGGACCTGCCACTAGTTTATCCCGTTGAACTGGGAAAAAGCCTATATTGTTCTAACATTGGAATTATGACTGTGCCACTAGTTGATTCTGTTAAATTTTCAACAATCTTAGATCGCTCTTTCCATCAAATTATGAATTTGACACTAGTTAATTGTTTAATTAACGGAAACTAACCACATATTTTGTTGAAGTAGAAGAGGCGAAAGCTCAACCTAGAACTTCCGACCTGGTTAAAGGACAAGATGTCCATCCAAATGGAGAAGCAGAATTTTCAGAAAGTGGCCTATGACCACCTCAGAGTATAAGTCACGATCCTTTATGATAAGTGCCACAATCTGAAGGTGGACATCGCTGGCTGGAAGGAACTTTACAATAAAGGTATCTCCTTGGCGCGCGCGAAGGAAGAGATCATCACGGAACACATGGGGGATAATCTTAAGCTTACTAATAAGCTTGTCGCATCCTAGACGGAGCGCTTGAACCTGTAGGAGGCGCACTTCGATGTACTGAGGGAGCATGTAAAAACCAAAGCAGGCCTGATTGAACGAACCCTCCAACTAGAGGTTCTCAGGAAGGAACACGAGCATCTCCATGCTAAGCTCGATGCAAACTATAAGTTCTTCTGAAATTAGTTTGCAAACTATGTGTTCTAACGGACCAAATCGTGTTTTATCCATGTAGTAGTGATTTTGTAAACATGGACCTATATCTATGCAAACTATGCTTTCTTCTGAAAGGTTATTTTGCTTAAGGATTGAGTTTGGAGTAGTTAAGATATCACAATTGCAAGTCTTATAGTTAACTAGTTTCAGTTACTGCCACAACACAAATTATTTATCTACAATTTCCTTCATCCTCTGTAGCTTGTCCTTGTTCACCTTGCGCTCCCTCAGATCCTTCAAGGCATCCACGATGCAGTACTCTAGCTTCTTATTCTCTTCCATGATCTAATCCCTCTCCTTTTCTGCCTTCTGAAGCTTTCGTGCAGTTCCCACCACCAAGCTCCCAATGATTGTGTCATTTAGTGCTCACCGCAAATTCTTGATTTCCTGTTACAGCTCCTTATTTCCTACCAAGAGCTTGTAATTTTTTGTAGCTACATCACATGCATCTATAAATCTCCATGACCTTTTGATCTCATACATATCTCACAATTGGTCCAAACATTTATTAAGTGCGCCTGGACACTCAAGATCCACCCACTCTACTGCTTTACACACCGGGCCAACCTAAAAAAACACGTGACCTAATTATCAAAAGAACACTACACAATTTTCTTCATGTCACCATTTTACATAATGAAAGCAAACCTGATTTGTACAGCCCAAAAACCTTCTTCCAGTTTTACTACCTTGAAATGCAACATATTTCCTCAATTTTAGCCCATGGTCACATGTACTTCCTTATCGAGATCTAGGCCCTCCCAATCATGGTCGTAGATCGTGAGTGTTACCTATAAGGGAACGAAAAGCTAGAAATAAGAACGATTGCATACACATTTCAAGTCTTGGTTTGAGGTAATTACAAATTCCTAACCAGTGTCGAGAAAGCATAGGAACTCACATCAGGGAGGGAAGAATCGATGCCGGAGAGAAGGCTGTCGCTTCTCGATTGGTTGTCCTTTTTGTTCTAGGATGGAATGGATAATGCGGCCACGATGACGCATCAACGATGATGAGGAGAGAGAGGAGGGCAGTGAGTGGAGAGAGTAGGAGTTGGGAAAGTGAAGTACGTCAATGTTGCAACATTTACTAAATTAGCATGCTACAATGGTTTAATTGATACAATGTCCCTGGTTGGATTACTATCTCATATCTAATAGTTTTTCTCTTCCTTAACTTTAATTTGTAATATTAATCAAGTACTTACTCCTTCCCAATTTGTTTGACTTATAGAAACATACAAAATCTTATCTACCAAACAATATAGGATTAGGCTTTATGGTTTAGGGTTTAGGGTCTAATGAACTGTTTATTGCACTAACCCCTTAACCCTTAATCCTAAATCCTAGACCTGTCCGTCCAATAGATCACTGTCTCCATTTAGTAACTTTTTTCCTAAACCCTACGCTCGTTCATCCATGATAGTACTTTCTTCTAAGTAACAGTTAGTTATCCATCGATTAGTCAAATTACGGATCTCACAAAGCATTATATTACATCATAATCATGTCAACTACAAGGTACTGATGTATCACTTTGTTTAGTGATGGTTTCAATGAATGATATGTCCAAAAATCCCAACAACTCACAGAAAATTATATTACAATCTCTCAACAATCATAATCTCAGAAACAAGTATATCACATCATCTCAACAAACATAATCATGTCAACTACAATTAAATTATGTCTTATTACAACAACGATGCTTTCATCGAGTGATATGTCTGAAAATCTCAATAGCTGAAAAAACATTGGATTGCAATCTATGAAAAAACACGACCACAACAACACAGTTTCAAAGCAACAAAAATCTTTGTTACAAATACAGGCAGGGGAACCATGCGGTCTATATGACAAGCCCTGGGTAGCAGCTCTCATCAGATCTGATCAGCGTCTATCGCCTCATTCTGTTCAGCCACAATAGTGGCCTCTGCATCCACTACAACCTGTCCAACAACATTGGAAATGGCAAGCAGTAAGAACACCTTCCTGGTTTGCTTCTTTCGTCGCATAATCTGCATTAGATCACCGGTGTACAAAACCTCTAAGAATTTTTGCTTCTTATGATGCCACCACCGGAGTCATGCCATCTGCTTAGGGCCAATAATCATTTCCTTACCAATCATCTCTCTCAGTTCAACGAGATTTATGTTTTTGGAATCGACGGCTATCTCCACATTACATGACAAAACTGTCTTATTTACTCCGCCATCAAGTTTTGCTGTGTATGAATCAACCTCTAGGTGTATATTGAACTTAGCTTGATCAGCATCTGGTGGTCCGTAAACTCGAGTAGTAGAAGCTCTAGCAGCAAGATCTCCAGTATCTGCATACATATCATCAATCACCGCTTCAAATTTCACCTTATGATCAGCTGCACAACATTCCCAAAGCATCTGAAGCTCATGGGAGTGCTCAATTTTCATATAGGTATCACTCATGTTACGCTACACCAATTTTGCCTTGTGTCTAGATCCCCAAGGAATCCTAGCATGAAGCATATCTATCAGCTACGAAACAGACACTACCTCTTTGCAGTTCACAAGCATACGCACATCCTGCCAAAACATAACCCTCTCGCAACCAAAATTTAGTTTTGTAGTGTACTGGCGGACATGAACCGTGAACTCATATAGGTCCGCTGCATTGAAGTTGTTCGTAGTTTGATTAAAAAGGGGACCTTTTGTGTTAATTCGACTCTACTTTGTAGTAACTAATATACTTGCAAGACAAGGCACAGAAAAGAACACTCCGCCGCCGGCCTTCTCTCGGGTGGTTTTCTTTGATATATGGGTTGCATGACCCTGCGATGCGGCGGAACACTCCGCTGCCGGCCTAGCTTTTCTCTTTAACCATCTGCTTGTAGGTACCCTGTTAGCAGACTTCTGGATGATCTCCTCGCTAACCTGGGCTGCAGACCCTGCCGCTGCTTCACTTGTCTGGTGTTGTGCCCGAGACACTAGCTCCGACGGAGCTGAATCAGTCGTCGACGTAGCTACCACCTTGTCCTTTCTAGACATGTTGGGCATGGATATGGCGGGACATGGAGAAAAGGGACCACCTCCGCCGGATTCAGTATCGGGGGTTAGGAAAGTATATAAATGGATTTGCCTGTGTGACATGTGCAGGGTGACATGGAAGGGGAATGGCAGGGGCACGGAAGGTACTAATGTAATGGAATATACTAACATAATGGCTAAGATTTGAAAATATTTGGTTTGGACACCATTCAATCGAAATACCCCTCTCAGTAATTACCCCCCCCCACACCTTTTCGAATCGCGGTGATTACAAGCAACTCTTTCCCCGCGATGCCTTCGCCCACGAACTTTCGGGCCACAAAGTAACAAGACCCAGAGTTTCACCCCAAACCTTAGAAGTGGATCAAAGATAAATCCCAATGACATTTTGTATGGGGGTCCCGAGAAAGGCCGGATACTGGATGGAATATCTCTTGTATTATGGCAGACCAGAATCTCCGGAGTGAAAAGTCTGGGTCTCCTATGTGCTCAGGTCCGGAGTTCCTGCCAAGTCTCCAGAGGGAGCATCAATACCTGGCCTAGTACATACTGTATGAGGGTATGGAGACGGGTTGGAGACTGTCTGAAATCGTCGGTGTGAGACAAACACAGACCGAAGTTTCTGGTGTGGAAATTCCCCAACGGCCAGCAGACGGTCAAAAGCAGTGGGCCTATAAATAGGGGAACTCATCCCACACCTCTAGCAACTCATTTCTAGAAAATAAGAACACCCCCATTAGAGCCACCAAATCAACAAGATGTCCCCCTCCAACCATCCAAAGTCCCGGATCTTCGGAGAATCGAAGGAGGAGGCCTTGATCTATAGCTTCACCAAAAGAGATCTTCATTTCCCCCTCACTCACTTGAAGGCCCCTTACTCTAGTGTTTCATTGGAAAACCTAGTTCTTGATTTGGTTCTTACAAGCTTGTATTTGATTGTTGTGACTATTTTATTGTATTCGGGAGTCTCCAATTTAGTTGTGGATGTGTTCCTCGAACTTGTTGTAAAGGTGTCGGCTACCACCTCGAAGGTTGCCGATATAGTTGAAGAGTGAATCGATCCACTTGGGGTGAGGTTCACTTGAGAACAAGGGAGGCCTTTCTTGGCATTGGTGGTTTGAAACCACCCCTCTCAAAACGTAGACGTACTTCCCCTCAAAAGGAAGGAACTGCGAGAAATCATCCTTATGTCTCCGTGTTCTCCACTTTGGTTATTTCTATCCTTTGACGCGCTTTACTTATATCTTTCTCTTGCTTAGTTATTTGTACTAGTGTGACATATAGGTAAATTCACCTTAGTTGCATATCTAGAGAATTTACCTGCTGTGTCAAACCGTAAATTTAAAAAGAGTAAAATCTGAAGTAGCACCTATTCACCCCCTCTATGTTCCCATACAATCCTTTCAATTGGTATCAGAGCCTCATCTCTTAATTCGGTCTTTACCAACTAAGAGAGTATGGGTATCCAGGATGGTGAGGATGGGGACACAGTCACCATGAAAGATTTCAAATCTTTGGAATCTTCCATGTCTAGTCAAATAAGTGAGTTGCATGAAATGATGGCGCAATTCATGAAATAAAAATTGACCGTGCCCTCCACCTCAACTGAAGATCCAAATTCTTCTTCTAAGTATGTGGTTCCACCTCGTCCCGAGGATAAGAATTCAGGGGATGAAGTACCAGAATCTCGCAATAACTACACCAAAAAGAGCGATGGGAAGTAAAAGCACCATACAGTTCCCGAGTGGTACTCTCCCGACCCCCCGATCCCTCACCCACATATAAATAATAGAGGTGACCCAACTAAGCAAGCTGCACATTCTTTTGCTCAATGGAAAGTTTTGATGTAATATCATGTGCGCAGCTCTTGCATTGAGTTGTGGAATATTATTGAAGACTGGCTCAAAATTGAGGATCCAACCAATTTGACAAGAAGAGAAGTGGTCAATAGTAAACTCAACGCCACCGCATTGCACATGATTCAACTTGGTGTGGGGCCAAAATATTTCCCTCACATTGAACACCTCAACACCGCTAAGGAAGATTGGGATGCTCTCATTGAGTTGTATGTTGGAAATGAGAGCATGAGAAGAAACCGATATGATTCCCTGAGCAATGAAGACGAAGGTTTCTATATGAAGGATGGTGAGGATCATGAAGACATGTATAGAAGACTCAAATCCACTGCCACAGCCTTTAGAAATGTTGGTGCCTCACATGTGATGATGCTTGGATAAAAACGAAGTATGTGAGTGCGCTCATGCCCTTAGAGCCCACCGAATTGAAGAGTCTCCAATGAAGACACAAATACCATCTCATGAGATCCAATGAAGTTATGCAAGATATGGACGCCTTTAAGGTTGCTTCCAAGAATGCCAAAGATGCCCGTTCTAGAGCCCTTGTAATGAGCAATGGTGTTAAACTTGCCTTGAAGGCCAAAGTTGTCGAGTATGAGGAAGAAGAAGGAAGTGATGAAGCTCCAACTATGAGCCACCTTTAAGATGTCAAGGTTGCTCATGGTGAATACATTGCCTTCTATGCAGGGAACTTTTGGAAAGATCCCGCTAAGGACAAGATGGAGATGCAACGAAGAAGCAACCCAAGTGGTAGTAAAGAGAATTGTTCAAAACTGAGAATTTGCTTCAACTATGGTGACCTCTATCATTTTGTTGCCGGATGTACCTATGTGACGAGGGTTTAACTCGTCAATGCCCACTGTTATGGACTTGGTTTTTGGAGAAAGAGGGGACGCTGGAGATCGTGGAACGGCTAATAGACTTGCAACACGGGGACATGAGGTTTACCCAGGTTTATGCCCCCGAGGGAAAACACTACTCCTGCTTGTCTTCTCTTTGTTAATGGCGATGCCAAAGGTTACATGGGTGCATAGATGAGATCTGGCGAGTTGTGTTCTAGGATATGAGGTGATATCCTCCTCGTAGTGCCCTCCTGGCCTTTATATGGGGAGGCCAGGTCTCAGCGTAGGTCAAGTCGGTTACAGATTAGGGTTTTACCCTTTGAATTTCTATCTACAGCTGGATGTGTTCTTCAAGGAGCTGTGTCCTTCATGGGCCTAGGTCACCCGAATCCTTCCTGGGCTTCATCATCAGAAGTGGACAACTATATGGGCTTCCGCCAGGCCAAACCGGGTAGACTAACATTAGGCACCCGTAGGGCATATCCATGTTAGTAGCCCAGAGTGTTCAGTCAAATCATAGATTCGATTGGAGAATCTTAAGTCTTTTGAGTGCTCTCATATGAAGAAGTTTTGGGTCAATGTGTTGGTTCATATGATTGTTGATATGCGTGCCTGACTCTCCCAATGGATCATGGTAAGTTAACTTCCTTTGGGCAAAACAACGCTATCTACTCAGACTCGAGTCCCCGGACTCGAATCCGGAAAATTGCTGGCATAATTCTACTCAGGCCGTGGAGGTATTATAGGAGTCGAATTCTAGTTTTAAAGTTTTGTACCTAATGCGTCCATCAGGATTTTCATCACGTCTGCTGACACGGAGTATTACTAGCAGAGCATAGTCGAGATGGACGCCTTTAAGGTTGCTTCCAAGAATTCCAAAGATTCCCAAGCTTGACCCCTTGGAATGAGCAATGGTGTTAACCTTGCCTTGAAGGCCAAAGTTGTTGAGTATGAGGAAGAAGAAGGAAGTGATGTCTACGCACGCTTCTATTCTTGTAGATAGTGTTGGGCCTCCAAGTGCAGAGGTTTGTAGAACAACAAGTTTCCCTTAAGTGTATTACCCAAGGTTTATCGAACTCAGGGAGGAAGTGGTCAAAGGTATCCCTCTCAAGCAACCCTGCAATCAAGATACAAGAAGTCTCTTGTGTCCCCAACACACCAAATACACTTGTCAGGTGTATAGGTGCACTAGTTTAGCGAAGAGATAGTGAAATACAAGTAATATGGATAATTATTAGTGGTAATTGCAATCTAAAATAAATATGGCAGCAAGCAAACATGTAGCAGGACTGATTATAAACTGTGTTTCAATGCTTAGAAAAAAGGCCCAGGGATCAAATTTTCACTAGTGGACACTCTCATATAAATATCTTCTCCTCATTATGCTACACTGAAGTACTCTCCGGTTGGACTACTCCAATCCACGATAGGGCTACAAAAAGCTCTCCTTAAAGTTCGCATTCCCCATCTAGGTAACCCCAACCCAGTCACTTTGAGCGCTAGATGGTTCCAACAAACACCACAATTTCATAGAGACATCCAACTCAAATTATACTCATGATAAGTATTTATGTAATATTTATCCTAAGTGCCACATGGTATGCACGCTATCAACTTCACACACGTGGGGATAACCTGAGATTACAATAATTAAAGCACTTGAGTAGCAGAGTAGATCTACTTATTCAACTAGATTACAAATCTCATGATCACATAAAGATCACGCATAGAGAGAGATGAACAGATAGCTACCGGTAGAGCCCTTAGCCTCGAGGGAGAACTACTCCCTCCTCATCATGGGAGTCAGCAATGGCGATGGAAATGGTCGTGGAGTTGATCGAGATGGCTCCGGGGGCAATTCCCTGTCCTGGCAGGGTGCCGGAACAGAGACTTCTGCCCCCGATGCTCCTCTTCGGTGGCGGCAGCGCTGCTGAACTTTTCGTGGATGGAGGCTGGATGATTTAGGGTTTTTGCGTCGAGGGATTTATATACGTGGAAGGGCAAGGTCGGTGGATACCCGAGGGGCCCACACCACCTGGTGGCGTCACCCCCTAGCCGCGCCACCACATGGTGTCGCCGCCTCGTGGCCCCACTTCGTCTCCCCTCCGGACTCCATGTTCCTTCTGGTAAAATATTGACTTTGGCTTTTGTCCCGTCCAATTCCGAGAATATTTCTTTACTAGCTTTGCTGAAACCAAAAACAGCAGAAAATAGGCAACTGGCACTGCAGCATCTTGTCAATAGGTTAGTTCCATAAAATGTATAAAAAATACCTCAAAGTGTAGACAAAACATAACAAAGTTGATACTAAACAAGCATGGAGCATCAAAAATTATAGATACGTTTACGACGTATCAAGCATCCCCAAGCTTAACTCCTGCTCGTCCTCGAGTAGGTAAGTGATAAAAAGAATAATTTTTTAGATGACATGCACCATCACAATCTTGATCAAAATATTGTAATTCATTGATAGCAGGGATCAAAGTACTCTAAACATGAGCATGAAATATATAGTTCTAACAATAAGACATAGCAACTATGTTGCAACATGAAAAGGTACAAACAAAATATCATGAGTAACAATTCATTGAAAGACATTTTTTTGCTTCACATATAGAAAACATAGCAAGAGTGGTATTCGGCTTGTCCTTCATGGAGTAGAAAAATATAAATGCATAGGACACCTTCAAAGTTCATAAGGGTGACTAGATACAAATAATTTAAGAACAACGAATACCATAATTATGAATTAATCAACAAGTTTTGGGACAATGCACATTGAACTAAGAATGACAACTATGCTATCTTAATTGGTGCACAAAGATAGAATATGGAGACTCAACAAAAAGTAAAAAGAAAGGCCCTTCATAGAGGGAAGCAGTGATTTCAAGTTTCATAAAGAGCTTCCAAAAATTATGGTACTTATTAGCTTTCAGCTCTCATTGCCCCTGTCATAAGCATCTTGAAGTGATTAAGGTTAAAGTGACACAAACATGAGTATATTCTTGACAGATCATAAGTTGAAAATCTCGTGCGCTTGTGTACGAGTACCGAACCTCATGCTCCTCAACTTTGGTCACAAGCAAGTTCTTGTCATTGTAAGTATGTGTGTATCATAGAGAACCGCCAACGGGGTACCCACATCAAAATGACAAGGCAATAGACAGTGAGTATCTCAGCGATCTGTTTATTTGCTATTTGCATAGGTTTTTATTGAGGATGCTTCACAGAATGCTCATTATAGTTATGCTGCAAGTTTCCACCATGATTAGGAATGGCTTAGGCTAGCCGCCCAGGCGTTTCTGTAAGACATACAAACTCCATGAGCTTACAAGCTCCCCTTTTATTTCACACCGCCGGGATCCATAAACAAAATAACATGATATCAACTGAATAGAATAAATGCAATGTTGAAAGAGTTCCCCATGAAAACATGGTTCTACTAGTTCACAACTTATAATTTGCAAGCATATAAGCAACATAGATGGGCACAATGATTCAAGTTTATTAAGTGTAAGAAATAAAGTGTGCCATCAAGTTTGTGAGAGATTTAATCACTAATTTTCACATAACAAGTATAATTTGGAAGATAGATAAAAACATGAATATACTTGGAATGGTGTAACACACCATGCATAGGAATTTATAGTGGACTCTTTGGAATAACTTGGTTTATTAGGAGTTGGATGCATGAGTACAGCTTACTCAGTACAAGTGGAGGCTAGCAAAATACTGGGAGCAACCAACTAAGAGAGCAATAATGGCCATAATCATGCAAAGCGAAAAAACATTATCGATTAAAGCATAAAGTGGTATCACAAGTCAAAAACTAAATGATCATAGAGGCTAAGGTGACTGGTTCATAGTCTTAACATGGTGTAAGCATGTTCCAAGTCAACCCAAATAAAGCATCAAAGGAGAATACCACAATATTATGCTTTTGTATGCTAAAACAACGCATGATTCTTTCAAGGCACATTAAGAAATCTCAATTGTTTGGAACAAGTCATGCTACAACAATAATCACTAAGCATAAGGTCAAAGAAACATCTAACATGACATGATAAAGTCTAGGCCACAGTCAAAACAAGCTTCCTTTTGAACCACTGATAGCATGAAACTTTCTACTCTTTTACAACACCAATCAACTTATTTGAAACAACTCACAAAGATAATAATCAATAAATACTAGAGATCTTGTCTCACAAATTTATAAATAATAACTAAAAAGTTATAAGAATAAATCATGAGAAAACTAAAGCTAAACGTAGTGCTAGAAAAAGTGAACACTCACAGAACAATCAGAGTGCAAACTAGAGTGTTCTAAAGAATGAAAATGGAGCGTGTCTCTCTCCAAAAGAAGTGTGATGTGATCCAACCAACTTATTGCAGCAAACCAAACAAAATAAGACTAAAAACAGAAACAAAGCACTCCAAGCACAACACCATAGTGCATGAAGTATTAAAAATAAAGTGTCTAGAAAGAAGACCTGAGATTTTTATTAATGAAGAAGGGGATGCCTTGGGCATCCCCAAGCTTGACGCTTGTACCTCTTGAATATTTCTTGGCGTGACACGGCTGTCAACCCCAAGCTTTATCTTTTGTCCATTCTTAATCTCATCACATCGTTCTTCCCCTACACTTGAAAATTTCCTTCATACAAAACTTCACACAATTCTTCATTAGCAACATTAGTGTATTACAGATAATAAGCCCTTGGGTTTAGTTTCAGTACAACTAAAACTTCCATTAGAACACAAGTGTAGAAATTCCTTTTAAAAGCTCAAGTGATCAAAGAGAACTCAAAAGAAACCGATTAAGAGGCAAATGCAAATAATGGTAGAAATATGTCAAAACAGACCAGCAGGTAAGAACTGATTTTTTTTCGAAGACCTTATATTGATCAAATCGAAAAGTGTTGAACTAACGAAAGTTAGATAATAACCTGGGTCATAATCTCAGGAAATTAAAACTCAATCCGCCATATAGATATTTTACAAGAATTTTTACAGTGAAGCACAAAAATCTGTTTCGGGACAACAACTTCCCCAAATCTTACTTCTCTCTCATTAGAGGTTATTCTTGGCACAAAAACCACACAAAAAGGATAAGGAGAGGTTATTACAGAGGCATTAACTTTCAATACTCAACAAAATAAAAACTTACTGAAATAAAAAAATGGGTTATCTCCCAAGAGTTCTTTCTTTATAGCCATTAACATAGGCATGATAATTTCGATGATGCTCACATAAAAAATATGAATTGAAGTAAAGAGAGCATCAAGAAGAAAATATAAAAAAAATTTAAGTCTAACACACTTCCTATGAAAAATAATCTTATAAAGCAACAAGTCATGGAAGCACAAAGCAACAAGCATAGGAAAGCAAAATAAATGCAACTTCAAAAATTTCAACATAGAGAGGGGAAACTTAATATTTTTTAGATTCATAAAACCATATTTCCCTCTCATAATAACTTCAGTAGCATCTTGAATAAAACTAACAATATAAATATCACATAAAACATTCTTACCATGGTCTACATGCATATAATAATTATTACTCTCCACATAAGCATAGTCATTCTCATTAATTGTAGTGGGAGCAAATTCAACAAAATAGCTATCATTATTATTCTCATCACCATAAGCATCAAATATAGGAGGCATATTATAATCATAATTAATTTTCTCCTCAATAATAGGTGGACTGAAAATATCATATTCATCATTGTAGTCATCATATATTGGAGGTATAGTATTATCATAGCAAATTTTCTCCTCTAAAGCAGGTGGACTGAAAATATCATATTCATCATTGTAATCATCATAAATTGGAGGTATAGTATCAGCATAAAAAAATTCTACTCTAAATCTGGGAACTAAAAAGATCATTTTCATAAAAACTATCTTCCCCAAGCTTAGACGTTTCCATAACATTAGCAATAATGGTGTTCAAAGAATTCATACTAATAAAATTGTTATTAGCATGCAAATAAAGTTCCATAGGTTTTTAAATTTTCTCTTCAAACACTTCATTTCCTAACTCAAGATAAATACTATAAAGCTCTCTAATTTTGTTGTTGTTTTCCATTAAGCCTAACTAGTGAAAATAAAAACAAGAAACAAAAAGATATAATTGCAGAACCTAAAGGAAATAACTTCGAGCACTCACACACCATCAATAGTACTAGAAGATAGCTTAGTAGCCAGAGGATGTGAGTACCTTTTACCTTACCTCCCTAGCAACAGCGCCAGAAAATATCTTGATGCCTACGCACGCTTCTATTCTTGTAGACAGTGTTGGGACTTCAAGTGCAAAGGTTCGTAGAACAGCAGCAAGTTTCCCTTAAGTGGATTACCCAAGGTTTATCGAACTCAGGGAGGAAGTGGTCAAAGGTATCCCTCTCAAGCAACCCTGCAATCAAGATATAAGAAGTCTCTTGTGTCCCCAACACAACCAATACACTTGTGGATGATTATAAGTGGTAATTGTAATCTGAAATAAATATGGCAGCAAGCAAACATGTAGCAGGACTAATTGTAAACGGTGTTTCAATGCTTAGAAACAAGGCCTAGGCATCATACTTTCAGTAGTAGACACTCTCATATAAATATCTTCTCTTCATTATGCTACTCTGAACTACTCTCTGGTTGGACTACTCCAATCCACGGCAGGGCTACAAAATCTCTCCTTAAAGTTCGCATTCCCCATCTAGGTAACCCTAATCCTATCACTTTCAGCGCTAGATGGTTCCAACAAACACCACAATTTCATGGAGACATGCAACTCAAATTATACTCATGATAAGTATTTATGTAATCTTTAGCCTAAGTGCCACACGGTATGCACACTATCAACTTCACACATGTGGGGATAAACTGAGATTACAATAATTAAAGCACTTGAGTATCAGAGTAGATCTACTTATTCAACTAGATTACAAATCTCATGATCTCATAAAGATCACGCATAGAGAGAGATGAACACATAGCTAGCGGTAGAGCCCTTAGCCTCGAGGGATAACTACTCCCTCCTCATCATGGCAGTCAGCAACGGCGATGGAGATGGATGTGGAGTCAATGGAGATGGCTCCGGGAGAATTCCCCGTCCTGGAAGGGTGCCTGAATAGAGACTTCTGCCCCCCGAATCTACTCTTTGGTGGCGGCGGCACTGTGCAACTTTTCATGGACGGAGGCTGGATGCTTTAGGGTTTTTGCGTAGAGGGCTTTATGTAGGAGGAAGGGTAAGGTCTGTGGACGCCCGAGGGGCCCACACCACTTGGTGGCGCCGCCCCTAGCCGCGCCACCACATGGTGTGGCCGCCTCGTGGCCCCACTTCATCTCCCCTCCAGACTCCGTGTTCCTTCTGGTAAAATATTGACTTTTTCTTTTGTCATGTCCAATTCCGAGAATATTTATTTACTAGCTTTTCTGTAACCAAAAACAACAGAAAATTGTCAACTGGCACTGCGGCATCTTGTCAATAGGTTAGTTCTAGAAAAAGTATAAAAAATACCTCAAGGTGTAAACAAAACATAACAAAGTTGATACTAAACAATGATGGAGCATCAAAAATTATATATACGTTTACGACGTATCATGATGAAGCTCCTACTATGAGCCACCTTTAAGATGTCATGGTTGCTCATGGTAAATACATGGCCTTCTATGCAGTGAACTTTTGGAAAGATCCTATTAAGGCCATGATGGAGATGCAACGAAGAAGCAACCCAAGTGGTAGTAAAGAGAACAGTTCAAAACTAAGAACTTGCTTCAACTATGGTGACCACTATCATTTTGTTGCTGGATGTCCCTATGTGACGAGGGTTTAACTCGTCAATTCCCATTGCTATGGACTTGGGTGTTAGATAAGGAGGGGACGCTGGAGATCGCGGAACGGCTAACAGACTTGCAACACGGGGACACGAGGTTTACCCAGGTTTAGTCCCCCGGAGGGAAAACCCTACACCTTGCTTGTGTTCTCTTTGTTAATGGCGATGTTGAAGGTTACAGGGGTGCGCAGATGAGATCTAGAGAGTTGTGTGCTAGGTTATGAGGTGAGATCCTCCTTGTCGTGCCCTCCTGGCCTTTATATGGTGAGGTCAGGTCTTAGGGTAGGTCGAGTCAGTTACAGATTAGGGTTTTACACTTTGAATTTCTATCTACAGCTAGCCGTGTTATTCAAGGAGCCGTGTCCTTCATGGGCCTGGGTCACCCGAATCCTTCCTGGGATTTGTCATCAGGAGTGGATAACTATATGGGCTTCCGCCAGGCCGAACCGGGTAGAATAAAATTAGGCACCTGTAGGGCATATCCACGTCAGTAGCCCTAGAGTGTTCAGTTGAATCAGAGATTCAATTGGAGACTCTTAAGTCTTTTGAGTGCTCTCATCTGAAGAAGTTTCGGTTCAATGTTGGTTTATAGGGATTGTTGATATGCGTGCCTGACTCTCCCGATGGATTAGGGTCAGTTAACTTCCTTTGGGCAAAACAACGCTATCTACTCAGACTCGAGTCCCCGGACTCGAATCTTGAAAATTGCTGGCATAATTCGACTCAGGCCGCGGAGGTCTTATAGGAGTCTAATTCTAGTGTTTTAAAGTTATGTACCTAACGCGTCCATCATGATTTTCATCACGCCTGCTGACATGGAATATTACTAGCAGAGCATAGTCGGGTGCGTTGCTAGGCCATCAAATTGTATCTGTAGATCTTATCTTTGCATCGTAGACACAACATCCGAAAGTTTATCGCCACGCAGGCGTTTCAGGTGACCAAGGAGACATTATCTCTCTTAGCATTATTTTGGGAAGAGCTTCCAATTGTAATTTGTCTTTTATTGTAATCGTGAAGGATCCGAATGATCTCAATCAGTTGATTCATAGGGTGCGCGACCAGCGCTCCCTATGGGAGTAGCTCCCGAGTGTCTGTTCGAGTCATAGACTCGAGAAGGGACTTATAGATATCAGTCATGTGATACAATGATCCGGAACTTCTTCGTATGATCTTT
Source organism: Avena longiglumis (assembly GCA_030063025.1). Classification (NCBI taxonomy): domain Eukaryota; kingdom Viridiplantae; phylum Streptophyta; class Magnoliopsida; order Poales; family Poaceae; genus Avena; species Avena longiglumis. The sequence continues at coordinate 303,014,772 of CP125978.1, forward strand.
GAAAGCGCTGCCAGCGCTCCCTATGGGAGTAGCCCCCGAGTCGTAATGGAGTCGCAATGTCACATCCCAAAATTCTCCTAATTTTGGAATGTGAAATAAATAAATAAGTTTGATTGTTTGACTATGTTGAAAATTCTCAAAGAGAAGAAACTTTTTGAATAGAAAATCCTCTCAACCTTGAATTCAAAATCTTATATTCTTTTGTTATGACCTAAGTATCCATATAGGCAAAAGGGCATGGATTGATTATGGATTGTAGAATTGGTGTGCAAGATTTCAAAATGAAAATCATGAAGCATTTATAAGCATTTCATTACATCCATGCAAAGTTCTCACAAACTAAATCCAAATCCTGATATCTAAATCCTATAGTTGATTCGCCCAAATATTCCTAAGGGTAATTAAATTGATTTATTAAAACCCACTGTTTATAAGGCATAAATTATTGATAATTATAGCCTAAAGAGATCCAATTAATACTACAAAATTTTAGAAACAAAATTGAGCTCATTTGGAGCTAGTATGAAAAAGTTATGGAATAAATACAAACAAATAAATATATAAATAAAATGGAATATACAAGGATTTATAAATCCACTATTTCCAAACTAGTAAAAAGATTACAAATTTGATCCTATAATGATCTATTCAATTTTAGAAAAATTTAGAAACAAGAATCATGTCATTTGGAGTTCGTATGCAAAAGATATGAGGGAAACAAGTAAAACGAAAAAGAAAAAGAATTTTTTTTTCTAACGGGCAAGCCCAGCCGGACCGACCCGACCGAACCAGGCAGGCACGTACGTGATCATGTCCCAGGTTGCTTTAAAAAGCGTGCAAATCGGTTTTTGTTAAACCTATCTCTACTCAAACTGCTATAACTTTTTATCTACAACTTCGAATCGACTTCCGTTTGTTTTTACTTGTTCCCTACTCCAAAACCTATCTCCCCATCGTCCTAAACCTCCATATAAACTCGTGGAGTCATAGCTGTACGAGTTTCTCTTCTCGAAATCCCGAATCTACACATGTCCGAATCTTATTTCGCGTTTTAACCCATCTAGACTTCGTCGTTTGCCTTCGGTCAAAAAACGAAAGTTGTAGTAATCGTCGAAATCTTTCAGTCCCGACAAACCTCACCTCTTTTCATCCACCACAGCCGGAGAATTTCGTATCGCAATATTTCAGATCTTACGGTGTAAATCCAAGATGTACTCGCGCTCGTTTCTTCAAATCCAAATTCCTTTGGTGAGAAGGTAGGAATAATGATTCCCCACAACTTTCATGTTCTAAGTTTTACAATTTGACCTACGGGTTTGTCTCTCTAACACAGATCTGTTTCTTGTCTATTCTGAGCCAAAATCGGGTCAATCTCTTCTTCTAGCCACCGGATCCTATCCAGACGGTCGAGATCCAATCAAACCGGTGCATGCCATGTTGTCAACCCGGTCAGCTTCCTCATCAACGCCACATCAACGTCAGGGCAACATCTAGTCCTAGTCAGCATGCAAAGTCAACATGTCCAGTCAGCGGAATATTCCCTAGAATATTCCGTTCGAATTTAAAATTGCATATTATAGATCTAACTTGTAAAATTTATTAGAAATTCATACCACGTCCAAAAATTGCGTATAATATATCAAATTGAAGATAATTTTACGTAGAATCATCTTATCAGAATATCCAAATTTTACTGTACGTGGTTACTGCAGTAATTTAATTAGTTTTAATGGCCTTTTAGGTTAATAAATTCGTAAGAAATTATCTGTAACTCCGAAAAATATAAAAAATATATCAAACTGAAGCTACTGTAATGTACATTGATAATATCTAGTTGGATCTAGACTTTGCCGACTATTTAACCAGTAGAAATTTAATTAGTTTTAATGGCTTTATAAATCATTAAATTCATAGTAAATTAATTGCTTGTCACAAAAATATAAATGATATACCGATGGAAATATGGTTCCATGTAGATCATCAATATGCAATTATTTCAGCCTTTGACTGTAAGGTTTTGCCGTGAAGATTTAAATGGTTTAATGGCTTATTTAGAGTAATAAATTCATAATAAAATAAATACTATTCAGAAAATTACAAATAATATGTCCCTGAAATCACAATTCCGTGGAGATTACAGATATAATTTTAGTTTGATTTTTAGACAACAGAAACTATATGAATCATTTAAAACCCATTAAACACTATTTAAATCATATAAAAAGATCTATAACTCCGATTAGGGTGAATCCGATGCCTACTGGTTCGTATTAACTTCCTCTATCCAGTAAACCCAAGAAACAATTTTAATTCGATAGTTAGAACAGGCGTTACAACAGAACTATTAAAAACCCTATATTGGCAAGTAATTATTAATAACAAGTACTCCATTGCATTAATTGGCCTCTTGCATGCATCATATACTTCAATATTGTTTAGAGAACTAAAGTAACAACCATTGTGACTTATTAAATTGTCATGCATGCATTTGTTGCATTTGTTTGATCTCTATGTGTTATTTTTTATGATTGTATGCAATTGTTTGCTCGATAGATGGCGAGGAGTGCAACGTGTGTGACTGCAACTACTATGATTGTAAGTATTGTGGTTTTGACGAGAGCAACCATTATATCTATGAGAATTGTGAGAATTATCTAATCGACTACATCTACAACAAAGGCAAGTGGTGCTATCTTGGTCATAAATGTCCTATTGTTTTCCTATGCATTATAGATGTTTTTGTAGAATTGCATATGTAGGAATTGATGTGTATATGCTATGCTAGGTCCCATATTATTCCCTAGCATTCCTTGTTTATGAGCCACCGTTGGTAGATGTGCTTAGCCATGCTATGATGAACGAGGGCTGGGTTACATCACTGAAGTTGTTTCTAAATGTGTTGGTTTGCGAAAACTAAAACAACTTAATCAATGAATCTCCTGTGTGATGGGATTGATAATTTTTGGTGGTATCATTGCGGAAAGGCACCTAGGACACTGAGAAATGATTAGTTTCTTTGTTTGGAAACTTTCATGTGCAACCATGTGCCAATAATGAAATGGGCGGTTGGCTGAACTCAGTAGGTTGTGGTAACTCGAACCCGCGTATCCAGAGATGTAGATAGTGTAGGTTGGACCGGTGCGCGTCGGGATTGGGGAGCTACTTCCCGAACGGTTCCTTCTTGGACTTCTCCTTATCATCACCCAATATGAGAGTGGTGGTACGAGCTGGGCTGGCCAAGTCACATGGGTAAAGTGTACTAATCCCTGCAGGGTGTATAAACTAAGTGATTAGCCGTGTCCTCGGTTATGGACAATTTGAGCGACCTGATACTGATGCTATGATATTTATCGCTCATCCTTATTTCTTAATTACTTAAAACTTGTTGGGTGAACATAATTGGGTAGGAGCACGCGGGAGTGAACCAGAGTGTCCTACTTATCGTATTAGAAAACTACTTTGTTACAAATGTTAGGATAAAACTGTTGCTTTATGCAAATGAGCCTGAACTCCACTTGGCCAAATAAGCATGTAGTTGATAGATATGTTGTTAACCACTTTAGCCTACTTGCCATACATTCAATGTATTCACCATTTGTGGCTGCAACGTTTCATGTTGCAGGTTATATCGTATCTAAGTGATCGTTCATAGGTCGCGAGACTCCACTCAACAATTGTTCGCCTGTGGCACATTTGAAGGATGGAGATCTACCTTGTATTCGTTTTCTGCTGTGTACTTGAATAAATAATGTAAATTCTGGATCATATTCGTTGTATTTATGATGCACAGTTATATTTGATATCATTTTGTATTGTGTGTGCCAGTGAACCGATCCAAGGATTGGCACTATACACATGAACTCAGCCTTATCAGGCGAGGGTGTTACACGTAAACTCGAAGGAGGACATGAAGGTTTTGTGAATTTCTTCAACTAACCCAAGGGAACCTACCAAATTTTCAGGTGCACGACTAGCGCTCCTGATAGGAGTAGCCCTCGAGTAATTGGTTGAGTCGTAGAATCGAGTAAGTACTTTTTTCTTGAGTCAAAATATTAGAGCCGTTGTTGGACCTTGCTTTTGATGACGTCATTTCTGATGCCTGGTATACTGAACTATCTATGGTAGTAGAGACGATGGAATGATACGATCGTGGGTCCCACTTTCTGACTGGGATTTGACTAGTCATGCGTAATTTACATGGAAGTTAATACATCGCCTCAATTTCTGCACGTAGTGGATGGCGTGCTCGTGAAGGTTCGGTACGGTTCCCACCACGTGTGTGACTCGATGGATGACACGTGCTAGGTTAAGAAAAGCAACGGCTCTGCATCATCCTCTCGAGCCCTTTTATACCGCTACGAGATGCGGTAATTCTTCACTTCGCCATTCTTGCTGCCTTTGCCAATTTCATATCCACCATTTACAAAGCTCCTCCTTTGTCCTACACTTGACGTTCTCCGCATATTTCCATCCGCGTTCTTCCATGCTCATCACGCAGCGCGTCGCGCCGTCAAGATGGGTAAGCTAAAGAAAGCTACCGCCACCGCTGGGATGAGCGCCGCCGGCTCCACTAAGAAGACCACCACCGCCATCCGCATCACTAATGGTGGCTGGCGGAAGTCGACGATGAGGGAGATAGATCTGTGTTGCCGGTGCGAGGCATGCCTGATTCCTCAATATAAGGGCGACACCGTTTTCACCAAGTCAGAGGTGATATCGGATCCACCTGAAGGTTTCCGAGTAATTTTCTACGCCTTCGTCATCCGCGGTCTTTCTCTTCCTGCCCATGAATTTCTTCGTGGGCGCCTTTTTCTTTATGGGCTGCAACTCCATCAGTTGTCACCCAACTCTCTTTTGCATATCGCGTGCTTTATCATGCTATGCGAGCGCTGGCTCGGAATCGAGCCGCACTTTGGTCTCTTCAAGAAGTTGTATTCCATGAAGCGATAGTCTGGCACCGGAGGCGCGGAGTATGATCTGGGCGGGTGTGGAATATCCATCCGCCTCAACCAGCAGTACTTCACCTTCCACATTTGTGAATCCGTCCAAGGATGGAGGAATAAGTGGTTCTACATCCACGACTCAAGCTAGATGGCCAGGAGTACTGATTGGCCCCCTTCGATGCAAGCAAGGTGATGACCCGGAAGCTTTCATGGTCGAATGACATCCCTGCGGGTGAGACCGAAGTGGTCGAGAAGTTGTTCAAGTGAGTGGAGGATCTCCAGCTGGTGGGAGGCAAGGAGGTAACTGGCGTCGATATCATCCAGACTTTTCTGAGGCGTCGGGTGCAACCCCTTCAAGTGAGAGCATACACGATGTTTCTCTATTCCGGAGCCAAGGACCCGACGACAGTGTCGTATGAGGAGCTTTCCTCATCCAATCATGACAGGGCTCTTTGACCTCTTCTGTGCTTCAAGGCCGATGACGAGCTTCCGACCCTTAGGTGAATACCTTATTTGCACGTAATGCATTTTTGTTTTATGTCTTCTGTTCTTCATTTTGACTTGTGTATTTGGTGTTCTGCAGGAACTTAAGGTGGAGAGAATGATGCCTACACTTCTTGAGGAGTTAACAGTTGCTCTAGATGGCGGGAACGCGTAGTCGGAGTCCACGTTCCCTGCTGCTCACTCGCCGAGGTAGGAAGCCCTCAAGCCTAGCAACATGAATTATCGCAAGAGAGCCTGAAGAGAGACCTCATATGCCACGATGCCTCCAACACTGAGGGAGCCTGCCTTCTTGTAGTACCATGATGCGGATGGGGATGTCTCCTCCCCCATCCCTGAGGTGCCCGTCCGCGTTGTGGCTCCTCAGCCGAAGGCCAAGAAGGTGAAGAAGATGACGCTATTCTTGAACCTCTCTGACATTCCTTCGTAAGTATCTAACCGCTTCTAGTGTTTTGAGTTTGTTGAGTTTGCCCTGCTTGATGCCTTAAACACATCTTATGCCATGGTATGCCAGGCGGTCCTCTTCAGGTGAATCCATGAAGGATGAAACTGAAGAAATGGTCGTGGAGTCAAAGGAAGTGAGCCTCGAGGCTGCAGCGCCCTCCCCAAAGACAGCGGCCAACTCCGGCGATGGCGCGCCGAGATCCTCCAAGCCAAGGTCTCACGCGGTCATCACCCGAAAGACACAGGATCCACCTTTGGAGTCTTCGGGTGGTCATGTATGTATTACTTGGTTGCCGTGATCGAGCCCCCAGGCCCTTTATTCCTTTGATTATTTTATTTCTGGCTATAGACCTTCGTGCGCGACCTGAACCGCCTCTGAGTATTTTGCTGATTTGTGTTTTTTTATGCCAGTGGTGGAGTTTCTCTTTTGATTTTATTCTTGTGGTTGTTGCAAATGAGAACAACAAGGCTCTCCGCAAGCTAGACTCACTAGGCAAGAGTCGAAGCCAAGCGGAGCTCAAAGCAAAAGATGCTATGGATGCCCTCAAGTGCTTTAAGCAGGAGGCCAAGGAGTGCGAGGAGGATCTTGCAACTGACGCTGCCTTGCGGGAGAAGGCAATGATGGAGTAGATGATGGTTGCTGTGAAACCATTGGCTGGTAGGTCATTCGAGTTTCCTGAGTACTTCCTCTTGAGATCTTCTTGGCATTTCTCGCTGCTATGATCTGAATATAATTTGACACATCTGTAGATGCCACAGGCGTTGCATTTGATCGCTCCGTCCTGGACCATGGGGACCCTCTCGCGGATGCAGCTTCCACGGTCGAAGACTGTTGCAGCTCCACGGTAGATACTTTGGCCAAGGCTAAAGCGGTCCTCAGCCGCTTCTATCGGGAGATCTTCCTGAAGGGAATGGCCCTCGACAATGTCGATTCCTTGGCGGATGCTCTGGTGGGAGATGCACCTGTGGAATACAAGAAGACCCCAAAAGGTGCAGCTGCTACCCTTGGCCCGATGATGGCATTAGCGACAAGCAAGGAGCTGTACCTGAACCAAGCCACCTCTAGGATGTTGGTTGATGTGGATGGCACCGAGGTAGCCTTCACTCCCTTCGCTTCGTGCTGCAAGCGCTATGCCCACGCATGATGGAGCTCTTGGCGAATTATGCCATTGAGCAAAACAAGGTGGCTGCGGCACTAGCCGAGAAGCATGGGGCTCCTTCGGATGCGATACACCAATAGAGCCCGTCTGCTGCGTAGTTGATCTTGTTAGATTTACTTTTGCCTTTTCTTCACTTTATGTAATGTTATGTACTAGATGACTTCTAAGACTACCATGTAGTGGCTCTTTTTGTGAATATATGCCTTTCCTTGTACTTTTGCCAGTTTCCTTGTCCTTATACTTTGTCAATTGTGTGCCTCCTAGGGCACTTCGAATGCTGTCTTGATGACTTCGTCGATTCCTTTGGCTGTTTCTCAGCGAGTAAACAATGAACCTTCGTAGTTGCCCTTGTTGTGTGACTGCATCTAAAGCTTGGAGAGGGACGTCCTTGTCATCTGTGGCCACGCGGATTTTTGGAAGTCCAAGACAGAGCGGGCTGCTGCGAGAGAGGAGTATGTCCTCGAAGATTTTCGGCAGATTGGCAAGCAGCTTTAGTGTAAGTGGCCATGGATATCTTTCATTTGTTTTGCGGTTGCGTCTAATGTTTGTGGCTTACGAGTTGTTGCTATTTTGCAGATGTCTAAGTTCTTCCGCAGGAAGAGAAGGAGCACGTTGGTCTATCTCAAATTGTCTCACCCAACAGGAGTTGGAGGCCGGAGGGTTCTTCTGGATGGACCATGACCGAGCAACTATGGTCGCAACGGTGCAGGACCGTTTCCACCATGTGCTTCAGGTTTTGAAGCACGCGAGATTGTCACTCGCGTCCATCTAGGCTGCCATGTTCCCCCTAGATGCGGCTCCATCCAGCTTCCTAGGGATCCTAGGGAAGTTCCGGAGTGTAGACGTCGTGAAGGATCTTGTGCATCAACAACTTGGTGAGGGTGCAAAGGTGGCGCTGGACCTTGTTCGGCTGCACCGTCGGGACCTGGACTTGGCGGAGATAGCGGCGGAGCCACCTGTTCTTCCGGACGGTATGGCTTTGGACATGCGCCTGCACTATGTTGCGGTGGACCGCCATGCCGAAGATATCGTGCACTTTTTCGACGAATGGACGAACGTTGTGCTTCAGCATAGTTGAGTCCTACAAGTGTTGTACAAAACCATGAAAAATTTGTATAGTTTCGATTGGGATTTTTATGCCTTTGTAAAGTTTGTAAAATGTGTTGCATGTAGTGCTTGTTGTTGGTTGGTTTTGCATGTCCTTTTTGTTAGACTGACGTGGTCAGCTACTCAGGGTGATGCATTATCGTGAGGGTTGACGAAGTTGTTGGGTGAGGCGTAGCCCACGAGCCTATTTGGGAATGTAAATTTGCATAATAAAGAGGTATGTTGGCTAAGGAACTTAGAGTTTATTCATCGCATAGTAGGGAGTACAAGTTTCGGCTGAGTATCCTGGCTGAATATACTTATTGAAACTAAAGACAGCTAAGGGTAGAAGCGTCACAGTTATGCAACGTTCTAGGGGTTGGAGTACGCTACTCCGGACTCGACGTCCTTGAGGCGGTAGGCACCACCTAGGATTACTTCAATGACCACGTAGGGGCCTTTCCAGGGTGACTCGAGCTTCAGGTGCCCTTTCTGCTTCAGTCATGGGACGAGGTCTCCTTTGATGAAGGACCTTGGGCACAGCCATCGACTGTGGTAGTTGCGAAGACTTTGCTGGTAGACCGTCAAGCTGGTCACGACGATGTCGTGGGCTTCATCCAGCAGGTCGACGGTGTCCTCATGTGCAGTCGTTGATTCTGCCTCGCTGTAAGCAACGACCCGTGGGGCCTGTAGCGTACCCCAGTGGGCAGCATTTCTTTGGCTCTGTGCACCATGAAGAAAGGTGTGTAGCCGGTGGCACTATTTGCCATTGTGTGCAGGCTCCAAAAGACGAAGGGTAATTCGTCTTCCCAGGCTCCCGCTAATCATTCGAGTGGGCGCAGGAGTCGCTTCTTGATTCTGTTGCAGATGAGGTTGTTGTCCTTTTCGACCTGCCCGTTGGTCTGTGGATGCGCTACCAAGGCGTACGTGACATTGATGCCAAGTCCTTTGCAAAAGTCTTGGAACTCCATTGAGGTGAAGTTCGTGCCTTTGTCGGTGATGATGTTTTGGGGCACCCCGAACCTTTAAACTATGGACTGGAAGAACTTGACAGCAGTGGTACCAATTTGGTTGGTGATGGGCTTTGCCTCAATCCACTTGGTGAACTTGTCAACTGCCACCAGGAGGAAGACGTATCCTCTTGGTGAGCATTTCTGCAGCTTGCTGACCATGTCGAGTCCCCATTGAGCGAAGGGTCAGGCCAATGGTATGGTCCGTATCTCTGAGCCTGGCGCGTGCGGTTTGTCGGCAAACCTTTGGAAAGTGTTGCACTTATCGATGATGTCCTTGGCATCACACATTGCGGTTGTCTAGTAGAAGCCAGCTCGCAGAGCCTTGTCGACTAGGGTACGACTGCCAGCGTAGTGGCCGCAGATGCCTTCGTGGATGTCATCGAGGATGCTCTTCCTGTCATTGTTGGTGATGCATCGCTAAAATACCCCGGTGATGCTTCGCTTGTAAAGCTCGTTGTTGATGATGGTGAAGGCTTTTGAACGGCGAGTGATCTGCCTGCCGTTAGTCGAGTCCTCTGGCAGTTGCTTGGTCAACAGGTACCTGACGTATGGTTGAGTCCATGTTTGCTCGATTGCCAGGACCTGGATGAGGCTCACCAGCTCAATGTCTCCCTCCAACTCTGTGGATGCCTCCGTTTTTTGGGTGGCACAGCCCCCGAGTGTCCCGCGGTGTTGGCTGCGCCCTTGGGAGTTTTGCTCTTAATGGAGCGCTCACAGATTTGTTCGAGGAACACACCTGGTGGTACCGGTGCATAGGTGGAGCCAATGTTGGCGATCATGTCTGCCTCCTTGTTTCTTTCCCGAACGATGTGCTAGAGTTCACAACCGTCGAAGTATCCTTCGAGTGAGTTGTAGAGGTCGCAATAGGTGATCATGTTGTCGCTGACGACATCACACTGGTTCATCGTCTTCTGGACAACAAGGTTGGAGTTGTTGTAGATGAATAGTCGTGTAGCGCCGCAGACTTTACCCATCTGCATGCCATGGATCAGCGCCTCGTATTCAGCCTCGTTGTTGGATGCGCGGAACTTCATCCGCAGCACATATCTCACCTTGTCCCCTTGGGGGCTGTCAAGATTACTATGGCTCTAGCTCCGACATCGCGTTTAGATCCGTCAAAGTGCATCGTCCAGAGCTGGGACATGTCTAGAGTATCCGGGAGCTGCAACTCTATCCAGTGGACGAAGAAGTCCGGAAGCACCTGTGACTTAATGGTGATGTGACGCTCGTAGATGATGTCCCGCAGGGAAAACTCAATTTGCCAAAGGTCCACTCGCCCCGTTGCTCCGGAGTTGTTGATGATGTGAGATAGAGGTGCGTCGTTGACGACCACTATCTGGTGCTCCTAGAAGTAGTGGCGCAGTCAACGCACGGTCATGAATACGTTGTATGCCAACTTCTACTAGTGAGGGTACCTCTGCTTTGTAGGTGTCAGCACATCGTTGAGGTAGTACACCAAGCGTTGTACCCCATGGGTTTTTCCATCTTCGGGTTGTTCGACCATGAGTGTTGTGCTGACCACTTGATGCGTTGCAGCAATCTAGAGCAGCATGGGTACTCTCTCTTTTGGCGTCACCAGTACGGAAGATGTTGACAGTAGGCATTTAAGGTCTTCGAATGCCTCATCTGCTTTAGTCATCCACTTGAATTTTTCTGACTTGCGGAGCAGAAGAAGGGGAGAGCCTTTTCACCCATGCCGCTGATGAACCTGCTGAGTACCGTGATCCGCCCAGCTAGCTGCGAGACTCCTTTAACGTTCTTCGTCTTCTCCATGGCTAGTATAGCCTTGATTTTCTTCGGGTTGGCCTCAATGCCTCTCTCGGAAATGAAGTATCCAAGCAATTGCCCGGATGGGACGCCAAAGGCGCAATTTTCTAGATTCATCTTGATCCTATATCGATCAAGGTTATCGAACATCTCGTGGAGATCGTCGATCAATGTAAGGCTTTCCTTGGTCTTGAATACTATGTCGTCAACATAGACTTGAATGTTGTGATCAATTTGGTTCTTCAGGCAGTCTTGCATGCACCTTTGATAGGTTGCACCTTCATTCATGAGCCCAAAGGGAATTGTGTTTGTGACATCCCCGGGATTAGGGCTAGACAAATCCCAGACCTCCGTCTGAAATAAGACTAACCTAAATGTTGAAAGCGTACAGAGGGAGAATTGATAACACAATAGTGACCCTACGACACAAAAAATATTACAGCAAGCTAATAACTGAGAGAAGAACCAAAATATTACAATCATAGGTCACTGACCACAAACACCAAGCAACGGAAGGCAAATTATGCTATTAAGTATAGCAAACTTAACAAATGGCCTATGAGTCCTGAGACATAATGATGACGACTAATCCATAGATCCTAGACTTCCGACTGGGAACTCCAAACTACTCATCGATGTTGATGCCGTGAAGAACTCATCTTCTATGGTAACACTTACTCTGCTGGAAAAGTATCAACGAAGCAAGGGTGAGTACAGGGTGTACTCCGCAAGACTTATGGCTGGTGGAGTTATTTTGAATAAATCCATCTTTGTTTTGTAAAACAAGAGGGAGAAGAATCTTGACTAATCAGGATATTTTAAAAGGGGATAAGAGAGCGGTATCACTAGCTTTGATCATCTCTTGATATACATCGAATCATCATCAGCTGAACCTACCTGGGATCACCCCCTTGTACCCATGAGGAAGCATCCTTAAGCACACGTTGATCAACTTGCCAAGTTTTACGATTAGGTTCAAGTTCTCTATGATCTTTGAATCTGGTTTCCAAGTCGTCCATAACCATGGACACGGCTTTTCAAAAAGATTTAACCCTGGAGGGGTGTACAACTTTACCCACACGTACCAAACGATTCTTAATTCCAAGCTACAATCCCTCTTCCTTGGAAGGCCGGTGGAGAGTGGTTGACCACGACCTTTACCTTGATTTCGTCGAGACCATGAGTCACGCACTAGGGAGATGCCGCCGTAACGGGACGAGTCCCGAAGCCGGTCCCTAATGATGTGTGCGAGGTTCAAGATTACGGATGCCGGGCATCTCTTGTTCCCGGCCACGCTTACCTACCTGTTATGAATGCACCTCCTTCACCTCCATTCAAGAACATCCAAGATGCGTATGTCGAATGGTAAGCCCAAACTATGTGACTCATGGAATCTACTTAGAAAGTTAGTTGGTCGACGGGGTTTCCAGTCCCCAGTGTGGCTGTACGCTCGTCTTAGTCCATAGGCAAGAACTCAGGTCCTAGTAGTGGCAAGTATGGGACTACAAAAACCACAACCAGTGTGGCCTCCCATACAATCCTTAGCATGTTTAACTTTTATCTCTCATCTTACCACGTCATCCTGTCAAACTAGGTTCATTCTCAGCTCTGATTCATCAACTAGATGGACCAGTGGTAACAGCTAAGCATGGCTAAGCACAAGAGATATAATAGCTCTAGCAATGCTTCACAAGCTCAAACCCTAGTTACGCTAGGATCAGTGGATCAAGGAATATAGTCTTCAAGGGTAACATGCATCATATAGGATTACTCTATCTATCGATAAAAGACTTTAGAATCGTATGCACATGGCAAGAATGAAATACTTTGAAAGCAAAGGATTCATATATATGTGTGGGGCTTCGCTAGCCTTTGCTAGTTGATATCCAAAAAGTAGAGTTCCGGACACCTGGTACTTGACTTGATCATAGTTGATCAAGTATTTATCTTCAAGCTTCGACGGTGTTGATCTCGGTCTTCAATCTCGATCTCGATTCCGATATCGTATTCTACCGAAGAAGAACCAAATACCGAAAAGAAAGGAAACAATCAACACATGGAATCGATGCAATTCTCAAACAAGTATGATGATATGACAAGTTAAATTGCATTGATATAAACCCCTACGACATGCTTGACAATTTAATCGAGGTCCCGAGGGGTACAAACCCTAATTCAGGAAAACCTCGGAGACATATGAGAGGGGTTGTGTTGTTGTTCTAATTAAACTTTCCATTAAATTTGAGTACCAATGCATGATTATAATTTGAATAAATAGGTCTCATTTTTGTGAACATTTTGATATATTATTTGTATTTTTCTGATTTAAAATGAATTAGTTATGATTTTTCTCAATTTTAATTCATTTTAAATCATTTTTGGAATATTATAAATAATTTACATTTTGGAATTACTTTAACATTTTATTAAACATAAAACATTTTTGATATTATTTATCTCACTTATAGGGTGGACCCACATGTCAGGTATTTATTAATTATAGAAAACAATTTACAAAACATTTAAATAAAAGAAAAAGGAATTATGACCTCATGCTGATGTCACCAGGGGGTTTCAAACTTTTTACACCGGGTGAGATCTAGCCTCAGTGGCTGATGGGTGGGGTCAGGGCCACGTCACTGCCACGTCCGCGCCACGTCTACTCGCCGGTGAGCATGTGCAGACGACGGTCCGCGACGGCATAGGAGTGCAAGCTAGAGTGCGTGATCATGCGAGTTGGATAGAGGATGCCGAGGCGAGCCAAAGGGTGGTAGCACCGCCCGGATTTGGTCGCCGGAGGAGGGTGCACGGAGGCGGCCAGCGGCAGAGCTTGCAGGTGGTCATGGGGAGGATGAACCAAAGTGAGAGGGGGCAAGGGAGAGGGTCCACGAGGATCGGTATCTCACCCTGAGCGCGATGGAGGGGTCGACGAGGCTCAGGGAGGCTGTACGGTGCTGAATCGATGGTGGCCAGCATCGGAGGAGATGAGGTCGATGGCGAGGATTCGCGGTGTGCGGGGTCGATTCCTCCTACGAGGATGCTCAGCACGGTGAGGGGGAGCTCCATGGACCATCAGTTGGCCTTGGGGTGGCCGGAGACGGCGACGGCGAACGGCTGCTGCGGCTAGGGTTACGGGCAGAAGGGGAAAACCAGCAGAGGAAGCGAGAGGAGGGGAAATGAGTATGGGGAGAGAGAGCACGACATCAACGTTCTTATCCTCTTAACCATCGGTGGTGGCGGGCATCATAACGCGGCGGCATCGAGCGGCGGAGGCGCTGCCTTCCAGCAGCTTGGCGTCATCAACGAAAACGATGAGGAAAGGAGAGGCCAAAGTGGTACTAGGCTGGCTGGGCCGCGTGTGGCTGCTACTCGGCCGGAGTATGCTATGCTGTGCGGCAGAGAGCTGCACGAGGAGAGGAGAGAAACTGGGTTGCGGCCCAGACAGAGAGGAAGAATGTTTTTATTTGCAAAGTTGGTTTTCTATTTCTGTTTTTACTTATTTGTTTATATTTTTAGTTTTTCAAATCTATTTTGAATATTTCCAGAAAACAAAAACTTTGTAAGTATTTAGAATAACATGGAGACCGTTAATAACCATTTGGGTTCCAACTTATATACTTTTCAAATATATTGAAACCATTTTGAATTGATTTCAAATAGAGAGGGAAGGAGTTAGGGTTAGGGTTTTGAGATTATTTTATTGCATGCATTTTAATGATGATGCTCACGAATGCACAATAAAATCCTAATTGTATTTATTAAAACTAGGGGTTTTACATTGTTGTAGCAAAAGACCTTTGAACGGCGTGATGAAAGTCGTCTTCTACTGGTCCTCGACCTTTAGTCGAATCTAATTGTAGGCTGAGTAGGCGTCGAGGAAAGAGAGTCGTTGACATCCCGCGGTGGAATCGATAATTTGATCGATCTGCGGTAGGGGAAAGTGATCCTTTGGGCAGTTCTTGTTAAGTGCCGTAAATTCCACGCACATCCGCAGGATGTCCGTGTACTTCTTAGGGATCAACACAAGGTTAGCTACCCAGGTTCTTTCTTTGATCTCCCTTATGAATTTGGCATCGAGGAGTCTATTGAATTCGATACCAATTGCCTCTGCTCTTCCCTCAGACAGTCGACGCATCATTTGCTTCACTGGACGCGCATCCAGATATACATTGAGTGCGTGCTCGGCGAATTCTCTTGGAATTTCGGGCATGTACGCAGGACACTAGGAGAAGATTTCCCAGTGCTCACAGAGGAATTTGATGAGTGCGAGTTCCTATGCGGGACTCAGGTTGTTAGAGATCAGATCTGTCTTGGTGGGGTTCATCGGGTAGACCTGCACCACCTTGGTGTTGACTATAGAGTCGAATGACATGTCGAGTGCGTTTTGCTTGGTTACGGGGGGCAAACTATTGTCTATTGACTCCTTCAACCTTGCATGCCGAAGGACTGGGAGATTCTGTTGAACTCTTTGTCACAGCTATCATACTTGGTGAAGCTTCCTGGAACGGTGATGATGTCGTGGTATTGCCGATGAGTACGCCATGGAGGGGTCCTCAAAGTGCGGGTTTAGAGATGTGGGGTAAGGCAGACGATTGACGAGTACGAGGTAACACAATTTACCTAGGTTCAGATCCCACAACGGTGGAGGAATCCTACTCTTGTTATAAATCACTATAATGGCAATACGTCGAGTTACATGGATCGGTTCGCTATGCAAGGTGTATGTTAATTGGTGCCATAAAGGCTCCCATAGGATTGACTTATATAGTCGCTAGGTCCTAGGGTTACAAGGGAAGTCCTAGCCGAACAGGTTACAGAGTTCTACACAGTATACAATCAGTCTAACGTGTCTTACACTCGAAGGCTCCGAGTACGTCGGTGACTCGTCCATAGCCTTCCTTCATCCGGCATGGGCCTCCCTTCTGGATCCATCTAAGTGGGCCGCCCAGCAGGCCATGGGCCATGCTACCAACTGTGGGCCACCCGGGTTATCCGGATAAGAGACATGCTATGAGGATACCCATATAGCAAGTCCCCAACAGTAGCCCCCGGAGAACTCCGAGATCTTTCATCGTCTTTCCTCTTCAAGTTGAATGCTCCATCTATATGGATGTCGGCAAATCATTAAGAAATATCTTGTAGTCCTCCTAAGAACCCTACAAGGTTTCTCCGTCTTCAATTTGTAAGTCGGAGAAACATTGAATCTTCCATCGTACTCTTCCCGTAGCCGGACTGGATCCGTCCATGCCGGAATATTTCGATGTGATGGTTCACCTACTAGTGACAGCTAGGATGACGTAGTCATAGGTCAGCAACGCCTCGTAACTCACAAATGCAGAGAACTCAATCATGTCCATCTTTCCCGCGCGAAGGATATGAACCATTGGCGGCGACGGTTGGGAACGTGGCGGAATTTCCGCGCTCGCGCCCGCACACGTCTTCCACGCGCCGACCATTCGATCACTTTGCCCGAATCTTGACGCCAGGGGTTATAAATTACAACCGCGGTGGATTTTTACTTTTCACCTCATTCTTCCCCTGCGCCTTCGTCTTCCTCCTGCAAGCACCTCATCCGCGCGCACGCGAAAAACCCTAGCCTCCCAATCTCTCCAGTCACCACTCTCCCCTTCCTATGGCGAGCAGCAGCATTAACCCATCCATGGCGGCGGCCGATGCTGCGGCAAAGCCGGCGAACATTGTCCATGTGCCCTAGAGGGCCTGGAGCTTCCCAAGTCCATGGTGATTGAATCCACCGGCGGTAACCATAACCCAGCGGCGCTAGAACTGCGGGAAGAAGAGAGCAATTACCACAAGGGGGATTGGTGCGGCTCGGATATCACGGACAACGACATCAAGGAGCTACTTGTCGAGGGTTACCTCCCTGCGACAGAGGGGCTCGTTTGGCGGGCGGCGCCGACCGGAGAGGTCACCCCTTCTCCCCAAGCCGGAGAGAAGGTGTACCTCAAAGCATAATTGGTACGCGGCGTTTCCCTGCCCATCTCCAATTTCTTCCTAGCTGTCCTTATCCATTACCGGTTTCAACCTCAGAACCTTTTACGCGGCGCTTTGTGAGGGTTACCTAGGGATTAGGCCTAAGTTAGATCTCTTTATCTACTTTTTTACCGTCAAGAGGGAAGCCGGAGCCGGCAAGGATGAGCTCAGGAACAGTGGGACGATTAGCTTTAAGATCCGGCCTGGCCGGCGGTTCCCCGACATCGTCGGCCATGAGTCATGCAAAAACTAGCAACGAACGTACTTCTACGGCCCATATATCCCTTTGTTTGGACGAGAAGCGACGTATCTGGAATTTGTCGATGGAGCCGCTGCCGAAGCCCTGACATGGAGATCCCAGGACACCCTTCCCTCCGACAACGACGCCTCTCGTGCCATAAGGTCAGAGTGGTTCGTGAAGACAGGTCTAACCGTATTAGACCTAGCCATGTGCTGGTTCGTCAGGTGGATCCAGCATCTACAGCACCACTCGATGCTGATGCATGAATACACCAAGGAGAGGAAGGATAGCCTCCGCATCTCCGAGGACAACTTCTCTAGCGACTCCATCAAGATCCACCTCAAGGACATTGCCAGGTGAAGGATAGGAAGCATGGCTTCTCCATCACCTATGACATGTTCGAGGAGGGCAAGTGACTAGAGGTACCTGTATATTTTCCGTGTATGACATTTGCTCCAGTTCTTCCGTCTTGCCTTTATCACCTTATCTAACACTTTGTGATTTCACTTAAAAGCTTAAGAGTATAGAGGAGGACGACATGGCTGTCCAAATCTACGAACCAAAGATGAAGGAAGTCACCGTCGTGTCCGATGACGATTCTCCGTTGGTGCGTAAGCAGAAGAGCTCCACCTCTAACGTTGCCGACAGAGGCAAGAAGAAGAAGACGGAGGGTGGAGCCTCCAAGAAGACAACCGCCGCCCTGGAGGCGGAGAAGAGAAAGATTACCGAGATACCTTTGACCAAAGCACCCACTGTTGTGTAAGTCTCTCATCCTCCAACATTGTGCATTGCTTGTCTTATTCATGTACTTATACTTTTTGCACGTTTCAGGAAGAAGGACAATATTTTTTGAAGAATACCTCCAAAACTTTGCGGGCTTCTAAAACCAGTAAAGATATGATCCATCGTGAGGTGTCCCACGACGCATCTCCCGCCATCGCTCCTGTTACTCCTAGCACCCAGCCTACACCTGCTCCGACAAGCTCTCCGGCTAAGGATGCATCTGGCACTTCCGCCATGGAAGTGGAGTCAGCTGCCTCCGCGGATCTCGTCATTGCCGGCAAACAGGCGACGCAAGAAAGCACCGCTACCAAAATGGCTGAAGCTCCGGCTAAGGATGCCATCGGTAGCGACAAGGAGGTGGTGGTGGGTGGAACTTCTGTTGAAGGTGGCGCCTCTACAACCAGGATAACCATAGAGCTCCCGAAGATAGTCTACCCGGCGCTTACGTCGAGCAGATCCACTCTGGCTCCTGGTGCAGCGCCGACATCTCCAACCTGTGGTCTTGAGGAGCTTCTCCGACAAGGAGATATCTTGCAAGGAAACAGTCTTTACTTTAGCAAGTTGTTTGCCGAGAGCGCTACCAACCTCACGATCATCGCAATCGTAAGTTTTATTTACCTTTTGCATTTCATATGAGTATCCCACTGTAGCCCCCGAGGATTTAGATGGAAAACCATAGGTCTTTGCATCAAAATGCTCTAAGAGTGACTAGGCTATAAAACTTCTCACTGTAGCCCCCAAGTATATAGTTTGAATGACTTATTCCGACTAGATACTTTCAGAGTATCATACGCAGTGTTTGTAAACTTCAATACTATAGCCCCCAAGCCTCTAGTTGTAACTGAATTAGTTCCGACTAGATGCTTAAAGAAAGACTAAGAATATGACTGAGTTAAGAAACTTTATACTGTAGCCCCCAAGCTTCTAGTTGAAAACTGAATGAGTTCCTACTAGATTCTTTAAGAAAGACTAAAGCATTTTGCCAAGTTTAAAACTCTCATTGTAGCCCCCAAGCCTCTAGGAGGATAGTTATCCGACTAGATGCTCCAAGTAGACTAAGTGATTTTGATCTTCTTTCCACATAATGAAATTGCTCGGAGAGGTGTCGCCAATGAGAAGTTCCATAAGATGCACGCGGAGTTGGAAGCTGAAAAGGGTAAAACTTCCTTCTTGAAGGATCAAATCACCAAGAGCAGGAGTCTGTTTTTCCTTTTGTTTTTGTACTCTGACTTGGTCTTGTGCCAACACTCGCCGAGTACTCACCGTGTATTTTCATTTCTCCGACTTGCAGAAACCATTGCCAAGGCCAAGGATATTGTTGAGAAATCCAAACACATTGAGTTTCTGGATAGCGAAAAGAAGAACGTTAAGCAGGAGAGAAAGGATACACTGAAGATGCACGAGGACTACATGAAGTCCTTGTAGGATTCTGCCAACACGGAGATGAACACTTGAAGGAGGAGATCGCGATGCTGAAAGAGCAGAAGAAAGATGCCGATGAGCAGAATCAACGCAATCTTGAAGCATACAAGATCCTCCGACAAGAGCGGGATTCCATGACGGAGACGCTCCAGCAAGCCGAAGCGAGCATCTTTGGTAAGTGAATCTATGTCTTTTACTACTGTAAGTCAGGTACTTTGAATTTTTATGTTATTGAACTCATGTGCTCCCTTGTCGGAACTGCATCTCCTATTGGTTTAACCCAATCGCATCCTCCGCCTAAGGAATGCATGGTCCTCGCTGGCAACTTTATCAGCACCGCCATCAGGCAGGCCAAGGAGATAGCCAAGCCCCTCCAGATAAATATCAAAGTGGTGGATTCCATGATGAAGTTCTCGGAGATCCTGAGCCAAACCCGGGAGCGTATTTTAAGCTGGAAAGCTTCATGTACACGGACTGGTGCAAGGATAGCACTATCGATTGTAAAGGCGCACTATGAATATTCCGACATCAACGTGGTAACCTCAGGTCTTCCTGACGTAGATGATGATGGCCAGAATATTGACCATAAGGCTATCTAGTCATCTCTCGCGGGCTATGACACAAGGGTTGCCGAGTTGGTCGACCACAATGTCTTCGTGCCGCTCAAGATCATTGACGGCTATCATCAAGGCTCCTACGAGTCCCTGAAGACCGCCGACTTCGAAGAGGATCGCTCTCGTGCTGCCGACGATGCTGCTTCCAAGTCTCCTGCGCCAGAGGAATGAAAAAAAATGTAATATTTGTTTCCTCTGGAATTTGTGTATGCGGAAAAACTACTTTGTAACTTAAGGCGGAAAAACAATAGTTGTATTTTCCTGCTACGCAAGAACTAGTTCCAGCATGTAATTATTTTTTAAGAAAGTGCTGGCTTATCCATTACTCTAGTTTTTATGCTTGACCTTTCGTGAGTCGGAAGAATCGTAGTCGGAACCATGCGCTCAGGTGATGATGCCTAATGGCACCATCAAAAACCTAAGCACAAAATCGCCAATAACAAGTGTCGAAAGTCACTACTCCAGAATCCACATAAAAACAACAAAGAACGTGTAGACCAGAAAACTTAAGCTAATGCCCGTAGGCGGAATTTTCACGAGTGCAAATGCAAAGCTTGCACATAAAGGTTTTATACGATCAACAAATGAACACTAAAGGAGGTAAAAGACTCAGAAAAATGAGTGAACCAGAGAGCTTTATTTCATTGATCATATAAGAGGTACACAGTAGATAAAAAATATGCTAAGTGTAAAAGTTACATAGCTGTGCTATGTTCCATGGCCGATCAAGCTCCGGGTAGTCATCATCTGGGTCACGTTGCTTGCTCTTATGATCTTCGCTGGGTCTATCCTCAAGTTCACGATTGTCAACGAGGTAGTAAGACCCATTGAGAAGCGCCTTGCTTATGATGAACGGTCCTTCCCATGGCAGGGATAATTTGTGTGACTTCTTCTGCTTAAGTCGGAGCACCAGATCCCCCTATTTAAACGAGCGATGCCTAATGCGACGACTATGGTAGCTAAGTAGCTTCTTCTGGTAGATGGATGATCTTTGGCATGCGAAAACACGCTCTTCCTCGAGAAGGTCCACATCTAGGCGTCGAGATTCTTTGGTGTCATCTTCGTCGTAGGCAGCAACTCTTGGTGCATCGTGAAGGATGTCGGAAGGCGGGATGGGTTCTGCTCCATATACCATAAAGTAAGGGGTGTAACCGGTGGATCTGTTGGGTGTAGTTCGTAAACTCCACAACACAGATGGCAATTCTTCCGCCCAGGCTCTAGCTGCTCTATGTAGTGGTGCTTCTAGAGGTGGCTTGATTCCCTGCAAAATTAATCCGTTGGCTCGCTCAACTTGTCCATTGGACTATGGGTGTGCCACAGACGCTAGGTCAAGTCGGATGTCCTTGTCCCAACAATTAACTTCCACTTCTCCGAGTGACAAGTTGTTGCCATTGTTGGTGATTATGCTGTGTGGGAGACCAAATCCCACCACTAGATCTCGGACAAATCTAAGGGCAGTTGTCCCATCAAGATTTCTAATGGGTTTAGCTTCTATCCATTTGGTGAATTTATCAACTGCTACTAGCAGATGCGTAAACCCACATGGTGCCGTCTGTAATGGACCAACCATGTATAGACCCCAAATTGCAAATGGCCAAGTTATTGGTATTGTTCGCAATTCTTCAGCTGGAACATGGGTTTGTCGGGCATAATACTGGCATCCCATGCATGTCTGAACCAGCCTATCAGTGTATGCCTTCACGGTTAGCCAGTAGAATCCTTGCTGGAAGGCTTTGGAGACCAATGATCGAGGAGGGGCGTGATGCCCGCAATCTCCGAGATGGATATCACGTAGGATTTCAATACCTTCTTGCTGGGAAACACACCTAAGGTATACTCCAGTGGTGCTTCTTATGTAGAGTTTTCCATTGATTATGGTATAGCCCTTTGCTCGACATAATATTTGTCTTCTTTCGAATTCATCGTCAAGCAAAGTTCTGTGTACGATATATTCCATAAATGGTTGTGTCCAAGCCGGAGGGACCTTTGTCACTGTCTGAACAAAAGAGTCAACTCTATCTGGGTTGTCGATGTCTGCTCCCTTCACGTATGGTGTCCGTAGATTCTCCAAGAAAATGCCAGGAAGAATTTGTTTGCGTCCCGATCCAAGCTTAGACAGTAGATCAGCCGCCTCCTTTTTCTCCCTAGGTACATACTTGACTTCGTAGCCCAAGAAGATCTTGGCTATCTCGTCCACTTCGTCTCGATATGCCGCCATCATAGGGTTCCGCGCGTTCCAGGTGCCAACCACCTGCTGGGCAACCAAGTCGGAATCTCTACAACAAACTATGCGCTTGATGCCAATATCCTTGGCTATGCGTAGTCCGTGAATGAGTTCTTCATACTCCGCCATGTTGTTTGTAGCCTCAAAGTGGATCTGCAGAACGTAGTGTAGCTTATCCCCAGTTGGTGACTGTAGCAGTACACCAGCCCCCGAGCCATTGAGTATCTTTGATCCATCAAAGTGCATCACCCAGTATTCTGGCTCTATTATAGGGGTAGCATCTGGAATCTCCGTCCAATCTGCAATAAAATCCACCAAGGCTTGTGACTTTATAGCGTCGCGTCTCTTGTAGGTCATCTCAAAGGCGGCAAGTTCAATTCCCCACTTCGTGACCCTTCCTGTAGTGTCGCTGTTGTTGATGATGTCGGATAGTGGAGCCTTGCTCACCACTGTGATAGGGTGCTCCTAGAAGTAGTGCCTTAGCTTCCGAGAAGCAAGGAACACTCCATAAGCTATCTTCTGGTAGTGCAGGTAACGCTGCTTGGACTCCGTCAAGACCTCACTTACATATTAAACTGGTCGTTGAATTCCGTACTCGTGCCCTGGTTCTTTCCTCTCTACCACGACAACGATGCTGATTACCCGATTGGTGGCCGCCATGTAGATTAACATAGGCTCCCAGACTCGGGTGCTGCAAGGATAGGCGCCGAGGATAATGTCTCCTTTAACTGCTTTAGTGCTCCATCTACTTCGTCCATCCATGTAATTTTTTTCGCCTTCTTAAGCAACTTGTATAGCAGCAGAGCCTTCTCTCCAAGTCGGCTGACGAACCGACTAACCACTGCAACGCAACCTGTTAGTAGTTGTATGTCCTTCAGGCACGTCAGACGGTTTATGTTTAGGATGGCCTTGATTTTCTTCGGGTTCACCTCGATTCCATGTTGGGAAACGATGAAGCCCAACAATTTGTCGGCTGGAACCCCGAAGACGCACTCCATAGGGTTAAGCATCATGTTGTATTTAAGGAGATTATCAAAGATTTCTTTTAAGTCGGAGATTAAGTCGTTTGACTTTTTAGACATCATTGCTATATCATACACATAGGCGTGAACGTTCCGACCAATTTGATCGTGTAGGCAACGCTGCATTGTCCGTTGGTACGTAGCACCTGCATTTTTGAGCCCAAAGGGCATTGTCACATAGCAAAACGTGTCGTAAGGTGTGGTGAACGAAGTGGCCAATTGGTCCGACTTCCTCATCTTGATTTGGTGGTATCCTAAGTATGCATCGTGAAAACACAAAAGTTCCAAGCCAGCCGTCGAGTCAATGACTTGGTCAATGCGAGGCAAAGCAAATGGATCTTTGGGACACGCTTTGTTCAAGCCGGTGTAATCAACGCACATTCTTAATCCTTTGGTTCCCTTTTTGGTGACAAGTACAGTATTGGCCACCCATCGGATGTGAAGGACTTCTCGGATAAAATTAGCCTTAAATAACCTAGCTATCTCCTTGCCTATGGCGCGTCTCTTCTCGTCTCCTAAGCGTCGTAGATGTTGTTTCACCGGTTTGCATTTTCGATCCATATTCAAGATGTGCTCGAAAAGTTCCCTAGGAACACCTTTCATGTCGGTAGGTTGCCAGGCAAAGATGTCCCTATTCTCACGGAGGAACTTGATGAGCACGCTTTCCTATTTGGGATCCAGGTTTGTCCCAATGGCGGTGGTCTTGGAGGCATCGCCTACCACAAGTTCCACCGGCTTGGTTTATATGGCGGCCTTGAAAGCTGGGGCAGAGTCAAAAATCTTCTTCTTCGACGCTGGCATATCCGAGGCATTGACCTTGCTCTGGATCTCCTTGAATTCTTCGCTGTAGAGGACAACTTCCGCAAAGGCTGCTTCTCCAATCTTGAAGTCCCTTGCCTTGCTAAAGCTTCCGGATACGATGATGACGTCGTTTGGTCCGGGTATCTTGAGCTTGTTGTAGATGAAGCATGTCTTGGACATGAAGGCGTGGAAGTTGTCGCGTACCAATATGACGTGGTACACGCTCTTGAAGGGGACCACCTCAAAGTTCATGCGTTCTTGGCGGTAATTATTAACATCGCCAAAAGCGACCTGAAGTGTGATGCACCCAAGGGACCGAGCCTCCTGGCCAGGAACTACACCGTGGAAGATGGTGCTATTCCGAGTTAGGTTTGCCTCCGTCAAGTTCATCTTGTGTAGTGTTACATGATGTTGATGTTGCTTCCACTATCCACCATACATTTGCTGAACTCATTGCCGTCAATCAGGGGGTTGATGACCATGGCTTACTGGTTCTCCATAGGGATGAGGTCTGGGTGATCCTTCCTGTCCCAAGTAATTGGAATATCTGACCAGCGCAGGTACTGGGGAACTGGGGGGAGAGTGGCCATCAGAATCCTCATAGAGGTCTTTTGTTGTCGGACAGTGGGGGTGCCAAGGAAAGTGTGGAAAACGGCTGCCTTCTTGTCGAAGGGGTTCTTGCCCTTGCCATCGCTTTTAGCGGCGTGCTTGGGGTCAACATCCTCATCCATGTCACTTGAATCCTTGGACTCCTCTTCCTTGTTCTTCCCCTTGCCCTTGCCTCGCGGTCTGTTCTTTCGACTTCGTTTGTAGCCGGACTCCGGGTCCTCCTTGAGATCGTTGACGAATTTGCAATGGCGATTGGTGTGGGTGGCCTTGCCATTGGCGTCGAGGTGTACGAGGCACGGCATATCGTGATACTCCTCATAGGTTTGGGGAACATGGAGCGCTGCCGAGGTAGTCTCACTGCCTCGCTGCTGCCCACGACCAACTCCCCGTCCTCGGCCACGCTGTCCGCCATCACCTTGTCCTGCAAATTTCATAGCGACCATGTGGGAGGTTTGTTTTTCTTCTCGCAGGGTCTTCCGCTTGGTGCTGCTATTCCTCCGAGCCTGCATTGGAATAGCCGTTGCCGGCAGGGAGCCGCAAGCATCATCGTCAGGAGCTGCGAACTCACTGGCTAGCTGAATCATCTGGTTGAGATCTAGCTGGTGGTTTTCCTGCAGGCGCTTCAACTTGTTTCGGAGCAACGTGCCCCTTTTCAAACCATCAATGAAGGCGGCCATGGCAGTTTGAGCGTGTACTCCTTCGCATGAATTCTTCATGTCCAGCCAGCGAGAGAGGTAGGCGTGAGATATCTCATCTTTCTCCTGCACTCACCGTTGTCGATCGCCAACAGTACAGGGACGTTTGTACGTGCCCTCGAAGTTCTTTGTGAATGCTTCTTGCATGTCCAATAAATTGCAGATGGATCTCTCTGGCAAGTCATCAATGTATTGCTGGGCCGTGCCCGCCAATATCGAAGGGAGGTACTTGACGGTGACATTGGGGTTACCCCCGGCGATTTCTACCATGTTGTCGTAATCCTGCAACCATGTAGCTGGCTTGGCGGTGCCTTCATAGGGCTTGATGGTCTTGTCAATCCGGAAACCTTTCGGGTAAGTTGCGGACCGTATCACTGGTCCAAAGAAACGTGGTCCTAGGTAGGATCCTTCCCGGGCCTCGTGGATCTTGTCCAGACGTGAACATGTGTCGTATGGCTCCGGGCTTCTTTTCTTCTTCTTGTCATCAGGGATGGGATGCGTGAATGACGCGGGCCTCCTCCGCCATGGTGGCTGCTAGGTGGTGACGTAGGCAGAGGTGGCGATGGGTTAGCCTTCTTGCTGTTACCCTCCTGCGACGCCTCACGCTTGTCGCGGTTGCTTGTCGGACGCCGAGACTGGTCTGCTCCGTGTTGTCGCGTATGACGATGCCTCTCTGCCTTGGAGGGGGCATATCCGTACGACGGTGAGCTTTGGGGTCTTCGCGATGTCAGGGAGAGCGGGGAGGTGGAGATGGGCGATGAGGTTGAGACTTTCCTCCATGGTCAGAGGATATGGGGATAGCGTCCTTCCTGTTGCGCACATCTCTCCGTCTTCGTTCTAATGAACCCGTCTGGGACCGGACATCCAGAGGAGATAGATCCCTTGGTGGCTTATGCTGGCTAGACTTGCAAAACGTTGGGTCAGACTCAAGCCTCTGAGAGGTGGCCTTTTCCTGCTATTTCACCGCCTTGGCCACAAGGTCATAGACCTGATCCACATCTGCGGGTGATCTATCCTGTTCCAAAAGGGTCTTGGCGACGACGACGTTGAGAAGATGAGTGGGCATCACCTTCCTGCCTTCAATGTCAATGTATGGCTTGACTTGTGCCGGCTTCGAGGGAGCCCATCCTAGGTTTCGCCGCACACCAGGATTGTTGATGATGCGAGCTGGAGCTTTCTTAGCCTTCTTAGCAGAGTCTTGTACTCAGCCTCCATCGCTCTAGCTTTCTCTATTGATTTCGATCCAGCTTAGCGACTTGCTTCGTGATGGCCTGCGCTTCCTCCAGCAGCTGTTGGCGCTTCTCGTCCAGCTGGACTACATTGCGAATATGAGCCACGGTCATGGGCTGGACGAGGAGATTTCTGTACATCACTCTATCAGCTGGAGTGACTTGGGTAGCAGTAGACGTAGATGCCGGAGGCGGCGGGTCTGCTATTTTGTTGTTGCTCGGACCGGTGCCGAGTTCATGCGGCTGTTGCACTGGTTTAGGCGGAGGGGGCATGACCTTTGCGCGATCATTGTCGGCAGCAGCAGGTGGCCCCTTCCCTTGTCCAGGGCTGTAGGCGGAGCTCGTCTGGGTTGATCTTCATCCATTGCCGTCCCAATGGCGACGAACACGTCTCGGGACGTGACAACATTGTTGGCCTGCTCGTGGCGCTTGTAATCCTCCTCCATCTCCTGCATGGCAGAGTCTAGCTCCTCCGGGCTGAATTCTATCTCCTCCGAGTCAGCGCTGATATCGGCATAGAGCAAGTCAAGCACGGAGCCGGAGGGTTCCGGGGCTTCCTCGATGACGGGCGGTGGAGGTGCAACAGCAGCGATGATGACTGGAGGTGGTGGTGCAGCTGCGGCGACGATGACCGAAGGCGGCGGTGGCAGTGGCTGAGGCTGAGGGGCTCCGCCAATGAGCGCAAGATCTGTCTGAGCTTCCTCCTCAGCCTCCGCGTAGCTATTGACGGTGTTCACGATGCTTTCGAAAGTGAGACATCCTGAAGCCTGTTGCCGCCTTAGCGTATGCCGGGGAAGCGTACCCTGGTCCAGTCCTTCCACAAAGTGATACATAGCATCATCATTGGGGTAATGAGCCAGATCGGCCCGTATACGGAGCCACTTACCAAGGTAATCGCGGGGGTTTTCGCCCTCTCTCTGATTGCAACGTGCCAGATCGAAGATGGTCACCACTCCGACGAACTTGGATCTCTGCTGTCCAGACGCATGGGCGAAGCCGACGGACTTGTAGCAATCTTCCACCGTTATATCCGGCACATGGGCGGTTTGGGTGGTCCTTGAGTTTTTCCGATCTTTGTCAGCAAACTCCAAAGAGAGATCCGACATCGATCCTCCCGTGAACATATCCTTCCCATAGGCAGTCCGTGCGGGTCTTGACGCTCCTCCGACTCCCAGGGAACTAGTGCCCGAGTCGGTTTCGCCGATGAAGAGGTGGATATCTCCGATAGGGACGATCGAGCATCGCGTAGGGTTCGTCTTCGCCGGGATCCAGACCTCGTCGGGACGGACGATTTGAACATTGCCATAGAAGAGAACATGACCAATGGCTACGGTTTCGCCGATTCCCGTGAAGATCTTGGACCTCGCCCGCTGTAGGGCTACGGTTACCTGAAGCGCCTATTGCCCCATGGTGGGCGCCAACTGTCATGGTATTGCCGACGAGTACGCCATGGAGGGGTCCTCATAATGTGTGTTTAGAGATGTGGGGTAAGGAGAACGGTTGACGGGTACGAGGTAACATAGCTTACCCAGGTTCAGATCCCACAACGGTGGTGGAATCCTACTCCTGCTATAAATAACTATAATGGCAATATGCCAAGTTATAGGGATCGGTTCGCTATGCGACGTGTATGTTAATTTGTGTCCTAAAGGCTCCCATAGGCCCGACTTATATATTCGCCAGGTCCTAGGGTTACAGGGAAAGTCCTAGCCGGACAGGTTACAGAATTCTACACAGTATACAATCAGTCTAACGTGTCTTGCATTCCAAGGCTCCGTGTACGCCGGTGACTCCTCCGTAGCCTTCCTTTATCCGGCATGGGCCTCCCTTCTGGGTCTATCTAACTGGGCCGCCCAGCAGGCCATGGGCCATGCTACCAACTGTGGGCCACCTGGGTTATCCGGATAAGAGACATGCTATGAGTATACCCATATAGCATATCCCCAATAGATGACGCCATTAGGTTCAGGCATCTTCAGTAGAAGGTACGCGTAGTGTGGTAGTGCCAGGAACATTGTGAATGCCACATGCTCGAGAATGGCGTGGTATTGCAAGGTCCAGTCGACCACCTCGAAGTCAAGCCGCTCGCGCCTGAACTTCTTAGGGGTGACGAAGATGACATTGAGCCATATTTTTCCTAGGGGGTATACTCCTTTCCCTGGGACAATTCCATGGAAGGTTCTATCTGATGCTTCCAGGCTGCATAGCGAGATCCGTGTAGCTTCGAGTGTGCTGGCAAACATAAGGTTAATGTTGCTACCGTCGTTCATGAACACGCGGATCATCTCGAATCCACCGATATGTGCCTTGAGCACCAGGGCAGAGTGGCCTGGGCGAGGTATTTGGTAGGGGTGATTTGAGCGGTCGAATGTGATGCATGATTCTGAGATGCTGAGCTACTCAGGTATGGCTGGTGGAGAGGTGACGACCAGGTTTATCTGGCAGCTAATCGTCTTCTGGATCCTATTGGATGGATGTCCCTTTTTTATCATCATGGCTCCCAGCGATCGTGGGTATGACTCTACCCCATTGTTCTAGGTCGACGCAGCCGTAGGTTACACGGGTCCTCCGGGTGGTGGTGGTGGGGAACCATATGCGACATTTCAAGGGGCGGAGCCAAACCCCTGGTTTACTATGTCGTGCCGCAGTTGGGTGTATCCCTCGTGGAGCTTCTGGAACTCCATGTAGTCCTTGAGTAGGAGGCTGGCTTTCTTCTTACCATTGTGCTTGTCGATGTAGAAGTGGATGGTGTAGGGACCCAAAAACTTATCGAATGCGGATGGATCATTATCCCGAGTGCGGCGTTGCCACGACTGTGCAGGTTTCCCGCTATTGCGATAGATGCTGCTGCGGTAGTCGCTGCTGCGTTTCCCATTATCACGGCGGTCGACATAGCTAGCCGTAACGATATCGACCTCTTCGTGATTGTCGTAGACGCGCTCTCTTCTTTTTCCTCAGCGGTCCAACGATTGGCGATGTCCATCAGATGATCGATAGTTTTGGGCTTGATCCTGCCCAGCTCCTCTCTAAGTTTGCGGCACCTCATGCCGCTATTAAAGGCCTCGATTTGCCTCCCCTCTGATATGTCCTCAGCAGAGTTCTTGATGACAGACCAACGCTATACATAGGAGCGGATCGATTCGTTGGAGCGTTGGTAGTAGGCGCGCAGCTCCTCGATGGAGGCTGGCCTTTTGCAGGTGCCTTTGAAGTTGCGGATGAAGCTGTAGACCAGCTCCTCCCAACTGTGGATGGACCCAGAGGGTAGGTTGTTGAGCCAGGCTCTAGTTGCGCCCTTCAGCTGTAGCTGAAGGCATTACATGGCTGTATTCCTGCTTCCACCATGTAGTTTGACCGATGAGATATGGTCATCTAGCCAAATCTTCGGCTCCTGTAGGCTATCGAACTTGGGGTTGTCCGATGCGATCTTGAAGCCCTTGGGCATTCGAGTCTGCCATATGGCTCTGCTGAAGCATTTGGCGCCACAGAGCTTCGTGTCTTCATCCTCTGATTTCGTGGAGCACACACGTTTTGCACGTGATTTGTCGATCTTGCGCCGCATGAGCTCATCACGAGCATCGTAGTTACGTCTCCTTCACCGCGGGCTGGGGCATCGCCATGATAGGTCATGACCATCCTTATCGGATGAGGGTGTGCGGCTCTTCATGAACCTCACCACAGTATTTTTCTTAGGCTCTAGGGCCATTTGTCCGATTAGCACGGCTCCCACGAGCACAAGGCCCGCAATCGCAGATTTATGGATTGCGTGTCTGGGATCCCCGACCGGTGGCGGGTTTGATGCCAGGTACATGGTGGCTACCATGACTGCGGCCTGGTGTTTTGGGCATTATGTTGCCCTATGAGTCCATCGACATGAAGGACAGATCGAGTGCCTTGGTGGCCTCGCGTCTGCTGGAAGGGTCCATGCACTCCAGCCGAAAACGGCTTTTGTGGCCGATGTGGCCATCATAGCCTTTGGAGGAGGATCCGCCGGATGAGGAGAGCGCATCTCGTCGCATGCTTGACTTGCCGGCTGCTCTCCTGCGTTGCTCAAGCTCTCTATTCTGCTCGACCTATCGATTACGCTCCTTTATGAGAAGCCAGTGATATCCCATCAACATGTCGCGAGAGGGGTCGAGTGGCAGAGGGTTGGTGCCTCGCACTACCTCCCGAACTCTTTCCCATTGAGCCTCATTGAGGATGATCTGCTGATGAGCATGATTGCCACCATTGGCGGCTTTAGATGGCTCGTTCCCATTGGGATTGGGCGGTGGTGGGCCATTGGTTCCATTCATGGCGTTAGTAGCATGCGGATCGGGGGCAGCCGGTGGATTGGCCCCATTGTCAGCATGACCGTAGACGATGGCCGCGAACATGTAGCGCTGGGGGATATCGTTACTCCAACAGCTCTCAGATCCAGAACCATAGGTTCCTTCCTCCATAGGAGGGTTGCAGAGATCGGAGCTGCAGCTGCTGCTATCATCCGAATCGTATGCCAGCGAGGGTGCGCTTAAGACAATGATTGGCGGTACCCAAGGAGTGGGTACGACTGCCGGAGGTAGTACTTGCTCAAAGAGGCGAAGGGTACCAACCTTGCCTACCTGGAAGCATAGACTCCCAAGAATCATGTCGACTCTGTCTCCCACAGAATCAAAATCTTGACAAGTCGCTGGCAATTGGATGATGAAGTTGATGGTGCCGAAGAGGAGGTGGTTCTCCATCGCAGAGGAGTCGAAGATCACAGTGGGTTGAGCCATCGCAACTGCACGATCAGCATCCCTAGTTCCCACAGATAGTGCCAATTGACGAGGGTTCGAC
Source organism: Avena longiglumis (assembly GCA_030063025.1). Classification (NCBI taxonomy): domain Eukaryota; kingdom Viridiplantae; phylum Streptophyta; class Magnoliopsida; order Poales; family Poaceae; genus Avena; species Avena longiglumis. Next base: position 303,046,132 of record CP125978.1, read on the forward strand.
TCGTCAATTCCCATTGTTATAGACATGGGTTTTGGAGAAGGGGGGACGCTGGAGATCGCAGAACGTCTAATAGACTTGCAACATGGGGACACAAGGTTTACCCAGGTTCAGGCTCCCAGAGGGAAAACCCTACTCCTAGAGGGAAGGTTATAGGGGTGCGCAGATGAGATCTGGCGATTTGTGTGCTAGGTTATGAGGTGTGATCCTCCTCGTTGTGCCCTCCTAGCCTTTATGTGGGGAGGCCAGGTCTCAGGGTAGGTCGAGTCAGTTAGAGATTAGGCTTTTACCCTTTTAATTTCTATCTATAGTTGGCCGTGTTCTTCAAGGATCCGTGTCCTTCATGGGCATGGGTCACCCGAATCCTTCCTGGGCTTCGTCATCAGGAGTGGATAACTGTATGGGCTTTCGCTAGGCCGAACCGGGTAGACTAACATAAGGCACCCGTAGGGCATACCCATGTCACTATGAGAATAGAGAAGATAATGGAGGTGAACTTATAGTGACGAAAAAGTCAAAGGCCCCCTTCAAGAATCCTTTCTACAAAAAGAATGACACCAACAAGAAGTCAGCTGACATTTCACTGATAGAACATGAAGAATTCTCATCCGATGATGAAGTTCAGGAAGAAGAAGAAACATCAATTGGTTTGGCTTCCATCTCCACCACCTCCACATCCTTGTTCTCAATCTTCGACTCTCCAAATGAGAATATCTCCAAAAAGAACATCACTTGCCTTATGGCAAGAGGATCGCAGGTATCATCATCTTCTCTCTCCACCTCCATGATCAATGATGGATTGGATGATTATATGACTCTTGAGGTGAAGGAGGAATTAGTTGCTTTCGATTATTTTATGACTAATTTGTAAGGGGAGGACAAGAATCATTTTGTGAATCTCTTGAATCAACTCTCTCATACACAAGAGCTTCTTGATGAGAGATGCAAACTTGGGAGAGAGCACATTCTTGAGATGGATGCTCTAACTAATTATCTAGAAGAAGAGCAAGAGACTAGGGTGTCTCTTGAAGAAAAACTTGAAGGCCTCGATGAGGCAAATGATCGAATCATCAATAAACTCATTAAAAAACGTGATCATGCCTTTGTTAAGTATAAAAAGGCTAAAAAAGATAAGATTGAGTTTGATGTTGTTCATGAAAAACTTGTAGAGGACTTTAGGAAGCTTGACAAGGATCACAGGGCCTTGTAAAGTGAACTCTTGACTCCCACAAAGTATCGTGAAAAACTTCGAACTCAATTGACTAATATTTGCCTCACCTAGTATTTTTAGTCCTTCTAGTAATACAAACATCCTTGGAGAAAATGCTAGGTTGAAGGGGGAGCTTGCAAAGGCTACCTTCCCAGAAGGAAACAAGTCCATTAATGACCTCTTGAGCAAGAAAAGTTCAAGTAATGAGAAAGGAGGAATTGGCTTTGTGTCCAAGGCCAAGAAGAAGAACAATAAGAAGAAGGCCAAACCCACACAAGCAAAAGAAAAAAACATTGTGCGTAGTACTACTAGAAGTGGAAAAACTATGCCACAAGATGACTTTGCGGGAATTGCTAACCATCACTATGTTCTAATGCATGAGTATTATGGTGATGCTTATGCACAATATGTTGGCCCATTTGATGGTTATATTGGTTGGTCTCTTTGGGTTCCCATGACCCTCGTCACTAACAAAAGAGGACCCATTAAAAAATGGGTACCTTAAAAATAGTTTGATATCTTGTAGAACTATGCTTTCGGCTTGTCAAAGTGGGTGCTTGATAGTGGACGCATAAGTCATATGACCGAAAGCAAGGCGATAATGATAGAGATAAGGCCAAATCATGATCAAATAACTGTCACATATGCCGATAAGTCAAGGTCTCGGATAATAGGTCTCAGAAAAGTTGGGGTTGCACATGATACTACTCTCGTGGATGTCATGCTTCTTGAGACCCTTGGATATAATTTACTTTCAGTCCGTTCTCTTGGAAAGATGGCCTTTGCCATATTTATTGATAATGATATTGTGGTTCTCTTGTGAAGAAAGACTCTAAAGGTTGCTTTTGTTGGGTATGTCCAAAATGACTTGCATGTGGTGGAATTTTTCGGGAAAACCACTACAAGTGCGGTGTGCCTATTTAGAAAGGCCGATTTGGGTTGGCTATGGCATCCCCGTCTAGCCCATGTCAATATGAGAACTTTGCAAAGTCTCCACAAGGGTGGCCATATTGTTGGACTAAAGAAAATGTTTGCTTTTCCAAAGATCATGTATGCAGGTCTTGTGTTAATGGAAAGATGCATTATTCTCCCCACAAACCCAAGAATATCATAAATTCCAAGAGGATCTTGGAGCTCCTTCACGAGGATCTCTTTGGTCCTCCATATCACGCGAGTCTTGGTGGGAAAAATATTTTTTGGTGATTGTTGATGACTACTCAAGATATACATGGGTATACTTATGCAAGTTGAAGAGTGAGATCTGATGACTGCAAGTGCATAGATCAATTGTAGCTAGTTTCGAAGTAAAGATATCAAACACCCATAGAGCTATTGGTAAAGGTCTTTATGCCCCTCGTCACTATCTACCAAACGATACTTGTAAGTTGCCTTTGATCTCAAGTAAAGAGTGTTTGAAAGGTTTTTGGTTGTTTGCAGAAATGTAATTAAAACGATTAAAAGAAATAAAGTAACAAGTTCATATAAAAGTATGGTGGAACGCAATAGGGCTAAAACGTTCCTGGGGATGTAGGATAATCCTCTAGAATGTGTGTTGTCATTATTAATAATTAAAGATAATATACTTCTTGTGCCATGAGATGTGTGGAGAGAGCTCCATAATAAGATGTTCACTACAAGGCTCGTAGGAAGCCACTTTGTTGAGTCAAGTGCGAGGTCACCTCTAAATAACCATTGCAATGCCTGAGAGCAGTCACTCATACAGATCACCGCAATTAAGGGTTTGTCCATGGATATCGTAATTAGCTTAGGGAGTCCCTCTTTATTCCTCATTTGACCGTGTAGTTCACGAGCCGACGCCAATCTAACATGGGACTATTCCGGCTATGATCCCAAAGCACGTCCAAAGGATTTCTCCCTCCCTTTAGTCCCGAAGGCAAATGGTATGTGGTCGAATTTCACATACCATCTACAGAGAGAGATCAAACACAAATCATAAATCTATCATATACTAGCAAGTCATACGGAGACAAGAATATATCATCTTTATTGCAACTTCCTAATAGTTCTAGGGTTTATCCATTTCCCCAAGAACAAAGGAACTACTTACACATGGAGGCAATCAACAACATCATCATAATCAAATGGATGGATGAATGTAATGAAACAGATCTAGTGAAAACCACAATTGAATATGGAATTACAACAAGATCTAATGGACGAAGGATGAGAGTAATGGTGGTGATTTAGATGTAGTGGTTTATGATGAAGGGGATTATGCGTTGTCCTCCAATGATCTGTGGATCAACAGTTATTTCTCCCCATCCAAGTTCCTCCTTCAGCAGGGATCTGGTTTTTCGTGGTTTCTAGTGGCTGTGAACGTCGGATCCCCCTGTCGTCTTTGCCAGGATAAAGTATTTGACGAGGCGGACCTAGTGACACATGGTACGGTCGGGAAGTACGGGTGGTCCCTTCCCGTACCGCTATTCGTTATGAGCACTGGTTGCCTCTCCTCGCTTGGTATTTTCCTAGGTACGAAGGTAATTCCTCAAAATGACTTTTATCACTTAAAAATATCATATTATATATGACAGCTTTAATTGATATGTTTATAATAGCCTGAGTGATTTGGGATCCTATTGAAATGAATACAAAAGGTGCATGCAAACGCAGTGAAATACAAAGATCCTACTCTATTTATGCGAAAACAAAAGGTAAAAATGCTTAAATTTTTGGACTCATAAACTCCCCCAATCTAGGTTCTTGCTCGTCCCCAAGCAAGATTGTGGCTTATGGATGATTTCATCATGTTCATGAGACACGAGTCATTACAATAAATGAGGCAAAAATTTGAAACATGAATACAACATCGGATGTAAAGAAACGTCGGGGGTATTACCATACCCTTACACATTACATGATTTAGAGGCTTCCACACCTTCTCTAGTATTAATGAGATCATAAAAAGCTTCTACTGATTTAACATATCATAGAATCATTGAGTTTAGAAATATTGAGTGCGTAGTTTAGTAATGAATATTAATGATCACTCTTTGAAAGGACATTTATTGTCTTAACATGTTTTGGTGTTAACAACTTGTAGATCATTTTACAGTGTGCTAATGTCTACATGATGATATACTGAAAAGTGAAAAGCCCATAACTCTATGGATATGTCCCTGCAACATTCTACAATTTTCATGGATTTCCAGACCGGAGTCTCTGGTGTGCAAACAACGGAGTCTCCGGAGTACTCCAGAGTTTCCCCAAAAGTCCCTGAAGGGGCCTCCATAATCATGCCTCGGACATTCTGTATGGGGGTCCGGAGATGGACCGGAGCCAGACAGGAATCTCCGGTGTGTACTCCCAGTCCGGTGTCTCCGGTGTAGAAACACCAGAGTCTCCGGTGTTCTACGGTCTGGAGTCTTTGAAGAATATCTGGAGGGGGTTTCTCCAAGATGGCTGGGACGTTCTATATGGTGGTCCAGAGATTGGCCGGAGATGGGCCGGAGTTTCCGGTGTGCAATTCGGAGTCTCTGGTGTGGGAGTTGGTCCAACGGTCTTAAAATGGTTTAGCTCAGTGGGCCTTTATATAGGAGACCTCATCCCCTTCCTCCAGCTGCTCAAGCCAGTCTAGAACACCCCCACCATTTGAGCCACCAAATCACCAAGATCTCTTCATCCAACCATCCAACGTCATTAATCTTTGGAGAATCGAAGGACGATGCCTTGATATATATCTTCACCAAGAGAGATCTTCATTTCCCCCTCATTCACTTGAGGCTCCCTTGCTCTAGTGTTTTATTGGAAACCCTAGCTCTTGATTTGGTTATTATAAGCTTGTCTTTGATTGTGTGATAGCTTGCTCGCACATGGGAGCCTCTAATTTAGTTGTGGATGTGTGCCTCGAACTTTTTGTAAAGGTACCGGCTTCCACATCGAAGGTTGTAGATATAGTGGAAGAGCTGAATCGAACCCTTTGGGGTGAGTTTCATCGGAGAACAAGGGAGGCCTCGCGTGGCGTTGGTGGTTTGAAACTACCCCTCTCCAATGGCAGACGTACTTCCCCTCAAAAGGAAGGAACTGTGGGAAACAAATCCTTGTGTCTCCGCGTGCTCCACTTTGGTTAATTCTATCATTTACCGCACTTTACTTATCTTGTTCTTGCTTAGTGTTTGTGATAGGTTGACATATAGGTAAATTCACCGTAGTTGCATAATCTAGAGAATTTACCTTTTGTGTCAAACCCTAACTTGAAAAGGAGTAAAATTTGAAGTAGCACTTATTTACCCCCAACTCTAGGTGCCCATACGATCCTTTCAATCTTCTTTTCCTCTTGATTTTTTTGTTTATAACTTCTTTTGAAGTTTTTATAATCATGTGTAAATATCTTTTCCCCTCTCTTTTATTTTTATTTTCATACAACTATTTGATCATGCTCACTACTTTGATGGCTACAAGGGAAAAATCTTAATTATAATATGCTACCAGAATTTTTCCTTCTTATAACATAATCAATACTTTTATTGGTGTGGAAGTTCCTAAAAATCATGAAAGTTGTACAAGTATCATAACACTCAACCTAGTTCAATCATATAATATAATAATCATGACTCATAACATCCTTCAAATATCATAAAGTCTCGAAACTCAACGGATATAAATCTACTGTCGAACAAGGGGAACTTGAAGTTCATGCAGCTAATGAAAACCTTAGAATTATAGTCTAGATGCATGCGAAAAGGTAAACATTCTAAAAACTATAAGATAGATTACAAGGCTCTCACAGATCCCTAAGCTTGGAATCAAACTGGGTGGATCAAATAATCCCTTGTGTGTGCTTACTCCTTCTTGGGAGTGAAGAAATCATCTTATCCTTCTTCTTCATCCGCCTTGAGACTGCAGGCATGAGCAATACATGCAAATCGGGTGGACATCTCCATAATTCCAGCATGCAGCTCAGTAATTATCTTGCTTAGAGTCTTCCTATCATCAGCCATCTCCATGATAATTTTGGTTAGGAGTTGTACTCTACCATCAATGTCATCGACCTTCCTTTCTAGGTCTTTTCCCATCATCCAGTAAGAGTCAACTCCTTCACCAATAGTTTCAACACAAGCTTTTGAAATTTTCTCAAGGCTTTCGATCTTTTCTCGAATCTCATCGTGTTTTCATTCTTTCCAAAAAGAAGATCTAGGAGGAGATTTTAGAGCAGATCTACTCAAATTTTACATGTAAGGGTTTGGTGGAGATTCTTCCTTGGTCTTCCTTTGCTCCACATGTCTAAGCTTCTCCAGTTTTTGTGGGAACACGTCTTCCCAGTTGGGAGTGGAACGACTTGTGGCGGCTCGCGGAATGAGGAGGGTGAAGTGTCTCCCTTGGATCCCTTCTTTTTGGCTTGGACTTCAGAGGCATCCTCCTTCTTGGTCCAGACCCGCTTGAAATGAAAAGGCTGCATAGCCTTCGAATGATCAAGTGAGATCTGAGATTTCATTGCAAGAGTGGAGAGAGGCGGCTGAAGATCTGAGATTTGATCAACGAAAGTCAAACTATAAATAAAAATAAGGAAGGAGATCATCAGGGCTGATAAAAGAGGGTGCATAGTCGGTAACGGGGTCGGTACGGGTGGGCCCCATCTGTACCATGTGCTCGTACTGGTAACTTACCGCCTACTCTTTTCTATTATTTAACACACAAAGAACAAACAAAACAGAGGACAAAAATAGTGTCGATAACGACCTGTGGCATGGGCGCACATTCCCGTATGGCCCGGTCGTACCGATAAAGAGAAAAATGCTCAGAGGGTATCGTGCTGATAACGACCAGTGGTATGGGCGGGGATGCCCGTACTGCCCGCCCATACAGTGTCATAAACCAGTCAAGTAAGATCAGAAAAATGAAAGAAAACCAAACAAAAAGGAGAAACAAGTTAAACAGGTATAAAAACCAGGAAAATTTTATGAACCTGTGATTTTGTTATCATGTTCCGTTAAGCTCTTCCGGAGATATCAAAGTATCTAGCTTGGTGGCGTTAATCTCCCCAACTCTATAGTCTTTCAACATTTTCCCATTGATGACTCATGATGAAGAACAAGGTGTGGTGTTTTTTAATCTCACCACTCCCGAAGGGCATGCCTCTTCGACCTCATATGGTCCTTTCCATTTAGACTTCAACTTCCCTGAAAAAATCTTAAGCCGAGAGTTATAGAGCAAAACGTTATCTCCCGATTTAAATTCCTTATCTAATATTTTTTATCATGACATTTCTTCACTTTCTCCTTAAATATCCTAGAATTTTCATTGGCCTCATTCGCGAGTTCATCTAAAGGATGCATATCTAAGTGTCGTTTTTTCCCAGCTGTTTTAAAATCAAAGTTTATAGTTTTAATGGCGTACCTAGCCTTATGCTCAAGTTCTAATGGAAGATGACAAGTTTTGCCATAGACCATCTTGTATGGAGTCATTCCGGTAGGATTCTTGAAATCTGGACGGTATGCCCATAGTGCATCGTTAAGCTTAAAAGCCCAATCCTTTCATGACCTATTCACAATTTTCTGAAGTATGACCTTGATCTCCTGGTTAGAAAATTCTACTTGCCCACTAGTTTGAGGGTGATAGGGTGAGGCTACTCGATGGTCCACCCCATATTTCGGAAATACCTTGTTAAAAGTTCCCTTCATAAAATGAGTTCCGCCATCAGTAATCAACAACCTGGGTACTCCAAACCTAGGTAAGATGATATCCTTGATCATCTTAATGGAAGTAGAAGTAGGTATAGCTTCCAACCATTTAGTAACATAATCTACAAGAACAAGAATATGAGTATAACCATTAGATGGGACAAATGGTCCCATAAAGTCCATTCTGCAAACATCAAATGGTTGTATTACTAAATTAAATTCATATTCATTTGTTGTGTTTTACCAATATTACTCATTCATTGGCAAGCATCACAATTACTAACATATTTATGAGAGTATTTAACTAATGTAGGCCAATAAAAAACCGACTACAAGACTTGAGCTATAGTACGGTTACCAGCGTGATGTCCTCCATAAGGGCTATCATGACAAAATTTAAGAATAGCTTTTATCTCATTCTTAGGTACACACTTCTTAATCATTCCATCCAAACCATGTCTATATAAGTAAGGATCGTCCCAGAAGTAATGTTTTAAATCATTAAAAAAATTCTTGTTTCGACTGTAATCCATTCCCTTTGGTAGAAACTTTCCTCCAAGGAAATTAGCATAATCGGCGAACCAAGGATCGCGGGGTTCTACAACTACAAGATATTCCCCTGGCAAAGATTCATTAACAGGGACGAGATCTTCCATAATTCCTTCCATTCGTGATAAATGGTCAGCAATAGGATTATATTTTCCTCCTATCCACTATTTGCAAGTCATATTCTTGTAGAAGCAAGACCAATTTAATTAATCCGGGCTTAGCGTCTTTTTTTAGCTAGAAGGTTTCTCAAAGCTTAATGATCAGTATGAACTATTACTTTTGAATTGATAATACAATGTCCAAATTTATCGTTAGCAAAAAAATGGCTAAAAATTCCTTTTCAGTTGCTGCATAATTCTTCTGATCTTCATTAAAAATTTGACTAGCATACTGGATGACATTAAGATTTAACCCATCTCGTTGTACTAAAACAGCCCCAACAGCATAGTCACTAGAATCACACATGATTTCAAATGGTTCATTCCAATTCGGTGGTTGAATAACTGGTACAGAAATCAGTGCGTTCTTTAATTGATCAAAATAATCATTGCAATCTCTATCAAAAGTAAAAAGGGTGTCTTTATCTAGTAGACGAGTTAAAGGCGCACCTAATTTAGCAAAATCTTTCATCAAGCGTTCATAAAAACCATCATGACCAAGAAATTTCTTTACCCCCTTTATATCTTGTGGTATTGGAAGTTTTTCTAAAGTGACGAAATTTGATTTATCTATCTCAATATTCTTCTCAGAAACTTTATGCCCAAAAACTATGCCTTCCCTTACCATGAAGCGATAACGCTCCAAATTGAGAGCCATCTTTGTTTGCCTGCATCGCTGCAAAAATCTATTAAGAATATAGAGGCATTGCTCAAAGGTAGTGTCATAAACAACAAAGTTGTCCATAAGAACCTCCATGGAACTTTCTACAAAACTATCAAATATTTTCAAAACACACTCTTGAAAAGTAGCAGCTGCATTGCATAAACCAATATAAATAAGTCGATAAGCATAGTTTCCATACAAACAAGTAAAAGTGGTGTTTTCTTGGTCTTCAGGCTGAATAGCTATTTGGGAATATCCAGAATATCCATCAAGGAAACAGAAATATAAATTTGCAGACATTCTTTCCATAATATCATTAATGAGGGGGAAATTGCGAATATTTTTTTTGGTTTCCTTGTTTAGCTTCCTAAAATCAATACACATCCTATAACCTGCTATGGTTCCAGTAGGTATTAATTCATCTTTATTATTGTTAATTATGGTTATACATCCTTCCCTAGGTATGCAATGAGTTGTACTTACCCATTTACTATCTTAAATTTGGTAGATGATACCACTGTCTAACATACGTATAACTTCTTTTATTTGTACTTCTTTCATTTTGGAATTTAATCTCTTTTGGTTGTTGACAAATGGTTTAGAATCTTCAATAACGGGTATCTTGTGCATCATTATGGAAGGGTATAATCCTTTAATGTCATTTAGATTATATCCAAAAGGTTCACGTTGTTTGCCTAGTACATCTAATAATTTTGTGTTCTCCCTGGGTGAGAGTTCGTCATTAATAATAACCGGGCATTTACCTTCCTTATCTAGGAATTCATACCTCAGTTTCACATCCCAAGATTTTGAAAATTGGAATAGGATTTTTTTTGTTTTACATGTCATTCATGAGCATTGCATTACACCTAGGCAAAAATTTGCAAGATTTCTAATTCAAATATTAAATAGAAACCTAAAAGGCCAATGCGCTACCTTATTCCCATAGGGAATTAAAGAGGGTTTATAAAACACATTATCACTAAGAAATAAATTATTGCTAAATACTACATTAATATGATCTACATGATTTTGTAAAATTTTAGAACAGATTTCAGGTCTTTTGGAGTTAGTATGAAAAAATTACAAGGAAAATGCTAAAACAGAAATAGGAAAAAGAAAAGAACAAAAAAACTATCTAAACTATCCTACCCTTCAGACCTACCCAGCCAAGCCCAGCTAGCCATGCCTAGCTACCGCCCACAAGCAACGCGCAGCACCTGCACCAGCCCAACTAGCACCCCTCGTCGCTCCCCTTCTCTATCGCATGCAGCGTAGAGGGTAGCAGCAGCCGTGGCCAACTATTGGCCCAACTCCTCCGCCATAGCCTGCTTCCTCTCCGCTCTATCCCGCTGATAGCTAGGGCCCACACCGTCGTCTTCCATCTCGAGCCAGAGCCCGAGACGAACTCGAATTCATCTCGTGCCCGAATAAAAATCCATGAATTCCACTCGTTTTATTCCGATCCGTGCCCTCTCTCGCACACCATCGCCGTCATAAAATTCCCCGCATCCACCCCCTCTCGATTTTCCCTTTTCCCTAACCCTAGCCACCTCCACGGAACACATCCGATCCTGCCACCGGTCGCTGCCATTGAAGCTTAGTTCGAGCTCCTAACCAAGGGTTCTGACGTCCCCGTGTCCCACTCTTCCCCATCCTCAACCTCATCTCCTCATGCAATTTACCCCTTGCGCAGATCGCCGGAGCACACTAGATTTCTTGCCGGAGCTACGCCATCATCTTCCCCCTCCATCGATGAGCACCATAACCGTGATCTCCGATGAGCACCATAACCGCCTCCACTGTCGATGTTTGAGCGCCACCCTTGTTGATTGACTACCATCGCTGCCATTGACCGCCACTGTCGCCTGGATTAAGAGCGACCGTCTGATCCAACTTCAGTGACCCGGATTAGATCCCCCATTTAACTGGTATTGGCGAGTCAGGCTTCGCCGTGTGGCGTCTAGGCAACATATTCGGTCAGCGCCACATCTCTGCTCCCTCATCGCCCAGGTCAGCATCCACGTCACCATAGCCAAACGCTAGTCAACAACTATTTAATAACTGATTATGGAAATTGAATTAATTAGCACAAATTGATTTATTCTTGTAAAAATCATAATAAAAGATCTGTACATCCAAAAATAGCATATAATACACCAATGGATTGACAAAATATGTAGAATATTATTGTGCTATTAAATCTGACTGGTATGGTATATATTTATTGTAATAATTTAAATAGTTTAATGGAAAATTTAGACATAATAAATCATACTAAATTATATGTATATCAGAAAAATACAAATAAAGTTTCTATGGATTATTAATTTCATATACGGACATTATATTTCTGTTAGATCTAACTTTTGCATTGTAGAATTATTGTAGTGATTTAATTAGTGTTAATGGACGTTTATACTATTAAATTCATAGTAAATAATTTATAGGTCTAAAAAATATTTATAATATGTATCTGGATTCACAATTTCGTATAGATATCATATATGGTCTTATATATAATTTTTACAAAGTAAATATTTTACATGATTTATACTCTACTATATAGCAATTAAATCATAGAAAAAGATCCACAACTCCGATTAAGGTGAATAAAATTTCTACCGGTTTTTATTAATGTCCCCTATCCAGTACACCCAATACCCAAATTTAATACTATAGTTAGTACAGAAGTTGCAACAGAACTATTAAAACCTCTTTATTGATATTAAATACTCTATTGCATTAAATAATTTACTTCATGCATCATATGATCTAGTAATGTTCAGAGAACTAAATATAATAATTGTGACATATTAAATCGTCATGCATGCATTTGTTTATCTTTGCTTTATTGTATTATGCATAATTGTTATGTTTTGAATGGTGTGTTTATTGTGCACTTATTTTAATCGATGGACTGCGAGGAGTGCAACGTTTGAGATTGTGACGAGTGCGATATTCTATATTGTGAGGATTATTTGAACGACTACATCTTCTACAACAAAGACAAGTACTCATAAATGTCCTACTATTTTTCTTATGCATGTAGTATTATTTTCAGTAGTGATGCATGTGTAGGTGTTTTTACTACTATGCTATGCTATGACACTCATGCATGATTGCCATACTTCCATGACTTGATTTCCTTTGAGACATCATATTGTAGTTGCTTAGCCATGTTTATTAGATACACAAAATTGAATTCATGATTGATTATGTTATGGAAAGTTATGTTTTGTCATTAAGAAAACAACTGGAATTTAATGAATCTCCTGGGTGTGAGGGATTGATGTTTTTGGATGGTTTATTGCGGAAATCACACATAGGCTTCAGAGATTGGACATGTTTCTTGTGTATTAGCTTCCAGTACAGCCGCATGTCATTATTTGTTTGGACTAAGTAGGTTCTGGAAACCTAACCTGATGTGACTAGCAGATGTAGGTTGGTATGGGTCTGTCCTGAGGGCTCAGGGTTTTGCTTCTAAAAGGGTACATCTTGGTTTTCTCCCTACCATGGCATAAAATGCGTGTAATGGTAAGATCGGGTTGACTGGGTCGTGCGGGAAAAGTGTACAACCCCTACACGGTGTCTAAACTAAGTACTTAGTTGTGTCCCCAGTTATGGATATCTATGAGCAACTGGTCCTGGAACTGTTTGGAAGATCTCACTCATCCCAATTTCTTAGTTACTAAAAAACTTGATGGGTGAACATGGGTTTAGGAGCATACGAAGCTGGACTGTCTTTTTTCTATATGGGTTTATGCTGGTATGTCCTTAGAAGAGATGTTTTGAAGAAAGAAAAGTATTTTGAAAATAGGGAAAAATTATATTGCTTTAGCAAATGAGCCTGAACTCCACCTAGCCAAATATGAATGTAGTTGCTAGATCCTCTGTACTCATTAGTTATACTTGCCAATACATTTAAAGTATTAACCATTTGTGGCTGTAACGTTTCATGTTGCAGGTTGTTCCGTTTCTGAGTGATCGTTCATAGGTCGCGAGACTCCACTCAACAATTGTTTGCCTCTGGCACATTTGAAGGATGGAGATCTACCTTGTATTCGATTTCCGCTGTGTACTTGAATATATAATGTAAATTATGGATCATATTCATTATATTTATGATGCACAGTTATGTTAGATATCATTTTGTACTATGTGTGCTAATGAACAGATCCAAGAATTAGCACTATACACATGAACTCGGCCTTATCAGGCGAGGGTGTTACACCGAGGTTCGGATGAAGAGGCTTCAAAATGACAGGTGGGGGGTCCTCGTCCCCTTTTTTCCGGTTCTTCAAATTCATTCATGAGGCGAGTTTCCACCTTGGGTGTAGTATTGTGGATCTCATCCAAATCCTCCTTTGCAGAGTCGCTTGGAAACGAATCATTGGTTGTCAAACTTCTCTCAATTCATATTGTGGAGTTTAAAAATAAATTGGTGCCAATTCTTCAATAGTCCTCTCTTCTTTAATTTCAACTTTCTTCTCATAAGGCAAGTTGGTGAATTGTTTATAATTTATTTCTATACCTTCTTCACCAACCAGCAAAGACAAAGTCTGTTTCTTGTTGTCAATATTAATGCTCATATAGTTGTAAAAAAGACTACCAAAAATAACGGGGCAGAAAGAGTTCAAAGGTATTTTAATAACGTAAAAATCAACTTGGTATACAAAAGCTCCCACATAAATATAGACATTATGAAGTATTTCGTGAGTGAGATGCTTAGTACTACTAGTAAACGTGTACGTGCCACACATGTGTAATCGTATGAATTTATTTGCCATCCTTTCCATCGGCCTTCTCGGTTTTTTTAACACCGATGTTCGTCAACAATTAATATAAATATCGCAGAAACATATTTAGACATAGAAAATTTACAAATTACACATACTCAATAAGATCCTTAATTTTCTCTTTTCCCATTAAGTAAAAAAATCAAACAAGCCATAATCATTTCTGACGGAATGACATAGTAAACCTTGCAGCCATAATCATTTCCTAGTATACATTGCAGCTTATTATGTAGTTGTGCAGGGGATATCTAGCAGGTTAATATTTAATCAGAAAAGCTACGGGCATCAAGGTACAGATGCGCATCTCACAAGGAACGACACATGAATATTTATCCATGTGCCTCATATCATATAGCTTTAATGTAGAAGAGTGTCCAAACCTTGAAAATAAGTCTGGGTCCAAATTCATGAGGCTGACCTTTTCATCATCTGACTTCTCTCTCTGTGTCTGAGTGTCCTGAATCGCGCACACACTTGGACACTGGAGTTGCACATCATGACATTCAAATTGGTGTGAAATATGGGTAGAGAAAACCGATGGTGAATCTGGGTGAGCATACAAATGGTGCCATCTATCAGAGTAACAGAAATAGCACTTTCGGAACACAAAGGCATTCCCAACTGGCTATTTTCTTCAATCTTTTCCTTTCATGTGACATTCCCAGTCTGACGCACCCCTCCCTGATCTATTCGTATCAAGTTGGACTAAGAACCAAGTACCTCATGATAATCTGCAGCATTCTCTTAACACCCAACCGACTATTCTGTTTATTGGATTCACTTTTTTTATTACAAGTCAATTCTCAACAAATACAGAAAATTACAATAAAAAATATAGACCTGGACAACATAAATACCAGGTGATTCTGCAAGGAAGGATACAAAAGAAGTACCAACATATATACTTAAAGAGCATGTACTTGGTTGGTAAATCATAAATTGAGAAGTAGTAATAATATGGTAGTAAATAATGTAGTTCAGTATGCACCCCTACAAGCAGTCTATTTTGACTGATATTTGAATATTCAAATTGCTTTAATGACAGGGACAAAAATGCTGAACACAAATTTGTGCAAGCACATAAAGAGAGTTCTAGGGAAGTTCTCATAATAAAATGCAGTCTCTTTGAAATAAAAATTCCCAAAGGACATGAAAGTTTCAGGAACCAAACAATGACAATACAATAAAAAACAAAGTCTACATGGAGAAAAGCATTTAATAGGTGCACCATGTCTGAAGAAGTAAAAAATAAATTTGGGACAAATGTCAGATGTAGTGTGTAGGGTTGCATAAACAATTACCTTAGAATTTGAACCAAGAAAAAAGTAAACTTGGGACCAATGTCACCAAACACGCACATACCAGCGTATGAAAGCTATTAAGTGAAGCAATTAATAAAGAAAATCTATAAAAGCCAATGAGCCACATATACAAACACATATGTTCCTAATTATTATTTTTCATTTACATTTTATTGATGGAACAATACGACAACGAACAAGTCTAAAAAAAATGAAACCAAGTAGGCAAGTATCAGCTCCATTCTCAAATTAAATAAAAATGTACTGTCGTGGTGGTGGCATGGCAGATGCCATGGGTAGGCTAAAGTATGGGGCCAATGGATGCTAGAGGGATCTGGGGAGGGAAGATGTAGTGATTTCTACACTCAAATGACTAACATGAAGATCTTTATTTCTCCTCTTAAGGACTACAAGTGCTCCTTGAGCTGTATCCATGAAGAAGAGAGCTACTACACGAGCCTTACGGCGTAGAATGAATCGATCCCCCTCTCAGGAGCCAGCGTCCCCCCTTGTAAAGAGGTGCCTTGGTTCTTTCTAGGGCTAACGTGGCAGGCATATCCTTGGAATATGCTTGTCCCAATATGGTAACTCGGCGGCTTCCTTTCCGTGTCCCCCTTCTATTGGCGGCAATGTTCCAGAGAGCTTCACATGCGCGCCTCGGGCTCCCTGACTGTCACCTCCGTGACCTTCTTCTGCCCTTCTGTTGCTCTGCTCCTTGTCCTTTGTGCTTGGCTTTGTCTAGATTCCTCCTAGCCATTGACTAGAGTTTGACTATAGGCACTTCCTTCTCCTGGAAGCTTCGTGTTACTCGGCCTTGTATCGTATAACTCGGCTCGGCCTTCACCTGCATTCAAGTTAGCCAGACTCATTCGGCCAACTCAACTCATATGTCGGTCGGATAAGGTGTTACTCATTCTATACTTGCCATGGCCTTGCTTATCTCGGCCGACTCTTATATGACCTGGCCGATACAAACAATAACTCGGCTCATGACAAGGGAGGTTCCTTTCGTCTTTCCCCTGTCTTGACCCTATCCGGGGTCACCTCCCCAACATTAGTCCCCGAAGCTGGTGTGGTCCTGCCTGAAAGCTTGGCCGGTCCACATCAGTTTCCCAACATACTTCTCTCCTTCTTTTCGAGCTACTTCTTTCTGTTCGAGGTTTCCGTGCAGCTTCCTGAGCACGCCTCGTCCTATGTGTACCACTCATCATTATTCTTCTAGTTTTTTGTTCCTCTACAGTGCCCACTGACAAGCTACAGTGATTACTGCGCCCGTCGCGTCGGCACAGTGAAGCCTCGAGTACCGCATCGGTCAGGAGGCCCGATCCCCTCCTGCGCCGTGTGGTCTTCGGTGTGGCTCCAATAGTAGCGAACGATGCCGCCACACGCGTGATTTACACGATTATCGTGCGCACCCATGATCCCACTACCGTCATGACTACGCGGTTAGAAGGAGGGGAAAAGGACCAGACGGTTTTACTTTCCCCCTTCGTTTGCCATTCTTATTCCTTCTCGCGCTCGTGCCTCTGTTCGTGTGCTGGCGGCTGCGCCATTGTCGATCTCCTCGACGGTGACGCTGCAGTTCTTCTACTCCGACGACCTCACCGATGTGCCCTTCTTCACCGCCTCTGCGGGTGAGTTATTCTACATCACCACCGCTAGATTTCCGCCCTAGGCTATCCCTCGGTTTCCTAGATTCCTTGGGGTGGTTCTTCTTTGTCGCGCCGCCACGCTCGTTAGAATAACGACAAGGCCCTGCGCTTCTAGGCCTCCCTCCGCCACTAGTTTCTCCTCCGTTGATTCCTCCGGCGAGGCCATGTCTAGTTCTGCCAGCGGAGCTCTCGTCGAGGAGGATGATTTCGCATCCGGTCCAGAACGATGTTCTTGGTAGGGTTCCACTGTTGTCATGGTGGTGGCATGGCAGATGCCATGGGTAGGCTAAAGTATGGGGCCAATGGATGCTAGAGGGATCTGGGGAGGGAAGATGCAGTTGATTCTACACACAGAAAACAAAGGCAAAGATCTTTATTTCTCCTTCCTTGGGCTACAAGTGCTCCTTGAGCTGTATTCAAGGAGAAAGGAAGAACTTTACCAGCCTAACGGTACTAAATGAGCTGATGCCCTCCTCAGGGTCCAAGCCTCCCCTTATAAAGGAGAGCCTTGGGTTCCTTTAGGGCTGACGGGGCAAGCATATTCGAGGAATATGATTGTCCCCAATATAGTAGTTCGGCGGCCTACTTTCCCTGTCGCCCTTCTAATGACGGCAAGGCTCCAGAGGGCCCTTCCTGCGTGCCTCGGGCTTCAGGACTGTCACCTCCGTGACCTCCTTCTGTCCCTCGGTCACTCTGCTCCTTTGTCCCTTGTGCTTGGCTCTTCTCAGATTCTCCCTAGCCTGCGGCTAGAGTTTAACTTTAGGCTTCTCCTTCTCTTGCAAGCTTCGTATCATTCGGCCCTACCTCGCGTAACTCGGCTTGTCCTTCACCTTCATTAAGATTACTCAGGCTAACTGTTACCACCATATTTTGGCTAAAGATGGAGATGGGCCGTGATCAAGATGGGCTTAGAAGATACATATATTCAACATGGTGTTGGATCGGCCTAGTGCGTAGATTTGGGCTGAATTGCCCGTGTATCTTGTATCATAGTAGGATTCGTGTTTGTTTAGGTTCCGTTTATGTTTAGGTAAAGATAGAGTTGTAGAGTTATTCCAAAAGTAGAGAGTCTCCGGACTATAAATATGTACCTAGGGTTATTGAAAGAAAACAACAACCACGTTCACGACAAACACAATCTCGGCGCATCGCCACCCCTTGTTCTTAGGGTTTCTTTCGGGTAAGTGCCATCTTGCCTAGATCGCATCTTGCGATCTAGGCGATATCTACTATTCATTACCGGTTTTACTCGTCTTGAAGCGTTGTTGATGGCGAGTAATACCATTATCACGCATTGTGTGAGGCTAGCATCGGCCTTTGTTTCATTATTATCGTCGAAGTTATGCTACCTCTAGCTATCTACCCTTGCACCGTGTCCCAAAGTGCAAGGGTAGCACCTTGATCTTTATTTAGTCGATTCGATCTGTTATAGTTGTGCCTTGTTCGTCAAGGTTTAGTTTAATATCTACGTAATCAGGCCTTACAAGCGGGTTGAGCGATCCGGTAATGCATAAGGATGTGGCTTATTCGTCCTAGAGAGGATGTTCGGTAATTGGCTTTATGTTGGTTATTAGGCCTTCTCTAGGATTGATATTCTTAATCTTTTATGCGTACTAGGCTCAATTACGCGTGGGGACGTTCCAATTACGTGGTGAAAACGTTAAAACTATCGTAGATCGATTTAACTTGTAGTGATCAAGCAAAACCCCATGTCATCATAAATCTAACGCAGAACCATGGGGCAATCGGCTTTAGAGCCGATTCTGAAACACAGGAGCCGATCACGGCTCGAATTTTACGTATACTTGTTTATCATGCGGAAATCAATGAGCAATCCTTCACCTTCGACCAGGTATAGGTCAGGTGGCATCTCGAACCAAGCCGGGGCGTGTGCGGAGCTTTTGCGGGCCGTCGCCGAGGACCGAGGCCCACCAGCGATCTGAGGAGCCTCCGGCTCTCCGTGTTGTCGATCGCTGCTCGCGGTGGGTTTTGGCAGGCAACACATTACGCCCGGTGGGACCTTCAACAACGTCTACATCAACACCCGACGCCGCGATGGAGAACAGACCCGTCACTTACGACGATCTGCCTGCCGAGCACAAGGCCAAGTACGACGAGATCAAGGCCCTCTTCGAGGAAGACCTCATCAGCTCTTTTGAGAGGACCCGCACGCATGGCATCAGGTGGAAAGGGTTCTCCCCCGAGGGCGCTCTTAATGAGGTGGATCATGCATTCGCCGGAGGAGCGCACCAGGGCTCTACGACAGGAAGTCAACTACATGGTGGCTCATTCCTTGCACCGCCATTCTGAGAGCCTGGTGAACGCTTTCGAGCGGGTCGCGGTCCGCGTAGTCCAGGAGATCATGAAGCATCAGTACTCCCCGTCGGGACCTACTTTAGGGACTCACCAGGGGGAAAGACCGCTCCAGACCAGGCCGCAGATCCCGTTCGCACTTGCCGCTCCAGAACCGCCGGGGGCAGCGGCTTACGTCGTCTACAAGGCTGGAGGCGACCCAGGCGATTGCCAATTCCTGTTCGAGCCACCTAAGGAGATCCCACACGGATATATATGCGCCTACGTGCCGGACTGCAATACCCTGACACGCACCAAACAGATTGCAACCGCAGGAGTTTCGGCGGCGGGAACTTGGGCAGATCTTCCGGGCGGCGTGTCGGCGGCGATGGCTGGGATGGACGCCGACAAACAGGCGTGGCTAGCCAAGTATGCCACCGGAGCAAGTCATGAGAATCTAGCCCTACGGCTCAAACATTGGAGCAAATCGGCACCATCTGAGGGACAGTTTGACCGTGCGAAGAGAAGGACAATCGGCTATTCAAAGCCGCACTAACGAAGTTTGATCTGATCCGCCGCCACCCAAGTATAAGCTCCCGAGTTCTCAAGATTCACGGTCAAGAAGGGTCAAGCTCGATCGAGCACATAAGCCGATACCTAGCACAACTAGGCATGATTTCGCATCGATCGATGCGCGTAAGATTCTTTGCGCAATCTCCGACAGACCGCCTTTGGGTGGTACACCTCATCGCCACCGATTCAATTCATACCGGAAGAAAGCGGAAGAGCGTTCCACATCCGGTACCATTCTGAGGCTACCGAGGCTGGCATTGCGCACTGGCGCAGTGCGCGAAGCGAGGAGAAATCAGCCGAGTACATCCAGCTTCAGATCCTGTCAAGAACCGATGTTACTCGGCTCGTTTAATCGAGAAGGAAGCCGCCGATGGCGGCGGGTCTCTCGGCACCATCAAGGACTTGGCGTTCGGGTAGATTACAACTCATTGGCGCACATGGCCCAGAAACTGACGATGTATGAACAGCGCCACCCTGAGTTGTACCAAGACAAATTCAAACGTCCGATAAGCCTGGTCGATGCAGAAGAAGAAGATCCGACGCAGGGCCAGGAGGTGGCCGTAGCTGAATGGGCTCGGGGGGCAGATCCTGTGGCCTGCAAATGGGTGAAACAGCAAGGGCCTGCGAAAGGGTTCGACTTTGATGTGAGCAAAGCTGAGCAGATATTCGATCTATCTTGAAGGAGAAGCGGTGAGATTACCCAAGGCCACAAAATCCCTACGGCTCGAGAGATGAACGGAGACCATCGCAAGTGGCATCATTCGCTCACCCCACCAATGAGTGCAAGGAGCCGCCGCCAAATCCAAATGGCGATAGAACAAGGTCTGATCCTTGGGCAGTTCGCCATGAAAGTGGACACAAACCCATTTCCCGGCGTCAACATGGTAGAACTCAGTCGCTCCGCGAGGCGTAAGCTGGATTTCTCGTTCGGTGTTAACGTGGCAGGGTCTGGATACCACCATGACACGTACAAGGAGAACGGTGTTCGCTCCCGGGGCAAGGAAAGAAAGGAGGCTAGTCCATGCGACCGGCCCAGCCACAATGACAAAGGTACTTAAGTGGAACAAGTGAGGAGAGTGCGATATCAGAAGCCACATTCCACGCATCTCCTTAACAAGTATGAGCGCCAGTATGACCAACGACGCCAGCACGACAGAGACGACGGAAGATATGAGCACCTTGCTAGGGGACCGTCGAAAGAGAAAGAAGGCGCGGCTAGGCATTGGGATTGTCCTTTCTTCAAGTATTGTGGGGCACCGGAATGAGCCGATTGCCTCGATTGACAACTGCCGAATGCAACCAGCGTAAAGAGGACACGAGGTCGGTGTCGATTCGACCGCCTAGGGCCTCTCCCGTCCCAGAGCCAACACAAGGAGTCCGCTCGAGCAGGAGACCTCGAGGAGCCGAAGGATGACAAGGTCAAAGATAGGTGCCACCGTCCGAGGTGGTGCCCCGACGGACTCATACATACCCGTAAGCGAGTGCAGCATTGCGTAATCTAGAGGAAGTCAAGCGCAGTATCTCAACGCTTTGAAGAAAGCACGGCCTGATCTGGCCGTCAAGGTGAGGCAGGCTGTGGAAACGGAAGACCACCCGACCAGGAAAGAGTGGCGCCCCAAGCCGGTAAGAGCCGATGCAAAGACATCGGCTAGCACAAACATGGTGTTCGTGCTCCCGTCAGAATTCTGCGCGCCAAGAACCGATGAGCTGCCCGTGGCACAATTTGACTGCGGTCCACGGCCGGTTATCTTTGAGAAGCCGCGTGAGAAGGGTTACAAACATCTGAAGGCCCTGTACCTGCGAGGTTACATCAATGGGCAACCTGTCGGCAAGATGTTGGTGGACACCGGAGCGGCAGTCAATATCATGCCATACTCCATGCTACGACGTTTGGGACGCTCCACTGAAGATCTGATCAAAACCAACGTCACGTTGAGCGACTTCAACGGTCAGTCTTCGGGAACACAAGGCGTACTGAACGTGGACTTGACAGTGGGCAGGAAAACCGTACCCACGTCATTCTTCGTCGTGGACAGCAAGAGCACTTACACTGTCTTGCTAGGAAGGGATTGGATTCATGCTAATTGCTGCATCCCGTCCACAATGCATCGATGCACGATCCAAAGGGATGGAGAAGTGGAGGTCATCCACGCAGACGATTCCATCGAGATTTCCATAGCTGGCATGAATGTCCGGGAGGCGAAGACCAAGAGCCGATCTCCGAATCAATCTAGACGGCTGCGAGCGTATTGAATCTACAAAAACGGGTGAGGCTGGTCTTATCCATCGCCTTACAGAGTAGAAGAGCCCACGATCATCCGTGGTACGGCCGATCCTCGATCGCCACAAAAATAAAAAGCAGCGATCATCGACAAGCGGTTCATGTAGTCGTAGCGGAGAGATGCTCGCCACGTAAAATAATGAGGTGTAAACCGTCCTGACAGAGCAAGCAAAAGGGTCCGATTCAGCGATCGCCCAAATTATTTTTGTTGTCCTCACCCACCGTTTGCCCTGTGTTTAGCGTCGATTTGACGTGACGGAAAGCTAGCGACGGGTTTACATCCGCGATGAGCTAGAAGAGATCGACATTGGTCCCGGGATAAGCCACGACCAACATTTATCGCCAGAAAGTTAGAGCCAAGTCTGCGGGCCCGATGATAGCCTGTTGAAACAATATCCATTGCTTACCGGGACTACAGAGATGCCTGGATTGGACAGGAGCATCATCGAGCATCGTCTCCCGCTCAAAAAAGGATTTCGGCCGTTTCAGCAGCGAGCACGACAAATGAAGGCCGAAATTCTGGAAGAAGTCAAAAAAGAGGTCGAAAAAATGTTGACGGCCAATTTGATCAGACCATGCAGGTATGCTGAGTGGATTTCTAGTATCGTACCTGTCGAGAAGAAGGGTGGCCAATGGCGGGTTGCTATAGATTTTCGAGATCTAAACAGAGCTACCCCAAAGGATGAGTATCCGATGCCGGTGGCAGAAACATTAATCAATGCAGCAGCTGGTCATAAAGTTTTGAGCTTCATGGACGGCAATGCCGGGTACAACCAGATCTTTATGGCTCCAGAAGACATACACAAGACTGCATTCAGAGTCCCAGGGTCCGTGGGGTTATTTGAATATGTGGTCATGACGTTTGGACTGAAAAATGCCGCCACGTACCAACGGGCCATGAATTATATCTTCCATGATCTGATCGGCAACCGGTGGAAATCTACATCGATGACGTGGTGGTCAAGTCTGCTTCCACGCACGGACACTTGGACGATCTGCAACGCGTCCTGGACCGAACAAGAAAATTCGGCCTACGGATGAATCCAAAGAAGTGCGCTTTTGGGGTGACGGCCGGTCAGTTCTTGGGTTTTTTAGTCCATGAACGCGGGATTGAGATCGGCCTGAAAAGTCAGGAGGCAGTGCGAACAATGAAGCCACCCACCACCAAGAAAGAACTGCAGTCCCTTATCGGCAAGATCAACTTCGTCAGACGATTCATCTCCAATCTATCAGGAAGGATTGAGCCGTTCATGGGACTAGTTAAAATCAAATCTGACGAGGAATTCCGCTGGGGGGCAGAGCAACAACGAGCCTTTGACGAGATCAAAGAGTACCTGACAAAGCCACCAGTGTTAGTTCCACCTCGACCGACCATTCTACATTTACTTGTCGATGTCGACACGTCCATCGCCTCGGTAGTGGTGCAAGTTTATGATGGGCTGGAGTCGCGTCTTTTACATAAGCGGAGGATGCTGGACGCGAGACAAGGTACCACGACATCGATAAGTTGTGCCTCTACTGTTTTTCACCGCACCAAGTTGCGACACTTTGCTATCGGAAATCATCATCATATGCAAATCAGACGTCATAAAGCACATGCTGTCGGCTCCTATGTTAAGAGGCCGGCTGGGCAAATGGATGTTTGCATTGTCAGAGTTTGACATCCGGTATCAACCCGCGAAAGCAGTTAAGGGACAGGCCCTGGCTGACCTTATCGCTGAAAGGATCAACACTAACATAGCTGCACTGTCCATAAGAGCGTGGGCTATGTTTTTCGACGGATCAGTTTGTGACGATGGCTGCGGCATCGGCATTTTACTCGTGTCGCCCCGGGGGGCAACATTTTCCTTCTCCATCAGATTGTCTACCTCTCGCACTAACAATGTAGCAGAGTACGAGGCGATACGCAAGGGGATGGAGTTACTCCTCGAAGCCGGGGCAGAAGCAGTGGAAATTTTTGGAGACTCCAAGTTGGTGATTTCCCAGCTCACGGAGGACTACAAGTGCGAGAGCGAGTCCCTCTTCCCATTATGGCTGCCTTTGCCATGAGCTAATGACGCAATTTGACGTCAACTTCACTTGGATCCCACGAATATCAATGAGGCGAACGATCTTGCAGATAGCTTGTGGTACAAGGATGTGGTAGAAGGAGCCGATGTTCGTACGGTCCCTAGAAGCGACGATCGAGAGCCAATATCTTCAATTACTTGAAAGATTCGCTCGGGGGCACCTAAGCGGATAAGGTACAAAGCCATGAAGTGCGTGCTTATTGGGGATGACATGTTTCTGAGGACTTTGGAAGGACTATTGCTCAAATGCACGGGGACAACCGAGGCCAATCAGCTCCTACACGAGGTACACGAAGGAGCCTGTGGAACTCACCAATCGGCTCACAAGATGAAATGGTTGATCGGCGATCGGGGTTTTATTGGCCCACTATGCTTGAGGACTGTTTCAACTACTACAAAGGGTGTCAAGCATGTCGAAATTTGGAAGAATCCAGATGGTACCCGCGTCAGCAATGAACCCCATCATCAAGCCTTGGCCATTCCGAGGATGGGGCATGGACATGATCGGCAAGATCAATCCTCCATCAAGCAAAGGCCACATGTGGATTCTGGCTATCACTGACTACTTCACTAAATGGGTAGAGGCTGTCCCTATGAAGTCAGTAAACTCGAAGGAT
This sequence comes from Avena longiglumis, assembly GCA_030063025.1. NCBI lineage: Eukaryota > Viridiplantae > Streptophyta > Magnoliopsida > Poales > Poaceae > Avena > Avena longiglumis. The sequence continues at coordinate 303,070,932 of CP125978.1, forward strand.
GTTATCAATTTTGTGAAGGAACATGTCATCCATAGATTCGGGATTCCCCAAACTATCACGACCGATGGAGGTTCGGTTTTTATTTCTCAGGAGTTTAGAAAGTTCTGCGAGGACATGGGGATTAAACTGATTAGATCATCCCCATACTATGCTCAAGCAAATGGGCAAGCTGAAGCGTCCAACCAGAGCCTCATCAAACTGATCAAGAGGAAAGTCGATGAGCACCCAAGACGTTGGCACGAGGTTTTGTCAGAGGCGTTATGGGCTTATCGCATGTCATGTCATGGAGCAATAAAAACCTCACCCTACCATCTAGTATATGGACAAGAAGCCGTCCTACCCTGGGAATTACGGCTGGATCGAGACGTGTTACTTTTGAGACGATCTAACAAGCTGAAGAGTACGCAACTCGATGAGTGACAGTGTGGAGGATTTAACCGAGCTCAGGTTATGGTCACTGGAGAAAATCAAAGAAAACAAGGCCAAGGTAGCTCGTGCATACAACAAGAAAGTGAAGCCAAAGGAGTTCCACGTTGGTGATCCGGTGTGGGAAGCTGTGTTGCCCTTGGGGACTAAGGATGCAACATATGGTAAATGGTCTCCAAATTGGCACGGTCCTGCAGGTCGACCAAGTTTTAAGGGAAACGCACATGCTCGAGCTATTGGATGGAGTAAAATTCGATGGCCAACGGACAACATCTCAAGAAATATTTCCCAAGCATGTGGGATGTTGGATAAGAATGGAAGAGCCGTTACATGAAAGCGGCTAGGTAGAGACACGAAGCGATGGGCAGAGATAAATATGGGGCCGATGCTGAAAATCGGCCGAGTAAAAAAAAAATATATGCATATATGTAGCCGATGCACGGTCATCGATGCTAGAGGTTCACATGTTACAAAAGGCCACCTCGGCGGTCTTAGCCTCGTCATCTTCGCTGCGGGCACGTTTTTGATGTGGGCAATTGAAGATTTGGGTCGTTTGTGTTTGGATTCACCGTGTTGAGAAAGGTCGCAGGTTGTCATTTGAAACCAAGAAATGGCCGTTGTGATGTGTTAAAGATTCGACTGAAGGATGACCCTATCAAACGTTTTTTAGGAGGAGCCGATGGGTGGTCATCGGCTTTGTGCAATTTAACTTGTTTGACTATATGCATGCAGTATGATGAAAGCCGATACAGTGTCATCGGCTTATGGAACATCGACCTGTTTCGGTTATCGGCAAAATCGAAGCCAAAAGGAAGCAACATTTGGGAAACAGAGTTTCATTCATTCAAAAGATCATTGCTTACAGGATGATCGATTACAAAAGGGGCCTGCTACTGCTACGGCCATTACTACTGATTCCTAATCTAAGCCGAGGTCGTCGTCGCCGCTGTCGTCGCCGCCGTCCTCTTCGCTGTCTTCGGCGCTGCTCCCGGCGTCGTCCTCGCTGCTGCTGCTGAAGAAGCCAGCAGGGACCTCTTCGTCCTCGTCGTCATCTTCAGTATCCTCGCTGGACCCGTAGCGGAAGCGCTTCGTTGGCGGATACCCGTCGGAGGAGGTGTCCTCCTCCGATTCCTCCTCCTCGGCGGACGAGTCGACGCCGTCCCACGACCAGTTGTCGTCGCTGCTCTTCGCCTCCAGTTCCCCGTCGACGAGGAACTGTAGGCTCTCTTCGCCGTCGATCGGGACGATCGTCCTCGACCAGACGGCGAATCCCATCCCTTCGTCCCACCATCGTGGCGAAGTAATCTTATGTCGCCGTATGGGTGCTCTGAGTTGGTTCTCGCTCGCTAATCGAGTTGGGCGTGGAGGACGACGGAGGAAGCAGAGGAAGCCATGGCGAGAAAGAGGGTTTTTCCGGGGATGGGGGAAGGGTTTTCTGGCTGCTGGAGGAAGATGGGGACTGCGAACTGTTCAGGCTGATTTAAATAAAGGGAATAGTGGACAGACGGTTCAATGCCATAGCGGTTTCCCAGATTGCACTGCCAAAATCGTCAAATCACGCGCTGCGCAGGAGTTGAGAAGACAGGGCATAATGATGAAGGGGTAGCGTGACGGTGCTGTTCTGCCACGCATTCTGTCGACGCGCAGCCCGGTAAAGAAAAAAAAAGAGGAGAAGAAGAGGAAAAAAACACACAGAGTGGTTTTGGAATTATCATTGCCAAAACCAGGGGGGCATGTGTTACCACCGTATTTTGGCTAAAGATGGAGATGGGCCGTGATCAAGATGGGCTTAGAAGATACATATATTCAACATGTTGTTGGATCGGCCTAGTGCGTAGATTTGGGCTGAATTGCCCGTGTATCTTGTATCATAGTAGGATTCGTGTTTGTTTAGGTTCCGTTTATGTTTAGGTAAAGATAGAGTTGTAGAGTTATTCCAAAAGTAGAGAGTCTCCGGACTATAAATATGTACCTAGGGTTATTGAAAGAAAACAACAACCACGTTCACGACAAACACAATCTCGCATCGCCACCCCTTGTTCTTAGGGTTTCTTCGGGTAAGTGCCATCTTGCCTAGATCGCATCTTGCGATCTAGGCGATATACTATTTCGTTACCCGGTTTTACTCGTGAAGCGTTGTTGATGGCGAGTAATACCATTATCACAGATTGTGTGAGGCTAGCATCGACTTTGTTTCATTATTATCGTGGGTTATGCTACCTCTAGCTATCTCGCTACCCTTGCACCGTGTCCCAAAGTGCAAGGGTAGCACCTTGCTTGATCTTTATTTAGTCGATTCGATCTGTTATAGTTGTGCCTTGTTCGTCAAGGTTTAGTTTAATATCTACGTAATCAGGCCTTACAAACGGGTTGAACGATCCGGTAATGCATAAGGATGTGGCTTATTCGTCCTAGAGAGGATGTTCCGGTAATTGGCTTTATGTTGGTTATTAGGCCTTCTCTAGGATTGATATTCTTAATCTTTTGTACGTACTAGGCTCAATTACGCGTAGGACGTTCCAGTTACGTGGTGAAAACGTTAAACTATCGTAGATCGATTTAACTTGTAGTGATCAAGCAAAACCCCATGTCATCATAAATCTAACGCAGAACCATGGGGCAATCGGCTTTAAGAGCCGATTTACAGGGAAACCTGGGAGCCGATCACGGCTCGAATTTTACGTATACTTGTTTATCATGCAGGAAATCAATCGGAGCAATCCTTCACCTTCCTGACCAGGTATAGGTCAGGTGCATCTCGAACCAAGCCAGGACGTGTGCCGGAGCTTTTGCGGGCCGTCGCCCGAGGGACCAGGGCCCACCAGCAGTCCTGGGAGCCTCCCGGCTCTCCGTGTTGTCAGTCGCTGCTCGCCGGTGGGTTTTGGCAGGCAACACTAACCCGGCCGACTTATTCAATATCTTGGCCGGGTAACGCCTTGCCATTATTATGAGTGTCCTGCCCTTCCCTATCTCGACCGAACTCTACAGGATTCGGCCGATTCATACTATTACTCGGAAACTAGACGGGCAACTTCCTTTCATCTTTCCCCGTCTTTACCCAACCCGAGGTCATGTCCCCAACATTAGTCCCCTAAGCTGGTATGGCCCTGCCAATAACTTCGGCCGGGCCATATCAGTTTCAAGAGATTTATTTTGCCTTGTTTCCGAGTTAATTTGCTCGCGGTATCATCCTATCTTCTCGCGTACGCCTCGTCCTACGTGTCCTACTCATCATTGCATTTCTAGTTTTTTGTTCCTCTACAGTGTTTATTGTCAGTCTACAGCTACCGCTGCGCCTGTCGCGTCGGCTCTACGACGCCTCGCGTGCCGTTTCCATCGGGGATCGTGGCTTTCTTTTCCCACTGTGTGGCCGCTGGTGCGGTTCCCCTCATCATCGTGCGTTGGTGCTACATACACGATCTACGCGATCAACTGCCTCACGCACGATCCCACTACCTCGCAGGTTACGCGGTTATAAAGAGGGGCGCGGCGCTGGGGGATTTACTTTCCCCTTTTCGCTCGCCCGTGCCCTTCTTCTTCCCCGCGCCTCTGCCTCCGCTCACGCTTCCGCCGCCGTGCGCTCGTCTGAGTTCTCCACGGCAGAGGTTCCGCCGTACCGCTCCGTCGCCTTCACCCCTGCTGCTCGTTCCGCCACCGTCGCCGGTGAGTTCTTCCGGTCCCGTTGCCTAGCCTTCCGTCTAGAGATCTCTGTTCCTCCTCTTTACCCGCGCGGCAGTTCTTTCTCTTCTCCGCCGCCGTTTTTGGGTGGAACCACGACGGGGCCCTGTAGCTCTAGGTTTTCCTCCGCCGCTCTCTCTTCCTCCGCAAGTTTTTCCGGCGATCTAATGTCTAGTTCCGTCAGTGGTGCGCTCGTCGAGGACGACGATGTTGGATCTGGGCCCGAGCGGGGCTCATGGCAGGGTTCCTCTGTCACGCGCCGCGAGATCGAGTGGCTTATTCGGACTCGTCGGATTCCCGCCGAGGTATCTTGTCGCTTACCCGGCAGCGAGTCCTCTCCAGACCTTAGGGAGGGAGAGTATGTAGTTTTCATGTCGCATTTCGCACGCGGCTTTGGTCTTCCTCTTAGCGACTTTGCCAGGGAGTTTCTTGATTACTTCGGCCTTCAGCCGCACCACCTCCCTGCCAACGCCATTTCCTCTCTCTCGGCCTTCATCTCTGCCTCGGAGGGATAATTCGGCCTATGGCCATCCGTGCATGTCTGGTCGAAGTTTTTCTGGATTCGTTCTAAAGTTGTCCCAGACAAGTCTCTGCACCCTTCCGAGAAGTTGCTTACCCAATGTGGAGCAGCGCCCATTACACCTCGGAGGAAGTCCGTATTTCCTCATGTCACGGGGCTAGAGTCATGCAAGAAGTGGCACAAATCCTTCTTCTATGTCAAGAACACGGGGAAGGAGGATAAGATTCGGCTCCCTGCCTTCTCCATCGGCACACCTTCCAAGGAGAACTGGACTTATAATCCGAGGAAGAGTCACGCTTTGGCCGAGGCTTTTGCACGTCGGGTTACGCGGTGAGGATCTGATGGCTACCTTCGTCAGTAGCCGAATCTGCCCATTCCAGAAGCGCACGCATAAACTCTGCTACATGAGCGGTCCTCTTGACCCCAACCGAGTCTCGACCGTGGAGCTGGATAACTATCTCATCTTTAATAGTGTCCGAGCTATATTTAAGACGGAGATGCCTGAGGATTGGGCTTGGGGATTGAAGCCGTTCACCCGCGAGCATCCCCCTCCTAAAGTAAGCTTAATCACTAATGCTTTGTTTTCCCATTGCATTCGTAACCGTCTTTGCTAATCTTCTTCTCTCTCGTCTTACAGAGGTTTGCGGAGCAGAAGGATGAGGACGCCGAGGTTTTATCACTTCCGTGCCGTGCGGACCGGAATACCCCGGACAGTGGGGAGCCGGACTCGGAAGAGTTCGTCCCTAAGTCGGACCCCGCTCCGGCCCGTGCTCGTGGCAAGACCTCGGCCCACGAGGAGGAAGGTGATTCGGACGAGGTCCAAGTTCTAGAGGTAGTTGCCGCAATGCCTATTTCTTATGCATTTCCGGCTTCTACTTTCCCAGCTAATCCGGCCGGTCAGGTTCACGACGCCGAGCCTATTGCTTCCCGGCCCCCTGTTACCTCGGGGAAACGTGGGGCTCCCGCTGGTGCCTCAGAGGCGGCCCCCAAGAAACGAATGAAGAAATCCGCTCCGAATCCTCCCAGGCGCAAGACCATGCCTGGAGTCGCAGGGTAAGTTCCTTTTGCTCGTATTTCTTGTTTCTCTCTTTCTGCTTTTTAACCTTACCCCTTTTTTTTATTTTCGCAGTGCTCCACTTTCTGTTAAGCCCGACGGTCCTAGCATGACGAGTCGTATGAGTCGGCAGCCGTCTCCTCCGCCTACTGAAGATACCAGGATTCCCAGTCCTGCTCGCGCTGCATCTCCTCCAGCTCCGAATCGGACGTCACGTCGCCACGATGTCCCCGAGATTCCTCCCGTTGATGTTGATTTCACTCGCCCAGATATTTACGCCGACCCTCCGCCTCCTGTGAACCCTAATGCCTCTACTGAGCCTCTTTCTGCCCCCGCGGTTTCCACAGTGACCTCTTCCCTGGCCGAGGATGTCCATATCTCAGTGCCTTCTTCGACCGTGAATCCTCCGGCTCCTAAAGACGCCATTCCCATTGCCGAGGTATCAACTCCTACTGATGCCTCTTCTAAAACAAGAAAAGCCGTCGTCACCAAATCTTCCTCCTCCCAGAAAGGTCTTGCCGGCTCTTCTCAGCCAAGTATAGCCGATGTGATGCACAAAGGAAGTGCCTCCGCCAAAGCTTCCGTTACTCCGGCCGCCAGTACCCAGATCGCTCTTCATAAAATCCTAGCGGTAGCGGTGGTTACACAGCACGTCCGAGGTAAAGTCCTAACTCGCACGGCGAGTGGAAACAGCCTCGGCTCGCTGGTTGAATACGCCAATAACTGGAATGCTGCCGATCAGTTCGAGGGTAATCCAGCCAGCCAGCCGTTTCAGCTTTCCGACATCAGCAGCCGCCTGCATCAAGCCGCCAAGATCGTTCTTGATAGTAACAAGATGAATGAGGTAATTGCTTTTTATGGAGTTTTGATTAATTCTCCAGATGCTATTATATATATTCTAGTCCCCGAAGCTTGCAAGCGAATAACTTGTTATTCGTTTGGAAGTTTTATGATTCTCTACTCAGTTGAATTTTATCTTCAAATTCGAACCTCTATCCAGCTAGATCTGCCTTAAATTCTGCTTGATTTGTCTCTATCTGAATTTGTATTATCCAGCCACCTAGGTCCGATTTAAGTTTTGCTTGACTCGGATCTGTTTTATCTTCGAATATCCAGCCACCTAGATCCGGGTTAAGTTTTGCTTGACGCGGATCTGTTTTATATTCGAATATCCAGCCACCTAGATCCAGGTCAAGTTTTGCTTGACTCGGATCTGTTTTAGCTTCGAATATCCAGCCACCTAGATCCGGGTTAAGTTTTGCTTGACGCGGATCTGTTTTATATTCGAATATCCAGCCACCTAGATACGGGTTAAGTTTTGCTTGACTCGGATCTGTTTTAGCTTCGAATATCCAGCCACCTAGATCCGGGTTAAGTTTTGCTTGACTCAGATCTGTTTTATATTCGAATATCCAGCCACCTGATCCGGGTTAAGTTTTGCTTGACTCGGATCTGTTTTAGCTTCGAATATCCAGCCACCTAGATCCGGGTTAAGTTTTGCTTGACTCGGATCTGTTTTATCTTCGAATATCCAACCACCTAGATCCGGGTTAAGTTTTGCTTGACTCGGATCTGTTTTAGCTTAATTCGAATATCCATTCATCGTTTGCTCTATTGCTTAGGTTGCACATGACCGGCGGACTGCCGAATTTCAAAGATTGCTTTTTTCGCACAGAAAATTGGAATAAAAATATGAGAAAGTTATTCCTGTGGTGAAAAAAGCTGGTAAGTCGACAATCCTTTTCGTCATCTCCGACATTCTTACTGTTTTGTATGCGAGATGTCAGCTCACTTTGTTGTTAAACAGGTACCATCAATAATCTTAACATCCGTCTTGAGAAGAAAGTCAAGACCCTGGAAGGTTAGTTGCCCTTTTACTTTATGCCTTCCGTTTTAAAATGTGCGCTAAGTTTCTTTTATCTCTTTTGGCTTTGGTAAATCCGAGTTACAAACCTTTGCAGCATCTCACCAAGATTGCACGCCCATGCCTGATGTGATGCTGCATTTTTTAAAACAAAGCGCTACTCATTCGGCGCAGCTAAAAGAAAAAGATGATAAAATAGCTAGCCCACGCGCCGAGGTGGAGGCCCTTAAGCTCTCTCAGAAGTCCGAATTAGAAAAGGTCGACCAGGAGTTCTCCGAGGAGAAAAATCGGCTAGCTCTGCAACTGCAGAAAAATAAAGAGCTCCTCGAGGCTGCCGAACTGAAAACTCAGGGAATGAGCGAGGAGATTGCTCGCTTTGAGAAGAGCAAGATTGACTGGGCTAAAGACCTTCAAATAATGCTAAGTTATATTCATCGTAAGCTTCTTAGCATGGCCGGATTATATTTTTCTTTTTTCCTACTGCCGACTGACGCATTCGTGTTCTAAAGCGGTTCTTAGTGCTCGTGTGCGCCGAGGTGTTCCTGTTGACGCGGACCCGGAGTACTCAATGGAAGATTTCCTGGTTGATGTCGGCGCTGCAATTGGTCCGATGAAGATTATGGACAGGGATTTGGTGCAGGCAGCTATCCGAGCCTACCATGTTCTCTGGCCGAATACTTCTGGGACTCCTGATATCAATGAGGTCCAATTGCTGGTGGAAAGATTAATGGCATCCGAGAGGCAACTAAGTCTTTGGAGGGAATCAACCGGACGAGCTGGCGCTGATATGGCTCTCACTGTTATCATGTCATGGTATGAAGATATTTCTCTTGATATCTTGAGAAATTTGCGCACTGGTTCCCGTTGGGTTGAGGACCCAACCTTTGTCGCTCTTCGGCAAGCTCGCGCCTTCCAGCTCGTTGAGTATGCCGACGTGCATACCTGGAACGAAGGTCCGAGTTTCCTTCCTAACCCGGAAGACGAGGTCGTAGTTGAGGATGCGTCGGATAACAACTCAGCTGAACAAGGAGAAGATGAGGATGACTCGGCTACTTCTGGTGATTCCAGTTCGAGCTCAGATGGCAATGGCGACGCGCGATCCTCATCCAAAGGTACTGGGCATTCTCACAAGAATCGACGCTCTCGGCAGCCTCGGGCCTCCGTAAGTCGCCTCAGGTCTGTGGAGGGCGAGGCAACCTCGGCCGAAGTTCCACCTACCACGGAGTACCCGAGCCCCTGACCAAGTTATTGCCTCTCCAGCTAAAAACCTCTAAGTCATTTCTTATCCCTAGTATGCCGGGTGTATGATGTACGTGGAATATTTGTCCGTCTTCTGTATGGTATGAATTTCTTTTGCCGTGTGATGTTGAGACATATATGATTGTAATTGTTATCACTTTGTTTAAGTGGTCTTGTTCGTCCGAATCCTTGCTTTGGTGGCCTGCAATTTCTTGATTTTGGGATATATATTTGCCTTTGTACGCCCGTGGTTTAGACCATTAATCTGGGTGTGGACTTCGAATATCATACGATATTGAGCTGATCTTACTTTGAGTGTCGAAGTTTGATACCTTCCTTGTATCAAAGGCTAACCACTATTTCGAAACAATATATGGCAGTCCCCGAGTCACTGCCTATGGCGCCGAAGTCTAGTATTTAAACCAAATTTCAGAAATAATATAAGACAGTTGCCGAGTCGCTGCTCAAGGTGCCGAGGTTTAGTACATAACATAAAATTGAAATAACATATGGCAGTCCTCGAGTCACTGCTCTGGATGCCGAGGTTTAATACATAACATGAAATTGAAATAACATATGGCAGTCCCCGAGTCACTGCTCTGGATGCCGAGGTTTAATACATAACATAAAATTGAAATAACATATGGCAGTCCCTGAGTCACTGCTCTGGATGCCGAGGTTTAATACAAAACCTAAAATTGAAATAACATATGGCGCCCAGTCATCGCTACGGATGCCGAGGTTTAATACATAACCTAAAATTGAAATAACATATGGCAGTCCCCGAGTCACTGCTCTGTATGCCGAGGTTCGAAACATAATTGGTGCTTGATCTTGAGATACTACTTTACAATGTGTCACCAATGATACTTTCTAGTAAAATGGAATGAAGTAAAGATCGTTCCATGGCCTTTTCGTCGGCTTTTGCGCCTGTATTTATATTGCCCTGTTCTTTCCAGGGGATTGAGCATCGATTAGGTAATAGGCATCATTGTGCAATGCTTTGCTCACGACGAATGGTCCTTCCCATGGAGGCGACAGCTTGTGCATGCCGGCCGTGCGTTGCACCAGTCGGAGAGAAATTCTCCTTCTTTGAACACTCTTGGATTCACCTTCTTGCTGTGATATCATCGCAAGTTCTGCTGATAAATAGCTGATCTTGATAGCGCCAGCTCTCTGGCTTCTTCTAACAGATCAACAGTATCTTGCCGAGCTACTTCATTTACTTCTGAAGTTGTATATTGAGTAAATCTTGGTGAGTCATGTATTATGTCGGCCGGAAGCACGGATTCTGCCCCGTATACCAGAAAGAATGGTGTATAACCTGTTGATCTGTTTGGAGTAGTCCTGAGGCTCCATAATACTGCTGGTAGTTCCTCAATCCAACATCCTGCCGACCTTTGCAGCGGTTCGACGAGTCGTGGTTTTATTCCGGACAATACTAGTCCATTAGACCTTTCCACTTGCCCATTGGATGCTGGGTGAGCCACAGAGGCAACATCTAATCTTATGTGCTTCTCTTGGCAAAATCTAGCGAAAGCTCCTTCTGCAAAGTTTGTGCCATTATCTGTAATAACACTGTGCGGGTATCCATATCTTAAGATAATATCTTTGAGGAATTTCACTGCTGTGGGCCCATCGCATTTTTTTATTGGTTTCACTTCAATCCATTTTGTGAACTTGTCCACCATAACCAATATGTGGGTCATCCCCCCTCGGGCCGGCTTAAATGATCCCACCATATCTAAGCACCACACAGAAAACGGCCAAGTAATGGGTATCGTTTTTAACTCGGACGATGGCATGTGTATCTTGGTTGCATATCTCTGACAACCATTGCATTTTTCAACCAGCTCTTTGGCTTCTTTCAACGCCGTTGGCCAATAAAACCCATGCCTGAATGCTTTGGCCACTAAGGCACGAGATGAGGCATGATGTCCACATTCTCCTTGATGTATATCTCGGAGGATCTCCTGGCCTTCTGCCGAACTCACACATCTTTGCAATACACTTGTGACACTTCTTTTGTATAGCTCATTATTTATGATCGTATAAGCTTTAGCTCTCCTTGCTATCTGTCTTGCTAACACCTCATTATTCGGCAAAGTCGCATCTCTAAGGAAGGAGAATATGGGTTGCGCCCATACAGGTGTGATTTTCTCTGGTGTGGTCTCACTGTCTATTTCCATGTTTTCTGCCGACATAACTACCTCGGCTTTCTCCATAGTTATGCTTACCTCAGCTGTCTTTCTCTTGGGGAATTCCGGGTTATATTGCTGGTCAATTTCCATAGGCACATTATCTTCTGCTGAATTTGCCGGAATAAAGATGGATTCGGACTCTGGTGATGGTGTTATCGATGGTTTCCTTAGGTGCTCTAGGGCGATACCTGGGGGAATTGACTGCCTGGTTGATCCTATCTTTGACAACGTGTCTGCGGCATCGTTTTCTGCCCGAGGTATGTGGTGAAATTCACACCCTTCAAAGTATCCACTGATCTTTTGCACATGAATTTTATACAAAGCCATATTATCATCCAATGTGTCCCAATTGCCTGAGACTTGCTGTACTACTAGATCTGAGTCCCCATAACATAAGATTCGGCGTATGCCAATCTCTTTTGCCACCTTCAATCCATGGACTAGTGCTTCATATTCGGCTATGTTGTTTGACGCGGCAAAATGTATTTGCAGCACATATTTCAGCTGATCTCTTTTGGGCGAGGTTAACACTATTCCTGCCCCCAAACCATTTCTTAGTTTGGAACCATCAAAGTGCATCGTCCAATAATTCGGGTCTGGTAATGGTGGCTCATATTGCATCTCGGCCCAATCTACGAAGAAGTCGGCCACGGCCTGAGATTTGATTGCATCTCTCCTATCGAATTGCGGAGCATAAGGTGTCAATTCAATTGCCCATTTTGCTATTCGGCCACTTGCATCTTTGTTGCTCAATATGTCGGCTATGGGTGCTTCACAAATCACTTTGATGGGGTGCTCTTCGAAGTAATGTTTAAGTTTCCTTGCCGACATGTACACTCCATAAGCCTTCTTCTGATAATGTGGGTAAGCATTCTTTGAAGCGGGTAACACCTCGCTCAAATAATACACCGGCCTCTGTACTGACTTATCATTTTCGACTCGTTCTACGACGATTACAGCACTCACTACTCTGTTGGTAGCCGTTATGTAGAGTAACATAGGCTCTTTTGATAATGGAGAAGCTAAAATGGGCGCTATGACCAACATCCTTTTCAATTCATGAAATGCACTGTCTGCTTGTGGAGTCCAAATGAACTTATCTGATTTCTTCATCAGTTGATAGAGTGGTAATGCCTTCTCCCCCAGCCGACATACAAACCGGCTGAGAGAGGCTAAACAACCTATGAACTTTTGTAGGTCATTTAGACACCTCGGAAACTCTGTCCTATCTACGGCCTTTATCTTGGTTGGGTGGGCCTCTATACCTCGGCTAGATACGAGAAAACCGAGTAATTTTCCTGCTGGCACGCCAAATGTGCATTTTTCCGGGTTAAGCTTCATTCGGAACCTTCTTAGGTTCACGAAGGTCTGCCGTATATCACCCAGTAGTGTTTTGCTTTCTTTAGTTTTGATAACCACATCATCCACATATACTTGTAAATTTTTTCCTATCTGATCATGTAGACATTTTTGCATGCATCTTTGATATGTTGCTCCTGCGTTGCGCAGGCCGAATGGCATTGTGCAATAGCAATAAGCCCCGTACGGGGTAATAAACGCAATCTTTATTTGATCGGCCGGATTTAACGGTATCTGGTGAAAACCAGAATACGCGTCTACAAATGACAACAGTTCACAACCAGTGGTCGAATCTATGACTTGGTCTATTCTAGGTAAGGGAAAAGGATCTTTTGGACACGCCTTGTTCAGGTTCGTGTAATAGATACACATTCGCCATACAATGGCCACATTCGGATCATCCTTCTTCTTTTCTACTAGCACTGGGTTTGACAACCAATCCGGATACAGCACCTCATGATGAACCCGGCCGCCAGGAGCCGAGCTATTTCATCCCCTATTATTTTTCTCTTGTCTTCGGCGAAGCGGAGGAGAGGTTGATTCACCGGTCTTGCTCCTGGCCTTACATTCAGAGAGTGCTCAGCCAACTCCCTCGGAACACCTTGCAGATCCTGAGTTGACCATGCAAAGATATCCCAATTCTCACGGAGGAAGTTGGTGAGCTCGCTTTCCTATTTAGCATCTAGGCCTGCACCAATAGTAACAGTACGCTCTGGGAATTTCTCATCTATCTGAACCTTCTTTGTTTATTTAGTCGGCTAAAAGGAGACACTTCCATGTGGATTGGCTAATGCCGGCATATTCAGCTGTGCTGACTGAGTGAGGGCTGCTACCTCCCGAATCCTTCTTTTTTCTCTTGCTATAACCAATGACTCGCACAAATTTGACCCGGATGAAGCACATTCCATTGACTTCCTGTAATCCCCTGCTACTGTTATTACTCCTTGTGGCCCGGGTAGCTTCATTTTCAGATAACTCACATGATAGCTGCCCATGAATTTGGCCAATGCTGGCCGTCCGAGTAAAGCATGATAACAACTCTCTAGATCCACCACTTCAAACTCTAAGTTTTCTGCTCTGCAGTTATCTCTTGTGCCGAATAATACATCCACTCGAACCTTACCAATGGGTTCGCACGAAAGCCCTGGTACTATCCCATGGAAAGTGGTCCTCGTGGATTGCAGCATGTTTTGCGATATTCCGAGTTTATGCATGGTATCTTTGTACATGATGTTGATACTGCTCCCATTGTCGATGAGAACTTTTGAAAATTTCACATTAATGCTTGGTCCAACAAATGTTGGATCCAATATGAGTGCATACGACCCCGGACTCGGCATTATCTTGGGGTGATCCTTTATGCTCCAAGTTACTTCTTGATCTGACCAAGGCACATATCTTGGTACTGCCAGCATAACTGCATTTACTTCCATATGACGGCGCTGTACACTCTGCTTGTCTTGCTATTCCATCGTGAACACGCAATATGACTGATGATGTTCTCTGTAATCATTGCGTCCATTGTTTTCTGGATTTGTCCTTCCATCCTGGCCTTGGTTCATCACTTGATTCACCGCATCTCTCCGGTCCGAGTTATCATATCTCGGGGGAGGAGGTGGTAACATCGATTCGTGCATTTGCTCGATCAGCTGCGGTGATCTTGATGTACTTGGAGAGGTGCTGCCTGAATGCCTGCGGGATTTCCCATTGCATTTTTCATCCATGCACATTGGCAGGTCGTATGGTTGGCCGGCCTGGCTGGGTTTGACGTGTGAAATTTACACGGATGATCTAACATAGACCCGAACGTGTACTTCGGCCTCTCCTGCCATTGCTTCTTTTGTTCTGGAGTCCACTTTCTTTTTCCTTCATTCCTTGGTGTCCACTGCTGAGGACCATTCTTTTGCCGTTGGGTCGTTCCGTGACTTGGCTGATCTTGCGCTACTGCTGCCACTTGGGCCGAATTATATCTATAATCCGGCCTTTCTTCTCTTCTTCTTCCTCTGAAGTCATTGCGCCTGGATGACCCGGCCAAACCTCTAGCATACTGGTCTTGTTGCTCCCGATGATCTGCCGACATTAATTCTGGTTGCGTCAGATATCCCAATGCATAGGAGTCCGCTATTCTGATGGTTTCTGCTAATGTGGTTGGAATATCTCTTTGTAGTCGCTGCCATAACACACTGGCATAACGGCATCCTTGAGCGAACCAAGCTATTGCTTGTGACTCTATAAGTCCTTCACACGAGTTTCGCAGGTTACACCACCGAGTTAAAAACTCTCTGTTCGTTTTATTCGGCCTTTGCTTGCACATGGCTAATTGTTGCGGCATGTTTGGCCTCTTGTACGTACTGGTAAAGTTGCTAACGAACATTTCTTCAAAATCCAACCAACAGTTGATGCTGCCTGCTGGTAGATTATTCAGCCATACCCTAGCTGGTCCCTCCAACATTTGTGGGACATACCGTACTGCCCATCGTAAGTTCCCACCTGCTATTTTCATAGCTGTGGCATAATCAATTAACCAGTCTTGTGGTTTGGTGCTCCCATTTTATGTCTTTGTGCCTCTTGCCAGCTGAAAGTTCGGCACAGGTGGTTCGCCCATGATCCATGGTCCGAAGCACGTCGGACCCGGTGGACCCTGTTCTTCCAGCAACTCGGATCGGTATAACCGGTCTAGCTTTACTCTGGCATCATTTGATGGCAAATCTCTGTACAAAACTCTGTCTTGCATTCCATAGTGGTTATTTCCACCATGGATCGCATATTCCATCTCCGAATAACCATCATTGTACCTTTCATTTACTTGATTGTGGCAATCTGGTCTTGCTTCTCTTTCCTGCCGAGGTTCATGTCTTGGCTGCGGGTTGAGTGGCGGTTCTCTCCTTACTTCAACAGGGATATTGTTCTCGTGATTCCCTCTTCTGAGTTCTCTTCTGCCGAGGTCTCCATTGCCTCGGCTTCCGCCGTCTTTCTCAGCACGGCCGAGATTCCTCTCACCACTGTTACCTCGGCTTCCATTGCCTCTGTTCTCGTTTGCTTTCCCAGCTATCGCCGGATCATACGGAACGATTTGCTTGTTTCTCTTTCCTAAAGTTACCGCTTTGTCCCTTTGTGCATTGTTTCCGGGTGAGCACACTGCTGCCACTGACAAGGCAGGTGCTGCTCTAGCCGAATTAACCATTTGCGAGGCCCCTGGCCTTGCCGGGTCTGCCCTGAGCATTTCTTCGTTTTGCTGGTTCGCGATGTGCACCAGCTCATTCACTCTTTCTTGTTGTTTCTGCCGGGCTTCGCCGATCAATCCCTCTAACTCTAATGCTGTGGCATTTGCCGCTCTCAGGTTCTTTGCCGGGGTACTGTACCTCAGCAAACCCAAATCAACTGATTCTGCCTTATGAGCATCATGCTCCTTGTTGATATCATCTATGAGGTTTTTCCCTCTTAATCTCAACTCGTCAACCCGTTCGGGAGCGACGTCAAGCTTATTAGCTTTGGCATATTCTCGCAGGGTCCTGTTTAAGGATTCCCGCAAGGCCGACACCTTTTTTGCCTCTACCAGCACCTTTTGCCTGGTTTCTTCTAACTCTGCCTGAGCATTAGCCGGATCAAGTATCGACGCTACAGGTGTAGTTAGGTTTTCTATGGTTGCCTGAAGAATGTTTTCTGGTCTTTCCAGAGGTGGCCCTCTCACTCTTGGTGCCTTTGGGGTAGTGTCCTGTACTTCGGCCTGGTTGGTCACTGGAGGGATTACCTCGGTGGGTGGTGGTGCCGTCTGCCTGGGCGCGACCTACACACCTGCGGTAGGGTCTCTGGTTGATCCGGCACCAGCTACTCTCGCATGCACTCCGGCTGCGACCATCACCTCGACGCTGCTCACGGATGCGCTCGCATGGACGGCTCAGCGCTTAAGGGGTGGCTCTCCTGCAATAACAACCTGGTGAGGATAAATGCCGGAGAAGTCGACGCCGACGTAGACCCTATGCCCGCCCAAGCTGATGAAGACACCGTTGCACGGGGGAGTTTTTTCCCTGAAGCTGCCTGCATTGTCGCTGACGTAGTCACAGAGATCGAATCTCCGGACCAAGCCAGAAACAACGCGCTCGCCAGTGTTGATGAAGTTTCCCGTCCGGATCATGACTCCAACTAGCACCGCTTCTGGCCCCACGGTGGGCACTAACTGTCGTGGTGGTGGCACGGCAGATGCCATGGGTAGGCTAAAGTATGGGGCCAATGGATGCTAGAGGGATTTGCGGAGGGAAGATGCAGTTGATTCTACACATAGAAGACAAAGGCAAAGATCTTTATTTCTCCTTCCTTGGGCTACAAGTGCTCCTTGAGCTGTATTCAAGGAGAAAGGAAGAACTTTACCAGCCTAACGGTACTAAATGAGCTGATGCTCTCCTCGGGGTCCAAGCCTCCCCTTATAAAGGAGAGCCTTGGGTTCCTTTAGGGCTGACGGGGCAACCATATTCGAGGAATATGCTTGTCCTCAATATAATAGTTCGGCGGCCTCCTTTCCCTGTCGCCCTTCTAATGACGACAAGGCTCCAGAGGGCCCTTCCTGCGTGCCTCGGGCTTTAGGACTGTCACCTCCGTGACCTCCTTCTGTCCCTCGGTCACTCTGCGCCTTTGTCCCTTGTGCTTGGCTCTTCTCAGATTCTCCCTAGCCTGCGGCTAGAGTTTTACTTTAGGCTTCTTCTTCTCTTGCAAGATTCGTATCATTCGTCCCTGCCTCACGTAACTCGGCTTGTCCTTCACCTGCATTAAGATTACTCAGGCTAACCCGGCCGACTTATTCAATATCTCGGCCGGGTAACGCCTTGCCATTATTATGAGGGTCCTGCCCTTCCCTATCTCGGCCGAACTCTACAGGATTCGGCCGATTCATACTATAACTCGGAAACTAGACGGGCAACTTCCTTTCATCTTTCCCCGTCTTTACCCTACCCGAGGTCATCTTCCCAACAACTGTCACTCGCCGTGAGGTAGAGTGGCTAATCAAGACCCGTCGAATCCCTGCCGAGGTAAGCTGTCGCTTGCCCGGCAAGAATCCTCTCCCGTGCTCAACAAGGGAGAATACATAGTCTTCATGTCTCATTTTGCTCGCGGGTTCGGCCTCCCCCTTAGCGATTTCGCAAGGGAGTTCCTCGGTTACTTCGGCCTCCAGCCGCATCACCTGCCTGCCAATGCTATCGCCTCCTTGTCAGCTTACATCTCGGCCTCGGAGGTGTACTTCGGCCTCTGGCCCTCCGTACCTGTTTGGTCTAAATTCTTCCAGATCCGATCTAATGTCGTACTGGACAAATCTCTTCACCCTTCCGAGAAGTCCCTTACCCAGTGATGGGCCGCGTCCATTACACCTCGGAGAAACTCCGAGTTCCCTCGTGTCGCCGGCCTTGAGTCTTGCAAGAAATGGCATAGATCATTTTTCTATGTCAAAAACACTGGAAAAGAAGATAAGATTCGGATCCCCGCCTTTTCTATTGGCACCCCTTCCAAGAAGAATTGGAACTACAATCCTAGGAAGATCCATGATTGAGGCATTTGAGATTCGGCTCAAGGAGTTGATCCGCGCCGGGCTCCGTGGTGAGGATCTGATGACCACATTCATCAGCAGCCGAATCTGCCCTTTCCACCTTCGCTCTCACAAGCTTTGTTACATGAGTGGTCCTCTCGATCCCATCCGAGTTTCGACGGTTGAGCTCGACGACTATCATATTTATAAGCGTGTCTGAGCTATCTTCAAGACCGATATGCCGGAGGATTGGGCATGGGGACTGAAGCCGTTCACTCGCGGGAATCCCCCTCCTCAGGTAAATTTACGTGTTGGTGTTTGTTTCCGAGTCGCGTTTGTGACTGTTCTTTTGCTAACTCTACTTTATTTCTTCTCTCGAAGAGGTTTGCGGAGCAAAAGATAAAGGATACCGAGGTTCTGGCTCTTCCGTGGACTGCAGATCGGAATACCCCGGACAGCGGGGAACCTGACTCGGAAGAGTTTGTCCCTAAGTCGAATGTTGCTCCGGCTCGCGCCCGTGGCAAGACTTCGGCCCATGGGGATGAAGGTGACTCGGACGACGTCCAAATTCTTGAGGTAGTTGCTGCGATTCGTATCTATTACGCATTTCTGGCTCCTACTTTCCCAGCTAATCCATCCGGTCAGGTGCAAGACACCGAGCCTGCTGCTTCTCGAGCTCCTGCTGCCTTGAAGAAGCGGACCGCTCTGGCAGGTCCCTCCGATGCTTCTCCCAAGAAGCGAATGAAGAAGTCTGCCCAGCATATTCCGAGGTGTAAGACCATGCCTGGGGTTACTGGGTGAGTTTATTTTCATTCGTATTTCTTGTTTCTCGCTTTCTGTCTGTTGATTCGACTCTTTGTCCTTTGCAGAGATCCTCTCTCTGCCAAGACAAGCGGTCCAAGTATGACAAGCCATACAACTCGGCAGCCTTCTCCTCCACCCCCGGAGGATGTTCGGGCTCCCAGTCCCTCTTGTGTTGACTCTCCTCCTGCGCCGACTCATACATCGCCTCAGCGAGATGTACCCACACCTCCCACCGTCAACGCCGACATAACTCCGCCAGTAGATCATCTTGTTGAACATATTGCCCCTCTTCAGACCGTCGAGGTTTCCTCCAACGAACCTCTAATCACCACGATCCCAGCTGTTACTCCCGCTCCAGCCGAAGGTATCACCATCTCGGACCCCCTTGGGAACCATAATTCCCCTGCTCCTCAGGATGTGATTCCAAATGCCGAGGTTGCTGCCCCTGCCGAAGCCTCTCCTAAGAATAGGAAAGTTGTTGTTACCAAACCTTCATCATCACAGAAGGGGCCGGCTAGCTCTTCTCAAACCAACATAGCTGATGCACTCCGCAAGGGGGCTTCCTCTGCTAAGCCTATTGTCACCCCGGCCGCTGACACTCAGCTTACTCTTCACAAGAGTCCTGCGACGACGGTAGTTACACAACGGGTCTGAGGTAAAGTACTGACCCATACTGAGAGTGGGAACAACCTCGACTCTTTTGTGGAATATGCCAATAACTGGAACACCGCCGATCATCTTGAGGGCAATCGAAGTAGCCAGCCATTTCAGCTTTCCGACATCAGCAGTCGTTTGCATATGGCTGCTAAGATTGTTCTTGACAGTGATAAGATGAACGAGGTAAGCGCTTCTGTTGATACTTTGTCTGTTATTCAAATGATATTATATATACACTAGTCCCCGAAGCTTGCAACCGAATAATTTGTTGTTCGTTTGGAAGCTTTGTTAGGCTTCAAATGCATTATTTGCTAAGTCAATTTCCTGCATGACTTGGATTGACCGTGGTCCATCCATATTCTGAATTAAGTAAAACTTAATCCGGATCTATTTCGGCTTTGATTATCCAGCCACCAAGATCCGAGTTAAGTTTTACTTGATTCGGCTCTGTTTTAGCTTTGAATATCCAGCCACCGAGATTCGAGTTAAGTTTTACTTAATTTGGATCTATTTTAGCTTTGAATATCCAGTTGCCTAGATCCGAGTTAAAATTTACTTGATTCGGATCTGTTTTAGCTTTGAATATCCAGCCACCTAGATCCGAGTTAAGTTTTGCTTGATTCGGATCTGTTTTAGCTTTGAATATCCAGCCACCTAGATCCGAGTTAAGTTTTTCTTGATTCGGATCTATTTTATCTTGAATATCCAGCCACCTAGATATGAGTTAAGTTTTGCTTGATTCGAATCTGTTTTAGCTCTGAATATCTAGTTGTCTAATTCACTTTGGTACTTAGGTTGCCCATGATCGGTGGACAGCCGAATTTCAATGGTTGCTCTTTGCACACAAGAAATTGCACAAGAAATATGAGAAGTTTGTCCCCGTAGTGAAGAAACTGGTAATTTAATAAATCTTTGTATTGTTCCTTAAATTCTTAACATTTTTTGGCCTGACGTGCTAATCCACTCTTTGCTGGTATGCAGCTAGTATCAATAATCTTAATACCCGCCTTACCAAGAAAGTTGAAGCTCTAGAAGGTTAGTTATCCTTTTCATCTTGTGATTTGTTGACTTTCGTTCGATACAAATCCTGGGTTTCTTATAACCTTTCGGCTTTGGTATATTCGAGTTACAAACACTTTCAGCGTCGCATCAAGAATGCATATCCATGCCTAATATGATGCTACATTTTTTAGAACAAGCCGCCACTCATTCGGCGCAACTTAAAGAAAAGGATGATGAGATAACCCGGTTACGTGCCGAGGTTGAGTCTCTCAAGCTTTCGCATAAATCCGAATTGGAAAAAGTTAATCAGGAGTTTTCTGAAGAAAAGAATCGAATGATCCTGCAATTGCAGAAAAATAAGGAACTCCTCGATGCTGCCGAGCTGAAGAACCGGACGATGAGCGAGGAAATCACTCGCTTTGAGAAGAATAAGGCCGACTGGACCTAGGATCTCCAGAAAATGTTGAGTTATTTTCTTCTCTTTCTTATTTTTAACAGATATGTTTTCCTTTCGTGTAGATCATTTTCCGGAAGCGAAACCAGTGAGATCTAAGGCAGTGATTTCTGCTCGTCAGCTCCGACGTATCCCCGCAGACTCGAGTCCATAATACTCAATGGAAGACTTCCTGATTGTTGTCGGCGCTGCTATTGGACCAATGAAGATTATGGGAAGATATCTGGTGCAAGCAGCCGTTCGGGCCTACCATGTTCTTTGGCCGAATACCTCTGGAACGCCTGATATTGACGAAGTCAAAATACTTGTGGAGAGATTAATGGCATCTCAGACCCAGTTAAATCTCTGGAGGGAGTCTGCTGGGAGGGCTGGTGCTGATATGGCACTTACAGCCGTTTTGTCTTGGTACGAGGACATCTCACTCGAAACTCTGATGAATTTGCGCACTTGCTCTTGTTAGGTTGAGGATCCAGAGTTCGTCTCTCGCCGCCAAGCTGGTGCCTTCTAGCTTATTGAGTATAATGACGAGCATAATTGGATTGAACGGCCGAGTTTTCTTTCCAATCCGGCAGATGATGTTGATGTTGAAGATGCATATGATGATGATTCGACCGATCAGTATGAGGCAGAGGGTGACTCGAACAACTCTCGTGACTCAAATGCAAGCTCAGATGAGGATGGCGACGCACGATCGTCCTCTAAAGGGACTGAGAATTCTCGAGCTCAAGCTAATGTTTCTCAGCAGCCGAGGCTTGCCCCCGAGGTTACTATTGCTTCTATTGAAGGAGAAGTAACGTCGGCTGAGGTGCCGGCTACCTCGGAGCGCCCAGTTCCTAAAAATACCCCTGCGCAGGAGACCGAGGTCGCCCCGCCATCATCTGAGATACCCATGGTGTGGTGTGAACCTTTTTGCCTTTCGCCGTTGAGGCATGGATGATGGTAATTATTATTACTCTATCTAAACAAATCTCATTGCTTTATAACTTTGCTTTGGCGAACTTTGATTTTGTAAGTTCGTATTGTATTTTTCCATGTGGCTGACCTTGGTTCGGTATTTATCTTGCTTGCCCTTTGTAAACTCTTTTGCGTATCTGTTGTGTTTTCAACTTCTATCTGAAGTACAATGCCCGAAGCCCATATCTGGTAAAGTGATACAATAAGTTGCATCCCTTATCATACTTCGATTTGCTGGGGTTGTTATTCTTTTTTGCATTATCCTTAGAGATCTTTGTTTGTTTCCGCTTTGCTGTTCCTCTGATTACCGAGACAAGTTTATATCATATCTTGCAAGTTATGATCGACAATTTTGGGGAGTCCCTGAGTCTTTAGCAGAGCTATGGAGCTTTTATGTGTCTGGCGACAAACAATGGGTAATATAAGTCAGTCCCCGAGTTATCACTCGGGTTATCGAGTTCTTGCGTGTGCTCAAACAATATCTAGGATCATGCAGCGGTCCCCGAGTCACAAATTGGGTTGCCGAAATATAATTCATGGCTCAATGCAGAGAATACTACGGGGTAGTCCCCGAGACATTGCTCAAGGTGCCAAAGTTTAATACACATTTTTAGAACAAGAAACAATCATGGGGCAGTCCCCGAGTCAATGCTCGAGGTATCGAGGTTTAATGCATAATCCAAAATAAGGGATAATACGGTGCAGTCCCCGAGTCACTGCTCGAGGTGCTGAAATTTAACACAATTCAAAATAAGAAATAACACGGTGCAGTCCCCGAGTCACTGCTCGAGGTGCTGAAATTTAACATATAATTCAAAATAGGAAATAACACGATGCAGTCCCCGAGTCACTGCTCGAGGTGCCGAAGTTTACCACATAGTCTTACAAAATAGAAACAACATTGTGCAGTCCCCGAGTCGCTGCTCGAGGTGCCGAGGTTCAATACATGCTTGATACTCCAACTTGATGTGTCACATCACGACGTACAACATATGGCACCTAAGTGTAGAATGGGCGAAGTAAAGCTATGTTCCATGGTCTTTTTGATTCGTCTCCGGTCTTATTTGCCTTATTCTTCTCTTGTGGCTGAGCGTCAATCAGGTAATATGCATTATTGTACAGTGCTTTACTCACAATGAATGGTCCTTCCCATGGAGGTGAGAGTTTGTGCATTCCGGCTGTGCGTTGCACTAGTCGAAGAACCAAGTCTCCTTCTTTAAAAATTCTTGGATTTACTTTTTTGCTACGGTATCGTCTGAGGTTTTGCTGATAAACGGCTGATCTGATAATGCCAATTCCCTTGCTTCCTCTAGCAGATCCACATCGTCTTGCCGTGATACTTCATTTACTTTGGCGGTTGTGTATTGGATTACTGTTGGAGAGTCATGCATTATGTCAGCTAGAAGCACAGCTTCTGCCCCGTATACCATAAAGAAAGGGGTATACCCTATCGACCTGTTTGGGGTGGTCCTGAGGCTCCACAGTACTGCCGGAAGCTCCTCAATCCAGCACCCTGCCGACCTTTGCAGTGGTTCGATGAGCCGGGGTTTTATTCCTGACAATACTAGTCCATTTGATCTTTCTACTTGTCCATTTGATGCTGGGTGAGCCACCGAGGCAATATAGTCTTATGTGCTTTTCTTGGCAGAATCTAGCGAAGGCTCCTTCAGCAAAATTTGTGCCATTATCTGTGATAATACTGTGTGGATTCCATATCTCAAGATAATATCTTTTGGGAATTTTACTGATGTTAGTCCATCACATTTCCTTATTGGTTTCACCTCAATCCACTTTGTGAACTTGTCAACCATGACTAGAATGTGAATCATTCTGCCTCGGGCTGGTTTAAACGGTCCTACCATATCCAAACACCATACCAAAAAAGGCCAAGTGATTGGTATTGTCTTTAACTCGGACGAGGGCAGATGTATCTTGCTGGCGTATCTC
Source organism: Avena longiglumis (assembly GCA_030063025.1). Classification (NCBI taxonomy): domain Eukaryota; kingdom Viridiplantae; phylum Streptophyta; class Magnoliopsida; order Poales; family Poaceae; genus Avena; species Avena longiglumis. The sequence goes on from CP125978.1 coordinate 303,094,606, forward strand.
TGGCAACCATTACATTTTTCCACTAATTATTTTGCCTCTATTAGTGCCGTCGGCCAATAAAACCCATGCCTAAATGCTTTGGCCACTAAAGCTCTTGATGAGGCGTGATGCCCGCATTCTCCTTGATGTATATCCAGGAGTATTTCCTGTCCTTCTGCCGAATCAACATATCTTTATAGTACGTTCGTGACACTTCTCTTATACAGATCATTGTTTATGATTGTGTAAGCTTTTTCTCTTCTTACTGTTTGTCTGGCCAGTACTTCATTACTCGGTAAGATTGCCTCCTTAAGGAATGAAAATATGGGTTGTGCCCATATCGGCGTGATTTTCTCTGGGATAGTTTCACTGTCGATTTCCATATTTTCCACCGACATAACAGCTTTGGATTTTTATGTGTTCACCCGTGCGATGGCCGGGTTCATTTTCAGAAAGTTCGGGTTGCATTCTTTGTCTATCTCCATTGGCACACTTCCTTCTTTCAATTCTGCCGAGATACGAATTGACTCGGACTCTGGTGATGGTATAATCGATAGTTTTCTCAGGTTCTCTAGGGCGATACCTGGGGGAATTGACTGCCTAGTTGATCCGAGTTTTGACAGTGTGTCTGCAGTGTCATTTTCCGCCCGAGGTATATGATGAAACTCGCATCCATCGAAGTATCCACTGATGTTTTGCACATGGAATCTATATAGGGCCATATTCGCATCTAATGCGTTCCAATTGCCTGACACTTGCTGTACTACTAGATCTGAATCGCCGTAGCATAGGATCCGACGTATACCAATCTCCTTTGCCACCTTTAACCCATGGATGAGTGCTTCATACTCGTCTACATTGTTTGATGCGGTGAAATGTATTTGCATCACATATTTCAGCTGATCTTTTTTCGGCGAAGTTAACACTATCCCTGCCCCCAAGCCATTTCTCAGCTTGGATCCGTCAAAATGCATTGTCCAATAATTTGGATCTGGCAATGGCGGCTCATATTTTACCTCGGCCCAATCCACAAAGAAGTCGGCCACTGCCTAAGATTTGATTGCATCTCGCCTATCGAATTGCGGAGCATAAGGTGATAACTCGATTGCCCATTTTGATATTCGGCCACTTGCATCTTTGTTGCTCAATATCTCGGCTATGGGACCTTCGCAAATCACTTTTATCGGATGTTCATTGAAGTAATGTTTAAGTTTTTTCGCCGACATGTATACTCCATAAGACATCTTCTGGTAGTGCGGGTAGTTCTGTTTTGAGGCCGATAGTACCTCGCTTAGGTAATATACCGGCCTTTGTATTGACTTATCACCTTCACTCCATTCCACGACAACCACCGCACTTACCATTCTGTTAGTGGCAGCTACATAAAGTAACATAGGTTCTTTTGACAGTGGAGAGGCCAAGATTGGTGCTGTGACCAACATATTTTTTAACTCATGAAACGCATTATCTGCCTATGGTGTCCAAATGAACTTATCAGACTTTTTCATCAGTTGATATAGAGGTAATGATTTTTCCCCCAGCCGACATACAAATCGACTCAGCGAGGCCAGGCAGCCCGTGAATTTTTGTACATCATTTAGACACCTTGGCAATTCCATTCTTTCAACTGCTCGGATTTTAGTTGGATTTGCCTCTATACCTCGGCTGGATACGAGGAAACCAAGTAATTTTCCAGCCGGCACACCGAAGGTACATTTTTCCGGGTTAAGCTTCATTTGGAACCTTCTCATGTTTGCGAATGGCTGCCGAATATCATCCAGGAGCATTTTGCTCTCTTTGGTTTTTATAACCACATCGTCTACATATACTTGTACATTTTTTCCTATCCGGTTGTGTAGACACTTTTGCATGCACCTCTGGTATGTTGCTCCTGCATTACGCAGGCCGAATGGCATGGTGCGATAGCAATAAGCCCCGTACGGGGTAATAAACGCGGTCTTTATTTGATCGGCCGGATTTAACGGTATCTGGTGGAAACCAGAATACGCGTCTACAAATGACAACCGCTCATAACCAGCGGTCGAATCAATGACTTGGTCTATCCTAGGTAAAGGAAAAGGATCTTTGGGACACGCCTTGTTAGGTTCGTGTAATTGATACACATTCGCCATACGACGGCTACATTTGGGTCATCCTTTTTCTTTTCCACTAACACCGGATTTGATAGACAATTCGGATGAAGCACTTCCATGATGAACCCGTCCGCAAGGAGCCGAGCTATCTCATCCCCTATTATTTTTCTCCTGTCTTCGGCGAAGCGGCGGAGAGGTTGCTTCACCGGCCTTGCTCCTGGCCTTACATGCAAAGAGTGCTCAGCCAACTCCCTCGGCACACCTTCCAGGTCTTGAATTAACCATGCAAAGATATCCCGATTCTCACGGAGGAAGTTGGTGAGCTCGCCTTACTATTTGGCATCTAGGCCGGTACCAATCATGATGGTGTGCTCCAAGAACTGCTCATCTATCTGGATATTTTTTGTCTCTTTAGTCGGCTGGAAAGAAACACTTCCATGCGGGTTGGCTAATGCCGGCATATTCAGTTGTGCTGACTGAGCGAGAGCCGCTACCTCCTGAATCCTTCTTTTTTCTCTTGTAATCACCAATGACTCGGCCAGGTTTGATCCGGTCGAAGCACACTCCATTGACTTTCTGTAATCTCCGGCTACTGTTATCACCCCTTGTGGTCCGGGTAACTTCATTTTAAAATAAGTAATGTGGCATCTACTCATGAATTTTGCCAATGCTGGCCGTCCGAGTAAAGCATGATAGCAGCTTTCTAAGTCCACCACTTCAAATTCCAAATTTTCAGCTCTGCAATTTTCCGTTGTTCCGAATAATACATCTACTCGGACTTTCCCAATGGGTTCACACGAAAGTCCCGGGACTATTCCATGGAACGTGGTTCTCGTGGATTGCAGCATATTCTGTGCTATTCCGAGTTTGTGCATTGTATCTTTGTACATGATGTTGATACTACTGCCATTGTCAATGAGTACTTTTGAGAATTTTACATTGATGATGGGCCGACAAATGTCGGATCTAGTACGAGTGCGTACGACCCTGGATTCGGCATTATCTTCGGGTGATCCTTTATGCTCCAGGTTAGTTTCTGATCGGACCAAGGCACGTATCTTGGTACCGCCGACATAACAACATTTACTTCCATATGCCGGCGTTGTACACTTTGCCTGTCTTGCTGTTCTATTGTGAACACACAATATGATTGATGATGCTCCCTGTAATCATTACGTCCCTTGTTTCCGGGGTTTGTCTTTCCATCCTGACCTTGATTTATCACTTGATGCACTTCATCTCTCTGGTCCGTGTTGTCATACCTCGGTGGAGGTGGTGGTAACATTAACTGTTGCGCATTTGCTCCAGTTAGCTGTGGCTGCTGCTGCTGATGCGCTTGATGCGGGGGCGCTTGCATGCCCGCTGGGTTTCCTATTCCATTTTTCATCCAAGCACATTGACGAGTTGTATGATTAGCCGTCTTGGCCGGGTTTGGAGTGTGAAACTTACACGGCTGATCCAACATGGATTCAAACGTGTATTTCGGCCTTTCCTGCCACTGCTTCTTCTGTTCTGGTGTCCACTGTCTCTTCCCTTCATTCCTCGGTGTCCACTGTCGAGGACCATTTTTCTGTCATTGACTATTTTCGTGACTTGGCTGATCTTGTACCACTGCTACCACCTGATTGGAAGCATATCTGTAATCCGGTCTTTCCTCCCTTCTTCTACCTCAGAACTTGTTGCGCCTCGATGATCCGACTTCATCTCTTTTGTATTGATCCTGATGCTCCCAATGTTCTGCCGACATTAATTCTGGTTGCGTCGGGTCCCCTAATGCATACGAATCTGCTATCCTGATGGTTTCTGCCAACGTAGTCGGCATATCTCTTTGCAGCCTTTGCCATAACACACTTCCATATTGGCAGCCTTGAGCAAACCAAGCTATCGCTTGAGACTCTATGACTCCTTCGCATGAGTTTCTGAGGTTACACCACCGAGTCAAGAATTCTCTATCTGTTTCATTTAGCCTTTGCTTGCACATAGCGAGCTGTTGTGGCTTGTTTGTCCATTTATAGGTACTGGTGAAGTTGTTGACAAACATCTCCTCAAAATCTAGCCAATAGTTGATACTGCCTGCTAGCAGATTGTTCAGCCACACTCTGGCTAGTCCTTCAAACATCTGTGGGACGTATCTCACCGCCCATCGTAAGTTTCCACTAGCTTTTTTCACTACAGTGGCATAGTCAATCAACCAATCCTGTGGTTTTGTGCTCCCATTGTATGTTTTCGTGCCCCTTGCCAGTTGAAAGTTTGGCACCGGTGGTTCGCCCATAATCCGAGGTCCAAAACACGCCAGACCAGGCGGACCCTGTTCCTCCAATAACTCGAACCGATATAACCTGTCGAGTTTTAACCTTGCGTCATTTGATGGCAAGTTTCTGTAAATGATTCTCTCATGTATTCCATAATGGTTATTCCCACCATGTCCTGCATACTCCATATCTGAGTAATCATCATTGTACCTCTCGTTTGCCTGATTATGGTGAGCTGGTCTCATTTCTCGCTCTTGCCGAGGCTCATACCTCGGCTGAGGTTCGGGCGGTGGGTCTCTCCTTCCCTCTGTCGGGTTATTGTTCTCGTGATTTCCTCTTCCGAGGTCTCCATTACCTCGACTTCCGTTGCCTTTGTTGGCACGTCCGGGATATCTATCGCCACTATTACCTTGTCTTCCATTGCCTCTGTTTTCATTGACCTTTCCAGCTGCCGCCGGATCATACAGAACAATTTGCTTATTTATTTTTCCTGAAGTTACTTCTCTATCTTTTCTCGCGTTGTTTCCGGGTGAGGATGCTGCCGCCGCTGATAGTGCAGGCGCTGCTCCAGCCGAATGAACCATACACGGGGCTCCCACTCTTGTCGTGTCAACCGTAAGAATTTCTTCATTCTGCTGGTTCACAATGCGTACCAGCTCATTCACTCTTTCTTGCTGTTTCTGCCGGGCTTCGCCGGTTAATCCTTCTAACTCCAATGCAGTGACATTTTCCGCCCTTAGGTTCTTTGCCGGGGTGCTATACCTCGGCAAGCCTAGATCAACTGAATCAGCCTTATGAGTCTCGTGCTCTTTGTTGATATCATTCATGAGGTTTTTTCCTCTCAATCTTAATTCATCTACCCGCTCGGGGGAAACATCTAGTTTTTTTTCCATAGCATATTCTCGTAGGGTCCTGTTCAAGGACTCCCGCAAGGCCGACACCTTTTTTGCCTCTACCAGTACTTTTTGCTTAGTCTCTTCTAACTCCGCCTGAGTGTTAGCCGGATCAAGTATCGGCGCCACATGCGTGGTTAGATTATCTATAGTTGCCTAGAGAATATTCTCTCGTCTTTTCCTGCCTTTGGGGTTGTCTCCTGCACCTCGGCTGACTTGGCTGCCAACGGATCTACCTCGGTGGGCTATGGAGATGCTTTCTTCGTGGTCAACTGTCCTCCTGCCACCGGGTCCTTGCTCGATCCGGTGCCTGCTCCTGCCGCCTGTACCACGGCTGCGACCATCACCTCGACGCTGCCGACGGGGCACACTCCACACGGACCGTTAGCGGCACTGAGGGGAGGCTCCCCTGCATCAATAAATTGGTGAGTATAAACGCAGGAGGTGTCGACGCCAACGTAAACCTTGTGCGTGCCCAAGTTGATGAAGACGCCGTTGCGCGGAGGTTCCTTCCTCCTGAAGCTACATGCGTTATCGCTGACATAGTCCCAGAGATCAAATCTCTGAACTAAGCCAGAGACAACGCGCTCGCCGGTGTGGATGAAGTTTCCCGTCCAGATCTTGAATCCAGCTAGCACCGCTGCTGGCCCCACGATGGGCGCCAACTGTCGTGGTGGTGGCACGGCAGATGCCATGGGTAGGCTAAAGTATGGGCCAATGGATGCTAGAGGGATCTGGGAGGGAAGATGTAGTGATTTCTACACTCAAATGACTAACATGCAGATCTTTATTTCTCCTCTTAAGGACTACAAGTTCTCCTTGAGCTGTATCTATAAAGAAGAGAGCTACTACACGAGCCTTACGGCGTAGAATGAATCGATCCCCCTCTCAGGAGCCAGTTTCCCCCCTTATAAAGAGGTGCCTTGGTTCCTTCTAGGGCTGACGTGGCAAGCATATCCTTGGAATATGCTTGTCCCAATATGGTAACTTGGCGGCTTCCTTTCCGTGTCCCCCTTCTATCAGCGGCAATGTTCCAGAGAGCTTCACATGCGCGCCTCGGACTCCCTGACTGTCACCTCCGTGACCTTCTTCTGCCCTTCTGTTGCTCTGCTCCTTGTCCTTTGTGCTTGGTTCTATCTAGATTCCTCCTAGCCAGTGACTAGGGTTTGACTATAGGCACTTCCTTCTCCTGCAAGCTTCGTGTTACTCGGCCTTGTCTTGTATAACTCGGCTCGGCCTTCACCTGCATTCAAGTTAGCCAGACTCATTCGGCCGACTCAACTCATATGTCGGCCGGATAAGGTGTTACTCATTCTATACTTGCCATGACCCTGCTTATCTCAGCGGACTCTTATATGACCCGGCCGATACAAACAATAACTCGGCTCATGACAAGGGAGATTCCTTTCGTCTTTCCCCTGTCTTGTGTGGGGAAACTCCTATTTTATAACTGGGTTATTTCATCGTGTAGAATTATCAATTCTCAGAATTTCAGATAACTTTTAATTTTCTTAAACTTACATGTGGCATATTTTGAGTTAGTACAACTTCAAACTCAGGTCTATTATTTTGACACATCTTGGCAAACTGTCAAATTTTTTAATACTATGTATAGTTCATCTTACAATGAAATCTAAACCATATATGATTGGTTAACATTAAATTAGTACAAGCATATTAAGTAACAATAAAAAAATAATTCCTGATCGTGAAAACCTAGGCCTGAAACAATCCGAAAAGTTCCCATTCATACCCGATAAATTACATTTGGCTAACCAAATTTGATAACTCGTGCATGAAAGTTTGATCAGACCATATTGCAGAACACGGACGTACCAATCTCAAACAGGGATATGCCCATCGTTGTCTATTTACTTCAGTGCATATTTAAAAATCAACATGGCATATGAATGGAAGACAATGACATACCGCTGCTGCTTTGAAATTTCCCGGAGTAGGATGGCGTGAATTGGGTGGCGTCCTCGTGTCGGGACGGTCAACGGCGTCCTGGAACACACTGGGGTGCAGGGGGGAAAGGGTACTCGACTACAGGGTTCTTCCGTTGGGCATGGCGGCGGCGGCGTCCTTGCAGATGGCCGCCAGGGTCCTTGCGTGTGCGAGCGGAGGCGAGCACGGCGTGGATGCACGGCGTCATGGAGGCTTGGCGGTGATGGCCAAGCTAGGGATGGGGCGGCGGCGACGTCCGCGTTGGGGCGTGCGGCTGTTTTTGGGGGAAACGTGAATTGCGAAACAACGTGGTTTGATCAGAGGTTTTCGTTGTCCGTTCCATTCTGTTTTAGTGTTAATCACGGGAGGGATTTCAACCGTTAGATATCCATTGTATGGCCATGATTTCTTGGATCTACCCCCTCTGGGTCTTTTTATATTGGTAAAGATTAGAGAGTTAAAAGTAACTTCTGACTGTTCAAGGTAAGACTCATCGAGATGGTCGTGCATCTCCTCATATATTGTGTAAGACATAATATTAATAGAAGAACTTAAGTCACAGAATCCTAAATAAGTAGCTCCTCCTAAACAGAAAGGAATTTTCTGCTGGCTTTTATTTTTACCATCGAACTTACCCCCTACCATGTCAGAGGACTCTTTACTTACCATGATTATTTCATCTTTGAACATTTCTAGTTCTAGAAGCTCTTTTACTATCCCAATGTTTTGTTTGATGGTCCCCAGATCCTTAGTTAACCTCCCTATCCTTTTATTTTTTTCACTCTTACTCTCTATCACTTTAGTTATTATGGTTTCTTCCTCAACTAGCGTTTTCTTATGAATTTGTAAATGCTTATCCTTGTGGTTAGGTTGAGGAGGTATCTCTTTCGTAGGTGGTGTATAACGTTCCCGATCTCTTGGTATTTGCAAATAGTTGACACAGGATTTAATGATTTGAATGATCATGCGGTGGTCCAAATTAAAATTCCCAAGAAGTTTCTCTACCTTTCTAGAGGCTAGAAATCTTTTTAAGCAATTGTATTCTACAGGATTTTATTTATTAAACTCGGACTCACAATAAACTTTCTCTATTCTAGTCACCGTGTCTAACAAATTTCAAGGCCTGTCAACACTAAAATCGGTGAAATAACCATTAGTAATGGAATCGAGCTCATTTCTATTATTGTCACTCAAACCTGCGTAGAAGATGTGTATCACCAACCATGGTGGAAAGTTATGATGGGGGCAGCGGTCAAGCAGCCCGCGTAACCTTGTATATCCCTCATGCAAGATTTATTTAGATTTCCCTTTAAAATTCGTGATCATGCGCCTCGGGCCAAGATGTTTCATCCTGGGAAAAAATCAGCTAAAAACAAGGAGGCAAGGCTCTCCCAGTAATTAGTAATCCTGTAGAACTTTGAATGTACCAAGAACGGGCCTCATCAATAAGAGTTTGAACAAATAGAATAAATTTGAGCTCATCCTCGGTTTGTATATTAAGGTGGAAAGTCCCACAAATATCTTCAAAGAACCCCACATGCTCATATGAATGTTCCATACCATCTCCTGCAAACCTTTTTGTATGTAAAATATCTAAAAGCATGGGGTTAATATCATACCCTCTTGGGTTATTGGATTTAAATAAGTGTCCATGGGTTATTATATGTTGGTACTCATGCATGGTGTATTACATGAAAATAGTAAAAAAAAATTAATAAAACAAATAGTAAAATAATCAACTAAGAAAAAAGACCAAAAGCGCTTAGCTCCCCAGCAACAGCGCCAGAAAATAACTTGATGACTGCAAGTGCACAGATCAATTGTAGCTAGTTTCGAAGTAAATATATCGAACCCACATAGAGATATTGGTAAAGGTCTTTATGCCCCTCATCACTATCTACCAAAGGATACTTGTAAGTTGCCTTTGATCTTAAGTAAAGAGTGTTTGAAAGGTTTTTGGTTGTTTGTACAAATGTAATTAAAACGATTAAATGAAAGCAAATAACAAGTTCGTATAAAAGCGTGGTGGAATGTAATAGGACTAAAACGTTCTCGGGGATGTATGATACTCCTCTCGCATGGTGTTATAATTATAAATAATGTAATATAATATAATTCTTATGCCATGAGATGTGTTGAGAGAGCTCCATAATAAGATTTTAACTACACGGCTCGTAGGAAGCCACTTTGTTGACCCAAGAGTGAGGTCACCTCTAAATAACCGTTGCGATGCCTGGGAGCAGTCACCCATACAGACCACTACAATTAAGGATTTCCCCATGAATATCGTAATTAGCCTAGGGAGTCCCTCGTTATTCCTCATTTAACCGCGTAGTTCACGAGACGACGCCAATTTGTCACGAAGCTATTCTGGGTACGATCCCAAAGCACATCCAAATGATTTCTCCCTCCATTTAGTTCCGAAGGCAATTGGTACGTGGTCGACTTTCACATACCATCTAAAGAGAGGGATCAAACACAAATCATAAATCTATCATAGACTGGCAAGTCATACGGACATAAGAATATATCATCTTTATTGTAAATTCATAATAGTGCTAGGGTTTCTCCATCTCCCCAAGAACAAAGGAACTCACACATGGAGACAATAAACAACATCATCACAATCAAATGGATGGATGGATGTAATGAAATATATCTAGTGAAAACCACAATTGAATCTAGAATTACAACAAGATCTAATGGATGAGGGATGCGAGTAATGGTGGTGATGTAGATGCAGCGGTTAATGATGAAGGGGATGATGCGTTGTCCTCCAATGATCCATGGATCAGCAGGGATTTCTCCTCAACCAAGTTCCTCCTTCAGATCCCTTCCAGATGTGGTTTTTCGTTGTTTCTGGTGGCTGTGAATTTCGGATCCTCCTGCCATCTTTGCCAGGAGAAAATATTTGACGAGGCCGACCTGGAGACACATGGTACGCTCAGGCGGTACTGGCAGGCCCCACCCGTACCCCTGGTCGTTAGAGGCACTGGTTTCCTCTCCTCGCTTGGTATTTTCCCAGGTGCGCAGGTAATTCCTCAAAATGAATTTTATCACTTAAAAATATCATAGTATAGTATAATATGACAGCTTCAATTGATATGTTCATAATAGCCTGAGTGATTTGGAATCCTGTTGAAATAAAGACAGTAGGTGCACGCGAATGCAGTGAAATACAAAGATCCCTACTCTATTTATGCGAAAATAAAAGGTAAAAATGCTTAAATTTTGGACTCATCAAGACCCAAGAAAACTTCATCGACTTTATCAACATGTTCAACGTCAATACAATGTCCCCGTGTTGGTAATAAGAAGTGACAATAGCACCGAGTTCAAGAACTACACCTTGATTGTATTTCTTAGTGATGAGGGAATAAAACACCAATATTCCGCTGCATATACCCCTCAACAAAATGGTGTAGATGAGAGAAATAACTGGACATTAATGGATATGACAAGGTCCATGTTGGCGGAGTTTAAGTCTCCGTACAAATTTTGGGCTAAGACAATGTCTACCGCATGTCATGCTTCGAACCGGCTCTACATCCGTAAAGAATTGAGCAAGATCCCATATGAGATACTTACCGGTAACAAGCCCAGCGTTTCATACTTCTGGGTGTTTGGTTGTAAGTGTTTCTACCTGATAAAAGGTGTTCGTTTGTCCAAATTTTATTCCAAAGCTTTAGAGGGTTATTTTGTTGGCTATGGTCTCGAATCCCACACTTATAGAATCTATGATAAACTCTTCGGGGTTGTCACAGAATCTTGTAGTGTAGTTTTCGAAGAATATGATTGTCCCCAAGCAGGGTGTGTTCATGTTTGTGATGTAGATGATGAAATACCTCAAGATGCCATAAGAAGAATGGGTGTAGGATTCGTCCGCCCCATTGAGGAACCCCTTGTGGCGGATCGAGAAGAACTATTCTCTACTCAAGTAGAGCCCTCATCTTCATGACATCAACAAGATCCCATTATTGAAACAAATGATGACCCAAGCCAAAGACAAGATGAGAACCCTCACCAAGTTGCTCAGGCAGGAAGCTCAAGGCAGGATGATCCGGCTTCTCCACTAACCGGATTGTCCAGCCCTGCACAGTCAGTTGCACAAGGCAGATATCTTCATTCATCCACAAGATCATCTCAACGCCTTTCTATTATTATGCAAAATCAACCCAAGGTCAAACTATATCTCATTATGATGAGAATAAACCCATTGATGATCAAGGTCAAGTTGATGGTCAAGACGAGGACAAAGATGATGAAGAGATCCCCACAAGAAACAACAAGTACATTGAAACTCGTCGCAAAGCTAGAGTGGATAGAATGTTGGAAATAAGAGAACACACTCTTGAAAATGTTCTTGGTTATCAAAGGAGTGGTATGTCCACTCGAGCTCAATTGAAGCATTTTGGTGAGCATCAGGTTCATATATCCATGGTGGATCCTAAGAAAGTGCGGGAAGCTCTTGAATATTTATATTGGTTGGAAGACATGCATAAAGACCTCAACAACTTTGAGAGAAACAAAGTTTGGAAGTTAGTAGAAAAAACAAAGTATTGCTGCAATGTTATTAGCACCAAATGGATATTCAAGAACAAACAATACGAACATGAAATTGTTGTGAGGAACAAGGCAAGATTGTTAGCTCAAGGGTTCTCTCAAATTGAAGGTATTGATTATGGAGAGACATATGCTCCGGTGGCTCGCCTTGATTCCATTCGTATCACTATAATAATGTTTCCTTCCGCAACGACTGGCATGTCTGTCATCATAGAAGGCACGTCTTTCGCGACAAAAATCTCGGCTTGACCTTGGCCGATGTTAAACTTTTTTCCGATTTCGCGCCCCTCTACTATGACGAAACTGCTAAAAACATGGAGGAAGCTCGACGGGAGCGTGGAAGAAGTAATATTTCCACTTCCTCGCGAGATGTTGACTCGCCGAAGTATTTTTTTGTGTGTGGGTCTCGGATGTCAGTGACTCCAGTGGAGCAAACTTTTCGGCCGCGCCTTCCTGATTTGAACTTGATAATGTTGTTCGATGCCTCTTCCGTTTAGTCAGGCTACTGGGTCCCACATGTCTGCCTCACATTAGAGGAATCGTGTGTATGATGGAATTTTTTCCCTTCCCTGTTCCGAACTTGATAGCGTCGCTCGATGCATCTGTAGTTTAATCAGGCCGTTGGGTCCCACATGTCATCCTCACACTAGAATAAACGTGTGCATGATGGATTTTTTATTGGCTCGTGCCTCCCTAATATGAACTCGATAACGTTGCTCGATCTATCTTCAATTAATCACGATGCTGGGTCCCACATGCCAGCCTCTAATTACAAGAATCGTGTGTATGATGGAATTTTTTCCTTCGCTCCAACTACCCTGTTGCGAACTTGATAGCGCTACTAGATGTATCTATAGGTTAATAACGTAGCTGGGTCCCACATGTAATCCTCACATTAGAAGAAACGTGTAAATGCTGATTTGTATCCTTGGCTCTTGCCTCCCTGATTTGAACTATATAACGTTGCTCCATCTATTAGTCGTTAATTGCGCTGCTCGGTCCCACATGCCAGCCTCTCATTAGAAGAGTCGTGTGTATGATGGAATGTTTTTCCTTCGCTCCCGCTACCCTGTTCTAAACTTGATTGCGCTGCTATATGCATCTACAGTTTATTCACACAGCTGGGCGCACATGTCATCCTCTCATGTGTATGATGGATTTTTTGCCCTCGGTCGCACCTCCGTGTTAATTTGATAGCGTTACTTGGCCAATCTGTCGTTTATTTAGTCTTGTGGGTCCCATATGTCAGCATCTCATTAGAAGAATCGTGTGTATATGATTGAATTTTTTCTTATCTAGCGCTACCCTATTCCTAACTAGATAGCGTTGCTTGACGAATCTGCCGTTTGGTCACGCTAGTAGGTCCCACATGTCAGCATCTCATTAGAAGAAAGTGTGCATGTTAGACTTTTTCTATCGATTGCGCCTCCGTGTTTCAAAGTTGGCAACTTTGTTCGATGCATCAGCCATTTATATAGGCTGCTGGGTCCCACATGTCAGCATTTCATTAGAAAGAAATGTATGCATGATGGAGTTTTTTCATGCTCGCGCCTCCTTGTTTCGAACTTGGAAATATTGCTCGATACATCTGACGTTTATACAAGCTCGTGGGTCCCACATGTCAGCCTCTCATTAGAAGAATTGTGTGTATATGATAGAATTTTTTTCTTCTCTAGCTACCCTGTTCCGAACTAAGAATGTCCCACATGTCAGCATATGTCGTTTGGTCACGCTGCTAGGCCCCACATGTCAGCATATCATTAGAAGAATATGTGCATGTTGGACTTTTTTCTCGTTCGCACCTACCTTATTCGAACTTGGCAACGTTGAATGATGCAACACCTATATAAGGTATCTCTGGTGGGTCGCACATGTCAGCCTCTCCGTAAATGAAATGTGCTATGATGGCGTTTTTTTGGCTGCCTCCTTTGTTCTTACTTTGGTCCGTTGCTAGGTCCTAGATGTAAGCCTCCTCTGTGAGGACACGTGTGTAGGCTGTTCCCAGATGTCAGCGTCCATTTGAAAGAAATATGTGTATGTTGGACTATTTTTTTAGGTCGAGTCCGCCGTTCTGACCTTGGGAGCATTGCTAGAAGAAGCAGCAGTTTATTGGGACCAAGGTTCTAGTATTTTAAAAAAAAGTTAATCTATACTCCATTATTGGGTCCCACACGTCAGCATTAGTATATAATAATAGAAATTGCCACGACCATTATTTTAACCTTAGTCCATTGCTGGGTCCCAGATGTCAGCCTCCTCTGTGCAGGAAACGTGTCAATGTTGGGTCCCAGATGTCAGCCTCTATTCGAAAGAGATGTGTATGTGTTGGACTATTTTTTTGATCAACTCTGTCGTTCTCACCTTGGGAACATTGCTAGACGCATCAACAGTTTATCTGGGTCCCAGATGTCAGCCTTAGAGTACAAAAAGATGACTACAAGAAAAATAAAAATTCCCTACCATTCGAACTCGAGAGCTCAGAACCGGTAAACATCTTGCCTTTCCACTTCGAAAGAAACAACTAATATAACCGAAACGTTAAATGGTTCCTTCTATAAGTTTGAAAGACTTTATTTTACCATCTTTATCTCATTTGAAATAATAATGTGATGCTCCTGGCAGATAAACTAAAAACTGCTACATAGTGCAGTAGTTTTTACACAGAAAAATAGGTAGGCTGAGCTTTTTTATTGTCGTGGGCAATATTCAATGGTCTAACTCCTAAATTGAATGGGCTATGCTCAGCGGCCATAAGACCAAGAAAAGGCTGAACTAAAAAGTTTTCGGCTATGCTTTGGTCTCATAGGCTCATTTCATGGTCTCAGTAATAAAAATTCTAGATGTCAACAAGGAAGAATATCACAAGGGCAAAAAAATTGGCAGATATTTCGCGTGAAAATTGTTGACAACCAGGACACATAGCCGCACGTGCCAAAACTTTCCTACTCGAGCATTCACTCCAGCAGCCAGCTACTCTCTCTGTGCCATTCTTCTGGAGACGCACGAGTCATGAAAATTATAGGTCGCGCTCCAAAACATTCACCTTCCGTCTACTAGCCGAGGCGGCTGACACCATCGCTGGCGGCGGCTTTCTTCTCGAGACGCACACAGATCGGCGGTCAGCTAGTCGATCCCAACGGTACGCTTATAATTTCCTTAGTTTGCTCAAATCGTTCCCTAGAAGTCGTTTCTTACTCGATCTATTCGTTTGACATTGTTCTGCACTTGATCATATTGTTTGTTCGAATTGGTTGGCATTTTATTATGCCTGGTCAATCTATTCTCTCAAATATGTAACATAGTTCTGCACTCAATTTCTGAAATAGGCTAAAATTACGTGGCATTTATAGTTCTATATTCCATCAGTTTGCTCAGATAACTTGTCTTAATTAGATCTATAATCAACATGTTCGCTGAAATATCATAAAAGATTCTAACCATCTCTATCCTCAACAGATGGATAGATATTGGATATTGAACGGACAAAAAGAAACACCTTCATATTGGGTAGGTGTTAATGACTTCATGAAGTTTGTTAAACAGCATAAAGGCAACTCGAATGTGTTTTTCCCATGCCAACAATGCCTTAATTATAAAAAGCTGAGTCAGAGCACAGTTGCAGACCATATATTCGTTAATGGGATGCAACACACATACATTAGGTGGACTAAACAAGGTGAACCATATGATCAGCCCGTTCTTGATCCACTAGCTAATGTTGGTCTGCCTGAGGCACATCAGATTGAGAATGATGACCTTTCTGGTTTGTTAAGGGACATGTAACCTACTGCAAGCAAAAAGGGGGCCCTTATCTTAAAACATCATCTTTCTCTGACCTGATAGAATATTCCAAGTGTTCAGTGGACCCTGATTCTAGTATCTCAAGATTCTAAATGGTAATGAAATTACTAAAGGAAAAGTCGCCCAACAAGGTTACCAACAAAGCTTTCGATGCAGTGATTAAGGTGTACATCGAGTCAATCCCTAGGGAAGGAATGACAAAATCCTTTTATGAGATGAAACAGTACATCAAGGTACTCAGACTATCATATTAGAAGATACATTTTTTTCCAAATAACTGTGTACTATTCTGTGGGGATTATGAAAACCTCTATGAATGCCTAGTATGTAAAAAATCAAGATGGAAAAAATGGTGATATAAAGAAAGATCCTTGTAAGGTTCTGAGATATTTTTCAATTATAGATAGATTGCAGAGGTTGTTTCAGTCAGAACAAACTTCTAAGGAAACAACATGGCATAAAGAGATTCTCAAGCCCGACGATTACTTACTGAGACATCTAGCTGATGGCGATGAATGGAAGAATTTTGACAAGGCTCATCCTGGATTTGCTGCGGATCCAAGGAACCTGAGACTTGGCCTAGCTATAGGTGGATTTAACCAATTTGGCAACATGAGTAACTCGTACAGCATGTGGCCAATACTTGTTACAATTTACAACCCGCCTCCCTAGGCATGCAATGATCAGTCGAACTTCTTGAAGACTTTACTTATCCCAGGTCCCAAATCACCTAGTAATGATATTGATCTATTCATGCAGCCTCTTATACGAGACTTGCAGAAACTATGGAAGGGTTCCATGACTCCTGATATCCTTGCAAGAAAACCTGAAGATGTCAAGTCCCCTCTGCGTGCTGTTGTGATGTTCTGCACCCATGATTTTATAGCTCTTGGCACTATGTCAGGCAAAGTGACATGAGGTTACAATGCATGTGTTCATTGTGAGTCAAAACAGGTCACAATGAGGCTACAAAATAAGACCGGTTACCTTGGCCACCGGGGATTTTCTTCCTGCAGGACAAAAATTCCTAAAAAAACTTAAAAAATTTGCAGTTCTATGGAAAGAAGACTGAGTATGGAACTACACCACAAAAGTTCACTACAGCCGAGTTGTAGGCTCATCTAAAAAAGGTCAGAAATGTCAAACCAGGAAAACAACCAGCTGCCAAAAAAGGTAAAAGAAAGAATACAGAATATGCACCAACAGTAGGAGCAGCATCCAAAAGGAAGAGAGGGGAAGAAATAGCAGCAGCTACCCAAGGGAAGGAAAAGGAACCGAGAATATTTTATAAGCGCAGATCCATTCTATGGGACTTGCCGTATTGGGCTGGTAAGACTCTTCGACATAATATTAATGTCATGCACATGGAGAACACTATATGTGACAGAATTATAGGCACATTACTCAACATTCCAACCAAGACAAAATATAGCTATAATGCTAGGCTTAACTGCAAAAATCTCAATGTTAACAACAACTTGAAGCTGCATCCTGAAGATATGGTTGATAAGGGCGATGAAAAACATTACAATTTTTGAGGTGCAGAATTTATCTTGCCGATGAATAAAAGGGTACTATTTTGTGACTTCCTACATGGTGTGAAGTTCCCATCTGGATTTGCTTCCAAAATTGCAAATTGTATTAATGCAGAGGGGAACAAGCTCCAAGGGTATAAAACTCATGATTGCCACATCCTACTACAAAGGATTTTGCCTCTTGGCGTTAATGGTTTAGTGAACAAGGATTCCTATAACGTGCTTGCAGAATTGGGAAAGTTATTTAGGGAACTTTGTAGGAAAACTCTGGACAAAAGAGTTGTAACGCGTCTTCAAACAGACATAGCAGAAATGCTGTGCAAGCTTGAGCTCATATATTGTCAACACCCGGATTTTTAATCCCAGATGCCTTTTATGCCATACATCACAATCCCAGGAGTACCATTTTGCGATACATAACAGATTGGATATCACAGTACATCATCCATTATAAACCATACATAAGGTATTACACAAATGAAGGATCACATGATCCAGTCTTAATACAAACAAGCAGCAGAATAACGTAATAATAACGATAGCATGGGCGAAGCTCCATCTTCATGGTCACAGGCAATGCTGACGATGGGAGATGATCCTAGTTGTCATAACCTTCCTGCTGTCCGTCCTCCTGATACTCCTCTTCATAGTCTGGCCAAGGGAATAGCCAAGGACAAAGCTATGAGTACTCTTGAAGTACTCGCAAACTAATACTACAAGTGAAGTGGTTTTTAGTAGGAAATAATAAGCTCTAGGTTGTTTTGCAAAAAGCCAGATTTATCTCTATTGAGTTCAGAAGCAAAGAAAGCTAGTTGAAAGTTTTATAACACCTAAGTAGGAACTTGAATTTCATATCACAACCCTGTTGTGGTCAAGACAAAGTCATGAATCATTTCATAAGTCATTTTGAAAACATCTGATGATAGAACAGTATGGCCACTCC
The DNA here is from genome assembly GCA_030063025.1 of Avena longiglumis. Taxonomy (NCBI): domain Eukaryota; kingdom Viridiplantae; phylum Streptophyta; class Magnoliopsida; order Poales; family Poaceae; genus Avena; species Avena longiglumis. The sequence continues at coordinate 303,112,612 of CP125978.1, forward strand.
AACTTTCCATAACCCCGGAAGCGGCTATTCGAATAGTTTGACACTCTGCAGAGGTGGTACACTTTCACCACAACATTCGATACATCCGTCAGGAACAATCCTGAATTCACCATACTCAGTATGCGGATAATCAATACTAACCTTTCAATTACACGCCCTAGTATAGGCACCTCTCCTATGAGTTTGGCCTCCCAACCATGACTAGCTGTCATCTTGGGAACTGCACAGGTGGACAATCTTCACAAGGTAGCCTCAGCTCAAACCTTGGCCGCAAGGGAACCCATACTAAGGTATATAAATTTCCAGTCAAGCCCTACCCAAATTTCGGGTATTGTGGTTATACGGTAAAATTGGAATGGTATCGCATCCAGACAACCATCAGTTTTATAAAGGGCTAAGGCTCATGCCTTAACATTTCATCATCAAAATCATCATGTGTTCGAGAACACATGTCAAAACATTTCAGTAGAATGAATCATCATTCTAAGGTTTTCATAACCATTTTCACCAAGTATTCCCATCTAAAGTTGATCAAATTTTATACTTCTCCTCGACGATTCAGAATCTTGAAAGGTCCAATATATCTAGGGGCTAACTTTCCTTTGACCTAGAAAAACTGCATTCCCTTCAAAGGCGACACTTTGAGATATACGAAATCTCCGATATTGAAAGAGAGGTCTCGACGTCTCTTGTCGGCATAACTCTTCTGTCTTGACTGGGCGGTCTTGAGGTGCTCACGGATCTTGTGAACTTTCTCTTCTGCTTCTCGTAGGATGTCGGGTGTGAAGATATGACTCTCTCCTACTTCGGACCAATTCAAAGGGGTACGACACTTCCTTCCATAGATGAATTCAAATGGGGCCATTTGCAAACTAGGTTGATAACTATTATTGTACGAAAATTCTGCGAAAGGTAGACAGTCTTCCCATTTAGATCCATACTCTAGCACACATGCTTTCAACATATCTTCGAGTATTTGATTTACTTGCTCCGTTTGTCCATCGGTCTGAGGGTGATAAGATGTGCTGAAATCTAGTCTAGTTCCCAATCCTTCTTGGACTTTCTTTCAAAATCTCGAGGTAAACTGGGTTCCTCGATCCGACACGATGTTCTTGGGGACTCCGTGCAAACTGACGATTCTAGCGATGTACAACTCCGCTAGCTTTGAGCTCTGGTAGCTGGTCTTGACTGGTAAGAAATGGGCAACTCTAGACAATCTGTCAACTATGACCCAAATAGAGTCATTTCCCCTACTATAAGTAGGCAATCCGGTGATAAAGTCCATTCCAACTGAATCCCATTTCCATTATGGAATTTGCAGTGGTTGCAACAGTCTTGCGGGTCTTTGATGTCCCGCCTTGACTCTCTGGCAAATATCACACTTGGCGATGTAGCTTCCGATTTCTCTCTTTATCTTATGCCACCAAAATTGCTCCTTCAAATCCTGAAACATCTTTGTTCCTCCGGGGTTGATAGAATAAAGAGTATCATGGGCCTCTTTCAAAATGGTTTCCTTCAACTCTGAATCTGCTGGTACACAGAGACGTCCTTTGTACCACAACACTCCTTAATCTTCGGTGAATCTGGGTACTTTGCCTGTACCGATACGATGTTTGATTCCGTCGATACTAGCATTTCCTTTCTGCGCCTCCTTGATCTAACTAATCAAAGTGGGTTGAAATTCTATGCTAGCCAAAAATCCATCACTTACTAATTCCATTCTAAAATCTTCCATCTCCTTGTGCAAACTTGGTTGCTCCTTCAGAATCATGGAGTTCAAGCGGCAAGGCAATCTGCTAAGGGCATCTGCTACCACATTGGCTTTACCGGGGTGATAGTGAATGTCCAGATCATAGTCCTTGATTAGATCTATCCATCTTCTCTGCCTCATATTCAGCTCCTTCTGAGTGAATATATACTTCAGGCTCTTGTGATCCGAATAAATCTCACAACGGTTTCCCATGAGGTAATGCCTCCATGTCTTCAGGGCTAGAACTACGGCTTCTAGTTCAAGTTCATGGGTAGGATAATTATGTACATGTTGCTTCAGTTGTCGGGACAGATAAGATGTAACTTTGCCTTCTTGCATCAACACACATCCGGGACTTATCTTGGATGCATCACAATACACATCAAAGGGCTTCGTAATATCTGGCATGATCAAGATTGGGGCTGAAATCAATCTTCTCTTGAGTTCTTGAAAACTCACTTCACATTTGTCCGTCCATTCGAACTTCTTATGCTTATTCAACAATTGGGTCATGGGTCTGGCGATACTCGAGAATCCTTCTACAAACTTGCGGTAGTATCCTGTTAATCCAAGAAATGCACGAACTTGGTTTTGAGTGGTTTGGGCTTGCCAATCTTCAACATCCTTCACCTTTGAAGGGTCAACGGCAATTCCCCCAGCTGATACAATATGTCTGAGGAATCCTACCTCCTGTAACAAGAATTCACATTTGCTAAAGTTGGCATACAACTGATGCTCCCTAAGGGTTATAAGGACGGTCCTTAGGTGTAGCTCATGTTCTTCTTCTGATTTGGAATAGATCAGAATGTCATCGATGAAAACAACGACAAACTTATCTAGGAAGTCCATAAAAATCTTACTCATGAGGTTCATGAAATAAGAGAGGGCATTGGTTAATCCAAAAACATGACCGTATACTCGTATAATCCGTATTTTGTGGTAAAGGCAGTTTTTGGAATATCCTCTGCTCGAATCTTGAGGTGATGATAAACAGTTCTAAGATCAATCTTAGAAAACACTTTGGCACCAGTCAACTGGTCAAACATATCTTCTATTTTTGGCAGCGGGTACTTGTTTTTGATGGTGACATCATTCAACTTCTGATAATCCATACACAAATGGTTACCTCCATCTTTCTTGTCCACAAAAAAAAACAGGTGATCTCCATGGCGACGCACTTGGTTGGATCAATCCTATCTCCAACATGGCATCGAGTTGCTTCTTCAGCTCCTCTAACTCCGACGGGTTCATAATATAGGGTCTCTGGGCTATGGGTCCGGTTCCAGGGATTAGTTCGATGATAAACTCGATATCCCGATCTGGGGGCATACCGGGCAAAACATCTGGAAATAAATCGGGGTATTCACAGACTACTCTGACTTGGTCAATGGTTGGTTGGGCTAGACTCTTGTTTCACTTGAATTGACGAGGCAAGGTTTCAGATACATGCTCGACTGATATTCCGGCCGTACTGGTCATGGTTATGGCTTTCTTGGCACAGTCGATTAATCCTTTATGTTTGGACATCCAATCCATTCCTAGTACTACTTCCAAACCTTTATTTCCGAGTACTATTAGATTAGCATAAAAATATATGCCATGGATTCGGATAGGCACGGCCTTGTAAATTTGTCTAGCTTTGGTGGTTGAACCAGGTATTTGAACAATCATAACATGCTTCAATTTGGTAGGTTGAATCTTACTAGTGCATGCAAATTCTTCAGTAACAAACGAGTGCGATGCTCCAGATTCAAACAACAATCTTGCAAGTACTGAGTTAACAGAAAACATACCCATCACGGCATCTGGCGCTTCTTGGGCTTCTTCAGCATGCATGAGAAAGAGACGGCCATTGCGGTTGAGAGAGTTCCCAGGGGCAAACCTTCTTCCGAGATGAACACGACTCTACTGTTTTGCTGGGGCATTTGCATTGGGGGATGCGGCAATCTTCTTGGGGCACTCATTGGAATAGTGGCATTTGGTTCCACATTCATAACAAGTCACTTGAGACTTGTACTTTGATGCAACAGGCACAACATTTCTCCTAGCCCTTGGGGCAGTGTTGGTGTTGGTGGCGACATTGTTGTTATTGAACTTAGGCGGTGCACGGTTTAAATTGCTGGGGTTGCCGGGGTTGTTGTTGTGATTTCCTCCGGGCCTTGGGTTTCCACGGTTGGGATAGGTCGGACGGTTCATCGGGGGTCTATTGGTTCTTGGGGTAAATCCTGGAGATGGGTTGGGGCGATACTTTGGGGTATGATGGGTTCCTGGTTGATGCATCAAGCGACACTTGCGGTTCTCATTAGCTTTGTTGATCTTTCCTTCCATTTGAATGGAAGAGTCCACTAAGGCTTCAATATCAGCAAATGGGATATTGAATAATAATGTCTGCATCTAAGGCTTCAATATCAGCAAATGGGATATTGAATAATAATGTCTGCATCTAAGGCTTCAATATCAACAAATGGGATATGGAATAATAATGTCTGCATCTCATCATGCAGACCATTCAGGAATCTTCTTGGCTTCAGTGTCTATCTCATCCAGTGCATACCTAGCCAATGACAGAAATTTGTCACGATACACCACTATGGTCATCCTGCCTTGCTTCTGTTCTCTGAATTGATCTCTCATCCTCTTGATCAAACCCGGTGGCACATGGGTTCTGCTGAACTTGATTTTGAACTCTTGCCAAGTCATCATTTGACCTCCAATCATGGCACGAACGCTGTTCCACCATGCTCTTGCATCTCTAGACGGATAGTGGGTGGCAAACAGTACTTTCTCGTTAGCTTGCAGCGGCCTTGCCTTTCTCCTGCAAGCTTCGTGTTACTCGGCCTTGTCTTGTATAACTCGGCTCGGCCTTCACCTGCATTCAAGTTAGCCAGATTCATTCGGCCGACTCAACTCATATGTCGGCCGGATAAGGTGTTACTCATTCTATACTTGCCATGACCCTGGTTATCTCAGCGGACTCTTATATGACCCGGCCGATACAAACAATAACTCGGCTCATGACAAGGGAGATTCCTTTCGTATTTCCCCTGTCTTGTGTGGGGAAACTCCTATTTTATAACTGGGTTATTTCATCGTGTAGAATTATCAATTCTCAGAATTTCAGATAACTTTTAATTTTCTTAAACTTACATGTGGCATATTTTGAGTTAGTACAACTTCAAACTCAGGTCTATTATTTTGACACATCTTGGCAAACTGTCAAATTTTTTAATACTATGTATAGTTCATCTTACAATGAAATCTAAACCATATATGATTGGTTAACATTAAATTAGTACAAGCATATTAAGTAACAATAAAAAAATAATTCCTGATCGTGAAAACCTAGGCCTGAAACAATCCGAAAAGTTCCCATTCATACCCGATAAATTACATTTGGCTAACCAAATTTGAGAACTCGTGCATGCAAGTTTGATCAGACCATATTGCAGAACACGGACGTACCAATCTCAAACAGGGATATGCCCATCGTTGTCTATTTACTTCAGTGCATATTTAAAAATCAACATGGCATATGAATGGAAGACAATGACATACCGCTGCTGCTGTGAAATTTCCCGGAGTAGGATGGCGTGAAGTGGGTGGCGTCCTCGTGTCGGGACGGTCAACGGCGTCCTGGAACACACTGGGGTGCAGGGGGGAAAGGGTACTCGACTACAGGGTTCTTCCGTTGGGCACGGCGGCGGCGTCCTTGCAGATGGCCGCCAGGGTCCTTGCGTGTGCAGGGCAGCGGCGAGGAGGCAGGGCACGGCGTGGATGCACGGCGTCGTGGAGGCTTGGCGGTGATGGCCAAGCTAGGGATGGGGCGGCGGCGACGTCCGCGCTGGGGCGTGCAGCTGTTTTTGGGGGAAACGTGAATTGCGAAACGGCGTGGTTTGATCAGAGGTTTTCGTTGTCCGTTCCATTCTGTTTTAGTGTTAATCACGGGAGGGATTTCAACCGTTAGATATCCATTGTATGGCCATGATTTCTTGGATCTACCCCCTTTGGGTCTTTTTATATTGGTAAAGATTAGAGAGTTAAAAGTAACTTCTGACTGTTCAAGGTAAGACTCATCGAGATGGTCGTGCATCTCCTATATATTGTGTAAGACATAATATTAATAGAAGAACTTAAGTCACAGAATCCTAAATAAGTAGCTCCTCCTAAACAGAAAGGAATGATGGGTTCATCGGGGGTCTATTGGTTCTTGGGGTAAATCCTGGAGATGGGTTGAGGACTCTTTACTTACCATGATTATTTCATCTTTGAGCGACATTTCTAGTTCTCATTAGCTTTGTTGATCTTTCCTTCCATTTGAATGGCAGAGTCCACTAAGGCTTCAATATCAGCAAATGGGATATTGAATAATAATGTCTGCATCTAAGGCTTCAATATCAGCAAATGGGATATTGAATAATAATGTCTGCATCTAAGGCTTCAATATCAACAAATGGGATATTGAATAATAATGTCTGCATCTCATCATGCAGACCATTCAGGAATCTTCTTGGCTTCAGTGTCTATCTCATCCAGTGCATACCTAGCCAATGACAGAAATTTGTCACGATACTCCACTATGGTCATCCTGCCTTGCTTCTGTTCTCTGAATTGATCTCTCATCCTCTTGATCAAACCCGGTGGCACATGGGTTCTGCTGAACTTGATTTTGAACTCTTCCCAAGTCATCATTTGACCTCCAATCATGGCACGAACGCTGTTCCACCATGCTCTTGCATCTCTAGACGGATAGTGGGTGGCAAACAGTACTTTCTCGTTAGCTTGCACTCTGGCAATTTCTAGCTTGTTCTCCATGGTTTGCAGCCAATCATCTGCATCTAGGGGCTCTTCGGACTTAGTGAAAACTGGTGGATTGGTGTTTTGGAAGTTCTTGATCTTGGATCCATGGTTGTCTTTATTTCCATGGCCTTGATTGTTGTTGGCCATCTGAGCTATCTGTTGAAGGGTGGCTAAGTTGGCTTGACGTTTGGCTCTTTCAACTTCGCGATCAGAAATAAACAATTGCAAGATTTGCAACATCGGGTTTGGGGATGAACTGCTTCCTCCGCGAGGCATCTGAATATTGGGATAGATCATGAGAAAAGAGGGAAATTTCTAAGGTTTAGGGTTTTGAAAAGTTTTTGAATTTTGACTCAGGTTTTTCTAGAAACTTGCTTTTCATTCATTCATTCATTCATAGCACACGATACAAACACACACCACACCAAAGGAAAACGGATGGTTTTAAGAACCATTCCAAGAAACTACGATACAGTGGGACCGGATACAACTCACTAACGCTAGTGCTCAAGTGCTACTACTCCTCGGAATCGGTGTCCTCATCATCATCAATGAAGGAGAAGTCATCCTCATCGGTGAAGAAGTCCATGAACTGATCCTCCAGGAAGTCATCATCATCACTAAGATAGGAGTAGGGGTCTCCACGAAGGTCTTCCCCTGCATTCTCCCTCTTCTCCGGTTGCATGTCTCTACCGTGGACAGTCTCCTCCAACTCGGTGATCCTGTGGCGAATACGGGAAATGATGAGCTCCTTCTTGTCGAGCTGCCAGCGACGAGACTGGCGATCCTTCACTAGCATGGCAATGGTCTGATCCTTCTTGGCGGCGATGGCGTACTTCTGGTTGGCGTAGGAGCGGGCATTGTCTAACTCCTTCTGACGATCATACATCATGAAGCTGAGGTGGTCCAAGTGAGTCTTCAGCTCATGGGGATATGGGGCCTCCAGTGGTTGTGCCATAACATCACGCCTTGGATAGAACTCAAAGCGGGTACCCTTGATCTGATTGATAATCTGCCCACACAGACGGGCAAGAGCTTCCTGCATGGCCCTGGCAAGTCCATCGAGCCAGTTGTTCTCTCTTAAGATGAACTGAATTCCATCTGAGGTGGGGGATTCAATATTTCCTCGAAGACTTGCAACAACTAGCCATTGCAATTCCTCTCCTTCCCGATCGTTGAGCTGAGCTCCTAAGAACTCGGGGTGCAAGCGCTCCAGCATCTCCGACAGCTGGTCCAAGTCACACTCAAAGATGAGGTATCCTCCATTCCCCAACTGGTAAAACTTGTTGTACTTCATGTCCATCTATTAGAATATAGGATGAGTATGTTAGTAGAGTGATCAAGTGTGTCAAATTTTAAGTAAGTTTGCAAGAATTTTTGAGGAACATGAATTTTCAGGAAAGAGTCCAAGTGTTAAGAATGAGAATAAGTTTTCATAAATACTCACTTCCTTTGTTTTGAAACTAAGTTTTTGATTCAAACATCCATTCTAAACTAGGGTCTCCTATGGTCAGGATGGCTCTAATAACAACTTGTCAACACCCGGATTTTTAATCCCAGATGCTTGTTATGCCATACATCGCAATCCCAGGATTACCATTTTTGCGAGACATAACAGATTGGATATCACAGTACATCATCCATTACAAACCATACATAAGGTCTTACACAAATGAAGGATCACATGATCCAGTCTTAATACAAACAAGCAGCGGAATAACGTAATAATAACAATAGCGTGGGAGAAGCTCCATCTTCATGGGCACAGGCAATGCTGACGATGGGAGATGATCCTAGTTGTCGTAACCTTCCTGATGTCTGTCCTCCTGATACTTCTCTTCATAGTCTGGCCACGGGAATAGCCAGGGACAAAGCCATGAGTACTCTTTAAGTACTCGCAAACTAATACTACAAGTGAAGTGGTTTTTGAGTAGGAAATACTAAGCTCTAGGTTGTTTTGCAAAAAGAAAGATTTATCTCTACTGAGTTCAGAAGCAAAGAAAGCTAGTTGAAAGTTTTATAACACCTAAGTGGGAACTTGAATTTCATATCACAACCCTGTTGTCGACAAGTAAAAGTCATGAATTATTTCATAAGTCATTTTGAAAACATCTAACGACGAAACAGTATGGCCACTCCAACTGAAGGGAATATGCCCTGAGAGGCAATAATAAAGTGTTTATTATGTGTATTCCAAGTATATGATAGATGTTTATTTTGCATGCTATAATTGTATTAATACGGAAACGTTAATACATGTGTGTTTAATAAACAAACAGAAAGTTCCTAGTTATGCCTCTCTCATAAACTAGCTCGTTTATTAACAAGATGATCAAGGTTTCCTGATCATGGACATTGGATGTTGTTAATAACGGGATCACAACATTAGTGTAATGATGTGATGAACATTCATCCGAAGTATAGCATTACGATCAAAGTCATTGAGTTTATATTGCTATAACAACTTACGAAGTGATCCTAATCCTTAGACCATGAGATCATGTCAATCACTAACACCGGAAGAGTTTCTTGATAACATCAAACGTCACACCGTAACAGGGTGATTATAAAGATGGATTCGTAACTAATAAAGTGTTATGTTGAGGCTCATGGATCGAGTGGAATTTTTTCATCCCGATTACGGATAGATATACTCTGGGCCCTCTCGGTGATATCACATTGATTAGCTTGCAAGCAAGTGATTTGATCACTAGAATGTTATATCACAGGAATGAGAAAAGAGTGCATGTCGGTAACGAGATCAAACTAGGTATGGAGATACCGATGATCGAATCTCGGACATGTAATATATCGTGAAACAAAGGGATTAAGATACTAGCGTAAAAGGTCCCGACGATCACAAGAAAGTCATCGTTGAATGTGTGGGAGTCGATGGGTCTCCGATCCCGCTTCGATTATTGATCCGAGAGGGTCTCGATCATGTCCGCATTATTCACGAACCGTAGGGTGACACACTTAAGAGACACCGACATCCAATTGGAGCAAATGTTTCATGCCGAAAGAATGAACAAGCGAGAATTTATTTCACTAGATACAAACAAAGTTTCGTGAAATTGCATAAAGTGGTTATGCATGTGAAATAGAATTCTAGCAAGGGGTTATTTGTGAATGTTTGTCATTAAAGTAATTGACAAAATTCTGAATAAAATAACAGAGTTTTATTTAATGAGAGTTTGCATTAAATTTGGTGGAAATTTAATGGGAATTTTGAGTGGGCTTTTGAGTGGAGGGAATTTAGAGGAGTTTTGTGAGTGGAGTGTCCACCCACATGAAGAGGGGAGGGCAAGGGGGCAGCCCCCATGCGCCGGCCACCCCCTTGGGGTCCCCCCCCTCCTCCTATAAAAGGAGCCCCCTCCTCACTTGTCTCTCACACCTCCTCGTGAAGGATCTCTCTCCCCCTCTAGAATTTATCCCCCATGGTCTCGGACTAGCGAGATACATGTTCCCGTGGCTATTCGGCAATAAAGAGTTGTGCTTCCCGCATCGCTGGAGCGAGGAGGCGGAGGTTTCTCGGTGCCTCAACGTGTGCGAGCACGGATGCGCTGCTGATTTGCGGCGCTAGGACTTCCTCTCGATCTTGAGATCGGCAAGAGATCGTCTACATCAACCACGAGTTGAACTCGTTAAGCTTTGTCGGTCTTCAAGGGTATGTTCTCTACGGATATACATCCGCCCGTTGTTTGTATCTAGTATATAGATCTTGGTATATAGTTCACATCGTAGGAAAATTTTTGTTTTCTATGCTGCAAAACCTACAGTGGTATCAGAGCCGGATTTATGCGTAGATACTTTATACGGGTAGTACACATATGAGTATGTGGGCGATGATGATCATGTTGTTGCTCCTTTGTTGTGATTTTGGATATTGGTGGCATAGTGGGATGAAGCGGCCCGGACAAACTTTACATGTCCTCGCACATGAGACCTGTTCCACGCTTGACATGCAACTAGTTTGCATAAGTGGCTAGCGGGTGTCTGTCTCTCCTACTATAGTCAATATCTATTTTGCAAGCGAGTTGTCAACAATTTGATTATCCTCGTTGTGGTTCATGTTCGTAGGTAAGAACGGTTCTATCTCGAAAGCCCTAAGCCACGTAAAACTTGCAATGGATAAATTAGAGGCGTCTAGTTTAGATTGTTGTTGGGCTAGTGTTATGATATGGTAGTGTTGTAAGTAGAAGTATGAGATGATACTCTTACAACACACATAGCGTGTAAAATCCATAGACCTTGGACTTACATATAGGTATGATAGTGATCATACCACGATGCACATGATAGAGATCATCTCGGGAACCATATAATTTCACTAATAAACATATGATGTTTGATTACATCTTATATTGCTTGTTTAGCGCTTTGTTAAGCATAATAAGATGATCCTCATTTAAATATCAAGATAAGAATGTGTTCTTCCTTTAGTATGCACCGATTATGTTTTCGCTCCAAGACATCACGTGATGATCGGGTGTTCTTGGATCCACGACCATATTTCGGGTGTAAAAAGTTACACGCAAATACTAAGGTTCTAACTTGGAGAGCCTAGCATGTACAGACATGGCCTCGGACAGACCGAAAGGTTAAGCATGAGTCATATAGTTGATATGATGCCCATTTGATGCTCGCCTTTGAAGCTATACCGACTCACGTGATGATCGGACTTGGTGTAGTGGATTTGGTTCATGTAATCACCAAAAGGACACGAGGGATGTCGCTTTTGAGTGGGAGTTCATTCGTAATATAGATTAGTTGAACTCGATCTATCATACACTTAGTCTAAACTTTACAAATTCTGTTGTAGATGGCACCACCTGCTTTTAATTTCAATGTGTTCATGGAGAAAGAGAAACTAGCAATGAACGGTAGCAACTTTACTGAATGGGCCATGAATTTGAGGATTCTCCTCTCTGCTGCACAAAAGCAATATGTGCTAGAAGTGCCGTTAGGCCCCCCACCTTTTGATGATGCCCCTGACGAGGAGAAGAATGTCTATCGACTCGTCAGGAGGACCACAACTTAGTTCATTGCGGCATATTGTATGGGCTAGAGCCGGAACTTCGAAAGCGTTTCGAAAACGGAAATGCATTTGATACAATGGGTGAGTTGAAAATGATTTTCGACACACATGCTGCTATAGAGAGCTACAATGCTTTAGAAAAGTTCTTTAGCTGCATGATGGAAGAGCACAGCTCCGTTAGTGAGCATGTACTCAAGATGTCGGGTTATGCCGATAAGCTTGTGTCCTTGGGAATAACGATTCCCATTGACTTAGGCATCCATCGTGTTCTGCTCGCCACCTAGCTATAAAAGCTTCGTGATGAACTATAATATGCAAGGCATGAATAAGTCTCTCCCGAGCTACATCAATGCTTAAAACTGCAAGTGGAGATCAAAAGGAACATCAAGTGTTGATGATCAATAGGAACACTGGTTTCAAGAAAGACAAGAAGGGAAACGGAAGGAAGTAAGGCGGCAAGCCTGTTGCGCTGAAAAGAAACCCCGAGTTGGACCTAAGTCCGATTCGAGTGCTACTATTGTAAGGGATCGCCATCGAAGCTTAATCGCCCCAAGTATCTGGCGGACAAGAAGGCCGGCAAGGCAAACAAAGGTATATATGATATACATGTTATTGATGTGTACTTGACTAGTGCTCGCAGAGCACACCGGTATTTGATACCGGTCAGTTGCTAATATTTGTAACTTCGAATCGGGGCTGGAACTAGCGACCGCTAGCAAGGGTGAGGTCAAGATGCGTGTCGGCAATGGATCAACGTTGATGTAATCGCCGTCGAACGCTGCCTCTCCACTTACCGTCGGGATTAGTTATAAACTTGAATAAATGTTATCTGGTGCACCGAGCATGAACATTGTATCCGGATCATGTTTGATGCAAAGTGGTTATTCATTTAAATCGAGAACAATGGTTGTTCCATTTATATGAATGAAATCTTTTATGGTCATGCACCGATGATGAATGGTTTATTTCTGTTAGATCTCAATGATAATGTTACACATATTCATAATGTTGATGCTAAAAGGATTAAACTTAATGATGATATATCCGCATATATGTGGCACTGCCGTCTAGGTCATATTGGCATTAAACGCATGAACAAGCTCCATTCGGATGGAGCTTTGGAATCACTTGATTATGAATCATTTGATACATGTGAGCCATGCCTTATGGGCAAGATGACTAGAACGCCGTTTTCCGGTTCAATGGAGCAGGCATGATTTATTGGAAATCATACATTCTGATGTATGTGGTCCAATGAGTGTGTCGGCACAAGGTGGATATCGTTATTTTGTTACTTTTACGGATGATTTGAGTAGATACGGTTATATCTACTTGATGAAACACAAGTCTGAAACCTTTGAAAAGTTCAAAGAATTTCAGAATGAAGTGGAAAATCATCATAATAGAAAGATCAAATTTTTACGGTCCGACCGTGGAGGTGAGTATCTAAGTTACGAGTTTAGCACTCACATGAAAGAGTGTGGAATTGTTTCACAACTCACGCCTGCCGGAACACCACAGCGAAATGGTGTGTCGGAACGTCGTAATCGTACTTTATTAGATATGGTTCGATCTATGATGTCTCTGACGGACTTGCCGTTGTCATTTTGGGGTTATGCACTAGAAACTGCTGCATTAACTTTAAATCGGGCACCATCTAAATCCGTTGAAAAGACACCGTATGAATTGTGGTTTGGAAACAAACCTAAGCTGTCATTTCTTAAAGTTTGGGGATGCGATGTTTATGTGAAGAAACTTCAACCGGATAAACTCGAACCCAAAGCGGAAAAATGCGTCTTCATAGGATACCCTAAAGAAACTATTGGGTATTCCTTCTATCACAGATCCGAGGGCAAGGTTTTTGTTGCCAAGAATGGATCCTTTCTAGAGAAAGAGTTTCTCGCGTAAGGTGTGAGTAGTCGGAAGGTAGAACTCGAAGAGGTTGTGGAACCTTCTCTTCAAAGTATGGCGAGTAGCGCAGCGGAAGTTGTTCGGAGTTGGCTCCACCTTGAAGAGGGAACTAATGATAGAGATCATGAAACTCCGAAGAGAGTACTACGAACCTCGCAGTCAAACAGACGCTGCAGCTCCCGAGTGACGGAAATCCTGTCATGAATTTCATGGTTGATGAAAATAATGACCTGCGACGTATGAAGAAGCGATGATGAGCCCGGATTCCAACAAATGGTTAGAAGCCATGAAATCCGAGATGGAATCCATGTATGAAAATCAAGTTTGGAACTTGGTGGAATTACCTCACCACCGAAAGGCCGTGGAGAACAAATGGATTTTCAAAAGGAAAACTGATCTTGATGGTAATGTGACCATCTATAAAGCTCGACTTGTCGCAAAGGGGTTTCGACAAATTCAAGGAGTTGACTACGATGAGACTTTCTCTCCGTAGCGATGCTAAAGTCGTTAGGATTATGTTAGCAATTGCTGCATATTTCGATTATGAAATATGGCGATGGATGTCAAAACCGCGTTTCTCAATGGTAATATTGAAGAAGAGTTGTATATGATACAACCAAAGGGTTTTGTCGATCCTAAGGATGCTAACAAGGTGTGCAAGCTTCAGCGATCCATCTATGGATTGAAGCAAGCATCACGAAGTTGGAATCTCCGCTTTGATGAGGTGATCAAAGAGTTTGGATTTGTCCAAACTTATGGAGAAGCTTGTATTTACAAGAAAGTGAGTGGGAGCAATGTGGCATTTCTTATATTATATGTGGATGACATATTATTGATCGGAAATGATATAGAACTTTTAAACAATGTTAAAAGTTATCTAAACAGCAAATTTTCAATGAAGGACCTAGGTGAAGCGTCATACATATTAGGCATAAAGATCTATAGAGATATATCTAGGCGCCTAATAGGGCTATCGCAAAGTACATACCTTGATAAGATTTTAAAGAAGTTTAAAATGGACGGAAGTAAGAAGGGGTTCTTACCTATGTTGCAAGGCAAGACATTGAGTAAGACTCAAAGTACGGCTTCGGCGGAAGAAAGAGAGATAATGGACAAAGTCCCCTATGCTTCAGCCATAGGCTCTATAATGTACGCCATGCTATGTATAAGACCGGATGTGGCACATGCTATTAGTTTGACTAGTAGGTACCAATCGGATCCAGGTTCAGAACATGGATAGCGGTCAAGAATATCCTTAAGTACTTACGAAGAACTAAGGATATGTTTCTTGTATCTGGAGGTGAAGAAGAGCTCGCTAAGTGTTATGTCGATGCTAGCTTTGACAATCGATCCGGATGACTCTAAGTCTCAATCCGGATACGTATTTCTCATGAATGGCGGAGCGTTAGTTGGAGGAGCTCCAAACAACCTGTGGTAGCGGATCAACAACGGAGGCGAATATGTTCTTGCCGTAAGCATTTCAGAAGCGCTTTGGATGAAGGAGTTCATATCCGAACTAGGAGTTGTGGCAAACGCGTTGGACCCAATGGTGATCTATTGTGACAACAATGGTGCCATTGCCAATGCCAAAGAGCCAAGGTCTCACAAGCATTCCAAGCATATTAAGCGCCGGTTTCACTCCATCCACGAGCATGTCAAGGATGGAGATATAAAGATTTGTAAAGTACATACGGATCTCAATGTAGCGATCCGTTGACTAAAACTCTCCTAGAGCAAAACATGATCAACACCGAACTCAATGGGTGTTAGATTTATCACTATGTAACTAGATTATTGTCTCTAGTGCAAGTGGGAGATCAAGGAATATGCCCTGAGAGGCAATAATAAAGTGTTTATTATGTGTATTCCAAGTATATGATAGATGTTTATTTTGCATGCTATAATTGTATTAATACGGAAACATTAATACATGTGTGTTTAATAAACAAACAGAAAGTTCCTAGTTATGCCTCTCTCATAAACTAGCTCGTTGATTAACAAGATGATCAAGGTTTCCTGATCATGGACATTGGATGTTGTTAATAACGGGATCACAACATTAGTGTAATGATGTGATGAACATTCATCCTAAGTATAGCATTACGATCAAAGTCATTGGGTTTATATTGCCATAACAACTTACGAAGTGATCCTAATCCTTAGACCATGAGATCATGTCAATCACTAACACCGGAAGAGTTTCTTGATAACATCAAACGTCACACCGTAACAGGGTGATTATAAAGATGGATTCAGAACTAATAAAGTGTTATGTTGAGGCTCATGGATCGAGAGTGGAATTTGTTCATCCCGATGACGGATAGATATACTCTGGGCCCTCTCGGTGATATCACATTGATTAGCTTGCAAGCAAGTGATTTGATCACTAAAATGTTATATCACAGGAACGAGAAAAGAGTGCATGTCGGTAACGAGATCAAACTAGGTATGGAGATACCGATGATCGAATCTCGGACATGTAATATATCGTGAAACAAAGGGATTAAGATACTAGCGTAAAAGGTTCCGATCACAAGAAAGTCATCATTGAATGTGTGGGAGTCAAGATGGGTCTCCAGATCCGCTCGATTATTGATCCGAGAGGGTCTCGATCATGTCCGCATTATTCACGAACCGTAGGGTGACACACTTAAGAGACACCGACATCCAATTGGAGCAAATGTTTCATGCCGAAAGAATGAACAAGCGCAGGAATTTATTTCACTAGATACCAAACAGTTTTTGTGAAATTGCATAAAGTGGTTATGCATGTGAAATAGAATTCTAGCAAGGGGTTATTTGTGAATGTTTGTCATTAAAGTAATTGACAAAATTCTGAATAAAATAACAGAGTTTTATTTAATGAGAGTTTGCATTAAATTTGGTGGAAATTTAATGGGAATTTTGAGTGGGCTTTTGAGTGGAGGGAATTTAGAGGAGTTTTGTGAGTGGAGTGTCCACCCACATGAAGAGGGGAGGGCAAGGGGGCAGCCCCCATGCGCCGGCCACCCCCTTGGGGTCCCCCCCCTCCTCCTATAAAAGGAGCCCCCCTCCTCACTTGTCTCTCACACCTCCTCGTGAAGGATCTCTCTCCCCCTCTAGAATTTATCCCCCATGGTCTCGGACTAGCGAGATACATGTTCCCGGTGGCTATTCGGCAAGAAAGAGTTGTGCTTCACCGCATCGCTGGAGCGAGGAGGCGGAGGTTGCTCGGTGCCTCGAACGTGTGTGCGAGCACGGATGCGCTGCTGATTTGCGGCGCTAGGACTTCCTCTCGATCTTGAGATCGGCAAGAGATCGTCTACATCAACCACGAGTTGAACTCGTTAAGCTTTGTCGGTCTTCAAGGGTATGTTCTCTACGGATATACATCCGCCCGTTGTTTGTATCTAGTATATAGATCTTGGTATATAGTTCACATCGTAGGAAAATTTTTGTTTTCTATGCTGCGAAACCTACACCAACTGTCCATAACCGCTGACGCGGCTATTCGAATAGTTTGACACTCTGTAGAGGTGGTACACTTTCACCACAACATTCGATACATCCGTCAGGAACAATCCTAAATTCACCATACTCAGTATGAGGATAATCAATCCTAACCTTTCAATTACACACCCTAGTATAGGCACCTCTCCTGTGAGTTTGGCCTCCCAACCATGACCAGCTGTCATCTTGGGAACTACACAGGTGGACAATCTTGACAAGGTAACCTCAGCTCAAACCTTGGCCGCAAGGGAACCCATACTAAGGTATATAAATTTCCAGTCAAACCCTACCCAAATTTCGGGTATTGTGGTTGTACGGTAAAATTAGAATGGTATCGCATCCAGACAACCATTAGTTTTATAAAGGGCTAAGGCTCATGCCTTAACATTTCATCATCGAAATCATCATGTGTTCGAGAACACATGTCAAAACATTTCAGTAGAATGAATCATCATTCTAAGGTTTTCATAACCATTTTCACCAAGTATTCCCATCTAAAGTTGATCAAATTTTATACTTAGCACTAGCATCTACAAGTTGGGGTAAATACTACTGAGGGGTGGTAAACAAGTGTATCTTATCTAAGTTCAATCTCATGTCTCAGGATGACATCAAGATTATCTAACTTGGGTCAAGTTTTATGCTCTTTATGCTACATTCAGATATCTTTCTAAAATCTACAAGTCACTAAGTAAACCAAACTAAGAAGCTTTGATAACGAAATAAAATAGCTAAGATTGCAAATAAAACTGGGATTTAGTGTCATCAAGTGGGTATAATGACATATGCTTAAGGCATCTAGGTAGCATAGTTGTCATGCAAGGGTTAACTTGCAAAGTTAATAGCTTGACTTGTGCAGAGCAGTGGTTGAAGTTCTCCTCGGCTTCTTCCTCGTAGTATCCACCTTCCTCCTCGTATCCTTGGTAGGTACAAGCGTCTATAAATAAATACGAGGTACCCAATCACCACACAATACTTAACTAGTTCTATTCATCACACCAAGGTTTTCACTAGCTAATCTAGCATCATCACAAGCATTACAATCATTAAAGCAATTAGTTTTATTTCCTTTATTTTAGAAAAGTAATTTCTAGTCATTGAAAAACTACTTAATATTTAATATTCTCCAACTCAAACATGGGATCATGTTGACACATGTCATCACCACATATTTCAGTACATGGGAATATGGTTTAAAGTGGTTTCACAATTTAATAAGGTTTAACCTTTTATTTTAATTAATTAAACTGACTAGAAATGCCTATCAGGCATTCTTTTATTACTTGACCAGTATTTCTGCAAGTAAACCTATATATTTTTATATATTCGGAAAGGTCTAGTTAAATGTTATTTTTGAGAGTTGGAATCAACTCAAAATCTTTTATGGTTGAATTTTGAAAAATGTTTGAATGCAGAAAAGCTTCTGCCTTGTTATTTTTACTATATGTGATCGACAAATCCAAATGACTTGAATCAAACGGGCTTCGATTAAGGATTCCAGTACCTTTCTAACAAAATTGGTTTCATGCAATTTGGTTTAGTGAATCGAGCTGGGTTGATTTTTGAATCTAGGTACAGAACTGAGTTTGAAACCAAAAGAATAAACCTAAATTTGAATTACTGGGTCGCGCGGGATGCTAACTGGGCCGGCCCACTGCGCATAGTGCATGCGCAGATGGATTTAAGTGAACGACCCCACCAGTCAGCGAGACAAGGGGGTGCGAAGAGGTATGGGGGATGTGGACCGCACGATCTAACTCTAATCCAATAGTTGTGGTTCATCGTCCATGTCGGGCAACTCCGGCGAGACAGAACCCTAGCGTGGCCAGTGGGGGTTGTGGGAGGCTCACCGAGGCTCAGGCGAGGGTCGGCGATGGGGGCGAACGACGAAGTCGACGACGGCGATCCTCCTGGTACCGGCAGCTTCTCCTGGGGCGGCTCCAATCAACGGCTCCTTCCTTCCTCCACCGCGACAGACTCCGGCCAAATTCCGGCGATGCGCTGCTCGCCTTGCTCCGGGAGTGAGGTGGGGTGCTTCTGAGAGAGAGGGGAGCGAGATGGTGTGAACAGATTGAGCGAGGGTGGCCTCTATTTATAGTGCCAGAAGGGGACCAACGGGCGCGGGCGGAGCTCGTCGGTGTCGTCATCCTAGGGATCTACTGGCATGGGTAGGGGACGGTGCGGTGTGAGACGGTCGGAATGTCGCGGCTCTCTGGGCGGGTCTCCTGAGGTGGTGGCGATCCTTCTTGCACGCGGCGAGGGCGGCGCGTGGTCTGTGGGTGTGTGCCGTGGGCGACATGATGGCGCGCTCTCAGCTCGCTCACAGAGAGGCTTGGCAGGCTCGGGATGTGTGGTCCAGGGGCTGGAAGTGCTCGAGGCTTGGACAGGGGTGGCGGTGGACGGTGGAGAGTGTCGCAAACAAGGTTGGCGAGGCTAGTGAGGCTCCTAACTGGTTGGCGACATTGGGGTGGCAATGGTGGTCTCGGCATGCTTGCCATTGATGGCATGGTTGGTTTACCGTGATCTAGAGGGGTTAATTGAGCTAGATGATCTACCCAGGGTGTAGTGTGAGCTAGATAGGGAACAAGTTCAGCACTGATGACTTCTCACAATAGTGTTTAATGTTTGTTTGTTTGGTGATTGCAAGGTGTTTGGTGAAATGGCCGAAAGAGATTCACATTTGAATTTTTGTTTCAAACTTTGTGGGTGTGTTGGTTACATACTAGGGAATCTCTGGTTGATTGGATTGGTCAAGGTGCACTGGTTTGGTTGGGTTTTGAAAAATGATGATCTTAACATATGATATAGATTCCATTTTGAATTGTCATTTGAATCAAGTTGCCAAATGTTTTTGTAGGTTTGAAAGGTGGGCTTTGATTCACTTTTACTTGGTATAGCAAGGGGTGAAGAGAAATGGAAATGTTTCTGCTTGGATTCTTGGACTAGAAACACTCAAAGTGGCATAGTGAGCAAGATTGGCAAAAATGACCATTTTCTTTATTTGTTTTGCTTTTGATTTTCTCTTCAATTGTTTCTGCTTGAAAAAGTTTTAGATGATGTTGTTTTCATCTTTAAACCGTTCCTTGCTATTTATATCAATCAAAAAATCCATTCATGCATTAATACAATCAACACCATCACACATGCATTCATATTGATTTCATTAACAAAAGTTTTTGTTAACCCTAATCTTGGTGATTGGAATTAATAATCATTGTTCAACATTGTTGGGATGTTACATATATCCACCATCCTTCTTTGATGTGATGGTGCATTTGGCTATTCATCTGCCTGCAGATGCACTTTATAGAGGTCCCGTACAGTATGGATGGATGTATCCTATAGAACGTCGACTTTGCACTTTCAAGGGTACTGTTAGGAACAAGGCTATAGAAGATGCTTGCATTGTAGAGGCATTTATTGATGTTGAAGCATTTGCATTTTTCTCAAGATACATTCCTAATCGTAAAACAAGATCCAATCTGGGTGGTAGAACTGAAGAAGTTGAAAAATCTATTTTTAACCATGGTGTTGGCCTAGTAGGAAAGAAGGAACATAGAACATTAATGCAACACAAATATGACCAACTCACTTGGTATGTGCTGAATAACACTAATGAGGCTGAAAACTTTGTTGCTCGAGTACTATTCATACATATCCTCACATATATGAAATGAAACTTGTAGCAAGATATGTTCAGATGTCTGACTTGAGTATTGTTTTTCTAGGTTATTTAAACCAACCAAAGGAAAATATTATGTTGCACTAGTATGTGGGGGTGGGTTTCAGGAATGGTTTAGGAATCATGTAAGATGTTCAACTGAACTTTGAATTGCATACGAATTGTGCACATGAGATGACCTCTTCATTATTTTGTATAACCATAGATCACGAAGTTGCGTGAAGAGAACTCGGGTGATGTTAGTGATGGTCTATATGCCCTAATGCGTGGTCCTACAAAGAGGGTGCATACAGCTTCAGCTTGCAATGGCGATGGTATCCACTACAACACTTATGAGCATGAGAAACATTTGAAGACACAAAACACTGGCATCACGACCAGTGGATAGCACTTGACTGCCAAAATGAATAAGTCACAGGACTATGATCATTATGGTCGCATAAAAGAGGTTATTGATTTGAACTATAATGACAAGATTGATGGTGGATCTGTGGTTCTATTCAATTGTTATTGCTATGACCAAGATCCGAACAAGAAAACAGGGCCCAGAAATGATGGGAATTTCATATCGATCAATACTACTACTGAGTGGTACAAGGAGGAACCTTATATTTTGGTAACTCAAGCTTCCAAGGTAATATTCTTGGATGAAAGAGATAATATCGACTGGCAATATGTGCAAAAGTTTCAGGCAAGGAGCACCTATGATGTGAATGAGTATGATGAGCTAGTCACCATTGATGTTGCCCACCAAGATGATACCAGTGTTTGTATGGTGACTGAACTGGATGATGTCGCTAAAAATTTGATTGCTAGAGGCGGCTCTGCGCATGATGAACAAGTAGATTTCACTGTCCAGGTTAGTGTAGTGGACAAATATAGGAATAAACTGGTTCTACCTGATGAAACTCGGGACATGTATGATGAATGGGAAGAGGAAGAAGATCCAATCCAGTCGGAATATGTGGATCTAGAACATGGCGATGCTGAAAGCGATGATGGTGACGATGATTAGACTGTTGTTCTAAATTATGAAGTGAGATGACGAACATTGATTCGTTTTAGTTTTATCAATTTAAAATTTATGAGACATGATGACATTTTCCTATTGGATTGTAATCCTAGACTAATTGTTTTCCGTATCTAAATTGGATTAAGCTTAATTAGACAAGTGCAAACATATGTAGAACAGGTTCATTACATTATTTTATTAGCAACCACATACAAGGTTTCATACATGAGGGGGCATATGCACCTCGTGGCAGTAGAGATGGGCGATCACATTGTATCGGCGGATAGGGCAGCTGGCTTTGGTCTCAAACCAAGTGAAGATGCACTTGACGTTGTACAGATTGTTGAATCCCCGGAGACGGACCGTTGTGCGCTTTGATAGTGCCTACATGCATATGCTGCAGTGGCCATCCTCCTTCTCAACCAGGTACCAACTGTCTTGAAGCGCCAACAGGTTGACGATGAGACGGAGGTCGACGTTGAGGGTTAGGTGGAAGTGGAACCCATTGACACACACACGCATCATGCCACAGCCGGTGCAGAATGTCGTAAGGGATGATGATGTCCCACTCCTCCGTCGTGAGTTGCAGGTTCTTCAACAGCCATACACGGCCAAGTACCTTCTGCATAGTTCCCACAACCTTGTTCGCTCTTCGCAGCTTGCTGGGAGGCAGGCTGAGATTCAACACCTCCTCTTTGCAAGGTGTGGCCACGACATCGTCCTCCTACAGAGGGGCTAGGAGGGATCCAGGCATCCTCCTGAGCTCATATGAATAAGATATTTAGTGTCATTGTGTGCGACATCGCCTCGTCAACTAACTGCGGCTCGACGATGATAAAGTCGGTTGTGGCTGCGGAGACGCGGTAGGCACGGAACACATGGGGGGCCATAATTGATGATGCGCTCCTGTGATGATCGCTCGAGTTCTAGCAGCGACGCCATTTGGGGATTTGTTGGTGGGCGTGGGGGTGGGGGGAGGGGTGGGGTGGCTGGCTGGCTATTCGATGGCGAGGAGTTAGTTTTTTAATTTGGGGTTTTCTGGTGCTGGCCTAGATGAGAGGGAAGAGGCTAGGGGAAATGGGTGAGAGAAAAGAGCGCGAACGAGAGGCTGCGGTAGCTCGTCACTCCCCAACGTCATCCCTGGCTCGTCCTCTCCCCATGGTTCTACTGTATTATTTTTAATTATCTTGTTGCGGGGGCTCCATGTTTCTATTTTCAATTTTTTTTTGTGGGGGCTCCATGGTTATATTTATAGCGGAAATTCCAAAATAAACATTGAATCTCTAGGGGAAATGTGAAGTCAAACCCTAAAACCAAAATTTTGAATTTGGCACTTCAAAATTATTATCGGTAAAAGAGAAAGTATGCAGATGCGATGATGATTCAATTTATTTATAACATAACTAGTACAGCTACTCCACAACCATGATAGAATCTAAATATCACACTCTAGACGAAATCAACACACACATGGACACCCGCATATCATACGGTTATTTTTCGTCGAGAACCTACGGCGCCCTCTGCCGCGTGTGGGCATGCCCTTTCGTGTTCGATGTACTCAAAGAAGCTGCCCCTCATGGCACACCCTTTGTTACTGCAAGTGTACCTCACTGCTGAGGACAGTCGGGCCACAAAAGTGTTTGGTTTGAATACGCCTCCATGCTCACATCCCTGGCACTTGGCATCAGATAATTTTCCAAAAAATTCTGTGCATTCCTTCTGTGCATAGCCAGTGCACTGCTCATTCAAGAAAAGGAGATTTAGCCCAAAAAACAACAGTTATATCAAACCAGTGTGACACAGAAGGAAAATATCCTGAAGAAACAAGTAGTTAACCATGTACGCATGACGAAGAACAATTTGAGAACAAAGCCTGCAGCTGAAGAACTAAACCGTATGAATTCAGTCAATCATAACTTTAACCCACTTATCCGACATAGATCCGCCACTCATGTCAATCGTAGCTTCAACTGCAGATTTGAGAGGGATTTTTTAGACCGACCGATAGAGGAGAGAGAGATAGGGTTGATGAGAGCGAGCAGGAGACACTTGCAAGTTAAATAGTTCTACTACTATTAGACTCCTCATCTCACTCTAGGAAAGTGAAAGAGAAAAAGACAGGCGCAGAGAAAACTAGGGAACCACTGTATTTCCAGAGTAGGAGTAGGTGCGGAGTTACTCTAGCTTTTAATTAATCTCTGACGCAGTGTACATGATGCTTTAATGACCTAGGGCTATGTGCAAGACTAATACAGTAGTAGTACTGGTACATATTAGGAAGTAAGCCACTTTGGTCCTTGGTGCCAAAAAAATCAAACTTTTCCGGTTTCAAAATTTTCACTTGCTTCCCAAACATCAGGAGGTAAGGTTATTCAAAAGATCTGCCATTTATAGTAGTACTTATTACCTTATCTTTATCTTGTATTATCTACTCTCGCAGGATACCCAAATTCACACTTCTAATCATTGATAGTACTAGTAGTACTCCTAATTACTACTTTGTCTGTTTGTGGCCGTTCTGTTGGTACGAAGAACTGGCCTAGAAAATAGGTGAAAAATCATCGAAACGTTTGAGCTAGCCTCTTAACTGCACCGTAATTATATCCCTTTGTTTCTTTTTTTCCCACGCTTCTAGCTCATGCATAGGTATTTTTTTAGGGGAAGCTTGGTGCCTTGGTCAAAGAAAGAACACAGAAAACAAGGTCCCCTTATTTATTCATTGTAATGGAGGAGTAGGAATACTGATACTATTACTGGAGTAGTACTCTGTACTTCTCCTTCGCAAAAAGCAGTTCAACGTCTCGTTCGTGCTACTCTCTAGCAAAATTTCCTTATTCCTCGAAAGGCATGTTCCCCTCACAAATACTTGAAGGAATCCCGGTGGATTGGCTGCATCGTCCTCGAAGGTCTGCTTTGGCTCGAGGCCAGTCCCAGGAACATTTCATCTATTGGGAACATGCCGCCGTTGGAGCCGCCTCTGTAGGGAGCCTGGACGCCTGCGATAAACGTGCGATGTCCGTGCCGGCCGATGACGCGATTTTGGGCCCCCTCGAGGGTACCGATCCTGCGCTGGCCGCGTCACAGAGGCGTCAACACAGCCTCCGAAGAAAAGTGGTCCTCTACAACAAAGTGTCGGTGTGCTTCCACTTCCACTATGACGGAGCTGCGTCCGGGGGGAACTCTGGATGGACATCAACCGTGGCCAAGTTAAGCCTGTGCGAGACAGCGGGCAATCCTTCCGCCGGGAACTTGCGGCCAGTGAGCATGCGACCGGGGAAGACAACTCGGGTGGGCACCATGTCGCCCAGGCCATGGCAGACGACCCGCTCCTGGGTCCCCTTGAACCTATCGATCCTATGTTGGACCTTGCTTACAAGTAGGACATGCTCGAGTGCAAGGAACCTACGGCTAGCGGACGTGCGGCTGGGGGCATTTACTCGGTAGGGGGGCAGGTCAACCTCTTCGAACCTTCGCCTGACGATAACAAGGTACAATAGTGACTTCAGTCCTCAGAATTGCTTCACATCCTTGTGTGCTTCTCTACTCCTTCCGAGCAATCTTGTCCCTTTGACCATGATCAATAGTAACGAGGGTGCTTTTTTTTCTGCGTGTGGCAAATAGTTGTACGAAGAGTATGGCTCAGCTGCTCGGTTGAAATTGAGCTAGACCCGACTACTTTTCCAAGCTAAATTTTAGGCCCTTTGTGACAATTGTATGGACTTGGATGTAATTTTCTATTTTTTATGTCCTTGATGTAACCTTTAATTCCACTGACCATGTTGATTGAAGTATGTTGCTCTTTCGAGACCTAACCTGGTTAAAAAATAAAAAAATGACAATACCACAATTATCATACGAAGTGTACCATGCCAAATTTTAGGATTTTTAAAGATTTATAACTATAACTTCGCAAACTTAAATGATTATATGTCAATAATACGATATTAGGCAAAACTTGAATATATGTGAGCATGATAGACTATTACTCTTGAAATATTCCAAATTCTTCAGAAATTCAACCACTATTAATAACCATAAACACAAGTTTCAAAAATGCTCAAAAGTAACAACAATTACATATAGGTACACAAACCACCTTGTGGTGACTACATGCCCTAACGCGATAATTGAAGCGTCTCACTCCTTTAGGACAAAGTGTACCATTCTCTCTTACAATTAAATGAAGAATGCCACCACCCCAATTTTCAGACAAAGTGTACCATTCTCTCTTACAATTCCCAAGTTTTAGGATTTTTTCAAGTAGGCATAGAAAGGTTTTTCATTTTATTCATTTTTAATCTTCTTACTTTTTGACGAGGTTGCTGCATCGTGATGCTAGATGTTGTATAGTTTAATCTCTAGGTATTATATATGCTAGTGTAAGGCCGGCAGTATCACTTTGTTATACCTAAGACTCGGTTATAATATTGAACTTCCTCTCGCGCACTTCTTGTAGATTATTAAATTAGTCCTAATTCGACATATCAACATAAAGTCGTGAGTGGGTGAAATTAGGTAGAAAATTAAGCTTGAAAATATAACATGTAAATTATCCAACCAATTTACGTACTATAAAATAAATCGCACCTATGAACTCTAATTTAGCCATATTAACCATACTTCCTTCTTAAAAAAACTTTTACTTCTTCACCATGCTAACATTTACTTGAGAGGACGCCTCTATTTCTTTGGCGTGTTTGGCAGCCTCGTTGGTACGGAGTAGAAGGAGTAATACATAAAAAGTAAACCACTTTGGTCCTTGGCGGCAAAAAGATTCAAACTTTTCAGCTTTAGAAATTTTAATTTTCTTCCCAATATCGGGAGGGAAAGTTTATTCAAAATACCGCTCATGCGTAGTAGTACTTCTTATCTTATCTTTTTTGTCGAAAAAACTATATAGGATACTGATAACTTTGAACATGATCTGTTAGATCAAGACTGGAAAATCCAAACATTGTTAACCATAGGATCTTCTTTTCCGTTCTTAGCATCTAGAAGTTTCTATTGATAGTCTTTATCACAATGAATGCTAGTATGCACAAACCTCAAGAGACACTTTAGTGCATAGTTTCAGGGATCTTGTGCTATCTGCATGGACTTGAATGTAATTTTCATTTTTATGAGGTCCTCGATGCAACTTGTAGCTCCACCGACCATGTGTTAACTGAAGCACCTCGCTCCTACGGGACCTACCACAGTTAGAAGAAAATGCAACCGCCCCAATTATCGAACGAAGTGGACCACAATTTCTTATAGTTCTATTTTTCAAGCTTCCTATCTAACTTCGCATGCTTCATTGACTTATTGCCGATTTAACGGAAATATTAGGTCAAACATGCTCTACAAGTAAGCGCAGTATATTGCACTTGAATTAGATTTATTTTTCTGAGGTAGATGGGTGCATCTTCTTGTAGTAAAACAATGTTGTCGGTATGAGTTTCTAACTATCTGAAAAAGCACATTCTCTCGAGTGATGATGAGATTATTCTTTTACGTAAAGAAAGCCTGAAGAATTTGGATCTGAATGCCACAAGCCAAGCTTCCTGAAATATTAAGTGGACCAACATGTTTTACTTATGATACCCATGTTTAATGATATGAGTTTTCAAACTTCGTCCTAGCAAACACTAACCACTTGAATGACTTTATGTCGATTTATCGAAATTAGGTCAAATCTGAACTAAACGTAAATTCTAGGTTGCTTTGAAATATTTGTGAATTTTTTGGAGGTAACCATTGAGGGATCATTTAATATATCACATACCACCAGCGAGAATTTTGATAACATCTTCAACTTCTTACTAAGATTTTGCATCTTGACAATTTAATGAAATTAGGTCCAACTTGAGCTATAAGTAAGCGCGATGGATTGCTCTCAAATTAAATATCATTTCATGGGTAGATGAGTACATCTTCTTGTAGTAAACAACACCGTCGGTATGAGTTTCCAACTATTAGGAAATAACATTCTAAATTTCCACAGTGATGACAAGATTGTTCCTTTTCAAAAAGAAAGCATGACAAATATGGATCTGAATGCCACAAGACAATCTTTCGGACATATATAGTGGACCGTCATGTTGTACTTATGATTCCCATGTTTTATGAGTTTTAAAACTTCGTCCTAGCTAACTCTGTCCACTTGAACGAATTTATGTCGATTTATCGAAATTAGGTCAAACTTCAACCGCAAGTACACTGTAGATTGCGTTGAAAGTTTTACGAATATTTTTTGGAGGTAACCATGGGGGGGTCATTTAATATATGTATCACAAACCACACCATCGAGGGTTTTGATAACAGGTTCAACTTCTTGCTGAGATTTTGCATCTTGACAACTTAACGAAATTAGGTCAAACTTGAGATAACCGTAAGCTTGATAGATTGCTCTTGAATTAATTGTCTGTTTCGAAGGTAGATGGGTGCATATTTTCCTTACATAGCAGACCATGCATGTTTTATTTGTGATTCCTATGTTCTGTGAGTTTTCAAGGTTCGTAGTTACATTAACCCACTTAAATTACACTACTCCATCCGATTCAAATTAATGTTTGCCAAATTGCACATAAGGTCAACCTTTTCCACAAGGTAGGACCCACATAGCTTGGTCATATTGCTCCATATAATAGAGAGGAGAGAGGGGAAATGATTTTTCTATTCTCTATGGGCAACCCACAAGCTTGAGGTATAACTTTATTTTCTCCACAATGTACTACTATGTGACTTAATGTGTACTTTTTTTTACACATTGCCGATGTCCTAAGGAAAAAAGCAAATAATGGGCCCAAGTGTAAAACTCCTATGCAGAAGTTTGGCTCTTCAGTTTAATGGGTCCAACGAATCATCTCAGTTAGACATTGTCTAAATGGTGGAGATTTTTACTCATAGTTGGACATATTTTCACCTCTCTCCACACGTTGTACATGCAGAGAGAATAAAACATAGGCAGGGGAAGAGGGCAACAGCGAAGAGAGAAGAGGAGTTGAAGGCGGTTCGAGTTCGGAGAATTTATGATGGGTTCTTGACACGAGGTATTCCTGCCGCCTTAAAGTGTACTCACTCTACTAGTAGTAGTAAATTTCAGGACTTATGCACGTAAAAAAGTGTGTTTTCTATCTCCTTCACTGCCTCTCATCTCACCCTAACCCTCGCACCGGCCCGGCTGATCTCTCCCTCATCCACAGCGTGGCGTTGCGCACGTGTGCCTTGGTACGGAGGCTGTGTTTATTTTTTAAAGGGTGCAGCTCTGTTTCTCTACTGTGTTTGGCTACCACATTGGTGTGGAGTAGGTAGGGTGTCAAGTGGGATCCCACTTCTAGTTCATTTGCCAAAATCTAGTGTAAAAGTTTTCTCAAAATTTGAACTAGATTTTGACAAATGAATTAGAAGTGGGATTTTGGTGAGTTCCCACTTGACACCCTAGGACTAGTACATAGGAAGGAAACCACTTTGGTCCTTGGCGGTAAAAAGATTCAAAAAATTTAGGTTTCGAAATTTTCACTTGCTTCCCATACATCAGGAGGGAAAGGTTACTCAATAAGACCGGCCATGCGCACTAGTACTTCTTATCTTATCTTTTTCGTAAAAAAACCTATATAGTGTAGTGATAACTTTGAACATAATCCTTTGGATCAAGACTGGCAAATCCAAACATTGCTAACCGTTGGATCTTTTTTTCCGTTCTTAGCATCTAGAAGATTCTATTGATAGTCTTTATCACAATGAACGCTATAATGCACAAGCCTCAAAACACACTTCAGTGCATAGTTTCAGGAATCTTGTGCTAACTGCATGGACTTGGATGTAATTTTCATTTTTTATAAGGTCCTTGATGCAACTCGTTCTTCCACCGACTGTGTGTTAACTGAAGCATCTCACTCCTACGGGACCTATGATGGTGGCTCAGATCAATGTAGAGCTTCGTTGGGAGTCCCCAATAAGAAGGTGTGATGAGCGGAGCAGCAAGTCTTCCCTCAATAACAAACCAAAGTTATCAAACTAGTAGTTGGAAGGAAACGACTCAAAGGTGTTGCTATCAACTTGGAAACCTGCACAACACAAACTCAAGACTTTGCCCCAACGAACAGTGAGCTTGTCAATCTCACTAGTTTGCTGAAAAAAGGATTAACTATATGTTGTGGAAGGTAGTGGTGGTTTGCAAAAAGTAAAAAGTAACAATGTAAGATGTATCAATGGTAAAGATTGGACCGGGGTCCATAGTTCACTAGAGGTGTTCTCCTTAATATAAACAAACATGGCATGCTGGGTAAACAAATTACAGCAGAGCAATTGACAAGACTGAGCAAGGCATAACAATGCAATACAAGACATTCATGATCCTATGAGATTTGATTGGGCAATACAACAATATACGTAGACTGCCATCCAACTGCATCTATCACTAGTAATCCACCTTCAGGTTATCATCTGAACCCCCTACAGTATTAAGTTGCAAGCAACAGATAACTGCTTTAAGCAAAATGTGTAAGGTAAACAATCCACTTGTTCCATGAACAAGAGACCGTTGTTTTCTCCCTAGTAGAAACATCACATCTACAACCTTAGAGATTTCTATCACTTCCCTTATGTTAAATAGGGGAATGAACCCACTATCGAGCATAAATACTCCCTCTTGGAGTCACTAGCATCTACTTGGCCAAGATAGCTACTAGAAACGGAGAGCATGCAAGATCACAAACAACACAAACATGATAGAATCAATAAGACAAAACCATTAATCAATCTGATATAGTAATCTCAATATCCATCAGATCCCCGCAAACACAACATGCATGATTACAAATAGATGATCTTGATCATGAACGGAGCTCACAAGATCTAAACATGGTAGCACAAAGGAGGAGAGACAACCATCTAGCTATTACATGGACCTGTAGTACAAGGTGGAACTACTCACGCTTCATACCGGAGGTGGAATGATGATGAAGAAGGCCTCCGGGATGATCTCCCCTCCGGCAGAGTGCCGAGAAGAGCTTCAGATCCCCCCGATCTAGTGACGATGGTGGCAGCAGCTATAGACTATTTCGTCGAAGATTGATCGGGTACTTAGTGTTTTGGTACCGGGGGATTCTTATAGCTGAAGAGGCGAGGGAGGGGGCACCCAGGGTGGCCACACCCCCCAAAGAGCGGGCCAGGCCTGGACGTGCGGCCAGGGGGTGTTCTGGCTCTCCGTCACGTCTTCTGGCTCCGTGTTCCCCACGGTAAAATATTGACTTTAGCATTTGTCCCATACAATTCCGAGAATATTGATTTTTTGCCTTTTCTGGAACCAAAAACATAAGAAAACAGGCAACTGGCACTATGGCATCTTGTTAATAGGTTAGTCTAGAAAACATATAAAAATACCTCAAAGTGTAGAAAAGCAACGCAAGGTAGATACTAAACAAGCAAGGAACATCAAAAATTATAGATACATTTGAGACGTACCAAGCATCCCCAAGCTTAACTCCTGCTAATCCTCGAATAGGTAATTGATAAAAAAAATATGAGATCACATGCACCATCAAAATTAAGATCAAACCTTTTGCAAGCATTAAAAGCTGGGATCAAAGAACTCTAAACATGACCATGAAAGAAGAAGTTCTAACAGTATGAAAAATTAACTATGCATGCAACATGAAAGGTTATAAACAAAGATCATGAATAACAATGCATTGAAAGACATTTGTTTATTTCACATATAGAAAACATAGCATAGTGGCATTCAGCTTGTCCCTCATGGAGTAGCAATTAAATGCATAGGACAACTTCAAAGTTCATAAGAATGACTAGATACAAATAGTTCATGAGCAAGCAATATCAACAATATGAATCAATCAATAATTTTTGGGACAATGCACATAGAACTAAGAATGGCAACTATGCTCTCTTAACTGGTGCCTAATGGTAGAAGGTGGAGACTCAATATAATGGTGGAGAAAGGCCCTTCATAAAAAGGGAAGCAGGAATTTCAAGTCTCATAAAGAGCTTCCAAAAATTATGGTACTTGTTAGCTTTCAGCTCTCATTGCCCCTATCATAAGCATCTTGAAGTTATTAACGTTAAAGTGAACAAACTATGGAGTATATGCTTGACAAAGTATAAGTTGGAAATCTCATATCCCTTGAATACGAGGGCCGCTCCAAATGTTACTCAACTTTAGTCACATGTAAGTTCTTGTCATAGTAAGTACATGTGTATCATAGAGAACCGCCAATGGGGTACTCCTTGCACATGATACAGGAGCTATCCCATAATCAAAATGACAAGGCAAGAAGACAATGATCATATCAGAAATCTTCTTATTTACCATGGAAAATGGTGATTTTTTCTATCTTTCCTCTTTTCAATATGTATCTTTTTTATAAGAAGAAAGCTTCATAGATTGCTCACTATGGTGATGCTTCAAGTTTCCACCATGATTAGGCATGGCTTAGGCTTGCAGCCCATGCTTTTCTCTAACACACATACATAACTCCATGGTCTTACAATCTCCCCTTTTATTTCACACCGACGGCATCCATAAACAAAAGAGAATGATATCAACTGTGTACAATGTACAAGTGCAATGTTGAAAGCGTTCCCCATGACATCATGGTTCTGCTAATTACAACGTATAAGTGCAAGCATATAAAACATAGATGACACAATGATTCAAGTTTATTTAGGGGCAAGAAAAATAAAGTGTGCCATCAAGTTTGTGAGAGATTTAATCACTAAGTTTCACATAACAAAATAAGATTTTAATTGGAATAGAGATGAAAAAAGAATATACATGGAATGGTGTAACACACCAAGCATAGGGATTTATAGAGGACACTTTGGAATAACTTGGTTTCATGGGAGTTGGATGCATGAGTAGAGCTTACTCATACAAGTGGAGGCTAGCAAAAGACTGGGAGCGACCAACTAAGAGAGCAATAATGGCCATAATCATGCAGAGCGACAAAACATTACTAATCAAAGCAAAACGTGGTACCACAAGTAAAAAAATAAATGATCATAGAGGCTATGGTGACTTGTTCATAGTCATAACATGGTGTGAGCATGTGCCAAGTCAACCCAAACAAAGCATCAAAGGAGAATACCACAATACTATGCTTTTGTATGATAAAACAATGCATGATTCCTTCAAGGCACATTAAGCAATCCTAATTGTTTGGAAAAAGTCATGCTACATCAATAATCACTAAGCATAAGGTCAAAACAACATCTAGCATGACATGATAAAGTCTAAGTCACAGTCAAAGCAAGCTCCTCTTGTAATATTCAAGCAAAAACTTTCTACTCCTCTCCAACACCAATCAACTTATTTGCAATAACACAGCGAGAATGGAGGTCCAAACTACTTTATTCAAGCAAACTAATCAAACGAAAATAAAAAAACTAAGACGCTCTAAGAACAACACAATAGTGCACGAAGCAATAAAAACGAAGTGTCTAGAAAGACCTGAGATTTTTATTGATGAAGAAGGGGATGCCCAAGGCATACCCAAGCGTTGACTCTTGTAACTCTTGAATGTTTCTTAGGGTGACACAGGGTGGCATCCCCAATATTGAGATTTTGTCCATTTTTCATCTCATTATATCATTCTTCCTCTACACCTGCAAATTTTCCTTCATACAAAACTTCACACAATCTTCATTAGCAACATTAGTGCATTCAAAAGATAATAGACCTTTGAGGTTTAGTTTTAATACAGAAAAACTTTCACTAAAAACAAAAGCTGCAGTAGAAATTTCCTCAGAAAGCTCAATTTTCCAAAAATAACCCAAAAAAGGAATTAATAAGAAGCAAATGCAAATAATGGCAGAAATTTGTCAAAACAGACCAGTAGGTAGAAAACGATTTTTTAGAAGACCTTATGTTGATCAAATCAAAACGTGTTGAGCTAACTAAAGTTAGCTAACAACATAGGGGATTTAATCAGAAAATTACAGCTCAATCCAACTTACAGAGATTTTACACTAATTTTTATGGTGGAGCACAAAAATCTTTTTTGGGACAGCAACTCCCCAAATCTTACTTCCCTCTCATTAGACGTTATTCTTGGCACAAAAGGCAAATAAAAAGTATAAGGAGAAGTCATTACAGAAATAATAAATTCCAAGACTTAAGGAAACTATTGGGTTATCTCCTAAGAAGTACTTTTCTTTAACGCCTTTAAGTTAGGCATGAAAATTTGAGAAGATGCTCACATAAGAAATATGAATCGAAGTAAAAGAGATCATCAAGAAGAAAATCCAAAACACATTTAAGTCTAACCCACTTCCTTTGCATAGGAATCTTGTAAGAAAATAAATCAAAGAAACACATAGTAACAAGAATGGGTAGATAAAACAAGAGCAACTTCAAAACTTTCAGCACATAGAGAGGTGTTTCAGCACCATAAAAACATCTACAACCATCTTTTCCTCTCTCATAATAATTTTCAGTAGCCTCATGAATAAACTCAACAATATAACCTTCACATAAAGCATGCTTTTCATGATCTACAAACATAACTTTTATCAAGCTCAAAAATAGTGGGGTTAAAACCTTCAAACCCACTTTTTACAATTTTATAACAAGGTGACTGATCATTCAATATAGGACCATCATCTAAAGTTTTATCATAAACATTTTCTAAGAAAAACTCTTTAGTACCGTGCTTTTCAAAATCAGGCAAAAATAAAGTATTATCATAGATAACATGAGCATAATTATTATCACAAGTTTTACTCATAGTGGATATATCAAGAGAATCCACGGGAACATAACATTCATCCTCCTTTAGTAAGCATGGGGGACAAACAAATAATGTAAGAGGTAAAGAGTTACACTCATTAGAAGGTAGGCATGGGTAGATCCATTCTTCCTCCTCTTGACCATCACTCTCCTCCTCATTTTCATCTAATGAGCTTTCAGGTTCAGCAATTTCTACTTCCATAGGATCCTGCAAATTGTGGACACATTCTTGTGCATGACAGAGTCTCTCTTTATAATCAATGATATATTTATTATTTCTGAAATTTTCTATGCAATGATCAAGGATAGAAGAGACCATATCTTTAAGGTCTTTACAAGCAACATAGGTTTCATAGTTTTTAGAAATGAAGGATTCTATTTCAGAAGCTCCCATAAACAAAACAAATTATTCTACTTATTCAAATCCAAGATGAATATAGTTATTCCAATGATAGTTCATAATCACAATTTCTTTACTAATGCCCCATTGGAATTTAAATATGTTTAGTATCTTGTTCAGAGCAAAAATTTATATCATGGCGTTTAAGCAAAATTTTAGCAATTAGATCCAACCTTTTTAACACGGCTCTCATGACTTTACCCTTATAAGATTCTCTATACCTTATAAAATCTTCCATGGAGGTTCTAGCAGGCGGTGGTTCATCTACTACCATAACAGTAACTAGAGCAGAACTAGACATAAAAATAACTTGAAGTAGGAACTAATTTTTTGTGTTTTTGATAAAAAAGCAAACCAAACGAAACTATTTTTTGGAATTTTTGATAAAAAGAGGCAAAAAACCAAGAAAAATAAACTAAGAAAAACAAAAACAAAGTAAAGAGAAAGGTTGTGAAGGACTCCCGTTGTGAAGTCGTCCTTAGCCTCCCCGGCAACGGCGCCAGAAAATCTTGATGGTGGCTTATATCAATGTAGAGCTTCGTTGGGAGTCCCCAAGAGGAAGGTGTGATAAGAACACCAGCAAGTCTCCCCTCAGTAAGAAACCAAGGTTATCGAACCAGTAGGAGGAAGGAAACGACTCAAAGGTGTTGTTAGCAACTTGGAAACTTGCACAACACAAACTCAAGACTTTGTCCCAACGAACAGTGAGGTTGTCAATATCACCAGTTTGCTGAAAACAAAGGATTAACTGTATGGTGTGGAAGGTAATGGTGTTTTGTAGAAAGTAAACAGTAACAGTGGAAGATGTATCAATGGTAAAGATTGGACCGGGGTCCATAGTTCACTAGAGGTGTTCTCCTTAAGATAAATAAACATGGCATGCTACGTAAACAAATTATAGCTGGGCAATTGACAGGACTGAGCAAGGCATAACAATACAATACTATAAATTCATGATCCTATGAGATTTGATTGGGCAATACAACAAGATACATAGACCGCCATCCAACTGCATATATGACTAGTAATCCTCCTGGAGGTTATCATCCGAACCCCCTATAGTATTAAGTTGCAAGCAACCAATAACTGCTT
This sequence comes from Avena longiglumis, assembly GCA_030063025.1. Lineage (NCBI taxonomy): Eukaryota > Viridiplantae > Streptophyta > Magnoliopsida > Poales > Poaceae > Avena > Avena longiglumis. The sequence continues at coordinate 303,148,513 of CP125978.1, forward strand.
TAAGCAAAGTGTGTAAGGTAAACAATCCACTTGTTCCATGAACAAGAGACCATTGTTTTCTCCCTAATAGCAACAACACATCTACAACCTTAGAGATATCTGTCACTTACCTTAGGTTAAATAGAGGCATGAACCCACTATCGAGCATAAATACTCCCTCTTTGAGTCACTAGCATCTACTTGGCCAAGATAGATAATAGAAAGGGAGAGAATGCAAGATCACAAACAACACATACATGATAGAACCAATAAGACAAAACCATTAATCAATCTAACATAGTAATCTCAATATCCATCAGATCCCCGCAAACACAACATTCATGATTACAAATAGATGATCTTGATCATGAATGGAGATCACAAGATCTAAACATGGTACCACAAAGGAGGAGAGAAAACCATCTAGCTACTACATGGACTCGTAGTCCAAGGTGGAACTACTCACGCTTCATACCGGAGGATGGCATGATGGTGAAGAAGGCCTCCAGGATGACTCACCTCCGGCAGGGTGCCGGGAAGAGATTCAGATCCCCCAATCTAGTGACGATGGTTGCGGCGGCTATAGACTGTTTCGTGGAAGATTGATTGGGTACTTAGGGTTTTGGTATCGGGGGCTTCTTATAGGCAAAGAGGCGAGGCGGGGGGCACCCAGGGTGGCCGCACCCCCCCAGGCACGGGCCAGTCCTGGCCGCGGGGCCAGGGCTGTGGACCCCTGGTGGCTCTTCTCCGTCTCGTCTTCTGTCGTCCAATTCCGAGGATATTGATTTTCCGCCTTGTCTAGAACCAAAAACAGAATAAAATAGGCAACTGGCACTATGGCATCTTGTTAATAGTTTATTCCAGAATACATATAAAAACACCTCAAAGTGTAGATAAAGCAAGGCAAAGTAGATACTAAACAAGCATGGAACATCAAAAATTATAGATATGTTTGAGACGTATCAACCTACCACAGTTAGAAGAAAATCAAACCGCCGCAATTATCACATGAAGTGGACCACAGTTTCTTATAGTTCTGTTTTCAAGCTTCCAAGCTAATTTTGCACACTTCGCTTACTTCTTGCTGATTTAACGGAATTATTATGTCAAAATTGATCTATAAGTAAGCGCAGTACATTGGACTTGAATTAGATGTCTTTTCTAAGGTAGATGAGTGCATCTTCTTTTAGTAAAATAATGTCGTCGGTGTGAGTTTCCAACTATCTAGAAAAGAACATTCTCAATTTCTCGAATGATGACAAATTTTTTCTTTTAAGTAAATAAAGCCCAAAGAATATGGATCTGAATGGCACAAGCCAAGCTTCCTAAAATATTAAGTGGACCAACATGTTTAACTTATGATTCCCATGTTTAAGGCTATGAGTTTTCAAAGTTTGTCATAGCAAACTCTGCCCACTTGAATGACTTTATGTTGATTCATTGAAATTAGGTCAAATTTGAACTAAAAGTAAATTGTAGGTTTCTTTGAAAGATTTCTTAATTTTTTGGAGGTAACCATCGAGGGGTCATTTAATATATCACATACCACCACCGAGAATTTTGACAACAACTTCAACTTCTAGCTAAGATTTTTCATCTTGAAAATTTAACGAAATTAGGTCAAACTTGAGCTACAACTAAGCGCGATGGATTCCTCTCGAATTAAATGTCATTTCATGGGTAGATGAGTGCATACTTTCGTAGTAAATAGCACCGTCGGTGTGAGTTTCCAACTATTATATAAAATAACATTCTAAATTTCCACAGTGATGACGAGATTGTTCATTTTCGAAAAGAAAGTCTGAAGAATATGGATCTGAATGCCACAAGCCAATCTTTCAGACATATATTGTAACATTCCAGATTATTTCCTATTTTGGAATGTTAAAAATAAAATTAATAAGTCGATTAAATTGATTTATCTTGTTGAAATTTGATTAAAAAAACTTTTTAGGATTGTTCAAACTTTTTAGGATTGGCATAACTACAAAAGCATTATGTTGCATTGCATCATGGCATCTCATGCAAACCCTCATTCAAAATCTTGTGTCAAAACCCTAATTGAAATCACCAGAATCGTTCATGAAGGTTCCTATAAGAGAAATAAATTTTGTATATTTGATGGAAATGAATATTGTTCTCGAGATGCCCTAAAAATAAATCTGGAAATTACCAAACCTAAAATCCTATTTTGAATCCTCCAAAATTTGCAAATAAAGAAATGTATGCAAATGAAATTAATGGCATTTAAAAATTGCACAAAGATATTCTAAATACACACTAAAGGTGTATTTTGAATTTACATTTTTTTTGAAAATGGTTTGGGTCAATATAGAGCTATATTCCAAAAGTCACGAAGCAAATGGGAAAAGGAGAAAACTAAACCTAACCTTCTAAAATCTATCCAAAAGGAGAATTTTATGCTCCTTTGTTGATCACCATATTTTTATGAATTTATAGAGGCCAAATTCAAATAATTTGAAATTGCATTGCAAAAGTTATTAAGAGAAATGTTAAACAAAAAATAGGAAAAAGATAAAAACAAAAAATGAACTAAACTACCCTACCCAACGACCCGGCCCACCTGTCCTCCTATTCATCTGGCGTGCCCATACGGCAGCGCTTAGCAACATCCAAAGAACTAGGCGGCATAGAGCAAGCTAACGCCCAACTCCCTCATGCTTTGCCGGTAGCTGGGACCCCCCGGGGATCATCTCCCCAACCCCGTCGAAAGAGACCAGGATGAACACGTTCATGTTGGATATATTCCCAAGAGGCAATAATAAAGTGGTTATTATCATATCTTCACACTTATGATAAATGTTTACATACCATACTATAATTGTGTTAACCGGAAACATTAATACTTGTGTGATTTGTAAACTAAAATAAGAGTCCCTAGTAAAGCCTCTTGTTAAACTAGCTTGTTGGTTAATATATGATCATGGTTTCCTGATCATGAACATAGAGATGTTATCAACAACAAGATCATATCATTAGGAGAATGATATGGTGGACATACTCCTATAGATAAGCGTAGCATAAAGATCAAGTCATTTCAATAGTTCAATTGCTATATGCTTTCTGATACATAGTAACCTAATTCCTTCGACCATGAGATCATGCATATCACCTTTACGGATGGATGCTTTGATGACATCAAACACCACACCGTAACGGGTGGCTATAAAGGTGGCATTGAGTGTTCGGAAAGTATTGGTTGAAACACATGGATCAAGAGTGGATTTGTCCATCCATATGACGGATAGATATACTGGGGCCCTCTCGGTGGAATGTCATCCAATTAGCTTGCAAGCATGTGACTGGCTCACAAGGGATCACATATCACGGGAACGAGAAAAGAGTACTTATCGGTAAGGAGGTTGAACTAGGTATGCAGAGATACCGACGATCATAACCTCGGATAAGTAAACTATCGTGAGACAAAGGGAAATTGGTATCGTATGTAAGTGGTTCATTCGATCGCAAAGTAATCATAGAAATATGTGGGAGCCATATGAATTTCCATATTCCTCTATTGGTTATTGTTCGGAGAAGTGTCTCGATCATGTCCGCATAATTCACGAACCGTAGGGAGACACACTAAAGGATTCGACGTTGTTTGAGTAGTTATGGTATTATGAGAAAGAGACCGAATGTTGTTCGGAGTCTCGGATGGGATCCGGGATATCACGAGGTGATCCGGAATGGTCCGGAGAATAAGATTCATATAAGGAAAGTCCCGTTTCGGAGTTCGGGAATGATTCCGTGTTCTCATCGAATGTTCTAGAAGGTTCCGAATGTCCGACTGGGGGAAGGGTACATGAATGTGTCATTACATATTGGAATGATTGCATCATGTACTAAGTGTTCTTGCTGTTCCAAATAAAGGATTAAATTGAATCCTAAAACTGAAAAGTCAAATGGCCATTTTGAAAGTCAAACGGCTAAAACATGAAACTGTGGGAAACAAGCAAGAGGAGGTTGAAACCAACTTGGAGGAGGAGTCCCTCCTCTCCAAGACGGCGCGCCACCCAATGACGACTTGGGGAGGGACTCCCTCCCCTTGGCCGCCCCTCCCACCTATAAAAGGAGGGGCAGGGCCTCCTCCTCTAGACACACAAGTTCCTATCCTCTAATCTCCGGTTTAGAGCCGTTTTGGTTTAGAGCTTCTAATTGCTCTAGCCTTCGGTTTAGAGCCTTCTAATTGGTGTGTCTAAACCCTAGACCACTAATAGCTCTCTCTCATACTCCACCATACTCGCTCCGGCTTAAGGCCTCGGGATCTCCCTCTACTTCGGTACCACGCCAGGCTGCCGGAATCGCGAGGAGAGTGCTACGACCTCCGCTGCTGGAACAAGGGAGAGGAAGGTCTTGTCGAAAGTTAACGCAGTGACCGATCATGAAGCGCTCCGGAACGCAGCGGAAGGATCGCTCACGCGATCTTGAGATCGGAAAGAGTACGACTACATCACCCACGAGAATCGCTCGTTAACCGCTTTGGAATCTTCGAGGGTAAGTTATTCCATCGATGGTTGCTACAATATAGTAGATAGATCTTGGCTTGTTTGTTTGTATGCGATAGAAAATTTTTGTTTTCCATGCTACGAACCCCTACAAAGGGTATCGAGCCGTGTCTATATGTAGATCTGTGCAGAGTAGAACACAATGGTCATTGTGGGCGTTGATGCTTTTATTGTCGATTGCTTCTTGTGTACTTTGCATCTTGCGGTATGTTGGGATGAAGCGGCCCGGGCTAACCTTACATGACATCGTTTATGAGACTTTCTCCACGCTTGACATGCAACTTGTATTGCATAAGTGGCTTTGCGGGTGCCTGTTTCTCCTAGAATAGTTAAGATCCAATTTACAACAGGTGATTAACAGTACTAGTATCAATGTTGTGGTTCTTGTTCGTAAGTTAGAATGACACTTATTGAAAGCCCCAAAACCACGTAAAATATGCAAAGGAAGTAGAGGTGTCTAACTTTGTTTTGCAGGGGTGTGCAGTGATGTGATATGGCCATGATTGTGATTATATATGATGTATGCAATGTTCCTTATTGTAAGTCGGCAACCGGCAGGAGCCATATGGTTGTCTTTAATTTCTGTTAATACCCGCGTGTCTATTCAAAGTAGTTATAATAGTTGAAGCCGGTGGACGACAACCATGGAGAAGCATCATTGACCTTGATGCAATGCCGGTAATGATGAAGATCATGTTCGTGCTTGAAGATGGAGATCGGAAGCACAAAGAAGAAAGGCCATATCATATCACATATTATGAATTGCATGTGATGTTAATCCTTTATGCATCTTGTATTGCTTAGTAGACGACGGTAGCATTATAAGATGATCCCTCAAGCACACAATTTCAAGTTCTTAAGTGTTCACCCTTAGTTAGCACCGTTGCTAAAGCTTGTTGTTTCGAAGCACCACGTGATGATCGGGTGTTAGATTTTGAGTGTATACAACGTAAGCCAGATTTGCTTATGCGAAGCTAAGGTTGATCTTGACGAGCCTAGCATGTACACATGGTCTCGGAACACGGATCACCGAAAGGTAAAGCATGAGTCATATAGTAGATATGATGAACATGTTGATTGTTCGCCATTGAAGTTGCATCAACTCTCGTGATGATCGGTTTTGATGTGGTGGATTTGGTTCGTGTGATCACTAAAACAATGTGAGGGATATTGTTTTGAGTGGGAGTTCACCTAGATTAATTTAATTATTAATTAGAACTCAATTTATCATAAACTAAATCAAAGTGAATTTGCATAGTTGTTGTAGTCATTGGCATCCGTTTACCACCTTGCGCTTAGTTATAGTTGAGATAATAGAACTATAGAATTCTGGTAGTTACTTTACGAACTGGTATCGTATTGTTTTGAAGTGTTAATCTAAAGTTTAAAAGTCCTATTGCAAATTTTCAGTAAGTTCCGGTTACTCCATGAAGTTTAATAATTAGTATTAAATCAAGAGTAACAATTCCAAGTGTTAGTATATAAGTATCATGTTTGTCTCCATGATTCTTGATATTCAAAGGATTATCTTAATATCAAGGTTATCTAGGATCTGAAAGAGTTGTTTCAGAAACCATGATGTGTGGAAGGTATTGTGATATCTGAAACGAAGTATTGGTTACAACATGATAGAGTATAATATGGCAAAAGTCATGTTCTCATATTTGATGAGAATTTGCAAAAGGTTGGAGACACTTGTTGTCCTAATCCTCCAAAAGGTTTTGGATAGCAACATTATACTCATAATTCATCGTTATAAGCTAAAAGTAGCTTGATCATGGACGATTCCATGATAAGGGTGAATATTTGATGTAGGTAAAATGTTTACTACACCAAGAGATTACTAAAGAAAGGAATTTGAAAGAACACCAAACATTTGATGATAGGTGATCTACTTCAAAGTGCAAGTCCAAAGACATTGGTATTTAATTATACACGCTTTGGATTATGTGTCATATGTATGACTCCACTATTGATGTTGATAGATTTTTTTTAAAATGACAAGGAAATACTGAAAGAGAATCTCATAAATATATGGCAGAAAAGAAAAGACTAGAATTGTTCAGTTTAAGTATATAGATGATATACATGTTATGGCTACATTCTTTGCTTATTAAACAATGTGGTTCTTAATTATTTGATACTGAATTTGTTGGTGTGAATCGTCATACGAAACAACACAATTCATGAACTACAACGGCCTAAGTAACTAGCAAAAGAATATGTGATGATGTTCATCGAGAACAAATAAAGGGTTATTGTGTTGCTCGTTAAACATCAAAGTTTTCCTTCAAGATTTGTTTTATCAGGTATTATGAGAACAAAAGGGTTGTTCAAATAATTGCCGTAATCCATAAAAGATGGATGATTCACAAATCTCGTTGGAAAAATCACATCCATAAAACTAGTGCTAAAGATGTCGAAAGACAAATTGATTGAAAGATCACTTAGGAAGTGACATCGCCGTTTAAATTATATTGGAAAGATAACATGAAGAAACTCCATGTGGATGGAATTTTGGAGTCTTTTGATTTTTGATCACATGACGCTTGTGAAACTTTCCTAGAGATAATTAAAACTTCGTTCATAGGCCAAAAAGGGAACGAAAGACTAGATTATTGGAAATTGTACATATTGTTGTACAAAGTCCATCATGTGTAGTCAAAAGCGATGGATTTCAACTTCATATGCTTTCTCCGAAAATTTTAGTGAATATATGAATATTTACTTAATAAGGATGAAGTATGAAACATTTGAAAAAGTTCAAAGACTTTCAAGATGAAGTGAAAAATCATTGTAACAAGAATATAAATAGTTTATGATAGGATCATAAAGGAAGATATTTGAGTTACAATTTTAGCATAATACCTAAGATTTAAGGAATCGTTTCGTGGATTTGCATTTCCCGAAACACCATAAGAGTATGGAGCATTCGAGATATGTAATTAAACCTTGTTTGACATGGTGAGATCAAAGGTGTAATTCATAAAATGCCATTATATTTTAAAGATTAAAAGCTTGGGAGACTACCGTTTTTCCACTGAAAAGAGCTTCATCATAATCCGTTGAAATGACACCATATGTTATGGTTTGGGATAAAACCCAAGTTGTCCTTTCTTAAACATTGGTATGTTATGCATAAGAAAGATGTTTGCAACCAAAGTCGGATGAACCTGTCTTTGTATGTTATTTCGAATAACTGTTAAGTAATCCTCCATAACATCGGAGACAAAAGTGTTTGTCACTTAAAACGTCAAGTTTCTTTGAGAAGGAATTTTCGTGAAAAGTTAAGTGGGAGGACAATAGAACTTAGATAAGGTTAAAAGAACCTTAGCTGTATGTGCAGAGTTGCGCAGCGCCGAAAAGTGTTCCGGAGGCAGCAACAAAGCTCATGGCTCACGTACCTCAAAGGTTGTGGTCACGGAGATCCAAGTTCCTATTGAAACAAGTAGGTCGGGTAAACAATCAAATACCAAGATTTGAGAGTTAAATCATTATTTGACAATAATAATACGACTACATGCAAAGAAGCGATGATGGGCCCTGACTCCGTCTAATGGCTTGAAGCCATAAAATCCGTGATAGTTCCATTCATGAGAAATCAAGTTTTGAACTTGAAGGACCCTCGAGAAAGTTGTAAGACCTTACAGTTGTGTCTGGATCTATAAAGAAATAGACATGGATGTTTGACATCTATAATCGACATATTGGGAAAGAGTTCACAACAATGTTCAAAGGTTGACTATGACAAGATTTGATCTTTCATAGTGATATTTTGTCTAGACGGATTAATGTAGCAACCACTACATATAATTTTGTTATATGATAGTTGAATAAATAAAACAAGTTCTTCTAATAGAATCGTTACCTAGGACATGTGCATAACACGGTCCATAGGGTTTTGTTAATTCATAGGATGCTAAAAGCATATGCAAACTTCAATGGTTGAAGTGAGAACCGCGGAGTTAGAATCTTCACTATGATGAAACTATTAAAGGAGTTTAAAAGTTCATTAGAGACAATGAAGATGCTTGCATTTGCAAGAAATTAAGTGGGAGCGCTAAGACATGTTTCTAATACATTATGTGGAAGACATATTGTTGATTGGAAATAATGTATCTTTTATTAACACATATTAAGAATTTCATCCCGATGAAAGACTTAGGCAAAACCCAAATATTTGGCATCAATAGACGCTAATATGGTTGTGCCAGAAGTACATAGACGAGATATTGAATGAGTTCAATATAGAAAATACAAGAAAAGGTTCTTGTCGCACAGAAAGGATTGAAAGAGTTCAATGTTGATGATATATTCAAGTGTATTGACATTTGGTAAAGTGAAACAAATAATCAAGTATAGATTGATACTTGATGTATGAAATCACAAAGAGTATTTATAGCAATCATACTGTGATATGTACAAATCCAGATATGTCCTATGCTCCAAATGTTGTGAGCATATACCAGAATGATTCGTAAGATGATCATTGGACAATAGTAAGGATATTCTTATGATCTTTTGGAAGAACTAAGAGTATATTATTTGTAGAAGTGACAAATAGATGGTTAGTTCATTGTAAAAGTACTACATTGATACTAGCTTTGTCACAAAGTACAAATTAAGTTTATCTCAATCTAAACTAAGGGTGGCACAATATAATGGAAAGTAAGTTCCATAATGGATTTGGATGAGTTCCAAAGTTAAGACATTGTGACAGATACTACAACAAAAGGCTAAGTATATGACTACTATTATAGCAGCAAAAGAGGGCATTTGTGTCAAGTAGTTTGTTATCAAACTAGGTGTAGTTCACAGAGGGACAATACTATGAAGATATATTGTGCGACAATATTATCAACATATTTTATCCCCAAAGAACTAAAGGTCACACCTAAAGACCAAATTTATACAAAGCCATCTCATTAGAGAATGAGTGATGCGTAGAGACGCAAAGACATGCAATTACACACGGACCTGGAAGTGTCGATCCGAGATCGATTGACCACTAGCAATCGTGTACATACAACACCGGAAAGCCATAGGTGTTATATACACAAAGGTTTGAAACTAGATTATTGACTCTAGTGCAAGTGGGAGACTGTTGGAGATATGCCCAAGAGGCAATAATAAAGTGGTTATTATCATATCTTCACACTTATGATAAATGTTTACATACCATGCTATAATTGTGTTAACCGGAAACATTAATACTTGTGTGATTTGTAAACTAAAATAAGAGTCCCTAGTAAAGCCTCTTGTTAAACTAGCTTGTTGGTTAATATATGATCATGGTTTCCTGATCATGAACATAGAGATGTTATCAACAACAAGATCATATCATTAGGAGAATGATATGGTGGACATACTCCTATAGATAAGCGTAACATAAAGATCAAGTCATTTCAATAGTTCAATTGCTATATGCTTTCTGATACATAGTAACCTAATTCCTTCGACCATGAGATCATGCATATCACCTTTACCGGATGGATGCTTTGATGACATCAAACACCACACCGTAACTGGGTGGCTATAAAGGTGGCATTGAGTGTTCGGAAAGTATTGGTTGAAACACATGGATCAAGAGTGGGATTTGTCCATCCATATGACGGATAGATATACTCTGGGCCCTCTCGGTGGAATGTCATCCAATTAGCTTGCAAGCATGTGACTGGCTCACAAGGGATCACATATCACGGAAACGAGAAAGAGTACTTATCGGTAACGAGGTTGAACTAGGTATGCAGAGATACCGACGATCATAACCTCGGATAAGTAAACTATCGTGAGACAAAGGGAAATTGGTATCGTATGTAAGTGGTTCATTCGATCGCAAAGTAATCGTAGAAATATGTGGGAGCCATATGAATTTCCAGATTCCTCTATTGGTTATTGTTCGGAGAAGTGTCTCGATCATGTCCGCATAATTCAAGAACCGTAGGGAGACACACTTAAGGATTCGACGTTGTTTGAGTAGTTATGGTATTATGAGAAAGAGACCGAATGTTGTTCGGAGTCTCGGATGGGATCCGGGATATCACGAGGTGATCCGGAATGGTCCGGAGAATAAGATTCATATAAGGAAAGTCCTGCTTTGAGTTCGGGAATGATTCCGTGTTTTCATCGGGAATGGTCTAGAAGGTTCCTAATGTCCAGACTCGGGGAAGGGGTACATGAATGTGTCATTACATATTGGAATGATTGCATCATGTACTAAGTGTTCTTGCTGTTCCAAATAAAGGATTAAATTGAATCCTAAAACTGAAAAGTCAAATGGCCAGTTTGAAAGTCAAACGGCTAAAACAGAAAACTGTGGGAAACAAGCAAGAGGAGGTTGAAACCAACTTTGAGGAGGAGTCCCTCCTCTCCAAGACGGCGCGCCACCCAAGGCCGACTTGGGGAGGGACTCCCTCCCCTTGGCCGCCCCTCCCACCTATAAAAGGAGGGGCAGGGCCTCCCCCTCTAGACACACAAGTTCCTATCCTCTAATCTCCGGTTTAGAGCCGTTTTGGTTTAGAGCTTCTAATTGCTATAGCCTTCGGTTTAGATCCTTCTAATTGGTGTGTCTAAACCCTAGACCACTAATAGCTCTCTCTCATACTCCACCATACTTGCTCGCAAGGCGAAGCCTGCGGATCTTCCCTCTACTTCGGTACCACGCCGTTGTCTTTGGAATCGCGAGGAGAGTGCTACAACCTCCGCGCCCTCTTTGGAACAAGGGAGAGGAAGGTCTTCGTCAGTACCAAACATGTGACCGATCATGAAGCGCTGCTTACGCAGCGCCGGAAGGATCGTCTACGCGATCTTGAGATCGGAAAGAGTACGACTACATCACCCACGAGAATCTGCTCTCGTTAACCGCTTTGGAATCTTCGAGGGTAAGTTATTCCATCGACTCGTTGCTACAATCTAGTAGATAGATCTTGGCTTGTTTGTTTGTATGCGATAGAAAATTTTTGTTTTCCATGCTACGAACCCCTACAGTTCATCCCCACTGAATCAATTCCACTAAAATCGGAACGAATCCGTTCGGATTTCTCCCCCTTATGCATGAAAACGTCCCCATGAATACCCCCTCCCTCTATTACGGTTGTTTTTATTTCTGGAATCACAAAACCCTAGCCTCCAAGCTCAGATTCGATCTACCACCGCCTTGGCCGAAGAAAGCTCGAGGTCGAGTTTCAGAATGACAATTACTATTGTATTATCCCCCTCTTTTCCCCCTAATCGAGTTTCCCTTGATCCACCACATCGTCTCATCACGTTTTATCTCTCAATTGAGCACCGGAGCGCTGGGAACTCTTCGCTGGAGTCGCGAAGGATCTAGAGAGGAGCAGTCGGAGTCTGGGACCGTTCAGGAAGGATACGATTGTCGCCGAGCACCGTTTCAAGATGCTCGTGAAGAGACGCTCCTCGTAGGCTACTCCATCGCTGCCGGGGACCACAAAAATGCTGTCGACCGTCACGTTCGGGCCGCTCCGCCCCCGGTGACGTCATCTCGGGTGAGGCCCTTGACCACTGGATCCCCATCTGACGCTCGAGATTAGATCGGCACGTGAAGGGGTATCGTCCAACCATTTTGCGCCGCGTGTCCACCCGGTCAGCAAAATCATCATTGCGCCACGTTACTGCTTCGTCACCTGCCAGGTTAGTAACCAGTCAGCATAGTCGCATCTGGCAATTTAAATTTGTTTAAAAAGGAAGAAACTAGGCAAATCTTGTATAATTCATAACAAACGATTTACATCTCCAAAAATAGCAAATAATATACCAATGGATTTAGAAAAATATGTTGAAATTAATATGATATTAGATCTAACTTTTATAGTATATATTTACTGCAGTAATTTAATTAGTTTAATAACCTTTTTAGACAAAATAAATCATAGTAAATTATTTGTAGATCTTAAAAATACAAATAAGGTATATATGGTTTCCTAATTTCATATACGACATTAATATACTATTATATATAAACTTAGCAGTATGTATTTAATGTGATAATTTGAATGTTTTTAATGACTTTTAGAGTATTAAATTCATAAAAAATTATTCGTGTGTCAGGAAAATATGAATAATATATAAAATACAAGCTATTGTAATGTATTTTAATAATATATGATTAGATCTATCTTTTGGATGATAGTTAACATGGTAATAAATTTAATTAATATTAATGGACTTTTTATTATTAAATTGATAATAAATTCTTTATTGATCGGAAAAATTTAAATAATATGCCCTGGAATCAAAATTCTGTGAAGAACATTAATCTGGCCTTATACATAATTTTTGACAAATATAGTATTTTAAATTAATTAAACCTTTGTAATTGGTATCTAAATCATAGGAAATTATCCAGGACTCCAAAATTAGTGAAACCAATTGCCTCTATTTTGTATTGGAAATATCTATCAATATATATTCTGTGACAAATTATTCCGTACTGTTATAATATAAATTATTATAGAAAGCTTTAAACCCATGGCAATAGTATTTAAATTATAAAAAATATGTGTAAATTCTTTTTAGGTGATTCCAATTTCCACTGTCTAAAATTAAATTACCTATCCAGTACTATTTAATTCACAATTTAATAATATGAAAACACCATAATTTGAGTTAAAGAGAGTTAAGCCCTATTTAAATCAATTAAGTTCATTAATAAATTGTTTTCTGCATTTAATGCTTGTTCATGTGAGTCATGTGTTATAATAGTGTTAAGAATACTAAATACAACCAGTGTGACTTTGTAAATCATCATGCATGCATATGATCACCATTATTTTGTTGTATGTTTTTATTGTTGCTAAGTTTGCAATTGTTTTGATTGGAAATTATTTTGTCCTCGCGTTAGATTGTTTGGAGAGTGCGATTGCTGTAGAAGAAATTCAATCATCCCTCATAACACAAACATAAGGCAAGTTACACCTCTTGTTTACATAATGTCCCAGTTTTGATTGTATGCATGATTTGATCTTCCAATTCTATAGTGTGCATGTGTACGATGTTCTAGTAGAATTTTTCCTTAGTATTATTTTCAAGTGCCCTGATTTTGTAGTATGCCATGACTAGCTCTATACTTAGGATAGTTCCCTCCTAATAGGTTATCCCTGTTTTTGCTAAGTGTTGCTTGCTATGATATATATATATATATATATATATATATATATATATATATATATATATATATATATATATAAAGTACTATTGGGGGTTCGAAAGACAAAAAAAAGTCTAAGTATAAAGGCTCTCTTGAGCGATATTTTCTTCTGAAATGCCACTTCAAAATAAAACTAAGTTTTCTTCTATGAGGAATGGTTGTAGGGTCAAGGAGTGAGATTTTGGTGGAGGAGGGTCGCCCAGGAATCAAAGAAGTCTACCATGCTTTAGAACTGAGAAGTTTCCAGTGCAACCACAATACATATGGGCTCTGTCTTGGCCTATTTGTCAACACCCGGATTTTTAATCCCAGATGCATGTTCTGCCATACATCGCAATCCCAAGATTATCATTTTTGCGAGATATAACAGATTGGTACCATAGTTTATCATCCATTACAAACCATAATAAAGGTCCTACAAATAAAGGATATCATGATCTAGTCTTAGTACATTCAATGTAGTGGAATAATATAATAACGGTAGCATGGGCGAAGCTCCATCTTCATGGTCATAGGCAATGCTGATGATGGTAGATGATCCTAGTTGTCGTAGACTTCCTGTTGTACATCATCCTGTTAGTCCTCCTCATAGTCTAGCCATAGGAATAGCTAGGGACAAAGCCATGAGTACTCTTTAAGTACTCGCAAACTATCACTAACAAGTAAAGAGGTTTCAAGTAGGAACACTAAGCTCTAGGTTGTTTTGGAAAAATCCAGGTTTATCTCTAGCTGATTTCAGAAGTAAAGAAAGCTAGTTTAAGGTCTTATAACACCTAAGTGGGAACTTAGATTTCATATTCACAACCCTGTTGTGGTCAAGTCAAAGTCATGATTCATTTCACAAGCCATTTTGAAAATATCTGAAGACGGAACAGTATGGCCACTCCAACTGTCCATAACCGCGGACACGACTATTTGAATAGTTTGAAACTCTATAGAGGTGGTACACTTTCACCACAATATTCGATACATCTGTTAGGAACAATCCTGAATTCACCATACTCAGTATGCGGATAATAAATCCTAACCTTTCAATTACACACCCTAGTATAGGCACCTCCCCTATGAGTTTGGCCTCCCAACCATGACCATCTGTCATCTTGGGAACTGCACATGTGGTCAATCATTACAAGGTAGACTCGGCTCAAACCTCGGCCGCAAGGGAACACATACTAAGGTATATAAACTTCCAGTAAAGCCCTACCCAAATTCGGGTATTGTGGTTGCATGGTAAAATTAGAATGGTATCACATTCGATCGCAACCATCAGTTTTGTAAATGGCTAAGGCTCATGCCTCAACATTTTCATCGTGAAAATCATCTTGTGTTCAATAAAACATGTCAAAACATTTCATTAGAATGACTCATCATTCTAAGGTTTGTATAACCATTTTCACCAAGTATTCCCATCTAAAGTGATCAAGTTTTATGCTTAGCACTAGGCACTAAAGTTGGGGGTAAACACTAATGAGGGGTGATAATCAAGTGTGACTTATCTAAGTATAATATCATGCCTTAGGATGACATCTAGTTCTACCTAACTTAGGCCAAGTTTTATGTTCTTTATGCTACCTCTAATATCTTTCCAACACTTCACAAGTCATTCAGGAAACATAACTAAGGAGCTTTGATAAATAAATAAAATAATAAAGCTTGCAAGTAAAACTGGGATTTAGGATAATCAAGATTGTCTAATCAAAGCATGCCTAATGCATTGCATAGGTTATCTAGATTTCACAGTTGCAAGTGTTAGCTTGCAAAGTTCTAGCTTGCTAGGATGGCTTGACTTGTGTAGTGCAGTGGTTGAAGTTCTCCTCTGCTTCATCTTCGTAGTAGTCTCCTTCCTCTTTGAATCCTTGGTCGGTACTAGCGTCTATAAATAAATACGAAGTACACAATCACCATACACATTAAAATAAAATGTTAAACCTTATTAAATTGTGACTACATGTACTGAAATATGTGGTGATGAAATGTGTCAACATGATCCCATGTTTGGTTTGGAGAATATTAAATCTTAAGTAGTTTTTCAATGAATAGAAATTACTTTTCTAAAAAAAAGGACAAATGCTTTAATCTTGTAATGTTAGTGATGATGCTAGATTATATATAGAACCCCTTTGTGTGATGATTGAAAGTAGTTAAGTATTGCTTGGTGATTGTGTACTTCGTATTTATTTATAGACGCTAGTACGACCAAGGATACGAGGAGGAAGGAGGATACTACGAAGAAGAAGCCGAGGAGAACTTCAACCACTGCTCTGCACAAGGCAAGCTTATACTGACACTGATGCAAGCCTCATACTACTAGTTGATGGTGCAAGTCAACACTTGAAAGATACTATACCTATGCAAGCCAATACTTTCTTGTTACCATGCCAACTATATTCCTTAAGCATATATGATTATACCCATTTGTTGATACCCCTCCTAGTTTTACTGACAAGCTTTCTACTTTATTTCTTTATCAAAGCTACTACTTAGAGTTTACTTGAGTAAAATTGTAGATACTAGAAAGATAATTGAAGGTTGCATAAAGAGCATAAAACTTGGCCTAAGCTAGATAATCTTCATGTCATCCTAAGGCATGAAACTGAACTTAGTTAAACCCCACTAGTTTACCACCCCTCATTAGTACTTACCCCCTTTTGTAGATGCTAGTGCTAAGCATAAAACTTGATCAACTTTAGATGGGAATAATTGGTGGAAAAATGGTTATGAAAACCTTGGAATGATGGATCATTCTATTGAAATGTTTTGGACATGTGTTTCCGAACACTAGATGATTTTGATGATGAAAATGTTGACGCATGAGGCTTATCCCTTTATAAAACTGATGGTTTTCTGGATGCGATACCATTCCAATTTTATCGTACAACCACAATACCCGAGAATTGGCTAGGGCTTGACTGGAAACTTATATACCTTAGTATTAGTTCCCTCACGGCCAAGGTCTGAGCTGAGGCTACCTTGTGAAGATTGTCCACCTGTGAAGTACCCAAGATGACAGTTGGTTATGGATGGGAGGCCAAACTCACAGGAGAGGTGCTTATACTAGGGCATGTAATTGAAAGGTTAGGATTGATTATCCGCATACTGAGTATGGTGAATTCAGGATTTGTTCCTGACGGATGTATCGAATGTTGTGGTGAAAGTGTACAATCTCTGCAGAGTGTCAAACTATTCGAATAGCCGTGTCCACGATTATGGACAGTTGGAGTGGCCATACTGTTCCCCCGTCAGATGTTTTCAAAATGACTTGTGAATGAATTGAGAATTTGACTTCACCACAACAGAGTTGTGGCATGAGATACAAGTTCCCACTTAGGTGTTATAAAATTCAACTATATTTTCTTGCTTCTGAACTTAGTAGAGGTAAATCTGGATTTTTGCAAAACAACCCTAGAGTTTAGTGTCCTACTACAAAAAACCCCTTCACTTGTTAGTATTAGTTTGCGAGTACTTAAAGAGTACTCATGGATTTGTCCCTGGCTATTCCCGTGGCTAGACTATGAAGAGGAGTACCAGGAGGATGGACCCCAGGAAGGTTACGACAAATAGGATCATCTCCCATCGTCAGCATTGCCTGTGACCCCGAAGATGGAGCTTCGCCTACGCTACCGTTATTATTACGTTATTCCGCTGCTTGAGTTGTATTAAAAACTGGATCATGAGATCCTTATTTGTGTAAGACCTTATGTATGGTTTGTAATGGATGATGTACTGTGGTATCCAATTCTGTTATGTCTCGTAAAAATGGTAATCCTGGGATTGCGATGTATGGCATAACAGGCATCTGGGATTAAAATTCCGGGTGTTGACAAGCGGTAGGCTCCAGCGAAATTCCGGCGAGAGAGAGCTCGCCTTGCTCTGAGAATAAGTGGGAAGGATCAGTGAGAGGTGGGGAGTGAACTGGTGTGAAGAAAACGAGCGAGGGAGGCCTCCTTTTATAGGCGAGCAAGAGAGGCCGAGCGGCATGGGCAGTGCTCGTCGGGGTCGGGGTTACAGCGAGCTAACGGCATGGCTGCGGCTAGGGGATGGTGCGCGGTCTCCTGGCGATGCTCAATGGTTTGATGGCGCGGAAAGGGGCGGTGCGGTTTGGTCGGAACGCGATGGTGCTCTGAGCGGCACCGACGTTGTTTTTGAGGATGCACAGGCGCTCCTGGTCACGCGGTGGTGAACGGGGATGTCCAGTGGTCTCCTGGGACAGTGGTGGTCAAGTAGACGGGCGGCAAAGGCGAGGCGCGGTCGGGTTGAGTGCGAACGGGGCATGCACTGCGGTGCGCATCGGCATGGTCGACAGTGGCGCAGGCATGGCATTTTCGGCGGTTCCCTTCTCTGTCTTCGAGCTAGGGCTGGTCTAGAGGGGGTAGTGAGGCACGGGCGACATGGTAGACAAGGTTGGCGAGGCTGGCTATGCTTCTAGCTTGCTGTCGATGGTGGGGGTGGCAAGTGTGCTCGTCCATGGTGGCATGGTCGAGTACACACTGGCTAGAGCTGCTTAGTCTATGTTAATGACCTACTAGGAGTGTGGTGAGTGCTAGAGAGGGAACAAGTTTGGCACAAACACTGCTCACAATAGTGTTTGTTGTTTAATTTTATTTGTGCTTAGAAGGTGTTTGATGAAATGGCAGAAAGAAATTCATATTTTAATTTTTGGATGAAACTTGGTGGGTGTAATAGGCACATACTAGGGATTAACTGGTTGATTGGATTCGTCAAGGTGAACTGGTTTGGTGAGCTTTTGAGAAATGGTGATCTTACCATATTAACTAGATTCAATTTTTAAATGTCATTTGAATAGGGTTGCCAAATGTTTCTGTGGGTTTGCAAGGTGGGCTTGGGTTCACTTTTACTGTGTCTAGCAAGGGGTGAAAATAATTGGATTTTTTTCTGTTAGAAAACTTGGACTAGAAACGCTTAAAGTGGTCTAGTGAGCAAGATTGGCAAAAATGACCATTTGCTTATTTTTTTGGTTTTTGAATTTCTATTGATTTGATTCTACTTGGAAATGATTTAGATGATGTTGTTTTCATCTTTAAACCAATCCTTGCTATTCATAACAATCACACAAGTCCATACAAGCGTTCATGCATTCATCACATACACACATGCATTCATATGGATTTTAATTAACAAAAGTTTTTGTTAACCCTAAATTTGGGTGATTGGAATTGATAACCTTGATTAATATTTTTGGGATGTTACAAACCATACCTCCTTAAATAAAATATCGTCCCGAGATTTGAGAAAAATAAAACTAGGATTTAAAGAGATCTGGAAACATTGTCCTAATGTAGTCTTCTTGCTCCACTAGATCTTGAGAAACTTGATAGTCCGGGTCCTGGTGGTTCTGAAAGCTTCTTCCAAAATACGAATGGGTACTTCGGGATACATCAGGTCATCGTTGATCTCTTTGGTTCGGTGATCAATATTCTTGAAAACTTCGGTCTTCTCCGGGACTTCTAGGCATTTGCGAAGTAACGAGATGTGGAACACATTATGCATGGCTGACATATTCTCTGGCAGTTCCAGTTGATATGATACTTCTCCTCGATGATTCAGAATCTTGAAATGTCCGATATATTTGGGGTATAACTTTCCTATGAGATGGAAACGTTGCATTCCTTTCAAGGGTGACACTTTGAGATACACAAAATCTCCGATATCTAAGGCTAGGTCTCGACGTCTCTTGTCAGCATAACTCTTCTGTTTGGATTGGGCGGTCTTGAGGTGCTCACGGATCTTTTGAACTTTCTCTTCGGCTTTTGTAGGATTCCAGGTTCGAAAATCTGACTCTCTCCTACTTCCGACCAATTCAAAGGGGTACGACACTTCATTCCATACATGAATTCAAATGGGGCCATTTGCAAACTGGCTTGGTAACTGTTGTTGTATGAAAATTCTGCGAATGGCAGACAGTCTTCCCATTTAGATCCATATTCTAACACACAAGGTCTCAACATATCTTCGAGTATTTGATTTTACTCGCTCCGTTTGTCCATCAGTTTGAGGGTGATAAGATGTGCTGAAATCCAGTCGGGTTCCTAATCCTTCTTGGACTTTCTTCCAAAATATCAAGGTAAACTGAGTTCCTCGATCCGACACGATGATCTTGGGGACTCCATGCAAGACTATTCTAGCAATGTACAACTCTGCTAGCTTCGAACTCTAGAAGGTGGTCTTGACTGGTAAGAAATGGGCGACTTTGGACAGTCTATCTACTATGACCCAAATAGAGTCATTTCCCCTACTAGATGTAGGCAACCCGGTGATAAAATCCATTCCGACTGAATCCCATTTCCCTTCCGGAATCTGCAATGGTTGCAATAGTCCTGCGGGCCTCTGATGTCCCACCTTGACTCTGTGACAAATATCACATTTGGCTATGTAGCTTCCGATTTCTCTCTTCATCTTATGGCACCAAAATTTCTCTTTCAAATCCTGATATATCTTGGTTTCTCCGGGGTGGATAGAATAAAGAGTATCATGGGATTCTTTCAAAATAGCTTTCTTCAACTCTGAATCTGCTAGCACACAGATAGGTCATTTATACCACAAAACTCCTTCATCTTCGATGAATCTGGGTACTTTCCCTGTACCGATACGACATTTGATTCCGTCGATACTAGCATTTCCTTTCTGCGCCTCCTTGATCTGACTGATCAAAGTGGGTTGAAGTTTTATGCTAGCCAAAAATCCTTCACTTACGAGCTCCATTATGAAATCTTCCAACTCCTTGTGCAAACTTGGTTGCTCCTTCAGAATCATGAAGTTCAAGAAACACGGTAATCTTCTAAGGGCATCTGTTACCACATTGGCTTTATCGGGGTGATAGTGAATGTTCAGATCATACTCCTTGATTAGCTCTATCCATATCCTTTTCCTCGTATTCAGCTCTTTCTGGGTGAAAATATATTTCAGGCTCTTGTTATCCGAATAAATCTCACAATGGTTTCCCATGAGGTAATGTCGCCATGTCTTCAAGGCTAAAACTATGGCTGCTAGTTCAAGGTCATGGGTAGGATAATTCTGATAATGTTTCTTCAGTTGTCGGCATAGATATGATATGAATTTGCCTTCTTGCATCAACACACATCCGAGACCGATCATGGATGTGTCACAATACACATCGAAAGGCTTCGTGATATCCGACATAATCAAGATTGAGGCTGAAATCAATCTCTTCTTAAGTTCTTAAAAACTTGCTTCACATTTGTCCGTCCATTCAAAATTCTTATCTTTCTTCAACAATTGGGTCATGGGTCTTGCGATGCTCGAGAATACTTCTACGAACTTGCGGTAATATCCCGCTAATCCGAGAAATGCACGAACTTGGGTTTGAGTGGTCGGGGCTTGCCATTCTTCAACATCCTTAACCTTGGCAGGGTCAACAACAATTCCTCTGGCTGACACAATATGTCCGAGGAATCCTACTTCCTATAACCAGAATTCAAATTTGCTAAACTTGGCATACAGCTGATGCTCCCTAAGGGTTCCAACAATGGTCCTCAGGTGTAGCTCATGTTCTTCTTCTAATTTGGAATAGATCAAAATGTCATCGATGAAAACAACGACAAACTTATCCAGGAAGACAATAATAATCTTATTCATGAGGTTCATAAAATAAGCAGGGGCATTGGTTAATCCAAAAGACATGACCGTGTACTCATACAATCCATATATGGTTGTAAAGGCAGTCTTTGGAATATCCTCTGCGCGAATCTTGAGTTGATGATAACCAGTTCTAAGATCAATCTTAGAAAACACTTTGGCACCAGTCAACTGCTCAAACAGATCTTCTATATTCGGCAGTGGGTACTTGTTCTTAATGATGACATCATTTAGCTTCCGATAATTCGTACACAAACGGTTACCTCCATATTTCTTGTCCACAAACAAGATAGGTGATCTCCATGGCGATGCACTTGGTTGAATCAATCCTATCTCCAGCATAGCATCCAGTTGCTTCTTCAGCTCCACTAATTCAGATGGGTTCATACTATAAGGTCTCTGAGCTATGGGTCCGGTTCCAGGGATTAGTTCAATGATAAACTCGATATCCCGATCTGGGGGCATACCGGGCAAAACATCTAAAAATCCATCGGGGTATTCACAGACTACTCTGACTTGGTCAATGGTTGGTTGGGCTAGACTCTTGTTGCACTTGAATTGACGGGGCAAGGTTTCAGATACATTCTCTACTGATATTCTGACTGTACTGGTCATGGTTATGGCTTTCTTGGCACAGTCGATTAATCCTTTATGTTTTGATATCCAATCCATTCCCAGTACTACTTCCAATCCTTTAGTTCCAAGTACTATTAGATTAGCATAAAAATCTATGCCATGGATTCTGATAGGTACGTCCTTGCAAATTTGTCTAGATTTGGTGGTTGAACCAGGTATTTGAACTATCATAACATGCTTCAATTTTGTTCGTTGAATCTTACTAGTGCATGCAAATTCTTTTGTAACAAATGAGTGCGATGCTCTAGAATCAAACAACACTCTTGCAAGTACCGAGTTAATAGAAAACATACCCAGCACCACATCTGGTGCTTCCCGGGCTTCTTCAGCATTCATGAGAAACAGACGGCTGTTGCGGTTGAGCGAATTCCCTAGGGCAAACCTTCTTCCCGGTTGAACACGGCGCTGCTGCTGAGCTGGGGCATTCACATTGGGGGCTGCTGCAAGCTTCTTGGGGAACTCATTGGAATAGTTACCCTTGATTCCACATTCATAACAAGTCACCTGAGACTTGTCCTTTCCTGCAACAGGCACATCATTGCTTCTAGTCCTTCGGGCAGTATTGGTGTTGTTGGCGACATTGTTGTTGTTGAACTTGGTCGGTGCACGATTGAAATTGTTAGAGTTGCCGTAGTTGTTTTTGTGGTTTCCTCCGGGACTTGGGTTTCCTCCTCCATGATTGGGATAGTTCGAACGGGTCATCGGCGGTCTATTGTTTCTTGGGGAAAGTCCTGTAGACGGGGTTGGGGTGATACTTTGGGGTATGGTGGGTTCCTACTTGATGCATCACTCGACGCTTGTGGTTCTCATTGGCTTGGTTGATCTTGCCTTCTATCTGAATGGAAGAATCCACTAAGGCTTCAATGTCAGCAAACGGAATATTGACTAACATTGTCTGCATCTCATCATGCATACCATTCAAGAATCTCTCCTTCTTCTTCGCTTCAGTTTCAATCTCATTTGGTGCATACCTACCTAATGACAGAAATTTTTCACGGTACTCAACTACGGTCATCCTCCCTTGCTTCAATTATCTGAATTCATCTCTCATCCTCTTGATTAAACCCGGTGGCACAAGGGTTCTGCTGAACTTGATTTTGAATTCATCCCAAGTCATCATTTGTCCTCCATTCATGGCGCGAACGCTATTCCACCAAGCTCTTGCATCTCCTGCCAGATAGTGGGTGGCAAACAGTACTTTCTCATTGTCCTCCACTCCTGCGACTTCTAGGTTGTTCTCCATGGTCTGCTGCCAATCATCCGCATCTAAGGGCTCTTCATACTCACTAAATATTGGTGTATTGGTGTTCTGAAAGTTATTGAGCTTGGATCCATGGTTGTCCTGGTTTCCATGGCCTTTATTGTTGTTGGCCATCTGAGCTATGTGTTGGAGGGTGGCTAAGTTGGCTTGATGTTCGGATCTTTCAGCTTCATGGTCAGAAACCAACATTTGCAAGCTTTGCAATATTGGGTCCAAGGATGAACTGCTTCCTCCGCGAGGCATCTGAAGATTGAGATAGATCATGAGAAAAGGGGGAAATTTTCTAAGGCTCGGGGTTTGTTTTTTAAAAGTTTTTAAAGTTTGACTCAGATTTTTCTAGCAACTTGCTTTTCATTCATTCATAGCACACAATACAAAAACACACCACAACAAGGAAACATATGGTTTTAAGAACCATTCTGTGAAACTACGATACAATGGGACCGGATACAACTTCACTAACGCTAGTTCTCAAGTGCTATTACTCCTCGGAATCGGTGGATTCATCATCATCATCATCATCAATGAAGGCAGAGTCATCGTCATCGGTGAAGAAGTCCATGGCTTGATCCTCCAAGAAGTCATCATCGTCACTGAGGTAAGAGTATGGGTATCCACAGATATCTTCCCCTACATTCTCCCTCTCCTCAAGCTGCATGTCCCGCTCGTGGATGGTCTCCTACAAGTCTGTCACTCTGTGAAGAAGGCGGGCAATAATGTGATCCTTCTTGTCCAGCTGACGGCGACAAGACTAGAGATCCTTCACAAGCATGGCAATGGTCTGGTCCTTCTTGACGGCGATGGCATAGTTGTGTTTGGCGTAGGATCGGGCATTGTCCAACTCCTTCAGCCTGCCATACATCATGAAGTTGAGATGGTCCACTTGATGCTTCAACTCCAGGTGATATGGTGCCTACAATGTCTGTCCCATAGCATCACTCCTTGGGTAATACTCAAAGCGTGTGCCCTTGATCTGATTGATGCTTTGCCCACACAGACGAGAAAGAGCTTCCTTCATGGCCCTGGCGAGTCCATCTAGCCAGTTGTTCTCTCTTAAGGTGATCTGGACTCCCTCTGAGGTAGGGGCTTCAATCTTTCCTCTGGGACTTGCAAAAATCAGCCATTGCAATTCTCCTCCTTGCTGATCGTTGAGCTGGGCTCCAAATAACTCGGGGTGCGGGCGCTCCAGCAGTTCCTAGAGTTGGTCCAAATCACGCTCAAAGATAAGATCTCCTCCATTGCCCAACTGATAGAACTTTCTATACTTCACGTCCATATATAAGAATTAGGATGAGTAAGTTAGTAGAGTGATCAAGTGTGTCAAATTTACGTAAGTTTGCAAAAAAATTTGAGGAACATGAATTTTCATGAAAGAATCTAAGTGATAAGAATGAGAATAGATTTTGATAAATACTCACTTCTTTTTTTTTGAAACTAAGTTTTTGATTCAAGCGTCCATTCTAACTAGGGTCTCCTATGGTCAGGATGGCTCTGATACCAACTTGTCAACACCCGGATTTTTAATCCCAGATGCCTGTTATGCCATACATCGCAATCCCAAGATTACCATTTTTGTGATACATAACAGATTGGTACCATAGTTCATCATCCATTACAAACCATAATAAAGGTATTACAAATAAAGAATCTCATGATCCAGTCTTAGTACAATCAACGCAGCGGAATAATCGGTAGCATGGGCGAAGCTCCATCTTCATGGTCACAGGAAATGCTGACGATGGGCGATGACCCTAGTTTCCGTAGACTTCCTGTTGTCCATCATCTTGGTAGTCCTCCTCATAGTCTGGCCATAGGAATAGCCAGGGAAAAATCCATGAGTACTCTTTAAGTACTCGCAAACTATAACTAACAAGTAAAGAGGTTTCAAGTAGGAACACTAAGCTCTAGGTTGTTTTGCAAAAATCCAGGTTTATATCCAGCTGAGTTCAGAAGTAAAGAAAGCTAGTTTAAGGTTTTATAACACCTAAGTGGGAACTTAGTTTTCATATTCACAACCCTGTTGTGGTCAAGTCAAAGTCATGATTCATTTCACAAGTCATTTTGAAAACATCTGACGACGGAATAGTATGGCCACTCCAACTGTCCATAACCACGGACGCGGCTATTCGAATAGTTTGACACTCTGTAGAGGTGGTACACTTTCATCACAATATTTGATACATCTGTCAGGAACAATCCTGAATTCACCATACTCAGTATGCGGATAATAAATCCTAACCTTTCAATTACACACCCTAGTATAGGCACCTCCCCTATGAGTTTGGCCTCCCAACCATGACCATCTATCATCTTGGGAACTGCACAGGTGGTCAATCATCACGAGGTAGCCTCAGCTCAAATCTCGTCCGCAAGGGAAACCATACTAAGGTATATAAACTTCCAGTCAAGCCCTACCCAAATTCGGTTATTGTGGTTGTATGGTAAAATTACAATGGTATCGCATCCGAACACAACCACCAGTTTTATAAATGGCTAAGGCTCATGCCTCAACATTTTCATCATCAAAATCATCTGGTGTTCGATAACACATGTCAAAACATTTCATTAGAATGACTCATTTCATAACCATTTTCAGCAAGTATTCCCATATAAAGTGATCAATTTTTATGCTTAGCACTAGCCACTAAAGTTGGGGGTAAACACTAATGAGGGGTGATAATCAAGTGTGACTTATCTAAGTATAATCTAATGCCTTAGGATGACATCTAGTTCTACCTAACTTAGGCCAAGTTTTATGTTCTTTATGCTACCTCTAATATCTTTCCAAAACTTCACAAGTTAGTAAGTAAACATAAATAAGGAGCTTTGATAAAGAAATGAAATAATCAAGCTTGCAAGTAAAACTGGGATTTAGGATAATCAAGATTGTCTAATCAAAGCATGCCTAATGCATTACATAGGTTATCTAGCTTTCACAGTTGCAACTGTTAGCTTGCAAAGTTCTAGCTTGCTAGGATGGCTTGCGTTGTGCAGTACAGTGGTTGAAGTTCTCCTCTGCTTCCTCTTTGTATTAGTCTCCTTCCTCTTTGAATCCTTGGTCGGTACTAGCGTCTATAAATAAATACGTAGTACAAAATCACCATACAATACTTAACTACTTCTATTTAGCACACAAAGGCTCACACTAGATGACCTAGCATCATCACAATCATCACATGAAATAAAGACTTAGTCTTATTTATTTTATTTTAGAAAAGTAATTTCTACTCATTGAAAAACTACTTAAGATTTAATATTCTCCAATTAAAATATGGGATCATGCTAACACATGTCATCACCACATATTTTAATACTTGGGAATGTGATTTAAAGTGGTGTCACAATTTAATAATGTTTAACCTTATTATTTTAATTAATTAAAGTGAATAGAAATGCCTATGGGGCATTCTTTTATTACTTGTCCATTATTACTGCAAGTAAACCTAGATATTTTTATATATTCAGAAAGGTCTTGTCAAATCTGATTTTTGAGAGTTGAAATCAACTCAAAAGCATTTATGGTTGAATTTTGAAAAATGTTTGAATGCAGAAAAGTCTCTGCCTTGTTATTTTTACCATAAGTGATCTATAATTCCAAATGGTTTGAATCCAACGGTCTTGGATTAAGAATTTCTATACCTTTCTAACAAAATTGGTTTCATGCTATTTGGTTCAGTGAATCTCTCTAAATTAATTTTTGAATGAACAGACAGAACTAGTGTTTGAACTAAATAGATTAAGCTAAATTCAAACTACTGGGTCGCGCGGGAGTTCTAAATGGGCCGTCCCACTGCGCGCAACAAGCGCGCGTGCTGGTTAAATGGTGTCCGCACACGTTAGTGAGATGGGGGTTTGCGAAGGGGTATGGGGCGATTAAGACCGTTGGATTAGACTAAGGATCAAGGGCTCACGGCCATCGTCCTCGTCAAACAGAACACAGCGGAATCGAACCCTAGCGTGGCCAGTTGGGGTCTGGGGCGGCTCACCGGGGCTCAGGCGATGGGGGCAAACGACGAAGTTGACAACCGCATTTCTCCTAGTACTGGCGGCTCCTCCTAGGTTGGTTACAATCAACGGCGCCCTTCTCCTCCAGCAGCGGCAGGCTCTAGTGAAATTCCGGCAAGAGAGAGCTCGCCTTGCTCTAGGAAGAAGTGGGAAGGATCAGTGAGAGATGGGGAGTGAACTGGTGTGAAGAAAATGAGTGGGGGAGGCCTTCTTTTATAGGAGAGCAATAGAGGCCGAGCGGCATGGGCAGTTCTCGTCTGGGTCGGGGTTACAGCGAGCTAACGACATGGCTGAGGCTAGGGGACGGTGCGCGGTCTCCTGGCGATGCTCAACGGCTTGACGGCGCGGCAAGGGGCGGTGCGGTTTGGTCGGAATGCACTGGTGCTCTGAGCGGCACCGATAGTGTTTTTGATGATGCACAGGCACTCCTGGTCATGCGGCGGCGAAAGGGGATGTCTAGTAGTCTCCTGGGACGGTGGTGGTCAAGTAGATGAGCGGCGAAGGGAAGGCACGGTCGGGTTGAGTGGGAATGGGGCGTGCATTTCTGTGCGCATCGGCATGGTCGACAGTGGAGCTGGAATGGCGTTTTCGGCAGTTCCCTTCTCTGTCTTCAAACTAGGGCTGGTCTAGAGCGGGCAGTGAGGCACGAGTGGCATGGTAGACAAGGTTGGCGAGGCTGGCTATGCTTCTAGCTTGCTATCAATGGTGTGGGTGGCAAGTGTGCTCGGCCATGGTGGCCGTTGATGGCATGGTCGAGTACACAGTGGGCTAGAGCTGCTTAGACAATGTTAGAGACCTACTAGGAGTGTGGTGAGATCTAGAGAGGGAACAAGTTTGGGACAAACACTGCTCATAATAGTGTTTGTTGTTTAATTTGATTTCTGCTCAGAAGGTGTTTGATGAAATGGCCGAAAGAAATTCATATTTGAATTTTTGGATGAAACTTGGTAGGTGTACTGGGCACATACTTGGGAGTAACCGTTGATTGGATTCGTCAAGGTGAACTGGTTTGGTGAGTTTTTGAGAAATGGTGATCTTACCATATGAACTAGATTAAATTTTTAAATGTCATTTGAATAGGGTTGTCAAATGTTTCTGTGGGCTTGCAAGGTGGGCTTGGGTTCACTTTTACTTGGTCTAGCAAGGGGTGAAAATAATTGGATTTTTTCTTCTAGAAAACTTGGACTAGAAACACTCAAAGTGGTCTAGTGAGCAAGATTGGCAAAAATGACCATTTGCTTCTTTTGTTGGTTTTTGAATTTCTATTGAGTTGTTTCTACTTGGAAATGATTTAGATGATATTGTTTTCATCTTTAAACCAATACTTGCTATTCATAACAATCACACAAGTCCATACAAGCATTCATGCATTCATCACATACACACATTGTCACATCCCAAGATTTTCCAAATCTTGTAATGTGAAAACAAATGAATAAAATAAAACTTTGTTTGATTTTCAGGGCCAGAAGAAACTTTTTGATTTTAATTGGAAACCTTCAAACCTTTTTGATCAAACAAATCCTAAAGAGATTTGAAAAGTTAAACAATTAATAAAGAAATTATTTTGAATAAAATGGAATTGCTATTTTGGATCTTTTAATAAAAGATTTGGTTTTCAAAAGAAAAGATGGATTTATAAATAAAGATTATTTTATAAAGCAAAATTAATCCTTGGCCAAGCTTTTGAATTAAAACATTTTGTTTTGAATAAAAATAGCAAAGTTATATTTAAAATAAAGTAATAAGGAATTAATATCCAAATTTTATTTAAATAAAAGGTTTTACCATTTTAATTAAAACCTCAAAACTTATTAAATTAGTTTAAATAAGTTTTCCAAGTATTTTATATTCTCCAATAAAACCTACTGAAGTGTTTTGGTTTTATTTTAGATTTCAAAATAAATATTCTCATAAAACAAATCTTATTTGAAGTAAATGAATAAGGCCCATTTTATTTAATTGTTAATGGACCAAAAATAAAGATGTTATTTTATTTTAAAACAAGTTTTCCAAATATTCTTTATTTCCAAATAAAACCTACTGATTTGGTTTTGAAAATATTTGGATTTCAAATGGAGATTCTATTAATTAAATCAAACCCTATTTGATTAAATAAATAAAGGTCCACTTTATTTAATTAATGAATGGATCTTAAAATGAATAAAAATATTATTTTATTTTTGGGATTTGGTTTATGTTGATAAACAGAACCAAAAACTCATTACAATTGTTTGAATTGTTTGAATTGGTTGAATGTTTGAATAACTGATTGAAATTCAAAATAAAAATCAGAAATAGAAAAAGAAAAGGATACAGAATAAAAAAATGGATTTGAACCAGACGCAACCCATCAGCCCACTAAAAGCCCAGAAACAGCCCAGCTCCTCTCCCCGAGAGAAAACGATTCGCACCTCGCTTCTGACCCGTATAGAGTATGACCAGTGGACCCTCCCCTCCTTTCTTTTCCCACTGACCGGTAGGCCCACCTTCCACGGTTCTTCCTCCTCACCCGCGCGACCCCTTCTTCCCCCCTCGTCGCCGTTTCTTGCTGTGATTCCGCGGATTCAATACGCCATAATGCCGCGCCTTTACCTCGCCTTGACCATGCTCGATAAAACTCCAGCGTCCCTTCTTCATTTCCCCTCTGACTCCTCCCCCAAGCACGCCACCAGGCCGCCCCAATTCCTCCCCGAGCTCCTCTGGCTCCGACGACCCTCCTCGTTGATTCCGGCCAAGCCACACCACCCCCTGCCTTTCCGTGCACACGAGCACATTCACCACACCCTGGCGCATCTCCCAGTACCACCCATTCGACCTTGGGCGCCCTAGAGCTTCGGCTACAACTAGCTTCTGAACGCCGCTGCGACTGGTTCTTCTCCGATGACGTCTCGCAGGTAAACCCGACCGCCCCCGCGCCTTCTCGTTCACGCACACATCATCTCCGTGACATCCTGCGTCTAACCATGCCCTCAGTCTGCCTTCTCTTGATCTATAGCGTCGACCCCGACCGCGAGTAGGACCATCCGACGCCGACGACGACTCCGGCGAGCGATTACCTCCGTCTTCGTGCGCCCCTTGCCACGTCGACCACAGGTCGAGCACCACCTCGTCCTCGCGAACTCGGTGAGCACTCTCTTTTCCCCTCTCGCTTCCTGTTCGCGGCCGCCACCGTGCGGTTGTTCCGCCGGCCGAAGGCCGCAGCGCCCAAATTGGCCAAACCGCGAGCCGTTCGATCTAGATCGGGCGAGCGAGATAGAATCACTTAGTCGCGAAGAGGTACGCACTCTGGACCACACGATTGATTAGATCCAACGCACCGCAACGCTGATCCGCGCGAAGCGGTACCGTCCAGTGAAATCCTGCCGCGTGGCACTAAGTTTGTTTAAAAAAAATTTTGAATCAGATTTATTTGCAAACTTCAAACGCTTATAACTTTGGATCCACACGTCCAAAAATTACAAATTTTATGTCGTTGGATTCAGGAGAGCAAGACCTAGCCAACCATGCCCTTAGTTTAGAAAATAGTATCTGCTAGCTTGCTTGAATTTGCAGAAACATTTGTATGCTTGTTAAGGATGTAAAAATTGTTTAAAAAATGAATTTGGGGTTAAAATCTTTGGCAATTGGATTGATTTGAACATACTAACATTAGGAAACAATTTGTGGACTCAAAAATAAATTTGGTAAAACAAAATAAGGATTCTTTAATTTAAAACCATTTCTAGTCAAATAGAAATGTGATTTATTTACTGAAAATAATTTTGAAGGAAAACTTTTGGGAGATGTTTTGTTTTTAAACTCACTGACCCTAGGAACCAACCCATAGTTTGGAAAATGGATTTGGTAAAGCTTAGGATGGAAAACTTGATTTAGTCATTTCTAACCAAATGAAAATAATGGTTTTTGTTATGAAAATAATTTTGAGTAAAAACTTTGAGAAAATGGTTTAGACCAAACCTACTGACCCAAAACACCAAGTTTTGCAATAGCAACTCATTTGGTGAAAAACATAAAGTTTTGCTTTGATAAAAATAATTTTCACCACATAAAACAATGATTAGATTTAAAAAGATGGTTTATGGACCAAAACCCTTTTGCAAATGACTTTGCCACTTTGGAAGATGACCACTATTGACTTTACAAAGATTAGAAGCCTAGTGGAGACCACCTTTACGATTAGAACCATCTTTTGCATGCTTGCATGCATTACTTTGACTTTGTCATTTTATGTGTTGTTTTGCTTGATTGGTAGATTGAGTTTGTGCCTTGCTTGATTGATTTGTAGTGACATGAAGAGTGTGATTGTTGCAAGGACAAGGAGTGAACCCATACTCTGCAAAAAGGCAACTGATGCTTCATACTTTTTGTCCCATTACTTTCACTATGCATTAGTGATTTTGCTATGTAAAACTTGCATGGAATTTTTCTAAGTATGAACCTTGCTATAGGAGAACCTAGTAGATGAATCCTTAGTAGGATTTTCCTAACTTAAGATTCGTATTACTATCAAGCTTAGCCTAGCTAATAGAAAACATGGGTGGAATATATATTCACACTATGGAAAAATTCCTAAGTCTGAGGACTTGTGTTTTGTTTAATAAAACAACTAAGTTAATGAATCACCTGGGTGGAATGGGACTTGCTTGGTGGTTTTTGGTTGAGTGGTTCACAAGACCCATGTTTATGGTTTACCTTGTGTATCTCACTTGTGGATGGCCACCCAGGAATAAAGAGATTTGAGATGTCAAATGTTGAGAAGCTTCAAGTGCAACCACTTGGCAATATGGGCTCTGCCATGATCATATAGGTTGCAAGAACTTAGCCATATGGACAGTGGGTGGTAGTATTGGATAGGTTGGAGCGAGTCCATTTTGGTCTAAGGGAAGGCTTCTGAAAGATCTTGTCTTGGGAAACCAAGTCTTGTGGGGAAAGTGCACCACCTCTGCAGAGTGTAAAATCTAAGTACTTAGCCATGTCCCTGGTAAAGGACAATTTGAGCATCAACACATGGAAGCAATCAAGAATCTCATCATTCAAATTTCTAATTTAAAACTTGTGGTTTGAACAAGGGTTGTTTGAAATCTTAAATCCTTGATTGAGAGATGCCTTGTAAAGGATCTCCAATCTTTGATTGAGAAAAATGATTTTGTCAAAGCAAAAACCTAGTATTTTCAAATGTTAAGGAAAAATCTATTTTGAGCAATGCAAGCCTCAACTCCACTTAGCCAAATGCATATAGATGATAGACTCCACTATACTACTATAGTATCACTTGCCAATACTATTCCAAAGTATTGACCCTTGTGGCTATAACTTGTAATGTTGCAGGTTTGATTGATTTTAGTGAAGATTGATTGACTAGGATTACAAAGTCTACAACCAACATCTGCCTGTGGCACTTTGAAGATGAAGGACCCCATGACTATAGTTATTCCACTGCAATGTAATGTAATAGCCAAATGAGCTATGTATGATGTAATAAAATTATGTTATTCCTGGTTATAAAGTTATATTATGACCTTTGTTTCTTGATATTACATCTAAACTGTGGATGCTACCTATTGATCCAGGGACTAGCATTGTAAACACAGGAGGAATCTACCTTATTATGTTGAGACCCCTACAGATGGTATCAGAGCATTGTGTTGCCTGTAGGATTTGTAAACCTAGGATTGGACAAAATCCCTTAGAAAAATAGGAGTTATACTTGTTCCAAAAACTTATTTACAAAATCTTGTAAACTCTTTCCTCAACCATTTTGGTTTCAACTCGACATCTCTTCTATTTCAAACTTGATGGAAAAACCAACCCCATGGCCAAAGACTACACCATGTGCAAAGGACTACTTCAACTCTAATGACTTCAACTTCTTCAACTCTAATGACTACAACATCTTCAGCATATTCACTAAGGACTTCCAACTTGGATACTACTAAGGACTAAAAGTAAGACAAGGAAATCTTGCTCAAGATTTAGAGACTGAGGGAATGCAAAAGTTAGAAGGAGCCTACATCATTTGGAGTATTGCAACCAAGAGTTTTTCTCAAGGAAACCATGATCTCATACAAGAAGAATCATGAAGGAAGGAAAAATCACAAGTAAACCATGTAGATGGACCACCATATTTTAGTTAAGACAAAACCCACCAACTTATGTGGTGTAACCAAAAATATTTTGTTGCCTAAGTATGTGTTACAACTTTGTTGTTTGAGTGAAATGTTTGACTTGTGATTGCATGCACATTTCTTGTGTGAAATGTGATGTGTGTGATTATAAATATTTCCTTAGAAATATCTTGCCTATTCTAATCTCCCTTCAAACCCAAACAGATGACTACTCCAAGAAACTCCAACATCAAGTTTGATGACAATAACAACCAAGAGGACAACATGAGAGAACTTATAGCAACCCAAAACCAGTTGAGTCAAGAGACAACTCAACTTTTAGCCAACAACAATGGACTAGACCCAGCCATACAAAGGATTTTGAAACTTCAATCCCAATTGTTGCAAGGAATGA
Source organism: Avena longiglumis (assembly GCA_030063025.1). Taxonomy (NCBI): domain Eukaryota; kingdom Viridiplantae; phylum Streptophyta; class Magnoliopsida; order Poales; family Poaceae; genus Avena; species Avena longiglumis. Next base: position 303,182,222 of record CP125978.1, read on the forward strand.
TTACTCAAATGATCAACATGGGAGAAAACTTTTCCCAAAGAGCTAATGACAACAAGGATGACAAAGATGTTATTCTAGAAGGAACCCAAGCTAGCAATATTTTTAGAGACAAGGATCATGCATCCAAGGAGCATGAAGATCAATGCCCCAAGAAGAGAGAAAGATCTCCCACCTATGAAGAACATGAACTAGAAGAACTCCTAGCTTTGGAGAGACCCAAAAAGAAGAAGAAAGACATAAGCCAGTTGCAGTGTTACAATTGCAAAGAGATGGGACACTATGCCAATGAATGCCCAGAAAAGGAGAAGAGCCAAGAAGACAAACAAAGGCTAGTGAAACCCAAGATGAGGAAGGATATTAGACAAGTGATGTGCAAACACTGCAAGGAGTTAGGACATTATGCATCATACTGTCCAGAGAAGCCACCTCAAGACCTCAAACTTATAACATGTTTCAAATGCAAGGAACTAGGACACTATGCAAGCAATTGTCCAGAAAAGATGAAGAACAAGTTAAACAAGCCTATGGAGAAACTCAACCTCGGCCCATGAGTCAAGGATGGAAACAAAGGACTCAATGCAAATGTTTGCTTAGAGAAGTTTTCCCCAGGATCCCAAGAAGGCCAATATGTAATTTTTGTTTGAAAATTTTTAAGGGTGGTAGTTCCCTAGATGCTTTTGAGCCAACTTGTAACCCCTAGCCTCCCCAAATCTTGGGACGAGATTTATTTTAAGGGTGGTAGCATGTCACATCCCAAGATTTTCCAAATCTTGTAATGTGAAAACGACTAAATAAAATAAAACTTTGTTTGATTTTCAGGGCCAGAAGAAACTTTTTGATTTTAATTGGAAACCTTCAAACCATTTTTATCAAACAAATCCTAAAGGGATTTGAAAAGTTAAACAATTAATAAAGAAATTATTTTGAATAAAATGGAATTGCTATTTTGGATCTTTTAATAAAAGATTTGGTTTTCAAAAGAAAAGATGCATTTATAAATAAAGATTATTTTATAAAGCCAAATTAATCCTTGGCCAAGCTTTTGAATTAAAACATTTTGTTTTGAATAAAAATAGCAAAGGTTTATTTAAAATAAAGTAATAAGGAATTAATATCCAAATTTTATTTAAATAAAAGGTTTTACCATTTTAATTAAAACCTCAAAACTTATTAAATTAGTTTAAATAAGTTTTCCAAGTATTTTATATTCTCCAATAAAACCTACTAAAGTGTTTTGTTTTTATTTTACATTTCAAAATAAATATTCTAATAAAACAAATCTTATTTGAAGTAAATGAATAAGGCCCATTTTATTTAATTGTTAATGGACCAAAAATAAAGATGTTATTTTATTTTAAAACAAGGTTTCCAAATATTCTTTATTTCCAAATAAAACCTACTAATTTGGTTTTGAAAATATTTGGATTTCAAATGGAGATTCTATTAATTAAATCAAACCCTATTTGATAAAATAAATAAAGGTCCATTTTATTTAATTAATGAATGGATCTTAAAATGAATAAAAATATTATTTTATTTTTGGGATTTGGTTTATGTTGATAAACAGAACCAAAAACTCATTACAATTGTTTGAATTGGTTGAATGTTTGAATAATTGATTGAAATTCAAAACAGAAATCAGAAATAGAAAAAGAAAAGGATACAGAATAAAAAAATGGATTTGAACCAGACCCAACCCATCAGCCCACTAAAAGCCCAGAAACAGCCCAGCTCCTCTCCCCGAGAGAAAACGATTCGCACCTCGCTTCTGACCCGTATAGAGTATGACCAGTGGACCCTCCCCTCCTTTCTTTTCCCACTGACTGGTAGGCCCACCTTCCACTGTTCTTCCTCCTCACCCGCGCGACCCCTTCTTCCCCCCTCGTCGCCGTTTCCTATTGTGATTCCACGGATTCAATACGCCATAATGCCGCGCCTTTACCTCGCCTTGACCATGCTCGATAAAACTCCAGCTTCCCTTCTTCATTTCCCCTCTGACTCCTCCCCCAAGCACGCCACCAGGCCGCCCCAATTCCTCCCGAGCTCCGACGACCCTCCTCGTCGATTCCGGCCAAGCCACACCACCCCCTGCCTTTCCGTGCACACGAGCACATTCACCACACCCTGGCGCATCTCCCAGTACCACCCATTCGACCTCGGGCGCCCCAGAGCTTCGGCTACAACTAGCTTCTGAACGCCGCCGCGACTGGTTCTTCTCCGACGACGTCTCGCAGGGAAACCCGACCGCCCCGCGCCTTCTCGTTCACGCACACAGCATCTCCGTGACCTCCTGCATCTAACCATGCCCTCGGTCTGCCTTCTCTTGATCTATAGCGTCGACCCCGACCGCGAGTAGGACCATCCGACGCCGACGACTCGGCGAAGCGACCTCCGTCGCGGCGCCTTGCCACGTCGACCACAGGTCGAGCACCACCTCGTCCTCGCGAACTCGGTGAGCACTCTCTTTTCCCCTCTCGCTTCCTATTTCGCCGACGCCGCCACCGTCTGGTCGTTTCGCCGCCAGCAGCCGCCGCAGCGCCGCCAGCTTCTGGTCAAACCGTGCGAGCCGTTCGATCTAGATCGGGCGAGCGAGATAGAATCACTTAGTCGCGAAGAGGTACGCACTCTGGACCACACGATCGATTAGATCCAATGCACCGCAACGCTGATCCGCGCGAAGCGGTACCGTCCAGTGAAATCCTGCCGCGTGGCACTAGGTCTGTTTAAAAGAATTTTTGAATCAGATTTATTTGCAAACTTCAAACCCTTATAACTTTGGATCCACACGTCCAAAAATTACAAATTTTATGTCGTTGGATTCAGGATAGAAAGACCTAGCCAACCATGCCCTTAGTTTAGCAAATAGTATCTGTTAGCTTGTTTGAATTTGCAGAAACATTTGTATGCTTGTTAAGGATGTAAAAATTGTTTAAAAAATGAATTTGGGGTTAAAATCTTTGTAAATTGGATTTATTTGAACCTACTAACATTAGGAAACAATTTGTGGACTCAAAAATATATTTGGTAAAACAAAATAAGGATTCTTTGATTTAAAACCATTTCTAGTCAAATAGAAATGTGATTTATTTATTGAAAATAATTTTGAAGGAAAACTTTTGGGAGATGTTTTTTTTTAAACTCAGTGACCCTAGGAACCAACCCATAGTTTGGAAAATGGATTTGGTAAAGCTTAGGATGGAAAACTTGATTTAGTCATTTCTAACCAAATGAAAATAATGGTTTTTGTTATGAAAATAATTTTGAGTAAAAACTTTGAGAAAATGGTTTAGACCAAACCTATTGACCCAAAACACCAAGTTTTGCAATAGCAACTCATTTTGTGAAAAACATAAAGTTTTGCTTTGATAAAAATAATTTTCACCACATAAAACAATGATTAGATTTAAAAAGATGGTTTATGGACCAAAACCCTTTTGCAAATGACTTTGCCACTGTGGAAGATGACCACTATTGACTTTACAAAGTTTAGAAGCCTAGTGGAGACCACCTTTACGATTAGAACCATCTTTTGCATGCTTGCATGCATTACTTTGACTTTGTCATTTTATGTGTTGTTTTGCTTGATTGGTAGATTGAGTTTGTGCCTTGCTTGATTGATTTGTAGTGACTTGAAGAGTGTGATTGTTGCAAGGACAAGGAGTGAACCCATACTCTACCAAAAAGGCAAGTGATGCTTCATACTTTTTGTCCCATTACTTTCACTATGCATTAGTGATTTTGCTAAGTAAAACTTGCATGGAATTTTGCTAAGTATGAACCTTGCTATAGGAGAACCTAGTAGATGAATCCTTAGTAGGATTTTCCTAAGTTAAGATTCCTATTACTATCAAGCTTAGCCTAGCTAATAGAAAACATGGGTGGAATATATATTCACACTATGGAAAAATTCCTAAGTCTGAGGACTTATGTTTTGTTTAATAAAACAACTAAGTTAATGAATCACCTGGGTGGAATGGGACTTGCTTGGTGGTTTTTGGTTGAGTGGTTCACAAGACCCATGTTTATGGTTTACCTTGTGTATCTCACTTGTGGATGGCCACCCAGGAATAAAGAGATTTGAGATGACAAATGTTGAGAAGCTTCAAGTGCAGCCACTTGGCAATATGGGCTCTGCCATGATCATATAGGTTGCAAGAACTTAGCCATATGGACAGTGGGTGGTAGTATTGGATAGTTTGGAGCGCGTCCGTTTTGGTCTAGGGGAAGGCTTCTGAAAGATCTTGTCTTGGGAAACCAAGTCTTGTGGGGAAAGTGCACCACCTCTGCAGAGTGTAAAATCTAAGTACTTAGCCATGTCCCTGGTAAAGGACAATTTGAGCATCAACACATGGAAGCAATCAAGAATCTCATCATTCAAATTTCTAAATTAAAACTTGTGGTTTGAACAAGGGTTGTTTGAAATCTTAAATCCTTGATTGAGAGATGCCTTGTAAAGGATCTCCAATCTTTGATTGAGAAAAATGATTTTGTCAAAGCAAAAACCTAGTATTTTCAAATATTAAGGAAAAATCTATTTTGAGCAATGCAAGCCTCAACTCCACTTAGCCAAATGCATATAGATGATAGACTCCACTATACTACTATAGTATCACTTGCCAATACTATTCCAAAGTATTGACCCTTGTGGCTGTAACTTCTAATGTTGCAGGTTTGATTGATTTTAGTGAAGATCGATTGATTAGGATTACAAACTCTACAACCAACATCTGCCTGTGGCACTTTGAAGATGAAGGACCCCATGACTATAGTTATTCTGCTGAAATGTAACGTAATAGCCAAATGAGCTATGCATGATGTAATAAATTATGTTATTCCTGGTTATAAAGTTATATTATGACCTTTGTTTCTTGATATTACATCTAAACTGTGGATGCTAGCTATTGATCTAGGGACTAGCATTGTAAACACAGGAGGAATCTAACTTATTAGGTTGAGACCCCTACACACATGCATTCATATGGATTTTAATTAACAAAAGTTTTTGTTAACCCTAAATTTGGGTTATTGGATTGATAACCTTGATTATTATTTTTGGGATGTTACACTAGTAATTAGCGGGAAACCTCACATAGGTACCAACATTTGGAGGTTCTTGGAACGGTTGGATCCAGAAAGTAGAGGGGCTACTAACGGAAAGCCTCGCCATGGTCTTGTCTGTAAAAAGGACTTGATCATGGATTGTGGGTAAAGTGCACAAACTCTCGAGAGTATTTCAATCTGATAAATCAGTCGTGTTCATGGAAACACAACAACATTGAGCATCTGAAGGATGGAGCCTCTAAAGGATCTTCCTCTCTCTTGTCTAAACAAAGTTTTGAAACTCCATGGCGTGAGTAATGTCGCCAATGGGTGGGATTTTGGAACTTTGTGATAATATCCGAGTGTTTGGTTGTTTGGACACTAGGTGAATAATATCCTCATGTTCCATTTAACCCTATTTTACTTAAGGAAATGTTTACAAAGTAAGATAAAAACTCCTCCTCTTTTCTTCTTACTTAGATAAAATTGGGTTTGTGCAAATGAACCCCAAAGCCTACTTAGCCTTGCATGTAAAGTTAGTATTTTTCCTTCGAGTTGGTGTAATTTTCCAATACATTCAAATAATTGACCCAACTTGTTGGATGCACCTTTTATGTGAAGAATTTGGAGATCATTGAAAGGTGAGCTAGGATCGGGGGTCTTCACTCAACCTGCCTATGGTATTGATGGGACTCCAATTTGTATTTAAATCTCTTTTGTCTTAATAATGTAAACTCTGGATTATTCGATTCATGTAATAAAGACTTGTGTTCTACATGATATTTCATCGACTGTGAGTGCTAGCTATTGATCCAGGAACTAGCATGTTAATCATAGGGACTTAGGATATTTACCGATCCAAGGTCACTACAGATGGTATCAGAGCACATGTTACTGTAGATCCTGACCCTAGTATCAGAAAATCTTAGGGGTAATATTTTCTAAGTTATTTCAGAAAAATCTCATACTTCTCATCATCTAAGTTTTAAAATTTCTTAAGTCCATTCTTTTCAACATTAGAAATGACCACTATTAAATTCAAGAAGAAACTTCTTCCAGGACTACCTTTCCAAAGAATACCATCAAAATGTTTCTCCCAAATCAGGACTAGAAGACCTCCCTAAAAGATGTACCAAGAATGAAGTTACGAGAATTGAAGACTTGAATGTACAAGTACCAAAGACTTCGAAGGCCTTAATTCAAGGTTATTTACTGAAGGCGTTGAAAGATTCAAGATTATGAAGAGAAAGATGAAGAGCACGAAGACTTTTTAAGACTCGAAGCCTCGAAGATTCCAAGTGCCCTACTAGGAACCAAACCCGGATAGATTTCGCTACAATATAGATGCGACAAAATGTTTGTTGTCTTGCATGATTTTATTACCTTATCTAATGAAAAACTATTTCCTAAATAAAGTTGTTTGTATTGGTTCTTCTTATTCTATAATGCATTCTTTCCTACTCTAAATCCTGGTCAACTTGACAGATGATCCATATTAATAAGGAAGACAAGGAACTTAATTTCTCCAAGCATAAGAGCCACGCCAATGCAAAGGAGTGGATGCACATGGTTGAAGAAATAATGAAGGATGCCAACATTGAAGCAAATAGAATGGTTCATTATGCCATCCAATTCTTAAAGGACGATGCTACAACCTGGTGGGAGATCCAACACACCATTGATGATCATCATGGGATGATATCCTGGGAAGATTTTAAAGTGGTTCTACTACAATCTCGTCTCGTCACTCAGATGTCAAAATCCCAAGGAGTTGAAGTCCCAAAACATTCAGCTTGCAGAATCTATAGTGAAATAAGACACACCTCCAAGGAGCATCGTGATCAGTGCCCTTACTGTGAATAAAGTCACCCATATGAAGAATGCCCCAGCTCTCAAGTACATGATTCTTGTGTGAAGGAAACAATCACAACCCCTCTCAATGTGACCTCTACCCGATTATACAACAAGTGAATTAGCAAGTTAGAGATGGAATGCGCTAGCATGTCGTTTTTACCAAAGAAGAGGAAGGATCATGTGTCACAATCTTGGGAATTATGCTATTGATTGTCCAAAACAAGAGAATGTGGCTAGAAAGGATGAAAACAATTATAGTAATGGTAATAGAGGCATCAAGAATAAGAAGCCCAAGAAAGATCCTAGCCAGCTGACATGCTACAAGTGTGGCAAAACAGCGCATTACACGTCAGATTTTCTGGAGAAAAGGAAGAATGTCGGTGGCAATCGCAATCGCGATGGCAATGGAAAGAATCCCAATCCGTCCATCGGGATACAGTGAATTATGTTAGTTTGAGTTACACTTACAAATCGTTGTACCCAGAGAATGCAACAAATACAATCTTTTAAGGGTGGTAGTACCCTAGTGTAACCCAAACCTATTTCTTTCTATCCTTCTCGAATCTCGAGGGGAGATTCCTTTTAAGGGTCATAGTTTGTAACATCCCAAAAAAACTCTATTTTGAAATATTAAAAATAAAATTAATAAGTCGATTAAATTGTTTGATCTTGTTGAAATTTGATTGAAAAAAACTTTTAGGATTGTTCAAACTTTCCTAAAGCCACATAAAAATAAATGGATTGGCATAACTACAAAAGCATTGTGTTGCTGTTATCGCCATATTTTGGCCAAAGGAGGAGATGGGACGTAATCAAGATGGGCTTGGAAGATACATATATGCAATGTGTTGTTGAATCGGCCTTGTGCGTGGGTTTGGGCTAAATTGCCCGTGTATCTGTATGTTGTAGTAGGTTCCGTTTCGGTTTAGGTAAGAGATAGAGTTGTAGAGTTATTCCACAGATAGAAAGTCTCCGGTCTATATATATGTACTAAGGTTATCGAGAAAAGGAGGACAATCACGTTCACAACAAACACAATCTCGGCGCATCGCCACCCCTTGTTTCTAGGGTTTCTTTCGGTAGTAATATGTCGCCTAGATCGCATCTTGCGATCTAGGCGATTTGCTTATCGCGTTATTTGGTGTTACTCGCATCTTGAAGCCTTGTTGATGGCGAGTAATACAATTATCATAGATTTGCTTAGGTTAGCATCGGTACTTTTCGCTATGATTGTTTAAGTTATGCTACCTCTAGTTACCTCGCTGCCTTTGCACCTTTTCCCGGGTGTAAGGGTATCATCTTGCTTGATCCTTATTCAATTGATTCGATCTGTTATAGTTATGCCTTGTTTTCCAAGGTTTAGTTTGATATCCACGTAGTCAGGCCTTGCAAACGGGTTGAACGATCCAGTAGTACGTAAGGACATGGTTTGCTAGTTCGAGAGGAGTTGTTCCGGTAATTGATTTTTCGTCGGTTGTTAGGCCTCCTCTAGGGTTAGTTTTCTATCATCTTTTGTATCTGCCAGGCTCAATTACGTGTAGGACGTTCCAATTACGTGGTGAAAACATTAAACTGTCGTAGATCGATTTAACTTATATTGATGAAGCAAAACCCCATGTTATCATAGATCTAATGCAGAACCATGGGACAATCGGCTCCAGGAGCCGATCTGTGGAAACCCGGGAGCAGTCACGGCTCGAATTTTACGTATACTTGTTTACCATGCAGGAAACTGATCGAAGCAATCCATCACCTTCCTGACCAGGTATAGGTCAGGTGGCACGCCCTCGAACCAAGCCAGGACGTGTGCCGGAGTTTTGCGGCCGTTGCCGAGGGACCAGGGCCCACCAGCGATTCTGGAGCCTCCGGCTCTTCGTGTTGGTCGTCGCTTTCGCCGGTGGGTTTTGACAGCAACACATTACGCACCGGTGGGACATTCAAAGATTCTGCATCAACATCCGACGCTGAGATGGGGATGGACCCGATCACGTCTGACGAGCTGCCTGATGAGCAAAAGGCGAAGTATGATGACATCAAAGCTCTCTTCGAAGCCGATCTCATCGGCTCTTTTGAGAGGACCCGTAAGAATGGCATCAGGTGGAAAGGTTTCTCACCTGAAGGTGCTCTTGATGAGGTGGATCTGTCATTCCTTGAGGAGCGCACTGAGCTCTGACAGGAAGTCAACTACATGGTGGCTCATTCTCTTCACCGCCATTCTGAGAGCCTGGTGAACGCTTTCGAGCGGATCGCAGTTCGCGTAGTTCAGGAGATCATGAAACATCAGTACTCTCCGTCGGGGCCTACTCTGGGGACTCACCAGGGAGAAAGACCGCTCCAGGCCAGGCCACCGCTGCCGTTCACACTTGCAGCTCCAGAGCCACCAGGGGCAGCGGCGTACGTCGTCTACAAGGTCGGAGGCGACCCAGGCGATTGCCAGTTCCTGTTTGAGCCACCTAAAGAAATCCCACATGGATATGTGTGCACCTACGTGCCGGACTGCAATAACCTGACACGCACCAACCAGATTGCAACCGCAGGGATTTCTGCGGCAGGAGTTCCTGGAGCAGGGGCTTCAGCAGGCGTTTCTGGAGCAGCGATGTCTGGGACGGACGCCGACAAACAGGCGTGGCTAGCCAAGTATGCCACTGGAACGGGTCATGAGAATCTAGCCCCTGCAGCTCAAACAGTGGAGAAAATCCGTACCATCTTGAGAGACCAGTTCGGCTTAGGACAATCGGCTATTCAAAGCCGTACCCCAACGAGTTTGATCTGATTCCGCTGCCACCCAAGTATCGGCTCCCTGAGTTCTCAAGGTTTAGCGGATCGAAGGTCGAGCTCGATCGAGCACGTGAGCCGATACCGCACAGCTTAGGCATGATTTCAGATCGGATCGATTCGCGTAAGGTTCTTTGCGCAATCTCGACAGACCAGCTTTTGGGTGGTACACCTCGCCACCTAATTCGATTCAGACTGGAAGCAATCGGAAGAGCAGTTCCACATTCAAGTATCATTCGAGGCTACCGAGGTGGCATTGCAGACTGCACAGTGCGGCAAAAGCGGAGAAATGTAGCCGAGTACATCCAGCGCCAGATGTCAAGAACCGATGTTACTCGGCTCGTTAATGAAAAGAAGCGCCGAGCTGGCGGTTGGGTCTCTCGACCTATCAAGGATCGCTTTCAAGTAGAGTACAACTCATTGGCGCACATGGCCCGTGGCGACGATGTATGAACAGCGCCACCGAGTTGTACCAAGACAAGTTCAAGCGTCCGATAGGCCTGGTCGTCTGAAGAAGAAGATCCTACACAAGACCAGGAGGTGGCCGTGGCTGAATGGGCTCGGGGGGCAGATCCTGTATCCTGCAAATGGGTGAAACAGCAAGGGCCTGCAAAAGGGTTCGACTTCGATGTGAGCAAAGCCGAGCAGATATTCGATTTACTGCTGAAGGAGAAGCAGCTGAAGTTACCTGAAGGCCACAAAATCCCTACGGCTCAGGAGATGAACGGGAGACCATACTGCAAGTGGCATCACTCGTTCACCCACACCACCAATGATTGCAAAGAGCTACGTCGCCAGATCCAAACAGCGATAGAACAAGGCCGTCTGATCCTTGGGCAGTTCGCCATGAAAGTGGACACAAACCCATTTCCCGGCGTCAACATGGTAGAACACAGTCACTCCACGAGGCGTCAGCTGGATTTCTCGTTCGATGTTAATATGGCAGGATCTGGGTACCACCATGGCACATACAAGGAGGAAGGCGGTCGCTCTCGGGGCAAAGAAAGAGAGGAGGCTGGTCCACGCGACCGGCCCAGCTACGATGACAGGCGGTATTTAACTGAGGAACAGGTGAGGAGCGTGCGATATCAGAAGCCACATTCCACGCATATCCTTAACAAGTATGAGCGTCGGTATGACCGACGGCGCCGACGCGATGGAGACGATGAAGGATATGAGCACCTCGCTAGGGGACCATCAAAAGCAAAGGTAGGCGCAGACAAACATTGGGATTGTCCTTTCTTCAAGTATTGCTGGGATGCGGGAAAGAGCCAATTGCCTACAATCGATAACTGCCCGGAATGTGGACAGCAGAAGGAGGACACGGGGCCAGTTTCAGTGTTCGAGCGTCTAGGGCCTCACCCACCTCAGAGCCGACACAGGGAGTCCGCTCGAGCAAAAGATCTCGAGGAGCCAATGGATGACAAAGAAGAAGACAGATATCACCGTCCAAGGTGGTGTCCCGACGGACTCAGACATACCCAAAAGCGTAGAGTTCAACGACTGCGTAACTTGGAGGAAGCCAAGCAGTACCTCCATGCTTTAAGAAAGCACGGCCCGATCGGCCGTTAAAATTCGCAGACCTTGGAAGCGGAAGATCGCCGAAAAGGAAAGAGTGGCGCCCAAAGGTAAGAGCCGATTCAAAGACATCGGCCGGCACAAACATGGTGTTCATACTTCCGTCGTTACGTGCCCCAAGAACCAACGAGCCGCGGGCACGGTTGATGGCCCACGGCGTTATCTTTGAGAAGCCACGTGAGAAGGGCTACAAACATCCGAAAGCCACTCCTACGAGGTTACATCAATGGGCAGCCTGTCAGCAAGATGTTGGTGGACACCGGAGCGGCAGTCAATATAATGCCATACTCCATGCTACGACGTTTGGGACGCTCCACTGCAGATCTGATCAAAACCAATGTCACGTTAAGCGACTTCAACGGCCAGACTTCAGAAACGCAAGGCGTACTGAACGTGGATCTGACCGTGGGCAGAAAAACCATCCCTACGTCATTCTTCGTCGTGGACAGCAAAAGAACCTACGCTGTCTTGCTAGGGAGAGATTGGATTCATGCTAACTCCTGCATTCCATCCATGATGCACCAGTGCCTAATACAGTGGGATGGAGATGAGGTGGAGGTCATTCATGCAGATGATTCTATCGAGATCTCCATAGCTGGCATGAACATCTGGGAAGCAGAAGACCAAGATCCGATCTATGGAATCAGTCTAGACGGCTGTGAGCGCATTGAAGCTACAAAAAACGGGGTGAGGCTGGTCTTATCCACTGGCCTGACAGAGTAGCAAAGTCCACGATCGTACGTGGTACGGCCGATCCCTGCGATCGGCCACAAAAAATAAAAAGCAGCAATCTTACGACAAGCAGATCATGTAGTCGTAGCAGGGAGATTCCCTGCCATTGTAAAACACAAATAAGGTGTAAACCGTCCTTGACTAATGCAATCAAAAAGGGGGCCGATTCAGGCAATCGGCCCAAATTATTTTTGTTATCCTCACCTACTGTTTGCCCTGTGTTTAGCATCGATTTAACAGGTGACGGAAAGCTAGGGTATGGGTTTACATCCGCTGATGAACTAGAGGAAATCGACATCGGTCCTGGGGATAAGCCACGACCAACATTTATCAGCAAGAAGTTAGATCCGAAGTGCGGGTCCGATGATAGCTCTGTTGAAAGAATATCCAGACTGCTTCGCCTGGGACTATACAGAGATGCCTGGACTAGACAGGAGCATCATTGAGCATCGACTCCCGCTTAAAAAAGGATTTCGGCCATTCCAGCAGCGAGCACGACAGATGAAGGCCGAAATTTTGGAAGAAGTCAAGAAAGAGGTCGAGAAAATGTTGACAGCCAAGTTAATCATGCCATGCAGGTATGCTGAGTGGATTTCTAGTATCGTACCTGTGGAGAAAAAGGATGGCTGCTGGCGTGTTGCCATAGATTTTCGGGATCTCAATAGAGCTACTCCAAAGGATGAGTATCCGATGCCGGTGGCAGAAACGTTAATCAACGCAGCGGCTGGTCATAAGATCTTGAGCTTCATGGATGGCAATGCCGGTTACAACCAAATTTTTATGGCTCCAGAAGACATACACAAGACTGCGTTCAGAGTCCCAGGTTCGGTGGGGTTGTTTGAATATGTAGTCATGACATTTGGACTGAAGAATGCCGACGCCACATACCAAAGAGCCATGAATTACAATTTCCATGATCTGATCGGCAAGCTGGTGGAAATTTACATCGATGAGGTGGTGGTCAAGTCTGCTGCAGTACAAGGACACTTGGACGATCTGCAACGCGTCCTGGACCGAACAAGAAAATTCGGGCTACGGATGAATCCAAAAAAGTGTGCCTTTGGGGTGACGGCCGGTCAGTTCTTGGGGTTCTTGGTCCATGAACGCGGAATTGAGATCGGCCTGAAAAGTCAGGAGGCAGTGCGAACAATGAAGCCACCTACCACGAAGAAAGAACTGCAGTCTCTCATCGGCAAGATCAACTTCGTCAGAAGATTCATCTCCAATCCGAAGGATTGAGCCGTTCATGGGATTGGTGAAGATTAAATCGACGAATTCCGCCGGGGGCGAGCAACAACGAGCCTTCGACGACGAGATCAAAGAATATCTGACGAAGCCGCCAGTGTTGGTTCCGCCCCAGCCGGATAGGCCATTCTACATTTACTTGTCAGTAGCTGACACGTCCATCGCCTCAGTGGTGGTGCAAGTTTATGATGGGCTGGAGCGAGTTGTATTTTACATCAGCAGAAGGATGCTGGATGCAGAGACAAGGTATCCTGAGATCGACAAGTTGTGCCTCTGCCTGTTTTTCACCTGCACCAAGCTGCGCCACATTTTGCTATCAGCGGAGATTGTCATCATATGCAAATCAGATGCCATAAAGCACATGCTGTCGGCTCCTATGTTGAAAGGCCGACAGGGCAAATGGATGTTTGCATTATCGGAGTTTGACATCCGGTATCAACCCACGAAAGCGGTTAAGGGTCAGGCATTGGCCGACCTTATCGCTGAAAGGATCAACAATAATATAGCAGCACTGTCGATACGAGCGTGGGCTATGTTTTTCGATGGATCGGTTTGTGACGATGGGTGCGGCATCAGCATGCTACTCGTGTCACCCCGGGGGGCAACATTTTCCTTCTCCATCGTTATCTCGCCCTCGCACCAACAACGCCGAGAGTATGAGGCGATACGCAGGGAATGGAGTTGCTCATCGAGCCGGAGCGTATGGTGGAAATTTTTGGAGACTCCAAGTTGGTGATTTCTCAACTCACGGAGGAATACAAGTGTGAGAGCGAGTCGCTCTTCCCATTATGGCTGCAATGCCGCGAGCTGATGGCACAGTTCCGGTACATAAACTTCACCTGGATCCCGCGATCGCAGAATACCGAGGCGAATGATCTTGCACAAATGGCTTCAGGCTACAAGGATGTAGCAGAGGGAGCCGATGTTCAGGTACAGTTCCTGGAAGCAGACGACTGGAGAGCCGATATCTTCAATTACTTGAAGGATTCGGCTCGGGGGGCACCTAAACGGATAAGGTACAAGGCCATGAAGTATGTGCTTATCGGGGACGACATGTTTTACAGGACTCTGGAGGGGTTATTGCTCAAATGTCTGGGGACAGCCGAGGCCAATCGGCTCCTACACGAGGTACACGAAGGCGCCTGTGGAACTCACCAATCGGCTCACAAGATGAAATGGTTGATCAGGCGATCAGGGTTTTATTGGCCCACCATGCTTGAGGACTGCTTCAAGTACTACAAAGGGTGTCAAGCATGTCAGAAATTTGGGAAAATTCAGATGGTACCCGCGTCAGCAATGAACCCCATCATCAAACCTTGGCCATTCCGAGGTTGGGGCATGGATATGATTGGCAAGATCAATCCTCCATCAAGCAAAGGCCACATGTGGATTTTGGCCATTACTGATTATTTCACTAAATGGGTGGAGGCTGTCCCGATGAAGTCAGTGAACTCAAAGGATGTTATCAATTTTGTGAAAGAACATGTCATTCATAGATTCGGGATTCCCCAAACCATCACGACCGATGGAGGTTCGGTCTTCATTTCTCACGAGTTTAGAAAATTCTATGAGGAAACGGGGATTAATCTGATTCGATCATCTCCATACTATGCTCAAGCAAATGGGCAAGCTGAAGCGTCCAACCAGAGCCTTATCAAGCTGATCAAGAGGAAAGTCGATGAGCACCCTAGGCGTTGGCACGAGGTTCTGTCAGAGGCTTTATGGGCTTATCGCATGTCATGCCATGGAGCGATAAAAACCTCACCATACCATCTGGTCTATGGACAAGAAGCCGTATTGCCTTGGGAAATTACGGCTGGATCGAGACGTGTCACTTTTCAGAACAATCTAACAACTGAAGAATATGCAACCCTGATGAGTGACAGTGTTGAGGATTTAACTGAGCTCAGGTTGTGGTTGCTTGAGAAAATCAAAGAGAACAAGGCCAAGGTAGCTCGTGCATATAACAAGAAAGTGAGACCAAATGAGTTCCACGTTGGCGATCTGGTATGGGAAGCTGTGTTGCCATTAGGGACTAAGGATGCAACATATGGTAAATGGTCTCCAAATTGGCACGGGCCATACAGGGTCGATCAGGTTTTAAGAGGAAACGCGTACATGCTTGAGGAGCTGGACGGCGTAAAATTCGATGGTACAACGCCAACATCTCAAGAAATATTTCCCAAGCATGTGGGATGATGGATGTGAAATGTGGGGCCGATACATGAAATCGGCCAAATAAAGAAAATATATAGCCGATGCAGTCATCGACTCTAGAGGTTCAAACTGTACAAGCGGATGCCGCCACATAAACGAACCATCAAGAAATGCCTCGAAGGCGTGAGGCCAAGACGGACACGATCCACCTCGGCGATCTCGGCCGTCATCTTCGTCCTTGCCCGTCACTAGCTGCTTGTTCAGGCACGTATTTCGCGGATCGGTCTTGATTGAGCTTTGAGGCTTTCGCCGTCTTGGGAGCGGCGATGGATTCTTCCTTGTCGCGAATGAGCTGTTTAGTCGCCGGACCTTCTCTTCAAGATCTTCCAACTCCCTTTTCAAGGATGCGCTCGGCGATCGTGAGGTGTCGGTTTGGCCAAGAGACGCCTTTTTCTCGAGCTACCGACATATGTCTGCGATATTGGCCTTGATGGAAGTTGGGCGCAGATCGATCCTCTCACGAGCTAACTTAACCCTTGACCCGTAGAAAGACAGAGTTACAACTGGCCAAAGCTTCACCGCAATGCTACCGGGAGTTGGTCTTTGATTTCAAGAACGCTCTTCACCTCCTCGAACCCTCGATCAACTCTTCGATCGGGAGGACAAAGGGCTTTAAGACGCTGGAATTGAGGTGGAACAGCCCTGGCTCGTGGTTCATCATTGGCAACAGAGGGAGTTGGTTCGATGGATTCAGGGTCGAACGTCAGCAAGCCTGAAATATCACAACCCTGGCAGCCCGGAAAGGCGTCAGTATGCGTCCAACATGCAAGGATGAGCCGAAAAAAGCTAACGTACCTCTCCTAAGGTCGAGGGGATAGCAGATGACGAGACAATCGGCTTATGTGTGGTTGCTGGGGGCTTGGCCAAAGTGGTAGCCGTTTCATCTGCACCTTCGGGGATTGTTAGACCCGGCTTGGCTAAAGGCATCGGCACTGCCCCGGCTTTCCCACTAGAAGCATCAGTCGTCTGCATGGAAGGTGTTTAGCCGATGTAAATAATGATGAATCGGCAGATAAAAAGAAGCAAGTGGTAAGAGCATGAAGGGTGATGATTTTTCGAAACCTCCTGGCTCGACGAAGAAGCTTGCAGTCCTTTGCGAGCCCTCTTGGGACCCACAGCTGGCCCCGCCTCGACTGGTGCTCGGGGGGCACTAGGTTCAGGAACCGACCTTTTCCTGGAAGCCGATGGCGGTGAATCCGGCTGGCTCGGTGTGATGGTCCTCTCAGAATCTGTTGGGCCCAGTTCTCCTCGATTGGTCTGAGTGTTCTCGCTGGAGGTGTCTTCGACGGAAGCCTGTAAAAAAAAGGGAGAACCAATAAGCACGAGCGTGTCTGCAAGAATGGAAGAATGAGAAGGATCCACCAAGGTATGGATCAGCCTACATGTGAGCTTTCTGGAGAAGGGCTCCGGCGCCTCAAGGTCTTCCTGGCAACTACCTTCCTCGCCATCGTTCTTGTTTTAGTTGGAACTCGAGGGGCAGCTGACTTAGGGGTTGCTTGGTTCTTGGAAGCCGATTGTGGTGTTATCGGCTGGTTCTGCATCATGACCTTTTTCAAAGGTGGCGAGTTTTTGCAGAAAAGAACCACGTGGAGTGCGGAAAGAACTCGAAGGGGGAGCCGTCACTGTGCGTAGGTTCAGGGCCATCTTGTTGCTGCAAAGAGAAAGAGTGGGTTAGTAGAAGGATCATTTGTGAGCTGCATCAAGAAAATTTACAAGTAGTGGTACCTGTTCCACGGGGATGTCATAGTCAGCATCGAGCTGTTTCAACAACGGTCCCAAAGCTCTCCTGAAGGCGTGAGTCTTCCACATCGACCACCAGTCTTCAAAACCATCGGTTGATGAGGCGAAGGCGAGGTCGTTAGGAATTGGGATGGTCAGAGCGTCGAAGAAGGAATAACACCTTTGGCTGGTGAGAGGATCAGGCAGGTCGGCTCTGCTCTCTGTAAGATGGTGGAGAAAGAAATGGGGAGGTACTTGTCCAAGGCCAAATTGCCGAGCTACTACGACCGGCTGGTAGAATTCATACCCAGGCTTGATTATTCTGTTGGATGTACTCATGCCAAATGGAAGGAAACAGGGACGGATCACGGTGGAAAAGAGTCCGAGTGGTGTCATCGGCAAAATTGTCTAGCTCAAGGAGAGTGGATTTTCAAAATGTTCGATTCTTCCATATAAGGAAAGAAGATAGGATTGTCCAGCCTTGAAAGAAAGTCTGAACCACTTGGATGCCTCAGGGGTCGGTTACTACCTGGCAGTCTATACAAAGCTTGGCCATAGCTGGTGCATCGGATCTGCTTCCCTTTTACATCTGGAAAGGTGCAACTCGCCAAAAGGGGGAAGTTTGGGATGTGGTTTTGAAAATACAGCTGAGCCCATAGCTGAATGAACCACCAAGGACCACCTGTTTTGACTGCTATGCCAGAGAACAGCTTGACAGACATCAACTGGAGATATCGATAGACCTCTCCAAGGAACAGTTTGCCGATGCCAAGTTGAGTGCCTTTGGCCAGTTCGTGGGCTAAGGAGAGATAATTCTTGGTTGGAGCAAGGGAAGGGCCACAGAATATGAAATGTTCCAGCCAGAAGTTGAGAAAGGCTGTGTGTTCTTTCTCTGAGACAGGGCCCTTTGTTTTCATATGGCGTTGGAGGTAGGCACCCCAGTTCGTGCAGTCTGTTTTAGAAGACAGTTTGTAGGGGACTTTGGTCAGTTTAAAAGCAGAGGGGCTGGGTGATGTAACATCCAGACCAGTAATCATCACCACGTCTAGCAGGGTTGGTGACATAGGGCCATGACCGAACATGAAGCAGTTCAGAGCGTCAGACCAGAAGTAGCCGATGGTTTTTAGAAGATTCTCATGTTTCTCAAGGGGAGACAATGAAAAATGCAAGGCGTCAGCAATTCCCATGGTTTCCCATTGGGATTGGTAAGCTCTAGCTACCCTGCTGAACCAAGAGACCCAATGTTCAGGGGGATTAGGCCAGGCTCGCAAGCAGTCGTCCCAAGAGTTTAAATATAGGTCTTGACTTACGAAGGGGATTCTGTTTGCTTCGCAAGAGATCAGATGGGAAGGACTAGAATCTGTACGAGGGCCAAGACAGAGAGAATTTGGGAGAGAAGGATGCGGCGTGAATGTCCAAACCTAGAAAATTTAATGGTGGAATAAGGCATTAATTCAGGTGTTCGCCATTAATTCTAGCATCGCGTTCAGACTGCGAGGAGTAGGCGTACCTTCAGACCGGAGACCTCTGGGTTGGTGTTGGACGATTCCGCCATCTAGTTTGCCGGCGGAGATGGATCTATGCAGTTGGGGATCGAGGGTTCTTGTCGCTGTGAGCTCGATCTGGTCGGTGGGCAATTGGAGATCTGGGTCGCCCCTTTTTGAAGAGGGTCGCAGGTTACCGTTTGAAACTGGAAAGTGGCCGCTCAGATTTGTCTAAGTATGCGACCAAGTTTTGACCTTGTCAACGTTTTTGGGAAAGCCGATGTGTTGCCATCGGTTCTTTGAGTTTTGACTTGGTTGGCTGTATGAGTGCAGTGTGGTGAAAGCCGATACAGTATTATCGGCTTCTGGAGCATCGACCTATTTTGACTATCGGCGAAATTGGGTCGGAAAAGCAATCTTCGAGTTGGAAAAGTAATCTTCGTTCATTCAAAAGACGATTATTTACAGTGGGGCTGATTGCTTACAAAAGGAAACCTACTACTACTACTACTACTACTACTACTACTACTACTACTACTACTACTACTACTACTACTACTAGTTCCTAATCTAGAGGCCGAGGTCGTCATTGTCGCCGTCGTCTTGTTACTGTCATCACGGCCGCATCGTCTTCGCTGCTTTGAAGATGATGCGGGGCCTCCTCGTCCTCGTCTTCGGTGTCCTCGCTGGACCCGGCGCAAGCTTCAGTGGATACTCGGAGGAGGTGTCCTCCTCGACTCCTCCTCCTCGTCGGAGGATTCGACGCCCCGTGACCAAGGCGTCGTCGCTCTCCGCCTCCGTTTCCCTGTCGACGAGGAACTGCAGGCCCTCCTCGCCGTCAGTTAGGGACGCGTCGTCCTCCGACCAAGCGGCGAAATCCCAATCCCTCTCGTCCCACCATTGGGGCGAGTCTCAGACGCCCGTGGGTGGTGCTCGGCTCCCGGTCGCTAATGGTGTTGGGAGACTGGGAGGAACGGGCGGAAGAAGAGGAGGCCATGACGGAGGAAGAGGGTTTTTTGGCTACTGGAGGAAGATGGGGACTGCAAACTGCTCAGATGAATTTAAATAAGGGGAATAGTGGGAGGCGGTTCAATGCCATAGCGGTTTCCCAGAATGTGCTGCCAAAATCGTCAAATCATGCACTGCGAAGGAGTTGAGAAGACAGGGCATCATGATGAGGGGGTGGCGTGACGATTCTGCTCTGCAACGCGTAACCCGATGTGAAGAAAAAAAAGAGGAAGGGGAAAGAAAAAACATCAGCAGAGTTGTTTTGGAATTATTATTGCCAAAACCAGGGGGGCATGTGTTATCGCCATATTTTGGCCAAAGGAGGAGATGGGCCGTAATCAAGATGGGCTTGGAAGATACATATATGCAATGTGTTGTTGAATCGGCCTTGTGCGTGGGTTTGGGCTAAATTTCCCGTGTATCTGTATGTTGTAGTAGGTTCCGTTTCGGTTTAGGTAAGAGATAGAGTTGTAGAGTTATTCCACAGATAGAAAGTCTCCGGACTATAAATATGTACCTAAGGTTATCGAGAAAAGGAGGACAATCACGTTCACAACAAACACAATCTCGGCGCATCGCCACCCCTTGTTTCTAGGGTTTCTTTCGGTAGAATATGCTGCCTAGATCGCATCTTGCGATCTAGGCAGTATTTGCTTATGCGTTATTTGGTGTTACTCGTACTGAAGCCTTGTTGATGGCGAGTAATACTATTATCATAGATTTGTTTAGGTTAGCATCGGTACTTTTCGCTATGATTGTTTAAGTTATGCTACCTCTAGTTACCTCGCCTTTGCACCTTTTCCCGGGTGTAAGGGTAGCATCTTGCTTGATCCTTATTCAGTTGATTCGATCTGTTATAGTTATGCCTTGTTTTCCAAGGTTTAGTTTGATATCCACGTAGTCAGGCCTTGCAAACGGGTTGAACGATCCAGTAGTACGTAAGGATATGGTTTGCTAGTTCGAGAGGAGTTGTTCCGGTAATTGATTTTTCGTCGGTTGTTAGGCCTCCTCTAGGGTTAGTTTTCTATCATCTTTTGTATCTGCCAGGCTCAATTACGTGTAGGACGTTCCAATTACGTGGTGAAAACATTAAACTGTCGTAGATCGATTTAACTTATATTGATGAAGCAAAACCCCATGTTATCATAGATGTAATGCAGAACCATGGGACAATCGGCTCCAGGAGCCGATTCACAGGGAAACCTGGGAGCCGGTCACGGCTCGAATTTTAGGTATACTTGTTTACCATGCAGGAAACTGATCGAAGCAATCCATCACCTTCCTGACCAGGTATAGGTCAGATGGCACGCCCTCGAACCAAGCCAAGACGTGTGCCGAAGTTTTACGGGCCGTTGCCCGAGGGACCAGGGCCCACCAGCAGTTCTGGGAGCCTCCCGGCTCTTCGTGTTGCTCGTCGCTGCTCGCCGGTGGGTTTTGACAGGCAACAGTTGCATTGCATCATGGCATCTCAGGCAAACCCTCATTCAAAATCTTGTGTCAAAATCCTAATTGAAATCCTCGGAATCATTCATGAAGTTTCCTATAAGAGAAATAAATTTTGTATATTTAATGGAAATGAATATCATTCTTGATATTCCCTAAATACAAATCTAGGAATTACCGAACCTAAAACCCTATTTTGAATCCTCCAAAATTTGCAAATAAAGCAATGTATGCAAATGTAATTAATTGCATTTAACAGAAAGATATTCTCTATAAACACTAAAAGGGGTATTTTGAATTTAGACAATTGTAGAAATTTGTTTGGGTCAATTTAGAACTATATTCCAAAAGTTATGAAGCAAATGGGAAAAGGAAAAAAACTAAACCTAACCTTCTAAAATCTATGAAAAAGGAGAGTTTTATGATCCTATGTTGATCACCATATTTTTATGAATTTTTAGAGGCCAAATTCAAAGAATTCAGAATTCTATTGCCAAAGTTATTAAGAGAAATGTTAAATAGAAAATAGGAAAAATATAAGAAAAAAACTAAAATACCGTACCCAGCGACCCGACCCACCTGTCCTCCTAGCTACCGCCCGCCCCGCCTATGGGAAGAGCTTAGCGCAGCAGCCAGCAACTCTGCCGGCCTAGAGAAAGTTAACGCCCAGCACGCTCCCCTCCTGCTATGGCTGGAAGCTGGGACCCGCCCGGGGTCGTCTCCCCTACCCCGTCAGTAGAGACCAGGATGAACACGTTCATCCCCACCGAATCAATTCCACCAAAATCAGAATGAATCCATTCGTATTTCTTCCCCTTAAAAATGTCCCCATAAATACCCCTCCCTCTATTACATTTGTTTTTATTTCTGGTATCGCAAATCCCTAGCCGCCAAGGTCAGATTTGATCTACCGCCGCCTTTTCCGAAGCAAGCTCGAGGTCAAGTTTCAGAACGACGATTACTGTCGCCTTATCCCCCTGTTTTCCCCTAATCGATTTTCCCTTGACCCACCACATCGTCTCATCACGTTTTATCTCTCAGCAAAGCATCGGAGTGTCGGGAATTTGTCGCTGGAGTCACGGTGGAGCTCGAGAGGAGCAGCCAGAGTCTGGGACCGTTCAGGAAGGATACGATTGTCGCCGAGCACTGTTTCAAGATGTTCATGAAGAGACGTGCCTCGTAGGCTACTCCATCACCGTCGGGGACCACCTAAACTCCGTCGACCTTCACGTCTGAGCTGCTCCACCGCCGATGAGATCATCTCCGGTGAGGCCTAGGAAGCTTTGCTTCCAGGCCGCTGGATCCCCATCTGATGCTCGAGATTAGATCGGCACGCGAAGGGGTATTGTCCAACCGTTTTGCGCCGTGTGTCCACCCAGTCAGCAAGATCGTCATCGCGCCACGCCACCTGCCAGGTCAGCAACCAGTCAGCATAGTCGCATCTGGCAATTTAAATTTGTTTTAAAAAGGCAGAAAATAGGAAAATCTTGTACAATTGATAACAAAATATTTACATGTCCAAAATAGCAAATAATATACCTATGGATTAAGAAAAATATGTGGAATATTAATATGATATTATATCTAACTTTTATAGTATATATTTACTGCAGTAATTTAATTAGTTTAGTAACATTTTTATACTAAATAAA
Organism: Avena longiglumis; assembly: GCA_030063025.1. NCBI lineage: Eukaryota > Viridiplantae > Streptophyta > Magnoliopsida > Poales > Poaceae > Avena > Avena longiglumis. Next base: position 303,204,969 of record CP125978.1, read on the forward strand.
TCATAGTAAATTATTTGTAGATCCTAAAAATTCAAATAAATATATGGTTTCCTAATTTCATATACGACATTAATATACTATTATATATAATCTTTGCAATATGTATTTAATGTGATAATTTAAATGGTTTTAATAACTTTTTGGAGTATTAAATTCATAATAAATTATTCGTGTGTTAGAGAAATAAGAATAATATATCAAATTTAAGCTATTGTAATGTAGTTTAATAATATATGATTAGATCTATCTTTTGGATAATAGTTAACATGGTAATAAATTTAATTAGTATTAATGGAATTTTTATTATTAAATTGGTAATCAGTTATTTTACAAATCAGAAAAATGTAAATAATATGTCGCTGGATTCACAATTCCATGTAGAACATTACTCTGTCCTTATACATAATTTTTTACGAATATAGTATTTTAAATGAAATAAACCTTTGTAATTGGTATTTAAATCATAGGAAATTATCCAGGACTCCTAGATTAGTGAAACCAATTGCCTCTATTTTGTATTGGAAATATCTATCAATATAAATTTCGTGCCAAATTATTTGGTACTATTATAATATAAATTATTGCAGAAAGCTATAAACCCATGACAATAGTATTTAAATCATAGAAAAAGATGTGTAAATGCGTTTTAGGTGATTCCAATTTCCACTATCTATAATTAAATTACCTATCTAGTAGTATTTAATTCACATTTTAATAATACGAAAACACCAGAATTTTAGTTAAAGACAGTTAATCCCTATTTAAATCAATTAAGTTTATTAATAAATTGTTGTTGGCATTTAATGCTTGTTCATTTGAGTCATGTGTTATAATAGTGTTCAGCATACTAAATACAACTAGTGTGACATTGTAGATCATCATGCATGCATATGATCACCATTTTTTGTTGTATGTTTGTATTTTTGCTAAGTTTGCAATTTTGACTGGAAATTATTTTGTCCTCGCGTTAGATTGTTCAGAGAGTGCGATTGCTGCAGAAGAAATTCAATCATCTCTCATAATACAAACATAAGGCAAGTTACACCTCATGTTCATATAATGTCTCAGTTTTGATTCTATGTATGATTTGTTCTTCAAATTCTGTAGTGTGCATGTGTAGGATGTTCTGGTAAAATTTTTCCTTAGTATTATTTTTAAGTGCGATGATTTTTGTAGTATGCCATGAGTAGCTCTATACTTAGGATTGTTATGTCCTAGTAGCTTACCCCTATATTTGTTAAGTATTGCTTGATATGCTATATATATAAAGTACCGTTATAAAGTACCGTTGGGGGTTCAAAAGAAAAAAATCTAAATATAAAGGCTCTTTTGCGCGATTTTTTTCTTATCAAATGCCACTTGAAAATAAAGAGTTAAATCCATGGTTAGTCATCGAACTTGCTTAACAAAATCAATACGTTCATTGTACAATAAAAATACAAATTTACGGTCACTGAAGACGTGCCAGAGCTTCACTGGCGGTCACCGCTTGTGGCGTAGCAATGTATTTGACGAAGTGGCGCTTAGTGGACCCACTAGCCGCCTCTATGTGTGTTATATTTGCAAAAAGCCTCTCAAATTTACTTTTTATCCTAGTTAATTGCATAATTATTTGGCCCAGGCACCGTTCGGGCTGGTAAGACCACGCATCCTCGTCCCACACGGACTCCGTCCGTCTTGCATACGAGTTGTACGTCACTAACCAACCCGCTCCCACCGCCGTGCGTCCGGCAGCACGTTTGTGGCCTGCGCGTGCACCGTGTTCATCGGCACCGGCGTGTACAGCCGTGTCGACTCCGTGATGGCAGCCGCATCGACTCCGTGATGGCAGCGTGGACGTAGTGCATCTCCCTCAGCTCGTCTAGATGGAACCCGGCATTGTCGAGATCTTCTCCATGCGCACGGCGGGCGCGCACCGCAGCGACCTCGTCGCGGATACGGCGCTCCACGTCTGGGTGTGAGGAAAGCAGCCAGAAGAACCACGTGAGCACGGAGGACGTCGTCGGTGGTGGTGTCGCCCTGGCTCGCCATGAACCGCGAGAGGAGGTCGTGCTTCTTGCACCCCAATGCGGCCATGCCCATCTCCTCCCGTCGCGACCGGATGATGCGGTTGGCGTAGCCGTGCACCATGGCGACGGACTCGCGGAGTCGCCGCTCTGAATCCCGGTTAAGCGCAACGGAACCTGTCCACGCGCTGAGATTCGCCGCGTCACGGAACGCGTCGGCGAGCCTGCCGCTCGCGGCGCTCTCGGCCTCCGAGCAAACTCCCTCGCCGACCTCGTCAGGAAGCCGGCGCGGATTGTGGTTGAAGGCGACGCGGAAGATGTCGTACCGCTCGAGCGTGTCTCCTAGACATCGATTGGCTGGCCGGAGCTTGCCGCATGGCGCAGCAGCGGGTGGAGCTCGCCGTGCACGCTTTGGGCCTCAAAGGCGCATAGGGAACACGTGTTGAACTCGTAGCTGGCCGCCTTCCGCTGTGCGCGCCACGTGTCGCCGTCGACGTTCAGGATGCCCCGGCCGAGGAAGCGCTGTCCCTTGGGTAGCCGTCGAAGCCGACTCACAGGATGTGCTCCATGTTCGCCGGGTTGGCAGTGATGACACCCGGCATGCTGGCCGGCCGGCGCAACACGAGCGTGAACGTGGGCTGGCGGGCGAGCACCTCGGTCATCTAATCCATTATGTGGTGCCGGTTTGCCAGGAACTGCAGCAAGTGGCTGAGCAGCAGGTACGGCCGCAAACCCAATTCCGGCATGTGCTGCGCCGCCGCCTTCTTGTCGAGTCTCCGGGCACAAAGGACAAACACTGCACCAAGGAAGAATAGAAGTAGCAGCAGGAAGGCTGCCATCGCCATTGTCGCTAGCTTGGGCTCTAGCAGACGCATAACATGCGTAGAGGGCAAGGAAGCAGTTGTCGATATTCAAGGAGAGAATCCAATTTAAACCAAACGTCACTCCATGTCAGTCTGTAGGGGTTTCCGTAGAGAAAAGAGGCCGTACATCTAGAATTTCCGCGCTGTCTTACCGGCTGAAACAGTGGTTAGGCCAAATAGTTAAGCAATTGACTAGAATAGAAAGTAAATTTGAGGGGCTTTTCTACAAATCAAACACACATAGAGGCTGGCAAAGCATGCAGCCATCCAACTACTCTAGTGCTCCTCCTCCCCGCGTGCTACAGTAAATCGAGAGTTCTCCCTCCGCCGGCGCCGCCCTAAAGCCTTGCTCGCCAGCGCTGCCGGTCGAGCTGGGCTGAGGGGGGGCGACAGCCACTCTAGTTTAGGTTGTAGGTAGTCTTGGGGCTGAGTCCCTGGTTGTGGTGGCCTCTGCCGCCTGGGGGCCCGCCGTTTCCCGGCCAGATTCGGTGGCTGGGCTTATCCCCTCGACGCCGTCCGCCCCTTTGGTGATGGTGACGGTGGTAGAGCCCTCCTTCTCCCCCAATAAGGCCTGCTTGAGCTTGTGGTCAGGTGACGGCGGAATCTCCTCTCTTTGGCCGGCCGTGGTGGCGGGGGAAAGAGGAATTCCGGCCGGTGGTCGTCTGTGCTCGTGCTGTTGTGCGGCCCTTCTTCCTTGTGGTGCCATTCTGCTTGTTTCCCCTCTTCCGGCCGGCCGTGGCGGCAAGGGGAGGAGGGATTCAAGTGGGGTTGTGGCCGCGGGAGAAAGAGGCGTTGGATTCTTTCTCTTGTCGCATCTGCGCGGCGGCAGGAGGCCGCGGTCGGTGGTTCTCGGCGATCTTCAGAGGTGGAAGACGCCCGCGGAGCTACTCCAAGCGAATCCTTGTCATAAGCGCGTGTTTGGCGCTCAGGCCAGTCTGAATGCCCACTATTCTTTCCTGCTCCTCTTGGTCGGCCGTGGTGGCGAGGAAGAGGATCCAGGTAGCAGCGAGCGTAAGGAGTGGTCAGGGTGCTTTGGGGAGTTTCGGTCTTTCCCTTTCCGGCGGTGTTCTCCTTGCTTCTTCGACCATCTATGCTCGCCTTCTCCCACCCGTGGCAGGAGTGTCGTGCTGGAGTGCGGGTTGCTCGACATCGTGGGTCCACTCAGCACCACTTCGTCAAATACATTGCTACGCCACAAGCGGTGACCACGAGTGAAGCTCCGATGCGTCTTCAGTGACCGTCAATTTGTATTTTTATTGTACAGTGACCGTATTGATTTTGCTAAGCAAGTTCAATGACTAACCATGGATTTAACTCGAAAATAAAACTAAGTTTTCTTATGGGCTGAATGGTTGTCGAGTCAACGAGTGAGATTTTGGTGGAGGACGGTAGCCCAGGAATCAAAGAAGTCTGCCATGTTTCAAAATTCAGAAGCTTCCAGTGCAACCAAAATACATATGGGCTCTGTCTTGGCCTAGTACTTAGTGGGAAACATCGCCATGGTCTTGTCTGTAAAGGGACTTGATCGTGGATTGTGGGTAAAGTGCATAAAATCTCGAGATTATTTTAATCTGATCGATCAGTCATGTTCACAGAAATAGAACAACATTGAGCATCTGAAGGATGGAGCCTCTGAAGGATCTTCCTCTCTCTTTTCTAAACAAAGTTTTGAAACCCCATGGAGTGAGTAATATCGCCAATGGGTGGGATTTTGGGACTTGGTGAGTAATATCCAAGTTTTGGGTTGTTTGTACACTAGGTGAGTAATATCCTCGTGTTCCATTCGACACTATTTTACTTAACAAAATGTTTACAAAGTAGGATAAAACTCCTTCTATTTTCTTCTTACTTAGAGAAAATTGGCTTTGTGCAAATGAACCCCAAAGCCTACTCAGCCTTTCATGTAGAGTTAGTATTTTTTCTTCCTTGATGTAATTTGCCAATACATTCAAAGTATTGACCCAACTTGTTGACTGCATGTTTTATGCGCAGAATTTAGAGATTGTTGAAATGTGTGCTAGGATCGCGGGTCTTCACTCAACCTGCCTGTGGCATTGATGGGACTCCTAGTTGTATTTATATCGCTTTTGTTGTAATAATGTAAACTCTGGATTATTCGATTCATGTAATAAAGACTTGTGTTTTACATGATATTTCATCCACTGTGAGTGCTAGCTATTGATCCAGGGACTAGCATGTTAACCACATGGACTTAGGATCTTTACCAATCCAAGGTCGCTACATATATAGTGGACCAGCATGTTGTACTTACAATTTCCCATGATTTATGAGTTTACAAACTTTGTCCTGGCTAACTATGTCCACCTGAATAACTTTATGTCGATTTATCAAAATTAGGTTAAACTTCAACTGCAAGTAAACTGTAGATTGCGTTCAAAGTTTTACGAATATTTTTTCCCATGTTTAATGCTATGAGTTTTCCCATGTTTAATGCTATGAGTTTTCGCATGTTTAATGCTATGAGTTTTCCAACTTCGTCCTAGCAAACTCTACCCACTTGAATGACTTTATGCCGATTTATCGAAATTATGTCAAATGTCAACTAAAAGTAAATTGTAGGTTGCTTTGAAAGATTTGTGAATTTTTTTTGGAGCTAGGTAACCATCGAGGGGTCATTTAATATATCACATACCACCAGCGAGAATTTTGACAACAATTTCAACTTCTTACTAAGATTTTGCATCTTGACAATTGAACGAAATTAGGTCAACCTTGAGCTACAAGTAAGCGCGATGGATTGCTCTCGAATTAAATGTCATTTCATGGGTAGACAAGTGCATCTTATCGCAGTAAAAAGCACCGTCGGTGTGAGTTTCCAACTATCAGGAAATCACATTCTAAATTTCCATAGTGATGACGAGATTGTTTCTTTTTAAAAAGAAAGTCTTAAGAATATGAATCTGAATGCCACAAGCCAATCTTTCAAACATAAATAGTGGACCCGCATGTTATACTTACGATTTCCATGTTTTATGAGTTTTCAAACTTTGTCCTAGCTAACTCTGTCCACTTGAATGACTTTGTGTCGATTTATCGAAATTAGGTCAAACTTCAACTACAAGTAAATTGTAGAATGCGTTGGAAGTTTTACAAATATTTTTTGGAGGTAACCATGGGGGGTCATTTAATATACGTATCACAAACCAGCACCGAGAATTTTGACAACAGGTTCAAATTCTTGCTAAGATTTTGCATCTTGACAACTTAACGAAATTAGGTCAAACTAGAGATACTAGTAAGAGCGATAGATTGCTCTTTAATTAATTTTATTTTTCAAAGGTATATTGTTGGTGATATACTTTCTGGGTATACCCACAAGACTCACTAACCAGGGTGGCCCACCAACGGGTTAGAGCTTTGCTTCACGGGCGACCTAGTAAGAGAAAGAGGAGGATCCACTTCCGGCTACGACAAGGCCCAGAAGAGTTACCGACTTAGGCCTAGAGTATTTCTTGTAGTCCAAGCTGTATCTAGTTACCGACTCTATAACGTAGCCGGATAGGTCTCTAATATAACGCTAAGTCCCGGTGACTATATAAACCGGCCATATGGGAGCCTTTAGGGCACCATATCATAGATCAACCACAACCTACTCGCACAAGCGAACCTCTCTTGTAATCCGCTGTAACATTCAGCTCTCACCGATATATTACTAGGTTGATAGCAGGAGTAGGATCCAATCACCGCAGTTGGATATGAACCTGGGTAAACTAGTGCTCATCATTCTCGGAACCTTTGACGTCTCACATCCCATCTTCTCAACGCCGTCAGGACCCCCTATGGCATACTTGTTGACAATCCGACGACAGTTGGCGCCCACCATGGGGCAGGTGACTTTTGGAGCTTCGTTCCAGGCGGAATCTGCGCGTGCAGGAATCGGCGAAACAATCCCTATGGGTCGCGTGGTCTATGCTAGTGATGTCCCTCTCGTTCTTCTCGAAGAGACTTGGATTCTTGCTAGAGATCCCGTGACAACCTACACAATCATGTCCATTGGGGAGATCGATATCTACCTCGGTTTCGCTAAACTCTGCCAACCCACCCTTGAGGTGATGACCATGGGGGAAGAAAAATCCGGATCTGCTCTATCCGCAGAGGCAAAAGAGTTTAAGATCCCAGAAAAATCTGAGCCCACTCAGCCCTCTCCTGTAGTGGAAGAAGTGGTGGAAGAAAACTCCTGATCTGATCTCCCCGTTGAGATCGGATATACGAATAAGGAATATATTCGCTTCGGATCTGGTTCTACCGATGCCGAAGCAGAAAAAACACTCTTGAGGCACATGATAAAGCAGATGGTGAAGTGCCCCTACATCGATTACAAAGCAATTGCCGAGATTAAGCAGAACTTCGAGATGGCAGAGGTGGAAACCCATTTGTGCCTCTACCTTCAAAACATGAACAAGAAGAAGCATTGCTTCGTATAACATGTGAGCTCTGGATCCGACTCTCTCGATGCTGGAGCTTGAAACTATTCAGTTTTTTACGCAATCGAAGAAAGTGCTGACTTACCTGATTCTGCCCAAGAGTCAATAACGTCGCAGGAGCTTCGAGATTTAAAAAGGAGATGGATACATACGAAGAAGAATACGCCTCCAAATCAACGCGAGGTGAGCCAAAGACCCCTATAAGTCCATACGATAGCATGGACGAAGATTACACCTTGCAAGATGACATGGACACCGGAGTTCGTCCGAGGTCCAGAAGCCAACTACTACGGAAAGTACTGACGGCTCCCACTACCGGACCGAAAGCTGTCTTTGCCACCGGTAGGCATGTTAAGCTTGCTGGGTGGTCAAAGAAGAAGAAGAACAAGAACAAGAATTCGACAACGTCATAGACAAAGGTCAAGGAAACCAACGAAAAAAAGGTTGACGAAGAGATCAAGATGGAGAATCGAGATGGAGATCCGATTATCCCACACCGATCGACCCTCCTGTGGATGGACATGTTGTCACCAAGGGTGCACGTGAAATTTACAAAGACGCTCTCACAATACCTATCCCAACTACTTTAGATCTTACTCCGGATGTGCTGTAGAGAAGGGCTGAGAACCTGGAAAAACACCGTTTTGTTTTTGCTCAAAGAGGCTGTGTGCATCATCGAGCTCAGACAACAGTTAGATAGCAATCCTGCCCAATACTAGTCAGAATTCAAGTGACTAGCAAACAAGACAATGGGAGGTACGATTCTTTCTAATAGGAACCCGGATGTCGATAGAGATTTATTCGACGGTAAAATTGGAGAGAAAATCCGAGTCTACAGCACGCCGTTAGAAAACGCTACAGTTGCTCAAAGCTATCCTCGCCAATAATCCGTCTCCAGAACAAGTCCGACAATGCGTAGCGTTGCTAGACGAAGGATTAAAAAAGCAGAAGAAGACCACATCATTCAGTGGCAACCTGGCCTCAAAGTCGGAATTTTTCCACACTGGAGTAGACCAAAGTGCTAACAAAAGACCCCAGAAGGATACAGATCAACGCTATCATCCCCAGGGAGAAGAAGAAAATACAAGGTCCGGATTAAATAGTCATCATCGCAGGCCCGCATGCGACTGGTCGAGGGTTATTCCGGCTGCGTCCAAAGATACCATCAGGGCAATGGTGCCTCATCAGGGCCATCATCGGCAGAACAACCGCCATAGAGAAGACACGGAAGTGCACCACTAGCGAGAACATGATCAGCTAAGAATGCCACCCCCAAGCCGTCCGGCCGGTAACCGCGGGCGAAGAGATGACCCGGACCGTCTTGAATCAAGTCGGGACGGGGCCCAAAGAAACAAACCTCGGAGTCAGCATAATGAAGCTCCACTACCACCACCGCGTAATCTAGCCGGAAATAACCCACCAGGACTACCATCGCCTACGGACAATGACCATGAAGGATCTCATCGCAGCCATGGAAGCAGCAGGATCAAAGGTGGTAATGGAGAAAGAAGAAGCAGGAATCCGACTCCGCCGTTGTGGCATCCCGCAAAACCACTACTAGAAAATCGCGTTGAATTTGTGCATTGCATCGTCATCTTCATGCATTGTTTGACTGCATTATTTGAAAAGCCTAGTTTTGAATTGTACAAAACCCCTATTATTTTCAAATACAAAACCCCGATCGCATCGGAGATTTTATTTGTCTAAAAACTGGTTGCAAAATGGCCTAGTTTTAAATTATACCGGGCCAAACAAACACAAAAACTAGCACAGCTCCCTCTAAATCCTAGTCCCACCCAACCTATTCCTACCCACCAATCCCAGGCTGCCACCTCCCCCTCTCACCCCAAACATACCCACCTGCCACCTCATCCATCCACCATCCCACCTCTCCCCTTTTCTCACCCAGTCCACCCTCACCCACCCTCTCTCTCCTCTCAGCCGCGTGGGCCCACTCCCCAGCACACCCGCCCCCTGTCCCGCTGCCACCTGGGCCCTCCACGCGCCCTCCACGCTGAGCCACACGCAGCCAGCGCCCTTGGCCCGTCCCCTCTCACCTGTCCCACCCATCCTTGAGACCACCCCTGCCCCAGCCTCCCAGCCACTCCCTCACCTGGGTCCCGCCCCACCCTCCACCCCATGCGCCACCCAAGACGCACGCACGCCCGGCTTGCACCTAGGCCCCAGTTCCTCGGATCCGACACCCCTGGTCTCGCGCCGCCGCCACAGGCCCCACGCACAGTGTCGTGGGAATGACCACGGCGAATCTGCGTCAGTAGTAGTAAACGAAGGGCAAGGCGGCCAGCCATCTGCGGTGCGAGATGAGGCAAAGACACGAGGTTTTACCCAGTTCGGCCCGGAGGGTAAGACCTACTCTGCTAGATTGTATTATGGAGGTGTTTACGGTGGCGAACTTCGGCGACTAGGCGGCGAGTTGCTTGGGTGTATGAGGGAACGTGTCTCTCACCCCTTAGGGAGGTTTATATAGGCTTACCTCCCTAGGGTTTACATATCTCAACCGATTCGGTTACAACTTTGCCAATCGTTTAACTCGACCATTGGGCCTATCTACTACTGGGCCTTGACCTCCGATGCTGGTACCTTGATGGGCTTTGATCCACTCGCCGTTCTGCAGCCCACTTTCGCCACCCTGGGCGGTCGGAAACGTCCCGCTGAGGATACCCCAGTAGGCATATCCCCATCAGTAGTCCCCGAGGCCGTCGTTGATTTAGGCGCGGGTGGCTGCTGGCAGTCGGAGTATACGGCTTCAAGTTGGCATCCAGTCGAATCGTCGGCGGGCTCCTGCACGAAGGAAAAAATCCGGCGAACCGAGTTGCATCTTGGGTGAATCGAACCAACGGGTCGCGGCCTCGGCGAGTAACTTAGCGAGCCGGGTGACAGGAGGCGGACCGTCGGGCGTGGTCAAACTAGCCGTTAAGGTAACCGCGGTAACTTCCGGCAATCATCGGCGATGCGGCCCCTAATTTGGCGGGCAGCTTCTATATAAGAGGAATGGTAGGCTATCGGAAAGCCAACCGCCCACCATTTCTTCCGATCGCACATCTTCGCCCGTTGATCTCGCGATCGACCCGCAATCCTCCGACCTCCAAGCAAATCCTCACCATGGCCCTCTCCACTGAACCTTGGGGTAGATCCAAATGCACCAGATGAACGGCCTCCTTGAGGAGGCCGGAATCCTCGGGCGGCTGCTGGCGAATCCCGCAGCGGGAAACGACCCGAACCCGCGAGAGAGTTCATCTGCTTCACTAGTCACCTCGAGCGGGGTTTAGGGTTTCCCACCTCTCTGTTCTTCCGGCGCTTCTGCGCCTACTACGGGATCCAGCCCTCGGATCTGGGTCCCCATAGCATCGAGCAACTCGCCATCTTCGTGGCGTTCTGCGAGTGCTACTTGGGCTGCCGGCCCTATTTTCCCTTGTGGCAAGATCTGTTCCATGGACGGATCAGCGCGAGGCCCAATGCTAGCCATGCGCAACTTAACCTTCAACTGAAATCCAAAGCCTCCTTCTTCGACTTGATCTGCCGGCCAAAGCAGCGGCGGCGAAAAAGTCTTGGTTTTATGTGACCGGCGACCCGGAGGACGAGGCGGCGATCCCGGTATTTCGGCCGACCGTTCCGAGCCGCAATCTCCAGGTCGTCAAGCTCCCGGCGACCAGCGGATGGTCGTCGACGAGATGCTCCAGACCATTCGATGCGAAGAAGAAGGGCTCAGACGGTGAACACAGCCTGGCTTGGGCGGCGACTCGTTGCCCGCCGCCGCGAGCATTACATGTACCGAGTACGGGCGAAGATTCGACGAAGGCCTCGCCGAGTGGAAGCGGAGGACTATCTCTGGCGAAGAGGATCACCCAGCGGTATACGGATGCAGGCGGGTCCCTCCATACACATGAGCGTCCGGCTCAACGGTAATCATTTTATCTTGTTCGCGATCGCAGCATGTGATCGCGGTAATTCTTTAACTTCGTGTTTAGCAGCTATTCCAAGTGGTGGAAGGTGGCTACCACCGCCCGATGTGAGCTCCGGGCCATCCGCCCAGGACACAGCGAGTCGCCTCCACCAAGGGTAACGAGGGCGATGAGGACGAATCCGAAGGAGATCGCCCACTGGTCGAAAGACCCGAAGCGTCGGCCTTGAACTTGGCGGCGCAGGAGCCTCGGCGTCATGGCGATGACGAGGAACTCCGGAGACCACCTCGCTCCGTCAGGCCACTCCCTTGAAGAAGAAGAAGGAGAAAGGCGAGGGCCCCGAGGAGGAGGGCCGCCCGAAGATGGCCTCACCGCCCGGCGCTCAGCGAGCAGCTCCGATGCCACAGCTCGGCCGGTGACGGGCGGCCCTGCAACAACCGCTTAGATGCGCGTCCATGGAGGCACCGCTGCCTCGATGCCCCGCCGCCAGCCCGGTCTCCGGCTAGGGAAGGCTCACCGAGGCGACTTCGCAAAGGGGTCCCAGCGTGGGCGGTCTCGCCGCAAGGAGGCTCCGTTGCAGCTCTCGCAAGGAAACCTCCCGAAGGCGCCCGAGGCGCCAACCGCTACCTCAACATCAAAGAAACCGTCAGTATCCCGGCCTCGCCTGAACTGGGCCTGGGCTTGGCTGAGCTGGAGAAACCGCCGCCTTCGCATTGGCTGCGTTTCATTCTCCGCCAAGTGAGTGTACTGCCGCTTTCTCTTAGTATTTTGAATGTTTTTCCTGAATTGTCTCGATGCGTAGGACCGGAGTGAAGAAGATGGGCCACCCGACGGTGGTCAAGGTGCCCTCCTCCACTAGCGGGAGGACCCTTCCCGTAAGAGGAAGGTGGACGAGGTCGCCGCCCACGGAAGGCAGCAAGAAGGCCAAGGGCGATGACATCGCCGTCTCTCGACACGCAGTCGCCGTTGGGCCCTGTGGAAGCGACCGCCCACGAAGGAGGCATTTCGTTGTTTAGACCGGAGGAAGCTCCTTTGGGGCGTGTGCGTCAATCGCTACCTTCCCCGCTTCATGACAAAGGCGCCACGGCGAGTGAGGTCGCGACTCAACCCCGCTCCGAGACCGCCGACGCCGAGATTGACTAACGTCGCGGGCACACACCGGCGCCGCTATGCGTCCGTGACGCGCGAATCGCACGGCATGCTTGGCGCCATCCGTACCTCCACCCCGAGGATCATGTCGGTGATTTGCGGCTGATTCTTTATAGTTACTTGTTTTGTGCGTCGAGTCCGGTCCCCGAGCGCTTTCGCTAAATTGTAGCGGTGGGCATCGAGTAATTTCGAGCCGCCAGCCCCGAGTGCGCACCGCTAAATTGTAGCGGTGGGCAATTTTCGAGCCGCCCTCGAGTGCGCACCCGCTAAATTGTAGCGGTGGGCGCTAGTAATTTTCAGAACCCCGATGCACTTTTCGCTAATTTGTAGCGGTGGGCACTGAATTGTTTTCGTGTGTACCGACTTTGAAAATTTGCGGTGGTTACAACCGAGTCGGCAGAGCGATTGTAATGACAGCGTCTTTGAGAAGGAGTTGGGCGCTCTCAAGAAGTAAACAAGGAGCTTGAGCAGTGCAAGGCAGGTGGCTCGCCAGAGCTTGTCCTCGCCGGGCGATGATGGCGAATCTGCGTTGAGCATCGGCTGAGCAAAGGATCGCCGACCGAGCGAATCGGGAGGAGGCGAAGAAGAAGCGAGCTCGGCGAGCAGCTAAGGCCGCCGTTGCCGCGGAAGAAGACCGGAAGGTGTCGGAAGCCCTCATCGTTGGGCTTCGGGACGATAAAACGCCGCTCAAAGCTTCATCACGGCTCGCTCGCCCGCTGCTCGGTGAGTCGTCTTCCCGCCTTGTAGTTATATTGTTTGTGGTTTCGTGGTGCTCACAACTGTTTCGTCTAGCAGGCCATGTGATTGGTAGCCATGAAGAAGCGAGTTCTCTTGATGCGAGGGCGTGAGCATGCTCGTCGACTTCGGCGACGCTGTCGGCGACTTGCATCCGCGCCTACCTTCAAGAGATGTCGCCACGGAGGTTATTCCTGACCTCGTTGAGGTGTGGAGTATTGGAGAAGGCGCCCATGATCGTGGAGTTCATGACGCTGGCGTTTGACGTGGAGCGTCGACGGCTCTTAGCCTGGGACTCGCCCACTTCCTCAAGACTTCGACCTCGGCGATGTGACGAGTGGTACCCTTCATCGTCTGCGCGTGGATCTGTCGAAGTTCTTAAGCTGCAGAACGCGTCGTACTCGGAGCGTGTTTGGGCGGGCGACCTCCTTCCGTACCAGAAGCGGTCGTGGCGCCAACGACCCGAGCCGCATCGCGACTTCAAGGTCGAGCAGCCCTTCCGCCGGCGATGGCGGGCGGTGACGACTTATCCATCGAACCCGCATGCTGCGTTCATCCGAAGCGCGGGATCTTTGGTGCATCATCGCCGCTCCGGAATAGTGTTAATGCGATTACAGCGAGCATAGTTTGTAATATAAGACAATGCGATATGCGATTGAATGGAACGTTGTGTTCATTTTGCTATTTGTTTGCGTGTTTTGATTGATTTTGGGTGAGTCCCCGCGTCCCGCCTTTTGTGGGGTTCACCTTAGATATGATGTTTTGTTGTTTATCATGTGTGTTGTTGGTTGAGTCGACTACCGAGCTCGAGAGCCAGCCGCAAGGCGACTCCTTGAGTGCTCATGCTTTACCGCTTTCCCGTCTGTGAACGGGCCGGGTGGCCGAGTCCCCGAGCGTGGTACTTGGTAGTTCAAGGCGCGACTCGAGGGTGGTTGAGGACTGAGCGTTGGTGTGAGCGCCACCCCGCCCGCCCGTGGGTCGGTGGCGCAGTCCTAGGCCGCTCTTACTTGGCGTTTTCCCTGTCGATCGAGACGAATCGGTATCCAGTCCCCGAGCGTGGTACTTAGCCGCTCGAGTCGCTATGCCGAGGATGCGGAGGACCAGGGTCGTGGGAAGCGAGGATGATGTCTTGGTTCGTAAAACCAGTCGAGCTAATTCGATGGGGCTCCGATTGGCGTTGTGGGCGATGCAAGACCTGAATGACACGGTGCTCTTACATCGCACTACTTAGCCGTGCTGTCATTGTACCAAGGGTTGACTTCTGTATTTTAGCATGACGCTTAATTACGAAAAGTCTTGAGTGGCACAAGGCATGGAGAGTAGCGAATCTTGAAGAACTGCTTTTATTCATAGAGACTGGAGAGTACATATGTGGGTTCTAGGTATAGAACTTCCGAGGAGATTTACATTCCACGGCCGCTGACGTCGAGTTCGCCGTCCCGCAGACGTCGACGAGGTAGTAGGCGCTGCTGTACGCGCCGAGCGAACGGGCCTTCCACGGGGAGAGCTTGTGCATGCCCTTCTTGTCTGGATGAGGCGTAACACCAAGTCGCCTTCACGGAAGGTGCGGTTTTCACCCGTCGGGTGTGGTAGCGACGAGCCCTTGCCGATAGATAGCGGTGCGCGATCGGGCGAGGTCGCGTGCTTCGCCGAGTTGGTCGAGCCCATCTTGGCGGGCGATTCGTTCTGACCTCCGATAGTGGACGACCAGCGTAGTCGTGTTCGAGGTCGGTGGGCATGACCGCCGCCAGTAGACCATGAAGAAGGGAGTGAATCCCGACTGACCGAGGTGCGGATTCCCGATGACGGAGGGGCTCAACCCAGCATCCAGGCGCTCGAGTGGTATTTGGAGTCGCGGCTTCAGCCGTGGAGGATGCTTTGTTGGCCCGTTCGCCTGGCCATTGGATTCGGATGTCGCGATGCGAGGTCGAGCGGATGTGGTGCTCTTCGCAAAATTCGCCATTGCTCCCTTGGCGAAGTTTGTGCCGTCCGTGATGATGCTGTTGGGGAAACCGTAGCGGTATATGAGCTCGCGTAGGAACATGGTGGCGGTCTTCCGTCGCATTTCGGACTGGCTTGTCCTCTATCCACTTTGTGAACTTGTCGACGCGACCAGCGGTGGGTGTAACCAGAGGGGCCTTCTTGAAGGGGCCGACCATGTCCATGCCCCACACGGCGAATGGCGGTGATGGGGATTGTTTTGAGCGCCGCCCGACATGCGTCGATTGCGTGCTTCTAGCATCGGCGCATCGCTGGGCGATGTTGACCGCATCGGCGTGCGGTGGGCGAGAGAAGCCGTGTCGCATGGCCTTGGCGACCAGGAAGCGGCGGCGTGATGGCCACAGTCGCCTGAGTGGATGTCGTGGAGGATTTTGCGTCCTTCAGCTGGTTGGACGCAATGTTGGAACACTCCAGTGACGCTGCGCTTGTGTAGCTCGCCGTCAATGATGGTATAAGACTTGCATCGGCGAGCGATCATTCGAGCATTTGTTTGTTTGGCGGTGCCGCTTCTAGGTAGGCGATGTAGGGCTTGGTCCAATCGTCTGGCTCGGTGACGAGTGCGACCAAGGCTGCCTCTGGTTGGAGCGGTACTCCGATGTCGATCTCCCTCGGGGGAGAGACTGATGGCGTGAAGATGGTGTCGAGGAACACGCCGGCAGGTGGTGCGAGTCGAGCCGACCCGATGCGAGAGAGGGCGTCGGCCTCCTCGTTTTTCCTCCTGTCGATCCACTCGACAGAGTAGCCGTGAAGTGGCCGCCACCTTGTCCACCTCTTGGCGCCGCCATGGTAGGGGAGACGTCGCAGGTGCCGCGACTTGACCCGCAACGAGGTCGGAGTCTCCGTAGCATCGGCGATTGACGCTCATCTCCTTTGGCTCGCATGTCAGGAGTAGGGCCTCGTATTCGCCATGTTGTTGGTGCAGGCGTGAATTGAGGCGGAGGATGTAGCGGAGCTTGTCGCCTTTGGTGAGGTCAGCACTATCCCGCCTCCCGCCTGGCCCGTTCTTGGGCCCACAAGTGCAAAGAATGTAGGTACGGCGGCTTCTCTGTCATTGGGCCTCCTCCCGGCGAGGAAGTCGGCTGGTTCTGCGACCTAATCGCCCTGTGGCTCAGATTTAATGTTGTGGACGCCGATCTCGACGGCCCACTTGGCGACCCGCCCGTCGCCTCGCAATTGCGGATGATATCTTGTAGTGGTGCCGAGGAGACGACCGTGATCGGGTGCTCTGGAAGTAGTCTGGCAGCGCCATTGAGCCTCAAGACCGCAGATACCAGTTTTTGGTATCAGGTATCGGCGCGACTCGGTGAGGACCTCGCTGATGTAGTACACCGCTGGACCGGGCGCCTTTCTTCCTCTGTCGCTCGACGACCATTACCAATGACGACGACGGACGCCGCGACGTAAACCAGCATGGGCTCTTTGTCGGCGAGTAGTGCGGCGAGTAGCACCTTTTGAGGTCGCGAGCGCCGTCGCCTCCTTGTCCCAATCGAAGGTGGGGTTCTGCGCATCGCGTATAGGGCATCGCCGCCAGCGGGGATGAAACGACTGAGAGCCGCTACTCGCCCGGCCAGCTTCTGGACGTCGCGCAGGCACTCGGGTTTGCCGAGCCGGGCGATCGTGTCGATCTTCGTTGGGTTCGCCTCGATCCCTCGTTTGGAGACGACGTATCCCAGTAGTTGCCCGGCGGGTACACCGAAGGTGCACTTGTTTGGATTGAGCTTTATTTTGTACCTTCGCAGATTGGCGAAGGTCTCTGCGAGGTCGGCGAGTAGGTCTCCTTGGCGAGCGGATTTGACGACCACGTCGTCGATGTAGACGTGGATGTTGCGGCCAATTTGGCTCGCGAGGCATTCTTGCATGCACCGCTGGTAGGTTGCTCCGGCGTTCTTGAGGCCGAAGGTCATGGAGGTGTAGCGTAAGCTCCGAATGGCGTGATGAACGCCGTCTTCTCCTCGCCCTCGACAGCCATTTTGATCTGGTTATACCCAGTAGGCGTCGAGGAAACACAGCGACTCGAGCCCGCGGTGGAGTCGATTATCCGATCGATCCGCTGGAGGACAAACCGCTCCTTTGGGCGAGCCTTCAGTTTGTGTAGTCGATACACATTCTCCAGTCCCGTTCTTCTTCTCGACCAGACTGGGTTTGCCAGCCACTTGAGTATTTAATTGGCCGGAAGCCGGCAGCAGTAGACGCTGCACTTCCTCGGCGATTGCCCGACGGTCTTCGTTGAAGGGCCGATCGCTGACCGGTCGTGACCGGGGTCGGCGTTTAATTTGTGCTCAGCGAGCTCCCTAGGGACACCAGCATGTCGGAGGGTTTCCATGCGAAGATGTCCCTATTCTCACGGAGGAACTCGGCGAGCGCCCTTCCTATGCTGGGCTCATGCTGTCCCGATCGCCACCGCTGGCTGGAGTCGCCGGGACCAGCTCAACGGTGCGAGTGTGTCGAGCTCGAGCGTTGAGGTGTTTGCGCCCTCGAGTTTGGCTTCTTGAGTATCGTGGGGTCGTTGTTAACCCGCCGCGTATTTGGCGAGTCTTCTGGCGTTATTGGTTTCCGCCGCGATGACGGGCGTCGAAGTTCGCTCCTTTGGCCTCGGGCGCCATGTCGGGTCGCCGTTGATGGTGATGACTCCGCATGGCCCGGAGCTTCATCGTGTTAGACGCAGAGGTGGCCGCCATGAATTTGGCGAACGCCGCGCCAGAACGCAGTGGTAAGGGCTGTCGAATGGCACCAGCAAGACGATCCGCCGGCGGAAGTTCGCTGGAGCAAGGTGACAGTAGCGTGACCTTGCCGATCGGGTACGCCTTCCGACCGGGACGATGCCGTGAACGTGGTGTGGTGGTCTCGATCATCGATCGCGGGAGCCGCAGCCATGAAGGTGTCGAGGTAGAGGATGTTGATGGAGCCGCCGCCGTCCATCGGTGTCTTGGGAGCCGAGTCGCCGACCTTGGGCTTGACCACCAAGGCGACGCCCCGGATACTGGCGCGTGGCGAGTGGTCTTGCCGGCCTGTGATGGGCTGCTCCGACCAGTTCAGAAATGGGGACGTCTGCGGGCCACCGCGTTGACGGCAAATAGTGGCGATGACCTTCTTCTCGCTTCGTGTTGAAGCCGGTGAAGGTGTGGAGCGAGCCGCCTACTTTTCCGAATTTTCCGCCATTTTGCGGGTCGTTGTCGGTGTCCTCCGCTGCGTCGTGCCTTCTCGATCTCCCCGAGGGTGTGGCGGTCGGCGGTGTGCGTGGCGGGCTTTCCTTCCTCGCTGAAACGCACATGGTTGGTTAAGTAGGGCCGGATCGAACCTTGGCTTGTTCTTGTAGTTCCCGCCGCCGTCGTTGCTCCGCCGCGGTAGCTCTTGGGGTCGCCATGCGTGCTCGGCATTGGCGACGAAGTCGACTACCATCGTTGCGCGCTTGCCTGAGGCGAGTGCTGAAGCGTAGGTCGGTTCGGGCGTCCGTTTACCGCCTGCTTGGCGTTGCCCCGGACTCGTCGTCAACGTCTTGGTTAGGATCCTCCTCGGCATCGTTTGGCGATCTCGAGGAGGTCGGGATGTTGTCGAGTGTGCGGGCGTCGCTTGAGCTTGGCGACTAGAGGCTCGTGAGCGCACGAGGTCTTGAAGCAATGGATCGCGGTGTCCGGTGGATGCCGACCGCTGTACCGAGCTCTTGCCACCGTTGGACCCTATGGTCGACTCGCGGGGTCCCCGGACGACTGCCTGTGTCCTCGATGGTGGTGGCGCGGTGTAGGAGCACCAAGTGCTCGACGGCGCCTCGCATTTCCTCCCATGGGCGCCACCGCCGTGGAATGACCACGGCAGATGCTGCAATCGGCAGGTAGTAGAACGGCGGGCAAGGGCGGCCAGCCATTCGGCGAGATGAGGGCAAAGACATGGTTTTACCCAGTTCGTCCCGAGGGTAAAGACCTACTCCTGCTAGATTGTATTATGGAGGTGTTTACAGGCGAACTTCGGCGACTAGGCGGAAAGTTGCTTGGGTGTATGAGGGAACGTGTCTCTACTCACCCCTTAGGAGGTTTATATAGGCTTACCTCCCTAGGGTTTACATATCTCAACCGATTCGCTTACAACTTTGCCAATCGCTTAACCTGCCGATGGCCTATCATCACTGGGCCTCGACCTCCGCCCGGGTACCTTGATGGGCTTTGATCCACTCGCTGCTCAGCCCACTGCCACCAGGCCTCGGCCCACGAGGATACCCCAGTAGGCATATCCCCATCACCTGGCCCGCACTCGCCTCTCTCCTCCCTCACGCACGCGAACCGCCTTCCACCTCCGGGCCGCCACCTGCACTCAGCGTGCCCGTGCTCCCTCGCCCTCTCTCAGCACTGCAGGCCCCCGCCCCACGCCCCGGGGCCCTCCTCAGTCGCCTCTCGCCTCCTTGGCTCCATGGCGCTGCGCCCGCCGAGCCCCAGCGACGCCCGCATCCGCCTCCCTCCTCCTCCAAGAAGGCCGCCGCCCACGCCCACGCGACCGCCCGCCCGTAGCTCCCGCGCCCGACCAAGCCTCCGCCCCAGGCCCCTAGCCAAGGCTTGCCCGTGCTCGCCAGCGCTGCCTCCGCTCTCCTGCGCCCGCCGAGCCCCGCCTCCTCTCATGAAAGCGCCACGACCAGCGTCCTCGCCGCTGCGTCTCAATCTCGCTGACCCGCCAGTCTCAAGGCGTCTCAGCCCAGGCTCCGCCCGAGCCACGCCTCGCTGCCTCGCCCGGCAGCTGGTCCGCCCGTTCTTCCGCGACCCGGCCGCCCGAGCCTCCCTCGCCTGGCCAAGACGCCTCTGCCAAGATGGTCCTCGTCGGCCTCCTCCTGTCCAGACGGTGTCGCCAAGGCCTTTGGTTGCGTGTGTGCAGATGGTGTCCGGATGGTGGTTTTCCAAGCTTTTCCTTGGCATGGATGAGAGGACCCAATGAAGATGGTATGAACCCGATCTGTTGGAGATGCATCAAGGTGACCCGCAACCCCTCCAAGATCGACATCGGCCGAGCAGATTCGATGAACCCCGGGTGACCATCCAGTGCGCCGTCGACCACAAGTCGCGGTCAAGCTCCCTTCACGAAAACCAAGCTCTCCTCACGGACTCGAGTACCCGATGCCCGGATCCGTATAACCACCAAGGACGTCATCGGAACAACGAGGCTGTTGCAGTGAACTCGACAAGATCTACCGCCGGAACCCCGAGAACTCCACCCCGGAAACGCCAAGTGCTCCTTCCGAACCCGACGCCAAGATCACCGCCACGGACGACATGATCTTCACCAACGCCAAGACCGACCGACTCGTGGAACCCGACAAGAGCTTCACAACGACAAGAACAACAGCGACCAGGAGAACTCACTGCGCCCCCGACGCCAACCAAGCCCTGCTTTCCGGTTGCGCCAAGACCTACCCACCGTCCGAGAACGTTCCGAGATCGATCCCGAACCACGGACCTCGAGACCGACCCAACCCGGAACCCAAGATCGCCGAGAACCCTAATGTGAACCCCTTCCAAACCCTATTTTAGAACATAGTAACAACTTGTCATAATAATTGTTCATGCATGCATTTCATCATGTGGTTTGGGGCCTTATGCGATTCACCTAATAATTAAATATGGGGCCCATATGCGGGCAAATCGAGCCTTATATTGGCCTCATTTAAACTTGTGTAACGAACCAGAACTATCGGTTGCCATGCTAAACAACATTTAATATGCGGGGGTTTAAACAACTTGAACCATATATTAATTGTCGGACCCGTTCCGCTTAATTTGACCTAGTTGAATCGCATATTTGCCATGTCATTCATCATACATGCATCATGCCGATCTTCTGCCGTTGTATTAAATCGTGCATCCGGTGTTTCTTCTAGTGTTTTGCTTCTTCGCGGATAAGGCCGTTGAGTTGATGTGAGCTTCCGATCTTCGGATGAACCTTTCGACAATGTTTTCGAGCATCTCCCCTTTCTACCTATCTTACTATTATAGTATTTACTTCTCCTGTTGATCTATTGCTATCTCGTATTGCGATGCTTTAGTTTCGCACTGTGATATACCTTGCAGCCCTATATTGCCTTGGACACACCCTATTAACTGTTGTTTGGTAGATAGTTGGACTTATGCGTCAGAGTTGCTTGCTCAAGTCTGATGTGTGTCGTCATATGCCACAGCTTGATGTATTGCCGCATGTTGATGTTGGAGATGATTCTAGTTTTACTTATCGTCACTTTAATTTCTGTTTAACAACTAAAATTGAAATAAGCAGAGGCATCGGTGGGTGATAGATAATATTTGGTTCGAACCACTTGTGTCCCGTGAAGACCCCGAGTACTTGATACTGTTCCTTGTTTTATCGCGCTATCCACATCCGGGAGGTATATGGGACCCCCGAGCGAGCTTGATTCAGTCTTATTTCTTGGGGCCACAACTAGTTTGAGGTTTTATTTACGATCTATGCTTATGCCATGCTACTTTCTGTATTTAAATTGTGCGATGATAGCACACTCAGTTTAGGAAGCGGAGTGATTACGGTATCGACTGCCCCCGATTGGGGACCTGCGTCCATGTACCATTGTCGCAAACCTTGAGTCCGTCTCGGCTTGCTTACTGCTATGGTACTCAATGGGTGGCCCCTGAAATATTTCTCAAATCGTGATTGTTCAGTCGTGAAAGCCTCGTTGGGTTTTGATTTGGTTTTTCCGAGGTTGATCGAGTGTGTGTTGCTATTGGTGCACCCCGCCGGTAAAACTTTTCAAAGCCGTGTCCGGATATGGACGACTTGGAGCACAAGATCTCGATCATAGACAAGCATCACTAAAGTTTATCGCTATAAATTTGACTTATAATGACTAGTAATCAGCTCCACTACAACGGAATGGCTAATTAATACTGCCCACAATTGCTTGTTTGGTTGTCGCCATGACAATTGTATCGACTAGTAAGTATTGCAACTACAACGAAATGGCTGAATAAAAGTACCAACAACTGCTGGGTTTTGGGTTTATCTCATGCTATCTGTACCTGATTAGTAATTGTTGCAACTATCACGGAATGGTTAACCAAAAGTTCCCACTGCTTATTTTATCAGGATGATTATCTATACCTGACTAGTAATTACCGCAATAACGATAAGTGAATAAATCGCCAACGTGTGAGTTCCTTGACTTCCTCGATAGGTGTCGAGGGGAAACGCCAGATGGGTTTGTTTGATGGTAGAATCAGGTTGGATCCGGATAGGTCATTCTCACCCTCTCGATATCCGCGGTTGTATCGAGTCTCTATAGGTTGTTTAGTGCATCTCACGCCGCTTGATCCACCATACCTATGTAGGCGAGGACCTTGAATTCTAGACTCGCTGTCTTGGCCTCGATCGACGCCTTCTTTTCCTTTGCCCTTTGTCGGCACCCCTTTGTTTAAGCAGGTTTTGAGATCGACGTTAGGTGGTTACCCTTCCGCTTGGCCTGGGCAGGGTTATGGACGCCATTGGTTATTCTTCGGGGCTCTTAGCCCCATTTGCATCTTGTCCGTAGCTAGACGCCTATCGCTTTTCAAGGTGATTTGGATCTTTGTATATTATATACGTATTCTTGACTCTACGAATTATATATATATATCTGTTCTGTGGGTCCCATCGAGGACTGTTGTGTAATGTTATTACTTCGTTTTCCACCCGCACGAAAGTGCCTGGTGGGCACCTTTGAATCGTTTCTATGCGGGTTTGGCGAATTTTGCTCAAACTTGCATAGGTCCGATTCTGAGGGTGTTACAGAGTGGTATCAGAGCACAGCAGTTACGATACCCCACAAGTCCAGCCTGTAGGATAACCTAGCTAACGGCCGAAGTAGAGTGTCAAAACTATTTTTGAAGAATCGGTTGGATAGTTCTGGTTAGGTCTGATTTTACTCCTTACCCCTCTGCTGTTCCCCTCTTACCCCTACGTGTTTTGAATCCGCTCTCTTCCCTTTCTTCGAGTCCAGGATTTCTCGTGGTTGGGTTTCCGTCGTACCTTCAGGGTTTCGTTTCCTCCTTTGGTAACGGTGTGGCTACATCCGGTGTTCTAGCTGCCTGAGGAATCCGTCTATGGTGGTACCATTCTTTGTTCCTTGTTTGTGTTTTCCGGTGTTTTCCGACGCGACGACATCATCTACGCCAGGTCCGATGCAGAGTCTGCATCACTCCGTTGTTCCGAACCTCGTTTGTCGAGATCTTCAGTCTGTTTCCGAGAATGGCTGCACGCTTTTCCACTGATTGTGCGGAGTAATAGTTTGGGTGCGTGATGGATTGGCCCCCATGCCGACTACCCCTTCTATTCGCTTTTGTACATTGAAGTGGACGAGAATGCATCGGTTCCCCTTTTTCCACCGGAAGTTAGGGGTGGCTCTATTTGTTGATACCTCTACCTTCGACCTTTTGTTTCCGGAGTGTTCTCCCGACGATCACGGACAACGACCTCTCGTTAGTGGTGTCGCGAGGATCTACACGAAACGAGAAGACGCAGATCGCCGACCTTCCTTCCGGTACCATGAGGCGGATCTCGAGGGCGAGATCCATTGTTAGTGGTGTCGAATTGTGGGATCCCGCAAAACCACTACTAGAAAATCGTGTTGAATTTGTGCATTGCATCGTCATCTTCATGCATTGTTTGACTGCATTATTTGAAAAGCCTAGTTTTGAATTGTACAAAACCCCTATTATTTTCAAATACAAAACCCCGATCGCATCGGAGATTTTATTTGTCTAAAAACTGGTTGCAAAATGGCCTAGTTTTAAATTATACCGGGCCAAACAAACACAAAAACTAGCACAGCTCCCTCTAAATCCTAGTCCCACCCAACCTATTCCTACCCACCAATCCCAGGCTGCCACCTCCCCCTCTCACCCCAAACATACCCACCTGCCACCTCATCCATCCACCATCCCACCTCTCCCCTTTTCTCACCCAGTCCACCCTCACCCACCCTCTCTCTCCTCTCGGCCAGGCCCACTCCCAGACACCCGCCCTGTCCAGCCACTGGCCCTCCACGCCCTCCACACGCCACGCCCACGCTGGCCACGCCTGCCCGTCCCCTCCGCTGACGCCCGGTCCCACCTCCCCCACAGACCACCCCCAGCCTCCCTCCACTCTCACCCGCTGGTCCCGCCCAGCCCCTCCACTCCCACCAAGGCCACCCCAAAGACGCAGACGCTGCCAGCAGCACCTAGGCCCCACCAGTTCCTCGGATCCCGCACACCCCCACCTGGTCCCGCGCCGACCGCCCTGGGCCCCACGCCTGGCCCGCACTCGCCTCTCTCCTCCCTCACGCACGCGAACCGCCTTCCACCTCTCGCCGTCGCTCACCCAGACCCCCCCAGCTCGCGCGTGCCCCGTGCTCCCTCGCCCTCCCTCTCTCAGGCCACTGCAGGCCCCGCCCCACGCCCCACCGCTGCCCTCCCTCCTGTCGCCTCACCTCCAGCTCCTGGCCTCCACCGAGCCTCAGCAGCCGCCACCGCCCGCCTCCTCCTCCAGAAGGCCGCCGCCCACGCCCACGCCACGCCGCCAGTAGCTCCGCCGCCCGACCAAGCCTCCGCCCCTGCGCCGCCCGCCTTTCGCTGGAGCTGGCCTTGCCTCTCTCCGCTCCCTGCCCGCCTGAGCCTCCCCTTCAAGGAAAGCGCCACACCAGCATCCTCGCGCCCTGCGTCTCCAATCTCGCTGACCCGCCAGGTCCTCTGGCGCTCACCAAGGGCTCGCCCGAGCCCCGCCTGCCTCGCCACGCAGCTGGTCCTGCCGCTGCTTCCGCGACCCCGCCGGAAGCCTCCTGCCCGCCATGCGACGCCTCCCGCCAGATGGTCCTCGTCGGCCTCCTCCCTGTCCCAGACGGTGTCGCCTTTTGGTTGCGTGTGTACAGAGATGGTTTCCGATGGTGGTTTTCCAAGCTTTTCCTTGGCATGGATGAGAGGACCCCATGAAGATGGTATGAACCCGATCTGTTGGAGATGCATCAAGGTGACCCGCAACCCGCCAAGATCGACATCGGCGAGCAGATTCGATGAACCCGGTGACCATCCGAAAGCGCCGTCGACCACAAGTCGCAGTCAAGCTCCCTTCACGAAAACCAAGCTCTCCTCACGGACTCGAGTACCGATGCGGATCCGTATAACCACCAAGGACGCCATCGAACAACGAGGTTGCGATGAACTCGACAAGATCTACCGCGGAACCCCGAGAACTCCACCCGGAAACGCCAAGTGCTCCTTCCCGAACCCGGACGCTAAGATCACCACACGGACATGATCTTCACCCCGAACGCCAAGACCGACCCGACTCGTGGAACCCGACAAGAGCTTCACAACGACAAGAACAACAGCGACCAGGAGAACTCACTGCGCCCCCGACGCCAACCAAGCCCTGCTTCCCGGTTGTGCCAAGACCTACCTCATTCCGAGAACGTTCCGCCGAGATCGATCCGTCGAACCCTGGACCCTGAGACCGACCCCGAACCCCGGAACCCAAGATCGCCGAGAACCCTAATGTGTGAACCCCTTCCCGAAACCCTATTTTAGAACATAGTAACAACTTGTCGCATAATAATTGTTCATGCATGCATTTCATCATGTGGTTTGGGGGCCTTATGCCGATTCACCTAATAATTAAATATGGGGCCCATATGCGGGCAAATCGAGCCTTATATTGGCCTCATTTAAACTTGTGTAACGAACCAGAACTATCGGTTGCCATGCTAAACAACATTTAATATGCGGGGGTTTAAACAACTTGAACCATATATTAATTGTCGGGACCCCGGTTCCGCTTAATTTGACCTAGTTGAATCGCATATTTGCCATGTCATTCATCATACATGCATCATGCCGATCTTCTGCCGTTGTATTAAATCGTGCATCCGGTGTTTCTTCTAGTGTTTTGCTTCTTCGCGGATAAGGCCGTTGAGTTGATGTGAGCTTCGCCCCGATCTTCGGATGAACCTTTCGACAATGTTTTCAGGCGAGCATCTCCCCCTTTCTACCTATCTTACTATTATAGTATTTACTTCCCTCCTGTTGATCTATTGCTATCTGTGTTGCGATGCTTTAGTTTCCGTACCTGTGATATACCTTGCAGCCCTATATTGCCTTGGACACACCCTATTAACTGTTGTTTGGTAGATAGTTGGACTTGCGCGTCGTAGTTGCTTGCTCAAGTGCTGATGTGTGTCGTCATATGCCACAGTTGCTGATGTATTGCCGCATGTTGATGTTGGAGATGATTCTAGTTTTACTTATCGTCACTTTAATTTCTGTTTAACAACTAAAATTGAAATAAGCAGAGGCATCGGTGGGTGATAGATAATATTTGGTTTCCGAACGCCCACTTGTGTCCCGTAAGACCCCGAGTACTTGATACCTGTTCCTTGTTTTATCGCGCTATCCACATCCGGGAGGTATATGGGACCCCCCTGAGCCAGAGCTTGATTCAGTCTTATTTCTTGGGGCCACAACTAGTTTGAGGTTTTATTTACGATCCTGTACTTATGCCATGCTACTTTCTGTATTTAAATTGTGCGACAGATAGCACACTGTACTGTTTAGGAAGCGGAGTGATTACGCGGTATCGACAGTCCCCGATTGGGGATCTGCTGTCGCTTACAGCCATTGTCGCAAACCTTGAGTCCGTCTCGAAGCTTGCTTACTTCGTTGCGGGTGTACTCAATGGGGTGGCCCCCTGAAATATTTCTGAATCCTGTGATTGTTCAGTCGTGAAAGCCTCGTTGGGTTTTGATTTGGTTTTTCCGAGGTTGATCGAGCGTGTGTTGCTATTGGTGCACCCCGGCCGGGTAAAACTTTCTGAAAGCCGTGTCCGCGGATATGGACGACTTGGAGCACAGTATCTCGATCATAGACAAGCATCACTAAAGTTTACTGCTATAAATTTGACTTATAATGACTAGTAATCAGCTCCACTACAACGGAATGGCTAATTAATACTGCCCACAATTGCTTGTTTGGTTGTCGCTTGCGACAATTGTATCTGACTAGTAAGTATTGCAACTACAACGAAATGGCTGAATAAAAGTACCAACAACTGCTGGGTTTTGGGTTTATCTCATGCTATCTGTACCTGATTAGTAATTGTTGCAACTATCACGGAATGGTTAACCAAAAGTTCCCACTGCTTATTTTATCAGGATGATTATCTATACCTGACTAGTAATTACTGCAACGATAACTGAATAAGTAAAACTGCCAACTGTGTGAGTTCCTCGGTTGACTTCCTCGATAGGTGTCGAGGGGGAAACGCCAGGATGGGTTTGTTTGATGGTAGAATCAGGTTGGATCCGGATAGGTCATTCTCACCCCTCTCTGATATCCGCCGGTTGTATCGAGTCTCTATAGGTTGTTTAGTGCATGCTGCCGCTGCCGCTTCAGTCCACCATACCTATGTAGGCGAGGACCGCCGAATTCTAGACTCGCCGTGTACTGGCCTCAGTACTGACGCTCCTTCTTTTCCCTTTGCCCTTTGTCGGCACCCCTTTTGTTTAAGCAGGTTTTGAGATCGACGCCGTTAGCAGGGTTACCCTTCCGCTTGGCACAGGGTTATGGACGCCATTGGTTATTCTTCGGGCTCTTAGCCCCATTTGCATCTTGTCCGTAGGACGCCTATCGCTTTTCAAGGTGATTTGGATCTTTGTATATTATATCTGTATTCTTGACTCTCGAGTCTGTTATATATATATATGTTACGTGGGTCCCATCGAGGACTGTTGTGTAATGTTATTACTTCGTTTTCCACCCGCACGAAAGTGCCTGGTGGGCACCTTTGAATCGTTTCTATGCGGGTTTGGCGAATTTTGCTCAAACTTGCATAGGTCCGATTCTGAGGGTGTTACAGCCGTGCAGAAGCCGCAAGCCTCCAAGGCGCAGGTATCTCTCGCGAAACGATTCTTGCCATCGCATTGTCAAACATCGAGGCGCGCAAGTATGAGGAAGCAAACGTGTACGTGGGACCCAAATGCTTTGGCCCACGCATCCATCGAACCAAATTTCTGGTTGATTTTGGTATTGCCAAAAACATCCAACCCTACGATGGCGTAGCTCGGCCAGATACCTGGCTTCAAGATTTTTTCCAAGCTTGCTGCAAGCCAAAGGAGGAAACAACCTTGTTGCAGTTTGATATCTCCCACTTATGTTGCGGAAGACGGCTCGATCATGGCTCAATGAGCTACCAAAGAACTCAATTCATAACTGGTATGATATTCAAAGTGCATTCTTTTCAAACTTCGAGGGAACATACAGGAGGCCCTGCACAGTCGGAGACTTGCAGCGTTGCACTCAGAGACCCGGAGAAACCTGCCGGGAGTACCTCGGACGCTGGATCGACACAAAAAACTCCTGTGAGGGAGTAAACAAACAAACTGCGATTGAAGCTTTTATTGTAGGACTCCCAGTCGGACTTCTGCGTCACAGACTGAAGTGTGACCATGTCACAGATTTGGGAGAGATGACAGAAACGGCAAGCAAATATGCCGACGCCGATGAGGATATAGAAGGACTGCCAAATATTCTGGCCAATCCAAATGCATCCAAGCAGCAGAAGCAACAAAATCATAAGTACAAGAACACCTTGAAAGATAACCGGCTCCATACAACACAGCAGTTAACGCAACATTCGGATCCAAAGGACGAGGAGGGAACGGAGGCGGCCGGGGACGAGGTCGTGGAACTTCCTGAATCCACGGCAGAGGAGATCAGCTATCTGTAAGAACCTATAACTAGGCTGACATTGCCAATAACTCTTGTGTTCATCACCTGGATAGTAACGGAGGCTCTAACCACACAAACGCTAAGTGTCGTCTAAAGAAGACATCAAAAAATACGAATCCGCTGGCTACAGGGCCAAGCGACGAAAAGGAAAGAAAAATTTCGAGAAAGGCAAGGAGCCAAAGGAAGATTTCGACATGGAAGAAGCGGACGCCGCACAACCCAAGTCGGATTGAAAGAAGGATTATCCCACAAATAAAGAAACAGACGTTTGCTTCCTTGGAACTCAGTCGACTAAGGTCAAAAAGGCGGTTCTCCTTGAGCTATTGCCACGGTTCCGTCTATCCCCTAATTCCTGGATTGGTCGGATGTAACCATCACATTTGAACGCTCAGATGACCCGAGGAAAACACATCGTCGGGGAAAGTACCCTATGGTAATCAATCCTCTTATTGATGGCTACGAGTTTTCTAAAACCCTCATGGACGGTTCCAACAGCATCAACATCCTCTACATCAAGACGCTCCACCGCATGAAGATCCATGAGAGCCAG
This sequence comes from Avena longiglumis, assembly GCA_030063025.1. Taxonomy (NCBI): domain Eukaryota; kingdom Viridiplantae; phylum Streptophyta; class Magnoliopsida; order Poales; family Poaceae; genus Avena; species Avena longiglumis. The sequence goes on from CP125978.1 coordinate 303,234,359, forward strand.
TTGAGTTACAACACTTAAACTTTTCATGGCATTATACCAGGGAGACACGCGGATTCTCTGGGTGAGATCACACTGGAAGTGACATTCAGAACCTGAGATAACTATCAGACTAAGCCACTCTCTTTCGAGGTGGTATCGTTCAAAATTTCTTACTACGCCATCTTCGGGCATCCGACTTACTAGGCGTTCATGGCTCGTCCCTGTTACATTTACAACATGATAAAACTTCCAGGTCCAAAGGGAGTCATCACCATCCGGGGAAATCCAAAGAAAGTGCAAGAGTGCGACGAAGGATCTGTAGCCTTTGCCGAAGCCGTGCTACGCGCCTAGGAGTATTAGGAGATCAAAAAGACCATTGACCCATCCTAGATGCCTACTATGAAGAACGAGGTGCTGAAGCCAAGCATGCAGTTCAAGGTGTCGGAAGAGACGAAGAAGAGGTCGCTGAAGTAAGACGATCCCTCCAAGATGATGTACATATGAAAGTGCGCTCGTTGGGTTCCTCAAAGCTAATAGTGATATCTTTGCATGGTTGCCTTCTGACATGACTAGAGTACCGAGGGGACTTGCTTAGAACTCTCTTAATGTGTACACTGACGCTAAACCCATCAAATAGTCCTTATGACGGTTTGGTGATGAAAAGCGCAAAGCTATAGCTAAGGAATTAGCCTGACTAGAATTAGCCAGATTTATCGCAGAGGTCATCCACGATGAATTGCTGGCAAATCATGTACTCGTCGCTAAAAAGGCCACTATTGATTTAAGAATTTGCATTGACTACTCTGCCTTGAACAAGGATTTTCCCAAATATCCATTCCCGTTGCCCAGAGTTGATCAAGTTATCGACTCAACGACAGGGTTGGAATTACTCTATTTTCTAGATGCATATTCCGGATATCACCAAATACCGATAAAAGAATCAGATCAACTAAACACGTCTTTCATCACACCTTTTGGAACCTTTTCCTACAAAACTATGCCTTTTCGCTTAAAGAACGCCGGAGCTACATATCAACGCAAAATGGAGCGTTGCCTTAACGATCAAATAAGACGCAATGTTCATGTATATGTAGATGATAGAGCAATGATGTCCAAAAGGAAGGAAACACTCATTTCTGACTTAGAGGAAACATTTGCTAACCTACAAAAATTTAACATGATGCTAAATCCTAAGAAGTGCTTCTTTGGAATTCCAGCCGAAAATTGTTAGGTTTCATAGTGTCTGAAAGAGGCATAGAGGTGAACCGGGACAAAATTAAGGCTATAATCGACATTACCAGGCCGACTTGCCCGAAGTACGTGCAACGTCTCACTAGTTGCATCGCAGCAGTGAGCCGGTTCGTCAGCCGACTCGGAGAAAGAGCCACACCTTTGTATAAACTCTTTAAGAAAACTGACAAATTTGTCTGTTCCCAGGAAGCGACGCTGCTCTACATAGTTTGAAAGATTTACTTTCAAACCCACCAATTCTCGTGGCACCAGAGCCTCAGGAGCCTATGTTACTTTACATCGCAACGACTAACAATGTCATAAGCGTGGTAACATCAGTGGAGCACAAGGAAGAAGGCTATGAGCATAAGGTGCAGCGTCCAACATACTACTTGAGAGAGGTCCTGACAGAGTCAAAATAACGGTATTCACACCATCAAAAGCTAGCCTATGAAGTGTTCTTCGCCTTCAGAAAGGTAGGACACTACTTTCAAGAACACAAGATCACAATGGTGAGTACGGATCCCCTGCAAGATATAATCAACAATCGCGATGCCACATGACGTGTCGCAAAGTGGGGAATAGAGCTTGCAGCTTTTGACATCTAGTACAAACCATGAACATCGATAAAATATCAAATACTTGCCGATTTTATCGCTGATTGGACAGAGACGGCAGAAAATACAAGTCCTCCAGACTCAGAATTTGGGACCCTACATTTTGATGGGTTAAAAGCACGAGGAGGCTTGGGGTCTGGCGTGGTGCTCAACTTACCCCAAGGAGATAAGATGTTCTATGTGTTACAAATACATTTCACGGCAACCAATAATATTGCTGAATATGAAGCATTTTTACATGGAATACGCATGGCCAAAAATATTGGCGTAACAAGACTCATGTGTTACAGAAACTCGGATTTAGTTTCTCAACAAGTATCCGATATCTGTAATGCAAATAAGCACATGGCAGCTTATAAAGCTATTGTGGATGAATTATCTAAATCGTTCGAGGGTTTTGAGGTTCAACACATCCCTCAAGCAGAAAATGAGGAAGCAGATGCTTTATCAAGGATAGGTTCTGCGTGGAAAGAAGTTCCGGATGGTGCTTTTCTAGAGCACCTAAAATTTCCCTCTATCATTGGAGTTGGTGAGGACTATACAACAAAATCCGACTCACCTTTAATAGTAGTTCTGGCTATAATTCCTAGCTAGACAAAACCCTATCTAGATTTCCTGATAGATGGAAAATTACCAGAAGATGAAGTTCTGAGCCGGTAGATTATCCGACGAGCAAAAGCCTATACAATAATAAATGGTGAGCTCTATAAGCGGCGTGTTTCTGGGGGTTTTCAGCACTATATTTCTCCTGAAGAAGGAGTGGAAATCTTACGAGAAATCTACGAAGGCGAGCGTGGTAACCATGTTGTAGCCAAATCTTTAGTGGCAAAAGCTTTCAGACACGGATTCTTTTGGCTCATAGCTAAGGAAGATGCCGAGAAACTGGTGAAAACGTGCAAAGGCTGTCAAAGTATGCTCGTCAAGCACACGTTCTGGCTGATCATCTGCGAACAATCCCTATTACATGGCCATTTGCGGTCTGGTGGCTTAATATGGTAGGTCCGTTTCGCATGGCAAAATGTGGATTTACTCACCTACTAGTGATGGTGGATAAATTTACAAAATGGATTGAGTCTAAACCCGTAACAAGTTGCAATGGATCCACAACCACAAAGTTAGTCGAAGACGTGATCATCCAATTCGGATATCCGCACAGTATAATTACTGACAACGGGAGCAACTTTTTCATGGGGGAACTTGCCAAATTTTGCGAGGAGAAAGTGATTCTACTTGATATTTCATCAGTCGCGCATCCACAGGCTAATGGACAAGTTGAAAGAGCTAACAGTCTTATTTTACAAGGAGTCCGACCTCGTCTCGAGGCACCACTTCGTCGTGCCACGGGGGCTTGGGAGGAAGAATTACCGTCTGTGATATGGAGCTTGCATACAACTCCTAAAGGGTCAACCGGATACACTCCTTTCTTCTTGTTCTACGATGCAGAAGCAATTCTTCCAAGTGATCTAATTCACCAGTCTCCTCTAGTCAAAGCGTATATCGAAGAAGATGCAAAAGTTGCTTGACAATTTTGCGTCGAAGAAGTTCGCGTCGTTGCTGAGCAAAGATCTACAGCCTATCAGCAGATGTTACGCATGTATCATAGTCAGAGAGTATGAAACTGTTCTTTTAGGAAGGGCGATTTGGTTCTCCTACTTGTGCAAAAAAGAAAGCACAAACTTTCCCCGATTTGGGAAGGACCTTTTATGATCAGTAGAGTTATGCATAATGGGTCATATTATTTAACCAATATGAGACCAGTCAAAGAAAGACTAGATACTCGGAAGAGAAAGAGAGATGGTGGTAGTACACACCTGGATGAAATAGACCGTCCATGGAACATTGCACAGCTACGTCCCTTCTATTCTTAGTTATATTTAGTTATAATCATATATGTACATGTTCAAAGTGAAATAAAGTATAGGTTTCCTCATATGTTATTCTTGAGAAGTTTTTTGCCATCTTATTTCCAAAAGAGGATGTCGTTTTCAAAAATCCCAGAATGCTTAAAAGTACTTTATGCTCATGTTCGTTCTTGTTATGATTTTTGAATATTTAAAAAATATTACATTAGGGTATAAATCTAATTTGTTGTTTATACTTTGGTTTTTTATCTGATTGCTTAGACGCGGGCATTTTCTGAGTAATTAATTGTTGGTACTGGAAGCCGGCTTTGTTTTCGAGTTTAAAAAAGTTTAGAAATTGAGCTTCGTTGCTCGGCAAAGTTTCCGTACTAAAGGTTGGCCGGCTCATGAAAGGGACGAGGCAGGGAGCTAGATAAAACGATAAGTGTAAACACAAAATGTGCTTAAGAAATTTTTAGGCACACGCATAAAATATATACAATAAGTGCTAAGTAGTAAATCATTAGTTCTTACAGACCAACACAGATTTAGAAGAAAAATATTGTTCCTGTCATTACATGCCAAATGAAAAGTTCAGAGTAATGCATCAAGATATTTATGCTACATATTTAGGCGGTGGTGATGGAGACCTTGGAGTGCTAGAGTCGATATTATCGTCACCTTGATCCTGAGACTCGGAAGATCCTTCCGCGAGGTTATTTTCTGGCTCTTGGGGTGAAGGAGGCACATCGACGGATTGGAAGAATGGCGTCGTTTAGCTCGTCATCTCCACCACGCGACAAGCATAGCCCACACAAGATTCTTGGATGGCCTTGATGTCTTGCAGGATCGTCCTTGTCGGCGATGCCCTTGGTGACGTGCCAGATCTCCATGTCACTGTGGTGGCTCATCACCATGGTGAGGGCGGTCTATGCAGTAGTCCGAGCATAGGAAATGTTCTAGTATTCTATGAGCTTTGTAATCTCCTTGGCTCTGTCCCTCACCTCGTGCACTGGCATTTTGTACAAGTCGGAAAATCTGACCGACTCGAAAGTCAAAAAGAACATCTCCGACAAGTTTTATGCGCTCGAGGCAGGGTTCAGAGGAAGGGGAGTCGGAAAGATGAAGAGGATCTGGGAAAGAACCAAAAATCAAAGCTGACTCAAAGAAATTAGAAAATCAAGGGAAGAGAGAAAGTCAGAAATTTTACCTAGCACGCAGTGGTTCCACTGAGCACACTCCTCCTGGAGACTCTTCAGCTCTGCTTCTGCGGTGTGGGCTAGATCTTTCTGGCTCTCGAAGTCCTGAAGATCGTCTAATTGTTTATCTTAGAGGGCCACCAGCCTCTCAAGCCTCTCGGTCGCCATGTTGCTTGACTCCAGGACGGCGTTCACGGATTTCTCCGATTCATTTTTTAGCTTTTAAAGCTCATCCTGGAGTTCAGCATTCTCCATCTGCAATACCTTGAAGTTATTGGCTTACTCCACCATCTTGACAGATTCACAAAACAATTCTGCAAAGGGAAAATTATTAGTCGACTGAACAGTTTAACTATCGCAATCACTAATGAAAAAAGAGTCGGAAAAGATTACCTTCCGCCTCATCCTTCTCTACCTTCAACTTGGAATTTTCAAGGCGCAGAGCCTTAATCTCTTTGTGTTTGTTACAAACATTCTTGAGCAATTCCTAGTTGGAAGATACAATTTTCTGTAAGTTTAAAGACATAATACCATCATACGGCTACTAAGACTCGGGAAGCAACTTTAACCAAGTCAAAATACAACACGAGCCATGGGGGCTACACTATATAGTTCTTTTGCATCCTACAAACATCAACTCGGATTTAATGCTATGATGTTTATCCGACTTCATGCTTGGGGGATAGAGGATATGACAATAAATACTACAAATGAGATTCAAAAAACTTACAATGTGCTCCAAGTGCAGCTTCTCAAATCCGAGCTTCATGTTGTGTAACACTTTCTCGGCAAGGTAGAGGGAGGAAACGTCTGTTGCTGGGAGCTCGCCAGACTCGATTTTTGCATCTCGGACCAAAATTTGGTCTAGGAGATTCACCAGTTTCACGTCCTCCATCTCTTGGCTCGCTGCCTCCGGAGTGAGGGTTTGTTCCTCGAGACTGGATTGAGCCAGCTTGAGAATTTCTTCCATCTTCTTCCGCTTCAGGCCGAAGGCAGCGGACCAGACCATATTATCTACCTCCCCTGTTGATATCACCATGGGATCATTACCCTTGACGGGTTCACCCTTGTTAGTTGCCTGGCTACCAACGGTAACCTAGGCTTTCGAGGTGGTGCTGGCGTCGGGAATGGCAGAGCCAGCATTAGGAGATGCTGAAGCCTCCGGTTATAATGTCTAGGCACTGCTAGGAGTCGGAGAAGGCATAACGGGCGAAACGACAAGCTTCTGCTGGCGCAGTTGCTTGCTTGGATTGCTTTCTAGCTTCAGCTTGCTATTCAAAATAGTTTTAGCTCTAAAACACATAAAGCCAAATATCGGGTGTGCTTCGGAAAAGAACAAATCTACAAAGTACTACAATATTGACAAGGTTCTTATATTTAACTACTGGCAACCGATGTGTGCCAGCAGTAACGACAGTTTCCTAGGCCTTGCGCTTCTTGGAAGCAGATGCAGGAACTTCTTTCACATCGTCGTCCTCCGTCGCTTCCGAATCGTAACCCTCGACTGGGGCAAGCTCGGACTCAGGAAGTTCCTCGAGCTAATAAGTATTAATAACATCAGTAAAGGCAAAGTAAGATTATGAGGTGAAAAAGAGCGAATAAGCTTAAAACAAAGTTGAAATATTTACCGGGATCAGAGGACGGTCGGTGGTGAACGTTTTCATGGAGACTTCGGGGATCTTCTTCTCCAGCCACTCCTTGATCAAGTATTGCATTCGGGTCTAGTATTCGTTCGCAGATATGCGATTCGGACTGACCCTAAGGCTGTCTTTCCGGTCTCCGGTGACCATGTGCATGAGACGATCTCCATGATACTATAGAGGATGAATCCGGTAGTCCAGCCAACAGTGAATCAAGTCGGATCCACGAAGCCCCTTGTGATTCATCAAAAAATCGATTCACCTCTTGGCGAGGACCATGTCTTCGGACAATTCTGGCACTTCTGCGTGCCACAATTCTTGGTGGGAGGCGGCACCGTCGACGAAGGCTAGAAGACCCTCTGCCTTGTCTGGAGCCAGAATATCCTTGTGATAGAAGAAGGTTCCAGCCCATCTTTTTACCGATTCGCTAGCGTTAATCCTAGGATAAACTCGGTTTCTCCTAAGGACTAAGATAAGGGTGTCGGTGGTGTAAGGAACACCAGCACTGATTGAGTTCTTCTGAGTACCATAGTAGTACCGGAAAAGGGTGAGACTTGGCCTAATGCCAAGAAATCCCTCACCAAGAGCTGCGTGAGCACTAAGGTCAAGCAAGGAGTTGGGGGAAGATTATGAAGCTGCACACCATAGTATTGGAGAACTTCAGTGAAGAACTCCGATGGTGGAAGACTGAGCCCGCGGTCGACGTGTGTGTCGAAGAGAACTCGTTCGCCATCGCGTGGTGCGGGGACGGCATCTCCAGTGCCGCTCCGCCACGCGCTGGAGACGATATAGCCCTTGTCGTCCATGAGTTGGAGCTCGGCGTTGTCCATGGAGCTGGGAACCCAAAGGCCCCGCAACTTCCTCTCATCCTCCGCTGTTATGTCTGCCATCGCCACGCCGGAGCTAGACGGTGCATCCATCTTGCCGGGGTAGACAAAAAAGTGGTGGCGCTGGGAGATTTTTTGGTGTGTAGATGGGAATAGCTGCGGAGTGCTCGAGGAGTACGAGGAGACGATGAATGAAGTGGCGAGGAATGAATCTGGGAGAAAGGGATTTCTTCTCTCTTAATAAACTTTTACGCCAAGATTCATGTTCAAACCGCACGAGTTGTGCCTTGCGTATAGGAGAGAGGGAGATAGATTCCTCACGACTCTTCCGCCCCCTCGATTCTCGCGCAGGCATTGAAACGGTGTTCTATTTCGTAAAATACGGGCCCACCAACGGTCGTTCTGATGGGATTCTTGTTAGTGACAAGACCTGGTCTGAAAAGTTGTTAGGGAGCATGCCGCTATTTAAAATCCGGCTCATGTTTTTAATCAAGCAAGGAAAAGACTGAAGTCAAAGAAAATATATCCGACTCATATGACTCAGAATCCTACGTTATTGAAAGAAGTTTTTGGGAATCCTTCAAGATTCTCAAGACGAAGAAACCATCAAGCTAGACGATTTATCCAAGTTTGGACCTTGGAGACTTCCGGGGGCTACTATTGGGGATATACTTTCCGGGTATACCCACAGGACTCACTGACTAGGGTGGCCCACCAACGGGTTAGAGCTTTGCTTCACGGGCGGCCCAGTCAGAGAAAGAGGAGGAGCCACTTCCGGCTACGACAAGGCCCAAAAGAGTTACTGACTTAGGCTTGTAGTATTGCTTGTAGTCCAGGCTGTATATAGTTACCGACTCTGTAACATAGCCGGATAGGTCTCGCATGTAACCCTAGGTCTCGGTGACTATATAAACTGGCCCTATGGGAATCTTTAGGGCACCGGATCATAGATCAACCACAACCTACTCACACAAGCGAACCTCTCTTGTCATCCGTTGTAACATCCGGCTCTCGCGGATATATTACTGAGTTGCTAGAAGGAGTAGGGTCTGATCACCGCAGTTGGATCTGAACCTGGGTAAACTTGTGCTCACCGTTCCCAAAACCTCCAACGTCTCACACCCCATCGTCTCAACGCCGTCAGGACCCCTATGGCATACTTGTCAATAATCAGATGACATAGATAGGTGCATATTCTTTTAGTAAGCAATGCCATCGATGTGAGTTTCCTACTATCAGGAAAGAATATTATCTATTTTATGAAATTAGGTCAAATTTAGCTACAAGTAAGCGTGATAAATTGCTCTCGAATTGAATGTCATTTCATGGGTGTTGCATTATCTTGCAGTAAACAACACCATTGTTGTGAGTTTCCAACTATCAGGAAATTACATTCTAAATTTGCAGAGTGATGACCAGATTGTTCCTTTCTGAAAAGAAAGTCTAGAGAATATATATGGATCGGAATGCCACAAGGCAGGGTTTCATACATATATAGTGGACTGACATGCATGTTGTACTTACGATTCCCATGTTTTATGAGTTTTCAAACTGCATCGTACCTAAGTCTGTCCACTTGAATGGATTTATGTCGATTTATCGAAATTAGGTCAAATTTCATATACAAGTGAATTGTGGATCATTGCGTTAAAAGTTTTACAATGTTTTGAAGGTAACCATCAGGGGGGTCATTTAATATATCACAAACCACCACCGAGAATGTTGACAATAGGTTCAACTTCTTGCTGAGATTTTGTATCTTGGTAACTTAACGAAATCTTGTCAAACTTGAGATACCAGTAAGCGCGATAGATTGCTCTTGAATTAATTGTATTTTTGGAGTTAGATGGGTGCATCTTGCTTTAGGAAACAACATTATCGTTGGTGTGAGTTTCCAGCTATCAAGAAAGAACATTCTCAATTTTCCAAGTGATGACGAGATTGTTCCTTCTTGTAAAGAAGGTCTCAAGAATATGGATCTGAATACCACAAGCAGAGCTTTTCAGATATATATATAGTGGACCGACATGTCGTATTGTAGTTCCCATGTTTTATGAGTTTTCAAACATGGTCCTAGCTAACTCTGTCCACTTAGATGACTTTATGTCGATTTATCGAAATTAGGTCAAATTTCAAATGTAAGTAAATTGTAGATTGCACTTAAAGTTTTATGTTTTTTTGGAGGTAATCATAGGGGGGCCTTTTAATATATCACAAACCACCTCCGAGAATTTTGAGAACAGGTTTAACTTCGTGCTAAGATTCTTGACAACTTAATGAAATTAGGTCAAACTTGAGCTATGAGTAAGCGTGATAGATTTCTCTTGAATTATTGGAGGTAGATGGGTGCATGTTCTTTTAGTAAACAATGATGACGTCGGTGTGAGTTTCCAACTACCAGGAAAGAACATTCTCAATTTTCCGAGTCATGACCGGATTGTTCCTTTCCGTAAAGAAGGTCTCAAGAATATGGATCTGAATGCCACAAGGAGAGCTTTTCACATGTATATATATAGTGGATTGGCATGTTGTGTACTATTTATATGATTCCCACGTTTCATGAGTTTTCAAACTTCGACCTAGCTAACTCTGCCCACTTGAATGGCTTTATGTCGATTTATCGACAAAATTGGGTCAAATTTGAACTACGAGTAAATTGTAGGTTGCTTTGAAAGTTCTGAGATTTTTTTTGGAGGTAACCATTTGGGGGTCATTTAATATATCGCAAACCACCATCGATAATTTTTAACACAGGTTCAACTTCTTGCTATGATTCTTGACAACCTAACGAAATTATTAGGTTAAACTTGAGCTACTAGTAAGCGCGATAGATTGCTCTTGAATTATTTGTCATTTCATAGGTAGATGGGTGCATCTTCTTTTGGTAAATAATAATGCAGTTGGTGCGAGTTTACAACTATTAGTAAAGAACATTCTCAATTTTCCGAGTCATGATCAGATTGTTCCTTTCCGTAAAGAAGGTCTCGATAATATGGATCTAAATGCCACAATCAGAGCTTTTCAAATATGAATATAGTGGACCGAAATGTTGTGTAATAATTATATTATTCCCATGTTTCACGAGTTTTCAAACTTCGACCTAGCTAACTATGCCCACTCGAATGCCTTTATGTCGATTTATGGAAATTAGGTCAAATTTGAACTATGAGTAAATTGTATGTTGCTTTGAAAGTTTTGCGAATTTTTTGGAGGTAACCATCGGGGGGTCATTTAATATATCACAAACACCATGTAGAGTTTTGACTATTCATATCGACAATTTAACGAAATTAGGTCAAACTTGAGCTAACAGTAAGCGTTTTAGATTGCTCTTGAATTAATTGTCTTTTTGTAGGTAGATGGGTGCATCTTCTTTTAGTAAACAATGTCGTCGGTGTGAGTTTCCAACTATCAGGAAAGAACATTCTCAATTTTCCAAGTTATGAAGAAATTGTTCTTTTTCATAAAGGAAGTCAGAAGAATATGGATCTCAATGCCACAAGCCAAGCTTTCAATCATATATAGTGGAATGCCATGTTGTACTTTTGAATCCCATGTCTTATGAGTTTTCAAACTTCCTAGCTAACTCTTCCCACTTGAATGACATATGTCGATTTATCAAAATTATGTTAAATTTGAACTACAAGTAAATAATAGGTTTCTTTGAAAGTTTTATGTAAAAGCTTTTGGAGGTACCCATCGAAGGTCAGTTAGCAGTATATCGGTAACCACCGAGAGTTATCCTTTCCTTATTATTCGCAAAAACAAAAGAACAAAACCACCCTCACAACCATACTAGACTCAGCTACCTTTCTTCACAAGCTGCACACCCCACCGTCCAATCGCATTCGATGCCTATTGCATTTCGAGCCTTCCTTTTAATATTTTTATTAGTCGGGAGGTTAGCCAAGCACGACTTAGCACTAAATTTTGGTGTTATATTGGCGGGATATTCTTCTAGTTCAAAATTTTAGTGGAATATTGGTGGGATCCTCCTAGATACTTGCATATTGACAAGGCCTCTAGCTCATTCTCTCGTAGATCCCTCCCGCTATCCACTCATCATACTCTATCACATCCCTCCTTAGCCGACTTCCACCTTGCCAGAGTCTGCTAAGCGACGTGGTCATCCACCTCTCCGCAGTCTGCTTTGTCATATCTTCTTCCCCCACTGCACGGTAGAGTGTCTTCTTTCCCACCGCCACAACAGAGAGATGCGTAAGACACTCGGACCCCTCACTAGGGCAATTGTTAAAACTCCCTACTACCGAGATGAATGATGCACACTTCCTATGCCAGCTTTTGTTGCATTTTAATTCTGAATGTAGTTCATCTCTTCTTCATTTACAGTTCCTTATTATATTTTTAATAATGCATGCTAGTTGCTGTACTACGGGATCGGTTCCAAGAGAAAAGAAGGAAACTATGAGTCGTGAAGCCAAATTGGTTATCTCGCAACAGTACAAGACCTCGCCAACCCAATGATAACCCCAACAATCCTCCCTAGACAAAGGTTTGCTTCCACTTTGCATATATGTATTTTCAAGAGTAGTTCATCGTTTGCTTGCCCTGCCTTCTCATATACTAGTATATATTTTTTTGCGAGGCATGGAAGATGATGTACTGCCCAATGAGAATCGATGCCTACGAAACCTGAGGAGTTTTGGACATTCATATGTAGCCCCACTCGGCACATCAAAACTGGTACAAAAACATGGCTATGTGTTGCATCTTGCTTGTGTTATTTGCGGATTGATTTGCTGCACTGCAATTTGCAGAAGCAAGTGAATGATCATGTCCTTGCTAAGGAGGTTTGCAGCAGAAATATTCAACGACATGTAAGTGATGCAGCCATTTCTAAGTGATGCGGCAGCCATTTCTAGGATGATCCAACAGGATTTGGACATGGACACTTGGCGGACTAGAGAATTGAACCGGAGCTGGATTTCTATGATTGAAGATGGCCTTGATGCCGTCGATGATCTTCAGAAGTTAGTGGCTGAAAATCATGTCCCAATCTGGTTGATGCACATGTCAATGAGATCAACTGGATGGAGCATCTTTGCAGGCAGATGATTTTCGAAGGGTGATGCAAGAGCCGCCATGCGAATAGATTGTTATTTCTAATAATGAGGATGCCTTTCCTTGTCTTGTCAGCCTATTATTTTCTTTTATTATGTGCTGGCGGTACTTTACGGTAACTACGTATTTGGCACGCTGTTATGAAACGTATATTACTTGTTGCATTTGGACAGTGTATCTCAGTAGATATTTGGAAAATGGAAAAAACAAAATTTTCCCACCAGAATGTTCAAATTCTATTATGTACTTTTGTTTAGATCCATAGACCCAAGTTTTTCTGCAAATTAACACATTACCATGAAAGGTAGTCCATCTTAAAAAAGAAACAAAAATTAAAAGAATGGTAGTTCGAGCTCAAAGACCATGTCCTTGTGCCCATTATCATACATAAATATGTGCAATTACTTGTGTTGCCCCAACTAAAACTTTTAGACTGTATATACTAGTAGAGTACACAAAAAATTAGCCGAGGGACAGAACACACGCCGAAACCACCCGCTTTCACCAAAAAGTCAATAATAATTTTAACTCTATACCATAAAGAACTTCTGAAATTGTTCCCGCGTCCAATATTTAAAAGCAGTACGAAATTTCCATCTCGCCCTTTGGTCCAGAAACAAGGCGGCAAAGGCCATTCCCCAAAATTGTTTGCCTTGCACAATTCAAAATTTCAAACCCGCTCCTATCGGGCCAAATCCCTAGAGATCACCTCGGACCACCATAGTCATGCCTCTTCCGTCCCATCTCCCCTTCACAGCCTCTCCACCGGCACTACGTAGCAACCAAATACGTTTTGCCAGCTCCTTTGTCTAGCAAGCAAGAGGTTGCTTCCCCGCCCCGACGCTGGCCCACACTAGATCGCCTCCTTCGTACCCGAGGTCCACGGCACCGGAGCCGGCTCAGCAGCGCCGTCACCAGCGACACCGTCGCAACTTCATTGGATCCACTTCCCCTGACTCCACGACACCGGATCTTCTTCCCTAACCTTGTCTACAGCTCCGGAGATATGGTGAGCAAAACCCACTCAGCCGTGAACGGCGAGGTCATAGCTCGCCATAAGATCGTTAAAGGCAAGGCCAGCGGCAGGAAATTGCGTAATCGCGGTCACAAAGGTAGTTCATCGCTTGATTCACAGCCGTCTCGCATTGTTTACATTCATATGTCTGTCATTTTTCCTTTAGAACTTTCAACTTCTTGCTAGCACTGCACTAGTTTGCTCCTCTACACACACTTCACTCTTAAATCCCATAAGGTATTTTCTTGCTCATGCATGGAAACTGCTTTGGGGCCGACTGATAAGGGAGAACGGAAGGTTTGGGGAGAGAGATTACTGAAGAATTCCGAACATGCAAGGTCGCTCGGCTTGCGGAGACTTAGATCTTTCGTAGATACCACCACCAGTTATGAAGGCTAGGTTTCTGAAGCAAAATCTGATCCTCGAGATGGATAAAACCCCGATGGAGACCTGACTCAGGAAGATAGACCGGTCAAGAACCCCCCCCTAGTACGCCCTCTTGTCCACTCCCCAAGGTGCTTGATTTGTCTTGTCATTGAGATAGATGTTGCATCTGCTTAGTTCATGCATCATATATGTTCAACTTGTCTTGCCTTACTGTTCTTCTATTCTATCTGCGTCTCATTATACATAGGACTTTAATAGATTAATGTATCATTTATGTGTGTCAGGAATCAGCTATTTCACCTAAGACCCTTTCAGATACCTGCAGGGAGAAAAACTATGTCCGTCAAGTGTATGATTCAGCATTTGTTTCTGTTGATGAATAATACCTCGAGGGACACCACTCAGGAATTTGGACCCGTTGAGGACCTCCCCCATAGTCCGCCCGCTTGTCCACCCCCCAAGGTGCTTGCTCTGTTTTTTCATTGTGATATTTGTTGCATATCCATGTTTTCTATCTCAATCCAACCAAATATTCTGCAATGCCCTCTGCCTAGTTCATGCATCATATATGTTCAACATGTTTTCCTTATTTTTCTTCTGTTCTATCTGCATCTCATTACATATAGAACTATAATTGATTGAAGTATCTGTTACGTGTGTCAGGAATCATCTGGTTCAGGTACCAAACCTGAAGCATCGACAAGAGTCCCTGCTAATGCTACAGGTGGACCACAAACACAAGCCGAGAAATACAATAAACGAAATTCACAAAACTTGCATAAGGCTAAAAAGGCTCGTCTTTGCGGCACACCATAGGTTCCAACAGATATAGACGAAGCAAATACCATTCCACACATTGCACAATAAGAAATTGCTAATCCAGATAGCCATGAACAATTGATATCCCAACCAGTTTTTACCTCTATTGGCCAAAATCTGCTGGCACAACACCAACAAGCTAGCGATGATCACCCACTTTTTGATCATCCGTCCGCCAAACAAGGTATGTGTTCCAATGCTTATCCTTGCATGCTCCTTTATATATACCATGATAGCCCGATGTAACGGTTGAATTGGAAGCTACATGAGGATTTAAGTGAAGGGGGCCAACGGTAGGAAAAAAGCTTGAATCTCAAATTTCCGGAACGCAATCTAGATATTGCATCAATTCTATTGTGCCTAGCAAGCGAAGGACAGAAGATCCAAACTAATCTGATCTCCTAGCATCAGAAATAGGCATTTTTGTTAGAAATGATATTCCCATCTTCACATCGTTCAAGCTCCACCAACAGACTCCTGACCATTACAATTCATTACTCCAGAAGTTACATATAAGTCACGGTGCTCTGTCCCATGCCTTCAAACTTGTCGTTGGTTCTATTCTAATTCACATAACACATCAAATGTTTCATTCTTGACGGTAGAGAAAATTCAAATTCGATCAGGATAATAAGGACGTAGAGTATGTTCTCATGGACATTTTCTCCTGTTCTTTACGCCAGCAGCGCCATAGGATAAAGAATAAATACTTTTATGGTAAGGCAAGTAAGGATATTCAAAGAACGTCTCCTATGGAACATTCTATGACTGACCAACAGTGGATAGATCTTCTCGACCACTCGTTTGATCTAAATATTATGGTATGTTTTGTGAAGACCGAGACCAGATCACATTCAAAATATCTATTTGCGCATCTGTATCACTAGTCTACTTTTGCAGATGAACGTTGGGAAAAACAAGAGGAGCCGTGTTGCACAATGCTTAAAAAACCGAACTGGATCTCGTACATTGGTTGGGTACCTGAGCGCAATAGTAAGTATAATTAGTTTTTAATCTTGTAGAGACTTTGTGCTTCTTATATTTTGATCATGTGTTCTACACATGTTGTAGAAAGATGTGATAAGCCTGTAGAAAAAATTTGAGGCTTGCCAGATGAGCAAAAAAGATGGGTTCAATCCCTCCGCTAAGAGTGTTATTGTAAGTGTTCTACTCTATTCATATTTTTTGATGACACTCCCTCAATGATTTATATGTTATAGTTGGATGTGCAATACTACCTGAACTGCTTCCGAGTTTTCTTTTAATTTAATTACATTAATTTAATTATAGTAGATGATTTTCAACTAGCGTGAGTTTCAGTTTTGAACACTACAAAGAGTTGTCTTGTGATATCATTTACCCGACGATGAAGAAATAGACAGATGCAATATTGTCATAGTCCTATTATTTAGTGTTAGTGATAAAATTATTATCAATACGATCAAATAGCTAGTATGTTTTTACTATAGTGTATATGATGTGTAATAAACCATGCCAACTTGTAAGATTTGTTCATAGACAGGTTAAATGTGTTGTCTACATGTTCCTCTATAGTGTATTCTCTTCTCTCACCAATGTCTACCAATCGATAACCTTACAGATTAAATTGAACGAGGAGATGGCAAATCCTGGGAAAGACGGTCTGGAACAAAACCAAAAAGAATGTCGAGAAACATTTAACATGGTACTAAAAGGCTAAGGTCATCGTAAAAGTATGTTCCTGTGTAATACTGGGTTGTCGCAGTCCAAGTCCCAGTCGGTGTATTTTTCTTATCAGGAAGAAATTGTAGAAGTATGGGCTGAACAGGAAGTGCAAAGATGAACAATCGATGAGATGAGACAGAAACTATTAGCAAGTGATGCAGAGTTGAAGATGTTATGAGATCAGGAGAATTCTTGTGAACTCATAGATGAACAGACTCTTCTAATTGAAGATGAACCTAGACAATGACAGGTGAGTATAGTGGTCATGTGGAATGGTTCATATTACTGAGCCCAGGCTGTGTTTGGGGCCATGTAATAATAAAAACGGAGAGACTATTTGTTTTGCATCATTATTTTATCTATCACTCTATGCTCCATGCACAAAAATCGTGCGCCCGAACCTCACTGTCTCAGGCCTTGGATTCATGAACCTCACAAAGGTTTTTTATTTTTTGGATAAACTGCCAAATTAAAAAGCTCAGTCTGTCGACAAAACCTACCGCCTACCCTGTTTGAATCAGAGATTTTGTATCCAATTTTGTTTGCCAATATGGTAAATGTTTGATGACAAGCCTTAAATTCGTACGGAAGGAGTACCTTAATATTATTCCCTAGATGCTTCCGAAATTCAAAAATCCTAGTCAAGCGGCAAAACCTACCACCAACCCTATTTGAATCGGAGGTATCCAATTTTCATTATGGATGATGATCAGTTGATGTCAACCTCGACATTTAATTCCTAAAGAGGGAGATACCCCTTTTTTCTATTATTGCTTGGACGCTAGCCAAATTAAAAATATTAGTCTGCGCATTAATTATGGTCATGGATGATCAGTTGATGTGACTCTGGGACTTGGACGCTAGTAACAAAATTAAAAATTGTAATCGAGCGGCAAATTCCCCAACGACTCAGATGCTTTTTGTGCGCCTCCATTAGAGTATCATTTTTACTAGTACTATTATTATCAGATGGACGCTAGCCAATTTCAAAATATCAATCGACCGGCAAAACCACCCACCGATCTTCCGCCCTCTGTTTCAAAAAATTTGACCCAAAATCTCCCACCGGGTAGTACCATTTATTAGAATAGAAGATGGGCTCTAGCCAAATTCAAAATATCAATCGAGCGGCAATATCACACATCGACCTTGAAGCATTTCGCATTCTGTTTCAAAAACTTTTGACTGTAAAATTCTCATTCTACCCTTTATCCAGACGACAAATGGGCATGCTAAAGTCTATTTTGGGGGCACGATTGTAATTTGTATCATGTTCACCTCTATGATCCCTATTCGTGCAGTTTACCGTTGGCCCTCCCAAAAATCCCGAGCTCCTCTGTCCCCTCCATGACCACCGTGTAAACCAGCCGGCGGAAATTCCACCGTGGACTGAGCCGCTTGAGCTGCGGTCTCGTGAAAATCCGTGGAGCCGCTTCACCGACACCCACCCCACCAGATCTAGTTTACTAGTCTTCTGTGCAACGACAACGGAGCTGCACTATCGTTCACCATGCCAACAGCGTCATCGAACGCCCAAGCTTTACTTCCCCACCGCCGAATGCTACCCAACAGTACCGGACCTTCCTCACCGGTGTCCACCGGATGGGATCTAGTTCAACGAGTTCCATGTCCACCGCTCCAGACCACCTGCACCAGCGTTGTCGTTCACTCCATCGGATCTGCCTCAGCGATGCTCTCTTCCACCACTTCGGATCTGCCTCAGCATAGCTCTCATCCACCATGCTCAATCCGGCATCAACTGCCCAAGATCTTCTTCCCCGACTGCCCAAGATCTACTTCCCCGACCTCCCAAGATCTACTTAGCTGCAACCGCAGCACCCTCGGTGGCCTGCACGTCGCCTGCACGGTACCGATGATGTTTAGCGCCTCTCCGACCGAGCTAACCTAATCTCCAACCCCTTTTATTTTCTCAGCAATATAGTAGGTTAAAGCCTATCGCAGTGAAATTTTTGTAATCGTGCTAGTACATACAAGTCATTGGGCACATCTGTTCTTTGTGCTACATACAAGGTCACTGGACATGTTTGTTTGCAATCGCTCCTCTACAAATTTCAAGTAATGCACATGTTTGATATCTTGTCATGCACATGTTCTTATCTACTCCCTACAACAGTAATTTCCTGCTGTTGTGTAGTTTTTGCAAAGTGTGAAGTTAGTGAAAAATATTAGTGTGGATTTCTTGCTCCACAGTTACTGAATCTATCTAGTTTGTCCTGAGCTAAGTTCCTGCTATTATTTCCTCCCTGTCATCATTTTTCTATCCTGTAGTACCTGTCATCATTTTTCTATCCTGTAGTACCTGTTTAAACTCATCGTACTAGTTCGATAATAATTTGTTGTTGCTATCTAGATCTTGAAAAGATAGTTATTTTTTCTTTGCATAGATCTCAAAAGGGAACACTAAACATGTTGGTTTGCACAGCCTCTTCTATAGATTCACAAACGTGATGTCATTGTTTCCTTATCTGGTTCTAGTTCATCCTCAGGAACGACATAACTATCCTCTATTTTGTAGTTCATTCGTGGTTTGCGTTCGTGCTCTACAAGTTCTGGCATGTTGCCATTATAATTTATGTCTCATTCATTCTTAGCTACTCCTATGAAAGTAACTGCATGCCCATTGTGTAGCTCACCAAAAATTCCGAGTCACCTAATGTATCTTACATTCCAGGATAGACTACTGCTTTCACATATATTTGTTGAAATGACCTGGCTAATTTATATTTGCTGAAATTCTAGGAAACACTCTGTCCGATTGCTCAATTCATCCGTAGGCACACTTGTGTAACGATTGCTTGTCCTATTCTACAGGTTCACAAGCAATGCCATTATATTTCATGTCTAATGGTTCGTCCTAAGCAGCGACATAGCTATCCTCTACTGTATATACTATGCATTCGTAGTTTGCATTCTTGCTCTGCAAGGTCTCATATGATGCCGTTATAATTTCTATTTAGTTCCTAGCTACGACAGTAACTTCATGCCCATTGTGTAGCTCACCACGAATTCTGGTTCACCCAACGTCTCTTGCATTCCAGGATAAACGACCACTTCCATATATATTTGTTGAAATGACCTGGGCAGTTTATATTTGCTGAAATTTTAAGAAACACCTTGATTGATTGATCATTTCATTGTATGCACACTTGTCTAATGCTTGCTTGTCCTCTTCTACAGGTTTTCAAGAGACGCCATTATATTTTTAATCTGATACTGGTTCATCCTAAGAAACCACATAACTATCCTCTACTGTGTAGTTCATTCGTGGTTTGTTTTCTTGCTCTGCAAGTTCTCGCATGATGCCATTATAATTTCTGTCACGTTCATTCTTAGCTACAAAAGTAACCGCATGCCCATTGTGTAGCTCCCCATAAATTCTGAGTCACCCAACATCTCTTGCATTCTAGGATATACTACTGCTTCCATATATATTTGTTGAAATGACCTGGCTAGTTTATATTTGCTGACAATTCTAGGAAACACTCTATTCTATTACTCAATTCATTTGTAGGCACACTTGTGTAATGCTTGCTTGTCCTGTTCTACAGGTTCATAAGCAATGCCATTATATTTCATATCTAATGGTTCGTTCTAAGCAGTGACATAGCTATTCTCTACTGTATATATAATTCATTCAGAGTTTGCATTCTTGCTCTACAAGTTCTCTTACGATGCCTTTATAATTTCTATGCAGTTCCTAGCTATGACAATAACTGCATGCCCATTCTGTAGCTCACCGCAAGTTCTGAGTCACCCAACTTCTCTTGCATTATAGGATAAACGACTGCTTCCATATATATATTTGTTGAAATGACCTGGCCTGTATATATTTGTTGAAATTCTAAGAAATACTTTGATTGATTGCTCATTTCATTGTAATCATACTTGTCTAATGCTTGCTTGTCCTCTTCTACAGGTTCGCAAGAGACGCTATTATATTTCTAATCGGTGCTAGTTCATCCTAAGCAACAACATAACTATTCTCTATTGTGTAGTTCATTCGTGGTTTGCATTCCTGATCTGCAAATTCTCGCATGATGCCATTATAATTTCAGTCTCATTCATTCTTATCTACAAAAGTAACTTCCTGCCCATTGTGTAGGTCATCGCAAATTCTGAGTCACCTAATGTCTCTTGCATTCCACGATGTACTACTGCTTCTATATATATTTGTTGAAATGACCTCACTAGTTTATATTTTCTAAAATTCTAGGAAACACTCTATTCGATTTCTCAATTCATTTGTAGGCACACTTGTGTAATGCTTGCTTGTCCTATTCTACAGGTTCACAAGCAATGCCATTATATTTCATATCTAATGGTTTGTCCTAAGCAACAACATAGCTATCATCTATATATAGTTCATTCGTTGTTTCCATTCTTGCTCTACAAGTTTTCTTATGATGCCATTATAATTTATGTTCGGTTCCTAGCTACGATAGTAATTGCATTCCCATTGTGTATCTCACCGCTAATTCTAGTCACCCAACGTCTCTTGCATTGCAGGATAAACGACTGCTTCCATATATATTTGATAAAATGACCTGGCTAGTTTATATTTGCTGAAATTCTAAGAAACACTTTGATTGATTGCTCATTTCATTGTAGGAACAATTTTCTAATGCTTGATTGTCCTCTTCTATAGGTTCGCAAGAGATGTCATTATATTTCTAATTTGTTTCTGGTTCATCCTTAAGAAACGGCATAACTATCCTATACTATGTAGTTCATTCGTGGTTTGCGTTTCTGCTCTCCAAGTTCTGGTATGATGCCATTATAATTTCTATTTTGTTCATTCTTAGGTACGACAGTAATTGCATGTCATTGTGTAGCTCACCACAAATTCTGAATCAACCAACATCTCTTGCTTTCCAGGATATACAACTACTTCCATATATATTTGTTGAAATAACCTGACTAGTTTATATTTGCTGAAATTCTAAGAACCACTTTGTTTGACTGCTCATTTCATTGTAGGCACACTTGCCTAATGCTTCCATGTCCTGTTCTACAGGTTCACAAGCGAAGCCA
The DNA here is from genome assembly GCA_030063025.1 of Avena longiglumis. Classification (NCBI taxonomy): domain Eukaryota; kingdom Viridiplantae; phylum Streptophyta; class Magnoliopsida; order Poales; family Poaceae; genus Avena; species Avena longiglumis. The sequence goes on from CP125978.1 coordinate 303,255,751, forward strand.
TTATATCTCGTATCTGGATCTAGTTCATCCTAAGCAACGACCTAACTATCCTCTATTGTATAGTTCATTTGTGCTTTGCATTCCTGCTCTACAAGTTCTCGCATGATGCTGTTATAATTTCCGTCTTGTTCATTCTTAGCTTCGACAGTAACTGCATGCCATTGTCTGGTTTATTATTCTATATATATTTGTTGAACTGACCTGGCTAGTTTATATTTGCTGAAATTCTAAGCGACACACATTGTTATATTTCTTGTTTCATGGCAGGCAGACTTGTTTAATACTTGCTTGTCCTATTTGTTTGACATGATGGTCAATATATTTGAACCATTGACCATTTGTAAACTCCAGTTCATAGTTCCTGTCGTATCAGTAAATGAGTAGTTTTCTTTGTTTGGCGTATTAACTTGTTATTACTTAGTTTCATACTACAATAATTGCTATCACCACCAAAGAGGGGGCTACAAGATCATGTATCAATTTTGTTTTCCAATGTAGATGTCACTCTCAAAAGGAAGATGCAAGTCATGGAGAAATAAAATTGAGGACTCCTATCAACTCGATTGTCAACTGAAATACCGATTTTTCTTTCCCTTGAGTTGATAATATGTAATAAATTTAAGTAATTCGCATTTTATGTAATATCTAGACTAATTGAATATGCTGTGTAGGAATTTAATTGATGTCGTCCACACATAGAGGTAGGCGGTACCGTACCTGCGCTAGGCAGGTCGATTAGGGTATAGTATCGTGCTCTGTATTCGCCCATCTTGTATTAGTCCGATGATGAACAGTAAAAATGCTCACAAGTTGTACACCTTTTATGATATCAAAATGGGATCCAGAAATGCAGACACTGTAAAATACCATAAAAGTAACGGGGTTGACCCACATGCGAGATTAGTAACAATAACAGTCTATAACAGTGGCATGCTGTAACAGTGGCAGGCCGAAACAGAACAAGCTGAAACAGTAACAACTCTAAACAGTAACATCCCAAAACAATAACAGGTTGAAACAGTAATAGGCCAAAAACAGTAACACTCGAAACACTAGGGACCAGAATAATAACGGGCCAGAACCTTAAATTGCCAAAACATTAACGGGCCAGAATAGTAGCAGGCCAGGGTAGAAAAAGTCTAGGACCTGAGCAGGCCAGAACAGTAACATGCCGAATTTGCACCAGGCCAGAATAGTAATAAGCCGAGGAACTTACCAGGTTAGAATTGTAATAGGCCAGACATTTACGGGCTTGAACAGTAATGGGCCCAAAGTATATGTGCCCATTTCGAATAGTGCGTAGCTATACAGTAACGGGCCAGAAAGGTTACGGGCCAAAGCGGGCTGTCCAAACGAACCCATTTCGAACAGTGCAGGGTGGAACACTAACGGGCCTAGATATTTATGGGCTCTGCAAACGGGCCAATTTCAAACAGTGTATGTGGAAATATTAACGGGCCAGAAATTTTACAAGACGTAACGGGCCATGATCCTGTTGGGCTTTCTTAAATGGGCAGGCCCACTTAATAATTACCAGGCGCTAGGCCGGGCTTCTACCACGGTTTCATTGACAGTAAACATCGTTAACTTTCTGTTAACGTCGCTCGCCATGTGGCAGTTTGCATGACATCAGCAGTCAATGCGGCTAGCGAACAGATCTACGACAGAACGATTTTTCATGGCTAAAGGGTGCGATCTTCCACGGTCTAAAAAAACCGTGGTAGAATAATTTGTGAAGGGTGTTCTACCACGATGGTCATCCATCGTAGAAGGCTTTTCAACCACGTAAAATGGACCTTCAACCACGAAAATCATCCATTGTAAAAGGACATTTTTCTTGTATTGTATCCTTCTTGCATATTCGGCTCATCATACCTTTAAATTGCAATAAATGGATGTGGAAAGTGATTTTCTAAATGGTCCATTGCATGAGTTGGTATATGTTAAGCAACGTCCAGGGTTCGAGGATCCCAACGTCCCAAACCATGTCTACAAGATTGATAAGGCACTCTATGGGCTTATCCAAGCTCCACACACGTGGTATGAGGACTTTAGAGAGTTGTTATTAGACCATGGATTTGAGGTTGGGAAAATTGATCCCACTCTTTTTACTAAGAAGGTTAATGGGGAGCTTTTCGTGTGCGAACTATATGTTGATGATATTATCTTTGGCTCATCTAACAAAGCTTTTAATGATGAATTCTCAAAGCTTATGACTAATAGGTTCAGGATGTCTATGATGGGACAGTTGAGGGTATTCCTTGGTTTTGAGATCAAGTAAGTAAGAGGACAAACCTTCTTCAATCAAGCCAAGTATACTCAAGACATGCTCAAGAGATTCAACATGAAAGAACTAAATGGAACTCCTACTCCCGTGGCAACCAAGACTCATCTTGAACTAAATCCAAATGGTAAAGATGTGGATCAAAAGGTATACTGGTCTATGATTGGTTCTTTGCTTTACCTTTGTGCATCTAGACCCAATATTTTGTTAAGTGTAGTAGTGTGTGCACGATATCAAGCGGCTCCTAAAGAAAGCCACTTGATTATGGTCAAAAGAATCTTTCGATTCTTGGTTCATACCCCAAACTATGGTGTGTGGTACCCTAGGGGATCCACTTTATCTCTTTTTGGGTACACAAATTCGGATTGGGCTGCTGACAAGGATGATAGGAAATCAACCTCCAGGGCTTGTCAATTTCTCCGTAGGTCCTTGGTGTATTAGTCCTCTAAGAATAAAAATTCCATATCTCTCTCCACCGCCAAAGCTGAATATGTGGCATCCGCTAGTGCATGCAATCAATTGTTATGGATGAGGCAAACTTTAATGGAATATGGTGTCCATTTTGACAAAGTGCCTATTTTATGTGACAAAGAAAGTGCTATCAAGATTGCCTACAACCGGGTGGATCATACAAGGACGAAGAATATTGAGATTCATCATCGTTTCATTAGAGATCATGTTGCCCAAGGAGATATTGAGCTATCTTATGTTTCAACCAAATACCAACTTGCCAATATATTCACGAAGCCTCTGGATGAAGCAAGGTTTTGCTATTTGAGGAATGATCTAAATATCGTAGATACAAGGAGTTTGACTTGATCATCTTCCATACTCACCTATATCTTGATCATTGTTTGGTTTAGGTGCAGGCATGGAGATAGGGGAGTGCGGTACTAATCTATTGGGATATCCCTCCCCCATAATGCCGAAATTAAGTAAACCATTTCTCTTAATATCATTTTGTGATATTTCATCTTTATTGATGAGTAGTGGCTATAAACCCAGGGATAATTCTTCACGGTTTCATGCCTCACACTCTTACATGGTGGCCTGCCACCTCCCTCTTTGATATGAATAGTTGGTTATTGGTTTGATTGAAGTGGAGTTTTATTTGACATTTATTTGGGATTTCACTGATTCTTGGTCTTCATAGTATGGCATCTTATCCCAATCCTTATTCCCTTCCTAAAAAGCATGCTCTCTATCATATATGTCCCCATGTACTTGAAACTGGTAGTTTTGGTCGAAGAGGGCCGGAGATTTCGGTGTGCAAACACCGGATTCTTCGGTCAGTCTGGAGTTTATGGTCCGAAGGACTGGAGTCTCCGGTCTAAGACGGTTTCGGGCAATGTCTAATGGAGGTCGGGGTGAAAGAGACACATCAAACTCTTTCTTCCACCCCGACATCCCCTCTCACTCCCATCGCCTCCCCCTCCCAAACCACCGCCTCGGGGCCCTGAAGCCGCTGGGATCCGCTATGCCACCGGCCACCTCCACCCTCTCCATTGGTGGGCTATTCCCCACCGGTGGAATCTCTCCAATGGACAGATCTGGTACCCTCTCTCTCACCAGGAACCTAGTGTTCATCCCCTTCATTTATTTTGAGAAATGTACTGATTTTGTCCACTGGAACTCATGTATGCATGCACTACTATCACATTACCCTCGATTCCTTGCCTGATCTGCTAGAAATAATGCCTCCCGTGGCCTCCATGTGTAACCCAATATCTCCGGAATGGATATTTTGGTCCGTCGGAATGGAGACTTCGGTCCAGGCCGGAGATTCCGTTGTTGCACACCTGAGACTCCGGTGTGGTTTACTTCTAGCACATCCTACGGGGATTTGAGGGTCTTGTTTTGACTTCAGGAAATATCTGCGTATCTCCATGCTTTCCAACTTCATCTATATTCATAGGTTGCTCTACTACTCATCGTATCCCTCGCACCAAGTCCAAGTCTAAGAAGGGGAACCATCAATATGATGAGGAGGCTAGACAGTATGTGATTTTGCCTTCTAACCAAAAGAAACATGCAAGATATGATGCTTACATGACAAGGGAAACTAAACGCATTGAGGAAGAAAACCATGCCAAGAGGTCCAAGTATGACAACTTGCAGTCTTTGGCCCACATGTCCAAAAAGGAATAATGTGAGCTACACAAGATGAGATTATATGACAAGCCAAGAACCAATGATGACCCATACTATTGGAGGAGGGAGAAAAAAGTGTTCATGGAAGATATCTATCACAAACTCACCAAGTCCCTAGTTTGCCCACAGAAGTTTATGGACTTTGGCTACATGAGTGGCAATGACTACTTCGTAGATGCTCTTTGGATCACTGAGAAGCTTGGGCTGCATGGCCTAATGGGACTTCGTGAGGACTACAACGTCACCCTTGTCCAACAATTTTATTCCACTGTGGTATTTGGTACTGATGAGGCAAGTACCATGACTTGGATGACTGGTCACTTCCACTGCTCTGCAACCTTCTTTGATTTTTCTAGAGTCATTCATGAGACTTTCCATGTCGTGTCTATTCTTATTGGGCACCGCATGCATGATGCTGCTCTTGGTGACAACAAGAACAAGCTCGCACCTCTCTATGGCAGCAAGGGCACCATTGGGGAGTCCAAGGGACTCAAGCCTCTCTACAATTTGCTGTTGAGGATATTTCACCACACCATTTCTCCAAGTGTTGGGAATGATGATGCCATTCGGTGTGGTCTTATCAAACTGCTTCACCATGCTCACAAGGTGCCTTTTGCTGGACCTACTGCTGCAGATTTCACTATTAACATCATGGATTTCATTTTTCAGGAGATGTACCATGCCATACTTTTTAGAAAATCTCCTCCATATGAAGCTTTTGTGATGAGGCTCATAAACACTTAGCCTCATGGTTCACCTCTTTACCTTCCTTCTAATCTTGTGGAGAATGTCTATGTGGCTCTCCAAAAGAAAGGGAGTATGGGGACAGCTCCTAGGCAGTCTTATGCAAATGAGGATGATGAGATTTCTGAGACAGAGCGGGATCCCACACCTCCAAGGGGATCTAGAAGAAATAATGCCTCCAATGATACTATGTCACCTATGAGTATGTCCAGGAAAAGGTCAAGAAGGCATCCTTTTGGGATAATACATTGTGCTGCATGAATGTGAACATTCGCAAGGAACAACATGCCTCTTATCAAAGCAGCCATAGAATTGAGAAACTCCTTAAGGAAATCAAGGCTCAGGGTGAAGAGGAAAAACATGAAGGAGAGGGAGAATACACTAATGAGCATGGGGCTGACCCGTTAGACAAATTTGATCACACTCTCTCTTTTGGGGCATGGAATGCACAACAAAACAACCTAGTTGATTGGAAGACCTTCTCATAGGTCACTTCAGGCTTTGGATCTCAGGGCACTTCCTCCTCCCTCCCTCATGGCAAAGTACCCGTGGATCCAGGTGGTAATGATGACTATGAGGAGTAAGAGGATGAGGATGAATACGACAATGACGATGACTACGAGTGATTCCTTAGAGCGCTAGCTTGGTCTTTTCCTTTTCAGTACTTGATGCCACATGGGGAGAAGATGTCTATTTAGGATCATCCGGGATTTTCATGGGTTGGGCATTTGGTTATTTCGTATTTTCCTATGTAGATTATCTTTAAAATTCAAACATTTGCTTTATTTGGTTCTTGTGAAACTATCTACTCTTTGTGAGGACATTCTATGCACGGGTTATTATTGTAATGGTAAAAGACTCGGGTGGTATTCTTTCTAATCTATGTGAGAATTTACCTTCTATTATCTAATATGCATTGCACTACATGTATATCTTGCTACACATCGTCAGGTGGATCATAGATATGTCTCTTATTTTAATAATTCCATGCAAAACCACTTGTTTTCATCGAACACCAAAAAGGGGGAGATTGAAAGGACATTTATTGTCTTAATCAGTTTTGGTGTTCGTTAACAACTTGAGGATCATTTTACAGTGTGCTAATATTGATAGGTAAATCTACTGAAAAGAGAAAATTCCGATACATATTAAAAAATCCCTGGATGAAACAAAAGATTGATGGAAAGTCGAGACCGGAATCTCCGGTGTGCAAACACCAGAGTTTCCGGTGTGGACCAGAGTTTCACCCTAAACCTCCAGAGTGGATCAAAGATAAAGCCCAAGGACATTCTGTATGGGTGTCTAGAGATAGGACAAATACTGTCCGGAATCTCCGATGTATTCTGGCATACCAGAATCTCCGAAGTGAAAAGTCCGGAGTCTCCAGTGTGCTTAGGTTCGGATTTCCTGCCAATTCTCCGGAGGGAGCATCAACACCTGGCCCAGGACATACTGTATGGGGGTCCGGAGATGGGCTAGAGACTGTCCGAAATCTACCTCCAGCTACTCGTTTTCAGAAAAGAAGAACACCCCTATTGAAGTCAACAAATCAACAAGATCTCCCCCTCCAACCATCCAAAGTTCCTGAGTGTAGCACCCCGGTAAAACCGCTATTAAAAGATTGTTGTTGTTTTTATTATGTGCATCATCATGACATCAGGATGCATCGATTTGCCTAAAACTATTTTGCTAAAAGCCTAGCTTTGCTTTCTACAACTACCCTTCTATTTATTTCAAATACAAAACCTTGGGTCTACCTGTATATTTTATTTGTCTAAAAACTAATTAAAAATGTCTTTTAAATATTAAATAAAAAGTTTATATTATTTTTTGGGAGGCAGCCAGCCAGGCCCAAAAGCCTAGCCGGCCACCTCCAAACTAAACCCTAATCCTCAGACCACACCACTCCCATCCCTCGGCACCTCGCTTGCGCACCGCCAGCACCAAGCACACAACACACACCACTCACGCGAACCCACCCAATCCCCAGATCCACCAACCGCACAGCGCGCCCTGGGCCCCACCCCGAACACACCCCCGCACAGGAACCCTGCTCCTCGCTCGATCTTCCCGCAAATCTCGCATCGCAACGCCTCATGTCCCTGACCCCATCCCTGATTCGCGGCCACCGCTCCCTCGCTGGTCGCCGTGTCGACTCCTGCGCCGCCCCAGCTCCACCGAGCGCCTCCCCGAGCAGAGCACAGCCCCGACCGCCATTGTTTGTCCTGTCACCAGCGACGACCTCCTCGTGGGCCGCTCGTCGCTCGGCCCCAAGCGCGCCTGCCGTGTCTTCCTCGCCTTCACCACCTCGGGCCGCTGCACCACGCACTTGTCCGCATCATCCCCAACCTCGCAGGCCTTCCGAGCACCATCGCCTGCGGCCTACCCCGAGCGCAGAGAGTCCTGCAACCCTCATCGCCTCCCGCGTCAAACCTGACCTGACCCTGCAGCGAGCCCCGTGCCGACCCCGCCGTCGACGTCATGGTATGCTGCTGTGTCGCCTCAGTTCGCTGCTTCGACGCTACGCTGCACATGTCCTATGGCACCCCAGATTTACGGTCCGAGAATACCCGTTATGCATGCAATTCACGTTCCCATGATTAGTGAACTGTGAGCATAACCGACAAGTATCATTACAGCATCCATAGTGTAACGAATACAAGTACTTACATTTAAGCCATTAAGGCGATACAACAATAGTAGAAGAAGTCTTCAAGCGCAGAGCCCATGTCATGCCTTAACCTACAGGCAACTGACTGGGAAGACGACCTAGCTCTCATAGACGTCAACAACCTCCATCGTTCCCCTTGCTTCTAAAAATTCTGGCCAAGTAAATAGCTAGGGACAACACCGGTGAGTACTTTGAATGTACTCGCAAACCACCTTAAGAGAGCAATACTAAAGGATATGCAATATGGTTGTGGTAGGATGGCTCCCTAAGAGGTTCTTTTATAAATTAGTTTCTCTTGTAGATATAGCATATATCTATATCTTTGTTGAAAACCTTTTTGTAAAACATTTTGGAAACCTTTTTGAAAAGTTTTAATAAAACACTAGGATTGGGTCACCCATTTGTTTTTCCTTCCGGTCATCTCATGACCAAACTCCTTCCTCCTTTTCCCGACCATCCCATGGTAAAAAACATTTCGAGCCATTTCTTTTTCAAAGACCTTTTTGAAAACAAAACCAGCACCGCTCTACAGCAACCTTCCCAACAGTCCATCACCGTGGACACGGCTATTCGAATAGATTTATACTCTGCAGAGGTTGTACACTTTACCCACATCATCCGATTACCCGTCCCTGATCTACACTGATCGTGGGTCGAATAACCGGTCAAGACCTTCCGAATACCCTCTCTGATACAAGTGCCTACCCTATGAGGTTAATCCCCTCAAAACCGGGATGACCTATATTTCACAAGCCAACCGGAGCATGTTTTGCACCCCACAGGGTGTGGGCTTTCAATGAGGGGTTCACAGTATCGTCTGGCCGCCATTAGATGGTATTTACCTTCCCACACCGATGTTTCACAAGGGACTTTACAGGGGAAAGCCCAACCTCCGGGAACTTGTTCTCCAGCATAGTAATTTGAGACACCTATACCGGATTAGACAAACTTCCAGCCCAGCCCCGTCCCATTCCAGAGTAATGTGGTTGCACAGGTTAATTGTTCTAGCAAAACTGCAAAGAACCAGGTGCGTTTTTGTAAACATTTTTCTCCATCATTTGTCCGACCATTTTGTAAACCAAAACCTTTCTGCTTTTTCAACATCACTTGGTAGGCCAATCCTCACCAAGGTTTTCTCATAAAACATTTTTGTAAATATTTTTCCGGGGTCTTCCCATCCCATAGTTTTTACTTCGGCTAAAACGGGGTATCCAAGGGGTTATGGTGTTAAACACCATATACCATACTAAGGGCGGGTAGGTATCATAATCTGGGTTGTACCTAATAGTACTAAGGGGTAATGGTTTGGAGGATCCAAGCATTCCCCATATAAATATAATGTAGTAAGACAATGCAATTTGCAATAACGGGTAGATAAAACATGCATAGGTAAAAAAATGGGAAAAGGTGTATGAGCAAGAAGGTGGCTTTCCTGTGACCAGCGAGATGTCACGTGACTTCTTTAGAATACCAGAAAACCAATAGTAACAATAATAAAGATAACCCCTATTCTTCCTTCTTCTCGGCGTCACACAACTGCAACTATCGCCGTTATCGAGCATACATGCAAACAAACAATACACCAACCAATCCAAGGCATGCAAGCATCAAACCATACAGCAAGCAAAAGATAAATATGTGATATACATTAGTAGGATGCTGGATGTTTGATTTGGTTAGATTGGAGAAAACGATCCTTTTTGAATTTAGAGTCTAGGAACTACCTAAGCGAGGGTTTTTTGACACAGGTCTTGCTATGTATGATACCATTGTATAACAATAATACCATCAGATAGGTATTTATAAAATGAATCTAACAAAAGTGGTTTCACTAATTTATCAATTTCCCTTGATTCATAATGGATTTTATAGTGGATAAGACCCTAGTTTTAGGAAATAATTCACCAAAACTTCTTTGGACATTCAAAAATTATTTCCTTGGGTGATTAGGTAGTATTTGGTGGACTGATTCAAGAGCAGTTGGATTCACCCTAAAACAATTAAAAGAATGCCCTTGAGAAATTCTCAAGGAAAGTACTGGATTGGATTTGTCCTTTTTACCAGATTAAACCTACAGAAGATTTTGATGTGATTCCAAGGGTACTGGTTAGGAAATGATAGTGCCTTTCTGAAGAAATTTGAATCACTCTTTTTGGAGTTACATAACTATTTTGGTGATTTAAATAGTGAATAAACTATGCACAAAATTGTTTAATTCACCATAATTCAATAAAGTCTCAATAAATTTTGGTTTCCTTGGTTTTGGTACTTATTGTTATAGAGGTCTACTGGAAGTTGGAATTAGGTTAAAACCTCATTTGGTTTAACCTAGAGAAATTTCTAAAGGCAGAAAAGGCTTGAAATTGCTATTTTTACTGTGGGCAAATTAGGAAGCCATTTTAGGTGGGACCAATGGTACATGCAAGGTATAGTCATTACCTTTTAGCAACAATTGGTTTTATGTTATTTGAAAATGCCAAAATCTCTGAAAGCATTTAATAGTGGAAGGAATACTCTTGGCCATTTTATTTTCTATGGTCTATCCAAGCAATGGGTAAACAAGGATACTACATGTTGGGGAAAACATTGGGGAATATTTCGATATTTTTATCTTGCAGAAATCATGTCGTTTTCAATTTCTTTCTAATTTAAAGTGAACATGCAGACATGGGATGAATAATACCTATGGGAAAAAAAGAAAAGGGGGTTGGGGAAAAACGGCCTTGGGCCGGCCCATTGCGATGTCCCCCCGCGTGTGGTAGGCACGCACGGGCTACTGGCTCGGGGCCCATGGGTCAACGACACAGAGAGCAAAGGGGTACGGGGGCTTACTATCTATCAGATTCGAAGCAGATCCGACAACCTCGCGTCATCCTCCTCCTCTGTCCGCGCAGGGTCGAGAGGGAACCCTAGAAGGGAGGTTAGGGTGAGGGAGGGGATCACCAGAGGCACAGGGAGGCGCCGGAGACAGTCGGAGGCGAAGCAGCCCACCTCGGCGAGCAGGACAAGCGACGCAAGATGGTGTTTTCGCCACAGGGAGGGCCTCGCGCGACTGTGGGTGGCTGGTGACCTCGGAGCTTCACGGTGGCGCCAGCACAGAGGGTCCTGGGCGAGACAATCAACAAGGTTTGGTAGCCCAGGCTGGTGCAGGCTCAGGGAGATGTCATGCAGCACAAGGGGAGTAGAGGAGAGGGGGCTGTGCTCGAGTTGGGGAGGGTGTCGAGAGCATCCTGTTCTTCTCCTCCCGAGCGTTGCTGATCTAGGGAGAGGTTGGGGAGCTCGGGGATGGCTAGTGGGAGGGGATGGAGTGGAATGAGCCAAGGGGATAGGCAGGGGGAGGCCTCTGACCTATTTAACTTGAGGGGAGAGAGTCGATGGTGGACATAGTGTAGGAGGTGTTTTGGAAGGGCAAAACCAGGGGCTGGTTTGCTGTGGGCGTGAGAGATGGGTCTAGGGGGGTTTCTGGTTTGGTTTATGGCAGAGGGGGAGGGTGGTAACATTTGTAGGTAAGGGTAGTTTCACATGAGGTAACTTTGCAAGTCAAACAAGCACTAGAGACAAGTTTTTGAGTGAGCTACAGTGGTTTCTGTAGTGGTGGTCGACCACGGAGAGGGAGGTGTGCTGGGGTGGTGTATTATAGAAGCTTTGATGGGGTTTGGCAAATGGTTTTGATTAGTTTGCCATATTGGATCAAAACTTGGGTTATGAAAGAAGTCCAAAAATTTACATTGTCCAAGAGGGGTAAAGGGTACTATAAGTTAGATATGGTCATTTTGTACCACCTGGAATTATTTGGGATTTTTCAGATGATTACAAGTGCACTTAAACTCAAATATTCAAATAGTCCATAAGTAGTTTCTAGAAGCTTATTTTATAATTTTACATGGTAGAAGCTTGGTTTTTGAGGTGATATGGTCCTAAATACCATAACACACAATGGAGGATTTTATTGGGATTTATTGAGAAGGAAGATTATTTTTAAACAATTATTTCTTATTTCTGCCATTTAAGAAAAAGGGCAAAAAGAAATAATAAAGAATCTCAAAAATAATTATGTTTGAGTTGGGTGGATGGGATATGATATATGGGCATCAAATTTTCCTTGATTTGGTAAGGTGATTTGTAGAAAAACAAACTTGTCTTTGAAGACAAGGATTTTGAGGAATTTGCAACATAAGGAAATAAAATAGTTTATTAATCCAAATAATGTTGGGAATTATTTGGGGAGGCTTACATCCAAGGTAGATGATGTAAACTTTATGTAGGCATAAATATCAACCTTGGTTTTGAAGAAAAGTGGTGAAAAGGGTAGAAACTAGATAAGGGAGGATCTAGGGTTTAGTTATTCTGATGCCACCTAAACAGGGTGGGATTAGGGAGCTCAGAGCTCACCTTGGTACAAGGGGCATATGGATGGATATACCAAGTTATATAGATGATCATGGAAGCAAGAGTTGTGCATGTTTGCATTTGAGGTGATCTAGAAGAAATGGAAAACTTTGTTGAAAATAAGGCTGCCATAGCAGATACATCAGGTAGCTTCCTAAACCATGTGGGTTTAATAAGCACAACGCTCCAATGGAAACAAGTGAATTGGGGTTTGATAGGCCATGGTTAGTAGACCATAACCATTCAAATAGTTGGTCAGGGGGAGGTAGTATAAAGATGTAAGCTTCTGCCCAAGTAGGAAGAATAATAAGATTTGCAGAAAAGATGGTTATCTTGACTACAAAACCATCATGGATGAGTGGGAACTAGAATGGTTTATCCAAGGGAAAGAGTGGAATTTGGTATTACTTATGATGTACTCCAGGATGGTTCAAATACATTATCAAGAATGCACATAGGTTGGAAAAGGTAGAGCTCCAAATGTTGTATCTAGATAAGAATTCCAGACTTAGCCATTTTGGCAGATTTAGGGTTTTTGACTAGAGTGCAAGTATAGATGATTTTGAGAGGATGCTTAGTTCCAAACTCATGATCAAGGAGATGATGTTTAAGTGTTAACTAAGTAGGTAGGATCCATTCTTAGATGGGGTCTTCACTGAGTTGGAACTATTAGAAGGGATTATCCCTTGATTGATCTGATTAGGAGGGGAGATGATCACCTTAGTGGCTTAGGATAGATCCAGACTTGGATGCTTGATATGAGATTGATGATCGCAACCATAGATTGGTCCTAAGGTATGAGCTACTAGATTAACTCACTCTAGTTCCTAAGCAACAATGTAATCAGCAGATCAAGGCAATTCATCAGACAGTAGATCAAGGCAATTCATCATATCACTTATTCGACTACCACTAGGGTTACCATCAAGCCTATATTGAGGTAAGGATAGGTATTTTGAAGTGTTTATACTTTGAAGTAAGATACGTACCATCTTGGCATTTGTACCAGGATTGGAAGGAAAAGGTTTTGAATAGAGGTTTTGGAAAACCTAGGGGTAAGATTAGTTGAGAGTTCTGTCTTGAAAACATAAGGAGATTATATTTTAATTCTCCATAGTTCTGTTAATAGAACTAGTAAAAATATTATTTTTTGTTTTGTCAAAGTCATCTTGGCTCATGCTTTGAAATACCAGAACACTTGAGAATATGAAAGATGAGCCAAGTCATCTCTTTTGTAAAATAGCTTTGGTCAACTAGTGTTGAGATAAGAAGTATATCACCTAAAACACAATCAGTTGCAAGAACACAAGAAAGCAAGTAAACATGCATTGCACATATAAGAAGAAAAAGTTTTTGTTCCCCCTGATTTCTGCCTTTTGGACAACAACTCAGGGTCGCTGAAATTGGGATGTTATAGACCTTTCCCCCTTAAAATAATGTCGTCCCGATATTAGGGAGGAGTAGGGTTGGGTAATAACATCCGCTTAACCATTTCAGCGGTGGCATTAATATATGTTCACAGGTTTTTCCGACAAATAAGTGGGGTAAGTTACGTGTCCGAGTTGAGGGGCTTCTGATTGGGCGGTTTAGGTTTAGACAACTGGAAAAGACGCAGTCTTTTCCCCTTAGGACGATGCTGGGTAGGTTTAGCATCGACTAGATACTTCATTCTTGCAGGGTCGATGATGGGGGTTTTGTAGGGGTGGTTAGCACCTAACGAGTAACTAAGGTTTGACCCCAGGGTTCTATCGGTTTCTTGGGCAGGAAAGACGCAACCTTTCCCCCTTAGAGCGACACTATGGGTTTTTGGTGGAGTCGCCGACCTTCTTGATTGGAGTCATATGCTGATGCTAGGGGAATGGCGTTACACCTTTGATCCTGAGGTGATTACCTTCTGTCGACCTTGTACCGCTTCGTGGGAGGCGTCGATGCCACTTCTTGAAGTAATAGTCGTAGCGGGAGAGGCATTGAACTAGCTTTTAGTGAGTTAATTCTGAGCTAAGTAGGGCTCCAATGGGTTGGAGATTGCTGTTGGCTGTTGGCGGTCTCGGAACGCGGTTCTTTAGATAGGGGGAGGGGGTTGTTTCGGGTTTGGTCTGATCAACGTCGTGGGTAAAACATGCAAAGAAGGATATTATCCTTGCATATCATCCCACAAGGTTCACTCAGAAATGAGCAGATTTGCGACGGCCATTGGTGGAGGTACTTGACGCCTTACTGAATAGGTTTCGAGATGATCCATCACTTGCTAGAGGTTAGCGGAGTAAGTAGGTAGGATATGAAGGACTATATCGACAGTGCTCCTTGAATCTTGTAGCCGTCCTTGGGTTGGGTACCCACTTTGGTTACTGTATTTCCTCGAGGTTAGCAGAGTCGGAGCTCTTTTAAGGGGAGTGGTTAGCGGAGATAGAAGAGAAAGGACTTTGTGACGTCTTTGAAGAAACTCAATGCCTTGGGTTGCTTTCTACTTCTTGGAGAGTAGTATTGGCGGCACTGGGTAGTCCTATCACCCTAATTTTGGATGTCTCGTTGTTGTGAGGATTGAGCAGTCTTTTGAATATTGTTGATGATGTACGTGTTCTGTTTCCCCTGACTACTCTTGAGGTGGTATTTGGAGCAGATTTTTGGATATCTCTGGATTATCTACTCGTAGGAGGTCTTCTAGATTTGAGTGGAAAGACACCTTAGATATTTAATTGGGGTCGTTGGGATTGGGGTAGATCCTTCGCCTTGGAGCATGGAATGACACTTGAGTTGATATCTTCGAGTGACGCCTTATTGTGACAACCTTACTATGGGGGTTACCTATCTAAGTCCTAATAGTTAGCTCGGGGTAGATTTAGTGGTTAGCGACGCTTCTTCTTGGTCCTTCGTCAGGGTGGGGGCAGGTTTTCTCTAGAGGGGTTGTCTTCACTTTGAACGCTTTGTGTGGCTTTGGTTCGTCGATGGAGTGGACTCGTTGTTTTAGGGCCTCCTTATCTTCCGTCTTCTTGGGGCGTTTGGAACTAAGGCATGGGTAGGAGTTGTCAGGGATTTCTTTATGTGGCCATCCTGCTGAGGACATGTTCCAGCTATGGGGTTGCGAGGGTTAGCATCGGGGTACGCCAACAAGGAGGTGAAAACTTTAGGATCGGATGGTCCTAGGAAGACAAGCAACACATTTCAAGCATCACACAAGTAGATGACAAGCAAACAGGGCATACCAGAGGTACTATAAAGGTGACTACATGCCATAGAGGGGTAATCCTATTTTAGGATGCTAATCTTAAGTATGGACGTTACGGGGGTCTTAGCTTCTGTCTTGCCATCTTTTGTCTTTGTTGCCGTACTTGATTGGTTTGGGGCGGTGAAGGACTCGGTAGGTAGGGCGATCTTGTAGTATCTTTCTTTGTTGGTAGATCCTTTATTTTGCTTGTCTTTATGTCCTTTCATTTCGGGATCTCCGTCTTCATAGTCTCCACTTCGGACCTTATTTTTGAAAACAGGACATTTGGAGTAGACGAGATGTAGAGTAATCCATTTTCAAATTGTTTAAGTCAGAGAAGATGAGATAAGAATTTTTTCGAAAAGCTTTTGAGGAAATAGTTTGCGAAAACCGGTGTTTTCATAAATAGGGGTTGTCCTGTCTAACGTATATGCTAACTAAGGTCTCCTATATTCAGGATGGCTCTAATACCAAGTCTATGGCACCCCGGATTTACGGTCCGAGAATACCCGTTATGCCTGCAATTCACGTTCCAATGATCAGTGAGCCGTGAGCATAACTGACAAGTATCATTACAGCATCCATAGTGTAATGATTACAAGTACTTACATTTATGCCATTAAGGCGATACAACAACAGTAGAAGAAGTCTTCAAGCACATAGCCCATGTCATGCCTTAACCTACAGGCAACTGACTGGGAAGACGACCTAGCTCGCATAGACGTCAACGACCTCCATCGTTCCCCTTGCTTCTGAAAAGTCTGGCCAAGTAAATAGCTAGGAACAACGCCGGTGAGTACTTTGAATGTACTCGCAAACCACCTTAAGTGAGCAATAATAAAGGATATGGAATATGGTTGTGGTAGGATGGCTCCCTAAGAGGTTCTTTTATAAATTAGTTTCTCTTGTATATATAGCATATCTCTATATCTTTGTTGAAAAAATTTTTGTAAAACATTTTGGAAACCTTTTTGAAAAGTTTTAATAAAACACTAGGATTGGGTCACCCATTTGTTTTTCCTTCCGGTCATCTCATGACCAAACTCCGTCCTCCTTTTCCCGACCATCCCATGGTCAAAAACATTTCGAGCCATTTCTTTTCCGAAGACCTTTTTGAAAACAAAACCAGCACCACTCTACAACAACCTTCCCAACAGTCCATGACCGTGGACACGGCTATTCGAATAGATTTATACTCTGCAGAGGTTGTACACTTTACCCACATCATCTGATTACCCGTCCCTGATCTACACTGATCGTGGGTCGAATAACCGGTCAAGACCTTCCGAATACCCTCAATAGTTACCACATGGATAATGCATGACCCTTTCAAGTGTATGCCAATGATCAATACCCGGGTTAGACATGAACCTACTCAACTTTCTCAGAGCAAAAGAGATATCAGGTCTTGTAGCGCTTGCTAAGTACATGAGAGAACCAACAATTTGTGAATATTTCAACTAATCTGCTAGTTCCTTCTTATTCTTTCGTAATGTCAAACTAGGATCATGACGTGTTGGAGAAGTCATGCCATCAATGAAGCCAAATCGGCACAAGACCTTCTCAACATAATGAGATTGCGTTAAAGTAATCCCATTCTCGTTCTTAATAAGCTTGATGTTCAGAATCACATCAGCCTCTCCCAGATCTTTCATATCAAAATTCTTTGACATGAAAGACTTGATTTTATTTATCACTTTCATGTTTGTACCAAAGTTCAGAATAACATCCACATACAAACATAATATAACACTATCGCCCCCACCATGGAGATAGTACACACACCTATCAGTATCATTAATGACAAAGCCAGCAGAAAGTAGAGTTATGTCAAAGTTCTTATGCCATTGCTTAGGTGCTTCTTCAGGCCATACAAATATTTTAATAACTTGCACACCTATCTCTCTTCACCTTTTACCATAAACCCATCTAGATGATATATATAGATCTCCTCTTCCAACTCTCCATTAAGAAAATTTGTCTTCATGTTCATTTGATGAACGAGAAGACCATAAAAGGAAGCCAGGGAAAGTAGTACTCGAATGGTGGTCAGACTAGCGCCAGGTGAATAGGTGTCAAAGTAATCTTCGCCTTCTTTCTGTGTGTAGCCTTTTGCTACAAGCCATGCCTTGTACTTATCAATAGTACCATTAGGCCTTAGCTTCTTTTTGAACACCCACTTACAACCCAAGGGTTTACAACCATAGGGTCATTCTGATAATTCCCAAGTTCCATTAGAAAGAACAGAGTCCATATCATATTGGACAGCTTCTTTCCAATCATCTGCATCAGGAGATGCATATGCCTCAACAGTGGATATGGGAGTATCTGTTGGAGATATGCCCTAGAGGCAATAATAAAATTATTTAATATTATATCTTTGTGTTTATGATAAATGTTTACATTCATGCTATAATAGTATTAACCGGAAACACAAATACTTGTGTGATTTGTAAACTCATTAGAGTCCCTAGTAAAGCCTCTTTATAATACTAGCTTATTGGTTGATAGATGATCATGGTTTCCTGATCCTAAACATAGATATGTTATTAACAAGAAGATCATATCATTACGAGAATGGTGTGATGGACATACTCCTATAGATAAGCGTAGCATAAAGATCAAGTCATTTCATTAGTTTGTTTGCTACAATCTTTCTGATACATAGTAACCTAACTCCTTCAACCATGAGATCATGCTAATCACCATCATCGGATGGATACTTTGATGACATCAAACACCACACTGTAACTGGGTGGCTAAAAAGGTGGCATTGAGTGTTCAGAAAGTATGTGTTGAGAAACATGGATCAAGAATGGGATTTGTCCTTCCATATGACGGATAGATATACTTTGGACCTCTCGTTTGAATGTCATCCAATTATCTTGCAAGCATGTGACTGGCTCACAAGGGATCACATATCATAGGAACAAGTATAGAGTACTTATCAGTAAAGAGGTTGAACTAGGTATGCAGAGATACCGACGATCAGACCTCGGATAAGTAAAATATCATGAGACAAAGGGAAATTGGTATCGTATGTAAATGGTTCATTCGATCGCAAAGTAATCGTAGAAATATGTGGGAGCCATATGAATTTCCAGATTCCTCTATTAGTTATTTATCGGAGAAGATTCTCGGTCATGTCTGCATAATTCACGAACCGTAGGGAGACACACTTAAGGATTCGATGTTGTTTGGTAGATATGGAATGTAAGTAGGAAGACCGAATGTTGTTCGGAGCCTCGGATAGGATCCAGGATATCACGAGGTGATGCGAAATGGTCCGGAGAATAAGATTCATATCAGGAAAGTCCAATTCCGGAGTTCGGGAATGATTCCTGTGTTTTCACCAGAATGATCTAGAAGGGTCTAGAAGGTTCACCGGATCGGAAGGGGAAGGGTACATGAATGTTTCATGACTAATTGGAATGATTGCATCATGTCCTAGGTCACTTGGCTGGGAATTCAAAAGAAAGAAATTAAACTCCAAAATTGAAAGTCAAAGGCAAGTTTGAAAATTCAAACTGGGACAATGTTTCCTGGTGGAGGAAGGAGAGAATCCTTCTCTCCCTCCACCACGTGCCTAGTAGGAGAGGGAGTTCGGGAAGGATTCAAACTCCCCTATCCCTAGCTGCCCCTCCCTCTCATAAATAGACGGGAGGGCGCGCCTCAAAAGACCACAACAAGCCCCACCCCACCAAGAAGCCACCGCCATGCACCACCGCCGCACCGCCGTTGCCGCCAGCCCACCTCCTCCTCTTTGAATTCTAAACCCTAGACACCGGGGAAACCCTACTACTCCACCATAACCCGCTCCGTCTTAAGGAGAAGCCCTGCGATATTTCCCCTCTAACTCTGACACCACACTGTCGTGCTGTCAGAATCGCGAGAAGAGAACTACAACTTCCGATGCCTGCTGGAACAAGTGAGAGGAAGGTCTTCATTGAGTACCCAACGTGTGACCGACTGCGGGAGTGCTGTCAGAACACGGCGCCGTAAGGATCGTCTTCGTGATCTTGAGATCGGCAAGTGAACGACTACATCACCAACAAGAATTTGCTCTCGTTAACCGCTTTGGAATGTTCGAGGGTGAGTACTCTAATTGACTCGTTGCTACAATCTGGTAGATAGATCTAGGCTTGTGTGTGTTCATGCGGTAGAAATGTTTTGTTTTCCATACTACGAACCCCTATAGTGGTATCAGAGCCGTGTCTATATGTAGATATGTTGCACGAGTAGAGCACAATGGTCATTCTGGGCGGTGGTGCTTTTATTATCAATTGCTTTTGTGTACTTTGCATCTTGTGGTATGGTGGGATGAAGCGGCCCGGGCTAACTTACATGGCATCATTCATGAGACTTGATCCACGCTCAACATGCAACTTGTATTACATAAGTGGCTTTGTGGGTGTCTGTCTCTCCCATCATAGTAAAGATTCAATTTACAATGGGCACTTGATAGTTCAAGCATCAATGTTGTGGTTCATGTTCATAAGTTAAAAGAGTACTCATTGAAAGCCCCAAACCACGTAAAATATGCAAAGAAAATTAGAGGCGTCTAAATTTGTTTTGCAGGGGTGTGATGTGATGTGATATGGCCATGATAGTGATTATATATGATGTATGCAATGTTCCTTATTGTAAGTCAGCAATCGGCACGAGCCTTATGGCTGTCTTTTAATTTCGTTAAGACCTGTGTATCTATTATTCAAAGTAGTTGTAATAGTTGATGCTGGTGGACGACAACCATGGAGTCGTGCCATTGACCTTGATGCCACGCCGGTAATGATGGAGATCATGTTTGTGCTTGAAGATGGAGATCTGAAGCACAAGAAGAAAGTCCATATCATATCACATATTTTGAATTGCATGTGATGTTAATCCTTTTATGCATCTTGTATTTCTTAGTTTACAACGATAGCATTATAAGATGATCCCTCTCACAAAAATATCAAGTTATAAAGTGATCATCCTTAGTAGGCACCATTGCCAAGACTCGTTGTTTCGAAGCACCATGTGATGATCGTGTGTGTTAGATTCTATAAGTGTATGCAACGAGAGCAAGCCAGATTTTCTCATGCGGAAACTAAGGTTTGATCTTGATGAGCCTAGCATGTACACACATGGTCTCGAAACACGGATCACCGAAAGGTAAAGCATGAGTCATATAGTAGATATGATGAACATGTTGATTGTTCTCCTTTGAAACTACATCAACTCTCGTGATGATCGGTTTTGATGTAGTGGATTTGGTCCGTGTGATCACTAAAACAATGTGAGGGATGTTGTTTTGAGTGGGAGTTCACCTAGGTTAATTCAACTATTAATTAGAACTCAATTTTTCATAAACTTAGTCTAAACTATTGAAAATATGTTGTAGATCTATGGCGGCCCCTACCATCAATTTTAATGCGTTCCTAGAGAAAGAAAGGGTAAAAACAATGGAAGCAACTTTGCGGGTTGGTTACACAATTTGAGGATTGTCCTCAATGCTGGTCAGTTGACCGATGTGCTGGATGCACCGCTGGGTGACCCACCTGTAGAAGATGCTACCGATGAGGTGAAAAATGTTTATTGCACTCGGAAGAATCAGTACTCCATGGTTCAGTGTGCTATCTTGTATGTTTTTGAATCAGAGCTTCAAAAGAGGTTTGAGAAATTTGACCCACATGATATTATCTGTGAACTCAATATGATACTTGAGGCTCACGCGGAAGTTGAGAGTTATGAAGCTTCTGAAAAGTTCTTTAACTGC
This sequence comes from Avena longiglumis, assembly GCA_030063025.1. Lineage (NCBI taxonomy): Eukaryota > Viridiplantae > Streptophyta > Magnoliopsida > Poales > Poaceae > Avena > Avena longiglumis. The sequence continues at coordinate 303,276,953 of CP125978.1, forward strand.
AAGATGGAGGAGGGCAGCTCCGTCAGTGAGCATGTTCTTAAGATGTCTGGGCACGCTAATAAGATCTAGAGCTTGGGCATAATAATTCCTAATGCGTTGGGGATTCATCGTGTCCTCCAATCACTAACACCAAGTTACAAGAACTTTGTGATGAACTACAAGATGCAGCGCATGGATAAGACGTTGCCAGAACTCTTCTCTATGTTGAAGTCTGCGGAAGTGGAGATCAAGAAAGAGCACCAAGTGTTGATGGTCAATAAGACCACCAATTTCAAGAAGCAAGGCAAGCCTAAGAAAAAGCGAAACTTCAAGAAGAGCGGTAAGAAAGCTAACACGCCGGCGAAGAAGTCCAAGGCTAGGCCTAAGCCTGTTACTGAGTGCTTTGACTACAAGGGAGAATGTCACTAGAAGCAGAATTGCCTAATTACTTGATGGATCTGAAGAACGACAACATTAAGAAGAAAGGTATATCTTATATACATGTTATTGATGTGTATCTTATTAGTAGTCGTAGTAGTGCCTGGGTATTTGATATTGGTTCGGTTTCTCATATTTGTAACTCGAAAGAGTGGCTACAGAATAGACAGAAACTAGCGAAGAACGAGGTGATGATGCACGTAGGAAATGGATCAAAGGTTGATGTGATCACGGTCGGCACACTACCTCTTTATCTACCATCAGGATTAGTTTTATACATAAATAATTGTTATTTGGTGCATGTGTTGAGCATGAACATTATATCCGGATCATGTTTATTGCGAGACGGTTACTTGTTTAAGTCTGAGAATAATGGTTGTTCGATTTGTATGAGTAATATGTTTTATACTCATGCAACCTTGGTAGATGGTCTATTCTTTTTGAATCTCGATTGTAGTAATACACATGTTAATAATATTGAGGCTAAATGTTTGAATTTAAGCGATAACTCAAACTATATGTGGCACTGTCGTCTTGGTCATATCGGAGTGAAGCGTATGAAGAAACTCTATTCTAACGGACTTCTTGAATCACTTGATTTCGAATCACTTGAAAGATGTGAAGCATGTACGATGGGTACAATGACTAAGACTCCATTTTCTGGTGTGATGGAGCGAGCGACAGACTTGTTGGAAATCAAACATACCGATGTGTGTGGCCCAATGAGTGTAGCATCACGCGGTGGTTATCGTTATGTTCTTACTTCCATGGATGACTTGGGTAGATATGGGTATATCTATTTCATGAAACATAAGTCCGAAACTTTTGAGAAGTTGAAGGAATTTCAAAGTGAAGTGGAGAATCAACGTAACAAGAAGATTAAGTTTCTACGATCTGATCGTGGAGGTGAATGCCTAAGTTACGAGTTTGGCGAGCATTTGAAGAAATGTGGAATACTTTCACAATTGAAACTATCTCGAACACCACAAAGTAATGGTGTGTTCGAACGTCGTAATCGAACTCTCTTAGATATGGTTCGTTCTATGATGTCACTTACAGATTTACCTTTGTCATTTTGGGGTTATGCATTAGAAACAACGGTATTCACTTTAAATAGGGCACCGTATAAATCCGTTTAAACGACCATACGAATTATGGTTTGGGAAGAAACCTAAATTGTCATTCCTTAAAGTTTGGGGTTGCGAAGCTTATGTAAAGAAGTTACAGCCCAACAAGCTTGAACCCAAAGCGGAAAAATGCGTCTTCATAGGATACCCAAAGGAAACTATTGAGTATACTTTCTACCATAGATCCGAAGGAAAAATCTTTGTTGCCAAGAATGGATCCTTTCTAGAGAAGGAGTTTCTCTCGAAAGAAGTGACTGGAAGGAAAGTAGAAATCGACGAGGTTGTCGAACCTTCTTTCGGATTTGAGAGTAGCGCAATACCAAAATAAGTTCCTATGGCGCCTACACCAATAGGAGAGGAAGCTAATGATAAATATCATGAAACTTCGGTCAAAGTTACTACGGAACCTCGCATGTCGACGAGGACTCGTACCACTCCCAATTGGTATAATCCCATTATGAGTGTCATGTTGGTGGACGATATCGATGACCCTGCGACATCTGAGTAAGCGATGATGAGCCCAGATTCCAATAAATGGTGAGAAGCCATGAAATCCGAGATTGGATCCATGTACGAAAACCAAGTATGGACTTTGGTGGACTTACCGGATGGCCGAAAGACTGTCGAGAACAAATGGATTTTCAAGAAGAAAACAAATGTTGATGGTAATGTTACCGTCTAGAAAGCTCGAATTGTCGCAAAAGGGTTTCAAAAAATTCAATGAGTTGACTACGATGAGACTTTCTCACCGATAGCGAAGCTAAAGTCTGTGAGGATTTTGTTAGCAATCGCTGCATATTATGATTATGAGATATGGCAGATGGATGTCAAAACAACATTCCTCAATGGAGACATTGATGAAGAGTTGTATATGGTATAACCCAAAGGTTTTGTTGATCCGTAATATGCTAACAAGGTATGCAAACTTCAACGGTCCATTTATGGATTGAAGCAAGCATCCCGAAGTTGGAATCAAAACGTTTTGATAAGGTAATCAAAAGTTTTGGTTTTATACAAACTTATGGAGAAGCTTGTATTTACAAGAAAGTGAGCGAGAGATCTATAGAATTCCTAGTACTATATGTGGACGACATATTGTTGATTGGGAATGATATAGACCTTCTTAATAGTGTCAAAGATTATTTGAATAAAAGTTTTTCAATGAAAGATCTTGGCGAAGCTGCTTACATATTAGGCACAAAGATTTATAGAGATAGATCGAGACGCCTAATATCATTGTCACAAAGACATATTTGGACAAAGTTCTAAAGATGTTTGGAATGGAAGATAGCAAGAAATGGTTCCTGCCCATGTTGCCCAATACGACCTTGAGTAAAACTCAAAGTCCTTCTACGGCAGAAGATAGAGAAAGAATGAGTAAGACTCCCTATGCCTCAGCCATAGGATCTATCATGTATGCCATGCTATGTACTAGACCCGATATTGCATATGCTGTTAGTTTAACTAGTAGATATCAAAGTGATCCAGGGGTGGATCATTCGACAGCGGTCAAAAACATCCTTAAGTACTTGAGAAGAACTAAGGATATGGTTCTTTATTATGTAGGTGATGAACAACTCGTTGTTGATGGTTACACTGATGCTAGTTGGAAAACCGACCCGGATGATTCTAAATCTCAATCTGGATACGTATTTACTTTGAATGGTGCACCAGTGAGCTGGAGGAGTGCAAAGCAAAACGTTGTGGCGAGAACTTCAACTGAATCGGATACATAGCTGCTTCAGAGGCTTTACAAGAGGAAATATGGATGAAGGAGTTCATTACAGAGCTAGGTGCAGTTCCCAGTGCGCTGGACCCAATGTTTATCTACTATGATAACATGGGCGCCATAGCCAATGCACAAGAACCAAGGTCACACAAGAAGCTGAAGCATATCAAGCTGCGTTTTCACCTTGTTCGAGAGCATGTCCAAGATGGTGACATAAATATTTGCAAAGTATACATAGATCTCAATGTGGAAGATCCGTTGACTAAACCTCTCCCGAGGGAAAAACATGACCAGCACCAAACTGAAGGGTTTCGCAACATAGTAAATCAAAAAAATTCAACGGATGCGAACGGGAAAGCCAAGATTTAATCTAGGAGATGTAATCAACGAGAGGATAGATGAGATATTCATACCCTTGAATAAATCGCATAGCGGAACGTTCAACAGAATGTGGTTGATGTAGTCGTACTAGCCTTCTCCTCCTCGCGATCCGATCTGATCCAACGCCGCAAGTGGCAACGCCTTCGAGAGATGCACACGTACGGCACCGTGACGTATCCTCCTTCATCGGTCCAGCAAGTGGGGTGGCGAGATAGATTGTATCTACAGCACCATGGCGTGGTGTAAAGGTGGAGAGTTTCTGCGGCAGGGCTTCGCCTACGCGCAGTCGGGAGAGAGAGAGATCTGGAGGGCAGCAGGTAGGCGGCTAGGGTTCAAGGAGGGGTGGGAGGAGGGTGCGCCCCTGCCCTCTTTATATAGAGGGTTGTCCGGCCCCCTTGCCCCTCCTCCAAGCCCTAGGGACGGCGGCCACAAGGGTGGAGTGGGGGGGCAAGTTCCCCCCCTTCTAGAAGATCCCCTAGGGTTTCCCCTAGGGTTTTGGACGGCTGGGCCTATGGGGCCTTGTGCACCTGGCCCAATGCATCCAGGGCACTCCCTCGTAGGCCCACGCCCCACTCCGACAAGTGGGGCCACGTTGGTCCCACTCCGAAAGCTTCTAGAACCTTCCGGTACAATACCGAACATTCCGAAACAATTCCGAAATCCAAAAACTGCTTTCCTTTATATGAATCTTATTCTCCGGACCATTCCGGAACCTCTCGTGATGTCCTGGATCTCATCCAAGACTCCGAACAAAAACTCATAAACCAATTATCCATTCTATCCTAGCATCGAAGCATGTTAAGTGTGTGACACTACGGGTTCGAGAATATGCAGACATGATATTCTATCAATAATCAACAGCGGGGTCTGGAAACCCATATTGACTCCCACATATTCATCGATGATCATATCGGATGAACCGCGATGCCTGGATTCAATTAATCCCATATTTATATTCCCTTCATCACGCGATATTTTACTTGCCCGAGATTTGATCGTTGGTATCGACATACCTAGTTCAATCTCGTTCACAGCAAGTACTTTACTCGTTCCGTAATCCGATATCACTTTGCGATTAACTCCTTAACCATGTGCTTGCAAGCGGTGTTGATATCGATTACCAAGTGGGCCCGAAGTATATCTCTCTGACTTGGGAGGGACAAATCCCATCTCGATACATACAACCCAACAAGTACTTTCCGATCACCCGAGAGACACCTTTATGATCACCCTCTCATAGGATGACGTTTGATGACCTCAAAGCTTTCTTCCGATACCAGGGAGTTCCATTATATCATGGTCTAAGGAATACAATATTTCACATAAGAAAAAGCTTCTCAAAGATGCACACGATGACACGATCTAATTGCTCTGCTTGATTTGGGTCTATTCATCATATCATTCTCCCAATGACATGATCTCATTATTAATCGACAACTCATGTCTATGGTTAGGAAACCTTAACCATCACTAATCAATGAGCTAGTCCATAGAGGTGTACTAGGGACATGGTGTTGTTCATAAACCACACAAGTATCAAAGTTTCCGCTTAATACAATTCTAGCATGGAATATAAACTTTATCATGAACAAGAATTATAATAATAACATCTTTATTATTGCCTATAGGGCATAATTCCAATAGTCTCCCACTTGCACTAGAGTCAATAATCTAGTTTACATCTGGCAACAATCTAACACCCATGGCACTAAGGTGCTGATCATGTTTTGCTCGTGGAAGAGGTTTAGTCAACGGATCTGCGACATTCAGATCCATATGTACTTCGCTAATCTTCAGATCTCCATCTGTTATATAATCTTGAATTATATGAAACTTGCGGTTGATGTTCTTGGTATTTGGATGATATCTTGGTTCCTTAGCCAGTGCTATGGCGCCAGTGTTGTCACACAATATCTCCAGTGGGTCCAAGGCACTTGGAACCACACCAAGCTCAGTGATGAAGTTCCTGATCCAAACTCCTTCACTTGACGCTTCTGCAGCAACCATGTATTCCGCTTCTACTGTAGATCCCGTGATCACGCTTTGCTTGCAGCTTCTCCAGCTCACAGCTCCTCCATTCAAAATGTAAACGTATCCTGTCTGAGATTTAGAATCATCCTTGTCGGTGTCGAAACTAGCGTCGACGTAACCTTTTATGACGAGCTGCTCATCACCTCCATAGACCAAGAACATTTCTTTAGTCCTATTTAAATACTTTAGGATGTTCTTTACGACTGTCCAGTGTTCCACTCCTGGATCACTTTGGTATCTGCTCGTCAAACTAAGAGCATTGTACACATCCGGTCTTGTACACAGCATGGCATACATGATAGAACCTATGGCCGAGGCATAAGGCACTTTGCTCATAGCTTCTCTATCGTTTACCGTAGCTGGACACTGAGCCTTGCTCAATTTCTTACCTGGCAACATGGGCACTGAACCTTTCTTTGCCTTATCCATCCTGAACCTTTTCAGAACTTTGTCTAGGTATGTACTTTGGCTTAAAGCTATTAGGCGTCTTTGTCTATCTCTATAGATTTTGATGCCTAATATATAAGCAGCTTCTCCTAGGTCTTTCATTGAAAAACATTTGTTCAAATAACTCTTCACGTCGTTAAGCATATCAATGTCATTTCTAATAATCAGTATGTCATCCACATATAGTACTAAAAATGTCACTAAGCTCCCACTCACTTTCTTGTAGATACAAGCTTCGTAGCAATTTGGAACAAATCCAAAGCTCTTGATCACTTGATCAAAATGAAGGTTCCAACTCCGAGATGCTTGCTTCAGTCCATAAATGGAACGCTGGAGTTTGCACACCTTATCAGCATCCTTAGGATCGACAAAACCTTCGGGTTGCATCATATACAACTCTTCATCAATGTTGCCATTGAGGAACGCAGTCTTGACATCCATCTGCCATATTTCATAATCATGAAACACAGCAATTGCTAATAAAATCCGAATGGACTTAAACATCGCTACGGTAGAGAAAGTCTCATCGTAGTCAACACCTTGAACTTGTCGAAAACCTTTCGCGACAAGCCGTGCTTTATAGACAGTAACATTACCATCTGCGTCCGTTTTCCTTTTGAAAATCCATTTGCACCCGACGGCCTTACGGTCGCTAGGAGGGTCCACCAAAGTCCATACTTGGTTTTCGCTCATGGATCCCAATTCGGATTTCATGGCCTCTAGCCATTTCTCAGAGTCTGGGCTCATCATTGCTTCCTCATAGTTCGCAGGTTCACTTTTGTCTACTAACAAGACAGTTAAGACAGGGTTGCCATACCACTCAGGAGGGGCACGTGACCTTGTCGACCTGCGACGTTCAGCAGTAACATCGTCCGAAGTTTCATGATCCTCATCATTAGCTTCCTCTCTTGTTGGTGCAGACGGCACTGGAAAAATTTCAGGTGCTGTGCTACTCTCCAACTCGAGAGAAGGTTCAAAACCTCGTCTAGCTCTACCTTCCTCCCACTCACTTCTTTCGAGAGAAAATCCTTCTCAATAAAGGATCCGTTCTTTGCGACAAACACTTTTCCTTCGGATCTGTGATAGAAGGTATACCCAATCGTTTCCTTAGGGTATCCTATGAAGACGCATTTCTCCGCTTTGGGTTTGAGCTTGTCCGGCATCGTAGAAATTTACCTCCACGATCGGATCGTAGAAATTTAATTTTTCTGTTACGATGGTTTTCCACTTCGTTCTGAAATTCCTTGAACTTTTCAAACGTTTCAGATTTATGTTTCATTAAATAGATATACCCATATCTACTTAAGTCATGAGTAAAAGTGAGAAAATAGCGATATCCACCGCGCATCGAAACACTCATTGGTCCGCATACATCGGTATGTATGATTTCCAACAAGTCCGTTGCTCGCTCCATCATTCCGGAGAACGGGGTTTTGATCATCTTGCCCATGAGGCATGGCTCGCACGTGTCAAATGATTCAAAATAAAGAGACTCCAAAAGTCCACCAGAATGGAGTTTCTTCATGCGTTTTACACCAATATGACCTAGACAGCAGTGCTACAAATAAGTTGAATTACCACTATCTACTTTGCATATCTTAGCCTCAATGTTATGGATGTGTGTTTCATTGCTTTCGAGATTCAGAAGAAATAAACCATTCATAGCAGGTGCATGACCATAAAAGATGTTACTCATATAAATAGAATAAACATTATTCTCCGATTTAAATGAATAACTATATTGCAATAAACACGATCCAGATATGATGTTCATGGTCAACGTAGGTACATAATAACATTTATTAAGGTTTAAAACTAATCCCGAAGGTAAAACTAAGGAGAGCATGCCGATGGCCATCACATCAACTATTGATCCGTTGCCAACGCGCATCGTCACCTCATCCCTTGCTAGCCGCCATCTATTCTGTAGCTCCTGTTTCGAGTTACAAATATTAGCAATTGAACCAGTATCAAATACCAGACACTAAAACGAGCGCTAGTAAGGTAAACATCAATAACATGTATATCAAATATACCTTTAATGGTGCCAATCTGATTATGAGTATATCAAATAACATGTATATCAAATATACATCAATAACATGTATATCAAATATACCTTTATCTCATGGTCTAAGGAATACAATATTTGACATAAGAAAAAGCTTCGCAAAGATGAACACGATGACACGATCTAATTTCTCTGCTTGATTTGGGTTTGTCCATCATATCATTCTCCCAATGACATTATCTCATTATTAATCGACAACTCATGTCTATGGTTAGGAAACCTTAACCATCATTAATCAATGAGCTAGTCCATAGAGGCGTACTAGGGACACGGTGTTGTTCATAAACCACACAAGTATCAAAGTTTCCGTTTAATACAATTCTATCATGGAATATAAACTTTATCATGAACAAGAATTATAATAATAACATCTTTATTATTGCCTCTAGGGCATAATTCGAACACAAACCGCCATGGGTGTTTGGTATATTACCATGTAATCTAGATTACTTGACTCTAGTTTAAGTGGGAGACTGTTGGAGATATGCCCTAGAGGCAATAATAAAAGTATTTATTATTATATCTTTGTGTTTATGAAAAATGTTTACTTTCCTGCTATAATAGTATTAACCAGAAACATTAATACTTGTGTGATTTGTAAACTTATTAGAGTCCCTAGTAAAGCCTCTTTATAATACTAGCTTGTTGGTTGATAGATGATCATGGTTTCCTGATCATGAACATTGAGATGTTATTAACAAAAAGATCATATCATTAGGAGAATGGTGTGATGGACATAGTCCTATAGATAAGCATAGCATAAAGATCAAGTCATTTCATTATTTTGTTTGCTATAAGCTTTCTAATACATAGTAACCTAATTCCGTCGACCATGAGATCATGATAATCACCATCACCGGATGGATACTTTGATGACATCAAACACCACAACGTAACTAGGTGGCTATAAATGTGGCATTGAATGTTCGGAAAGTATGTGTTGAGGAACTTATACGTCGGAAACGTATTTATAATTTTTGATGCTCCATGCTTGTTTAGTATCTACTTTTCTTTTATTTGTCTACACTTTGAGGTTGTCACATCCCAAGATTTTGGAAATTGGGACTAGAATTTTTTTTTGCATTTGCATGACATTCATGAGCATTGCACTCCATATTTGCATCAAGAAAAATCCCTAAATAGAATAAAGGACTAAAACCCTAAGTAGTATATGCCACTTTGTTCCTAAAGGGAATTAAATTGGCTTTATAAAAACCCATTGTTGCTAAGGCAGTGATTATTGCTAAATCTATAGGCTAAAAAGATCCAATTAATATTACAAAATTTTAGGAACAAAATTGAGTTTATTTGGAGCTATTATGAAAAAGTTATGGAATAAATACAAACACATAAAGATATAAATAAAATGAAATATACAAGGATTTATAAATCCACTACTTCCAAACTAGTAAAGAGATTACAAATATGATCCTATAATAATCTACTGAATTTTAGAAAAATTTAGAAACAAGAATCATATAATTTGGAGTTCGTATGCAAAAGATATAGAGTAAATACCAAAATAGAAAAAGAAAAAAGAACTAATGGGCCACCGGCCGGCCCACTCAGTCGATCGGATCGAGCAGCCACACAGCCATCGATCCCACCCATGCTTTAAAATCCATGCGAAAACACATTTTCTTAAACTATCTCTATTCAAACTCCTGTATCTTTTTATCTATAACTCCGAATCAACTTCCGTTTGTTTTTACTTGTTCCCTACTCTAAGAACTATCTCTACACCATCCTAAATCTCCATATAAACTTGTGGAGCCATAGCTGTACGAGTTTCCCTTTTCAAAATACGGAATCTACACATGCCCGAATCTTATTTCGTTTATTCACCCATCTAGACTTCGTCGTTTGCCTTCGGCCAAAAAAAAGTTGTAGATCTCGTCGAAAGCTTTCAATCCCGACAAACCTTACCTATTTTCATCTACCACAGCCGGAGAATTCCGCACCGCAATATTTCAGATATGAGGGTGTAAATCCAAGATGTACTCGCACTCGTTTCTTCAAATCCAAATTACTTTGGTGAGAAGGTAGGACTAATGATTCCCCACAACTTTCATGTTGTAAGTTTTTCAATTTGACCTACGGATTTGTCTCTCTAATACAGATTTACTTCTTGTCTATTCTGAGCCAAAATCGGGTAAATCTCCTCTCCTAGCCACTGGATCTCATCCCAACGACCAGGATTAGATCGATTTCGCGAATGGATACGAGCCAACCGGATCTCGCCACGTGTCAACGCCAGGTCAGCCACGCGTCCCAGTCAGCATAGAATATTCCCTGTAGATTTGAAATTGAATTTAATTTGCAAAAAATTGTGTAAACTTGCAAAAGTTATATAAAGAGATTCGTAGGTCCAAAAATAGCAAATAATATATCAATGGATTCAGAAAAACGTGTAGAATATTATTATGCCACTAGATCTAACTTTTACAGTACGTATTTAATGTAATAATTTAATTAGTTTTAATGGTATTTTAGGTTAATAAATTTATAGGAAATTATCTGTAACTCCGAAAAATATGAACAATATATAAAATTGAAGCTACTATAATGTAGATTAATAATATCTGGTTGGATAAAGCTTTTGCGGACGATTTACCCCATAGAAATTTAATTAGTATTAATGGCTTTAGAAATCATTAAATTGATAGTAAATTATTTGCATATCAAAAAAATATAAATAAAATACCAATGAAAAGTTGGTTCCATGTAGATCATGAATATGCAAATGGTTCAGGCAAATACTGTAAGGTTTTGCAGTAATTAAATAAATTGATTAATGGATTATTTAGAGTATTAAAATCATAGTAATTCGAGTACTTCTCAGAAAATTACAGATAATATATCCCTGGAATCACAATTCCGTGGAGATTACAGATATAATTTTAGTTTGATTTTTAGGCAACAGAAACTATATAAATGATTTAAAACCCATTAAATACTATTTAAATCATAAGAAAAGTTCTGTAACTCCGATTAGGGTGAATCCAACGCCTAATGGTTCGTATTAACGTCCTCTATCCAGTACACTTCAGATAAAAATTTAATTCGACATTAATAGAAGGCGTTACAATAGAACTATTAAAATCCCTATATTGGCAAGTCATTATTAATAACAAATACTCCATTGCATTAATTGGTCTCTTGCATGCATCATATACTTCAGTAATGTTTAGAGAACAAAATAACAACCATTGTGTCTTATTAAATTGTCATGCATGCATTTGTTGCATTTGTTTGATCTCTATGTGCTATTGTTTATGTAGTATGGAATTGCTTGATCGATATATTGCGAGGAGTGCAACGTCTGTGATTGCAACGAGTGTTTGAACGACTTCACCAACTACCAAGGCAAGTAGATGCTACTTTGTTCATGATGTTGTCCTACTATTTTTCAATGCATTGTCCTGTATTTGTAGATGCATGTGTAGGAAATTACTATCGCTATGCTATGTCCTATTATGTGGTTGGTGACATGGTTATACCCTACGGGTACGTGACTTCAGCATACCTGGTCCACCCCAAGGAAGGCCCACAGCAGACATACGTTGGCCCATGAAGATTTTCGGGTGGCCAAGGCCCATGACGCCTTCGGATCCTTGGAGAGCAAGACTAGCATAGATAGGAAATTTGAAGGGGTAAAACCCTAGAACCTGTAACCTACTAGGACTATGCCCGGGACCTGCCTAAGTCTATATAAAGGCCAGGAGGGCACGTCCTAGATCTCTCGACTCATACTTTCGCACACGCACCTCCACGCCAGATCGAATCTGCGCACCCTGTAACCTTCGGTTCCGCCGTAATCAAGAGCAGACAAGCAGGAGTAGGGTTTGTTGGAGATATACCCAAGAGGCAATAATAAAGTGGTTATTATCATATCTTCACACTTATGATAAATTTTTACATACCATGCTATAATTGTATTAACCGGAAACATTAATACTTGTGTGATTTGTAAACTAAAATAAGAAGTCCCTAGTAAAGCCTCTTGTTAAACTAGCTTGTTGGTTAATATATGATCATGGTTTCCTGATCATGAACATAGAGATGTTATTAACAACAGGATCATATCATTAGGAGAATGATGTGATGGACATACTCCTATAGATAAGCGTAGCATAAAGATCAAGTCATTTCAATAGTTCAATTGCTATATGCTTTCTGATACATAGTAACCTAATTCCTTCGACCATGAGATCATGCATATCACCTTTTCCAGATGGATTCTTTGATGTCATCAAACACCACACCATAACAGGGTGGCTATAAAGGTGGCATTGAGTGTTCGTAAAGTATTGGTTGAAACACATGGATCAAGAGTGGATTTGTCCATCCATATGACGGATAGATATACTGGGCCCTCTCGGTGAAATGTCATACAATTAGCTTGCAAGCATGTGACTGGCTCACAAGGGATCACATATCACGGAACGAGAAAGAGTACTTATCGGTAACGCAGTTTGAACTAGGTATGCGAGATACCGACGATCATAACCTCGGATAAGTAAACTATCGTGAGACAAAAGGAAATTGGTATCGTATGTAAGTGGTTCATTCGATCGCAAAGTAATCGTGAAAATATGTGGAGCCATATGAATTTCCAGATTCCTCTATTGGTTATTGTTCAGAGAAGTGTCTCGATCATGTACGCATAATTCACGAACCGTAGGGAGACACACTTAAGGATTCGACGTTGTTTTGAGTAGTTATGGTATTATGAGAAAGAGACCAAATGTTGTTCGGAGTCTCGGATGGGATCCGGGATATCACGAGGTGATCCGGAATGGTACGGAGAATAAGATTCATATAAGGAAAGTCCCGTTTCAGAGTTCGGGAATGATTCCGGTGTTTTCATCGGGAATGTTCTAGAAGGTTCCGGAATGTCCGGCACTCTGGAGGGGAAGGGGTACATGAATGTGTCATTACATATTGGAATGATTGCATCATGTACTAAGTGTTCTCGCTGTTCCAAATAAGGGATTAAATTGAATCCCAAACTGAAAAGTCAAACGGCCAGTTTGAAAGTCAAACGGCTAAAACAGGAAACTGTGGGAAACAAGCAAGAGGAGGTTGAAACCGACTTGGGGGAGGAGTCCCTCCTCTCCAAGCTAGCGCCACCCAAGGAAGGAAGACTTGGGAGGGACTCCTCCCTTGGCCGCCTCCCACCTATAAAAGGAGGGCAGGCCTCCTCCTCTTGACACACAAGTTCCTATCCTCTAATCTCCGGTTTAGAGCCGTTTTGGTTTAGAGCTTCTAATTGCCCTAGCCTTCGGTTTGGAGCCTTCTAATTGGTGTGTCTAATCCCTAGACCACTAATAGCTCTCTCATACTCCACCATACTCGCCCGGCTTAAGGCGAAGCCTCGGGATCTCCCTCTACTTGGTACCACGCCACAGTGCCGAATCGCGAGGAGAGTGCTACAACCTCCGCTGCTGGAACAAGGAGAGGAAGGTCTTCGTCAGTACCGAACGTGTGACCGACTACTGAGCGCCAGCCGAACGGAAAGATCGTCTACGCGATCTTGAGATCGGAAAGTGTACGACTACATCACCCACGAGAATCTGCTCTCGTTAACCGCTTTGGAATCTTCGAGGGTGAGTTCCTCTATCGACTCGTTGCTATAATCTAGTAGATAGATCTTGGCTTGTTTGTGTGCATGCGGTAGAAAATTTTTGTTTTCCATGCTACGAACCCCTACAGGGTTTTCCCTCCAGGGGCCTGAACGTGGGTAAATCTCGTGTCCCCTGGTTGCTTGTCTGTTAACCGTTCCGCGATCTCCAGCATCCCCATCTTCTCCAAAACCCAAGTCCATAACAATGGGCATTGATGAGATTAAACCTCGTCAATTGGCGCCGTCTGTGGGAATCGGGGCTGCTGATTGTGCGATCGTGACGGTCCCGACCCGATTGATCTACAACTCCGCGGCAACGGGGAATCACCTCCTCTTCGGCGCTTTTGACTTCATCGCCCACACGCCGGCCACCATAGGATTTCGAGCCCGTAGGCGACGGACTCGAAATTTTGTTTGGGAGCTTCTGCTTCCAGGTGGGACAAACTAGCACCCTCCACCTTCCTGAGTGGGTGCCCGTGCCATCAATCAGGCCCGCCTCATGGGCTCCACACCCCGTGCTGCGCACATCACCATCGACAGATGAGTTCTACGACAGCAACAGCTGCAACTCCGATCTGTGCGATCCACCTTCGGATGAAGGGACCTACGGTTCCGGATCCGAAAGCTGCAAAGAACGGACCGGACGATCTGGCGCTACCAATGCGTCGCAGTCATCCAGGAGCAGCAAACGCCTAACCAGCCGCCCAACACGAACCCCAACCCGCAGGACAGAAACGGTGAAAGCAGGAGCCTGGACCAAAGACCTACCATCCGTCCTATGGAGCTTACGGACCACGCCAAACAACTCCACAGGCTACACACCGTTCTTCATTGTACACAGAGCCGAAGCCGTGCTGCCAGCCGAAGTACGCCACCAGGCCCCTCGGGTCGTCGCATACAGTGAAGCCGAATCCACGACTGCACTCGAAGATGCCGTCGATACACTCGACGAAGCAAGAGACATAGCTGCAGCTCGATCAGCGGTGTACCAGCAGAGTCTCCACAACTACCACAGCCGCCGGCTTCGCCCCAGGTCCTTCGACGAAGGAGACCTCGCCTTGCGACTCAAGCAAGAGCGACGACAAAATTCTGTCACATCCCAAGATTTTCCAAATCTTGTAATGTGAAAATAAATGAATAAAATAAAACTTTGTTTAATTTTTAGAGCCATAAGAAACTTTTTGAATTCAATTGGAACTTCAAACCCATTTGAATTAAATAAAACCTAAAGGGATTTAAAAAGATAAAAATTTAATAAAAGGAAAAATAAAAATATTTGGAAATATTATATTGAAACAATTAAAATGAAAAGATTTGTTTTCAAATGAAATAGAAGTTTTACAAATAAGGATTTAATATCCAACTATATTTAAATAAAAGGCTTTTCCCATTTTAAAATAAACACCAAAACTTATTTATTTTGTTTTAATAAGTTTTCCAAATATTTTATAATCTCAAATAAAACCTACTGAAGTGTTTTTGGTTTTAATTTTTGTTTTCAAAATAAAGATATTAATAAAACAAATTCTATTTGATATAATAACTAAGGTCCATTTTATTTAATTATTAAAAGGATCCTAAAATAAAGATGTTATTTTGTTTTAAACAAGTTTCCAAATATTCTTTATTTCCAAATAAAACCTACTGAATGGCTTTGGTACTATTTTATTTTTAAAAGTAAATATTCTAATAAAACAAATCTTATTTGAAGTAAATGAATAAGGCCATTTTTATTTAATTGTTAATGGACCTAAAATAAAATGTTATTTTGTTTTAAACAAGTTTCCAAATATTCTTTATTTCCAAATAAAACCTACTGAATGGCTTTGGTACTATTTTAGTTTTAAAAGTAAATATTCTAATAAAACAAATCTTATTTGAAGTAAATGAATAAGGCCCATTTTTATTTAATTGTTAATGGACCTAAAATAAAATGTTATTTTGTTTTAAACAAGTTTCCAAGTATTCAATATTTTCAAATAAAACCTACTGATTTGGTTTTGAAAATATTTGGATTTCAAATGAAGATTTTATTAAATAAATCAAACCATATTTGATTAAATAACTATGGTCTATTTTATTTAATTATTAAATAGATCCTAAAATGAATAAAAATATTATTTTATTTTGAGATTTGGTTTATGTTGATAAACAGAACCAAAATCTCATTACAATTGTTGAATTGTTTGAATTATTTGAATGCTTGAATAATTGATTCAAATTCAAATCAGAAAATAGAAAATAGAAAAGACAAAACAAAGCAAACAGAAAAAATAGGAGTAAAACGACCAGCCCAGCTAAAGCCCACCCCAGCCCAGTCCAGCCCATCTGCCCTCTCCCCCGAACCGTTTTTCCTCACAACCGAAGCAACCCGTTAAGTCACTGACCGGTGGACCTCCCCCTCTCTCTTTTTCCCACTGACCACCGGACCCCACTTGTCACTGTTCTTCTTTCCCACCCGCACGACCCCTTCTTCCTCCCTCGACCACGCAGGATAAATCGCTAGCGTTCCTTCTTCATTTCCCCTCTGCCCCCTCCCCAAAGCATGCCCCCAGGCTGCCGTATTTCGCCAGACACTCCCTCTGTCTCCGACGACCTTTCTCGCCGATTCCGGCCAGCACACGCCCCCTTCTGCCTCCTCGAGCACGAAGCCGTGATCAGCATTCACCAGCGGACCATTCTGCTGTTGCAGCTAGCTCGCGCGTGCCTCCCAGCGTCGGCAACGTCGACGACCTGCAGCACCGCCGTCTGCCCTCTTCTCCGACGACGCCCCCAGGTAGAACCTGACCTCCCCTCCTTTCCCCGTGGACACGATGATGATCTACAGGCCCGTGAGAACCTCACAACATCTTCTGTTTGTCCTAGGACGCCCCCTATCCTCGCCCTCGACGACCTCCTGAACCGCCCGAAGCCCAGGTCGTCTCCGGCGAGCAATCAAGGACAGCCCCGTGCGCCCCTCCACCAACCAAAAGCACGTTGAGCATCAGTGCTGCATTGCGAACCTGGTGAGCATCCTCCCCCTCTTCCTCGCGTCCTATTTCGTCAGCGCCGCCGCCGACTGACCTCGCCGCCGCCAGCAAACCGTCGCTGCGCCGCCCAAGTTTGGTCAGTGCGATGACAGCCGTCCGATCTAGATTGAGCGAGCGAGGTTAGATCACTTAAACTCGAAAAGGTACGCAGCCAGCGCCGTGCGATGCCACTTGATCTAACGGCCTGCAGCCCGCGATCCAACCGAACCGGTACCAGCGAATGACGTTGTGCCGCGTGTCACCTATTCCGTTTAAAAACAGATTTGAAAACAGAATTATTTGCAAACTTCAAACCCCTGTAACTTCCAAACCACACGTCCAAAAATTACAAATTTTATGTCGTTGGATTCAGGAGAACAAGACCTAACAAACCATGCCCTTTGTTTAGCAAATAGTATCTGTTAGCTTGTTTGAATTTGCAGAAACATTTGTGTACTTGTGTAGATTAGAAAAATTGTTTAAAAATGATTTTTGGATTAAAACGTTTGCAAAATGGTTTGTTGTGACATTACTGACCCTAGGAACCAACCCTTGGTATTAAAAATTATTTTGGTAAAATTTAGATTGGATTACTTGACTTAGCCATTTTCTAGCCAAATAAAAAGAATGGTTTTTGTTATGAAAATGTTTATGGAAAGAAAACTTTAAGAAAATGGTTTGATCAAACCCACTGACCCCAAAACACCAAGTCCTAAGAGTTAGAAACTTTTGGT
This sequence comes from Avena longiglumis, assembly GCA_030063025.1. NCBI lineage: Eukaryota > Viridiplantae > Streptophyta > Magnoliopsida > Poales > Poaceae > Avena > Avena longiglumis. The sequence continues at coordinate 303,294,524 of CP125978.1, forward strand.
GAAGATTTAAAGGATTTAGACTTGATAAAACTAAAATTCCACCACATAAAATAATGAATGGATTTAAAAATAGTTTTTGGGCAAAACCCTCTAACTAATGACTTTGCCATTTTGGTAAATGACCAATTTGGAACTTACAAAGTTTAGAAGCCTAGTGTAGGCCATCCTTGCAATAGAACCAACCTTTGCATACTTATGCATGACTTAGATTCCATTACTTTGTGTGTGTGAAAAATTGTTTGTTTGACTTTGGTTTGGAATGTGAATTGAATTTGTGTTTGCTTGATTGACTTGTAGTAAAGTGTGAGACTAGAAAGATCAAGGATTGAACCACCATTCCCTACCAAAAAGGCAAGTGATGCTTCATACTTTTTGTCCCATTACTTTCACTATGCATTAGTGATTTTGCTAAGTAAAACTTGCATGTATTTTGCTAAGTATAAACCTTGCTATAGGAAAACCTAGTAGATGAATCCTTAGTAGGATTTGTTTCCTAAGTTAAGATTCCTACTACTATCAAGCTTAGCCTAGCTAATATAAAACATGGGTGGAATATATATTCACACTATGGAAAAATATTCTAAGTCTGAGGACTTGTGATTTTGACTAATAAAACAACTAAGTTAGTTAATCACCTGGGTGGAATGGGATGGCTTGGTGGTGTTTGGTTGAGTGGTTCACAAGGCCATGGACTTGGATTGTGTATCTCACTTGTGGATGGCCACCCAGGAAACAAAGGGATTTGAGATGTCAAATGTTGAGAAGCTTCAAGTGCAACCACTTGGCAATATGGGCTCTGCCATGATCATATAGGTTGCAAGAACTTAGCCAAATGGACAGTCGGTGGTAGTGTTTGATAGGTTGGAGCACGTCCATTTTGGTCTAAGGGAAGGCTTCTGAAAGATTTTGTCTTGGGAAACCAAGTATTGTGGGTAAAGTGCACCACCTCTGCAGAGTGTAAAATCTAAGTACTTAGCCATGTCCCTGGTAAAGGACAATTTGAGAATCAAGACATGGAAGCAATCAAGAATCTCATCATTCCAATTTCTAAATTAAAACTTGTGGTTTGAACAAGGGTTGTTTGAAATCTTCAATCTTTGATTGGGAGATGCCTTGTAAAGGATCTTCAATCTTTGATTGAGAAAAATGATTTTGACAAGCAAAAACTTAGAATTTTCAAAATGTAAAGGAAAATCTATTTTGAGCAATGCAAGCCTCAACTCCACTTAGCCAAATGCATATAGATGATAGATTCCACTATACTACCATAGTATCACTTGCCAATACAATTCAAATGTATTGACCCTTTGTGGCTGTAACTTGTATGTTGCAGGTTTGATTGATTTTAGTGAAGATTGATTGTTTAGGATTACAAAGTCTACAACCAACATCTGCCTGTGGCACTTTGAAGATGAAGGACCCCATGACAATAGTGATTCCGCTGCAATTTAATGTAATAGCCAAATGAGCTATGTTTGATGTAATAAACTTATATTATTCCTGGTTATAAAGTTATATTATGACCTTTGTTTCTTGATATTACATCTAAACTGTGGATGCTAGCTATTGATCCAGGGACTAGCATTGTAAAACACAGGAGGAATCTACCTTATTAGGTTGAGACCCCTACAAATTCGAGTCACCATGGGAAGGACCATACGTCATCACCGAAGTCATCCCAGGTGGCGCCTATCGCCTCAAGAACGTGGAGTCTGGAGCCACATACTCCAACCCATGGAATATCTCGCACCTGCGACGATTCTATCCGTAGCAACCTACCCGCTTTACTTTCAATAAGGCTTTCAGCCAAGGCTATTCAGCCGAACAATGTACCTCCTCCATTACGATATAAATAAAGCTAAGTGTCTCGCCCCAAAACTTCAGTTCGCTATTTTGCAACTTTACTACATGCTACAAACGCACTCGGGGGCTCCCCCACCTCACGATTTCATCGACTGAGGATCAAACGTGTACACCTGAGTAGCTGACAACGTCAGGCAAACGAAAAGGACACGTACTCAATCAAAGCACTGCGTGCTCACAACAAACAAACCTTTACAACAAAGGGCACAACACGCCCAGCCGAAATATACAAATTTTACATCTATCTTTTTTTTTCAGGTTCTACCTATTCCGAAGAATAACCTGAGAACGCTGCTCAAACAAATCTACGACCTGTTCGGCATACTGCCTTACAGCTGCGTAATGTGGACGCATGTCCCACTCACCACCATCAGGCCGAAGAGGTGGCCCAGCGGCCACAACAGCAAAATCTACGTCAGGCCAGTGCAGCCTCACAAGAGACAAAGCAGCCTTCACTCCTGTGACGAGCTGTTGCCGCACCAACTCCTTGACATTGCTCACGTTCCGAAACTTCGACAGAAGACCCGCAAGGCTTGTCGGTACGACATCCAAAGGGAACATGACGTGAAGCACCGAGGCAAGCGACGTCTACACTTGGCGCAGCACTCGAGAAACCTGGTGCACACGATCCTGCATCGTCGCCAGAGCTATGGCACGGTCACGATCCATCCAGAAGAAGCCCCCAGCCTCCATGTCCTGTTGAGTCAAGCAATTGACCCGAACAGCGACACGCTCCTTCTCTTCCCTCGGAGCAAGGTTCGCACCTGCGACAATGGAAAGAATAAGAGAAAAGGCCAGCAGGCTCACCCGAAGAACTGAGCTACAGCTCGAAACAAGGAACAACTTACATTGAAGCTGCTCAGACAGCCGAATAAGTTCCTCCATCAAGTACTCCTCTCTGGCTGCACCACGATCCGCATTGGACTTCCAAACATCGGCATGACCTCGCAACCCGAGCAGCTCCCTCTCCAGACTACGCACGCGATCCCGAAGAAAAGCGAGTTGAGAGGAAGCATCCAAAGATGGTCGCAACGGCATTGCGGAGGAAGTGTCAACAGGGTCAGCAGCCGAAGGAACCTAGAGCAGCAGAAAAAGAAAGGGACACAAACATTCAGACACTGATAGAGCACAACTCAGAAGAATTCATTAAACATATAAGGCCACTACGTGGCACAAGGATCACTACTAGGAAAATGGCCTTTAGTGGCGCACCATGAAACATCATCTGTGGCGCACTAGCAGTGCGCCATGTGCCTTCTTCTGAAGTTTAAACCGTGGCGCCTTGCCTAGCGCCACGAAGTTTAGAGACAGGCGTGGCGCACATGCCAGTGCGCCACAGAAGTTTGGGCAGGTGCGCCACGCGTATGAAACGATAACCGTGGCGCACTAGGTGTTGTGCGCCACGGATGCAAATTTCAAAATTCAAAAAAAAAGCAGCAGATCTGGATCTCGTCGTCAGTGCGGCCGCGCGTCGGTGCAGGTCGCCATCGCCGTCAGTACGGTCGCGCGTCGGTGTTGTCGTCGGAACTGCAAGGAGGAGGAAGAGGAGAATAGGAGGAAGAGGAGGAGAAGAAGAAGATGAGGCAGAGGAGGAGAAGAAGAGGAGGAGGAGGAGGAGAAGAGGAGGAAGAGGAGGAGAAGAAGAAGAGGAGGAGAAGAAGAAGAGGAGGCAGAGGAGGAGGAGGAGGAGAAGAACAGGAGGAAGAGGAGGAGAAGGAGGCCGCCGTTGCACCGCCGTCGCGAGGAGGAGGAGAAGGAGGCCGCCGTTGCCATGCCGCCGTTGTCACCTGCGAGGAGGAGGAGAAGGAGGTCGACGTCGTGCCATCACTGCAAGAAGAGGAGAAGGGGAAGGAGGAGAAGGGAGAAGAAGGAAGAAGGAAGAAGGAGAAGGGAAAGGGAGAGGAAGAAGGAAGAAGGAAGAAGGAGAAGGGAAAAGGAGAGGAAGAGGGAAAAGGGGAAGGGAAAAGGGGAAAGGGGAAAGGAAAAGGGAGGAGGGCGGGGTGGGGATTCAAATTTGAATCCCGCCCAAGCTTATCCGTGGCGCACTAGGTGTAGGTGCGCTACGGATAAGTCACCCTGTTTTTTTTTCTGCAGGAAAAAACGGTTTTTTGACCATAACTTTTTACTCTTTTCGAATTTTGAAAATCTAAAAAATCGCTAAACGACCTAAAGGCGTTGCAAGCGGATCTGGAATCTCGTTCTCGTCATTTTGGTATATTATACGATTTTTTTCGATATCGTATGCAAAAGTTACGGCCTTTTTACCGTGGCATTATTTTTTTTGCAAATAAAGTCGAAACTCATTTCTGTTAATTTTACTAGAAGCTATACCACATTACCTACCTAAATATGAAAGGATTTAATTTTTTGAAGTGTTTATCATTTTCGTTTATTTTTTGCAAACCCTAAAAAGGCGATCCACCGGGTGGAGTTGGTGCATGCCACTTAGGCGTGGGGCACTAGGCGAGTGCCCTACTAAGTTTACATCTGTGGCGCACTAGGCCGAGTGCGCCAGAAGTTTGTGGCCGCTTTGAGCAGAGGCGTGCGCTTAGGCGTGGCGCACCCCCATGTGCGCCACAGATGACACTAACAACCGTGGCGCATGACTATAGTGCGCCACAGATGTTTGGCGGCGTCCCAGGACTGGACCACACACATCTGTGGCGCACTATAGTCATGTGCGCCACGGTTGTTCTAGTTACTAGTAGGGCACTGCCCACAGGTGAGCCACGCCTGTTTTAGCCGTGGGGCACTTCAACCATGTGAGCCACGGATGTGCTGATTACCTATAGCTGTTTTTCTAGTAGTGGATGGTGTTCTTCAAGATATTTACATCAAAAGCAGACTATAAACTACCCTACGTCTACAATGCCTAAGATGTGGCACCCTGAGTCGCCTCGGAGCCGGACTGCCTAGCTTTGGCCCCGCCCTGCTGCTGCAGTGCATACTCAGACAGCAAATCAATGAGCTTGGGCCCATATCGCTTGCAGCGAGCAGAGTAGGCAGCAAAGGCTACCTTAGATCCATCTACAGTCGTCGGCATCCGGGAGGTGATCTGGGGCAGATCCAACTCCGCTCCAGTAGCCAAGGCCATCGCCAGCCCGACGGACGCGCCGATGCCCTTCTACTTGCGCTTGTATGCGCGCGCCGGTGTGAGCCTCCGCCAGAGCATCCACATCATCGAGGGCCACGCCCTTAGGAACAAGCTCCTTGTAGAAGCGGCCAAGGACCTCCTTCGCCTTGGCAAGGGAGCTGATGACGGTGCTGCAGCGGTCTTCGACCGCCACAGTAGCATCATCTAGAGCACTCCCGTGCTCTAGAGCACCGTGGTCAAACTCGATGCCTGCGGCATCTGAGACAAAAAATAAGAAGGAATACATGAAGAAAAGCAGCACAGAAGAAGACATGAGGCATGAAGAAACAAGAACAAATCTAGCACTCACGCGAAATAGCCTTGGCAGCAGCCATGAGCTTCGCCGCAACCTCTCTTTCACGAGCAGCCGTAACGGTGGCCAGCTGCTCCTCACGATCTGCGGCCTCCTGCTGCAGACGCTCCTTCGCTTCGGCTACCTTAGTCAGCTCTAGCTCGAGGCGTTCTTTCGCGCCAATGGCGGCTTCGGCCTTCTGCTCCGATTGACCAAGGCTCTTCTTGAGAGCATCGACCTCACGGAGAGAAGTATTATGCTCCTCTGCATTCAAAACAAGAAACGTCAGAAAGCAGGACCGGAATAAACGAAAAAAGCACCAAAAGGCGAATAGGTACCTTGAAGCTGCCGAAGGTTAGCCTCCAGCACCAGACGCTCCTGCACCAGCCGCTTGGCCTCCTGCACAAAAGGCTGCACAAAAAGAAATAGCAGTAAGAAAAGGACTTGGGGGCTACGCCCAACACAAAGGAGTAAAAACAAAATTCGCACACGAAGACACTCGGGGGCTCCCCCCGTGACATGAAGCAGAGAAACTTACATGCTCTGATGGCGAATCCGAAGGCCCGCCTGAGAAATTCTGAGGCGCAACCACCTGCACCTCCTGCAACGGAGGATCCGGAGCCGCGTTACCCGAAGTCGCCACCGTCTGAGGAGGAGGAGACGCAATTTTCGACTCCCCCATCATCTCCCGCGCACCATCACTGGAGGAATTGTGGGAGGAATGCCTGCATACGAACGAATCAGCACAAGTGCAAAAATCATGAAGGAACAAGGACAATAGTACAACAAGAAACTTACGAGCCCAGTGAGCTCAGGTCGAAGACAGGAGGAGTCCTTCGGGCCCTCTTCTCCTCCTTCTTCTCTTCCTTCTTCTCTTTCTTTTCTTCCTTCTTCTGCTTCGCTGGTGTGTGCGGAGCTACAGCCCGCACAAGAATGGCAGGAATGGGAGAGGAAGAACCTCCATGACCGTCCTATGACGCTCAAGGCCTAGAGGGTTTCTGGGAGTCGGAGGATTCAAGGCATCCGAAGACTCGCTGGAGCTCCATGATCGTTTGCGCGTATGGTCCTCACTCGACTCGTCAGCATCCTCCGCCGGAGATCGCGCCGACGGTAGCTCGGACACGGACTCCACCACTTCATTATCCGGGGCATTCGGATACTTTTCGGGCAATGGCGGTACCATGCCCGGCACTTTGAAGCTCTGCAAAATCAGAAGGAACTTTGTTAGCAAACAAAGGAAATAAATACACAGCCGACAAAAAGCACTACGTGCACAAATCTAGACCTGCGGTACGGCCAACATCGAAGAAAATGGAGGAGTTAGCGACTTCCCCGGGATTTCTTCTCCGGCCTTGAACTTCAGTAGCGCGCGAAGGGCCCTGTCAAGATCGCCCTCGGAGATTTTGTCAGCCGAAACCCTCGTCGGATCACGGCGCCCAGAATAAAGAAACATCGGGTGCGCCCTCGCTTGGAGAGGCTGCACCCGTCGCTCAAGAAACGTCCGGATGATGTCCACGCCGTTCACCTCCTTCTCCGGAATCAGCTGGAGATCCTCCACCCGACGGTAAAGGGCCTCTATCTCCGCCACCTCACTGTCCAAGATTTGGTTTTTCCAAGACCTTTTCGGCTCAATCATTTGGGAGGGGTCAAAGGGAACAAGACCAAAATCTTGCCCGGGCACTACGGAGTCGCGAATATAAAACCATCGCCTCCGCCAGTACTGGACAGATTCGGACATGGAAAAAGAAAAGAAGAGAAGATTGGGACTAAGGGAGATGATGAAACCCCCAATGGGATACACACCATCCGAACCAGATTGCCTCTTCACGGAATAGAGCTTCCGGAAGAGGCCAAAGTGCGGCTCAATGCCAATCCAGCACTCGCAAAAAGTGATAAAACAAGCAATGTGAAGAAGAGAATTGGGAGACAGATGATGAAGCTAAATCCCATAGAAGAAGAGCAGTCCACGGAGGAAGTTGTGGACTGGAAAAAACCACGCATAAGGCGAAACATAACATAACCCGATACCCGGATGGGGGCGGGGATTACCTCATTGTCGGGAGTTTGGCCTCCCTATCCTGCGGATCGGGCCCGCTCATGGCTTCTTGAGATCGCTCTCCCGCGTCTTTGATCGCCGCCAGCCACTGTCGGTGACACGGTCAGCGGTGGTGCTTTTCTTTCCTCCGGCGGCGCTGGTCCCAACTGCAGATGACGATTTCTTTGGTTTCCCCATTGCGCTACGGCGGCGCCTGCAGTGAAAACGCATAAACGACGACGGAAATGTAGAAGGAAATCCCAGTGCGCAACAAGAAATCGCTAGAGCACAAGGAGGCAGTAAAAAACCGAACTGATGCGGTGAAAACAAACCGCGGCTTTCCCCAATGATTATAACAGCGAAGACGACGCATGGCAGCCGTCCATCCAGAAGACCTAACGCCAATGGCAGATCTGACCGTACACGTGTCAACATCACAACGAACCTTCGTTACCACGTCGTCTACTACGCGCGGAAATCGAGGAGACGTCGTAATTATCTCCACGCCGCGCGTGACCGGTCAATTCAAAATCAGCAAGTGGGACCCACGTTCTTCCAGTCAAGTCATCTCTGGCGTAGCAGACGCTTGAGGTCATTGATCGTCAGCACTGATGTCATCAAAAGCTATACTAGCACCAACTACAATTCCCCGTCTCCACAGCTAAGAGTACTCACCCGAATCTTCGATTCGACTAAATACTCATGGGCTACTCCTATCAGGAGCGCTGGCCGCGCACCCAGAAGATGAATAAAGACAAAGTATTTCTTCGAGTCCTACGACGAGTCTACGAATCCACTACGGACTCGGGGGCTACTCCCATAGGGAGGATGAATTTAAGCATCCGAATTTTTTTGTGTCCTACGGACTTAACAACTGAACAACGCTTGAACTAAAGTCTCTGCTCGAGTCTGCGACTTGAACATACACTCGGGGGCTACTCCCATAGGGAGCGCTGGTCGCGCACCCTATGAAATCTTCGACTGCGATCTTTCGGATCAGCACGCAAAAACTTTTTGGCAACTCTGCCTCAACAAAACGCTGAGTGAGCGACAATCTCCTTGGCCACCCGAAGCACCTCCGTGGTGACAAATGTTCGGATGCTGCGTCTGCGACGCAAAGATAAGACCTGCAGATATCAACTGATGGCCTGACAACGTACACGACTGCGCTCTTCTAGTATAAATCCATGCCAATAGGCGTGATGAAAAATCCCGACGGACGCGTTGGGTACATCAATTAAAAACACTGGAATTCTACTCCTGTAAGTCCTCCGCGTCCTGAGTCGAATTACTCCAGCATACCTGATGAAGATCATGTTGTTTCGTCCTAAGACAGTTAACTGACCCTGATCCATCGGGTGAGTCAGGCACATGTATCAACAATCCCTACACACATATATTGTTAACACCTAGTTGCACCTGAAGGATTGAAGAGTCCTCAGCCGAATATACGATTAGACTGATCAATCGGGGGCTACTGACATGGTTATACCCTACGGGTACGTGACTTCAGCATACCTGGCCCACAGCAGACATACGTTGTCCCATGAAGATTTTCGGGTGGACAAGGCCCATGACGCCTTCGGATCCTTGGAGAGCAAGACTAGCATAGATAGGAAATTTAAAGGGGTAAAACCCTAGAACCTGTAACCGACTAGGACTATGCCCGGGACCTGCCTAAGTCTATATAAAGGCCAGGAGGGCACGTCCTAGATCTCTCGACTCATACTTTCGCACACGCACCTCCACGCCAGATCGAATCTGTGCACCCTGTAACCTTCGGTTCCGCCGTAATCAAGAGCAGACAAGCAGGAGTAGGGTTTTCCCTCCGGGGGCCTGAACCTGGGTAAATCTCGTGTCCCCTGGTTGCTTGTCTGTTAACCGTTCCGCGATCTCCAGCATCCCCATCTTCTCCAAAACCCAAATCCATAACAATGGGCATTTATGAGATTAAACCTCGTTAGTTGGGCCTTCCTGTAGATGAGCCACCATTGGTAGATGTGCTTAGCCATGCTATGATGAACGAGGGCTGGGTTACATCACTGAAGGCTGTTTCTAAATGTGTTGGTTTGCGAAAACTAAAAACAACTTAATCAATGAATCTCCTGGGTGTGATGGGATTGAAAATTTTGGTGGTATCATTGCGGAAAGGCACCCAGGTATCAAGAGATAATGATTGGCTTCTTTATTTGGTAGCTTATGTGTACAACCATGTGCCAATAATGGAATGGGCGGTTGGTTGGACTCAGTAGGTCGTGGTAACTGGAACCCACGTATCCAGAGATGTAGAATTTTGGTAGGTTGAACCGATGCGTGTCGGGTTTGGGGAGATACTTCCCGAACGGTCCCTTCTTGGACTTCTCCCTATCATCACCCAATATGAGAGTGGTGGTACAGTGAAATTTGGCCAAGTCACATGGGTAAAGTGTACTAACCCCTGTAGGGTGTATAAACTAATCGATTAGTCGTGTCCCCGGTTATGGACATCTGAGTTTCTTGATATTGAGTTCATGACATGTTTCTCGGTCATTATAATTTAATAATTTCTTTAATGTTGATGGATTAACTTAATTGGGATCTTTTCAAAGAAAAACAAAAACTGTTTAAGAAAGTAGGACAAAGATATTTGTAAATGCAAGCTAGCCACAACTCCACTTGCCAAATAAGCATGTAGATGTTAGGTTTATTGTCTCCTTACTTAGCTCTACTTGCCATACATTACATGTATTGACCCTTCGGGGCTGCTACATTTTATGTTGCAGGTTATGTTTCCGATTATGAGTGATCGACTAGGTTGCGGTACTCCACTCAACATTTTCGCTTGTGGGCAATTGAAGATGGAGTCTACTATATATTTATGCTTCCGTTTGCTATTGAACTATTTGATCTAGCCTGCGTGCTAAGAATTATTGTAATAATTGAAAATTCTAGATCAATTCGTAATTTATGATGCACTGTGAAATTCTTTGGTATTCATATGTACTGTGTGCCAGTGAACCGATCCAAGGATTGGCACTATACACATGAACTCAGCCTTATCAGGCGAGGGTGTTACAGAGGTGTTTTTATATCTTTTCTGGAACTAACCTATTAACAAGTTTCCACAGTGCCAGTTGCCTATTTTCTTCTGTTTTTGCTTCCAGAAAGGCAGAAAATCAATATTCTCCGAATTGGACAGACACAAGCCAAAGTCAATATTTTACCGTGGGGGACACGAAGCCAGAAGACGAGACGGAGAGGCGAACCAGGGCGGTCGCACCCCCTAGGTGCAGGTGGGCCCACCCCGTGCCTAGGTAGGGTGTTGGCCCCTGGCTGCCTCCCAGCCTCTCGCCTCTTCGCCTATAAGAAGCCCCCGATGCAGAATACCTAGGCTCCCGATCAAAACTCCACAAAACCTTTCTGTAGCCGCCGCCACCGTCGTCCCTAGATCAGGGGGGGGTCTGAAGTTCTTCCCGGCACCCTGCCGAAGGGGAGATCATCCCGGAGGCCTTCTCTCCGGTATGATACGTGAGTAGTTCCACCATGGACTATGGGTCCATGTAGTAGCTAGTTTGTTGTATCTCCTCCTTGTGCTTTCATGTATAGATCTTGTGATCTCTGTTCATGATCAAGATCTAATCTATTTGTAATCATGCATGTTGTGTTTGCGGGGATCCGATGGATATTGAGATTACTATGTCAGATTGATAAATGGTTGTGTCTTTATGATTCTATCATGTCTGTGTTGTTTGTGATCTTGCATGCTCTCCGTTTTTAGTAGCTATCTTGGTTGATTAGTTGCTAGTGACTCCAAGAGGGGGTATTTATGCTCGATGGTGGGTTCATGCCTCTAGTTTCCAAGGGAAGTGACAGAAATCTCTTCGGTTGTAGATGTGTTGTTTCTACTAGGGAGAAAACAATGGTCTCTTGTTCATGCAACAAGTGGATTGTTTACCTTACACACTTTGCTTAAAGCAGTTGTCTATTGCTTGCAACTTAATACTGGAAGGGGTTCGGATGATAACCTGAAGGTGGACTTCTAGTCATAGATGCAGTTGGATGGCGATCTATGTATATTGTTGTATTGCCCAATCGAATCTCATAGGATCTTTTTGTCTGGTATTGCATTGTTATGCCTAGCTCAGTTCCTGTCAATTGCCCTGCTGTAATTTGTTTACCCTTCATGCCATGTTGTTTATCTAAGGAGAGCACCTCTAGTGAACTATGGACCCCGGTCCAATCTGTATCATTGATACATCTTCCACTGATACATGTTTACTTGCTGCAAACCATTACCTTCCACACCATACATTTAATCCTTTGTTGTAGCAAACCGGTGAGCTTGACAACTTCACTGATTCGTTGGGGCAAAGTCTTGAGTTTGTGTTGTGCAGGTTTCCATGTTGCTTGCAACACCTGTGTGACGTTTCCTTCCTCCTGCTGGTTCGATAACCTCGGTTTCTTACTGAGGGAAAACTTGCTGCTATGCTGCTTCATAGCCTTCTCTTGGGGTTCCCAACATGTTCCACGTTAGCCATCAGGAACATGGATCAAGATTGGGATTTGTCCATCCATATGATGGATAGATATACTCTGGGACCTCTCGGTGAAATGTCATCCAATTAGCTTGCAAGCATGTGACTGCATCACAAGGGATCACATCTCACAGGAACAAGTAAAGAGTACTTATCGGTAACGAGGTTGAACTAGGTATGCGGAGATACTGACGATCAGACCTCGGATAAGTAAAATATCGCGAGACAAAGGGAAATTGGTATCTTATGTAAATGGTTCATTCTATCACAAAGTAATCATAGAAATAAGTGGGAGCCATATGAATTTACAGATTCCTCTATTGGTTATTGATCAGAGAAGAGTCTCGGTCATGTCTGCATAATTCATGAACCATAGGGAGACACACTTAAGGATTCAATGTTGTTTGGTAGATATGGAATCTAATTAGGAAGACTGAATGTTGTTCGGAGCCTCAGATAGGATCCGGGATATCACGAGGAGATGCGGAATGGTCCGGAGAATAAGATTCATATAAGGAAAGTCCAATTTTGGAGTTCAGGAATGATTCCAGTGTTTTCACCAGAATGATCTAGAAGGGTCTAGAAAGTTCACCGGACCGGAAGGGGAAGGGTACATGCATGTGTCATGACTAGGTGGAATGATTTCATCATGTCCTAGGTCACTTGGCTGGGCATTTAAAAGAAAGAAATTAAACTCCAAAATTGAAAGTCAAAAGGAAAGTTTGAAAAGTCAAGCTGGGACAATGTTTTCTAGTGGAGGAAGGAGAGAATCCTTCTATCCGTCCACCACGCGCCTATTAGGAGAGGGATTTGAGGAAGGATTCAAACTACCCTCTCCCTAGCTTCCCCTCCCTCTCATAAATAGATGGGAGGGGTGCCCCAAAAGAACCCAACAAGCCCCACCCCACCAAGCCGTCATCGCGCCGCCGTCGCCGCCCTAGTCGCCGCCGGCCCACCTCCTCCTCTCCATCTTCTAAACCCTAGACACCGGGGAAACCCTACTACTCCTCCATAACCCGCACCATCTTAAGGATAAGTCCTGCGGGAGTTCCCCTCTAACTCCGACACCACGCCGTCGTGCTGCCGGAATCGCGAGGAGAGAACTACAACCTCCGCTGCCTACTGGAACAAGGAGAGGAAGGTCTTCGTCGAGTACCGAACGTGTGACCGACTACGGGAGCGCTGCCGAAACGCGACGTCGGAAGGATCGTATTCACGATCTTGAGATCGGCAAGTGAACGACTACATCACCCACGAGAATCTTCTCTCGTTAACCTCTTTGGAATCTTCGAGGGTGGTACCCTAATCGACTCGTTGCTACAATCTGGTATATAGATCTTGGCTTGTGTGTGTTCATGCAGTACAATTTTTTTGTTTTCCATGCTACGAACACCTACAATATCGTCCACAAGGTACACGACAAAATCGTTACCAAAGGATTTTGCAATCCTCTGTCTCTTACTCCTCGTGGAAGGTTCATCGACATCCTTCTCAAGTACTTTCTCATGTGGTTGTTCAGAATTCTAAATAGATGCACTAGACCAGGAAGTATTTCGGAAGAAATTCTACCAATGCTATGCATATCTTTATAGAAAACATATTCTCAAAGAATGTTGCATCACTAGATTCCATTATAGTATCAACATGCATATCAGGTACCTCAGATTTAACCACTAGAAATCTATAGCCTACACTCCATGGAGCATATCCTAGAAAGATACAATCCACTGTCTTAGGTCCGATCTTGCGTTTCTTAGGGATCGGTATGTTGACCTTCACCAAACACCCCCAAGTGCGCAAATACGAAATTGAGGTTTTCTCCTAGACAACTCCACATAAGGGGTATTTCCTTTATTCATGTTAGGAACTCTATTCAGGACATGACATGAAGTCAACAAAGTCTCCCCCACCATGCCTTTGATAAACTAGAAGTGGCTATCATGGAATTCACCAAGTTAGTCAGCATTCGGTTTTTCCTCTCGGCAACCCCGTTTGATTGGGGAGAGAAGGGAGGCGTCCTCTCATAAATAATTCCATCTTTCTCACAGAATTTGTCAAATATTTTGGGAAAATACTCACCACCATGATCCGACCTAAGACGCTTGATCTTTCTCTCTAGTTGATTTTCAACTTTGGCCTTATAAATTTTAAGGTAGTCTAAATCCTCATCTTTAGTTTGAAACAAGTAAACATAGCAGAATTTAGTAGTATCATCTATCAACGTCATGAAATATCTCTTTCCACCTTTTGTCAATACACCATTCATCTCGCATACTAAACAATATATGAACAATTAAATATATGGTTCATGTTGTTTAGGTATCCCGCAATTTAAATGTTGTATTAACAAGGAAAAATAAGACATCAGTTCTCTACAAAAATTTAAATGGAGCCAATATAAGACTAGAAATGTCCGCATATGGTCTCCATATTTAATTATTAGGTGAATTAACTGCATAACCCAGACTCGCAAAATATGTATGCAAGCATGAAAATTCAATATGCAAAAATTAAATTTCATGTATACAAATATAGGGGCTTAGGGTCACACATAGGGGCAAAGGTTTTGGGGTTCGACGGGGTTCGGGGGAATCGGTCTTCGAACGCCAGGATCGGTCTTCAGATCTTCGGATCCGGGCAACGGTCTTCGGGGCTTGGGAGAAGAACTTGGCATTCCAGGGATCTGCGGGCCTGGGGGTCTCGACGTTCCATTAAGGAGGTCTTGACGCTCCGTTCCCGTGTCAACCTCGAGGTACCGTGGGTTCTCTATGTGGTTCTCTCGAGTCCAAGAGTCGGTGGTTCTGGGTTTGTTTGAGTGGATGTCGATCTTGTCATCCCCAGCTTCTGTTCTGCAGGGCTAGATTGGTTTCAATAATCTCCGAGTTATTCCTCGAATAGCCTTCTACAATTTCATAGGGGTATGACCACCACATCCTCTTTGTTATCACAAGGAGTGCACCAATAGGAGTCAAACCACAGGACAACTTCCTGAACATTAAGAATCAGCAGCACACAACACCTGACAACCACCACCATCACCAGTGATACTTTTGATGTTAGGTAGTGCTGCTGACAAGACGGACGACGGAGGATGGCAACACAGGCGTGTGCGGAGGTGGACATGGAGGTGGCGGCACAACAAGGTCAGGGAGGAAGTGATGTGCATGAGGAGAATGGGAGGAGCACCGACAACAAGGAAGCGGGGCACTGACGTGCGGGAGAGGCTTGCTGGGCGACGACGGGGAGGCCTATGGCTAGTGGCACTTGACAGGGGCGGCAGGGCGACGCGGTGGCGGTGCTCGACGATGACCGTGGGAGGACGAAACGAGCCTCTACCGCAGACGGCCAGGCTCAAGGAGATCAGAGGTCCTGGCGGCGAGAGGACTCGGTGCTTCGCATGCGGCAAGCAACGACACGCGGCATGGGACAGAGAGAGAGACCGCCAGCGGTGGCGGACAGATGAGCGTCGGAGGAGCGAGGTGAACGGAGACACTATGGCGGGCCTTGGAGGGAGCTCGGGGAGGCGATCCAAGCGAGGGAGCCTGTGGCAGTGACGGAGTTCGCTGGCGGCAGGGTTGGTGGCCCGGGGAGGAGTTGCGGGGAGAGAGATGAAGAGGCCGATGTGAGGGTTGATAAGGTGGCGTGCGGGGTTGGGGGATTTGATCGAGTATGGTTGGTTTGGTTGGGGTCCACGCGGTAGAGTGTTGCACGGCTAGTGACGGGGTGTGGCGTGCAAGAGAAGGGGTGGACTAGGTCGTGTCGAGCGTGAGTGTGTGCATGTGTTTTGCGTGTGCGCGCGCGGACGGTCTCTGGGGTGAGGCGAGAGGGCCAGGGAGAGCGTATCATGGGGAGGAGCGGGGCTTGCGGCGGCTAGTGAGGGTCTGGGTAGAGCTAGGGTTTGAGGTGGGTGGGGATTAGGGTTTTGGGTAGTACGTGGCTAGCTGGGCTTTTGGGCCTGGCGGGCTACCTCACCTGGGGATTTTATATAAAAGGATAGGGTTTTCTTATTTATTTATTTTATTTCTTTAATAATAAAACATTTCAAAATATGTTTTAGGAAAAATAAAGATCCGAGGGGTCTGGGTTTTTAATTTTAAATGAAGGCGGGGATATTTAGAAAACAAAGGCATGCTGTTAGAGAGTAGTTTTAGGCAAAAATAATATGCGTGATGTCATGATCATGCACAAAGTAAGAAACAAGAGCTATTTTCTAGTAGTGGTTTTAACCGGGTTGCTACATCCAACCTAGGGTTTATAGGAGAGTCCTATCCGACTACAATACAAAGTCGGTACAGAGTATTACTTGGATTACAAGTCAATCTACATACCTATGTCAGTAACTCTTCTGGGCCTTCGCATAGCCAGATGGGCCTCCGTCTTCTTTCCCTGATTAGGCCTCCCGTGGAGCAAAGCTCTAACCTAAAGATGGGCCACCCTAGTCAGTGAGTAGCTGCGGGTATACCCAGAAAGTATATACCAAATAGTAGCCCCGGAAGTCGCCAAGATCTAAAGTTGGATCTCTTCGTGTTTTTTATTATTACTCAGCTGCTGATGCAGCGCTGAGTTGACGTAGGGGCGCTTTGTTGGGAACACCAAGAGCAAGGTGTGAAGCAGCACATCAGCAAGTTTTCCCTCAGTAATTATCGAACCAGTAGGAGGAAGGAAACGTCACACAGGTGTTGCAAGTAACGCGGAGACCTGCACAACACAAACTCAAGACTTTGCCCCAAAGAATCAGTGAGGTTGTCAAGTTCACAGGTTTGCTATAACAAAGGATTAAACATATGGTGTGGAAGGTAATGGTTTGCAGCAAGTAAGCAAGTAACAATGAAAGATGTATCAATGGTAAAGATTGGACCGGGGTCCATAGTTCATTAGAGGTGCTCTCGTTAGATAAACAACATGGCATGAAGGGTAAACAAATTACAACAGGGAAATTGACAGGAACTGAGCAAGGCATAACAATGCAATTACTAGTCAGAGAGATCCGATGAGATTCGATTGGTCAATACAACAAGATACATAGACCGCCATCCAACTTCATTTATGACTAGAAGTCCACCTTCAGGTTATCATCCGAACCCCCTCCAGTATTAAGTTGCAAGCAACAGACAACTACTTTAAGCAAAGTGTGTAAGGTAAACAGTCCACGTGTTCCATGAACAAGAGACCATTGTTTTCTCACTAGTAGCAACAGCACATCTACAACCTAAGAGCTTTTTGTCACTTCCGTTGGAAACTAGAGGCATGAACCCACTATCGAGCATAAATACCCCCTCTTGGAGTCATTAGCAACTACTTAGCCAAGATAGCTATTAACAATGGAGAGCATGCAAGATCACAAACAACACAGACATGGTAGAATCATAAATACAAAACCATTAATCAAACCAACATAATAATCTCAATATCCATCAGATCCCCGCAAACACAACATGCATGATTACAAATAGATTAGATCTTGATCATGAACGGAGCACACAAGATCTATACATGAAGGAACAAAGGAGGAGATACAACCATCTAGATACTACATGGACCCATAGTCGAAGGTGGGACTACTGACGCATCATACCGGAGAGAAGGCCTCCAAGATGATCTCCCATTCGGCAGGGTGCAGGAAGAACATCAGATCCCCCCCGATATAGGGAAGATGGTGGCGGAGGCCATAGACGGTTTCGTGGAGATTTGATCGGGTATTCAGGGTTTCTGCATCGGGGGATTTTTATAGGCGAAGCGGGAGATCGAGGCGGAGGCCAGGGGTGGCTAACTCTAGCCAGGCACGGGATGGGGCCCACCCGTGCCTGGGGTGGGTCTGGCCACCTTGGCCGGCCCCTCCGGCTACCCTCTGGACTTCTTGTTCCCCACGGAAAGTCATTGACTTTGGCGTTTGTCCCATCCAATTCCAAGAATATTTCTTTACTAACTTTTTTGAAACCAAAAACAGCAGAAAAATGTCATCTGGAACTGTTGCAACTTGTTAGTAGGTTAGTACCAGAAAACATGTAAAAAGCACCTCAAAGTGTGGACAAGTAAAGAAAAGTAGATACTAAACAAGCATGGAGCATCAAAAATTATAGATACGTTTCCAACGTATCAACATCCCCAAGCTTAACTCCTTCTCGTCCTCGAGTAGGTAAGTGATAAAAAGAATAATTTTTGAGGTGACATGCACCCTCACAATAAAGATCCAACCAATTGCAAGCATTGAAAGCTGGGATCAAAGAACTCTAAACATGTGCATGAAAGATGGAGTTCTAACAATAGGATATAGTAACTATGCATGCAACATGACAAGCTACAAACAAAGATCATGAATAACATGCATTGAAAAACATTTATTTGTTTCACATACAGAAAACATAGCATAGTGGTAATCAGCTTGTCCCTCATAGAGTATCAAATAGATGCATAGGACACCTGCAAAGTTCACAAGGGTGACTAGAAACAAGTAGTACAAGAACAAGTAATATCACAATATGCATTAATTAATAAGCTTTGGAACACTGCACACAGAACGACAACTATGCTCTCTTAATGGTGCCAAAACGTAGAAGGTGGAGACTCAATAATGGTGGAAGAAAGGCCTTTTTTGTAAAGGAAGCAGGGATTACAAGTTTCAAAAAGATCTTCCAAAAATTATGTTACTTGTTAGCTTTCAGCCCTCATTGCCCCTATCATAAGCATCTTGAAGTGGTTAAGGTTAAAATGGCAAAGCTGGAGTATATGCTTGACAAAGTATAAGTTGGCAATCTCAAGTCCCTTGAATACGAGGGCCACACCTCATGCATACTCAACTTTGGGTCTAGGTAAGTTCTTGTCAGTGTAAGTATTTGCATATCATTGAGAGCCGCCAACGGGGTACCCCTTGCACATGGTACATGAGCTTTCCCATAACCACAATGACAAGGCAAGCAGACAATGAGCATCTCAGCAATCTTTTTATTTACCATATGCATAGCGTTTTATTGAGGATGCGTCATAGATATCTCATTATGGTGATGCTGCAAGTTTCCACCATGATTAGGCATGGCTTAGGCTAGCGGCCCAGGCGTTTCTCTAACATAGGATACAAACTCCATGGACTTACAAGTTCCCTCTTTATTTCACACCGGTGACATCCGTAGACAAAAGAGCATGATATCAACTATGTAAAAAGTACAAGTGCAATGTTGAAAACGTTCCTCGTGACAACATGGTTCTGCTAATTCCAACTTATAAGTCCATGCATATACAAAAAAATTGTAACAATGGTTCAAGTTTATTACGGGAAAAGAATAAAGTGTGCCATCAAGTTCGTGAGGGCTTTAATCACTAAGTTTTCACATAACAAAATAGTTTTTAATTGGAAGATAGTTGAAAACAAGAATATACTTGGAATGGTGTAACACACCATGCATAGGAGTTTATAGTGGACACTTTGGAATAACTTGGTTTCTTGGGAGCTGGAAGCATGAGTAGAACTTACTCATACAAGTAGAGGCTAGCAAAAGACTGGGAGCAACCAACTAAGAGAGTATAATGGCCATAATCATGCAGTGCAACAAAGCATACTAATCAAAGCAAAGAGTGGTACTGCAAGTCAAGGACTAAATGATCATAGAGTCTAATGGTGACTTGTCATAGTAAAAACATGGTGTGAGCATGTGCCAAGTCAACCCAAGCAAAGCATCAAAGGAGAATAACTTAATACTATGCTTTTGCATGCGAAAACAACGCATAATTTCTTCAAGGCACACTAAGCAATCCCAATTGTTTGGAACATGACATGATACAGCAATAATCACTAAGCATAATTGTAACACCCTCAGAATCGGACCTATGCAAGTTTGGGCAAAATTCACCAAACCCGCATAGAAACGATTCAAAGGTGCCCACCAGGCACTTTCGTGCGGGTGGAAAACGAAGTAATAACATTACACAACAGTCCTCGATGGGACCCACAGAACAGATATATATAACAGCGACTCAAAGAGTCAAGAATACAGATATAATATACAAAGATCCCAATCACCTTGAAAACGATAGAGCGTCCGACTACGGACAAGATGCAAATGGGGCTAAGAGCCCTGAAGAATAACCAATGGCGTCCATAACCCTGCCCAGGCCAAGCCGGAAGGGTAACCCTGCTAACGGCGTCGATCTCAAAACCTGCTTAACAAAAGGGGTGCCGACAAAGGGCAAAGGAAAAAGAAGGAGCGTCAAGATCGAGGCCGATGCAGCGAGGCTAGAATTCGGCGGTCCTCGCCTACATAGGTATGGTGGACTGAAGCGGCAGCGGCAGCATGCACTAAACAACCTATAGAGACTCGATACAACTGGCGTCAAACAGAGGGGGTAAGAAGGACCTATTCGGAACCAACCTGATTCTATCATCAAACAAACCCATCCTGATGTTTCCCCCTCGAGTCCAAACGAGGAAGTCAACCGAGGAACTCACACAGTTGGCAGTTTTACTTATTCAGTTATAGTTGCGGCACTTTACTAGTCAGGTTTAGATAATCGTCCTGATAAAATAAGCAGTGGGCACTTTTATTTAATCATTCCGTTGTAGTTGCAACAATTACTAATCAGATACAGATAGCATGAGATAAACCCAAAACCCAGCAGTTGTTGGTACTTTTATTCAGCCATTCTGTTATAGTTGCAAGATTTACTAGTCAGGTACAATTGTCGCAAGCGACAACCAAACAAGCAATGGTGGGCAGTATTAATTAACCATTCCGTTATAGTGAAGCTGATTACTAGTCATTATAAGTCAAATTTATAGCAGTAAACTTTAGTTATGCTTGTCTATGATCGAGATACTGTGCTCCAAGTCGTCCATATCCGCGGACACGGCTTTCAGAAAGTTTTACCCGGCCGGGGTGCACCAATAGCAACACACACTCGATCAACCTCGGAAAAACCAAATCAAAACCCAACGAGGCTTTCACATTGAACAATCACAGATTGAAATATTTGGGGCCACCTTAAGTAGATCCAGCGAAACGGTGACTCGAGACGGGCTCAAGGTTTGGGTATACGGTGTGAGCATCGGGAACCCGAAAGTGTGGCTGGGCTTGTCGACACCGGGAATCGTGTCCCGATCCTAAGCAAGACAGGCGCTCGCACAATTTAAATACAGAAAGTAGCATGGCATAAGTACAGGATAGTAAAAACACCTCAAACTAGTTTGTGGCCCCAAGAAATAAGACTGAATCAAGCTCTGGCTCAGGGGGGTCCCATATACCTCCCGGATGTGGATAGCGCGATAAATCAAGGAACAGGTATCAAGTACTCGGGGTCTTACGGGACACAAGTGGGCGTTCGGAAACCAAATATTTTCTATCACCCACCGATGCCTCTGCTTATTTCAATTTTAGTTGTTAAACAGAAATTAAAGTGACGATAAGTAAAACTAGAATCATCTCCATCATCAACATGCGGCAATACATCAGCAACTGTGGCATATGACGACACACATCAGCACTTGAGCAAGCAACTACGACGCGCAAGTCCAACTATCTACCAAACAACAGGTAATAGGGTGTGTCCAAGGCAATATAAGGCTGCACGGTATATCGCGGGTACGGAAACTAAAGCATCGCAACACAGATAGCAATAGATCAACAGGAGGGAAGTAAATACTATAAAAGTAAGATAGGTAGAAAAGGGGGAGATGCTCGCCTGAAAACATTGTCGAAGGGTTCAACCGAAGATCGGGGCGAAGCTCACATCAACTCAACGGCCTTATCCGCGAAGAAGCAAAACACTAGAAGAAACACCGGATGCAATATTTAATACAACGGCAGAAGATCGGCATGATGCATGTATGATGGATGACATGGCAAAGGTGCGATGCAATTAGGTCATATTAAGCGGAACCGGGGTCCCGACAATTAATTAGATGGTCCAAGTTATTTATCTACCCCGCAAATTAAATGTTGTTAAAACAAGGCAAGATAAGATACCGGTTCGCTACACAAGTTTAGATGAGGCCGATATGAGACTAGATTTGCCCGCATATGGGCCCCATATTTAATTATTAGGTGAATCGGCATAAGGCCCCCAAACCACATGATATGCATGCGAGATGACAATTAAATATGCAACAAGTTGTTATGTTATAAAATAGGGTTCGAGGAAAAGGGTCACACATTAGGGGCTCGACGGTCTTGGTGTTCCGGGGTTCGGGGTCCGGGGTCGGATCTGGGGTTCAGGGTTCGACGGATTGGTCTCGGCGGGAACGTTCTCGGTAGCGGGGTAGATCTTGTCGCATCGGGGTCTCGGTGTCCGGGGTGAAGTGCTTATCGTTCCATGGCGATCTTGGAGTTCCGGGGGGGTGTTTCCCGCGTCCATGATTGCAGATCTTGTCGGTTCCAACTCGAAGGCCTTGTTGTTCCGCAGCGTAGACCTTGGGGGTCCACCGAGGTTGCGAGTTCTCGACGACAACGGTCTCGTGGACGAGCTTGGGCAGACGTCGGCACATGGTGCAGGGCTTCTCGGCAGATCTTGGCGCGGCTCCGGGAAGAAGCACTTGGGGTATCCGGGTTGGAGAGCTTGTCGGTGGTTTCGGCGTCCGGGTCACGGCGTCTTCGGGTCCGACTCCGGGAAGGTGAACTTGTCGCCCGTGTGGTCTTCGGATCGGGCCCCGGGGTCGGTCCTCGGGGTTTGTCCTCGGACTGTTGACGGAGGGGTCTCGCCGACCGAGGCGATGCGGGCCCGGTTCGCGGGGGGGTTGGCTCGGAGCAGGCCCCCGAGGTGGGGCCCGCGGTGGACTGGCGGTGGAGGGACGCGATGGCTGAGGCGTCCGGGCGGAGCGGCAGAGATCCGGCTTGGTCTCGCGCGCCCGCGAAGCGACGCGAGTGTGCAGGCGGGCAGGCGCTTCGCCGTCGTCGGTGGTGGTGGTGGAGAGCGGTGGCGTGAGGCGGCGCGGCGGAGGTGCTGGCCGCGGTGGTGCTCTGGGCGGTGGGTGGCTCGCTGGCGGCGCGAGCTGAGACGGGGAGGTCGGCGGGGACTGCTGGCGGAGGGGTGGCTGGAGCAGCGGAAGGCGGGGCAGCTGGGCGCGGCTCGGCGGCGAGGTTAGAGAGGCGCAGGAGGAGGGCGCGTCAGGGGAGGTTGACGGACGGGGCAGCGGAGGCGAGGCGAGGCGGGAGGCGCAGCGCGCGGAGGCGGAGCGGGCGCCGGCGGCAGACGGGCAGCGGCGCTTAGGGAAAGGCGGCGTGCGAGGTGGGGCGGCACCGCGGAGAGGGCTCAGTGGTGGAGGCGTCGAGGAGGGTTGGCGAGGAAGAAGCTGGCGGGGCTGCTCGCGTCGGCGGTTAGGGGTCGGGGCCAGGACCAGGTGGGGTCCACGGGGGTTAGTGGAGAGGTCGAAGTCTTGGCGCGGTTGGTGGAGTGTTGTGTGGTTGGGTGCGTGCGTGTGTTGCGTGTTGTGTGGGTCTGGGGGTTGGTGGGGTGAGTTTGGTGAGAGAGAGAGAGGAAGGGTTTGGGTGATGTGGCAGTTTATGGTTGGTGGGGGGAGGAGGAGAGGGTGAGGTGGCGGCATGCTAGTGGAGGGGATGAGGTGGCCAGGTAGGGGTGGGTAGAATATTAGGTAGATGTAGGATTTAGATGGGGCGGCAGGTTGGACCGTTTGTAAAACCTGGGGGTGGTCGTTCGGGTCGAAACGGCCCGTTCGACTGCCCCCGCTAAAATAACTTAAAATTTTATTTAATTTAATCGGACCGTTTGTAACCCGATAGCGACAAAACAAAAATAATCCGGAGACCCGGGGTTTGCATTAGAACAAAGGTGGGGCGTTTAGAAAACAAAACGGCTTTGCGAAAATATTTTATGCAAACAATGCATGATGATGACGATGCAATGCACAAATTCAACGCGATTTTCTAGTAGTGGTTTTGCGGGATGCCACAATAATGCTAAAACAACACCTAGCATGTCATGCTAAAGTGTAAGTCACAGTCAATGCAAGCTCCTCTTGCATTTCAAGCAAGAACTTACTACTCCTTTTCAACACCAAGCAACTTATTTGCAAAACAACACAATGAGAACGGGGGTCCAAACTACTTTATTCAAGCAAACTAAACAACCTAAGCAAAGAAAACAAAAACTAAGACGCTCCAAGAACAACACAACTGTTCATGAAACAAAAAAACGAAGTGTCTAGACACACCTAAGATTTTTATTGATGAAGAAGGGGATGCCTTGAGCATCACCAAGCTTAGACGCTTGTACCTCTTGGACATTTCTTGGGGTGACACCATGGTGGCATCCCCAAGATTTATCTTTTGTCCATTCTTCAACTCATTGCATCATTCTCTCTCTACACCTGGAATTTTTTTCCTTCATACAGAACTTCACACAATCTTCATTAGCAACATTAGTGTATTCAAAAGATATTAGACCTCTGGCAAAGCTTTGGAACAACAAGGATTTTCATTAAAAACACAAGCTACTGTAGTAACTCCTTCAAAAAGCTCAATTCACCTAAATAGAACCCAATAAGGAATCAATAAAAAGCAAATGCAAATAATTGCAGAAATCTGTCAAAACATACTAGCAGGTAGAAACCGATTTTTTCAAACATCTTCTATTGCTCAAATCAAAAAGTGTTGATCTAACTAAAGTTAGCTAACATACTTGGGGATTTATTCGGAAATTTTGAGGTCAATCCGAGTTACAGAAACTCCTCACGAATTGTTTTGGTGGAGGAAAGAAATCTGTTTTGGGACAGCAACTCCCCAAATCTTACTTCCCTCTCATTAGAGGTCATTCTTGGCACAAAAAGAAAACAAAAATGATAAGGAGAGGTCATTAATGAATTAATAACTTCCAAGACTCAAGGAAACTCTTGGGTTATCTCCCAACAAGTACTTTTCTTTAACGCCTTTAAGTTAGGCACAAGAAGCAAGAAGACTCAAGTATTTTCAAATGAAGAATTGATATCCATACTTGCAAAGTCTTCAACTATGAAAGGTATCTCATCCAATGGGTTTTGGAGGATCCCTTCTCATCTCTCTTGGGTCTACTAATTTCATCAAAAATATTTTCAGGAGCAATCTAATCAAAGTTCTTTTCAAAGGCTTCATGCATTCCAACAAGCTTAAAGAGTATGGGTATCTTAAATTCTTATCTAGGCTTAGTTTTATCCGAAATACCCACAACATCTACACTTGAGCCTAGCATATTGAAACGCTCAAAGACGAGCTATTTTCTAGTAGTGGTTTTATCCAGGTTGCTACATCCAACCTAGGGTTTAGAGGAGAGTCCTATCCTACTACAATACAAAGTCGGTACAGAGTACAACTTGGACTACAAGTCAATGTACATACCTTTGTCGGTAACTCTTATGGGCCTTCGCATAGCCAAATGGGCCTCCATCTTCTTTCCCTGACTAGGCCTCCCGTGGATCAAAGCTCTAACCTAAAGATGGGCCACGCTAGTCAGTGAGTAGCCGTGGGTATACCCAGAAAGTATATACCCAATAGTAGCCCCGGAAGTCACCAAGATTTGAAGTTGGATCTCTTCGTCTTTTTGATTGTTACTCGGCTGCTGATGCAGCGCTGAGTTGATGTAGGAGCGCTTCGTTGGGAACCCCAAGAGAAAGGTGTGAAGCAGCACAGCAGCAAGTTTTCCCTCAGTAAGAAACCGAGGTTATCGAACCAGTAGGAGGAACGAAATGTCACACAGGTTGTAACATCCTAAAAATATGAAACAATGATCATCAAACTCTAGTCACTAAAATTAGGGTTAACAAAAACTTTGATTAATTTAAAATCATATGAATGCATGTGTGTATGTGATGATTTGTTAAATGCATGAATGGACTTGTGTGATTCAACTAAATAGTAAGGAATGGTTCTAAGATGAATATAACATCATGTAAAACAATTCCAGGCAGAAAAAAATAAAGAGAAAATAAAAAACAAATCAATTAAAGCAAATGGTCATTCTTGCCAATCTTGGTCTCTAGGTCACTTCGAGTGTTTCTAGTCTAAGATTTCAAACAGAAACTTTTTCAATTATTTTCACCCCTTGCAAGACCAAGTAAAAGTGGAGCAAAGCCCAAATTTCAAACTTGAAGAAACATTTGGCAACCTCATTCAAATCACAAGTAAAAATTGAATCTCCATCATATGTGAAGATCACACATTTTCAAAACCCAACCAAACCAGTGCCCCTTGACTTATCCAGCTAACCAGAGACTCCCTAGTATGTGCCTAGAAAACCCACCAAGTTTGAATCCAAAATTCAAATTTGAATTTCTTTCGGCCATTTTATCAAACATCTTGCTGGCATCAAACAAACAAACAACAACCACTATAGTGAGCAGTGATTTTGGCCACCCTTGTTCCCTCCCTAGCTCTCACTATACTCTCAGTAGATGATCTAGCCCAATTAACAAGCCTTAGCACTACTGTGAGCTTGGCATAGCCATTAATGGTGACCATGACGAGACCAATTGCCAACCCCAACGTCGACCGCAAGCTACACGCCTAACTAGCCTCGCCAACCTTGTCTAGCAGGCACTCCACCATCCACGGCCACTCCCTGTCCAAGCCTCGAGCACTGCCAGCCCCTGGACCACACTGCTCGAGCATTCCATGCCTCTCTGCGAGCGAGCCGAGAGCGCGCCAGTGCGCCAACCGCGACATACGCCCACAGACCGCACGCCTCCCTCGCCGCCTGTGTGCATGATCACCAGCACCGCAGCAACCCCACTGACATGCCCGTTCGCCGCCATGCGTACCATAGACGTTGTGCGCCATTAAAATTGCCGTCAGACCCGCCCAGAGCATCGACGTGCTCCGACCGTTCAGCACTACCCCACGCCGAAATACCATGCCGTTGAGCTTCGCCAGGGAGCACAACGCCACCCCTACCGTCGCCCATGACATTAGCCCTCTATGCCGTCGACCACGACAAGATCAGCCCGTGCCTGTCGCTCCCCTTCAACCACTATAAATAGAGGCCTCCCCCGCTTGTTTTCTTCACACCATATCACTCCCCACCTCTCACTCATCACACCCACTCATTCCCGGAGCAAGGCGAGCACCAGGTGTCCGGAATTTCACCGGAGTTCGTCGCTGCAGAGGAGGAGATGCGCCGTTGATTGGACCCGCCCCAGGAGAAGCTTCCGGTACCAGGAGAATCGCCGTCGTCGACTTCGTCGTTCGCCCCCGTCGCTGACCATCGCCTGAGCCCCAGTAAGCATAAAACTTGATCAACTATAGATGGGAACACTTGGTGAAAATAATTATGAAAACCTTATAATGATGAGTCGTTCTACTAAAATGTTTTGACATGTGTTCTCGAACACCAGATTATTTTTATGATGAAAATATTAAGGTATGAGCCTTATCCCTTTATAAAACTGATGGTTGTGTGGATGCGATACCATTCCAATTTTACCGTACAACCATAATAACCAAAATTTGGGTAGGGCTTGACTGGAAATTTATATACCTTAGTATGGGTTCCCTTGCGACCAAGGTCTGATCTGACGCTAACTTGTGAAGATTGTCCACCTGTGCAGTTCCCAAGATGACAGTTGGTCATGGTTGGGAGGTCAAACTCACAGGAGAGGTGCCAATACTAGGGCGTGTAATTGAAAGGTTAGGATTAATTATCCGCATACTGAGTATGGTGAATTCAGGATTGTTCCTGACGGATGTATCGAATGTTGTGGTGAAAGTGTACAATCTATGTAGAGTGTCAAACTATTCGAATAGCCGCGTCCGCGGTTATGGATAGTTGGAGTGGCCATACTGTTCTATCGTCAGATGTTTTCAAAATGACTTATGAAATGATATATGACTTTGAATTGACCACAACAGAGTTGTGACATGAAATGCAAGTTCCCACTTAGGTGTTATAAAACTTTCAACTAGCTTTCTTTGCTTCTGAACTTAGTAGAGGTAAATCTGGATTTTTGCAAAACAACCCTAGAGCTTAGTATCCTACTACAAAAACCCCCTTCACTTATTAGTATTCGTTTGCGAGTACTTAAAGAGTACTCATGGCTTTGTCCCTAGCTATTCCCGTGGCCAAACTATGAAGAGGATTATCAGGATTACGGACCGCAGGAAGGTTACAACAACTAGGATCGTCTCCCATCGTCATCATTGCCTGTGACCCTAAACATGGATCTTCGCCTATGCTATCGTTACTATTATGTTATTCCACTGCTTGAATTGTATCAAGAACTGGATCATGAGATCCTTATTTGTGTAAGACCTTATGTATCGCTTGTAATGGATGATATACTGTGATATCAAATTTGTTATTTCACACAAAAATGGTAATCCTGGGATTGCGATGTATGGCATACCAGGCATCTGGGATTAAAAATCCGGGTGTTGACACAGGTGTTGCAAGCAACGCGGAGACCTACACAACACAAACTCAAGACTTCGCCCCAACGAATCAGTGAGGTTGTCAAGCTCACCGGTTTGCGGTAACAAAGGATTAAACGTATGGTGTGGAAGTTAATGGTTTTCAGCAAGTAAGCAAGTAACATTGGAAGATGTATCAATGGTAAATATTGGACTAGAGTCCATAGTTCACTAGAGGTGCTCTCCTTAGATAAACAACATGGCATGAAGGGTAAACAAATTACAACAGGGCAATTGACAAGAACTGAGCAAGGCATAACAATGCAATTACTAGGCAGAAAGATCCTATGAGATTCGATTGGGCAATACAACAAGATACATGGACCGCCATCCAACTGCATCTATGACTAGAAGTCCACCTTCAGGATATCATCCGAACCCTCTCCAGTATTAAGTTGCACGAAACAGACAACTGCTTTAAGAAAAGTGTGTAAGGTAAACTATCCACATGTTCCATGAACAGGAGACCATTGTTTTCTCCCTAGTAGCAACATCACATCTACAACCGATGAGATTTCTGTCACTTTCCTTGTAAACTAGAGGCATGAACCCACTATCGAGCATAAATACCCCCTCTTGGACCTGGAAAAAAAAATACCCCCTCTTGGATTCACTAGAAACTACTTGGGCAAGATAGCTACTAACAATGGAGAGCATGCAAGATCACAAACAACACATATTTGATAGAATCATAAAGATAAAACCATTAATCAAACCAGCATAATAATCTCAATATCCATCGGATCCCCACAAACACAACATGCATGATTACAAATAGATTAGATCTTGATCATGAACGGAGCTCACAAGATCTATACATGAAAGAACAAAGGAGGAGATACAACCATATAGATACTACATAGACCCATAGTCCAAGGTGGGACTACTCACGCATCATACCGGAGAGAAGGCCTCTGGGATGATATCCCCTCCGTAAGGGTGCCGGGAAGAACTTCAGATCCTCCCCGATCTAGGGAAGATGGTGGCGGCGGCTACAGACGGTTTCGTGGAGATTTGATCGGGTACTCAGGGTTTCTACATCAGGGGCTTTTTATAGGCGAAGGGGAGACGAGGCGGCGGCCAGGGGTGGCAAGCCCTAGCCAGGCGCGGGGTGGGGCCCACCCATGCCTGGGGTGGGTCTGGCCACCCTGGCCGACCCCTCCGGCTCCCCTCTGGACTTCTTGTTCCCCACGGAAAGTAATTGACTTTGGCGTTTGTCCCGTCCAATTTCGAGAATATTTATTTACTAACTTTTCTGAAACCAAAAACAGCAGAAAACAGACATCTGGCACTATTGCAACTTGTTAGTAGGTTAGTACCATAAAACATGTAAAAATCACCACAAAGTGTGGACAAGTAAAGCAAAGTAGATACTAAATAAGCATGGAGCATCAAAAAATATAGATACGTTTCCAATGTATCAGCTGCAGAACCTAGAAGGTTTCTCAAAACTTGGAACACAATTATAGGATCTGAGTCATTTTTGAGTCGTATATATTGATTCGTCATTATTATCTCCATCCTCATTTCAAACTGAGCTAGAAATATCTTGGGTGACACATCCTCACAACTTTTCTGGATTTTTTTTTTTTTGACTATAAGACTGTGAGGCAAAAGCCCCACAGCAATTTATTAATAATAAAAAACAGAAAACAAAGAGTCAAAAAGAAATACTTACAAGTGTCAAGACTAAAAGAAAAAGACAAAGACTACTTCTAGTACTACTAATTACAAGCAGGATCAATAAGCATGTCTTGATCCCTAGTGTAAACCCTCTACCCAATCTATCAGAGAAGCTCTCCATTTCTTCTTAATTCTATAAACTTTTCTGGATTTGTCATGCCACTTACATATATTCTGTCAGATTGACCGTTGGTGGGACCCGCATCGTGTGGAACCGAGGCACCGTTTCAATGCATGCATGGAGATTGAGGAGGCGGATGCTTTGGAGGGATGCTGCCTCAACCGATCCATGCCGCGTGGCAAAAATACGACGCGATTAGCGTGAATCTTGGTTCAAAGAGGTTAGAGCATCTCTAGTCAAAGTAGTAAACGTCTTTAGAGTAGAAAAGATAGGCTGCTAACGGCCATAAGCGCCTCTGGAAGAAGTAGTAAAACGGTTAGAGGACTAAAAATGAGAGACCACCCCCTAAAAGTCGACGCTCATCTCTCATATTTTATCCCTGCTTACCTAAGTGACAATAATTTTAGTCTCCCGGCCAAATCTTCCACTAGTCATCAGCGACACCACCATTCTCCCCTCCTTGGCCAGAATGGCACCAGAAATCTATCTCGCATGCTGGCGCATCATCGCCCGATTCGACCCTTGTGAAGCATCCGATGCCACAAAAGGGGCTGGGCAACACCTACGCAGTGCCTGCGATGATAGGGGACAACAAGGGCACCAAAAACTCCCTGACGGTAGGCAAGACTCCCCTTGTGTCGGTGCTAAGCGGTCTGCAGTCGTGGAAGCCAACAACAGCGATGCAGAGAAGAAAATGGAGAAGGCCACATCATCGTCGTCTGATAGGTCCAAATAAAAAAACTTCTTATCGAGGATTTTCCATTGGTTTTCACCAGGTTTCGTTGATTCTGATCTTTCAACTAATGCTAACATCGCAAGTTAGTGAAATCTTGCTCTTTTGTGATGATTTTCAGGTGTTGGACACTTTTGGAAGATCCAAGAGCATTTATGGCTAATCACACCTAAATGAGAAAATCTCGAATTAAAAGATATTTCCAGCCGAGGCTAACTGATCCTTTAACGACCTGCGGTATAACTGGAGGCAGCCTATACGGTCCGCCTGTACCACCCTCTCTTACCTCTGTTATATCAATACAAGCAACTTTCATCAAGGAGATGGGACAGAATGTAAGGCATGGGATGTGGATTGGAGGAAATTTGTGGTTGGGGTTGCGCAATTCGTGTCTCAGATCTGGAAGTCGCCTTGATACGAGAATAACAAAACGAACTAGAGCTAACTAGGAGACTAGAATTTTCGGTCTTTTTTATTACTCCTTCTCCACGGCAAAGCTGCGACATATATAATTGCCTTATTACAGTGTTCGATAATAATTGGGGTAAATACGAGTTACAACAGTAATAAGTGAAGTACACTTAACATGTACCCTTTTATATCTATTAACCGTACTCAATCGCCACCTTTGGTATTGTCCAGGTCCATCATTGGATAACTGTATGTCTTGGGTTGTTATGCTCAGGTACTGAAAATGTCGCTGCCTTGAAACAAAACTTGTCCTCAAGCTTGAAAATCTGGGAACGTTGTCTGAATGTACCGCATATCTTCCCAAGTGGCATCTTCAGGCCCAAGACTCTCCCAGTGAATAAGCTAGTATTTCACTAGAGTCTTATTACGCTGGACCAGGCGTTCATCCAGGGTGCGAATGTGGCTGTCTTGATCTTGCCATCTGGTGTTACCAAAGGAACATGAGGTAGAGGAATAGTATACCTTTCTACATGTTCTTTGAGTTGGCTGATGTGAAACACCAAATAGATAGTTATTGTATCCAGTAATTGAAGACGGTGTGCAACCTCCGTAGTCCTCTCTAGAATCTTGAATGGACCATAATACTTGGAGCAAAGTTTGAGTAATCCACGGATGGCAAAGGCATTTTGAAGATATGGTTATATCTTCAGATACACCATAGTTCCAGTGGTAAACTGTCTCTCCGTGTGTTTCATGTCAGCATATACTTTCATTCTGTTCTGTGCTACTAGAAGGTTGCTTTATAGATGTTGAAGGATGTTTTCTCTATCAGTGAGCAGGGCTGTGGCAGCATGACACATTGTGTCGGTGAGAGTGAACTCACCAATCATGGGAGGAGGGTAGTTGTAGAGTGCTTCGAATAGTGTCATTTTGAGGGACGAATGATATGACATGTTATACCACCACTCGGCCATTGGTAGCCAGGAAGACCACTTCTTAGGATCTTGGAAAAACATACTATGCAGATATGCCTATAGACACTTATTTAAACGATCCATCTGTCTATCCGTCTAGGGATGATAGGATGTACTGAATTTCAGGTGTATGTTGAGAGCTTGGAAGATCTGCTTGTATAGTGTGCTATTGAATATACGTCCATAGTATGAAACAATTCTTTCAGTGGTCCATGCAAACTTATTACTGAATCTAGGATGGTCTACACAATTGACACCACTAAATAAGGATGTTCCAAGGCAATGAAGTGGGAGAATTTTGTTAGTCTATCCACAATAACTTGAATGACTTCTTTTCAATTCTATTTTGGTAGAGCTTTAATAAAATCCAGGTTGATGCTCTCCTAGGGCCATTGCCTCTTTCGCATAAATGGTTTGTGCTGCTGCTTTTGGGACTAAAGCTTTACTAAAAAAGCTAGTGGTCCGTTGTCTTGCATAAATACATCGCCTAGTCCTGTTCCACAAGCATCAGCTTCAAATACAAAAGGTTTGGAAAAATCAGGGATAAAAAGTACTAGGCACGTAGTCATAGTTAATTTGAGCTTCTCAAGTGCCACAGTATGATCCTCAGTCCACTAGAAAGAACTTTTCTTGAGAAGATCATGAAGAGGTTGACAAATTTTACCATAGTCTCTCACAAATGTCCTCTAGTATCCTGTGAGGCCAAGAAAACCTCTAAAACGTTTGCTGACAGTTTTAGGTCTAGGATAGTCCACAATTGCCTAAATATTTTGAGATTTGGTGGAAACTCCATCACCAAATATCATGTGGGACCTCGGATTTACAGTCCGATAATCCCCATTATGCCTGCAATTCATATTCCCATGATCAGTGAGCCGCGAGCATAACTGACAAATATCATCACCACATATAGAAAGTAACAAGTATAAAAATTACATTGTTGCCATTATGGCGATTACAATTATCAATAGCGGAAATCTTCATTCGCATATCCCATGTCAGCCTTAACCTACATACGACTGACTGGGAAGACGGCCTAGCTTGCATAGACGTCAATAATCTCCATCGTTCCTTGTACTTCTAAAAGTCTGGCCAAGTAAATAGCCAGGGACAATGCCGGTGAGTACTTTGAATGTACTCATAAACCACCTTAAAATAACAATAATAAGGGATATGAAGTAGGGTTGTTGTAGTCGGAGGGCTCCATAAGAGGTTCTTTTATAAACTAGTTTCTCTTGTAGATATAGCATGTCTATATCTTAGTTGAAAACTTTTGTAAAACATTTGGAAAGTTTTTTTGAAAAGTTTTATAAAACACTAGGATTGGATCACCCATTCGTTTCCCCCTTCCAGTCATCCCATGACCAAACTCCTTTCCTCCCTTTCCGTCCATCCCATGGTCAAAACATTTCCAAAGCCATTGCTTTTCCGAAGTCCCTTTTTAAATCAAAACCAGCACCACTCTAAAGTAGTTTGTCCAACCGTCCAGAACCGTGGACACGGCTATTCGAATTGATTTACACTCTTTAGAGGTTGTACACTTTACCCATACCATCCGGGTACCGTGCACTGATCTACACCGATCGTGGGTCAAGTAACCGGTTAAGACTCTCCGGATGCCACTCTAGTATAGCCCTACCCTATGAGTTGTTCCCCTCAACACCGGGATGTCTGGATACACGGACTAACCAGAGTGCCTTCCAACTCCTCGAGAAGGGGCACTTTCAATGAGGGGCTCATAGTATCGCCCGACTGCTCGCGAGGGTCGTTCGCAATTCCTCCAGGTGACTGTCTCACAGTTGACCCTTTTCATAAAGGAACCCTGGCATTCGAGGGAGATGATCCCTTACAAGTAGTCATGAGAATTTCCATACTAGAGTAGCAAGCTTCAAATGTAGCCCCGTCCCATTCCACAGTAATAAGGTTGCACATGTTAAGTTGTTATAGCTCAAGGTACAAAGAACAGGTGCGTTTTCGTAAAAAATATTCCTCCTCTTTAACCTCTCTTGGTAGGTCAAACCTCACCAAGGTTTTCTCATAAATGTTTTTGTAAACTTTTCTGGGATCTTTCCTTCCCATAGTTTTTCTTCGGCTAAAACGGGGTCTCCAAAGGGGTATGGTGTGATACACCATCTACTACACTAGGGGCCAGTAGGTATCATCAAGGGGTTTGTACTTATTAGTACAAATGGTATTAGCTGTAGGAGCCAAGCCTCTACCGGGTATAATACATTAAATAGTAAACCAATGCACTTTGTATAAGAGTAGATAAAACATGCATAAATACAAAGGTAGGACAAGGTCTTATGAGAAAGAAGGTGGCTTGCATGTGACCAGCGAGATGTCCCTCGACTTCTTTAGAATACCGGAATACTGATAACGACAATAATAATAATAATAAATAATCCGATGCTTCCTTTTTCTCGCCGTCACACATTCGCAACTATTGCCGTTATCGAGCAAACATGCAAACAAGTAATACACCAATCAAACAAGGGATACCATCATTAATACATACATCAAGCAATAGACAAATCAAGTTTAAAAATCAGTAGGTTTGGGGTTCTTAGATTTAGAGGAAAAGGAAATGCTTGAGAAGCATTTGGGATTTTTCTTTAATGGATTTGGGAGGCTATGACTACTTAATAAAGGGTTATTAAAACAAGGTACATTTATGTATGATATAAGTATGTAAAAATTCTATCATCAGAAAGTTATTGGCAAAATAGAACCAACAAAAGTGGTTTCACTAATTTATCAATTTCCATTGATTTACTATGTATTTTATAGTGTTTAAATTCCAGTTTTAAGGAATAATTCACCAGAAAAGTTCTGGACCTCCAAAAATTATTTCCTTGGATGGTTAGGTAGTGCTTGATGGAATGATTAAGTGGGAGTTGGATTCACTTCAAAACATTTACCAGGATGACTTCAGGAAATTCCCAAAGGCACTACTAGAGGTTTTTTTTTATTTCACCAGATTTATACTATAGGAGCTTTTGATGTGATTCCAAATACACATGGTAGGTATTAAGAATTGAAGGGTTCGCAACATAGAAAACAAAAAATTTCCTATGATGGGAACAACTATGTACCAAGATCTATCTACTAGATACAAGCAACGGGTGGATATACATCCATATAATACATACCCTCGAAGACCAAATAGCGTTAACGAGGTTGTACTCGTGGATGATGTAGTCAAACGCTTGCCGATCTCAAGATCATGGTGAAGTCCATCCGGTCCAGCCGGTCCAGCACCATCAAGTCTAGCACCGCAAAGCAGTGGTGCATCCATGATCGCACACACGTTCGGGTACCCCGACAACCTCCGTGCCCTCGCTCCAGAAAAGTAGAGGAAGCAAAAAATCCTTCCCGAAAAATCCACCGGGAACATGTATCTCGCTAATCCAAGACCATGGGGAAATTCTAAAGGGGGGAGAGAGATCCTTCACGAGGAGGTGTGCTTTGAGAGGAGGAGAGGGAGGCCTTTTATAGGGAGAGGGGGAGCACCCAAGGGGTATGGCGCCCAGCCCATGGTGGCTGTCCCCACCTCTTCCACATTCATGTGGGTGGATCTCCCACTCAAAATGAAAAGCCTCCACTCACGTAAACATGCCTCCACTCAAAAATCCACTCATATGCATTAAATTTCCACCAAATTTAATGCAAGCTCTCATTTAAATAAAACTCTTTTATTTATTTATTCAGAATTTTTTAATTACTTTAGTTAACAAACATTCACATAAAAACCCTTACAACATTTCAATTTCACATGCAGAACCAGTTTCAGCAATTTCAACCGAAGCAGTTCTGGTGTCTAGTTAAATAAATTCCTGTTCTTTCCTTTTTATTTCTCTGGCATATCATTTGCTCCGAATGGTGTCGGTATCCCTTAAGTGTGTCACCCTATGGTTCGCGAATAATGTAGACATGATCGAGACCCCTCTCCGATCAATAATCAGCAGCGGGACCTAGAGATCCATACTGACTCCCACATATTCAACGATGACTTCTGTGATCGTGTGAACCTTATATGCATGTCACTCAATCCTTTTGTCTCGCGATACATTACATGTACGATATTCGATCATCGGTATCTCCATACCTAGTTTGATCTTGTTATCGACATGTACTCTTTTCTTGTTCCCGTGATATAACATTCTAGTGATCAAATCACTTGATTGCAAGCTAACTAATGTGATATCACCGAGAGGTCCCAGAGTATATCTCTCCGTCATAGGGATGGACAAATTCCACTCTTGATCCATGAGCCTCAACATAACACCTTTGTATCACTGAACCCATCTTTATAGTCACCCTGTTATGGTATGACATTTGATGTTATCAAGATACTCTTCAGGTGTTAGCGATTGACATGATCTCATGGTCTAAGGACTAAGATCACTTCGTATGATGTTATAGCAATATAAACACAATGAATTTGATCGTAATCCTATACTTCGGATAAATGTTCATCACACCATTCCAATAATATTGTGACCTCATTATTAACAACATCTAATGTCCATGATCAGGAAACCTTTGATAATCTTGTTAATCAACGAGCTAGTTTATAAGAGAGGCATAACTAGGAACTTTATTTTTGTTTATTAAACACACATGTATTAACGTTTCCGTATTAATACAATTATAGCATGCAAAATAAACATTTATCATAAATAAGGAATATGATAATAACCACTTTATTATTGCCTCTCGGGCATATTCCCTTCAAGAATACCTTTCCGTAGAAATTGGAAACACTCCTTTTGGAGTTGCTAAGCTTCTGGAATGATTTATCTAGTGATAAAACCTCATACAGAAGTATTTAATCCATGAAAAATCCTTAGAAGCTAAATAAATCTTGAACTACTAGATTCTTGTAGTTATATATGCATATTATTTAAGAGAGTTGAAATTAGGTAAAAAACTCATGATTTGGCCTAGGGAATTTTCTAAAGGAATAAGTGGGTTGATTTTTTTATGTTTGTTACTGTCAAACTACTCTTCCACTTGGCATGAGACTAAATACATGAGATAGGTACAGGGATACCTACCAGGAAAAATTGGATTTATTCCATTTGGGCTCATGAAACTCAAACAACTAATTATTTATTGAAAAGGACCCATGTTTGTATTTTATTCATTAGAAATCTATAACTTCTTATAATGTAAAACTAGTTTTGCATGTTTGGGGAAAACCTAAGGAACATTTTGGGATTTAGATCTAGGCATTTTCATTTAGTTATCATTTTATTTTGAATTAAACCTGGACACTACTTTTCAGACATAGAAATAAAAATATTGAAAGGGCAGGCATCTGGCTAGGATCTGCGAGGTAGATGGGCCGCCAGGGGGAAATTGGTCCACCCGACGGATGGGTACAAAGGGGTACGGAACGCTTGGGTCCGTCGGATCAAGTTATGATTGACGGAACCAGGTCGTCTTCCTCCTCCGACTCGAGCGCTAGCAGGTAAACCCTAGTCCGTGGTGGCGGGGTTCATGGGGCTCACTAGGGACTCGGGAGGTGAAGGGAAGGAGACAAGGAGGTGCAGTGCTTCATGGCAGTTTCGTCGAGGGGCGGCACGATGATTCTCTCTACCTGGATGTAGCTCGCATGATAAGGGCCAAGGCGAGCTCGTTGGTGTAGGTTCGGGCCAGCAGCAAGGGTTGTCCTGATCATGCAGAAAGAGGGTGATTTGATGGAGGGGAGCATGGAGATAATGGAGAGGGCACATGCAGCAGGGGACAGGGAAGAGAGCACCCGAGCTAGATCGTGGCCGAGGTCGAAAATGGGGTTTACTCCTTCTGCTTGGCAGAAGAGAGGGAAAGAGCAAGGTGGATCTGGAGAGGCAAGAAGGAAGGGATATGTTGGTGGAAATGAGACAGAGGGGATGGTGGTACTGGCCTTGGGCCTTATAAATAAGGGAAATGGGTCCATGGTGGAGAAGGTCCATATTAGGACATGGCAAGAGAGATGGGCTGAGATTGGGCAGTGTGGGTGGTTCTGGCTGGTGTGTCGGGTCAGCAGCTTGACCATAGAGAGGGGGTGGCTGGGGTATTTACTTTCCAAGATTTTGCAAGAGATGTCCCTCTCTCTCTTACTTGATCCAAGGGCTAAAATACAAGGAGATGGTGCTGCTGCTGCATATTGTTCCAGTGGAGCATGACCTGGAGGGAGTGAGGTTGCTTTGCAAGATTATTTGACAAGTTTTGTTGAGGGTTTAATGGAGAATTTTCCCTAAGGTTGCAATTTATCCATAGTTGGCATTCTTGATGCTCATGAAGAATCTTTTGAATTTTTTATCTTGGCAAGATGAGTCAAGGGTACTGGTGGATTTATGTGATCAAGTTACACATCCAGGAATTATTTGGGAATTCTTGGAGATAATTTGGTCCACTATTTAGCAATTCTTAAAATAGTGCAGAAATGGTTTATAGAAGCTCTTTTTATATTTTTACATTGTACAAGGTGGGATTTTGATGTGACATGGTCCTAAATACCATATTACACATTGGATAATTTTCCTCGAATTTATTCTGAAGGAAAAGTATTTTTAAGCTATTATTTCTTGTTTCTATGATTTAAGAAATAGGGAAAAAATAAATAATAAATAATCTATTTATATATGGGCATCATGTGTGCCTTGAGTGGGACAAGTAGTTTGGAGAAATACAAACTTCCCTTTTAGATATGGTTTGGAGGATTTTTCCCAGAATAGAATTTAAATAGTTTTAGGTTCCAAATAATTATTGAAATTATTTGTCAAAATGATTATATCCAAGGTATATGATGTCATATTTAAGTATCAACCATTATCCACCTTGGGTATTATAAAAAAAGATGGATTTTGGAAGAGATCAAGGATTGAATGATCTAGGGCATTGATATTTTTATACCACCTAGACAAGGTTGGATTAGTGAGCTCAAAGCTCACCTTGATTCAAGGGATATATGGATAGTTAGACCAGGTTATATAGATGATCATGCCAACAGTAGTTTGTCTTGGTTGTAGTTGTGGTGGTCTAGAAGTGATGGCAACCTTTGTTGAAAATAAGGCTGCCATTGCAGATGAGTCATGATGCCTCATAAACCATGTGGGTTTAGGAAGCACAGAGCTCCATTGGAAACAAGTGAAGGGTGGGTTGATAGAACATGGTTAGTAGACCATAAATATGCAAATAGTTGGTCAAGGGGAGGTAGCATATGGATGTGATCTTCTACCAATGTAGGCAAGATGATAAGATTTACAGAAAAGATTATTATCTTGACTACAAAACCATCAATGAGGAGTGGATACCAGAATGGTTTAGCCAAGGGAAAGAGTGGTCTTTGGTAGTACACATGATGTACTACAATATGGTAAAAGTACATTCTCAAGAATGCACACATACTGGAGTAGGTGAAGTTCTAAAGATTGAATCCAGATAAGGATTCCAAACTTGGTCAATTTTAGTAGATTTGTGGATTTGGATTAGTATAAAGGAGGGAAATATTTGGAGAGATGCAAGGGTTTATCTTTATCATCAAGTGGATGATTTTGAAGGATATCTTGTGTAGAGAATATTTATGCTTGTATTTGGTCTTCGATGGATTGGAAGCTAAAGCAAGGGATGATCTTAGGATTGATATGGGTAAGTAGATTAGAGACTCACTTAAGTGACTCAAGATAGATTATGTTTGGTATGTTTAGTTTTATATTGATAATCTCAACTATAGGTTTGATCCCTAAGTATGAGCTCCAAGATTGGCTCATCCTACTTCCAAAGCAAACAAGACAATCAGCAGATCCAGGCAATTCATTAGACATCAGATCTAGGCAATTCATCTTAGCAACTTGTCCAACTATTACAAAGGTTACCATCAATCCTAGCTTGAGTTAAGCATGGGTGTTTTGAAGAGGTTGTGATTTTGAATTAAGATAAGGACCTCTTGGTATTTATACAAAGATTGGATGAAAAGATTGTAGGAAAGGTTTTGGAAAACCTAGAGATAAGAGTATTTGAATGTTCTGTTTTGAAAACATAAAGAGATTATATATAGGTCTCCAAAGTTTTGTTAAGGGGAAACTAGTAAAATAATTTGTTTTTTGGCAAAGTCATCTAGGCTCAAGTTTGAATTCTCAGAACATTTGAAAATATGAAAGATGAGCCAAGACATCTCTTTTGAACACTTGTTTTTGTCAACTAAGGTTGAGGTAAGGAGAATATCATCTAATACACAATCATATGTATGAACACAAGCAAACAAGTAAGCAAACAATGCAATAGGTAACAAGAAAACGTTTTTGTTTCCCCTGATTTTTGCCTTTTTGACAAGAAATCAGGGTTGATGAAATTGGGATGTTACAGACCTTTAACCCTTAATATAATCTCGTCCCGAGATTAGGGAGGAGTAGGGATAGGTAAGAACATCATCTTAACAATTTTCAGCAATGGAATTATTTAGGTGGTAATGAATGGTTATAACAGACATGTTTTGTTGGCTATGGGTCAAGGTCGAGTTGTTTCCGACTGTATTCTTCGATTAAGCTAGTGGGAAAAGACCCCTTAGGACAATTCTAGGTGGCACCAGGGTTTAGGGTCGACAAGGTCCTTCTTCTTAAGGCAAGGCATTGAGTTAAGCCTTCTTCGATCCTTTACAGCTAGAGTCTGCTCTTTCGCCTTCTTGTTCTCGAAGCGCCGGAGGTGCTGGCTCGAGGGTCGACCTTGGAGTGGGGACCTTCCTGGAGTATCTTCGGATTCTGGAGATATGCCGATTGTTGTCCTTCTGGCAGGGTCCGCAATTATGATTTAGGGGTGTTTATCACCTAACATCGACTACGGGTTGACTCTCTTATGGGGATCATGGTTTTGCGGGAAAGACACATTCTTTCCCCTTAGAGAGAGACTATCAGTGCTTGATGAAGTCGCAGATCTTCTTGGTTGGATTTGTTAGGAGAATGCTGCACCTTCTGTCAGGAGTTGGTTGTCTTTAGTCGACTTTGTAGAGACTGCTTCTTGAGAGGTGTCTGAGCTGTTTAGAGTTTTAGCAAGTTGGGAGGATGCCGGTTTTTGGCTGGCGGTCTATAAATGCTATTGTAACGGATGAGGTCGTTCCGGGTTCAATCTGATGCAACATCTTTGGTAAAACACGATAAGGGAACCTCAGACTAGCATATCATTGGGCTAGGTTCATGCATGGCTTAGCAAGTCTGCGCCGTCTAGCGAAGAAGCTACATAAAGCATTTCAAAATAGGTCTGTGCAACCGGGCGTCGGGGCACTAGGGGTTTTACAAAACAAGTTCTAGGATGATACATAACTCTATCCTATGCCATAAGGGTGAGTTGCAGGGTGCGAAAATTACTCCATGAGTGCTTCTTAAATCTAGTAGCCATACTAGGTTTGGGTACTCACTTTGGTTACTACAGTTCCTCGGGGGTGTGAGGGTTATTCAAACTTTGGTAGTACGGACTGAAGATCGGGCCTTCTGCGGGGGCTACTTTGATGGGTGGATCTTCCGGGGGTGGTGACTAGAAGATGGTTTGATACTCGTAGAGGGATAGTTCTTCACTTTTAGCCCCAGGGTTAGCAAAGTCAGGGGCCTTTTTATGTGGGTCTTAGCAGAGATAGAAGAGAAGGCGTTTCGCGACGTCTTTAGAGAATCTCGACTCATTGGGTTGCTTCCTTCCCTTTTTCGGAGTATTATTGTCGGCGTCGGGTAGTCTTGTCATCTTAAATCCGAGCGTCGCGGGTATTGGGAGGATCAAGAAGACTTTTGAAGGTTGTTGATGAGGTCTGTTTCCTGTTAATCTGGTGACACTCGAGATGATGCTTGGAGTGGGTCCTTGGGTTGGAGATCTTCTTCTAGTAGTTGATCTTCTGGAATTGAGTGCAAAGACGCAATATGTCCACCTTAGAGCTTTACTTAGGGTCGTCGAGGCTAGGGTAGATCCTTCGTCTTGGAGCATTGGTGTGATGCTTGAGTTGAGGTCTTCGAGTGACGCCTTATTGCGACTACCTTGCTCGGGTGGTTACGTAACGAAGCCGTAAGGGTTAACTCAGGGTAGTTTTAGCGGTTAGCAACGCTTATTCTTGGTCCTTAGTCAGGGTGGAGGCATTTTAGCTTTAGAGGGGTTCACTACTAGGAAAACGCACATCCGTGGCGCATCAAAAAAGGAAATCCGTAGTGCACTAGCAGTGCACCACGAGACGCACGCTATAGCTAAGATTTACCCGTAGCACACTACCTGGTGCGTTATGGGTAAAAAAGTTACCCTTGGCGCACCACCTAGTGCGCCACAGGAAGGAGTCCAGGTGCGCCACGGCTATGTTTTTTGAAAACAAAAAAAAATGCAAAAATCACCCTCGTTTTGAATTGCAAAAGCAATCGGGTCCGCGCATCGCCACCGTCGTGCCGCCTCGCCGGAGCATCGTGGTCGTGGTCGCGGCCACAACCTACCACCGCAGGGAGGTGCGAGAGGCCATGACTGTGGCCTGGGCTGAGGAGGAGGTGGCAGCCGAAGGAGGAGAAGGTGGTGGCCGGAGGACGAGGAGGTTGCGATCGAAGGAGGAGGTGGCGGTGGCGGACGGAGGAGGAGGTGGCGGTGGCGGCCGGAGAAGGAGAAGGAGGAGGTGGTGGCCGAAGGAGGATGTGGCGGCAGCGGCCGAAGGAGGAGGTGGCGGCCATCATTTTCACTGGAAGGTGGAGGAGGACGCTAGAGAGAAAGGAGAAGGATCAGAAGGGGAAGAAGGAGACAGAAAAGGAAGAGAAGAAGAAGGAGGAGAAGGAAAATGAAGGAGAGGGAAAATGACAGGGGTAGGTGGTCGGGTGCTGATTCGAATTTCGAATCCCGCCCACTTACTCGTGGCGCACTAGGGGTGGTGCGCCACGGGTAAGTGGCCTCCATTTTTTCTGCAGTAAAAAACGATCATTTGATCATAACTTTTTACTCTTTTAGAATTTTAAAATTCTAAAAAAATCTCTAAATGACCAGAGGTGGTTGCAAGCGGATGCAAAATTTTGTTCTCGTCATTTTGGTATATTAAACGTTTTTTTCTACATCGTATGAAAATTTACGGCCATTTTACCATGGCATGACTTCTTCTGCAGAAATAGTCGAAATTCTTGTTTATTAATTTTCCTACAAACTAGACCACATTACCTACCTACGTGTGAAACGATTTTAGTTTTCAAAATGTTTTTCATTTTATTTTATTTTTTGCAAAGCTAAAATGGAGATCCAGGGGAGGGTGGATTTGGTGCAGACCACATAGTCGTAGGGCACCACATAGTGGTGCCCCACAGGTAGGAAATATAGCCGTGGCGCACCACTATATGGTGCCCTACGGCTAAGTTTTTCCACTTACACAATAGACTGCACCACGGCTACCCGTAGAGCACTATGCCCATGTGCGCCACGACTACCTTCTACACCCATAGTGCACCACGCACAAGTGCACTACGGCTAGGTGGTCTGTGGCTGGCTGTGCACTGGCCCACACGTAGCCGTGGCGTACCAGTACCATGTGCGCCATGTAACAACCCATATTTGTAATATATGTACTCAGTATTTAAGCATGGCATGCATCTATTTAAATCATCCAAGTAATGCATGTGATCAAGTGTGTTGAATTAAATGCAAACCCTAAACCCTAGATTCTTCCCCTCTCTTTGAAACACATTCAAATGGTTTGAATTTTCAAAACCCCCAAAATTTGTGGAGCCCAAATTGTTTTCAAGGGCCCTTAGTGTTTTCAGATATTTTATAAAAGTCTCTATATTTTGAAATGGTTCAAAACAGATTACAAAATAAAATTCAAAAGAGAAAATGAAAAATAGAAAAGAAAAAGAGTTTTACTGAAAAAAAAGAGAGCCAGGCCGCAGCCCAGCAACTCCCTCTCCTCCCTCCCTCTTCTGCGGCCCACCTTGGCCCAAGCGAAGTCTGCAGCCAGCCCATACCCCTTCGTTCTTTTTCCCCTTTCTTCTTCGTC
Source organism: Avena longiglumis (assembly GCA_030063025.1). Taxonomy (NCBI): domain Eukaryota; kingdom Viridiplantae; phylum Streptophyta; class Magnoliopsida; order Poales; family Poaceae; genus Avena; species Avena longiglumis. The sequence goes on from CP125978.1 coordinate 303,338,636, forward strand.
GACAGAAGGACGCCGGCAAGGAGAGCTGCTGCGTGTCGATGCCGGCGCCATCCCTGCTTCGTCGTGATGCTCGCCGCGCCAAGATGAACGCTACCGACGCCGGCAACGTCTATAAGACCCCCTACCGCCGCCGGGTGAACCCTATCCCCTCCCTTTTCCACAAGTTCCCTCTTGCAAAACCCTAGCTCGCGGGATCTCCGGCTCGCCGTCGTTCCGAGCTCACTGGCGTGACCGCAGGGGTCGACTCCGTCGATTGCCCCCAACCACGAGCCGGCGTGCTCCCAGAAGGTCCAATTGAGACCTCGGTCTCCGACAAGCTCCGCCGCCGTCCCCGACAATTCCGGCCACCTCAACGCTCTCCGTCGAGACTTGTCTTCTCCTGGTGAGCTAGCGGTCCCAGTGGACCTCTCCAACCTCTCTCTCTCCCTCTGGTTCGACCCCGCACCGTGCCTCTCCGCCCATCGCCGTCGGGCACCGTCACCACCACGCCGCCGGTGACCATTTAGCAGCGGCGCCGCCACGAATAGGTAGCCCGCGACGCCCTCGTTCTAGCCCGCTTAGTTTCGCAAGCATGCGCGCCCTCCTTCACCGTCTGTCGCCGCTATCTGACTGTGCTCCAATGACGCCCGCGTGGCAACCAGCCTGGCCCAGGCCCCACCTGGCAGCCGTAGTGGCTAGAGACAGCCCCCGTGAAAATTGCCTGACCCCCATTTTGCGCGTGTGGCTGCTGATGTGGCTTCGGCACCACCAATCAGTCATTGTCGGTATGTTCAGCTGTGGTAACAAAATCCCTAGGTTGTATTATGATGTCAGCCTGATTCAATAAAGGTTTAAATATTTCAGAAAATGATTTAAATATTGAAAATTCAATAACATATTATTTATAAGTTAGAAAAATACAAATAATATATCAAAATGTCCAGAATAATGAGTTTTACCTATTTAAGCTATAATCATGCATTGCTAATCAACTTTAATGACAAATATATTTAGAACAACGTAGTAACCCCTCTTATGTGTTTCCGGAGTTTTCCGAATTAGGGTTTTCAACCCTCGGAACCCCGTTTAAATTACAGAGCATGTTTTAGGGTTTCATTTCAACGCAATTCAACTTTTCATATCATCATCCTTGTTTGATCATTGCATCGATGCCATGTCTTGATTGTTGTATTTCTTTTCGGTATTGGTTCTTCGCGATAGGATCCGAGCCCGAAGCTAAAGTCAACAACACCGATGATCCATACCTGTCTTCTGACGGACAAGGCAAGCGTAGCCTCTCATTCTGAACCTATGTTTTATAAAGTATAGTACTTCCTCGCTATGATGCACACGATTCCAAATGTGGTCTTTTGTCAGTAGTTAGTGTTACCTATCTGTTGCATAGTTTCCCTGTTGTAGCCTTATACTCCTGGTCCACTACTCCTAGCATACCTAGGTCTGGAATCTGAGCGTTGCTAGAGCTTCTGAGATCGACATCTTAACCATGCATAGTAACAACATCTGCTCTACCCGGACAATGAATCAGAGGTGCCGGAGAATCTATAAAGGTAGGAGGTGGTGACATCATATAAGGAGTCAACTAAACATGCTAAGGCTTGTATGGGAGGCCACGTTGGGTGTGGTATTTGTAGTCCCATGCTCGCCACCACTAGGAACTGAGTTCTTGCCTTTGGAACCGAGATGAGCGTACAGCCACACGGGGCTTGGGAACCCCTCGACTGACTAACTTGCCTAGTAGATTCCATGAGTCACATAGTTTGGGCTTTCCATTTGACATACGCATTGAAAACATTTTCGAAAGAAGGAGGTGCATTCATACAGGTAGGGAAGCGTGGACAGGGTTGCTTAGGTTTGATGGCGCCCCTGGTAAACCAACCTCGCCTAACATCTTTAAGTACCGGCTTCGGGATTTGACCCGTTACGACGGAATCATACTTATTGCATGACTCATGGTTGTGGAGAAAGCAAGGTAAAGGTCGTGGTCAACCATCCTCTGCCGGCCTTCCAAGGAAGAGGGCTAATAATATTTGGCATTAAGAGTCGGTTGATACGTGTGGGTAAAGTTGTACACCCCTACAGGGTAATAATCTTTTAGAAAAGCCGTGTTCACGGTTATGAATGCTTGGTGACCAGATTCTAAGATCATAGATAACTTTAACCATTATTAAACTTGTTGATCCACGTGTGCTTAAGGATGCTTCCTCTGGGTCGAGGGGGTAATCCTAGATAGGAGGTTCTGATGAAGCTGGTGGTTATCGAGATGTGATGAACAAGATAAAGAAGTCACTATCTTATCCCTTTTAAAATATTCTTTGTAGACGAGCCTCTTCTCCCTCTTGTTTACAAATGAAAACTGCTTTCCGCAAAAGAAAATCCAGAGAAAGCCTTTCTAGCCAAAGCATATAGATACTAGGTTATCTAAGTCTTGCGGAGTACATTCTCCTACTCAGCCTTGCGCCATTGTTGTTTTCTACAGAGGATCTGGTTGCAACTGAAGGTGGTTTCTACATTGACATAGACGAGTAGTTGGGGGTCCCAGGTAGAAGCCTAAGGACTATGGGATGGACATCGCTTTTTTTTATGGCCTCTTAGGCCTTTTTCTAAGTTGTTGTGTAGAACAACATAATTTGCTTTCGCTGTGTGATGTAATGTTGGTTCTAAGACCTATGGTTTGTAATAACTCTAATATCTTACTCTTCTAGGAGTTTAAACTTATGCTGTTGAATCCCTATGTTCTGTAATGTTACCGAATCATACTGTGATCTTCCGTGTTTGGGAGTTGAACTTATCTTAGATGATGATCTGAGGTTAGTTTAACCCTAACCCCGGGGGGTGCTACAGGTTTTGGTATCAGAGCAGGACTGCCTGTAGGAAACCCTTTTATTGGTCGATGTTGATTTTAGAAGTTGACAAACTATTTGAAAGTTAAAACTATTTGCAGAAACTCTGACTAGGATTCTTTTTACTCCTTCTCTGGTGTGTTTTTGATGCTGGAGTTTTCTTACCTTATTTGGTTTGAAAAGGTTTTAATTCCTTATCTCATATCTCAAAACTTTAGGATCGTGGTTTTGGGGTTGTTTCTCTAAAAGTACTCCGTACTTGGTTGCTAATCTCAGAGTTTTAAGATATCTCAGTTTTGCTTGGTGTGTAACATCTTAGCATTCCATTGTTATGGTTTGTAAGTCAGCTGGTTAGTGTATACAATAGTAAGCTTTCATACTACCATGCTTGATAAGATGATACGTTTATATCAAGTATTCTTTGTTTATCTTTCCGTCTTGTTCCTTTGAATATCTTGTCTAACCTTTCCCTTGTTCTTTCAGGATGGGTGACACCTCTCGTGCCCGTACCCGTGCTCATGCTCAGGGTGCCGCAAATGAGGGTGAATCTTCCAATCTTCCTCCGCCGCCTTCCATGGTTCAGCTCATGGCCATGTATGAAACCAACTTTGCTGACAACATGATGCTCCTTGAAAGGATTGAGCGCAACACCGCTCAATGCCAGAACAATCAAGTTGGAATCAAGGACATCACACGTCTCACTCCGCCAGTGTTCAGCTATTCCACTGAGCCACTTGATGCGGACTACTGGCTTCGCAGCATGGAGCGCAAACTTCAGGTTTGTCATGTTGCTCAAGCTGATTGGGTGACTTTTGCTGCCTATCATCTGGAAGGAGCAGCTAACTCCTGGTGGGAAAATTTCTTGGCTATGCAAGAAGCTCAACATGTTGTTACATGGTACGAGTTCACTGAAGCCTTCCGAGCTTATCATATTCCGGATGGTCTGATGGATCAAAAGAGGGAGGAGTTCCTCAAGCTTAAGCAGTGCACTGGTTCTGTGTGTGACTACCAGCGCAATTTCAATCGTCTTGCCTGCTATGCTACTGAAGAGGTCTCCACGGATGTTAAGAATCAAGCTCTGTTCCGCAAGGGACTGGATCCTGAGGTTTGCCATGATCTCCATCTCATGGACTTTTTTAACTTCCAAGGTCATGTTAATAAGTCTATGAAAGCCGAGAGTGGAAAAGTGGAGTATGAAGAAACCCGTAAGCGTCCTCAAGAGGGGTACCACAAGTCTGGTTCTGGTAATAAGAAGCGTCGTGTCTTCGTACCTTACAGTGCTGTGCCATGTGCTCCTTATACTCCAAGGACTTCTGGATATGCACACCGTCCGAATGTTACTCCAAACAATGCTGGTGGATCAAGTTATCCTGATGCTGGTACTGGATCAGGCCTCATATGTTTCAACTGTCGCCAGCCGGGCCACTATGCAAGAGACTGTCCTCAAAAGAGTGCTGCTGAGAAGGCACAACCACCAAAGAAGAATGATAAGTATCCATGTGCTGGAAAAGGACGCCTGAACCATATCTCTGCTGAGGAGGCTCAGGAAGATCCAAGCGTCATCATGCGTATGCTTCGTATCAATCAAATTCCAGCTAAAGTTTTGCTTGATTCTGGAGCATCGCATTCATTTCTGTCACAAGATTTTTCTCAAATGCATCGGATAATTTTTGAGGGGTTATCTGTTCCTCTGCTAGTTCAGTCTCCTGCTTCTAGGTGGTGTTCCACCATGGTTAGTCATGGGAATTTAATTGAGGTTGCATTGCAAATTTTCCCCACTTCTTTGATCGCCCTCAAGTCAACTGATATTGATATCATTTTGGGCATGGACTGGTTGACCCGTTATCAAGCCATTCTCTATTTTACAACCAAGTCTGTGACTCTGACTAGTCCTGCAGGCATAACAGTCAAGTATTGGACCGTAGGGTCACTATCTCCTTCAGCTGTTTCTATTCCTGAAGCAGAGTTGTATGCTCTTGAAGTTGTACCTCCGTTAGAGATCCAAGATGTTTCCGTGGTCTGTGAGTTTCCGGATGTCTTTCTTGAGGAGTTACCTGGCATGCCACCTGATCGAAGCGTAGCGCTTGTCATAGAGTTAGTTCCTAGTACTGCTCCTGTTTCTAAAAGACCCTATCGTATGCCTCCTCATGAGCTTGTGGAGTTGAAGAAGCAATTAGAGGAGTTAGAAGGAAAAGGATACATTCAGCCCAACACATCTTATTGGGGATGTCCTACCATCTTTGTCAAGGAGCGGGATACCAATATATCGCGTCTGGTTGTGGATTATCGCCCACTCAATGCTATGACTATCAAGAACAAGTATCCTCTCCCTAGGATCAACGATCTATTTGATCAGTTAAGTGGTGCCACTGTCTTTTCCAAAATGGATTTAAGGTCAGGGTATCACCAGATAAAGATCCGTAAGGAAGATATTCCAAAGACTGCTTTCACCACTCGTTATGGTCTTTACGAGTACACAGTCATGTCCTTCGGTCTTACCAATGCTCCATCCACTTTCATGCGGCTCATGAACTCCGTCTTCATGGAGTATCTTGACAAGTTCGTTGTGGTCTACATTGATGATATTTTGGTTTATTCCAAGATGGAAGAAGAGCACGTCGAACATCTCCGTTTGGTGTTGACAAAACTCCAAGAACATCGTCTCTATGCTAAGTTTTCCAAATGTGAGTTTTGGTTACAAGAGCTCGTATTCCTTGGTCATGTTGTTTCCTCTCAAGGGGTTGTTGTTATCCTCGATAAGGTTCAAACTATTCTCGACTGGGAGTCTCCTAAATCCGTCAAGGATGTCAAAAGCTTTCTTGGGATGGTTGGTTATTACCGTCGATTCATTAAGAACTTCTCCAGGATTGCAAAGCCGATGACTAATCTTCTTAATAAGGATAAGAAGTTTGAATGGTCTGATAAGGCTGAGGAAAGCTTCCAGTTGTTAAAAACCAAGTTAACCACTGCACCCGTGTTGGTTCTTCCCGACACTAGTAGAGACTTTGTAGTCTTCTGCAATGCTTCTCATCAAGGTCTCGGATGTGTGTTGATGCAAGATGGACATGTGGTGGCTTATGCCTCCCGTCAGCTAAAACCACATGAGAATAACTACCAAAATCATGATCTTGAGCTTGCAGCTGTTGTTCATGCCCTCAAGCAATGGCAACATTACCTTCTCGGTAGCCGTTGCGAGTTATACTTGGATCATCAAAGCCTGAAGTATCTTTTCACACAACCTGATCTAAATCTCAGGCAAAGAAGATGGTTGGAACTCATCAAGGACTATGATTTGAGTCTCAACTATCAACCTGGCAAAGCCAATGTCGTTGCTGATGTGCTGAGCCATAAATCCTATTGCAACACCCTGATGATCAAACAAGCACAACCTTCTCTTCATGAGGAATTTTCTCTATTGAATCTTGAAGTAGTTCCTCGTGGATTTATTTCTACTCTTGAAGTGAAGTCTTCTCTAGAGGATCAAATTAAAGCTGCTCAAAGGCAAGATCCTGAGATGGATACAATTAAAGAGAATATTGCTAGCGGAGTTGCTAAATGTTTCTCTGTTAACAAGGAAGGTGTCCTATATTTCGGTACACATTTGGTAGTACCAAAGGGAAAGGACTTGAAGAAGATAATTCTTACTGAAGCTCATGAATCACTTCTTTCTATCCACCCTGGAGGTACCAAGATGTATCGGGATCTTCGTAAAAGATTCTGGTGGACTGGCATGAAGAAGGATATCGCTCGTTATGTTGCTGAATGTGACGGTTGCCGTCGTGTCAAAGTTGAGCACCAAATACCTACTGGTCTCCTGCAACCACATAAAATACCGGAGTGGAAATGGGATGAAGTTGGTATGGATTTCATCACTGGTCTCCCTAAGACCCGAAAAGGAAATGATGCCATCTGGGTAATCATTGACTACTTGTCCAAGGTTGCCCACTTCCTACCTGTTCGCGAGAGCATTACTGCTAATCAATTGGCTCATCTGTATATATCACGAATAGTTGTCCTTCATGGGGTACCAAAGAAAATCATCTCTGAACATTGAAGTTTGTTCACCTCAAGGTTCTGGGCAAGTTTCCAACAAGCTATGGGAACTCGTCTGTCTTTCAGTACAACTTATCATCCTAGCTCCGGTGGCCAGACCGAAAGAGTGAATCAAATACTTGAAGACATGCTAAGAGCGTGTATTATATCTTTTGGTAAGAATTGGGAGAAATTCCTTCCTTTTGCCGAATTCAACTACAACAACAGTTTTCAGTCCAGTATTGGTATGGCACCTTTCCAATTCTTATATGGAAGAACCTGAGGTACTCCTTTGAACTGGTCAGAAACCGGCGAAAGAAAGTTCTTTGGACCGGATATGATCCAAGAAGCAGAAGATCAACTTCGTATCATTCGAGATTGTTTGAAAACTGCTCAGTCCCGCTAGAAAAGCTATCATGATCGTCACCATCAACATGTTGAATATGAAGTTGGCGATCAAGCTTATCTCCGGGACACTCCTTTCAAGGGTGTCCATCATTTCGGTATCAAAGGCAAACTAGCTCCTCGCTATGTTGGTCCTTTTCGTGTTCTTTCCAATCAAGGTAACCTTGCATACAAATTGGAGCTTCCTGCAAACATCCCTGAGGTGCATGAAGTCTTTCATGTGTCTCAACTCAAGCGTTGTTTCAAAGATCCTGTCCGTGGTGTTGATCACCAAACTCTTAATCTCCAAAAGGATCCGACTTATCGTGAGTATCCTGTTCGTATCCTTGATGAAACCGAGCGAAAAACTCGTCGTCAAAACATCAAGTTCCTGAAAGTTCAGTGGTCTCATCACTCTGAGGATGAAGCAACCTGGGAACGAGAAGATTGTCTTAGATCTGAGTACCCTGCCTTCTTTTATAAAACCTAGGAATCTCGGGTCGAGATTCTTGTAAGGGGGGTAGAGCTGTAACAACCCATGTTCGTAATATATGTACTCAGTATTTAAGCATGGCATGCATCTATTTAAATCATCCAAGTAATGCATGTGATCAAGTGTGTTGAATTAAATGCAAACCCTAAACCCTAGATTCTTCCCCTCTCTTTGTAACACATTCAAATGGTTTGAATTTTGAAAACCCCCAAAATTTGTGGAGCCCAAATTGTTTTCAAGGGCCCTTAGTGTTTTCAGATATTTTATAAAAGTCTCTATATTTTGAAATGGTTCAAAACAGATTACAAAATGAAATTCAAAAGAGAAAATGCAAAATAGAAAAGAAAAAGAGTTTTACTAAAAAAAGATATCCAGGCCGTAGCCTAGCAACTCTCTCTCCTTCCTCCCTCTTCTGCGGCCCACCTTGGCCCAAGCGAAGCCTGCAACCAGCCCATACCCCTTCGTTCTTTATCCCCTTTCTTCTTCGTCGAAAGAAGGACGCCGGCGAGGAGAGCTGCTGCGTTTCGACGCCGACGCCGTCCCTACTTTGTCATGATGCTCGCCGCGCCAAGATGAACACTACCGACACCGGCAACGTCTATAAGACCCCCTGCCGCCGCCGGGTGAACCCTATACCCTCCCTTTTCCCCAATTTCCCTCTGGCCGAACCCTAGCTCGCGGGAGCTCCGGCTCGCCGTCGATCCTCGTCTCCCCTCGTCGTTCCGAGCTCACTGGCGTGACCGCCGGGGTCGACTCCATCGATTGCCCCCCATCGCTGGAGCCGGCGTGCTCCCAGAAGGTCCAATCGAGACCTCGGTCTCCGACGAGCTCTGCCGCCGTCCCCGACGATTCCGTCCACCTCAACCCTCTCCGTCGAGCCTTGTCTTCTCCTGGTGAGCTAGAGGTCCTAGTGGACCTATCCAACCTCTCCCTCTCCATTTGGTTCTACCCTGCACCGTGCCTCTCCGTCCGCCGCTATCGGGCACCGTCACCACCATGCCGCCGGTGACCATTTAGTAGCGGCGCCGCCATGAATAGGTAGCCTGCGACGCCCTCGTTCTAGCCCGCTTAGTTTCGCAAGAACGCGCGCCCTCCTCCACCGTCTGTCGCCGCCGTCTGACCGTGCTCCGGCGATGCCCGCGTGGCAGCCAGCCTGGCCCAGTCTTCACCTGGCAGCCGCAGTGGCTAGAGACAGCCCCGGTGAAAATTGCCTGACCCCCATTTTGGGCGTGTTGCTGCTGATGTGGCTTTGGCCCCTGCAGTCAATCACTGTGGGTATGTTCAGCCGTGGTATCAAAAGCCCTAGGTTGTATTATGACGTCAGCCTGATGCAATAAAGGTTTAAATATTTCATAAAATGATTTAAATATTGAAAATTCAATAACTTGTTATTAATAAGTCAGAAAAATACAAATAATATATCAAAATGTTCAGAAAAATGAGTTATACCTATTTAAGCTATAATCATGCATTTCTAATCAACTTTAATGACAAGTATATTTAGAACAACATAGTAACCCCTCTTATGTGTTTCCGAAGTTCTCCTAATTAGGGTTTTCAACCCTCGAAACCCCGTTTAAATTGTCGAGCATGTTTTAGGGTTTCATTTCAATACAATTCAACTTGTCATATCATCATCCTTGTTTGAGCATTGCATCGATGCCATGTCTTGATTGTTGCCTTTCTTTCTGGTATTGGTTCTTCGCGATAGGATCTGAGCCCGAAGCTGAAGTCAACAACACCGATGATCCATACATGTCTTCTGACGGACAAGGCAAGCGTAGCCTCTCATTCTGAACCTATGTTTTATAAAGTATATTACTTCCTCGCTATGATGCACACAATTACAAATGTGGTCTTTTGTTAGAAGTTAGTGTTACCTATCTGCTGCATAGTTTCCCTGTTGTAGCCTTATACTCCTGATCCACTGCTCCTAGCATACCTAGGTCTGGCATTTGAGCGTTGCTAGAGCTTCTCAGATCAACAGCTTAGCCATGCATAGTAACAACGTCTGCTCTAACCGGACAATGAATTAGAGGTGCCGGAGAATCTATAAAGGTAGGAGGTGGTGACATCATATAAGGAGTCAACTAAACATGCTAAGGCTTGTATGGGAGGCCATGTTGGGTGTGGTATTTGTAGTCCCATGCTCGCTACCACTAGGAACTGAGTTCTTGCCTTTGGAACCGAGATGAGCGTATAGCCACACGGGGCTTGGGAACCCCTCGAATGACTAACTTGCCTAGTAGATTCCATGAGTCACATAGTTCGGGCTTTCCATTTGACATACGCATTGAAAACGTTTTCGAAATATGGAGGTGAAGGAGGTGCATTCATACAGGTAGGGAAGCGTGGACCGGGTTGCTTGGGGTTGATGGCGCCCCTGGTAAACCAACCTCGCCTCACATCTTTAAGTACCGGCTTCGGGATTTGACCCATTACGGCGGAATCATACTTATTGCGTGACTCATGGTCTCGACGAAAGCAAGGTAAAGGTCATGGTCAACCACCCTCTGTCGGCTTTCCAAGGAAGAGGGCTAATAATATTTGGTATTAAGAGTCGGTTGATACGTGTGGGTAAAGTTGTACACCCCTGCAGGGTAATAATCTTTTTGAAAAGACGTGTTCACGGTTATGAACGCTTGGTGACCAGATTCTAAGATCATAGATAACTTTAACCATTATAAAACTTGTTGATCCACGTGTGCTTAAGGATGATTCCTCTGGGTCGAGGGGGTGATCCTAGATAGGAGGTTCTGATGAAGCTGGTGGTTATCGAGATGTGATGAACAAGATGAAGAATTCGCTATCTTATCCCTTTTAAAAGATTCTGAGTAGACGAGCCTCTTGTCCCTCTTGTTTACAAATGAAAACTGCTTTCCGCAAAAGAAAATCCAGAGAAAGCCTTTCTAGACAAAGCATATAGATACTAGGTTATCTAAGTCTTGCGGAGTACATTGTCGTACTTAGCCTTGAGCCATTGTTGTTTTTCTACAGAGGATATGGTTGCAACTGAAGGTGATTTCTACGTTGACATCAACGAGTAGTTGGGGGTCCCAGGTAGCAGCCTGAGGACTATGGGATGGACATCACTTTTTTTATGGCCTCTTAGGCCTTTTGCTAAGTTGTTGTGTAGAACAACATAATTTGCTTTTGATGTGTGATGTAATGTTGGGTCTAAGACCTTTGGTTTGAAATAACTCTAATATCTTACTCTGTTAGGAGTTTAAACTTATGCTGTTGAATCCCTGTGTTCTGTAATGTTACCGAATCATATTGTGATCTTCCGTGTTTGGGAGTTGAACTTATCTTAGATGATGATATGAGGTTAGTTTGACCCTAACCCCGGGGGGTGCTACACGCCACAATTATGCCAGTTAGCTGTAGGGCACTTGTTAGCAGTGCGCCACAACTATTTTACCCGTGGGGCACCATTGGAACGTTCGCTACAGATGTGTGGATTACATATAGCCATTTTCCTATTAGTGGCTGTCTTAACTTGAACTTTTGTGTTGCTTTGTTTCGATGACAAAGTAGACTCATTGGCTTCGGGCCTCAATATCTTCATGACTCTTGGGGCGTTTGTGTTATGGTGAGGACTTCCCGTTGATTTAGAAGAGGGTTGATTAGGATAGAGGCTCCTTTGGGGGCAATTAGAACTAGGCACAAATAGGGGTCATCAGAAGTTTCTTTATCTGGCCATCCTGTTGAGGAGAGGTTCCAGTTATGAGATTACGAAGGTTCGTGTCATGATACACAAACGAGGTGGTCCTACCAGAGGATCGAATGATCCGAGGCAGACAAGCAACACATTTCAATAATTCACATTAGCACATGACCAGCAAGAAGAGCGTACCATAGGTACCAAGTGTGACTACGCGCCATAAGGGGAATCCTATATTGTATATACTTATCTAAGTACGTACGTTACAGGGGTATTAAATTCTGTCTTGTCAGGTGCTATTGCTTGTGCCGTACTGGATCCATTTGGGTCGATGAAGGACTCCGTGGTTGGGGTGATCTTGTAGTGTCTATCGTTGTTGATAACTCCTTCGGTTTGCTAGTCTCTGCTTCTCTTCAACTCGGGATCTCCTTCTTCACGGTTTCTAAGTCAGACTTGTTTCTGAAAACGGCATTTGAAGGTAGACGAGATATAGAGTAAGCCATTATCAAAACGTTTAAGTCAGAGAATATGAGGTAAGGAATCTTTCGAAAGTCTTTTGAGAAAATAGTTTTCGAAAGCTGGTGTTTTCAGAAGTAAGGGTTGTCCTTTATAATGTCCATGATAACTAAGGTCTCCTACAATCAGGATGGCTCTGATGCCAAGTCCGTGAGACCCCGGATTTATGGTCCGAAAATCCCCATTATATCTGCAATTAACTTTCCCATGATTAGTGAGCCGTTAGCATAACCGACAAGTATCATTACTACATCCAGAAAGTAACGAGTACAAAACTTACATTGTTGCCATTAGGGCAATTAAAAATTATCAATAACGGAAGTCTTCATTCGCAGAACCCATGTCAGCCTTAAGCTACAGGCGACTGACTGGGAAGACGGCCTAGATCGCATAGACGTCACTAATCTCCATCGTTCCTTGTACTTCTGAAAGTCTGGCCAAGTAAATAGACAGGGGAAATGCTGGTGAGTACTTCGAATGTACTCGCAAACCACCTTAAAACAACAATAATAAGGGATATGCAATACGGCTGTGGTAGTCGGAGGGATCCATAAGAGGTTCTTTTATCAACTAGTTTCTCTTGTTGATATAGCATGTCTATATCTTGGTTGAAAACTTTTATAAAACATTTGGAAAGTCTTTTTGATAAGTTTTATAAAACACTTGGATTGGGTCACCCATTTGTTTCTTCCTTCCGGTCATCCCATGACCAAACTCCTTTCCTCCCTTTCCAACCTTCCCATGGTCAAAACATTTCCAAATCCATTGCTTTTCTGAAGTCCCTTTTTAAATCAAAACCAACACCGCTCTATATTAGTTTGTCGAACCGTCCATAACCGTGGACACAGCTATTCGAATTGATTTATACTCTACAGAGATTGTACACTTTACCCACACCATCCGGGTACCCTTCCCTGATCTACACCGATCGTGGGTCGAGTAACCGGTCAAGACTCTCTGGATGCCACTCTAGTATAGGCCCTACCCTATGAGTTGTTCCCCTCAACACCAGGATGTCTGGATCCACTGACCAACCGGACTGCCTTCCGACTCCTCGAGAAGGGGCACTTTCAATGAGGGGATCATAGTATCGCCCGGATGCTCCCGAAGGCAGTTTGCAATTCCTCTAGGTAACTGTGTCACAGTTGACCCTTTTCATAAAGGAAACCCGACATCGAGGGAGATGATGGATTATAAGTAGTCGTGAAAATTCCCATACCAGAGTAGCAAACTACAAATCCAGCCCTGTCCCATTCCAGAGTAATGTGGTTGCACGGGTTAATTTGTTATAGCTAAAGCTGCAAATAACTGGGTGCGTTTTCGTAAAAAAAATTCCTCCTCTTTCTTTCAGCATTTTGTAAAACCAAAACCTTTTCACTTTCTCAAACTTCTCTTGGTAGGTCAAACGTCATGAAGTTTTTCTCATAAATGTTTTTGTAAACTTTTCTGGGGTCTTCCCATCCCATAGTTTTGCTTCGGCTAAAACATGGTCTCTAAAGGGTATGGTGTGATACATCATCTAGTACACTAGGGACCGGTAGGTTTCATCAAGGGCTTATTATTACAAATGGTATTAGCTGGAGGATCCAAGCCTCTACCGGGTATAAAACATTAAACAGCAAACCATTGCACTTTGTATAAGAGTAGATAAAACATGCATAAATAAAAAGGTAGGAAAGGGGTTTATAACCAAGAAGGTAGCTTTCCTGTGACCAGCGAGATGTCCGTTGACTTATTTGTAATACCAGAATACAAATAACAATAACAAAAACAATAATAATAATTAATAATTCGGTTCTTCCTTCTTCTAGGCGTCACACAATCGCAGTTATCACCGTTACCGAGCAAACAAGAAATACACCAATCAAACAAGGTATACTAACATTAATACATAAAGAAAGCAATAGACAAATCAAGTTTAAAAATCATTAGGTTTTGGTTTCTTAGATTTAGAGCAAAAGGAAATGCTCGATAAGCATTTAGGATTTTTCATTAATGGATTTGGGAGGCTATGACTAGTTAATAAAGGGTTTTTAAACCAAGGTCCATTTATGTATGATATCAGTATGTAAAAATGATATCATCATAAAGGTATTGGCAAAATGGAACCAACAAAAGTGGTTTCACTAATTTATCAATTTCTATTGATTTACTATGTATTTTATAGTGATTAAAACTCTAGTTCTAAGGAATAATTCAGCAGAAAAGTTCTGGAGGTCCAAAAATTATTTCCTTGGATAGTTAGGTAGTGTTTGATGGACTGATTCACTGGGAGTTGTATACACTTCAATAAAATTACCAGAATGCCCTCAGGAAGTTTCCAAAGTCAGTAGTTGAGGGTTTTTGTGTTTTTCATCAGATTTATACTATAGGAGATTTTTATGTTATTCCAAATACACATAGTAGGTATTTATAAAATCTTTCTATAGAAATTGGAAACACTCTTTTTGGAGTTGTTAAGCTTCTGGAATGACTTATCTAGTGATAAAACCACATAAAGAAGTATTTAATCCATGAAAAATCTCAGAAGCTCAATAAATCTTGAACTACTGGATTATTGTATGTATATATGTATCTTATTTAACAGAGTTGAAATGAGGTAAAAACAACTCATGGTTTGTCCTAGGGAATTTTCTAAAGGAATAAGTGGGTTGATTTTTTTTTTATTATAGTCAAACTACTGTTCCATTTGGCATGAGATAGGTACATGGGATACCTACCAGGAACAATTGGATTTATATCATTTGGGCTCATGAAACTCATAGAACTAATTATTTATTGAAAAGGACCCATGTTTGTATTTTATTTATTAGAAATTATCTATAACTTCTTATACTGTAAAACTAGTTTTGCATCTTTGGGGAAAACCTAAGGAACATTTTGGAATTTAGATCTGGGAATTTTCATTTAGTTATCATTTTTATTTTGAATTAAACCTAGACACTAGTTTTCATACCTAGAAAGAAAAGATTAAAAGGGAAGGCAGCTAGCTGGGATCTGCGAGGGAGATGGGCTTCCAGGGGAAATCGGCCCACCAAGGGCGGAGGCACGCGCACGAGGCACGTTCCAAATTCGGCCTGGCGGGGCCTAGAGGTCAGCGGCCGTGGGGGTGCGAATAGGTATTGGACGCCGGGGTCCGTCGAATCAAGTTATGATCAAAGGACCCAGGTCGTCTTCCTACGCCGACTCGGGCGCCAGCAGGTAAACCCTAGGTCGTGGCTGCGGGTTTCAGGAGGATCACCAGTCGACAAGGAGGCACGGTGCTTCACGACGGTTCTGTCGAGGGGCGACACGGTGATGCTCGCTATCGGGATGTAGGTCACGCGATGAGGGCCGAGGCGAGCTCGTTGGTGCAGGTCCGGGCCATTAGTAGGGGTTGTCCTAAGTAAGAAAAAAGAGGGGGATTATATGGTGGGGAGCATGGAGATCAGGGAGAGGGCACATGCAGCAGGGGCCAGCAGGGAAGAGAGCACCCGAGCCAGATCTTGGCCGAGGTTGAAAATGGAGTTTCCTCCTTCTCCTTGGCAGCAGAGAGGGAGAGAGAAGGGTGGCTCTGGAGGGGCGAGAAGGAAGGGTTAGGTGGGTGGAAATGATCCAGAGGGGAGGGTGGTACTTGCCTTGGGCCTTATTAACAAGGGAAATGGGTACATGGTGGACAAGGTCCTTATTTGGACATGTCAAGAGAGCTGGACTGAGACTGGGCAGTGTGGGTGGTGCTGGGTGGTGTGTGGGGTCAGCAGCTCGAGCAGAGAGAGGGGGAGTGTCTAGGGTATTTCGTTTCCAAGATTTTGCAAGATATGTCCCTCTCTCTCACTTGGTCCAAGGGCTAAAATACAAGGAGAGGGTGCTGCTGCATCTTGTTCTAGTGGAGCACAACCATGAGGGAGTGAGGTTGCTGTGGAAGATTATTTGACATGTTTTGCTGAGTGTTTAATGGAGCATTTGACCCAAGGTTGCAATTTATCCATAGTTGGTATTCTTGATGCTCATGAATAAAATTTTGAAGTTTTTATCTTGGCAAGACGATTCAAGGGTACTGGTGGATTGATGTGATCAAGTTACACATCCAGGAATTTTTTGGGAATTATTGGAGATAATTTGGTCCACTATTTAGCAATTCTTCAAATAGTGTAGAAATGGTTTCTAGAAGCTATTTTTATATTTTTACATTGTACGAGGTGGGTTTTTGATGTGACATGGTCCTAAATACAATTTTACGCATTGGATAATTTTCCTAGAATTTATTTAGAAGGAAAAGTATTTTTAAGCTATTATTTATTATTTCTGCCATTTAAGAAAAAGGGCAAAAATAATTAATAAAGAATCTCAAAAATATTTATTGTCGAGTTTGGAAGATAGGGTATCATACATGGGCATCATGTGTGCCTTGAGTGGGACAAGTAGTTTGGAGAAATACAAACTTCCCTTTTAGATAAGGTTTGGAGTGTTTTGACCAGAATAGAATTTATAATAGTTTTAGGTTCCAAATAATTATGGAAATTATTTGTCAAATGATGATATCCAAGGTAGGTGATGTAAACTTTAATTATCTACCATTATCCACCTTGGGTATTACAAAACAAGATGGATTTTTGGAAGAGAGCAAGGATTGTATGATCTAGGGCATTGATATTTTTATACCACCTAGACAAGGTTGGATTAGTGAGATCAGAGCTCACCTTGATTCAAGGGATAGATGGATAGTTATACCAAGTTATATAGATGATCATGGTATAAGTAGTTTGTCTTGGTTGCAGTTGTAGTGGTCTAGAAGTGATGACAAACTTTGTTGAAAATAAGGCTGCCATTGCAGATGAGTCATGATGCCTCATAAACCAGGTGGGTTTAGGAATCATAGAGCTCCATTGTAAACAAGTGATGGGTGGGTTGATATACCATGGTTAGTATACCATAACCATGCAAAGAGTTGTTCAAGGGGAGGTAGCATATGGCTGTGAGCTTCTTCCAAAGTAGGCAAGATGATAAGATTT
Source organism: Avena longiglumis (assembly GCA_030063025.1). NCBI lineage: Eukaryota > Viridiplantae > Streptophyta > Magnoliopsida > Poales > Poaceae > Avena > Avena longiglumis. Next base: position 303,355,556 of record CP125978.1, read on the forward strand.
GTAGAAAAGATTATTATCTTGACTACAAAACCATCAAGGAGGAGTGGCTACCAGAATGGTTTAGCCAAGGTCAAGAGTGTTATTTCGTAGTACACATGATGTACTATAGTATGGTACAAGTACATTCTCAAGAATGCACACATACTGGAGTATGTGAAGTTCCAAAGTTTGAATCCAGATAAGTATTCCAGACTTAGCCAATTTGGTAGATTTGTGGATTTGGACTAGTATGAAGGAGGGAAATATTTGGAGAGATGCAAGGGTTTACCTTTATAATCAAGTGTATGATTTTGAAGGATAGCTTGTGTAGAGAAGATTTATGCTTGTATTTGGTCTTTGATGGATTGGAAGCTAAGGCAAGGGATGAGCTTAGGATTGATATGGGTAAGTAGATTATAGACTCACTTGAGTGACTCAAGATAGATTAAGTTTGGTATGCTTAGTTTGAGATTGATGATCTCAACTATAGGTTTGATCCCTAATTATGAGCTCCTAGATTGGCTCATTCTACTTCCTAAGCAAACAAGGCAATCAACAGATCCAGGCAATTCATCAGACAACAGATCAAGGCAATTCATCTTAACAACTTATCCAACTATTACTAAGGTTACCATCAATCCTAGATTGAGGTAAGCATGGGTGTTTTGAAGAGGTTGTGATTTTTAATTAAGATAAGGACCTCTTGGTATTTCTACCAAGATTGGATGAAAATATTTTAGGAAAGGTTTTAGAAAACTTAGAGATAAGATTACTTGAATGCTCTGTCTTGAAAACGTAAGGAGATTATATATAGGTCTCCATGGTTTTGTTAAGTGGAAACTGGTAAAATAATTTGTTTTTGGAAGTCATATTGGATCAAGTTTGAATTGTCATAACATTTTAAAATATGAAAGATGAGCCAAGACATCTCTTTTGAACACTAGTTTTTGTCAACTAAGGTTGAGGTAAGGAGAATATCATCTAATACACAATCATATGTATGAACACAAGTAAACAAGCAAGCAAACAATGCAATAGGTAACAATACAAAGTTTTTGTTTCCCCTGTTTTTTGTCTTTTTTACAAGAAATCAGGGTTGCTGAAATTGGGATGTTACATATCACATGCCCAAGGTACTCTACTTGAGGTACAGCAAAAGTACACTTGGATAATGTAGAAAACAAGGAGTGCTTCTGGAGTATCTCCATGACCAAATTACAGTGGTGTAAATGTTCAGCATAAGAGTTGCAATAGATGAGTATGTCATCAAAGAAAACTAGTATGAGTTTCCTCAAATGCTTCTTGAAGATTTGTTCATCAAGTCTAGAAAGTTAGCTGGTGCATTAGTAAGACAAAATGGCATTACTACATATTCATAATGGCACATATGTGTCTTGAAGGCGGTCTTGGGAATATCAGTTGTATTCATCCTAATCTGGTGATATACAGATCTAAGGTCCTGCTTGCTAAAGATGTTTGATCCATGAATTTCATCAAAAAGATCTTAAATTACTGGCGTGGTAAACTTCTTTTTGATTGTTATTGAGTTCATCAATCTGTAATCAATGCACAGCCTCCAGCTGCCATCTCTTTTTCTGACCATCACTATAAGAGAGGAAAAAGGACTAAGGCTGGCTTAAATTTCTCCAGATTTCAGCAACTTGGTAATGATTTTTTCCATTGAGTACTTTTGCGTATGTGGCACCCTTTAGGTTCTCAGGGTTGGGGGTTGTTCTACTGTTTGTAGAGGGATCAAATGATCACATGATCTGCGAGGAGGAAGTTCCTTTGGTTCTAAGAAGACTTCAGCAAAAGAATTCACCAATTCTGCAATTTCTGCTGGTATGTCTTTTCTTGTTTCCTGTTGTTCATCATGAAGATCATGTATTTGTATGATATATCCCAACATGGAATTTTTCGGTAGCTTGTTCATGGGTTCATCAGCAATAATGCATTGTTTAGGAGGGAGTATGTGGTCTATCAACTCAATTGGTTTCCCCTTTCTATGAACAGTGAGCCATCTTTGAGGTAAATCTAGAGTAACAAGACTAACATCATACATCCAATCAATGCCTAATATGATGTCATATGTTTCCAGAGGAAGAGCATGGAAGTTTGAGGAGAATTTATTGCCCTGAATTGTGTAAGGCAGGTTGTCGATGGTAGCATTGGAGAAAAGATGACCTCCACCAGCTATAGCAATCTTTCTTGTGGGAGCTTTCTACATAGCACAATCAAATGAAATGGAAAATTTGTAATTCATAAAAGTGTGAGAACTCCCACTATCTACTAGAGCCACTGCTTGATGATGTCCAATCTGCACTAATGAGGAGAAAGTTGCCATGCCAGCAGTTCCCTCCACTACATGAGAAGATAATAGCATCAATTCCTCCTTGGTTTTGTTATTATCAGGTGTACTGGGAGAAGTGTGATATGTGGGTTCAGTAGGAGAAGCTACAATTACTTTTGTAGTATATGGGTTGTCTTGCTCCTCTATTTCCTGTAAGACATGCAAAGTTTTTCCCTGTCTGCACCTATTTTCCCTGTTCCAAGGTTCTTTACAGTACCAACATTGTCTTGCATTCCTATCTATGGTGAAGTGAGGCACATGTTTTCCTTATGTAGGCCGGTTTGTTCGCTTGTTCATAGGAACTTTGAAGTTTGAGTGTGTAAAAGTCCCTCTGCCTATGCTAAATTGCTATAATATGTTTTCTTTGCCACTGCAGCATTTTCGTATACCTTAGCGAACCAATAAGCCTCTAAGATTCCTCTAGGTCTTTGCCTACTCACATAATGTTTGATATCTGCTCTAAGTCCACCAATAAAGCAACTCATGAGAAAAGTTTCCTGCAAATATGGGTGATCTCGGCGCACTAATAGAACACACTCTTCAAACTGATCAATGTATATAGCAACAGAGGATGTTTGTTGTATGTTATTCAGCTTTTCCACTACTTCATGTGCATTTTCTTGAGTGAACCTGTCTGCTATCCTCTGGCAGAATTTCTGCCAATCCACCATCTGCCAGGGAATAATATGTTCTTCAGCCATAAATTTGCCCTTCCAAACAAGTGACCTGAAGCTATATTTACCCATTGTTCATATGGAGTTCCAGACATATCAAAGAATTTATCACATTTTTGTAGCCAACCAATAGGGTTATCACCAGCAAATAAAGGGATCTCTAATATGGGACCTTTCAGGACCGTATCAGCATAGTGTGAGACACCACCTAGTTGTTGTACCATGGTGTTTCTGAACTGATCAGCATTTTGGGGCTTAGTTCGTTGGTGCACTAGAATTGGTTATCTGGTATTAGAAGGAATTGTCCAGTCACTGTATTATAATTGGGTGGTTGGGTTGGAAAAATTTGGGAAGGCCATATACCAGGATTTGATGGGCATGGCTATTGGATGGTGTATATGGAATAGGGTGGCTGATGGGTGGGATTTGGAAATTGTGTGTTGGTTGGGAACACTGTTGGGTATGATTAGTTTCTGGGACTATAGTGCATTGCACACTGTTAGTAGTGACATGAGTAGTGGCCATAGTATTGTGAGATGACATGTTTGCACTGACTATTGGTGGCACTGGTATACCACTAGACTAGACATTGGGAACCCTGGGAATATTAATTGATAAGGGTTGAAACTATCGCTGATCAGACAGGTTGGTGGGTGCAGATATACTTAACGGAGGAGTGGGTTTTTCTGCGATTGTGAGGTACTTCTTCAGAATTGAGTCCAATCCCTCAATGGTCACCATCTTTTTCTGAATTTTAGCGATCCCTGCTATGGAGTTTTTCAATTCAGTCAACTCACCCCGAATTTCTAACATCTCCACTTCGAGACTTCGATTTGCTTCTACGCATCAAAATCACCCATTGCCGCTACCTACGCCCTGGTCGGGGCCATCTCCTTCACCAAGTATACCGCCACCACGCAAGTCCCACCACCGAAAAGAAAACGAATCGAAGCTCTCATCAAGATTTTACCACTAAGGATGTGTTCCCCAGCAACCTTAATGAATCCTTCAATTTATGCCCAAATAGTGTCGCCGCCAAGCCGTTGTCGTTGAGCCGTCTAGAAATAGAGACGTCACCGCTGCTATCGACTGACACCCTGTCTCCATGAAAAGGGTGAGGAGGGTGGGATTTTATGAGAGATCCCAACCACCCTATCTTCCCAATCCGAAACGATGTCTCAGAGTTGTAACTGCTCTCGGACCACGACATAATTTCTCGATCTGACTATGCCAAAGATCCTACTGGCTCTGATACTATTATAAGGCCTCAGATGTGGATTGGAGGATATTTTTGGTTGGATGTTGAGGTAGCTTTGCTTGAGGTCATTAGAGGAACCTGGGGGTGATGTAGCCGGGATAATAGCAAAGGGATAAACGGTTGAGTTGAGGAAATTCGCCCTGGGCTGCTAACTCGGCCCATCCTAGGGAAGAAACAAGGGGCCCAGCAGGGGCCTCCCTGTGTCGACCCCGGTGGGGAAACATCACAATGGACCTGACAGGTTACTCTTCACTCAGCCTAGGTGGGTCAGCAAGGTAATGGCTCGGCCGGGTCACTCTTCACTTGTCCATGGCAGGACAACAATGGAATGGCCTAGCCAGGTAAGTGAAGGAGGCCCATCCGAGGTAGATGATTAGGCGGAGGTGGTACCCCGCGGTGGGCCTAGTAGCACGGTGAAGTGGTGGTGATGTCTGTAGTGGGCTAGATTCGGCTTATGACAGCCCACCCGGAGGAGGACGATTGAACTACGTCGATGAAGGGTGCAGGACGAGGCGGCGGGGAGCTAGCATAGAGTTGGGACCAGGAGAAGGTGGTGTTGACCCGCGATGCGCCGGGTTAGGTGGATGCCGGCCCACCCAGGAAGGAGGCGACTAGGTGGTGACGGGTTGCCGGGATAAGCTGGCCCTACTGAGTATAATCAGGCCAGCCGGGTTACAGCATGGCATAGCCGGGTTATAGAGCTGATATTGGGGGACTTATATCGGCCCAGAGAGTGACTCGGCCTGTGAGGTTAAGGTCCAGGCCAAGATTTGCTAATGGTCAAGTTGAGATTTTTCCTTCTTCCCTTTATTCCTTTTTGTATTACTTCATTTTATACCTCTTTCCTACATATTTCTTCTATTAAATCACTCACGCTCCAACTCTAGGGTACCCAGGGTCATATCCCCGACACTCAATATGTGTTTGGAGGTGTCAGTGATAGTTTCAATGTTGCGGATTTGACACCATATGATGGATAATACCTTGGAGCGTCGAGGTTGATGCTTTTTGAAGGGGGATGATGAGGACATCCCTACTGAGTTCTTATCTCCATCTCCTATTGAAGTTGTCTATGTTGCTCCAATACCAAGTCCAATGAGATCAAGATTGAACCCATTACTCAAGCTCATTCCAAGCTACTTGAACAACAGGAGAATTCACTCCTAAATGAATCTGGTGATTTTATTGATAAGAATTTTATACTACCTAAGTATATGCACTTGTGTATGATCAGGTTCATTGATGAAGCAATCATGGCGCGAAAAGGAGAAGGTCTTCTACAAGAGGAGCTCGTCCTGATGATCATCCAAGGATACGCGAAGGAGGAGCGAGAGGCAGGCGCAATGGACGAGGAGGAGATAATCAAGAAGAGCGCAAAAACATCTGGGGCGATGGGATTGTCCGGCCGATATAAATCGGACAATCTGGCCTACCACGAGACGTGTCAAGGTGGCAACCATTTAGAAGGACAAATCAGAATCCACCCGGAATCCTACTGGAAACTTTGAAGTTTCTAGGTGGACCGGACTGTCCGGCTCGCTCCACCCGGAGTATCTGACCCGATCGTAATGTGTGGCCCAGACGGACCGGAATGTACAGCCGCCGACGGATTCTGTTTCGAATCGGCTTGAATCAGTTTGAGTCAGACACATCTTTGTTTTGGTTTTTGGCTGTCCCATCTGCCCATATAAGCTCTAGCACGTCCCCTTAGCTTAGTTTATGCCATGTTTAAGGTAAACCCTAGATCTATTGAATTGCTACTTTCTTCCAATTGAACCCCTGCACCAATTTGTATCTATCTGGTCTATTTTCTACTATCAGTAAAGTGTGATTTTTTGTTTCTTTGGGAATTATCCAATTGCAAGTTTTGTGTGATATGTCGTTCCATTGGGAATTAGAATATTGCAACTACCGCTTCGTGGTCAACGGCGTGCGCAAGTGTGTGAAGTTGTGAATATCTACAAGGGTTGAGAGTTGTTGCATTGGCATCAAGGATTGATCGAGAGCTTCGTGAGCATCATACAAGTTATCTCCATCGATTATCATCATCTACCACCATCACTTACTGAGAAGATCGGGCCACCCCCTATCAACACTTGTAATGGATTCAGTCAAGAAAAAGTGACACCTTGAGTGCGACAGAAATGCTTGAGATAAACACTTTCCTAGTATCATGTAGCACCCCGGGAAAACACTAATTATATCAATACTTGTTATTCTATTTTGCATCATCATAACATCATCATCATGCGTACCTTATCTTTAAACTATTAAGTAAAACCCTATATTACTTTCTGTTTTACATCTCTTTTTTATATTCAAATTATATCCTTTGCTATTTAAATTGTGTAAAGATATTTACCAAAATAATTTTTAACAAAAGAACATAAAACAGAAATATTTTAAATATATATATATAAAAGACAACCTAGACCTAAACCGGCTAGGCCCAAAAGGCCCAGCCGGCTGAACCTAGACAGACTATCCCTGCCCAAAACCTAGCTTCCACCCTCACACCTCACCCCCCCGCCGCCACCTAACCTAACCACCAGACTAAACCACACCACCTAAACCTAACCCTACCCAACTCGATGCACCCTAGCGCCTAACACATGCACGCTACGGCGCAAAAACACACTTCCCACCCACCTCTCTAGTCGGCCCACCCCGGAACCACGCGACATGCCCCGCTCCTCCTTCCGCGAGCCTCGCTAGCCACCAACCCCCCTCGACCGCACCCCCGGTCCTTCCCCGCATCGAGGCCCCATCCCCGCCCGCCAGGACGAGCCACAACGCCCCTCTCTGGCCGTCGTCGCCGCCTTGTGCTCCATCCTCGCCGGACCCCGTCGCCCTCCTCTGTAGTGCCCTGCCTCTCTCCTCCGCCCGCAGACGCATCCTCGCCTCTGCGTCCGCCCGTCCGCCTTGGCCAGCCTGCTGCCGCCGCCTTGCACGCCTGTCACCCCGCCAAGCCCGTCCGGTCGCGCCTCCTCTGTGCCCTCCTCTCCCTGCAGCACCTCCGCCGGCCAGCGCGACCTCCGCCAGCATGAGCCCTACCTCGGAGCCTCTGCTGCCGGCCTCATCCTCATGCCCCGGGGATTTCCCTGTCCCTCGAGCCCTGACGTCGTCTTCTGTCCAGTCAACATCTGAACGCTACCAGGAACTGCTACCCCTGATGTCGGCCCTCCTTCTCGACTTGCAAGCATCGCTCTGCCTGCGCCTTGTCGCCTCCATCCGGGTCGCCCGCACCCCTGCAAGCCAGCTCCGTGCGGCTGTTTTGCTGTCTGCCGATCCATGAAGAGGCTCTCAGTTGATATCTTTAGTTTTGGATCTAGATGTTTTCACCGTTGCGACTGTGTGCCATAGTTGGTTGATGTGTTGTATATGCTTGCTGTGTTGTTCCTGTGGTGCCGTATGTGTCTCTCCGAGGAAGCCTAAGGCAATTGTGTCGACAATATTGCTCGTGTCTGTGTACCATGTCTTCAACATGTTCGACCGACGCCACGAGGGTACCTCCATTGATACCAAGATCGGCCGCCGACGCCACCCGACGACGAACCAAGTCCGTCATCGATGAACAAGTTGGAACCCCAAGATCTCCCCCGAAACTCGAAGGCGATGCTACTCAAGTGCTCCTTTCAGACTCCGAAGACTGATCCCGTTGAGACCAAACCCGAACCCCTCCGACCCCAAGATCTTCGATTCGCCAATGTGTGACCCTTTTTCCGAGAACTCTCCTATTTTTATAATATATATGACATCTATTTGTTGCATATTAAATTGAACATGTTTGCATGCAATTTTGGTTTGGGGCCTTATGTCGAATCACCTCATAATTGAATATGGAGGCCATATGCGGGAAAATCTTGTCTTATATTAGCCCCATTTAAATTTTTGCATCGATCCGATACATTTTTTTGCTTGATAAGACAACATTTAAATTATGGGGTATCTAAATAACATGAACCTATTAATTAATTGTCGGGACCCCGGTTCCGCTTAATATTTCCTAATTGCATCGTATCTTGCCATGTCATCCATTATACATGCATCATGCCTGATCTTCTTTCGTAGTATTAAATAGTGATTCCGGTGTTTTCTTCTAGTGCTTTGCTTCCTCACGGATTAGGCCGATGAGTTGATGCGAGTGTCGACCTGATCTTTGGTTAAACCTTCGGCAATGTTTTCAGGCGAGTATTCTCCCTCTTTCTACCTATTTGACATTTCTAGTCTTTATTTCCTCTTGCTGATCTATTGCTATCTGTGTTGCGATGCTCTAGTTTTCATACCTGTGGTATCCCTTGCAGCCTTATATTGCCTTGGACACATCCTGTTACCTGTTGTTTGGTAGATAGTTGGACTTGCGTGTCGTAGTCGCTTGCTCAAGTATTGTTGTGTGTTGCCAAGTACCACAGTTGTTGGAGAAATGCTTTATCTTGGAGAGGATCATGGCTTTAATAATCGTTTAATAACTAAAATTGAAGTAGGTAAATAATGCAGAGGCACAGGTGGGCAATAGATGTTATTTGGTTTTTAACCGTCCAATTCTGCCCTGTAGGACCCAGAGTACTTGATACCTGTTCTTTGAATATTCGCACTATCCGCATGTGGGACCATGTATCCCCCTAACCCTAGCTTGAGTCATATTTAATTCCTTGGGGCCACAAGTAGTTTGGGGCTTTATTACTATCCTATACTTATTCCATGCTTTACTGCTTTATTTACGATTGCGCGTGGAGCGCCTATACTATTTTGGAACCAACGTGGAATATTTTCGCGGTATCGACAAACCCAGTCACACATTCGGGTTCCCAGTCGTTTACAACCATTGTCACAAACCTCTGGGTCCATCTCAGAACCGGCCAACTTCATCGCGGGTAGCTTAGTGGGGTGGCCCCCTGAAATCAAATATGAATCTTGCGAATGTTCTGTCGTGATGCCTCGTTGGGTTTTCATTTGGTTTTTCTTGAGGTTGATCGTGCGTGTGTTGCTATTTGTGCCCCCTGCAGGGTAAAACTTTCTGAAAGCCGTGTCCGCGGTTATGGACGACTTGGAGCACAATATCTCGATCATAGACAACTATAACTAAATTAGTGCTACAAACTTGACTTTATAATGACTAGTAATCAGCTTCACTATAATGGAATGGCTAAATCAAAGTGCCAACAATTGCTGGTTTGGGTTGTCACCTATTACCATTGTATCTGACTAGTAAGTATTGCAACTACAACGGAATGTCTAAATAAAAGTACCAACAACTGCTAGTTTTGGGATACCTCATGCTATATTTATCAGACTAGTAAGTACCACAACTACAACGGAATGGTTAACTAAAACTGCCCACTGCTTGTTATATCAGGATGACTCATGCTATATATATCTGACTAGTAATTGCCGCAACTATAACGGAATGAATAAAACTGCCAATTGTGTGAGTTCCTCGGTTGACTTCCTCGTTTGGTCTCGAGGGGGAAATACTAGGATGGGTATGCTTGGTGATAGTTTCAGGTTGGATCCGAATAGGTCTTTCTTATCCCTATCTGATAGCTGCCAGTTGTATTGAGTATCTATAGGTTGTTTAGTGCATGCTGCGCTGTCGCTTCAGTCCACCATACCTATGTAGGCGAGGACCGCCGAATTCTAGTCTCGCCGTGTACCGGCCTTAGTACTGACCGCTCTCTTTTTCATTTTCCCTTTGCCGGTACCCCTTTTGTTTAAGAAAGTTTCGAGATCGACGTCGTTAGCAGGGTTACCCTTCCGGCTTGGCCTGATAGGGTTATGGACGCCATTGGTTATTCTTCAGGGCTATTAGACCCATTTGCATCTTGTCCATAGTCGGACGTTGTATCGCTTTCAAGGTGATTTGGATCTTTGTATTGTATATCTGTATTATTGACTCTTTGAGTCATTGTTGTATACATCTGTTCTGTGGGTTCCATCGTGGACTATTGTGTAATGATATTACTTCGTTTTTCACCCGCACGAAAGTGCCTAGTGGGCACCTTTGAATCGTTTCTATGAGGGTTTGGCAGGAATCACTGAAACTTGCATATGGCTGATTCTGAGGGTGTTACAGAGTGGTATCTGAGCTCAGCAGTTACGATACCCCACTGGTCCAGCCTGTAGGATTACCTAGCTAACGGACGTCGTAGAGTGTCAAAACTATTTTGAAAAATCTATTGGATAGATCAGATTAGGTCTTCTTTTACTTCTTACCCCTCTGATATTCTCCTCTTATCTCGACGTGTTTTGAATCTTCTTTCTTATGTTTTCTTCGAGTCCAGGATTTCTCGTGGTTGGGTTTCCATCGTACCTTCAGGGTTTCGCTTCCATCCTCTTGTAATGGTGCTTCAACATCCGACATTCATGCTATCTGATGAGTCTTCATCCGTTGTACCTTTCAGTGGATAAAAAATTCACAATTTTTTTCTATCATCCGGTGTTTTCTTCATCCGTTGTACATTCATGCTATCTGTACGACGACGTCATTCGCATTAGATCCGATGAAGAGCTTGTATCCCTCCTTGTTTTTCCGAACCTCGCTTGTCGGGATCTACAATCTTAATTCCGAGAGTTGGTTGCATAATTTCCTATTCATCTGCATAGTAATGCTTTGGGTGCGCGATGGACTGATCACCATCCGACTACTCTTATCATTCGCTCTTGTACATCGAATCGGTGGGTTAAGTAATTGAACTCTTTCCACATAAGTTAGAGGTGGCCTTGCCTTTTGAGGCCTCTGCCTACGTCTATGTTTTGCTGGAGTGTTCTCTCGGCGAACAGGGCCATCAACCCTGGTTGGTGGCGTCGCCGAATTCAATATGAAGAAAGAATCCTTGTTAGTGCTGTCGCGATGATCTACACGAAGCGAGGAGATTCAGACCGTCGGTCTTCTTCCCCGTACCATGAGGCGGATATCGAGGGCGAGATCCATTGTTAGTGGTGTCGAATTATAACACCCTAGGAAAACACTAATTATATCAATGCTTGTTATTCTATTTTGCATCATCATAACATCATCATCATGCATACCTTATCTTTAAACTATTTAGTAAAACCCTATATTACTTTCTGTTTTACATCTCTTGTTTATATTCAAATTATATCCTTATCTATTTAAATTGTGTAAAGATATTTACCAAAATAATTTTTAACAAAAGAACATAAAACATAAATATTTTAAATATATATATATAAGACAACCTAGACCTAAACCGGCCAGGCCCAAAAGGCCCAGCCGGCTGAACCTAGACAAACTATCCCTTCCCAAACCCTAGCTTCCACCCTGACACATCACCCCCCCCGCCTCCACCTAACCGAACCACCAGACCGAACCACACCATCTAAACCTAACTCTACCCAACCCGACGCACCCTAGCGCCTAACACCACACACGCTGCGGCGCAACATCACACACTTCCCACCCACCTCGCTAGTCGGCCCCACCCGGAACCACGCGATGTGCCCCGCTCCTCCTTCCGCGAGCCTCGCTCACCACCAACCCCCCTTGACCGCACGCGCCCGAACCCGGTCCTCCCCCGCATCGAGGCCCCCATCCCCGCCGCCAGGACGAGCCACGGTGCCCCCCTCTCTGGCAGCCGGCGCCGCCTTGTGCTCCATCCTCGCCAGACCCCGTCGCCCTCCTCTGCAGTGCCCTGCCTCTCTGCTCCGCCCGCAGACGCATCCTCACCTCTGCGTCCGTGTAACACCCTCGGAATCGACCCTATGCAAGTTTTAGCGCTTCCCGCCAAACCCGCATAGAAACTATTCAAAGGTGTCCACCAGGAACTTGCGTGCGGGTGGAAAACGAAGTAATATCATTACACAATAGTCCTCGATGGAACCCATAGAACAGATATATACAACACGACTCCATGAGTCAAGAATACAGATATATAGTACAAAGATCCAAATCACCCTGAAAACGATACTATGTCCGACTACGGACAAGATGCAAATGGGGCTAAGAGCCCTAACGAATAACCAATGGCGTCCATAACCCTGACCAGGCCAAGCCGGAAGGGTAACCCTGCTAATGCCATCGATCTCAAAACCTGCTTAAACAAGAGGGGTGCCGACAAAGGGCAAAGGAAAAAGAGAGCAGTTAGTACTGAGGCCAGTACACGGCGAGACTAGAATTCTGCGGTCCTTGCCTACATAGGTATGGTGGACTGAAGCGGCAGCGCAGCATGCAGTAAACAACCTATAGAGACTCGATACATCTGGCGGCTATCAGATAGGGGTAAGAAAGACCTATTCGGATCCAAACTGATTCTAACACCAAACATACCCATCCTGGTATTCCCCCTCGATACCAACCGAGAAAGTCAATCGAGGAACTCACACAGTTGGCAGTTTTATTCATTTCGTTATAGTTGCGACAATTACTAGTCAGATATAGATAGCATGAGTCATCCAGATATAATAAACAATGGGCAGTTTTAATTAACCATTCCATTATAGTTGTAGTACTTACTAGTCATATACATATAGCATAAGGCATCCCAAAAACCCAGCAGTTGTTGGCACTTTTATTTAGCCATTCCGTTGTAGTTGCAATACTTACTAGTCAGATACGATGGTAACAAGTGACAACCCAAACCAGCAATTGTTGGCACTTTTATTTAGCCATTCCATTATAGTGAAGCTGATTACTAGTCATTATAAAGTCAAATTTATAGCACTACTTTAGTTATAGTTGTCTATGATCGAGATACTGTGCTCCAAGTCGTCCATAACCGCGGAAACGGCTTTCAGAAAGTTTTACCCTGCAGGGGGGCACAAATAGCAACACACGCACGATCAACCTCGACAAAAACCAAATATAACCCAATGAGGCATCACGAAAGAGCAATTGCAAGATTCATATAAATTTCAGGGGGGCACCCCACCAAGCTACTCGCGACGAAGTTGGCCGGCACCGAAAGGGACCAAGAGGTTTGCGTCAATGGCTGTAAACGGACCAAGTGTGACTGGTCTTGTCGATACCGCGAAAACACTCCGCCTACCTAAACAGTACAGGCGCTCCACATGCAATCGTAAATAAAGCAGTAAGGCATGGCATAAGTACAGGATAGTAATAAATCCCCAAACTACTTTGTGGTCCCAAGAAATAAATATGACTCAAGCTCTGGCTAGGGGGATTCATGGTCCCACATGCGGATAGTGCGAATATTCAAAGAACATGTATCAAGTACTCGGGGTCCTACGGGACACAAGTGGACGGTTAAAAACCAAATAACATCTATTATCCACCTGTGCCTCTGCATTATTTACCTACTTCAATTTTAGTTATTAAACGATAATTAAAGCCATGATCATCTCCAACATAAAGCATATGGCATTCTTCCAACAACTGTGTTACTGGACGACACGCAACAGCACTTGAGCAAGCGACTACGACACGCAGGTCCAACTATCTACCAAGCAACAGGTAATAGGATGTGTCCAAGGCAATATAAGGCTGCAAGGGATATCACGGGCACGAAAACTAGAGCATCGCAATACAGATAGCAATAGATCAACAGGAGGAAATAAAGAATATAAAGGTAAAATAGGTAGAAAGCGGGAGAATGCTCGCCTGATAACATTGCCGAAGGTTCATCCGAAGATCGGTCGACACTCGCATCAACTTACCGGCCTAATCCGTGAAGAAGCAAAGCACTAGCACAAACACCGGATGCACTATTTAATATTACGGCAAAAGATCGGGCATGATGCATGTATGATGTATGACATGACAAAGGTGCGATGCAATTAGACAATATTAAGCGGAACCAGGGTCCCGAAAATTAATTAAATGGTTCACGTTATTTAGATACCCAATATTTTAAATGTTGTATTAACAAGGCAAAACATGGCATCGGTTCGCTACACAAATTTAAATGGAGCCAATATTAGACTAGATTGGCCCGCATATGGACTCCATATTTAATTATGGGATGAATCGGCATAAGGCCCCCAAGCCACATGATATGATGCGAGCATGAATAATTTAATATGCGACAAGTTTAATATAGCAATTTTTTTAAATAGAGGCTCGGGAGGGGTCACACATAGGGTTCCGGCGATCTTGGTGGCTCCGGGGGGTTTGAAGATCGGTCTTCGGATTCATGAGGTAGACCTTGGTGTTCCATGTTGGAGTACTTGAAATCCGTGAAGAAAGTCTTGTCGCCCTTGGGTGGAGAACTTGTCATCCCGAGGGTCTGTGGCTTCGGTGGTCGATGACAAACTTGGAATTAGGACCGGATGTTCGGGCGGCTTCTCGGGTACTTATCTGACTTGGATCTCTTGTTCACCGAGAGGGTTCTAGTCAGCAATACAAACACTGCTAACCTAAAACAAACGCCACCCAAAACAACCCTCTTGACTGAAAATTGGAAGTTCCAGGCCTTCAACACACTGACGACGGAGCACATACAGGTGACAGACCAAGCACACATAGCTAAGAAAAGTGGGCACACGCGCAGTGGAAGCGAGCTCGCGGACAGGGCGACTAGGGGTCGACCGCGGCGGTCCGAGGAGGCGACAGGGACAGAGGGTGTCGGGGTCATCGATGAGCTTGATGCAGGCGACAGGGACACGAAGGAGCAACGATGGCTCGGAATCAGGACGTCACAACAGCGCTCAGAGGCGTGCACGCGTCCTGCAGGGAGGCAGGGAACACGGCAGGGCGGAGGATGCAAAGGAGAGGGGCGGGGTTCCTGGTGGTGGGGGGACGAGCAGAGGAAGATGTCAGGAGGGAGCAGAGGCGGGGCGAAGGTTTAGGGGAAGGCGACGAGGGCCAACGTCAGGCTCCTGGCCAGGCAGCGACGGGCTCGAGGCCTGGAGGAGGAGGTGGCCTTGGCGATGGCGGGTGGTTGGGTGGTAGCGATGGAGGTTGTCGGGTTGGGGAACAAATGTAGTATGGGATCGAGGGGATCCTGACGGCGGGGCTCAAGAGGTCGATGGAGGGGTCACCGGTGTCGGAGTGGCTGCGAGGAGAGACAGGGGAGGCTAGGAGGTGGGTCGGGGACGCGAGGGCCGCACGGCGGCGCTTGCCTACAGCAGGAGGAGGGAGGATGAAGACGCGAGCGGGGTTAGGGAGGGTGCGTTCACGATGGGAGTGGGGTCGGGTGGGGCGCTGGCCTCGTACGCGTGGGGATCGGGTTTGTGGGTGTCGTGCGCGTGTTGGGTGTGGGGTCGGGAATAGGAGATGGTAGAGGAGTGGGGTGGCGGTGGCTGAGGAGGAAAGTGGGGTGAGGTTAGGGTTTGAGAAGGGTAGGTCTAGGTTTAGGTTTTATATGGGGTAGTAGGTGGACTCTGGTTGGGCCGATTGGGCCTAACCGGTGTCTGCCTCCCCGATAAAAAATATTTTAATTTTAATCATTTTGTTTTAAAAATATTTTGTAAATAGCTTCAAGATAAATACAAGATCCATACAGATCGAGAGTTTTGATTTGAAATTAAAGTAGGGCTAATTTGGAAAACAACATAGTCTTTTGCGAAATAGTTTTAGAAAAAATAATAATATGCATGATGATGCACAGAGATACCGACAGGCGATTTCTAGTAGTGGTTTTACCTGGGGTGCTACAATTCGACACCACTAACAATGGATCTCGCCCTCGAGATCCGCCTCATGGTACGGGAAAGAAGGCCGACGATCAAATTCTTCTCGCTTCATGTGTATCTTCGCGACACCACTAACAAGGATTCTTGTTCTACCTTGAAATCGGCGACACCACCAACAAGGGGTGTTTCTCAAGTTCGTTGCGTGAACACTCCAGAAAACAAAGGACGAAGGTAGAGGCCTCAAAAGGTAAGGCCACCTCTAACTTCTATGAAAGGAGTAAAATTGCATCGATCCACCATTCAATGTATAAGAGCGAATGATAAGAGTAGTCGGATGGTGATCAGTCCATCGCGCACCCAAAGCATTACTCAGAACATGAATAGAAAATTATGCAACCGACTCTCGGAATTCAGATTGTAGATCTCGACAAAGCGAGGTTCGGAAACAAGGAGGGATGTAGGTACTATGGTCGTGTCGAAGAACACCGAAAGATACAAAGAAATTTTTTTAGTGGATTTTTGGGTCCACTTAAAGATAGAACAGATGAAAGATTCATCAGATAGCGTGAAGGCCGGATGTCGAAGCACCGTTACAAGAGGATGGAAGAGAAACCCTGAAGGTACGACGGAAACCCAACCACGAGAAATCCTGGAATCGAAGAAAAGATAAGAGAGCAGATTCAACAAACGTAGAGATAAGAGGAGAATAGCAGAGTGGCAAGAAGTAAAAGCAGACCTAATTAGATCTATCCAACCAATTTTCCCAAAATAGTTTTGACACTCTATAACGTCCATTAGCTAGGTTATCCTACAGGCTGGACACGTGGGGAATCATAACTGCTGAGCTCTGATACCACTCTGTAACACCCTCGGAATCGGCCCTATGCAAGTTTTAGCGCTTCCCGCCAAACCCGCATAGAAACGATTCAAAGGTGCCCACCAGGCACTTGCGTGCGGGTGGAAAACGAAGTAATATCATTACACAATAGTCCTCGATGGAACCCACAGAACAGATATATACAACACGAATCCATGAGTTAAGAATACAGATATACAGTATAAAGATCCAAATCACCCTGAAAACGATACAATGTCCGACTACGGACAAGATGCAAATGGGTTTAAGAGCCCTAAAGAATAACCAATGGCGTCCATAACCCTGCCCAGGCCAAGACGGAAGGGTAACCCTACTAACTCCGTCGATCTCAAAACCTGCTTATACAAAAGGGGTGCTGACAAAGGGCAAAGGAAAAAGAGAGTGGTGAGTACTGAGGCCAGTACACGGCGAGACTAGAATTCGGCGGTCCTTGCCTACATAGGTATGGTGGACTGAAGCGGCAGCGCAGCATGCACTAAACAACCTATAGAGACTCGATACATCTGGTGGCTATCAGATAGGGGTAAGAAAGACCTATTCGGATCCAACCTGATTCTAACACCAAACATACCCATCCTGGTATTCCCCCTCGATACCAACCGAGAAAGTCAACCGAGGAACTCACACAGTTGGAATTTTATTCATTTCGTTATAGTTGCGACAATTACTAGTCAGATATAGATAGCATGAGTCATCCTGATATAATAAACAATGGGCAGTTTTAATTAACCATTCCATTATAGTTGTAGTACTTACTAGTCATATACATATAGCATGAGGCATCCCAAAAGCCCAGCAGTTGTAGGCACTTTTATTTAGCCATCCTGTTGTAGTTGCAATACTTACTAGTCAGATACGATGGTAACAAGTGACAACCCAAACCAGCAATTGTTGGCACTTTTATTTAGCCATTCCATTATAGTGAAGCTGATTACTAGTCATTATAAAGTCAAATTTATAGCACTACTTTAGTTATAGTTTTCTATGATCGAGATATTGTGCTCTAAGTCGTCCATAACCGCGGACACAGCTTTCAGAAAGTTTTACCCTGCAGGGGGGCACAAATAGCAACACACGCACGATCAACCTCGAGAAAAACCAAATAAAACCCAACGAGGCATCACGACAGAGCAATTGCAAGATTCATATAAATTTCAGGGGGCCACCCCACCAAGATACCCGCGACGAAGTTGGCCGGCTCCGAAACGGACCAAGAGGTTTGCGTCAATGGCTGTAAACGATTGGGAACCCGAAAGTGTGACTGGGCTTGTCGATACCGCGAAAACACTCCGCTTAACTAAACTGTACAGGCGCTCCACGCGCAATCGTAAATAAAGCAGTAAGGCATGGCATAAGTACAAGATAGTAATAAAGCCCCAAACTACTTTGTGGCCCCAAGAAATAAATATGACTCAAGCTCTGGCTAGGGGGATTCATGGTCCCACATGCAGATAGTGCGAATATTCAAAGAACAGGTATCAAGTACCCGGGGTCCTACAGGACACAAGTGGACGGTTAAAAACCAAATAACATCTATTGTCCACCTGTGCCTCTGCATTATTTACCTACTTAAATTTTAGTTATTAAACGATAATTAAAGCCATGATCATCTCCAACATAAAGCATATGGCATTCTTCCAACAACTGTGGTACTTGACGACACACAACAACACTTGAGCAAGCGACTACGACACGCAAGTCCAACTATCTACCAAGCAACAGGTAATAGGATGTGTCCAAGGCAATATAAGGCTGCAAGGGATATCACGGGTACGAAAACTAGAGCATCGCAACACAGATAGAAATAGATCAACAAGAGGAAATAAAGACTAGAAAGGTAAAATAGGTAGAAAGGGGGAGAATGGTCGCCTGATAACATTGACGAAGGTTCATCCGAAGATCGGTCGACACTCGCATCAACTCATCGGCCTAATCCGTGAAGAAGCAAAGCACTAGCACAAACACCGGATGCACTATTTAATACTACGGCAAAAGATCGGGCATGATGCATGTATGATGTATGACATGACAAAGGTGCGATGCAATTAGACAATATTAAGCGGAACCAGGGTCCCGAAAATTAATTAGATGGTTCATGTTATTTAGATACCCCGTATTTTAAATGTTGTATTAACAAGGCAAAACATGGCATCGGTTCGCTACGCAAATTTAAATGGAGCCAATATTAGACTAGATTACCCCACATATGGACTCCATATTTAATTATGGGATGAATCGGCATAAGGCCCCCAAGCCACATGATATGATGAGAGCATGAATAATTTAATATGCGACAAGTTTAATATAGCAATTTTTTTAAATAGAGGCTCGGGAGGGGTCACACATAGGGTTCCGGCGATCTTGGTGGCTCCGGGTGGTTTGAAGATCGGTCTTAGGATCCATGAGGTAGACCTTGGTGTTCCATGTCGGAGTACTTGAAATCCGTGAAGAAAGTCTTGTCGCCCTTGGGTGGAGAACTTGTCATCCCGAGGGTCCGTGGCTTCGGTGGTCGATGACAAACTTGGAATTAGGACCGGATGTTCGGGCGGCTTCTCGGGTACTTATCCGACTTGGATCTCTTGTTCACCGAGAGGGTTCTAGTCAGAAATACCAACAATGCTAACCTAAAACAAACGCCACCCAAAACAGCCCTCTTGACTGAAAATTGGAAGTTCCAGGCCTTCAACACACTGACGACGGAGCACATACAGGAGACAGACCAAGCACACATCGCTAAGAAAAGTGGGCACATGCGTAGTGGAAGCGATCTCGCGGACAGAGTGACTAGGGGTTGACCGTGGCAGTCCGAGGAGGCGATAGGGACAGACGGTGTCGGGGTCGTCGATGAGCTTGATGCAGGCGACAGGGACACGGAGGAGCGACGGAGGCTCGGAATCAGGAGGTCACGGCAGCGCTCAGAGGCGTGCGCGCGTCCTGCAAGGAGGCAGGGAACACGGCAGGGCGGAGGATGCAGAGGAGAGAGGCGGGGTTCCTGGTGGTGGGGGGACGAGCAGAGGAAGATGTCAGGAGGGAGCAGAGGCTGGGCGGAGGTTGAGGGGAAGGCGACGAGGGCCGGCGTCGGGCTCCTGGCCAGGCAGCGACGGGCTCGGGGCCTGGAGGAGGAGGTGGCCTTGGCGGCGGCGGGCGGTTGGGTGGTAGCGATGGAGCTTGTCAGGTTGGGGAACGAAGGTAGTATGGGGTCGAGGGGATCCCGACGGCGGGTCTCAAGAGGTCGATGGAGGGGTCACCGGCGTCGAAGCGGCTGCGAGGAGAGAAGAGGGAGGCTAGGAGGTGGGTCGGGGACGCGAGGGCCGTACGACGGCGCTTGCCTGCAGTAGGAGGAGGTAGGAGGAAGACGCGAGCGGGGTCAGGGAGGGTCCGTTCACGATGGGAGTGGGGTCGGGTGGGGCGCTGGCCTCGTACGCGTGGGGATCGGGTTTGTGGGTGTCGTGCGCGTGTTGGGTGCAGGGTCGGGAATAGGAGATGGGAGAGGAGTGGGGTGGCGGCGGCTGGGGAGGAAAGTGGGGTGAGGTTAGGGTTTGATAAGGGTAGGTCTAGGTTTAGCTTTTATATGGGGTAGTAGGTGGACTATGGTTGGGCCGATTGGGCCTAACCGGTGTCTGCCTCCCCGATAAAAAATAGTTTTAATTTTAATCATTTTGTTTTAAAAAGATCTTGTAAATAGCTTCAAGATAAATACAAGATCCATACAGATCGAGAGTTTTGATTTGAAATTAAAGGAGGGCTAATTTGGAAAACAACATAGTCTTTTGCAAAATAGTTTTACAAAAAATAATAATATGCATGATGATGCACAGAGATACCGACAGGCGATTTCTAGTAGTGGTTTTACCTGGGGTGCTACAATTCGACACCACTAACAATGGATCTCGCCCTCGAGATCCGCTTCATGGTACGGGAAAGAAGGCCGACGATCAAAGTCTTCTTGCTTCATGTGTATCTTCGCAACACCACTAACAAGGATTCTTGTTCTACCTTGAAATCAGCGACACCAACAACAAGGGGTGTTTCTCAAGTTCGTTGCGTGAACACTCCAGAAAACAAAGGACGAAGGTAGAGGTCTCAAAAGGTAAGGCCACCTCTAACTTCTGTGAAAGGAGTAAAATTGCATCGATCCACCATTCAATGTACAAGAGCGAATGATAAGAGTAGCCGGATGGTGATCAGTCCATCGCGCACCCAAAGCATTACTCTGCACATGAATAGAAAATTATGCAACCGACTCTCGGAATTCAGATTGTAGATCTCGACAAAGCGAGGTTCGAAAACAAGGAGGGATGCAGGTACTCATCAGATCTGATGTAGATGGTCGTGTCGAAGAACACCGGAAGATATAAAGAAATTTTTTTAGTGGATTTTTGGGTCCACTTAAAGATACAACAGATGAAAGATTCATCAGATAGCATGAAGGCCGGATGTCGAAGCACCGTTACAAGAGGATGGAAGCGAAACCCTGAAGGTACGACAGAAACCCAACCACGAGAAAGCCTGGACTCAAAGAAAATATAAGAGAGCAGATTCAAAACACGTAGAGATAAGAGGAGATTAGCAGAGTGGTAAGAAGTAAAAGCAGACCTAATCAGATCTATCCAACCAATTTTTCCAAAATAGTTTTGACACTCTATAACGCCCATTATCTAGGTTATCCTATAGGCTGGACACGTGGGGAATCGTAACTGCTGAGCTCTGATACCACTCTGTAACACCCTCAGAATCGGCCCTATGCAAGTTTTAGTACTTCCCGCCAAACCCGCATAGAAACGAGTCAAAGGTGCCCACCAGGAACTTGCGTGCGGGTGGAAAACGAAGTAATATCATTACACAATAGTCCTTGATGGAACCCATAGAACAGATATATACAACACAACTCCATGAGTCAAGAATACAGATATACAATACAAAGATCCAAATCACCCTGAAAACGATACAATGTCCGACTATGGACAAGATGCAAATGGAGCTAAGAGCCCTAAAGAATAACCAATGGCGTCCATAACCCTGCCCAGGCCAAGCCGGAAGGGTAACCCTGCTAACGCCGTCGATCTCAAAACCTGCTTAAACAAAAGGGGTGCCGACAAAGGGCAAAGGAAAAAGAGAGCGGTGAGTACTGAGGCCAGTACACGGCGAGACTAGAATTTGGCGGTCCTTGCCTACATAGGTATGGTGGACTAAAGCGGCAGCGCAGCATGCACTAAACAACCTATAGAGACTCGATACATCTGGCGGCTATTAGATAGGGGTAGGAAAGACCTATTCGGATCCAACTTGATTCTAACACCAAACATACCTATCCTGGTATTCCCCCTCGATACCAACCGAGAAAGTCAATCGAGGAACTCACACAGTTGGCAGTTTTATTCATTTCGTTATAGTTGCGACAATTACTAGTCAGATATAGATAGCATGAGTCATCCTGAAATAATAAACAATGGGAAGTTTTAATTAACCATTCCATTATAGTTGTAGTACTTACTAGTCATATGCATATAGCATGATGCATCCCAAAAACCGAGCAGTTGTTGGCACTTTTATTTAGCCATTCCGTTGTAGTTGCAATACTTACTAGTCAGATACGATGGTAACAAGTGACAACCCAAACCAGCAATTGTTGGCACTTTTATTTAGCCATTCCATTATAGTGAAGCTGATTACTAGTCATTATAAAGTCAAATTTATAGCACTACTTTAGTTATAGTTGTCTATGATCGAGATACTGTGCTCCAAGTCGTCCATAACCGCGGACACGGCTTTCAGAAAGTTTTACCCTGCAGGGGGCACAAATAGCAACACACGCACGATCAACCTCGAGAAAAACCAAATAAAACCCAACGAGGCATCACGACAGAGCAATTGCAAGATTCATATAAATTTCAGGGGGCCACCCCACCAAGCTACCCGCGACGAACTTGGCCGGCTCCGAAACGGACCAAGAGGTTTGCGTCAATGGCTGTAAATGACTGGGAACCCGAAAGTATGACTGGTCTTGTCGATACCGCGAAAACACTCCGCTTACCTAAACAGTACAGGCGCTCCACACGCAATCGTAAATAGAGCAGTAAGGCATGGCATAAGTACATGATAGTAATAAAGCCCCAAACTACTTTGTGTCCCCAAGAAGTAAATATGACTCAAGCTCTGGCTAGGGGGATTCATGGTCCCACATGTGGATAGTGCGAATATTCAAAGAACAGGTATCAAGTACTTGGGGTCCTACGGGACACAAGTGGACGGTTAAAAACCAAATAACATTTATTGTCCACCTGTGCCTCTGCATTATTTACCTACTTAAATTTTAGTTATTAAACGATAATTAAAGCCATGATCATCTCCAACATAAAGCATATGGCATTCTTCCAACAACTGTGGTACTTGACGACACACAACAACACTTGAGAAAGCGACTACGACACGCAAGTCCAACTATCTACCAAGAAACAGGTAATAGGATGTGTCCAAGGCAATATAAGGCTGCAAGGGATATCACGGGTACGAAAACTAGAGCATCGCAACACAGATAGCAATATATCAACAGGAGGAAATAAAGACTAGAAATGTAAAATAGGTAGAAAGAGGGAGAATGCTCGCCTGATAACATTGACGAAGGTTCATCCGAAGATCGGTCTACACTCGCAATAACTCATCGGCCTAATCCGTGAAGAAGCAAAGCACTAGCACAAACACCGGATGCACTATTTAATACTACGACAAAAGATCGGGCATGATGCATGTATGATGTATGACATGACAAAGGTGCGATGCAATTAGACAATATGAAGCGGAACCAGGGTCCCGAAAATTAATTTGATGGTTCATGTTATTTAGATACCCCGTATTTTAAATGTTGTATTAACAAGGCAAAACATGACATCGGTTCGCTACGCAAATTTAAATGGAGCAAATATTAGACTAGATTGGCCCGCATATGGACTCCATATTTAATTATGGGATGAACCGGCATAAGGCCCCCAAGCCACATGATATGATGATAGCATGAATAATATAATATGCGACAAGTTTAATATAGCAATTTTTTAAAATAGAGGCTCGGGAGGGGTCACACATAGGGTTCCGGCGATTTTGGTGGCTCCGGGGGGTTTGAAGATCGGTCTTCGGATCCATGAGGTAGACCTTGGTGTTCCATGTCGGAGTACTTGAAATCCGTGAAGAAAGTCTTGTCGCCCTTGGGTGGAGAACTTGTCATCCCGAGGGTCCGTGGCTTCGGTGGTCGATGACAAACTTGGAATTAGGACCGGATGTTCGGGCGGCTTCTCGGGTACTTATCCGACTTGGATCTCTTGTTCACCGAGAGGGTTCTAGTCAGCAATACCAACACTGCTAACCTAAAACAAACGCCACCCAAAACAGCCCTCTTGACTGAAAATTGGAAGTTCCAGGCCTTCAACACACTGACGACGGAGCACATACATGAGACAGACCAAGCACACATCGCTAACAAAAGTGGGCACGCGCGCAGTGGAAGCGAGCTCGCGGACAGGGCGACTAGGGGTCGACCGCGGCGGTCCGAGGAGGCGACAGGGATAGACGGTGTCGGGGTTGTCGATGAGCTTGATGCAGGCGACTTGGACATGGAGGAGCGACGATGGCTCGGAATCGGGAGGTCACGGCAGCATTCAGAGGCGTGCGCGCGTCCTGCAGGGAGGCAGGGAACACGGCAGGGTGGAGGATGCAGAGGAGAGGGGCGGGGTTCCTGGTGGTGGGGGGACGAGCAGAGGAAGATGTCACGAGGGAGCAGAGGCGGGGCGGAGGTTGAGGGGAAGGCGACGAGGGCCGGCGTCGGGCTCCTGGCCAGGCAGCGACGGGCTCGGGGCCTGGAGGAGGAGGTGGCCTTGGCGGCGGCGGGCGGTTGGGTGGTAGTGATGGAGGTTGTCGGGTTGGGGAATGAAGGTAGTATGGGGTCGAGGGGATCCCGACGGCGGGGCTCAAGAGGTCGATGGAGGGGTCACCGGCGTCAGAGCGGCTGCGAGGAGAGACGGGGGAGGCTAGGAGGTGGGTCGGGGACGCGAGGGCCGCACGGCGGCGCTTGCCTGCAGCAGGAGGAGGGAGGAGAAAGACGCGAGCGGGGTCAGGGAGGGTGCGTTCACGATGGGAGTGGGGTCGGGTGGGGCGCTTGCCTCGTACGCCTGGGGATCGGGTTTGTGGGTGTCGGGCGCGTGTTGGGTGCGGGGTCGGGAACAGGAGATGGGAGAGGAGTGGGGTGGCGGCGGCTGGGGAGGAAAGTGGTGTGAGTTTAGGGTTTGAGAAGGGTAGGTCTAGGTTTAGGTTTTATATGGGGTAGTAGGTGGACTCTGGTTGGGCCCATTGGGCCTAACCGGTGTCTGCCTCCCCGATATAAAAATAGTTTTAATTTTAATCATTTTGTTTTAAAAAGATTTTGTAAATAGCTTCAAGATAAATACAAGATCCATACAGATCGAGAGTTTTGATTTGAAATTAAAGGAGGGCTAATTTGGAAAACAACATAGTCTTTTGCGAAATAGTTTTAGAAAAAAATATTATGCATGATGATGCACAGAGATACCGACAAGCGATTTCTAGTAGTGGTTTTACCTGGGGTGCTACAGTCCGCCCATCGATAGCGCCGCCGTTGTCCTCGGACCCGTCGCTCGGCCGCCTCTGCATGCCCCATGTCACCCCGCCGCCAAGCCCGTCCGGACGCGCCTTCTCTATGCCCTCCTCTCCCTGCAGCGCCTCCGCCGGCCAGCGAGACCTCCGCTAGCGCCAGCCCCACCTCGGAGCCTCTGCTGCCGTCCTCATCCTCGTGCCCCCGGGATTTCCCTGTCCCTTGATCCCCGACGCCGTCTTCTATCCAGTCAACATCTGAATGCTGCCAGGAACTGCTACCCCATATGTCAGCCCTCCTTCTCTACTTGCAAGCATCGTTCTGCTTGCGCCTTGTCGCCTCCATCCGGGTCGCCCGCACCCCTGCAAGCCAGCTCTGTGCGGCTGTTTTGCTGTCTGCTGAGCCATGAGGAGGCACTCAGTTGATATCTTCAGTTTTGTCTCTAGATCTTGTCACCATTGCGACTGTGTGCCATAGTTGGTTCATGTGTTGTAGATGCTTGATGTGTTTTTCCTGCGGTGCCGTATGTGTCTCTCCGAGCAAGCCTAAGGCAATTGTGTCGACAATCTTGCTCGTGTCTATGTAGCATGTCCTCAACATGTTTGACCGATGCCACGAGAGGTACCTCCATTGATACCAAGATCGGCCGTCGACGAGACCCGACGACGAACCAAGTCCGTCATCGATTAACAAGTTGGAACCCCAAGATCTCCCCCGAAACTTGAAGGCGATGCTACTCAAGTGCTCCTTTCGGACTCTGAAGACCGATCCCGTTGAGACTAAACCCGAACCCCTCCGACCCCAAGATCTTCGATTCGCCAATGTGTGACCCTTTTTCCGAGAACTCTCCTATTTTTATAATATATATGACATATATTTGTTGCATACTAAATTGAACATGTTTGCATGCATATTGTGGTTTGGGGCCTTATGTCGAATCACCTCATAATTGAATATGGAGGCCATATGCGGGAAAATCGTCTCTTATTTTAGCCCCATTTAAATTTGTGCATCGATCCAAGACATTTTTTTGCTTGATAAGACAACATTTAAATTGCGGGGTATCTAAATAACATGAACCTATTAATAAATTGTTGGGACCCCGGTTCTGCTTAATATTTCCTAATTGCATCGCATCTTTCCATGTCATACATTATACATGCATCATGCCGGATCTTCTGTCGTAGTATTAAATAGTGCATCCGGTGTTTTCTTCTAGTGCTTTGCTTCTTCGCGGGTTAGGCCGATTAGTTGATGCGAGTGTCGACCTGATCTTTGGATAAACCTTCGGCAATGTTTTCAGGCGAGCATTCTCCCTCTTTCTACCTATTTTACATTTCTAGTCTTTATTTCCTCCTGTTGATCTATTGCTATCTGTGTTGCGATGCTCTAGTTTTCGTACCCGTGGTATCCCTTGCAGCCTTATATTGCCTTGGACATATTCTGTTACCTGTTGTTTGGTAGATAGTTGGACTTGCGTGTCATAGTCGCTTGCTCAAGTGTTGTTGTGTGTTGCCAAGTACCACTGTTGTAGGAGAAATGGCTTATGCTTTATGTTGGAGCTTATCATGGCTTTAATTATCGTTTAATAAATAAATGGAAGTAGGTAAATGATGCAGAGGCACATGTGGGCAATAGATGTTATTTGGTTTTTAACCGTCCACTTGTGCCCCATAGGACCCCGAGTACTTGATACCTATTCTTTGAATATTCGCACTATCCGCATGTGGGACCATGAATCCCCCTAACCCTAGCTTGAGTCATATTTAATTCCTTGGGGCCACAAGTAGTTTGGGGCTTTATTACTATCCTGTACTTATGCCAATGTTTACTGCTTTATTTACGATTGCGCGTGGAGCGCCTGTACTGTTTTGGAACCAACGTGGAATGTTTTCGCGGTATCGACAAGCCTAATCACACTTTCGGGTTCCCAGTCGTTTACAGCCATTGTCACAAACCTCTGGGTCCGTCTCGGAGCCGGCCAACTTCGTCGCGGGTAACTTAGTGGGGTGGCCCCCTGAAATCAAATATGAATCTTGTGAATGCTCTGTCGTGATGCCTCGTTGGGTTTTCATTTGTTTTTTCTCGAGGTTGATCGTCCGTGTGTTGCTATTTGTGCCCCCCTGCAGGGTAAAACTTTCTGAAAGCCGTGTCCGCGGTTATGGACGACTTGGAGCACAGTATCTCGATCATAGACAACTATAACTAAATTAGTGCTATAAACTTGACTTTATAATAACTAGTAATCAGCTTCACTATAATGGAATGGCTAAATAAAAGTGCCAACAATTGCTGGTTTGGGTTATCACCTGTTACCATTGTATCTGACTAGTAAGTATTGCAACTACAACGGAATGTCTAAATAAAAGTACCAACAACTGCTGGTTTTGGGATACCTCATGCTATATGTATCGGACTAGTAAGTACTACAACTATAACAGAATGGTTAACTAAAACTGCCCACTGCTTATTACATCAGGATGACTCATGCTATCTATATCTGACTAGTAATTGCCGCAACTATAACCCAATGAATAAAACTGCCAATTGTGTGAGTTCCTTGGTTGACTTCCTCGTTTGGTCTCGAGGGGGAAATACCAGGATGGGTATGCTTGGTGATAGTTTCAGGTTTGATCCGAATAGGTCTTTCTTATCCCTATCTGATAGCTGCCAGTTGTATTGAGTCTCTATAGGTTGTTTAGTGCATGCTGCACTACCGCTTCAGTCCACCATACCTATGTAGGCGAGGACCGCCGAATTCTAGTCTCGCCGTGTACTGGCCTCAGTACTGACCGCTCTCTTTTTCATTTGCCCTTTGTCGGTACCCCTTTTGTTTAAGCAGGTTTTGAGATCGACGTCGTTAGCAGGGTTACCCTTCCGGCTTGGCCTGGGCAGGGTTATGGACACCATTGGTTATTCTTCAGTGCTCTTAGCCCCATTTGCATCTTGTCCATAGTCGGAAGTTGTATCGCTTTCAAGGTGATTTGGATCTTTGTATTGTATATCTGTATTCTTGACTCTTTGAGTCATTGTTGTATATATCTTTTTTGTGGGTTCCATCGTGGACTATTGTGTAATGATATTACTTCGTTTTTCACCCGCACGAAAGTGCCTAGTGGGCACCTTTAAATTGTTTCTATGCGGGTTTGGTGGGAATCTCTGAAACTTGCATACGGCCGATTCTGAGGGTGTTACAGATCCTTATTGGGATCAATATAAAAAATGGAATTAATACTTCAACATAAACCTGACCTGACGAACCTCTGATATTGCAGGCTATCAAGCTATTTTATGGATCCATTGTCCTGGAGCTAAGTGCTAAGTGTTTGTTTCTTGACAACCGTAAGTACTGTTGATACCATCTGTGATCTCTGTTGAATATAGAGGTACTACACATCCAGGAAAAACTTATTTACCTTCGTATATTGAGCGTGTACCAATTAAAAGACGCCTAGAATTTATTGAAATATTTTCTAACTCATGTTAAATAGACGTGAACAGTTTGATTCCAACTATGGAAGATTTGACCATCACCTAAGAGGCGGAAGAGCCTGAGAAATAATTGGGGGAGATTATGGGAATCCATATAGGCATCTTAGAAAAATACCTATTTTGTATCCCGATCTCTAAATCAAGGAATCTGAAATAGATCCTGAGATAATCTATATGATGAAATAAATTGCTTTTATAAGAAGAGAAGATGACGATCCAAGTGATAATTTGACAAAGGTCCATGACCTTTGTGATACTCATAAACTAGAAGGGCTACAAAAAGAGTTTGTACTTCTTAAAAAATTTTGCTGGTCAATAAAAGATAAAGCTTTTACTTGGTTAAAATCTTTGTCTAACCATACTACAGAAAATTGGGCAGATTGCATCCAAGAGTTTAGGCAAAAATTCTGCTTGTTTACTAAGATTATGTAGATCAAGCGCGGCATAACTAATTTCTTTTTGATAATTGAAGAAAGTTTTTTATCAAGCATGGAAAATATTTTATGGGATGATTATGAAAGTCCCAAAAATCATGGTTCCGAGGAGCATTTAATCATGCAATACTTTTATAATAGGCTCAATAATGATTCAAAACAAATGATTGATTTAACTGCAGAAGGAGCTTTGACACTACCCAAATGCATAGATATTTTCATAGTAAGATCCTTCAATGATGAACAATACAATTTTGTTGAAGATATTAAACCAAGGAAAGTTATGCTCCATATACATCTAGAACTTATGCATGAAGTTAAAATGTCCATGGAAGAAAAAGGAATAGAAGTGGAACTCCTAAAAGAAAATAAAGTGGATGTTCTCCAAACTTTTGTTATAGAAGATGAAATGAATCTTTTGTGCAAAAATTTAAACATCAACAATGCCAGTTCTGTGATAGATATTATAAACACCTAATGCTCCATAAGAAAAATATAAAATATTTGACTACAACTTTTGATGATCTAGGACTTCCTACTATACATCTTGAGAAACATTTTAGTATGGTTAAAATCGAATTTTATCAAATAGCTAAAACTCAATATTTGATTTTAAGTCAAAGTAATCAAGATCTTAATACTATTTCTACTAATATTGTTACTAGACGTGGTACAGAAAAACAGGAACCTCAAGGCCACCTTGGTATCGAGAAGAACATGGCCATAAAGCAAGATAAACTCAATTAATGAGTCAATAAGAAGAGGACCTTGTTGATCCAGAAGATGATATTGATCTTGATTCTCAAAGAAAAGAAAGCTTCAAATGAAAATAAATAAGAGGAAGAGGTAGAAGAAAAACATAAACAATACGACTCTAATGCTGAAATTGTCGATACGAGAGAAGAAGTTGAACTTAGTCGTGAACAAGAATAACAAGTTATCATATCAAATGAGAAACGAGTTGAGAAGGAAAATCCTACAATTAATAAGAAGGATAAAAAGATGCTGAGCTAGTGAGGAAGGTAAAGGAAAAGGTAAAACCAACTAAAAAGCAAATCCCTTATCCTAATCATGTTCAATATGAACCAGACAAGAGTGTCTATGAATCATTTTGTTGAGGCTCTAAGTAATCTTCGTTTATAACTTCCCCTGGATGATGCAATTCAAATTACTACTTATAAAAATTTCATGCGAGATATTCTTAACAAAAAGAAAAAGGTAACTAAGACTGTAGTAGTGATGACATTTTTTGGTGACAAGCTTTCTGCTAAGCTTGGGGATCCTGGTATACCAACTATCTCTTGTGCTATTGGAAAAACTAACATTCACAATGCTCTATGTGATTTAGGTGCAGGTGTCAGTGTCATGCCATATTCCCTCTTTAAGAAACTAAAGCTCGGAGATTACTCTCCTACATTAATTACCTAGTAAATGGCTGATAAAACCACTAAACAACATGTTGGTATGATCGAAGATGTTTTACTTAGACTTGATCAACATGTCATACCTAATCATTTTATTATACTTGATGTTCCTAAAGATTAAAAACTTCTAATCATCCTTGGATGACCTTTCCTTAGCACTACAGGGGCTAATGTGGACTGCTCTAGCAGGAAAATTGTTTTCAACATATACAATGATCAGATTATTCATTTTTTTCTCGAAGAAACAAGAATAAGGTGGAAAATATGTACCGCCAACTAAAGATGTTCAAGTGGTAAGTACCCTCGATGAAGGGAAGCCCAAGGTATGTGTCAAAGACTCATATGTTGGTTAAGTAGAATCAACCATTTCAAAAATAAATGCTTGATGTGAGTCAACCCATCTTCGAATAAGGTAGCATAGTTATTTGTGTGTTTTAGTTTAGTTGATCTAATAAAAATCTTGTAGCCAATTTTTTTTCAGAGCAAACATGCTAATAAGAAGTTAAGATTTATGTTTTAAGGAAATAAATGAAAAGAAAAGAAACCTTTAATGAGATTCGATACAACCAGAGTATACCGTACTATGTGCCCCATATAGAAGGACCGGCGAAAACAAGGAATTTCTCTTAGACACATAAGGTTTAAGAAGCGGCGGTATAAGCGGAAGGCTCCATACCGTACGCCCATACCGATCCTCGACAAATGCAAAAAAGTTTCTCCCTAGGTACTGAGTGATAAACGACATGCGGTACAACGGGATCCGACCATACCACGCGCATGTACTAAGGCTCATCTTCGATCTCGAAACCCTAACCGTGTATCCAATGGTGATGGTCGTTGGTACAGCGGGCTGCGCCCTTACCGCACGTGTGTACCAAGTGCGCCGCCCAGTAAAAACGATGGCGGGTGGATAGAAACCCCAGCCAGCCATCTTCTTCCTCTAATTTTCTCTCTCTTTCTCTCTCAAACTCAAACCCTAACCTCCTAGAATCCTTGATTATCCACCGATTTCATTCATTTGAGAGGGGGAATCTTCACATTGGTAAGTTTCTCACCAAATCCATGCTTTATTTTCTGAAATCCATGGTTCAATCTCTCACAGTGCCTATCTAGATGATTTCTTCATATTTTGAGATTATTGTTAATTCCTCATGTTAGGATTCATAGTTTCTACCTGTAATCATTTGTGTATATGATAGATACCTTATTCCTATATTTTTTCTTTGAAATTATTTATTACAATAAATATTGTAAGATTTTCCGCACCGGAGGGAGGTCGGGAGGCTCGGGACACTCTAGAAGGTCCATAGCGCCGGCCTCCAAAAATAGATGCCAGAAAGGGAATGCTTTGAAGGCCTCCATGACAAATACTACAAGAGAGTGAGTTAACGCAAGGTGCTTCCCACCAAGTTAGTATGCAACGACTTCCTCTTCCACCATGGTCTGAAGGAGGACTTGACATGATGGCTGAGAACGCCGGTATCACCCCTTTCACCATACTTTCCTCCGACACCTTTGAGCATTCCACATGGGAGTTTTCGAGTTTCCACAATGACCTCTTACTCCAACAATGTCATTGCACTGTAATTTTCGTTCTCAATGGGCATCCAAAGAGCCTTAATTTGTATCAGTTTTGTTATTGCTTCGGGTTTTCCTATGAGGGAGAGCTCGATACTAGTGAAGAAGTCCTCACAGTGGCAACATTTTCTTGGGAGTAAATTTATGTTTATAGGGATGTTCATTATTTGTGGAGAAGACTGCCACCATCCAAAATTCCACCCTCTGTTACTTCGCCACCTTCTTAGCGAATTCTATCTTTGGGAAAGGAGACATCAGGGCAATGGCAAGCCCTGAGGTAAGCGTGATTGATTAGTATAAAATTTAAGCATATTTAAGCATACAAATTATCCATATTGTCACTCATTACATGTTATATCTAGCTACAACTATGCATATTATGTATGATTACTAGTTCTCATTCATTTTCACATGGACTTTGCACAACTAGAAGTTTTATTAGGATTTTATTACTTTTTTCTTTAACTTATGTGTAGGTGTTGTGTTGGATTATGGATAAAGCAAGGAAAAAGGAACCAAGAAGATGCAATATGGAGGAGCTGCAGGCACCAGACTTAGCCATTTGAGAGGTGAAAAAAGTGGATTTTTCCATAAACTCAAAATAAAGATCCAAGGCCATGGTGTTGTAGTACTCGTCCATACGATTCCAACCAGTCGAAGAACACCCAAATCGGAATTTGTATGAAGAAATAGTGGCCAAACTATGAAAGCACACTAAAGGTATAACGACCACTCGTACAGGCGGGTACGGTCGTACCGTCCGCCCGTACCACGTATCTTACACATAGAAACAGCTGCTCTGGACGTGTTTCTTCACATAATCCGTCCCCGTTTGTTCCTAAACATCCCCTAGGTTATAAGGATGTGTTTCTTCAAAGAATCCGTCCCCGATTGTACTCTCATATCCCATCCATATTGTTGACATGATGTTGATTGCCTTTATATGTGAGTAGTTCCTTTGTTCTTGGGGAGATGGAGAACCCAAGCATTATTATGAAATGAAATAAAGATGATATATTACTTGTGTCTATGATCCATTGATCTATGATGTGTGGTCAATCTCTCCCTTTAGATGGTACGTATATTCATCCACATATCATTTGCCTTCGGGTCTAAATAAAAGGGTTATATCCTTTGTACGTGTTTGGGAGCGTGCCTGAAGCTATTGTGACTAGAAGCGTGGCTAGAAACCTACACGGTTGAAGGAGGAACAAAGAGAGATTCACTAATCTAATTACGATATCCACGGGGAGACATTTAATTGTGGTGGTATGTATGGGTAATTTCTCTAAGACATCACGGTGGTTATTTAGAGATGACCTTATTCTTGGCTCGAGAAAGCAGCTTCCTACAAGCGTTGTAGTGAACATCTTATTATTGATCTCTCTCCACACATATGATGACATAATAAATAGGTTATCCTAATTATGATTAATTACAACATGTTAGTGGTATATCCTACATCATCGAGAACGCTTTAGCCTTATTGAGTTTGACCACCATTCCTATCGCTTTTGTTACTTGTTTCCTTTTACTTTTCTGCATTCAAAGAAAAATCTTGCAAACACCCTTTTACTTGAAATTAAAGGCAGCTTACAAGTATCCTTTAGTAGATAGTGACAAGTGGCATAAACACCTTAACCAAATAGCTCTCTCTGGGTTGAATACTCTTATTTTGAAGCTAGCTACAATCGATTTGTGCACCTGCAGACATCAAGAAATTTTCTGGCGCCGTTGCCAGGGAGCTAAGCGCTTTTGGTCTTTATTCTTAGTTACTAATTTATTATTTTTTAATCAAGTTGTTTACAAGTTCAAGTTACTACAATTTATTGTTTTTTATCATTTTGATTTTACTTATTTGAAAACAATTTTTTTAATTACATAGTTGATAGTTTTGAAAATTCAGATGATCTCTGTTGAAGACAGAGGTAATATACGTTCCGGAAGAAATTATCTACCTCCTTATATTGAACACGTACTAATGAGTCCAAAATTGAAGCATATTTATCTTTTTTTCATAAATAGAGTAGGGATCTCTGTATTTCACGGTGTTCGCGCACACCTTTTTGTCTTTATTTCAACAGGTTTCCAAATAATTAAGTCTATTATGAACATATCAATTAGAGCTGTCACAGTATAGTGTAATATGATATTTTAAGTGATAAAAGTCATTTTATGGATTTACCTTCGCTCCTGGGAAAATACCAATCGAGGAGATGCAACCAGTGTCGATAACGACCTGTGGTACAGGCGGGTCCCCCCCGTACCAGGTGCCATCGGGACCTCCTCCTCAAATACTTTACCCTAGCAAAGATGGCAGAGGGATCCAACATTCACAGCCACCAGAAACCACGAAAAACCACATCTGAAAGGGATCTGAAGGAGGAACTTGGATGGGGAGAAATTCCTGCCGATCCACGGATCATTGGAGGACAACGCATCATCGCCTTCATCATCAACCGTTGCATCTACATCACCACCATTGCCCCCATCCTTCATCCATTAGATCTTGTTGTAATGCCAATCCAATTATGGTTTGCACTAGATCTATTCCAGTACTTTCATCCATCCATTTCATTATGATGATGTTGTTGATTGCTTTTATGAGTGAGTAGTTCCTTTGTTCTTGGGGATATGGAGAGACCCTAGAACTATTATGAATTTGTAATAAAGATGATCTATTCTTGTGTCCATATGAGTTGTCGGTCTATGATTGATTTATGATTTGTGTTTGATCTCTCTCTCTCTTTATATGATATGTGAAATTCGACCCCCGAGGACTAAAGGAAGGGAGAAACCCTTTGGACATGCTTTGGGATCGTACCCAGAATGTCCCTCCATGACATATTGGCGCCGGATCGTGAACTACGCGGTTAAAGTAGGAATAAAGAGGGACCCCCTAATCTAATTATGATATCCATGGGGAAACCCTTAATTGTGATGGTCTGTATGGGTGACTGCTCTCAGGGATTGCATTGGTTATTCAGAGGTGACCTCACTCTTGGCTCAACAAAGTGGCTTCTTATGACCCTTGTAGTGAACATTTTATTTTGGAGCTCTCTCCACATACTTCATGACACAGGAAGTATGTTATCTTAAATTATTAATAATGACAAGAACATGCTAGAGGATTATCCTACATCCCTAAGAACGTTTTAGCCCTATTGCATTCCAACACACTTTAATATAATCTTGTTACTTTCTTTCTTTTAATTGTTTTAATTACTTTTATGCACAGAACCAAAAACCTTTCAAACACTCTTTACTTGAGATCAAAGGAATCTTACAAGTATCTTTTGGTATATAGTAACAAGGGGCATTAAGACCTTTACCAATAGCTCTCTCTGGGTGTTTGATATCTTTACTTCAAAA
Source organism: Avena longiglumis (assembly GCA_030063025.1). NCBI lineage: Eukaryota > Viridiplantae > Streptophyta > Magnoliopsida > Poales > Poaceae > Avena > Avena longiglumis. Next base: position 303,391,146 of record CP125978.1, read on the forward strand.
CTAGCTACAATTGATCTGTGCACTTGTAGTCATCAAGCTATTTCCTAGCGTCATTGCTGGGGAGCTAAGCACTTTTTGTCTTTTGTTCTTAGTTGCTTATTTTACTAATTTTTTTACTAAAGTTTCTTACTAGTTTCAGGTAAGCACCATGACTGCACTCGGACTGATTAATCAGCTCGATGCAATTAAATACCTCGAGAAGTTCAATAGCGGACTTGTCAAAGAATTCCCGAGTGCGAGCGAACCAGAATACAAGGACAATCCTCGCTTTATCGCTATCATTAAAGAAAATACTTTTGCAGGAGATGATCCATATGAGGACCCTTACAGTCACTTAATGCATTTAACCGAGCTATGTTGGACTCTTAAAGTGAGAGGCCATTCTGATGATGGATTAAAACTTAAACTGTTTAGCCAGTCTCTAACCAATACTGTTTTAGTTTGGTATAGAATTTTCCCTGCAGAGAAAATAGATACTTGGGAGAAACTTAAAGGAGAATTTGTGATTCGATTCTTTCCCAAGGTAAAGACTTCTGAATCAAGAAGGGCAATTACAAACTTCAAGAACCTTCAGGTGAAGGCTTGGTAAGGGCCTTCAAAAGGTATAAGACTCTACTTCATAAATGTCCCCATTGTGATTTATCTGAATGGTACGTTTTACACATATTTTATGGAGGACTTAATCAAGAAATTAAACATGAGCTAGACGCCAATTCGGAAGTCTCCTTTATGGAGTTAAATATAGCTAAAGCTTGGGAACTTTTAGAACGTATTTGCCATAATAGAGAAACATGGGGATTTGATTTACGCGGCGAAGGAGGTATAGAAATGTAATATGATTGTCTCAATGCTTATAAAGAATCTGTTAAAGTGAAAGAAACTGCTAATGAACTTCAAAACTTGATGATGATATTGTTTTGCGAATTCTTCAGTCTTTTATAGAACATATTGAGGGTCCTAAGAAGGACTGGCTCCACTACACTCCACCACCCGAGCCAAATATAGAAGATGATCCAATAATTATAGCTCCAATTGAACCATTAGTGTAGGTATCCCCATATGTTGAACCCCTTCCTTTCCCAAGGACGTCAAGGAAACATATGACGGCTCATCAGTTGGAGGATCAACAAAAAGAACAAGAGCTATTCCTAAAGTCGCTAGAAGAAGAAGCACATGTAAGGAAATCTGAAGAAGTAAGTATACAGGATACAGGGAACCAACGAAGGAAGACATCCTAACCATGTTTGTTCACTGCAATGTGATTGAGATAGATATTGAAGCTTCACAGTTCATTGAAGTTAAGGTAAAAGCTAAGTAAGTTGGTAAGCCTATTCTCCCATGTACCTTCGAAGGAACTTCCTACTATGGCCTTTGTGACATAGGGACAGCTGTGAACATGATTTATTTTAACTTTTATTTAAAAATTCAAAATGAATTAGCACCTGCTGAACTAGAGGATACAAATATGACTATAATGCTTGCGGATAAAACACTTAGAGTCCCTATGAGAATAATTAGATACATTCCAATTCAAGTTTGACCATACAAATATCCCATTGATTTAATGCTAATTGACATGCCTACCGATGTTTATTTCCCCATCATTTTTGGAAGAACCTTTCTGAATACTACAGGAGCAAACATAGATTTTAAGAGACAAACTATGTCTCTCAAGTTTGGTGAATAGAAAATATATTTTCATTTCTCCAAATTTGACCATAAGCCAGCCATTGAAGAACTAGATGATGATGAGTATGAACATGAGGAAGAAGGTAATATTGTTAATTTGGCCTCGATAGTTATCGAGACTCCTGATGATGATTTAGCAAGAAGCTTAGTCAATAATAATATCCTCTATGACATAGAGAAAACTGAAATGGATGATTATCTTGACTCCACACCAAAGGTGGATGCCGAGATTAATCAAGAATATGAAGAACCTATAAGAAAGGGAGATGAGGCTCCTCCCCCTCCTATCCTCAAAATATTACCATAATAATTAAAGTACAGGTTTAGTGATGATATTAATAGATTTCCTGTTATTATAAGTTCTAACCTTGCAGAAAAAGAGGAGGAGAATTTAATGAAAGTTCTTTAGATGCATAGAAATGCTCTTGGGTATTCGGTGAGTGACTTGAAGGGAATCAGTCCTTCAATAGCCACCCATAGGATATTCATGGAGGAAGGAGCCCAGACGGTCACAGACTTTCAACGGCATCTCAAACCTCACAGAAAAGAGGAGGTAAGAAAATAAATAATATGTTTTTTAGATGCACGAATCATCTTTCATGTAGAAGAGAGTGAATGGGTAAGTCTTCATTGTTTTCCCAAGAAAGGTGGATTTAGTATTGCTGAAAATGAACATAATGAGATGGTACCTACAAGGACTATTGTTGGACATAGGATGTGCATTGACTGTAGAAAACTTAGTAAAGAAACCAGAAAAGATCACTATCCACTTTCGTTTATAGATAAAACTTTAGAGAGGCTTGCTATGCATTCTCATTTTTTTACTTGGACGGCTATTCTGGTTTTTCTCAAATCGCTATTCATCTCGAAGATCAACTTAAACCTATTTTTATTCATCCCTATGGTCTTTATGCTTATCGTCGTATGCCTTTCGGTCTTTGTAATGCCCTTGCTACTTTCTAGAGGTGTATGACTGCTATATTTGCCGATTATGTTGAAAGTATTATGGAAGTCTTCATGAATGATTTTTCTGTTTATGGAACTTCCTTTAATCACCGTCTCCATAATCTTCATAAAGTTTTACACAGATGCGAAGACACTAACCTAGTATTGAACTCGAAGAAATTCCATTTTATGGTTCAAAAAGGTATAGTACTTGTTCAAAAAATCTCAGGTAAGGGTATAGAAGTTGACAAAGCAAATATAGAAGATATAGAAAGACCCCCTCCTCCTCGAGATGTGAAAGTATAAGGAGTTTTCTAGGCCATGCTGTATTTTATAGAAGGTTCATTAAAAACTTTTGAAAAATTGCTATACCTCTAACTAATCTTCTTTAGAAAGGGATTGTCTTTAATTTTGATGAAAGATATCTAAATGCTTTCAACATATTAAAACAAACTCTCATTGAAGCTCCCATTGTTGAACCACCTAATTGGAGGAAACCTTTTGAATTATTTTGTGAAGCTAGTCATGAAGCTATGGGAGCAATTCTTTGCCAGTATGATGGTGATGATCTCATTATCATTCATCATGCTAGATGAAACCTAAACGGGGCCCAAAATAATCATCCCATGGTAGAAAAGGAAATTTTCGCTATAGTTTTCTCATGTGATCAATTTTGATCTTATATCAATAACTCAAAAGTGAGAGTACATACCGATCGTATTGGCCTAAAAAAAATCCTGGAAAGGACTGATGTTAAGCCAAAGATGATCTGTTGGACTCTACTTTTGCAAGAATTTGATTTGCAGATTCTACAAAGAAAGAAGGAGACAGAGGAGACACCCGTGGATTTCAAGAAATTGCTCCACCTAAAGAAGTGTCATCCATCTACATACCTATAGGAACAACATTGACAAAAAGAAAATTCTCAAATTCTTTTTGCAATGGTTTTAGTGATCTTCTTCAAGCCACCTTGTTCAAAGGGAAAGAGAAAAAGGTAATTCAAAAAGGAGAAGGTACTCATATGAACTCGTTCTCTCTAGATAAGTTAGGTATGTGAAATCTGAAGTTATCTTTGTTCTAGACATTTTCTGCTATTTTTTTTTGCATTTTTTATTTCCTTTTGTTTTTCTGATTGTAGTGTCTGTTTTGCGAAGTCGGTACGGGCGGGCGGTACGGCCGCACCCGCCTGTACCACTGATCGTTAAACGTACGATATATTTGTCCCAGTTTTTGTTGTTCCAGTACGACCATACGGTACGGGCACATCCGCCTGTAACACTGGTCCCTATCTATAAGGTATTGCTTCGCCTAACTTTGGTTCCATTCTTATTCTAAAAAAACCGAAATAGGTAAAAATCAGTACTGCTTATGTTGGGGAGGTGACCCTGGATAGGGTCAAGACCGGGAAAGATAAAAGGAATTTCCCCTTGTCATATGCCGAGTTACTGTCTATATCGGCCGAATCCTGTAAAGGTCGGAGGAGATAAGCACGACCATGACACTACCCGGCCGACATACGAGTTAGGTCGGCCGAGTAAGTCCGAATAATCTAAATGCAGGTGAAGGCCAAGTCGAGTTAAGCGAGACAGGGCCGAATGACATGAATCTTGCAGGAGAAGGAGGTGCCTATAGTCAAATCCTAGCCACGGGCTAGGAGGAATCTGAATAGAGCCAAGCACAAAGGGCAAGGCGAAGAGCAGCAAAACGGTAGAAGGAGGTCATGGAGGTGACAGTCCTAGAGCCCGAGGCGTGCAGGTGGGGTTCTCTGGAACTTTGCCGTCATTAGAAGGGTGACACAGAAAGGAGGTCGCCGAGTTACTATATTGGGACAAGCATATTCTTCGAATATGCTTGCCACGTCAGCCCTAGAGGAGCCAAGGCTCCCCTTTATAAGGAGAGGCTTGGATTCCTAAGAGGGGGATCGATTCATTTGACACGGTTAGGCTCGGGAAGTTCTTCTCTTCTTCCTGCAAACAGCTCAAGGAGCACTTGTAGCCCGAGAGAGAAGAAATAAAGATCTGCATGTTACTCATTCGTGTGTAGAATCAACTACATCTTCCCTCCCCAGATCCCTCTAGTATCCATTGTCCCCATACTTTAGCCTACCCATGGCATCTGCCGTGCCACCACCACGACAGTTGGCGCCCACCGTTGGGCCAGTAGCGGTGCTAGCTAGAGTCATGATCCGGACGGGAAACTTCATCCACACTGGCGAGCGCGTTGTCTCTGGCTTAGTCCTGAGATTTGATCTTTGTGACTATGTCAGCGATAATGCAGGCAGTTTCAGGAGAAAAGCTCCTCCGTGCAACGACGTCTTCATCAACTTGGTCTTGCACCAGATCTACATCGGCATCGACACCTCCTGCGTATATCCTCACCAAGTTGTTGTTGCAGGAGAGCACCCCCTTAGCGCCGCGAACAGTCCGCATGGAGAATGCCCCGCCAGCAGCGTCGAGGTAATGGTCACAGCGGGGGTGCAGGCAGCAGCAGGAGGCGCTGGATCAAGCAAGGACCCGACGACAGGAGGGCAGGTGACCACGAGGCAGGAAGCTCCACATCCCACCGAGGTAGACCCTTCGGCAGCAAAGCCAGCCGAGGTGCAGGAGACAACCCCGAAGGCTCCAAGGGTAAGATGGCCACCTCTGGAAAGACCAGAAAATATTCTCCAGGCAACCATAGATAATCTGACTACGCCTGTAGCACCGATACTTGATCCGGCAATGCTCAGGCAGAGTTAGAAGAAACCAGGCAAAAGGTACTGGTAGAGGCAAAAAAGGTGTCGGCATTGCGGGAGTCCCTAAACAGGACCCTGCGAGAATATGCTAAGGAAAATAAGCTAGATATCGCCCCCGAGCGGGTTGATGAATTAAGATTGAGACGGAAAAACCTCATGGATGATATCAATAAAGAGAATGAGACTCATAAGGCAGATTCAGTCGATCTAGGCTTGCCGAGGTATAGCACCGCGGCAAAGAACCTAAGGGCGGCAAATGTCGCTGCACTAGAGTTAGAAGGACTGACCGGCAAAGCCCGTCAGAAACAGCAAGAAAGAGTGAATGATCTGGTGCGCATTGTTTAGGGCAGGAAAGAGTGGTAAGCTGGTGAATGAGCCCGGCAGAAACAACAAGAACCAGCAGAATGAAGAAATGCTTAGGGAAGACCCAGCAAGACCTGGTTCCTCACGTATGGTTCATTCGGCTGGAGCAGCACCCGCCCTATCTGTGGCAGCAGCATCTTCACCCGGAAACAAAGAAAATTGTGCCGTATGATCCGACAGTACATAAAAAGATCAATGAGAACAGAGGCAATGGAAGCCGAGGTAACAATGGTGAAAGAAGCCCCGGTCGTTCCAACAAAGGCAATGGAAGCCGAGGTAATGGAGACCTCGGAAGAGAAAATCATGAGAACAATATACCGGCAGAAGGAAGGAGGGATCCGCCGCCCAATCCTCAGCCGAGATACAAACCTCGGCAGGAAAGAGAAGGGAGACTAGCTCGCCATAATCAGGCGAATGAGAGGTACAATGATGGTTATTCAGATATGGAGTATGCACGGCATGGTGGAAATGACCATTATGGAATGCAGGAAAGAGTAGTGTACAGAAACTTGCCATCAAATGATGCAAGAATAAAACTGGACAAGTTATACCGGTCCGAATTGTTAGAGGAGCAAGGTCCGCCGGGTCCGGCATGTTTTGGACCCCGGATCATGGGCGAGCCGCCTGTGCCGAATTTTCAGCTGGCAAGGGGCACGAAAACATACAATGGGAGTACCAAACCACAAGATTGGTTAATTGACTATGCCACTGCAGTAAAAATAGCTGGCGGAAACTTGTGATGGGCAGTAAGATATGTCCCGCAAATGCTGGAAGGACCGGCCAGAGTATGGCTGAATAATCTGCCAGTGGGGAGTATCAACTGCTGGTTAGATTTTGAAGAGATGTTTGTCAGCAATGTAACCAGTACTTACAAGAGACCAAACAGGCCGCAGCAGCTTGCAATGTGCAAGCAAAGACCAAATGAGACAGACTGAGAATTCTTGACTCGGTGGTGTAACCTCAGGAATTCATGAGAGGGAGTTATAGAATCACAAGTGATAGCTTGGTTCACTCAAGGATGCCGTTATGCCAGTGTCTTCTGGCAGCGACTGCAAAGAGATATGCCAACCACTTTGGCAGAAACCATCATGATAGCGGATTCGTATGCATTGGGAGATCCGACGCAACTAGAGCTGATGTCGGCGGACCATCGGGAGCATCAAGATCAATACGCAAGAGATGTGGCCGGATCATCGAGGCGCAATGAGTTCAGAGGTAGACAAAGAGAGGAAAGACCGGATTATAGATATGCCTCCAATCAGGTGGCAGCGGTAGTGCAAGATCAACCAAGTCACGGAAACAGTCAGCGGCAGAAGAATGGTCCTCAGCAATGGACACCAAGGAATGACGGGAAGAGACAGTGGACACCCCAGAACAGAAGAAGCAATGGCAGGAAAGGCCGAAGTACACGTTTGAGTCCATGTTGGATCAACCGTGTAAGTTTCACACTCCAAACCTGGCCAAGCCGGCCAATCCTATAACTCGGCAATGCGCCTGGATGAAAAATGCAATGGGGAACCCGGCGGGCATGCAAGCACCTTCCCATCAGGTACATCAGCAGCAGCAGCTAATGTTACCCCCTCCTCTCCTGAGGTATGATAACTCGGACCGAAGGGATGCAGTGCATCAAGTGATAAATCAGGGTCAGGATGGAAGGACAAACCCCGGAAATAATGGACGCAATGATTACAGGGAACATCATCAATCATATTGCGTGTTCACAACAGAACAACAAGACAGGAAAAGTGTACAACGCCGACATATGGAAGTGAATGCAGTTATGCCGGCAGTACCAAGATATGTGCCTTGGTTAGATCAAGAAGTAACTTGGAGCATAAAGGATCATCCCAAAATAATGCCGAATTCGGGGTCGTACGCACTCGTACTAGATCCGACGTTTGTCGGAACCAACATTAATGTGAAATTTTCAAAAGTACTCATTGACAATGGGAGTAGTATCAATATCATGTACAAAGATACAATGCATAAACTCGGAATATCGCAGAATATGCTGCAATCCACGAGGACCACGTTCCATGGAATAGTGCTGGGACTTTCATGCGAACCCATTGGGAAGGTTAGAGTAGATGCGTTATTCGGCACAAGGGATAACTGCAGAGAAGAAAATTTGGAGTTTGAAGTGGTGGATCTAGAGAGTTGCTATCATGCTTTACTCGGGCGGCCAGCATTGGCCAAATTCATGAGCAGCTGCCACATAACTTACTTGAAAATGAAGCTACCCGGACCACAATGGGTGATAACAGTAGCAGGAGATTACAGGAAGTCAATGGAATGTGCTTCGGCCGGATCAAACCTGGCATAGTCATTGGTGATCGCAAGAGAGAAAAGAAGGATTCAAGAGGTAGCGGCTCTTTCTCAGTCGGCACAACTGAATATGCCGTCATTGGCCAACCCGCATGGAAGCGTCTCTTTCCAACCGACTAAAGAAACGAAAAAGGTCCAGATAGATGAACAGTTCCCAGAACACACCATCACCATTAGTGCCGGCCTAGATGAAAAATAGGAAGGCGAGCTCACCAACTTCCTCCGTGAGAATCGAGACATCTTTGCATGGTCGACTCAAGACCTTCAAGGGGTGCCAAGGGAGTTGGCTGAGCACTCTCTACATGTAAGGCCAGGAGCAAGGCCGGTGAAGCAACCTCTCCGCCGCTTCGCCGAAGACATGAGAAAAATAATAGGGGATGAGATAGCTCGGCTCCTTGCGGCCGGGTTCATCATGGAGGTGCTTTATCCGGATTGGCTATCAAACACGGTGTTAGTAGAAAAGAAAAAGGATGACCCAAATGTATCCATCGTATGGCAAATGTGTATTGATTACACGAACCTGAACAAGGCGTGTCCCAAAGATCCTTTTCCTTTAACTAGAATAGACCAAGTCATTGATTCGACCGCTGGTTGTGAGCTGTTATCATTTGTAGACGCGTATTCTGGTTTCCACCAGATACCGTTAAATCCGGCTGATCAAATAAAGACTGCGTTTATTACCCCGTACGGAGCTTATTGCTATCGCACCATGCCATTCGGCCTGCGTAACGCAGGAGCAACGTACCAGATATGTATGCAAAAATGTCTACATGACCAGATAGGGAAAAATGTACAACTATATGTAGACGATGTGGTTATCAAAACCAAAGAGAGCAAAACGCTACTCGATGATATTCGGAAGACATTCGCAAACTTGAGAAGGTTCCGAATGAAACTTAACCCGGAGAAATGCACCTTCGGTGTACCAGATGGGAAAGTACTCGTTTTTCTCGTATCCAGCCGAGGTATAGAGGCCAATCCAACTAAGATAAGAGCGGTAGAAAGGATGGAATTGCCGAGATGTCTGAATGACGTACAGAAATTCACGGGTTGCCTGGCCTCGCTTAGCCGATTTGTATGTCGGCTGGGAGAGAAGGCATTACCACTATATCAACTGATGAAAAAATCTGATAAGTTCATTTGGACACCACAAGCAGATAATGCATTTCATGAACTAAAAAAGATGTTGGTCACAGCACCAATCCTGGCCTCTCCATTGTCAAAAGAGCCTATGTTACTTTACATAGCCGCCACAAACAGAGTGGTAAGTGCGATGATCGTTGTGGAACGAATTGAAGATGATAAATAGATACAAAGGCCGATATACTACCTAAGTGAGGTACTATCAGCCTCGAAACAAAATTACCCACATTATCAGAAGATGGCATATGGGGTATACATGTCAGCGAAGAAACTTAAACATTACTTCGAAGAGCACCCGATCAAAGTGATCTGTGAAGCGCCCATAGCCGACATATTGAGCAACAAAGATGCAAGCGGCCGAATAGCAAAATGGGCAATTGAATTGTCACCTTATGCTCCGCAATTCGATAGGCGAGATGCAATCAAATCTCAGGTTGTGGCCGACTTCTTTGTGGATTGGGCCGAGGTACAATATGAGCCACCATTACCAGATCTGAATTATTGGATAATGCACTTCGACGGTTCCAAGCTGAGGAATGGCTTGGGGGAAGGGATAGTGCTAACCTCGCCAAAAAGAGATCAGCTGAAATATGTGCTACAAATATAGTTTGCCGCATCAAACAATGTAGTCGAGTACGAAGCACTCGTCCATGGATTGAAGGCGGCAAAAGAGATTGGGATACGCCGGATCTTATGCTACGGAGATTCAGATCTAGTAGTACAACAAGTATCAGGCAATTGGGACGCACTAGATGCGAATATGGCCTTATATAGATTCCATGTGCAAAAACTCACTGGATACTTCGATGGATGTGAATTTCATCATTTACCTCGGGCAGAAAATGACGCTGCAGACACGCTGTCAAAACTCGGATCAACCAGGCAATCAATTCCCCCGGGTATCGCCCTAGAGCACCTGAGAAAATCATCAATAACACCATCACCAGAGTCCGAATCCATCTTTATTTCGTCAAAATCAAGAGAAGATAGTATGCCGATGGAAGTTGACAAAGAATGTAACCCGGAGTTTCCGAAAGTGAACCCGACCGATGCATGAACGGATATGGAAAAATCCGAGGTGGTTATGTCGGCGGAAAATATGGAAATAGATAGTGAAATCATCCTAGAGAAAATCATGCCAACATGGGCGCAACCCATATTTTCCATCCTTAAGGATGCGACTTTGCCGACTAACGAGGTACTGTCTAGACAGACAGTGAGAAGAGATAAAGCTTATACAATCATATACAATGAGCTGTATAAAAGGAGCGTCACAAGCGTGCTGCAAAGATGTGTGGATTCGGTGGAAGGCCAGGAGATTCTCCTAGATATACATCAAGGAGAATGCGGGCATCACGCCTGGTCCAGAGCTTTAGTGGCCAAAGTATTCAGGCATGGATTTTATTGGCCAACAACATTGAAAGAGGCCAAAGAATTGGTGGAAAAATGTAATGGTTGCCAGAGATATGCCAGCAAGATACATATGCCATCGTCCGAGTTAAATACGATACTAATTACTTGGACGTTTTCTGTATGGTGCTTGGATATGGTGGGACCATTCAAGTCGGCCCGAGGCGGGATGACCCACATTTTAGTCATGGTCGACAAATTCACAAAGTGGATTGAAGTGAAACCAGTAAAAAAATGTGATGGACCAACAACAGTAAAATTCCTCTGAGATATTATCTTGAGATATGGTTAGCCACATAGTGTTATTACAGACAATGGCACAAACTTTGCTAAAGGGGCCTTTGCTAGATTCTTCCAAGAAAAACACATAAGATTAGATGTTGCCTCGGTGGCTCACCTAGCATCTAATGGGCAAGTAGAAAGATCTAATGGACTAGTATTGTCCGGAATAAAACCCTGACTTGTCGAACCACTACAAAGGTTGGCTGGGTGCTAGATCGAGGAACTACCAGCAGTACTATGGAGCCTTAGAACTACCCCAAACAGGTCAACAGGGTATACCCCATTTTTCTGGTATATGGAGCAGAAGCCGTGCTTCCAGCCGACATAATACATGACTCGCCAAGAGTTACCCAGTATACAACCGCTGAGGTAAATGAGGTAGCTCGGCAAGATGATGTCGATCTGCTAGAAGAATCCAGGGAGTTGGCACTATCGAGATCCGCTATTTATCAGCAAGACTTACGATGATATCACAGCAAGAAAGTCAATCCAAGAGTGTTTAAAGAAGGAGATTTGGTTCTTCAGCTAGTGCAACGTACAACCGGCATCCACAAACTATCACCCCCATGGGAGGGACCATTCATCATGAGCAAAGCATTGCACAATGATGCATATTACCTAATTTATGCTCAATCACCAGAAAAGAACAAGGCAAACAAAGCCGGCGAAGAATCGAAAAGACCATGGAACATAGCTTTACTTCGTCCATTTTACGCTGTAATGTGACGCTTCAAGTCGAAGTATCGACCATGTATTAAACCTCGACACCTTGAGTAGTGACTCGGGGAGCCCTATGTTATTTCTCATTTTGGGTTATGTATTAAACCTCGGCACCTTGAGCAGTGACTCGGGGACTTCCCTATGTTATTTCTCATTTTGGGTTATGTATTAAACCTCGGCACCTTGAGTAGTGACTCGGGGACTGCCCTATGTTATTTTGCATTTTGAGTTATGTATTAAACCTCATCACCTTGAGCAGTAACTCAGGGACTGCCCTATATTATTTCACATTTTGAGTTATGTACTAAACCTCGGCACTTTGAGTTATGCACTTTGAGCAGTGATGCGGGGACTGCCCAACGTTATTTCTTATTCCTGAGTTATGTGTTAAGTTTTAGGACCTCGAGCAGGGAACTCGGGGACTATGACATATTATCCCTTATCTCGGATTAGGAATTAAAACCTTGATTTCTAGAGCACTGACGAGGGAATTGCCCCATGATTGTCTCCTGTTACAAAAATGGGTATTAAACTTCGGCACCCCGAATGATAGATCAGAATCTACCTTGAACGATATTATTTCGCTTTCCTCAAATATGGGCTTTGAGATTTATAGCTCGGATAGAGATCAAGAACATAATGGTTGAGCCGTCGAATTTATATAGGCCAGGCAATATTAAACGCTGAACTAAGGTGGGTCAAATGAAAACACACGATCCGAACTTATGAGATTGAAGGCCACCAAAGCAAAGATTTAAACCAACAAGTTCTGTTTAGACAGACTAATAACGATCACCATCATATGTGCCTCAGCGGCAAAAGGCAAAAAGGGTTCATACCACACAAAAAGTCGGACAATTGTTTCACGCACATCACACGCCCGACATACCGGGGATAAGAAATAACTTAAGAAGCTTTTTGAACCTAAGGGGCAGCGACTTGGTCAGGCACTAGGTGCTCCGAGGTAGACGGCACCTTGACCGAAGTTACTTTGCCCTCCACAGAAGCAATAGCGACTTCGGGGGAAGCCCTGGGCTGATGAGGAACGTTAGGTTGAGCTTGAGAGTGCCCAGTCCCTTTGGAAGATGATCGTGCATCGCCCTCCCCATCCGAGTTGGCGCTGGAATCACCAGAGTTGTCCGAGTCGCCCTCACCCTCGTCCTGATTGGCCAAACTATTATCAGAGGCATATTCGACTTCGACGTCATCCGCTGGGTTGGGAAGAAAACTCGGCCCTTCAATCCAGTTATGCACATCAGCATACTCAACAAGCTAGAAGGCACGAGCTTGGCGGCGAGCGACGAATTCTGGATCCTCAACCCAATAGGAGCCAGTGCGCAAGTTTATCAACGTATCGAGCAAAACATCCTCGTACCAAGACATAATGACTATGAGCGCCATATCAGCACCATCCCGTCCAGTGGATTCCCTCCAGAGATTTAACTGGTTCTGGGATGCCATTAATCTTTCCACCAGTATCTTGATCTCATCAATATCAGGAGTCCCAGAAGTATTCGGCCAGAGAACATGGTAGGCCTGAATGGCTGCCTGCAGCAAATCCCTGCCCATAATCTTCATCGGACCAATGGCAGCGCCAACGGCAATCAAGAAGTCTTCCATTGAGTATTCTAGGCTCGCATCGCGGGGACACCTCGGTGCACGCGAGCATTAATCACCGCTCTAGAGCTCACGGGCCTAACTTCCGAAAAATGGTCTACGCAAAATAAAAGTATATGAGTCAAAAGTAAGAGAAGAAGATAACTCGGCCACGGTCAGAGACTTACGATGAATATAGCTCACCATTTTCTGAAGATCTTGAGCCCAATCAACCTTGGTCTTCTCAAAGCGCGTGATTTCCTCACTCATCGTCCGAGTCTTAAGTTTGGCAGCCTCGAGGAGTTCTTTATCCTTCTGCAATTGCAGACTTAGCCGATTATTCTCTTAGGAGAACTCCTGATCAACTTTCTCTAACTCAGATTTCTGAGAAAGCTTGAGGGACTCCACCTCGGCGCGCAAACGAATTATCTCGTCATCTTTCTCTTTCAGCTGCGCCGAATGAGTAGCGGCTTGCTCTAAAAAATGCAGCATCATAACATGCATGGGTATGCATTCTTGATGTGATGCTGCAAGAATTTGTAACTCGGCTATACCAAAGCCAGAAGGTTATAAGAAACCCAGGATAAATATCGAACGGGAATCAGTAAAGAGAAAGGGTAACTAACCTTCCAGGGCCTTGACTTTATTCTCAAGACGAATATTAAGATTGTTGATATTACCTGTTTACCAGCAAAATGAGCTAACACCTCAAGTCGAAAATATTAAGAGCTTTAGGGACAATACAAAAGTTTGTTAAATTACCAGCTTTCTTCACCACGGGAACAACTTTCTCATACTTCTCTTGCAATTTCTTGTGTGCGAAAAGCAGCCTTTGGAATTCGGCTGTCCGCCGATCATGGGCAACCTAAGCGATAAAATAAATTGCAGTGAGATATTCGAAGCTAAGACAGATCCGAATCAGACAAAGCTCAACTCGGATCTAGGTGGCTGGGTATTCGAACCTAAGACAGATCCGAATCAGGCAAAGCTTAACTCGGATCTAGGTGGCTGGATATTCGAAGATAAGACAGATCCGAATCAGGCAAAGCTTAATTCGGATCTAGGTGGCTGGATATTCGAAGCTAAGACAGATCCGAATCAGGCAAAGCTTAACTCGGATCTTGGTGGCTGGATATTCGAAGCTAAGAAAAATCCGAAACAAGCAAACCCTAACTTAGATCTAGGTGACTGGATATTCGAACACTAAGACAGATCCGAATCAGGCAAAGCCTAATAAAGCTTCCAAACGAATAACAAGTTATTCGGTTGCAAGCTTCGGGGACTAGAGTATATATAATATCATTCGAATAACTAATCAAATGTCAATAAAACAATTACCTCGTTCATCTTATCACTGTCAATCACGATCTTGGTAGCCATATGCAAGCGACTGCTGATGTCGGAGAGTTGAAATGGCTGACTGCTTGGATTTCACTCGAGCTGATCAGCAGCGTTCCAATTATTGGCATACTCAACCAAGGAGCCGAGGCTGTTCCCACTCTCAGTACGAGTTAGGACTTTACCTCGGACGCGTTGTGTAACCACCGCCGCCGCGGGACTCTTGTGGAGAGTGAGCTGAGTATCAGCGGCTGGGGTAACAACGGTCTCAGCAGAGGAAACCCCCTTGCGGAGCGCATCAGCAATCGTAGGTTGAGAAGAGCTGGCAAGTCCTTTCTGAGATGAGAGAGGTTTGGTGACGATGACTTTCTTAGCCTTAGAAGAGACATCGGCAGGGGCCGCAACCTCGGCACTTGGAGTGGCATCTTTGGGGGCCGGAGGGATTATGGTTTCTGAGGTCGCCGAGATGGTGATATCCTCGGCTGGGGTTGGAGTCGCGGTTGAAGCTGTGGGGGTCAAAGGACTCTCAGGGAAACTCCGGGGTTCATGGCGGAGGCAGCAGGTTCAGTAGGAGGATCTACTGTCCGAGTTACGTCGGCATCAGCAGTGGAAACCACCGGTGCATCTTGCCGAGGTGATGACTGATTCGGAGCTGGAGGAGAGTCTACGCGAGCAGGACTAAGAACTCTGGTATCTTCAGCCGAGTTGTATGACTCGTCATGCTTGGACCACTGGGCTTAACAGAAAGAGGAGCGCTGCAAAAGCACAGAAAGTCAAATCTAAAGACAGAAAAAGAGAAACAAGAAATACAAATGAAAATGAGCGTACCCAGTAACTCCGGGCATAGTTTTACGCTTCGGAAGGTGCTGGGCTGACTTCTTAGTTCGCTTCTTGGGAGCGGCTTCGGAGGCACCTGTCGGAGAGGCACGCTTCCTCGAGGTAGCAGGAGGTTGGGAGGCGAGAGGCTCGGCGTCGTGCACCTGACCGGCCTGATTAGCTGAGGAAGTAGAAGCCGGAAATGCATAAGAGATAGGCATTGCGGCGACTACCTCAAGAATTTGGACGTCGTCCGAATCACCTTCCTCCCCGTGAGCCGAGGTCTTGCCACGGGCGCGATCCGGAGCGAGGTCGGATTTGGGAACAAACTCCTCCGAGTCAGGCTCCCTGCTATCCGGGGTGTTCCGATCTACGGTCCACGGGAGGGCCAGAACCTCGGCATCTTCAATCTTCAGCTCCGCAAATCTCTGCAAGAAAAGAGACAAAGAGGAATTAGCAAAAGGAATCACAAATGCAATAGGGGGGCAAAACGTAAATGCGTGAACTTACCTCGGGAGGGGGATTCCCGCGGGTGAACGGCTTCAGTCCGCAGGTCCAGTCCTCCGGCATCTCTGTCTCGAAGATAGCTCGGACACGCTTGAAAATAAGATAATTATTGAGCTCGACCGTTGAGACTCGGTTGGGATCGAGGGGACCGCTCATGTAGCAAAGCTTGTGCGTGCGATGCTGGAAAGGGCAGATTCGGCTGCTGATGAAGGTGGTCATCAGATCCTCGCCGCGTAGCCCGGCGCGAATCAACTCCTTCAGCCGAATCTCAAAGGCCTCGGCCAGAGCATGGCTCTTCCTGTAGTTGTAGGTCCAGTTCCTCTTGGAAGGGGGACCGATGGAGAAAATAGGGAGCTGAATCTTGTCTTCCTTTCCAGTATTCTTGACATATAATAATGATCTATGCCACTTCTTGCAAGATTTGAGACCGGCAACACGAGGAAACTCGGATTTTCTCCAAGGAGTGATGGACGCGGCCCCACACTGAGTAAGTAACTTCTCAGAGGGCTGGAGGGATTTGTCTGGGACGACGTTAGAACGGATCTGGAAGAATTTGGACCATACGTGCACAGACGGCCAGAGGCCGAAGTATCCTTCCGAGGCCGAGATAAAATCCGATAGGGAAGCAATGGCATTAGCCGGAAGATGATGCGGCTGAAGGCCGAAGTAATCGAGAAATTCCCTAGAAAAATTGCTAAGGGGAAGACCAAACCCACGAGCGAAATGGGACATGAAGACAACATGTTTGCCTTCGTTGAGTACGGGAGAAGATTCGCTGCCGGGTAAGCGACAGCCTACCTCGGTAGGAATCCGGCGAGTCCTAATCAGCCACTCGATCTCACGACGAGTGACGGAGGAACCCTGGCAGGAGCCCCGCTCTGGACCAAACGCTACGTCGTCGTCCTCGACTAGCGTGCCGCTAATGGAACTCGACATAGGGTCGCCGGAGGAATCCATAGAAGAGGAACTAACGGCAGAGCAAGGCTTAGAGGTGCAGGGCCCTGTCGTGGCTCTAAGCGAGGAAAGCGGCGGAGCAGAAAAGGAACTGTCGCGGGAAGGCTAAAAAGCAGCAGATGCGTCTAGAGAGGAATCTAGGCAAGGAGACCACAGAAAAACTCACCGGCGACAGCGCCGGAGCAAGCGCACGGGGACGAGGTCGACGGAGCAGAGAAGCTGTGGCCTCGCCATCGGAGATTTCGACGGTGGCGCAGCCGCTGGAGCACGAGCAGACGCACGGGCGCGAGGAGGAAGAAGGGCAACGGTGAGCGAAAGAGGAAAGTAAACCCTCTAGCCCCGTGCTCCTCTTTATAACCGCACGGCCCTGGCGGTAGTGGGATCGTGCGTGAGGGTGCTAACCGTGTAGATCGTGCGTGCGGCGGAACCGCTCGTGGCTGAGTGGAGCCACACCAATGACCACACGACACAGGAGACGATCAGGACCCCTGACCGATGCGGTGCGCGAGGTGCCACAGCGCCGACGCGATAGGCACACTAATTACTGTGGCTTGTCAGTGGGCACTGTAGAGGAACAAAAAACTAGAGAAACAATGATGAGTGTTACACGTAGGATGAGGCGTACACAAGAAGCTACACGGATACCTCGAACGGGAAAAAGTAACTCGGAGATGAGGAGAAATGAACATTGGGAAACTGATGTGGCCCAGACGAGGTTGGGGAGGTGACCCCGAATAGGGTCAAGACAGGGGAAGATAAAAGGAATTTCCCCTTGTCATATGCCGAGTTACTGTCTATATCAGCCGAATCCTGTAAAGGTCGGCCGAGATAAGCACGACCATGACACCTATGGGAGGAGGTGTACAATACCCGTCCGACATACGAGTTAGGTCGGCCGAGTAAGTCCGAATAATCTAAATGCAGGTGAAGGCCAAGTAGAGTTAAGCGAGACAGGGCCGAATGACATGAAGCTTGCAGGAGAAGGAGGTGCCTATAGTCAAATCCTAGCCACGGGCTAGGAGGAATCTAAACAGAACCAAGCACAAAGGACAAGGCGCAAAGCAGCAGAAGGGCAGAAGGAGGTCACGGAGGTGACAGTCCTAGAGCCCGAGGCGTGCAGGTGGGGTTCTCTGGAACTTTGCCGTCATTAGAAAGGTGACACGAAAAGGAGGTCGCCGAGTTACTATATTGGGACAAGCATATTCTTTGAATATGCTTGCCATGTCAGCCCTAGAGGAGACAAGGCTCCCCTTTATAAGTAGAGGCTTGGATTCCTAAGAGGGGGATCGATTCATTTGACACGGTTAGGCTCGGGAAGTTCTTCTCTTCTTCCTGCAAACAGCTCAAGGAGCACTTGTAGCCCGAGAGAGGAGAAATAAAGATCTGCATGTTACTCATTCGTGTGTAGAATCAACTACATCTTCCCTCCCCGGATCCCTCTAGCATCCATTGGCCCCATAATTTAGCCTACCCATGGCATCTGCCATGCCACCACCATGACAGCTTAGTCGGTTGAATGGTTACCGCCTTAGAAGTCTTGTTCGGCTGGGAAGAATGACCCGGTACGAGTGTGCCGTATGGGAACCCGCCCGTACCAAGTGGTTGTTACGATCTTATTTTCTTCCTTTTTCATTTATATTTTTCCATATCTATTGAGATTCTTTTCTTGGACGGCCCTTTTTCTCCCAGTATATGTTTCTTCCTACCTCTGACCCTTAATAATCTTCTTCCTCTCATATCAACAGGTTCAATCTACCTGATGCGCTACCCTGTTCAAGGAAAGGGTAAACCTCTAAACCTCATGGCTCCTTCGTGGGATAGCTTCCAGACTTCCTCCATTAAACCCGATGACCGTGAGGCCCAAGGTTTGAGCTCTAAGAACAAGCGGTATACGTATGACTCCGATGATGAATCCGAGGAAAAAGAGTACGAGATATTCATGGAGCAAACAAGGAGGGGGTGGAAGCAACCGCCCTACTTGGCCATGGTGACACCCAAAGACGAAGAGGAAGCTAAGAAGCCCCATGGGAAGGGCTGCACGGAGTCACTCAAGATCATTGCCATCGACTATTCTTTGCCAAAGCGTAAGAAGTCTAACCATCCCGATGTAGGAACTTACAAGGAGACCACGGAGCACACTTCAACAACAAAGAAGGTCACCATGAATGCACATATAAGCGTGAAGCCCCAAGAGGACTAGGAGTTCAACCTCCTAGACGTGCTCGTTTGTGCACATGTCTTGGACACTGAATGTCGCCTTCATAAATTGGAGAAATTCAAGAAAAAAGAACTCATCCATAAGGATATTGTGCGCAAGCGCCTCTTAGATCTTGAAGGGAAAAAGGAGCTCAATGACGTGATGAATAAAGTCGCTGACGGAATGTTCCTCTTGCATTCGGATCTGCGGAAGTGTTTGTGTCGCATATATGTTCTAGAGGAAACAAACAATAAACTTCGAGCTGCAATCTCCAACAATACCTTTGCAGACTAAAGGGCGTGCCATGGTATCGAATAAATGCAAGGAATTATTTGATACACCCGGTTTGATTCCAAGCTTGGAGGATCTGTGAGAGACTTGTAATCTATCTTATAGTTTGTAGCCTGTTTACTTTTCCGCATGCACTTAGACTTTAATTCAAGAGTTTGCATTCGTTGCATCAACTTCGAGTTCCCTTGTTCAATATATGACTTATATCCATTGGGTTGTGAGACTTTATGATATTTGAAGTATGTTATGATTCATGATTATTATATTAGATGATTGAACTAGGGTTGAGTGTTATGATACTTGTACAGCTATCATGATTTTAGGGACTTCCACACCAACAAGAGTATTGACTAGGCTATGAGAATAATTCTGGTAGCATATTATAATTAAGAATTTTATTGGTAGCAATCAAAGTAGTGAGCATGATTAAATAGCTGTACTAAAAAGAAAGAGAATAAAATATATGCATAGATAGAAAAAATTCAAAAGAAGCAAAAATATAGAGCATCTATCAAAAGAATCAAGAGTAGAAGAAAATAAAAATGATCATGAATCTTCATTACTAAACCAAGTGCCCAATATTTGTAAACTCAATGATTATATGATACATTAAATTACTAAGAGCTTCTTATAATTTCATTAATACTAGAGAATGTGTGCCAGACTCTAAGTTATGTAATGTGTATCGGTATGATAATACCCCCGATGCTTCTTTACATCTGATGTTGCATTCATGTTTCAAATGTTTACCTCATTTATTGTAACGACTCGTGTCTCATGAACATGATTATTGTGTCCATAATCCACCATCTTGCTCGCAGACGAGCAAGAGCCTAGCTTGGGGGAGTTGATGAGTCCAAAAATTAAAGCATATTTACATTTTGTTTTTTCATAAATAGAGGAGGGATCTTTGTATTTCACGGCGTTCGCGCGCACCTTTTTGTCTTTATTTCAATAGGTTCTCAAATCATTAAGTCTATTGTGAACATATTAATTAGAGGTGTCATATTATACTATAATATGATATTTTTAAGTGAGAAAAGTCATTTTATGGATTTACCTTTGCTCCTAGGAGAATATCAATCGAGGAGAGGAAACCAGTGCCGATAACGACCAGTGGTACGGGCGGGGCCCACCCATACCGGCTGCCCGTACCATGTGCCATCAGGACCTCCTCGTCGAATACTTTCCCTTGGCAAAGACGGCATAGGTATCCGACATTCACAGCCACCAGAAACCATGAAAAACCACATATGAAAGGGATCTAAAGGAGGTACTTGGATGGGGAGAAATCCCTGCTGATCCATGGATCATTGAAGGACAACACATCATCCCCTTCATCATCAACCACTTCATCTACATCACCACCATTACCCCCATCCTTCATCCATTAGATCTTGTTGTAATTCCAGATCCAATTGTGGTTTGCACTAGATCTATTTCATTACTTTCATCCATCCATTTGATTATGATGATGTTGTTGATTGCTTCTATGAGTGAGTAGTTCCTTTGTTCTTGGGGAGATGGAGAAACTATAGAACTATTATGAATTTGCAATAAAGATGATGTATTCTTGTGTCCATACTAATTTCTGGTCTATGATTTATTTATGATTTGTGCTTGATCTCTCTCTTTAAATGGTATGTGAAATTTGACCACATACCATTTTCCCCCGGGACTAAATGGAGGGAGAAAACGTTTGGATGTGCTTTGGGATCGTACCCGGAATGGCCCCGTGACATATTGGCGCTGGCTCGTGAACTACGCAGTCAAAGGGGGAATAAAGAGGTACTCCCTAAGCTAATTACGATATCCATGGGGAAACCCTTGATTGCGGTGGTCTGTTTGGGTGACTTCTCTTGGGCACCGCAGTGGTTATCGAGAGGTGACCTCACTCTTGGCTCAACAAAGTGGCTTCCTACGACCCTTGTAGTGAACATCTTATTATGGAGCTCTCTCCACACATTTCATGAAACAAGAAGTATGTTATCTTAAATTATTAATAATTACAACACCTTGCTAGAGGAGTATCCTACATCCCCGAGAACATTTTAGCCCTATTGCATTCCAACACGCTTTAATACTATCTTTTTACTTGCTTTCTTTTAATTATTTAGTTTACTTTTCTGCACACAACTAAAAACCTTTGAAACACTCTTTACTTGAGATCAAAGGCAACTTACAAGTATCCTTTGGTAGATAGTGACGAGGGGCATTAAGACCTTTACCAATATCTCTATGTGGGTTTGATATATTTACTTCAAAACTAGCTACAAGATATTTGCACTCGCAGTCATCATGTACCAATTGAAAGACGTCCCGAATTCCTTGAAAACTTTCTAACTCACTTTATGTAGACGTGAACAATTTGATAGTAGATTTGGCCATCAAATGAGGGTAGGAAGAGCCTGAGAAATCATTGGGAGATTATGAGAATATATCTAGGAATCATAGGAAAATACCTATTCTCTATCCTGATTTTGAAGGCACGGAATTAGAAATACCACCTGAACTAATCTATATGATGAAAGAAATTTCTTTTGAAGGAGGAGAAGATGAAGATACAAGTGACCATATGACGAAGGTTCATGACCTTTTTGATACTCTTTGTAGCACCCCGGGTAAAACCACTACTAGAAAATCGTTGTGTACTTTCTTATGCATCATCATCACATCATCATGCATATTTTGTCTCGAAACTATTTTATAAAACCCTATATTGTTTTCGACATTACATCTCCTCTTTTATTCAACTTATATTTTCATGCTATTTCAATCGTGTAAAACTAGTTACAAAATGATTTAAACAAAACAAAGAAAACAAAAAAAAGTTTTAAATAAATATTAAAACCTATATCTAAACCGGCCAGGCCCAAAGGCCCAACCGGTTGGACCAAACCCTAATTCCCCAAAACCAAACCCTAATCTCATCACATCCCCACCCTGCCGCCGCCACCCACGCATCGCACACCCACCTGCGCGCACACACACACACGATGCACGTACCCACCAACCCAGACCCCACCCACCTGCCCTGGTACCTCTATCTCTCCTAACACGGCCAACACCCGACCCTCCCTGACTGACACGCCCACCCCATGCGGGCGCGGCCCCACCTCCTCACCCCCGCTCCCCTGACGTGATTCTCGACCCCGCGTCCCTTCCCCGCTGCTCTCCTTCCTCACGAGCCACCGCCTCTCTCCCTGCTCTCGCCCAACCAACCGCCGCCGCCAGGCACCCTCGCCCGGTGCCCCCCTGCCGACCTCCGCAGCGCCGCTGCAGCCCCCTGTTTGAGCCCTCCGCCGCCTCCTACCTTCGACCGCCATCGATCCCCACCACCTCGTCCGCCTCCTTCCATGTTCCACCTCGCCACCGGCCCCGTGTTGCCTGGCCTCTGGCCGTATCCCCCAGGCAGAGTCGCGCCTCCGAGCCCGTCGTTGCCCAGCAGCGTCGTCGTCCGCACGTCGTCGCCCTCATCTGGTTGTCCTCCTGTGGCCGCTCTCCTCTCCATTTGCGACAGCAAGGCGGCGCCCCTTCCTCGTGGGCTTCCTCTCAATCCATGCCGCAGCTGGCGGGTCGTCTTCCTCCTCGGTTTTCCCGTTCCATCCATTGCCGCCACCGTCCCGCCTTGCCGACCTTCTCAAGCCATCCATGGCAGCAAGCCTGAGCTCCGCCGCTAGAGCCGCCCTGCAGTCGGCCAGGGCCCAACCCTCTTTTGTCTGTTCTGCTAGTCGCCGGCCTCGCCCCTGGACATGGAACCACGCGAGAGCTCCCTGCCCAAACTCGTCCCTGACCAATTGTAGCTGCGCAGAACCGTTCCTTTGGCTCTTGCCTCTGCAGCAGCGTAACGGACTTGTTGAGGTGCTGATGCCTGCCTCGCTCGCCTGTGCCGAGTTGTATTCTTGTGTGTTGTGAACACTAAAATTAGACCAAGATGTGGTGCGTCCTGGGATCAGATCCCTGCTCTGACGCTCTGCTACTCCTCTATTTTGTTCTCGGGGACCGACAAGCGATGAACCATCGACAAGATCCGTGATCGTGCTGCCAAGATCAACACCGACAACGGAACCGCGATGTAGCATCCCAGTCGTCTAACACCTGTAATGCTACATGTTATAATAATAAAAAGGGCCACTTCCAACATATAATTGTTGCATCATCATCATATCATGCTCATGTCATCATGTCACCTTGCATTTGAGCATCATATAAAACCCTTTCTTGTTTGGTTCTTATCTCATGTGCATGATTAATTGTAGTTGCCTCTTGATATTGTATTTGGTTCTTGATATATTGTTAAATGCCCAAGTTGAGTTGAGGGCATATCTCTTCTTGACTCCACCACCTTTTCTTTCACCACCTTATAATTCCACCATCCAATTAATATGAGCTTGGCATTTTATTTGAGTTATCTCTAGCTCATGTTGGTTGGTTGGAGTCCACCCTTAGTCCTTTGCTTGGCCTTTGCCCACCTTTTGGGAATGCAAGGAATAATGCCACATAAATTAATGTTGTTTTCACAATATAACTACATGGCCATTATTGCTTGCATGGGCCATGCAAGTGCCACCTTCTTCTTAATCTTGGAGTGATATTTGGTTTTGCTTGCATGGATCTCTCTCCTTTGTGTTAAATCTTGTTTTGGGCTTGTAGATTTCTTCACCATATCATCTAAACCTCTTTCCCCATCTCCATGCACACACATGTGATCATGTGTGAGCATCAGAACAATCCTATCACCATATCTCTCTCTCCCTATCTCTCCTTTCTTGTTGATCTTGCTTGGTGTTTTGGAGCATGCATGATTCAAAGGAAACCATCCCCCTCTCCCTCTTGTCATCTATCTTAGTCATGTCTATATCTACCCCATGCCCCATAACCTTCCTATCTAAAAACTCTAAACCCCACCTATTCTAATCTCCACCCAAGGTGCCCCTCTTTCTCTCCTCTTAGTCAAGCCCCCTCTTTCCAAACCTCCTGGTGACAAAGTTCAAACGAATTTGAAATCAGTAGCTAGTTTGGATTTGAAATAGAATTAAAACAAGCAAAACAGATAAAAATAAAAGAGAAAGGAAATAAAAGAGAGAGAGGAGCAGCCCAACCAGCCGCAGCAGCCCAAGAGCAAACAGCAGGCCGTCATACCCAACCTCGCCTTCCGGCCAAGACTGCCTCCGTCGCTCCTGTTCTTCTTCCTTCCTGACGCCGTCGGTCGCTCGCTCGGCAGCAGACGGAAAGCAGTGGCAGCGAGCAGGTGGCTGTCTTTCCGCCACCGGCCACCCTCCTCCTCTTCTTATCCCTTCGAGGCCCCAACCCTAGCTTTCTTCCCCATGCGCCGCAGGTTCCCCTGTTCCTCCTCCTTTTTCCCCGTGCGCCGCCGCTGTTCCGCCAGGTCCCCGTCGCTCTGAGCAGCCCCGTTCAAGCCGACGCCACCGGCGGGAGTGCCTCAACCTCCGGGTGAGTCCAACTCGTTCTAGAGCCTCGCCTTGTTCACCTGGCCGCTTTACTGCGGCGCGCCGCCGTCGTCGATCGCCACCGCCGCAGTGCTCCCCGAGGCCTCGTCCATTTAACCGTGTCAAGAAGAAGGCAGATCCGCTAGGAGCGACGACGACGTCTTCTTCCCGGCGGACCCTGAAGCCTCTCTGCCCCATCCCTCTACCCGGAGCCGCGCAGCCGCCGATTCCCCTCGCCCCGGCCACCTCCTGCCTCGATTCCGGTGGGAATCGACCGAGGTAAACTCCTCCCCCAAGCCCTACCGTTTGCCCCCCTTCTGCTTGCCTAGCGCCGCTAGCTTAGTGACCTCACGACGAATCCGACGCCACGCCATCCTCGCCGGAAAAGCTCGCCGTCGCCAGGCTTCGACGAGTTTCAGAGTGTGCCGTTCGTCAGACAGAGCCCGTGTGAAGTTTGCAGAACCCCCCCCAAGTTCCGGTCGAGCACGCTCAGATCCTCTAGCAACCCAGTGCCCCACCTGTCAGCCGCCCGGTGTTTTGCAGAAAACCCCCCCAGTAGCCCAGGCCTCACCCCGCACCCCTTCCCTCTCTGCCATGGTCCACCTCGCCTCATCACGTGGGACCGATTGCACCTTTGGGCCCGTGACGTCTGGTCGATGGCTAAGCCTCGGTAGCAGAAGTTTGCCAGCGCGTCTGTGGCCCTTTTCCCTCTGCCCCACATGTCATCGTCGGTGGGTAGATTGTTCCTGGGTGAGAAAAGACGCCAGCGATTTTCTAAATCAAATAAAATTTCAGGAAATGAATATTATCAAATAAATTCATAACTAATTAAATATTTCGAATTTGAATTCAAACCTTAAATGAAAAATGTTTAGTTTTTGAATTATAATTCAAATATTTATTCAAATATTTTCAAAAATTAATTTAATTAATCAACCTTTGACTTTGACCTAATTTGACTAATTTTGACTAAAAATAAAATTAAATTCATAATTCCAAATAATACAAATAATACATGTTTTTGAATCAGAAAAATGCCAGGATTTCAAATATGCCATTCAAATTGCCTTTTGCACATTTAAATTTCCAAGTTTATTTAAATTACCCAATTGCCACTAGAATTTCAATAATTAATAACTTTTGTTTTATAATTCCAAATTTAGCAAATGATATGTAACACCCTCAGAATCGGACCTATGCAAGTTTGAGAAAAATTCGCCAATCCCGCATAGAAACGATTCAAAGGTGCCCACCAGGAACTTTCGTGCGGGTGGAAAACGAAGTAATAACATTACACAACAGTCCTCGATGGGACCCATGAGCAGATATATATACTGACGACTCAAAGAGTCAAGAATACGTATATAATGTACAAAGATCCAAATCACCTTGAAAATGATACAGTCCGACTACGGACAAGATGCAAATGGGGCTAAGAGCTCAAGAATAACCAACGGCGTCCATAACCCCGCCAAAGCGGAAGGGTAACCATGCTAACGATCGATCTCAAAACCTGCTTAAACAAAAGGTGCCGACAAAGGGCAAAGGAAAAGAGGAGCGTCGATCGAGGCCAAGACAGGCGAGGCTAGAATTCGGTCCTCGCCTACATAGGTATGGTGGATCGAGCGGCGGCAAAGATGCACTAAACAACCTATAGAGACTCGATACAATGGCGGTTATCGAGAGGGGTGAGAAAAACCTATTCGGATCCAACATGATACTATCATCAAACAAACCCATCCTAGCTTTCCCTCGAGACCAATCGAGGAAGTCAACCGAGGAACTCACACCGTTGGCAGTTTTATGTAGTCAATTGTAGTTGCGGCACTTTACTAGTCAGGTTTAGATAATCGTCCTGATAAAATAAGCAGTGGGCACTTTTAGTTAATCATTCCGTTATAGTTGCAACAATTACTAATCAGGTACAGATAGCATGAGATAAACCCAAAACCCAGCAGTTGTTGGTACTTTTATTCAGCCATTCCGTTGTAGTTGCAACACTTACTAGTCAGGTACAATGGTCGCAAGCGACACTTCTAACAAGCAATTGTGGGCAGTATTAATTAGCCATTCCATTATAGTGAAGCTGATTACTAGTCATTATAAGTCAAATTTATAGCAGTAAACTTTAGTTATGCTTGTCTATGATCGAGATACTGTGCTCCAAGTCGTCCATATCCGCGGACACGGCTTTCAGAAAGTTTTACCCGGCCGGGGTGCACCAATAGCAACACACGCTCGATCAACCTCGGAAAAACCAAATCAAAACCCAACGAGGCTTTCACGACTGAACAATCACAGGATTCAGAAATATTTCAGGGGGCCACCCCTTAAGTAGATCCCGCAACGAAGCCAGCTGACTCCGAGAAGGGCTCAAGGTTTGGGTAGACGGCTGTGAACGACTGGGAACCCGAAAGTGTGGCTGGGCTTGTCGACACATGGAATCGTGTCCCGATCCTAAATAAAGAGTGTGCTCCTCGCACAATTTAAATACGTAAAGTAGCATGGCATAAGTACAGGATCGTAAATAAAACCTCAAACTAGTTTGTGGCCCCAAGAAATAAGATGAATCAAGCTCGGCTGGGGGTCCCATATACCTCCGGATGTGGATAGCGCGATAAATCAAGGAACAGTATCAAGTACTGGGTCTTACGGGACACAAGTGGGCTCGAAACCAAATATTATCTATCACCCACCGATGCCTCTGCTTATTTCAATTTTAGTCGTGAAACAGAATTTAAAGTGAATGATAAGTAAAACTAGAATCATCTCCAACATCAACATGCGGCCATACATCAACAACTGTGGCACTTGACAACACGCAACAGCACTTGAGCAAGCGACTACGACGCGCAAGTCCAACTATCTACCAAACAACAGGAATAGGGTGTGTCCACGGCAAAAAAAGACTGCCAGGGATATCACGTGAGCGAAAACTAGAGCATCTCAACATAGATAGCAATAGATCAACAGGAGGGAATAAAGACTATAAAAGTAAGATAGGTAGAAAGAGGGAGATGCTCGCCTGAAAACATTGTCGAAGGGTTCAACCGAAGATCGGGGCGAAGCTCACATCAACTCAACGGCCTTATCCGCGAAGAACCAAAACACTAGAAGAAACACCGGATGCAATATTTAATACTACGGCGAAAGATCGGCATGATGCATGTATGACGAATGACATGGCAAAGGTGCGATGCAATTAGGTCATATTAAGCGGAACCGGGGTCCCGACAATTAATTAGGAGGTTCAAGTTGTTTAGCTACCCCGCAATTTAAATGTTGTTTTAACATGGCAAAAGATAGCACCGGTTCGCTACACAAGATTTAAATGAGGCCAATATGAGACTAGATTTGCCCGCATATGGGCCCCATATTTAATTATTAGGTGAATCGGCATAAGGCCCCCAGACCACCGACAAAATATGCATGCGAGATGAACAATTCAATATGCAATAAGTTGTGATTATATTAAAAATAGGGTTCTCGGATAAGGGTCACACATTAGGGGTCTCGACGATCTTGGGGTCCCGGGGTTCGAGGTCGGTCTCAGGGTCCAGGGTTCGACGGAAACGTTCTCGGATAACAGAGGGAGGTCTTGTCGTTCCGCGAGGAAGGGCTTGATGGTTCTGACTGCACTTGTCGATGCCGGACTCGGTTGCGGTAGATCTTGGCCAGGTCGAAGTTCTTGTCGGAGATTCGTCGAGGGTCACCGATTCGGTACGGTCTTCATGTGGTAGATCTTGGCGTGTTGGCGTCATCGGATCCATGTCGGCGCACTCGGGTCTTGGCGTCCTCGGGGCAATGGCCTTTGAATCGGGGGAGGCGATCTTGGGGTTCCGCGTCTTAGGGCGCCAGGATGGAGAACTTGGTGGTTCCGAGGAAGTACTTGTTGTCGAGGCCTCATGTCAACTTCGCCTCTCAAACATCACATGGTCGGAGTTGAAGAATTCGCAGCAGGGCTTGGAATACTTCAGCGGCATCCCACGACCGGGATCTTGAACCGTGAAGTAGATCTTGGCGTCGAGGTTCTCGGTGGGGTCGTCGCCGGTGCGGAAGGAGATCTTGCCGATGACGACCTTGGCACTCGGGTTCCGTCTTCGGTTCCGAAGAAGATCTTGTCGCGGGAGGTAGCACTTAGCATCGCCACAACACCACCATACCATCTAGACAAACATCATCGCCACACCACCTGGACATCTTCAAGCACTAGCACCTGTGCACGTGGGTACAACCTCACGAAACTTGAGAAGTATCACCGCGTGCGCATGTGCAACACCGATTCCGGCTTGGGCGGCAGGCGAGCTCGGCAGGGCTGGAGGCCGCCAGGCGGCAGACGGGACGGGAGCCTGGCGTGGTGGCGGCTTTCGGGGCGAGTCTGCAGGTCCGCGAATCTGGGCGGCCAGACGGGAGCGGTGGGACGGCAGGTGAGGGCAAGGCAGGCGATGGCGGCGGCTCCGTGGGCTCATGGCGAGGACGGAGGAGCAGCTCACGTGCGGGCTTGGGTGGGCGGAGGCGGATGGCGGGCAGGCTCGGCGTGGTGGCGGAGGATGAGGCCCATGGCGGCCAGCGGCGCAGCGGGGCGTGGGGCGAGGCTCGAGGCCGGCAGCAGAGGAAGGCAGCGGTAGCTCGCTGCAGAGGGGTGGCGGCGAAGGCTGCACGCGGTGCTGCGAGGGACGTGGCCGACGCGGCTCCGGCGTGGGTCGCGGAGGCGAGGGGCTCGCAGCGAGGCTTGGGGGGGAAGAGGCGACTCCGGGGAAGGCGAGGAGGGAGAAGGAGAGGCGGAGGAGGCGGCAGGCTTGGGCTGAGCCAGTGAGGGCCTGAGGAGGCGGGCACGCCCGAGTCAGGCGGGGCTCGGGCTCATGGGGAGAAGGCGAGCGAGAGCGAGGGCGCCAGGAGGAAGATGAACAGAGGAGAGGAGGCAGGCGGGGACGGGTGGGGTCGAGGAGGTGGGCCACCGTGGGAGGTGGACGCTGGGCCCAGTGTCAGGGAGGGAGGCTGTGTGCTTGCAGCGTCGTGTGTGGTGCGTCTTGTGGGTGGGTGAGCTGGGTGAGTGGGTTGAGTGGTGGGGGGGGTTAGGGTGATGTGGCAGACTATGAGTGGTTGGGGGAAGGGAGAGGGGTGAGGTGGCAAGCAGCTAGTGGGTGGGGTGATGTGGAGGGAAGGGTTGGGGTAGGAAGTTGGGTAGTTTTAGGATTTAGGTTGGGCCGGTCTATTTGGACCGATTAAATTTCTGGGGCGGTCGTTCGGGTCAATCGGCCCGTTCGACTGCCCCGCTAAAATAATTAATATTTTTATTTATTTCAAACGAGACTTTTGCAAACCAATATCGGGCAAAACAAAAATATCCCGGCGACCCGGATTTGGCGTTTGAATAAAGATGGGGCGTTTAGAAAACAAAACGGGCTTTGCGAAAATAGTTTTATGCAACAATGCATGATGATGACGATGCAATGCACAAATTCAACGCGATTTTCTAGTAGTGGTTTTGCGGGATGCCACAATTCGACACCACTAACAAGGGATCTCGCCCTCGAGATCCGCCTCATGGTACCGGGAGGGAGGTCGGCGAACTGCGTCTTCTCGCTTCGTGTAGATCCTCGCGACACCACTAACGAGGGTTCCTTCTTCATCTGGAAAACGGCGACACCACCAGCAAAGGGTCGTTGTTCCTGATCGTCGAGAGAACACTCCGGAGAAACAAAGGACGAAGATAGAGGCATCAAACGATAAGGCCACCTCTAACTTCCATTAGAAGAGGAAAAGTTACATCGATCCACCAGTTCGATGTACAGAGCGAACAGTAAGAGTCGGGTAGGGTGATCAGTCCATCCCGTACCCAAACTAGCAACTCTATACATGAGTAGGAGAATCAGGCAACTCAACTCTCGAGATTTAGACTGAAGATCTTCATAGGTGGTATTCGGAACAAAGGAATGCTGCCAGCAGAAATCGTATGAAAGACACACTGATTAGGTTCTGCGATGGTTCCATTGGCATGAACAACACATGCTCAAGGTATACTCCAACTTCACCAATGCTCGTCCTTCTCATATATTTTTCAACGACGCTGATATCCAGCAAGGAACACATAGGGATAAAGAGCTCAAGAACAAAAGATCGGATGAAGGGCACATCAGACCAGTTACAGATTGATGATCGTAGCACCTCCGTGACAAAAGGGAGAAAGCGAAACCCTGGAGGTACGACGGAAACCCAACCACGAGAAATCCTGGACTCGAAGAAAGAGAAGAGAGCGGATTCAAAACACGTAGAGGTAAGAGGAGAACAGCAGAGGGGTAAGGAGTAAAACCAGACCTAGTCAGAACTATCTAACCGATTTTGCAAAATAGTTTTGACACTCTACTTGAGTTAGCTAGGTTATCCTACAGGCTGGACTTGTGGTATCGTAATCGCCGAGCTCTGATACCACTCTGTAACACCCTCAGAATCGGACCTATGCAAGTTTGAGCAAAATTCGCCAATCCCGCATAGAAACGATTCAAAGGTGCCCACCAGGCACTTTCGTGCGGGTGGAAAACGAAGTAATAACATTACACAACAGTCCTCGATGGGACCCACAGAACAGATATATATACAGCAGCGACTCAAAGAGTCAAGAATACAGATATAATGTACAAAGATCCAAATCACCTTGAAAATGATACAGCGTCCGACTACGGACAAGATGCAAATGGGGCTAAGAGCCCTGAAGAATAACCAATGGCGTCCATAACCCTGCCCAGGCCAAGCCGGAAGGGTAACCCTGCTAACGGCGTCGATCTCAAAACCTGCTTAAACAAAAGGGGTGCCGACAAAGGGCAAAGGAAAAAGAGGAGCGTCAAGATCGAGGCCAAGACTGCAGCGAGGCTAGAATTCGGCGGTCCTCGCCTACATAGGTATGGTGGACTGAGCGGCAGCGGCAGCATGCACTAAACAACCTATAGAGACTCGATACAACTGGCGGTTATCAGAGAGGGGTGAGAAAAACCTATTCGGATCCAACATGATACTATCATCAAACAAACCCATCCTGGCGTTTCCCCCTCGAGACCAATCGAGGAAGTCAACCGAGGAACTCACACCGTTGGCAGTTTTATGTAGTCAATTGTAGTTGCGGCACTTTACTAGTCAGGTTTAGATAATCGTCCTGATAAAATAAGCAGTGGGCACTTTTAGTTAATCATTCCGTTATAGTTGCAACAATTACTAATCAGGTACAGATAGCATGAGATAAACCCAAAACCCAGCAGTTGTTGGTACTTTTATTCAGCCATTCCGTTGTAGTTGCAACACTTACTAGTCAGGTACAATGGTCGCAAGCGACACTTCTAACAAGCAATTGTGGGCAGTATTAATTAGCCATTCCATTATAGTGAAGCTGATTACTAGTCATTATAAGTCAAATTTATAGCAGTAAACTTTAGTTATGCTTGTCTATGATCGAGATACTGTGCTCCAAGTCGTCCATATCCATGGACACGGCTTTGAAAGTTTTACCGGCGGGGTGCACCAATAGCAACACACGCCGATCAACCTCGGAAAAAACCAAATCAAAACCCAACGAGGCTTTCACGGTGAACAATCACAGGATTGAAATATTTCAGGGGCCCCCTTAAGTAGATCCATAGCGAAACGGTGACTCAGAAGGGCTCAAGGTTTGGGTAGCGGTACGTGAGCATCGGGAACCCGAAGTGTGGCTGGGCTTGTCGACACCGCGGAATCGTGTCCCGATCCTAACAAGCAGTGTGCTCCTCGCACAATTTAAATACATAAGTAGCATGGCATAAGTACAGGATCGTAAATAAAACCTCAAACTAGTTTGTGGCCCCAAGAAATAAGACTGAATCAAGCTCTGGCTCAGGGGGGTCCCATATACCTCCCGGATGTGGATAGCGCGATAAATCAAGGAACAGGTATCAAGTACTCGGGGTCTTACGGGACACAAGTGGGCGTTCGGAAACCAAATATTATCTATCACCCACCGATGCCTCTGCTTATTTCAATTTTAGTTGTTAAACAGAATTTAAAGTGAATGATAAGTAAAACTAGAATCATCTCCAACATCAACATGCGGCCATACATCAACAACTGTGGCACTTGACAACACGCAACAGCACTTGAGCAAGCGACTACGACGCGCAAGTCCAACTATCTACCAAACAACAGGGAATAGGGTGTGTCCAAGGCAATAAACGGCTGCAAGGGATATCACGGGTACGAAAACTAGAGCATCGCAACACAGATAGCAATAGATCAACAGGAGGGAATAAAGACTATAAAAGTAAGATAGGTAGAAAGAGGGAGATGCTCGCCTGAAAACATTGTCGAAGGGTTCAACCGAAGATCGGGGCGAAGCTCACATCAACTCAACGGCCTTATCCGCGAAGAACCAAAACACTAGAAGAAACACCGGATGCAATATTTAATACTACGGCGAAAGATCGGCATGATGCATGTATGACGAATGACATGGCAAAGGTGCGATGCAATTAGGTCATATTAAGCGGAACCGGGGTCCCGACAATTAATTAGGAGGTTCAAGTTGTTTAGCTACCCCGCAATTTAAATGTTGTTTTAACATGGCAAAAGATAGCACCGGTTCGCTACACAAGATTTAAATGAGGCCAATATGAGACTAGATTTGCCCGCATATGGGCCCCATATTTAATTATTAGGTGAATCGGCATAAGGCCCCCAGACCACCGACAAAATATGCATGCGAGATGAACAATTCAATATGCAATAAGTTGTGATTATATTAAAAATAGGGTTCTCGGATAAGGGTCACACATTAGGGGTCTCGACGATCTTGGGGTCCCGGGGTTCGAGGTCGGTCTCAGGGTCCAGGGTTCGACGGAAACGTTCTCGGATAACAGAGGGAGGTCTTGTCGTTCCGCGAGGAAGGGCTTGATGGTTCTGACTGCACTTGTCGATGCCGGACTCGGTTGCGGTAGATCTTGGCCAGGTCGAAGTTCTTGTCGGAGATTCGTCGAGGTTCACCGATTCGGTACGGTCTTCATGTGGTAGATCTTGGCGTGTTGGCGTCATCGGATCCATGTCGGCGCACTCGGGTCTTGGCGTCCTCGGGGCAATGGCCTTTGAATCGGGGGAGGCGATCTTGGGGTTCCGCGTCTTAGGGCGCCAGGATGGAGAACTTGGTGGTTCCGAGGAAGTACTTGTTGTCGAGGCCTCATGTCAACTTCGCCTCTCAAACATCACATGGTCGGAGTTGAAGAATTCGCCGCAGGGCTTGGAATACTTCAGCGGCATCCCACGACCGGGATCTTCGGAACCGTGAAGTAGATCTTGGCGTGCCGAGGTTCTCGGTGGGGTCGTCCTTCGGTGCCCGGAAGGAGATCTTGCCGATGAGACGACCTTGGCACTCGGGTTCCGTCTTCGGTTCCGCTAAGAAGATCTTGTCGCCGGGAGGGTAGCACTTAGCATCGCCACAACACCACCATACCATCTAGACAAACATCATCGCCACACCACCTGGACATCTTCAAGCACTAGCACCCAGGCACACGTGGGTACAACCTCACCGAAACTTGAGAAGTATCACCGAAGAGTATGGCATGTGCAACACCGATTCCGGCTTGGGCGACGGGCGAGCTCGGCAGGGGCGAACGCTGGAGGCCGCCGGGCGACGGCAGACGGGGACGGGGGAACCTGGCGTGGTGGCGGCTGCTCGAGGGCGAGGTGCTGCAGTCCCGAATCTGAGGCGGCTGCGGCCGGACGGGAGCGGTGGGGCGGCCAGGTGAGGCGAGGCCAGCGATGGCGGCGCGGCTCCAGCGGGCTCCATGGCGAGGACGGAGGCAGCTCGCGTCTTGGGCTTGGGTGGCGGCGAGGCGCGGATGGCGGGCAGGCTCGGCGTGGTGGCGGGCGGAGGGAGGCCACTGGCGGCGCAGACGGGGCGTGGGGCTTGAGGCTCGGGCGGGCAGCAGCGAGGAAAACCAGCGGTAGCTCGCTGCAGAGGGTGGCGGCGAAGGCTGCACGCGGTGCTGCGAGGGCGTGGCAGCAGCTCGGCGTGGGTCAGGGGCGGCAGTGAGGCTTGCGGAGGCGACTCGGGAAGGCAAGGAGGAGAAGGAGAGGGCGAAGGGAGGCGCGTCTTGAGGCTGGGGGCCTGTGGAGCCAGTAGGGGCTGAGGAGGGCGGCACGTCCCGAGTCAGGCGGGGCTCGGGCGTCTGGGGGAGAAGGCGGCGAGCAGGCGCCAGGAGGAAGATGAACAGGAGGGAGAGGGAGGCAGGCAGGGGTGGGTGGGGAGGAGGTGGGCCACAGCGTGGAGGTGGGCCGGGCCCAGTCGTGGAGGGAGGCGCTGTGTGCTTGCCGCGTGCGTGTGGCTGCGGGTGTGTGCGTGCGCTGTGGGGTGGGTGAGCTGGGTGAGTGGGTTGAGTGGTGGGGGGGGGTTAGGGTGATGTGGCAGACTATGAGTGGTTGGGGGAAGGGAGAGGGGTGAGGTGGCAAGCAGCTAGTGGGTGGGGTGATGTGGAGGGACGGGTTGGGGTAGGAAGTTGGGTAGTTTTAGGATTTAGGTTGGGCCGGTCTATTTGGACCGATTAAATTTCTGGGGCGGTCGTTCGGGTCAATCGGCCCGTTCGACTGCCCCGCTAAAATAATTAATATTTTTATTTATTTCAAACGAGACTTTTGCAAACCAATACCGGGCAAAACAAAAATATCCCAGCGACCCGGATTTGGCGTTTGAATAAAGATGGGGCGTTTAGAAAACAAAACGGGCTTTGCGAAAATAGTTTTATGCAACAATGCATGATGATGACGATGCAATGCACAAATTCAACGCGATTTTCTAGTAGTGGTTTTGCGGGATGCCACATGATATGTCTAAAATGATCAGCTCGACGAGACCTTTCTGTTTATGCTATCCTTGACTTCAATTGCAGCATGCATCATGTAAAAATATAGTGAACAGCAACTATTATGGCAACAAATGTGATTCCAAAACCCCATTAAAATGTTATTACTTGTCTTCCACACCTCACCATGCCATGCTACCTTAATGCCATGTAAATTGTGCATCATTCATCATGGCATGATTGTTTGCTTGACGCATCTTATTCATATGCTTGTGCTCTATATTCATGTTGGCCTTGTTTGTTTGGTTTTCCGGAGACAACGGCAGGGTTATATCAAGAGAACCGGAGCACTACCGGATCCGTCCCTTGCTTCAAGCGAGTTAACAGGCAAGCACTTCCACATGCTTGCATACATACAGTACCTATTGCCTCTATCTTATTCTTGCATCATTGAGTCGCGATTGCATTAAATTGAATCCCAAGTATGCATAGCCTTTACTTTTAAACCCCACCAAGCTTGTTCCTCCTTCCCATGAGCCACTACTATAGGAGTTGTTTGGGCCATGCAGTCGTGAGAACAGCATGTGTAGGGTATGTGAGTCTGTTGAATAATGAGGTACCTAAACAACTTAACGAGTAGTAGTGGGATAACTAAAGAAAGTGGCACCGGTGAGCAACATCGCTATTTGGTTTTTCCTGCTCACTCGTGTCCGTAAGACCCCGAGTACTTGATTCCTGTTCCTTGATTTATCGCGCTATCAACATCCGGGAGGTATATGGGACCCCCCTGAGCTAGAGCTTGATTCCGTCTTATTTCTTGGGGCCACAAACTAGTTTGAGGTTTTATTTACTATCCTGTACTTATGCCATGCTACTTTACGTATTTAAATTGTGCGAGATAGCACACATCTTGTTAGGATCGTGGCACGATTCCGCGGTGTCGACAAGCCCAGTTTTGGGTTCCATCGTTCTGACCGTCCCCACAACCTTGAGTCCGTCTCGGAGCTTGCTTGCCGTTCGGGTCTACTTTAAGGGTGGCCCCAAATATTTCTGAATCTTGTGATTGTTCGTGAAAGCCTCGTTGGGTTTTGATTTGGTTTTTCCGAGGTTGATCGAGCGTGTGTTGCTATTGGTGCACCCGGCGGTAAAACTTTACGAAAGCCGTGTCCATGGATATGGACGACTTGGAGCAGTTCTCGATCATAGACAAGCATAACTAAAGTACCGCCTTAATCGACTAAGTAATTGACTAATAAATAGTGCAACACTCATGGAATGGTTAATAAAATTGCCAACGGATGGGGGTTGTTCGTCCGCTTCCTTGTTGGTAGCGAGGAGGAGGATGGATCGATGAGATTACCATTATTAAGCTGTTGTACTAAATTCACGGACATCCGTTTATCATTGGTTAGGCGGATGGTTAGCGTTATCTGTAGAATTGCTAGGGTTTATCTTCGCTGCAATTCGTCACCCAGTTGTGTCCCCTTTAGAGGCATTAAGACTTCTTGAGTACCCTTAGGGTCTCACACGATAAATTCTTGGTTCGGATGAGCGGTACCTTCTCGGGTGATCTTTGGGTGGAAGAAGCGAAGATGTGGGCAATGATCGTTCGGTGTAGAGATTCCGGAACGGGATCCGTGAGACCGTAGTTGGGATGTGCTTATTTCTATGGCATCTTATGCCGATTTGCTTCTTATCCGCATTCGATTTTGTTGCCGCTTCCGCATGATACTCTGATGTGTGTTGTATGAGGAGGTATCCTAAAATATAGATCTATCTAGGTCATTTGAATCTTGCCGTATGGCGTTGCTATATTTCCTTTCTTTCTAGATGGTATGGCTCTGATGTACTCTTGAATGGTGGCTTGCGTACATACCCACTTGTGTACGTAGTTGATCCCTTCGCCGATTCACGCGCCATCTGAGTCCCGTTGAGAGGGTAGTGGTTGGGACGTCTGAAAGGACTACCAGTGAGTGGCTTTTGGGGCCCCACCGTACTATTTCAACCACTACCACTCATCCAGGCTTGTATCTAGGAGCGTAATTCACCGAGGTAGTTACACGCGATACCCCAAGGTCTTCTTCCCGGATCCGATCCCGAAGACCGATCCCAGCAAGACCGATCCCCCGAACCCTCAGAACTCCAAGATCGCCATTCGATGTGTGACCTCAACCCGAGCCCCTATTTTATTAAATTCTATATACACTTATTGCATATTAAATTGTCATACTTGCATACATAATGTGGCTTGGGGGATGTTGCCGATTCACCTCGTAATTAAATATGGAGGCCAAATGCGGGTTCTAGTCTTATATTGGCCCCATTTAAATTTGTGTAGCGAACCGATACTATGTTTTGCCATGTTAAGTCAACATTTAAATTGCGGGTTATCTAAACAACATGAACCGTCTAATTAATTATCGGGACCCCGATTCCGCTTAATAATGCCTAATTGCATCGCATCTTTGCCATGTCATACATCATATATGCATCATGCCCGATCTTCTGCCGTAGTATTAAATAGTGCATCTGGTGTTTGTGCAAGTGCTTTGCTTCTTCACGGATTAGGCCGATGAGTTGGTGCGAGTGTCGACCCGATCTTCGAATGAACCTTCGGCAATGTTTTTCAGGCGAGCAATCTCCTCCTTTCTACCTATCTTACTTTTATAGTATTTATTCCCTCATATTGATCTATTTCTATCAATGTTGCGATGCTCTAGTTTTTCATACCCATGCTATCCCTTGCATCCTTATATTCCCTTGGACAAATCCTATTACCTGTTGTTTGGTAAATAGTTGGACTTGTGCGTCGTAGTCTCTTGCGCAAGTGCTGTTGCGTGTCGTCCAGTACCACAGTTGTTGGAAGGATGCCATATACTTTATGTTGGAGATGATCATGGATTTAATTACTGTTTAATAACTAAAATTGAAGTAGGTAAATAATGCAGAGGCACAGGTGGGCAATAGATGTTATTTGGTTTTTAACCGTCCACTTGTGTCCCGTAGGACCCCGAGTACTTGATACATGTTCTTTGAATATTCGCACTATCCGCATGTGGGACCATGAATCCCCCTAACCCTAGCTTGAGTCATATTTAATTCCTTGGGGCCACAAAGTAATTTGGGGCTTAATTACTTTCATGTACTTATGCCATGTTTTACTGCTTTATTTACGACCGCGCGTGGAGCTCCTGTACTGTTTTGGAACCAACGTGGAATGTTTTCGCGGTATCGACAAGCCTAGTCACACTTTAAGGTTCCCAGTCGTTGACAGCCATTGTCACAAACCTCTGGGTCCGTCTTAGAGCCGGCCAACTTCGTCGCGGGTAGCTTAGTGGGGTGGCCCCCTGAAATAAAATATGAATCTTGCGAATATTCTATCGTGATGCCTCGTTGGTTTTCATTTGGTTTTTACCGAGGTTGATCGTGCGTGTGTTGCTATTTGTGCCCCCTGCAGGGTAAAACTTTCTGAAAGCCGTGTCCGCGGTTATGGACGACTTGGAGCATAGTATCTCGATAATAGACAACTATACCTAAAGTAGTGCTATAAATTTGACTTTATAATGACTAGTAATCAGCTTCACTATAATGTAATGGCTAAATAAAAGTGCTAACAATTGCTAGTTTGGGTTGTCACCTGTTACCATTGTATCTGACTAGTAAGTATTGTAACTATAACGGAATGGATAAATAAAAGTACCAATGACTGTTGGGTTTTGGGATGCCTCGTGCTATATGTATCTAACTAGTAAGTACTACAACTACAATGGAATGGTTAACTAAACTGCCCACTACTTATTATATCAGGATGACTCATGCTATCTATATATGACTAGTAATTTCCGCAACTATAACGAAATGAATAAAACTGCCAACTATGTGAGTTCCTCGATTGACTTCCTCGTTTGGTCTCGAGGGTGAAATACCAGGATGGGTATGCTTGGTGATAGTTCAGGTTGGATCCGAATAGGTATTTCTTATCCCTATCTGATAGCCGCCAGCTGTATTGAGTCTCTATAGGTTGTTTAGTGCAGGCTGCATTGCCGCTTCAGTCTACCATACCTATGTAGGCGAGGACCGCCGAATTCTAGTCTCGCCCTGTACTGGCCTCAGTACTGATCGCTCACTTTTATACTTGTCCTTTGTCGGCACCCCTTTTGTTTAAGCAGGTTTGAGATCGACGTTGTTAGCAGGGTTACCCTTCCGGCTTGGCCTGGGCAGGGTTATGGACGCCATTGGTTATTCTTCAGGGCTCTTAGCTCAATTTGCATCTTGTCCGTACTCGGACGCTGGATCTGTCTATTGTATATCTGTATTCTTGACTCTTTGAGTCGTTGTTATATATATATTTGTTTTGTGGGTTCCATCGTGGACTATTGTGTAATGATATTACTTTG
This sequence comes from Avena longiglumis, assembly GCA_030063025.1. Classification (NCBI taxonomy): domain Eukaryota; kingdom Viridiplantae; phylum Streptophyta; class Magnoliopsida; order Poales; family Poaceae; genus Avena; species Avena longiglumis. The sequence continues at coordinate 303,431,120 of CP125978.1, forward strand.
CTTTCCACCCGCACGCAAGTTCCTGATGGGCACATTTGAATCATTTCTATGCGGGTTTGGCGGGAATCGCTAAGACTTGCATAGGGCCGATCCTGACACCACTAACAATGGATCTCGCCCTCGAGATCCGCCTCATGGTACGGGGAAGAAGGCCGACGGTCTTAATCTTCTCGCTTCATGTTGATCCTCGCGACAACACTAACAAGTATTCTTTATTCATCTTGAAAACGACAACACCACCAACAAAGGGGTGTGGCTCTCGTTCGTCGAGAGAACACTTCGGAGAGACAAAGGGCGAAGGTAGAGGTCTCAAAGGCTAAGGCCACCTTTAACTTCCATGGAAGGAGTAAGAATTGCATTGATCCACCATTCAGTGTACAAAAGCGAATGATAAGAGTAGTGGTATGGTCACGACTCCATCCCGCACTCAAAGCATTACTCTGTACATGAATAGAAGAATTTGCAACTATCCTCGAGATTTAGATTGAAGATCTTAACAAATGATATTCGGAAACAAAGGAGTGATGCAGGTTCTTCATCGGACCTGATGCAGATGAAGTCTTCTCATTGAAAAACACCGGAAGATACAAAGAAAATTTTAGTGAATTTTTGGTTCCACTAGAAGGTACAACAGATGAAACATTCCTCGGATAGCATGAAGGCCGAATGTTGAAGCACCGTTACAAGAGGAGGAAGTGAAACCCTGAAGGTATGACGAAAACGCAACCATGAGAATTCCTGGACTCGAAGAAAAGATAAGAGAGCATATTCAAAACACGCAAAGGTAAGAGGAGAAAAGTAGAGGGGTAAGGAGTAAAATCAGACCTAATCAGATCTATCCAACAGATTTTTAAAATAGTTTTGACACTCTACCACGGCCGTTAGCTAGGTTATCCTACAGGCTGGACCAGTGGGGTATCGCAACTGCTGAGCTCTGATACCACTCTGTAACACCCTCAGGATCGGCCCTATGCAAGTCTTAGCGATTCCCGCCAAACCCGCATAGAAACGATTCAAAGGTGCCCACCAGGCACTTGTGTGCGGGTGGAAAATGAAGTAATATCATTACACAATAGTCTATGATGGAACCCACAAAACAGATATATATATATAACAACGACTCAAAGAGTCAAGAATACAGATATACAGTACAAAGATCCAAATCCCCTTGAAAACGATATAGCGTCCGAGTACGGACAAGATGCAAATTGAGCTAAGAGCCCTGAAGAATAACCAATATCGTCCATAACCCTGCCTAGGCCAAGCCGGAAGGGTAACCCTACTAACGATGTCGATCTCAAACCTACTTAAACAAATGGGGTGCCGACAAAGGGCAAGGAAAAAAGAGAGCGGTCAGTACTAAGGCCAGTACACGGCGAGACTAGAATTCGGCGGTCCTCGCCTATATAGGCATGCACTAAACAACCTATAGAGACTCAATACAGCTGGCGGCTATCAGATAGGGATAAGAAATACCTATTCGGATTCAACCTGAAACTATCACCAAGCATACCCATCCTGGTATTTCCCCCTCTAGACCAAACGAGGAAGTCAACCGAGGAACTCACACAGTTGGCAGTTTTATTCATTCCGTTATAGTTGCGGCAATTACTAGTCATATATAGATAGCATGAGTCATCCTGATATAATAAGCAGTGGGCAGTTTAGTTAACCATTCCGTTGTAGTTTTAGTACTTACTAGTAAGATACATATAGCACGAGGCATCCCAAAACCCAGCAGTCGTTGGTACTTTTATTTAGCCATTCCGTTGTAGTTACAATAATTACTAGTCAGATACAATGGTAACATGTGACAACCCAAACCAGCAATTGTTGGCACTTTTATTTCGCCATTCCATTATAGTGGAGCTGATTACTAGTCATTATAAAGTCAAATTTATAGCACTACTTTAGTTATATTTGTCTAGATCGAGATACTGTGCTCCAAGTCGTCTATAACTGCGGACACGGCTTTCAGAATGTTTTACCCTGCAGGGGGCACAAATAGTAACACACACACGATCAACCTCGGGAAAAACCAAATGAAAACCCAACGAGGCATCACGACAGAACATTCGCAAGATTCATATTTGATTTCAGGGGGCCACCCCACTAAGCTACCCGCGACGAAGTTGGCCGGCTCCGAGACGGACCCAGAGGTTTGTGACAATGGCTGTAAAAGACTTGGAACCCGAAAGTGTGACTGGGCTTGTCGATACCGCGAAAACATTCCACGTTGGTTCCAAAACAGTATAGGCGCTCCACGCGCAATCGTACATAAAGCAGTAAAACATGGAATAAGTATAGGATAGTAATAAAGCCCCAAACTACTTTGTGGCCCCAATGAATTAAATATGACCCAAGCTAGGGTTTGGGGGATTCATGGTCCCACATGCGGATAGTGCGAATATTCAAAGAACGTGTATCAAGTACTCGGGGTCCTACGGGACACAAGTGGACCGTTAAAAACCAAATAACATCTATTGCCCACATGTGCCTCTGCATTATTTACCTACTTCAATTTTAGTTATTAAACGGTAATTAAAGGCATGATCATCTCCAACATAAAGCATATGGCAGCCTTCCAATAACTGTGGTACTATACGACACGCAACAACACTTGCGCAAGCGACTACGATGCGCAAGTCCAACTATCTACCAAACAACAGGTAATAGGATGTGTCCAAGGCAATATAAGGATTCAAGGGATATCACGGTTACAAAAAACTAGAGCATCACAACACAGATAGCAATAGATCAACATGAGGGAATAAATACTATAAAAGTAAGATAGGTAGAAAGGGGGAGATTGCTCTCCTGAAAAACATTGCCGAAGGTTCATTCGAAGATCGGGTCAACACTCGCATCAACTCATCGGCCTAATCCGTGAAGAAGCAAAGCACTAGCACAAACACCGGATGCACTATTTAATACTACGGCAGAAGATCGGGCATGATGCATATATGATGTATGACATGGCAAAGATGTGATGCAATTAGGCATTATTAAGTGGAACCGGGGTCCCGACAATTAATTAGACGGTTCATGTTGTTTAGATAACCCGCAATTTAAGTGTTGACTTAACATGGGAAAACATAGTATCGGTTCGCTACACAAATTTAAATGGGGCCAATATAAGACTAGAAAAGCCCGCATTTGGACTCCATATTTAATTATGAGGTGAATCGGCAACATCCCCCAAGACACATTATGTATGAAAGTATGACAATTTAATATGCAACAAGTGTATATAGCATTTAATAAAATAGGGGCTGGGGTTGAGGTCACACATCGAATGGCGATCTTGGCGTTCTGAGGGTTCGGAGGATCGGTCTCGCCGGGATCGGTCTTCAGGATCGGATCCGGGAAGAAGACCTTGGGGTATCGCGGTTCCGTTATCGGTGTTGATCTTGGCAGCACGATCACAGATCTTGTCGATGGTTCGTCGCTTGTCGGTCCCCGAGTACAGAAGAGAGGGGTAGCAGAGCGTCGAAGCAGGGATCTGAGCCTAGGACGCACCCCATCTTGGTCTAATTTTAGTGTTCACAACACACAAGAATACAAATCGGCATGGGCGAGAGAGGCAGGCATCAGCACCTCAACAAGCCCGTTACGCTGTTGCAGACACAAGAGCCAAATGAACGGGTCTGCGCAGCTGCAGTTGGTCACTGACGAGTTCGGGCAGGGAACTCTCGCGTGGTGCCATGTCCAGGGGCGAGGCCGGCGACTAGCAAACAGGCAAAAGAGGGTCGGGCCCTGGCCGCTGGAGGGCGGCGCTAGCGGCGGAGCTCAGGCTTGCTGCCATGGATGGCTTGAGAAGATCGAAGCCGGGCAGACGGTGGCGACAGAGGGATGGCACGGGAAAACCGAGGAGGAAGACGACTCGCCAGCTGCGGCATGGATCGAGAGGAAGCCCACGGGGAAGGGGCGCCGCCTTGCCGTCGCAAAAGGAGAGGAGAGCGGCCACAGGAGGACGGCCAGATGAGGGCGACAACGTGCGGACGATGACGCTACCGGGCAACGACGGGCTCGGCGGCGCGGCTCTGCCTGGGGGATACGGGCAGAGGCTGGGCAGCACTGGGCCGGTGGCGAGGTGGAACACGGAAGGCGGCGGACGAGGTGGTGGGGATCGATGGAGGGCGAAGGTAGGAGGCGGCAGCGGGATCAAACAGGGGGCTGCAGTGGCGCTGCGGAGGTCGGCAGGGGGGCGCCGGGAGAGGGTGCCTGGAGGCGGCGGTTGGTTGGGCGAGAGCAGGTAGAGAGGCGGTGGCTCGAGAGGAAGGAGTGCAGCGGGGAAGGGACGCGGGGTCGAGAATCACTTGAGGGGAGCGGGGGGTGAGGAGGTGGGGCCGCGCCCGCGTGGGGTGGGCGTGTTGGTCAGGGAGGGTTGGGTGTTAGCCGTGTTAGGAGAGATAGAGGTACCAAGCCAGGTGGGTGGGGTCTGGGTCGGCGGGTGCGTGCATCGTGTGTGTGTGTGCGCGCAGGTGGGTGTGCGATGCGTGGGTGGCGGCGGCAGGGTAGGGATGTGATGGGATTAGGGTTTGGTTTTGGGGAATTAGGGTTTGATCCAACCGGTTGGGCCTTTGGGCCTGGCCGGTTTAGATATAGGTTTTAATATTTATTTAAAACATTTTATTTTGTTTTCTTTGTTTTGTTTAAATCATTTTGTAACTAGTTTTACACTATTGAAATAGCAAGAAAATATGATTTGAATAAAAGAGGAGATGTAATGTCGAAAACAATATAGGGTTTTATAAAATAGTTTCGAGACAAAATATGCATGATGATGTGATGATGATGCATAAGAAAATACACAACGATTTTGTAGTAGTGGTTTTAACCGGGGTGCTACACTCTTAGACTAGTTGGACTACCAAAAGAGTGTGTACTTCTTAAAATGTTCCATTGGTCATTTAAAGATAAACCTTTTACTTGATTATGATCCTTGCCTAATCATACCATAAAAAGCTAGGAAGATTGCACCTGGGAATTTATGCAAAGATTCTTCCCATTTACTAAGATTATGTAGATTAAGCACGACATATCCAATTTATTTCATAGAATTGGAGATAGTTTCTCACAAGCATGGAAAATATTTTATGGGATGATTATGAAAGTCCCAAATCATGGTTTTAAGGATCATTTAATTATACAATACTTTTATAATGGACACACTAATGACTCAAAACAAATGATTGATTTAACTGCGGGAGGATCTTTGAGAAATTTGACGCTACCTGAATGCATAGATCTTTTCACGGTAAGATCCTTCAACGATGAGCAGTATAATCCCGTTGAAGATATTAGACCAAATAAATGTATGCTTCATATACCTCCAGAACTTATTCCTGAAGTTAAGAAGTCTATGGAAGAAAAAGTTATTGCAGCTGAACTCATAAAAGAGAATCAAGTTGAGGTTCTCCAAACTATTTTATTAGAAGATGAAATGAATCTTGTTTTCAAAAAATTTCATCACCAACAGTGTAAGTTCCGTGATAGATATATTAAACTCCTCATGCTTCACGAGAAAACGATAGAATAATTGACTACAACTTTTGATTATCTAGGACATGCTACTAGACATCTCCATAAGTATATTAGTATGGTTAAATTTCAATGTGATCAAATATCTGAAACTCAAGATTTGATTTGAAGTCAAAGAAATTATGATCACAATACTATTTCTACTAATATTGTTACTAGACATGGTACAAAAACACAGGAACCTCAAGGGCCACCTTGGTACCAAGAAGAACATGCTCAGAAAGAAAGAGAGACTCAAGAAATGAGTCAAGAAGAACAGGACCTTGTTGATCCACGAGATGATATTGATCTTGAATCCCTAAGAAAATAAAAACAAGCTTCCAATGAAAATTAAGAAGAGAAAGAGGCAGAAGACCAATATAAACAATACGACTCTCACACTAGAACTATTGACCCAAGAGAAGAAGCTGAACCGAGTCAAGAACAAGAAGCACACGTTATCATATCAAATGAGAAACAAATAAATAAGCAAAAGCCTGCAATTAAGAAGAATAATAAAAAAGATGATGAGACGATGACCAAGGTAAAGGAAAAGGTAAAACCGACTAAAAATAAAATCCCTTATCCTAACCGTGTTCAATATGAACCTGACAAGAGTGTGTATGACTCTTTTGATGAGGATCTAAGCAATCTTTGTTTAGAACTTGCTCTGGCTGATGCAATCCAAGTTCCTACTTATAAAAGTTCATATGTAATATTCTTAATAGAAAGAAAAAGGTAACTAAGATCGTAGAAGTGATGACAAGCTTTGGTGATAAGCCTCCCGCTAAGCTTTGGGATCCTGGTATACCAACTATCTCTCGAGCTATTGGAAAAACTAACATTATCAATGCTCTATGTCATTTAAGTGCAGGTGTTAGTGTCATGCCATGTTCCCTCTTTAAGAAACTAAATCTTGGATATTACTCTCCTACTTCAATTACCATGCAAATGGGTAATAAAACCACTAAAAATCTATTGGTATGATCGAAGATGTTTTACTTAGAATTTATTCACATGTCATACCTACAGACTTTATTATACTTGATGTGCCTAAAGATGACAAACTTTCAATCATCCTTGGGACAACTTTTCTTAGCACTATAGGGCCTATTGTTGACTGCTCTAGCGGGAAAATTGTTTTCAACATATATTATGATCAAATTGTTTGTTATTTCCCAAACAAACAAGAACAAGGCAGAAAATATGTACCGCCACCTAAACGAGTTCAAGTGGTAAGTACCCTTGATGAAGGTCAGCCCAAGGTATGCGCCAATGAATTAGAGGTTGGTTAAGTCGAATCCACCATTTTAAAATAAATGCTCATTGGGAGGCAATGCATCCTTAAATAAAGTAGCATAGTTATTTTGTGTCTTGAGTTTAGTTGCATTCATGTTGCGTTGGGACTTGTATATATATTCATGATTTCCTATTAGAGTTGGCTTGGGACTATTTTTGATAGGTAGAATTATTTATTGCTCTAATCATGTGTTGCATATCGTGGTTAAGTCTTCTCAAAAAAATATATGTTTGCTTTGTTTGGATGTTGTACTAATGTTTTAGGTCTATAATAAAATCTTTGGAGAAAAATAACTTGTTCCGGAGCTCACGATGAGCTTAACGAGCAGCGTTATAGGCGGATCCGTCCGTACCACATGCATGTACTGCTCTTGTGACAAATCGAAAGAGGTAAAAAATTCTCCAAGAAGGTGGCTGCAAGCTTAACGAGCATCGGTACGGTGGGACGCGTCCGTACTGTATGCCCCTACCGACCTCATTACCAGGCGAAGGAAATGTGAAGATAACCAAGGGGGTGTAATGACCACCTGTATGGGTGCGTCCCGCCCATACCACTCGGTTGTACCAAATTAGTCAGGAGCCTTTAGAAAAGAGAAAAAAGAGGAAAGAGAAGACAAGGTGCAGTACGGGTGGAGTCCTTCTGTACCATGCACCTGTACCAAGGGGCAACACCCGCTTAACAAGAGAAAGAACGGATACAAACAAGTTATAACCCCTCCACTATTTTTATTTTCACAATCTCAGGTTAGTGGGTTACCTTCTACATGTTGCATTGTACTTCATTTTATTTTACCTACCTTTGAAACTCCCTAACCTATAATTCACTATAGTGTTTCATGCCTTCTTATTTTTCTTTTTTGCGGTTGGGTGAACAACCACTATTCGTACACCGAACCGTTTTCTTTTACTTTGTTTGTTATTTTCACCAGAACTAGAACCTTGTGTCATGATGTGCATGGTTTCTGCCAACCATACAAATACTTGCATAAGCCACTTGGTTGTTTCAACTCAACGCTTCAACAAGGAAGTATTCATTGAACCAAAGGTCCATGTCCGTCAAAAGTGAGGTTATTCATACCTCAACGGTGAAGTGTGTCACCCTTTCTTTGTTCAAGCTTGGGGAGGTAACCATTCTCACACTCTTTTTATAACTGCATTTTTTCTATTTTCTTATGGTAATCTATTCAAGTCTAATTCTTGCAAAATTTCTAGCTTGGAATGTTACTTCTGCAAGTGTAGAGTCTTGTGCAATGTTCTTGCTGTTTCATGAATTTTTTTGTGCAATCATGTATCCTACTATTTTTTAATGCTTGCTTAGGTAATTTGCATTTCATGTTTATGTAAGGGATGCACTTGATTTTGTTGGGATTCATAAGATTTATGTTAGTGCTTTGATGCACTTTGTTAAAATCTATATCCATCTTGACAAGAACTTTGTGATCCTCTAGAATAAATTTCCATGATTTCTACACTCAAAATGAATAAAATCATATTGATGAAGCCTCTAAATAATTTCTCAAGTGATGCTTAATTGTTTTAAGAGTCTGGCCTTAGAGATAATCACCCCCATATATTTATTGATAGATACTTGATGGCACTCTTGAAAGGAGTTGTTTGATTGAAATGAAGTCTAGCGCTAATTGTGATGCATGCCAAAGCTAACTTTGTGGATCAAACCGTCATACTGTTTAAAGAGTTCTATGTTTCCTATGCACACCTTTGGATGCCAACAAATCTGCTAGCCTTTGAACGATCTATGGTATAACCCCAAATTTCGGCTATGGTTTTATGACATGGGTGGCATACGTGTCACAGTATGGGCAAAAGTATTGGTACTCTCGAAGGTTGTGCAAACCATTGTTTAAAAGAATCACTCAATGATCCTTGTTGAGAATTATCCTTGAAAGAAAGAAGGAAGAAAGAATAAAAAGATAAAATAGAGAAAAAAATGAAATAAATGAAAAATGAAGATCCACATAACAAGTCCTTGGCATGGTCTCATTACTACTTGATGAATTTTCTTGAAAGACAATGAATGGAATAACTAGTTTTTGATAGTATTTATCTATTTGATATGGGTGTTTTAATGAGACACTCTAATGTTATGCTTCTTATTACATGATCTCTCACTCTTAATTTCTAAAGCCCTTACTTTACAAAAGTGAGGAGATACAAAACATCAAAGGTGCAATAGGAGGATCACAAGTTTGCTTTCAAGCTAGATTCACATTTTGACATGGATCATTGAAGTTTTAATTGATCTTTTATGGATTGACATAACTGAGCTTGTGTTGCCTTGTATGAATATGTTCTTTCTTACATTGAGCTTGCAGGGAAAATAAGGATACAAGGCATCGATCTTACAAATCTGATGGTGTACTTTTGTTTAAATTTTTTCCTCATTTATGTTATCGACTCGTGCCTCATGAACATGATGACCTTGTCCATAAGCCACCTCTTTATTGGGGACAAGAAATAGTCTAGCTTGGGGAAGTTAATGAGTCCAAAATTTAAGCATATTTAAGTATATAAATTATTCATAATGTCACTCCTTACATGCTATATCTAGCTACAACTATGCCTATTATGTATGATTACTAGTTCTCATTCATTTTCACATGGACTTTGCACAACTAGTAGTTTTATTAGGATTTTATTATGTTTTCTTGTTTTTTCCATGTGTGTAGGTTTTGAGTTCGATTATGTATAAATCAAGGCAAAAGGAACCAAGAAGGTGTAATATGAACGAGCTACAGGCACCAGACTTAGCCATTTTAAAGGTGGAAAAAGTGGATTTTCCATAAACTCAAAATAAAAATCCAAGGCCATGGTCTTTTATCTCTTGTCCATATGATTCCAACGAGCCTAAGAACACCCAAATTGGAGTTCGTATGAACAAATAGCGGAGAAAATACGAAATCATACACAAGATATAACAACCACTAGTATGGGCGGGTATGGTCATATCGTCCGCACGTATCACAGGTTTGGACACACGAAAACAACTATACTAAATGTGTTTCTTCACAGAATCTGTCCCCATTTGTTCCTATACCTTCCTTAGGTCATAAGGAACGTATTGGAGGCTACTGGGGACTCCCCTAGGCCTATAAAAAGTGGCAAGGAGCCAAGGGAGAAGCATCCCTCTCCATATACCTAATTTCAGCAACCCTAATTTGTTGTCAAAAAGGCAAAAATTAGGGAGAACAAAAACTTTTTATTGTTAAGTATTGCAATGTGTGCTTACTTGTTTGCTTGTGTTCCTGCAACTATTGTGTATTAGATATCATACACCTTACCTCAACACTAGTTGACAAAACTATTTTACAAAAGATATGTCTTGGCTCATCTTTCATACTCTCAAATGTTTTGACAATTCAAACTTGATCCAAGATAACTTTGACACACCAAAATCCTTTACTAGTTTCTATTACCAAAACTATGGAGGCCTATATATAATCTCCTTACATTTTCAAGATAGAACTTCAACTACTCTTATCTCTAGGTTTTTCCTAAATATTTCCTCAAACCTTTTCATTCTAATCTTGGTAGAAGTACCAATAGGTTCATACCTTACTTCAAATCCCAACCCCTTCAAAACACACATGCTGACCTCAAGCTAGAATTGATGGAAACGTTAGCACTAGTTGGATAAGCTTGATAAGATGAATTGCTTTGATCTATTATGTGTGATGACTTGCTTGCTTAGGAAATTGAGTGAGCTGTATTAGGATCTCACCCTCTAGGATCAAGATAATCCAAAACCATACATAATCTTAACCAAGATACCCAAGCTAGATCTATCTTGAGTCACTCAAGTGACCCTCTAATCTACTTAACCAGATCAATCCTGAGCTAATCAATTGTATTAGCACCCAAATCATCAAATACCAAATACAAGCATCAATACTCTCCACACAAGCCATACTTCAATAGCATCCACTTGATGATAACATTGGACCATTGCATCCTTTCCAAATCCTTCCCTACTTTCTACTTATTCAAATCCAGGAATCTGTCAAATCGGCTAAGTCTGAAATCGTTATCTAGATTCAATCCTGGAGACTCCACCTACTCCAATTAGTGTTCATTCTTGAGAATGTACCTCAACCATCTTGTAGTACATCTTTAGTACTACCAAATCCCACTCCTACCCTTGGATAAACTCATCTTGCACCCACTCAGCCATGATGGTTTTGTAGTCAAGATAATAATCTTTTCTACAGATCTTATCAGTTTAGCTACTTTGGCAGAATCTCTCATCCTATTTCTACCTCCCATTAACTAAATATATGAATGGTTGTGACCTACTAACCACGTTTTATCAATCTACCCTTCCCTTGTTTGCATTGGAGCATTGTGCTTCTTACCCCCACATGGTTTAGGAGGCATCGTGACTCATCTGTTATGGCAGCCTTGTTTTCAATAAAGTTTGTCATCCCTCCTATATCACCTCAAATGCATCCAAGCCCAACTATAGGCATCATGATCATCTATACAACTTGTTATATCCATCCATCTATCCCTTGTATCAAGGAGAGGTCAGAGCTCCCTAATCCAACCATGTTTAGGTGACATAAAAACATCAAACCCCTAGATCCTCTAATCCTTGTTCTCTTCCAAAATCCATCTTGTTTTGCAATAACCAAGGTTTGTTATGATGGATACTTCATTTTTACATCATCTACCTTGGATATAATCATTTTCCAAATTATTTGGACCCTAAAACCATATAAATTCCATTTTGGCAAAATCCTCAAAACCTTGTTTATAAAAGCAAGTTTGTTTTTCTCCAAACTACTTTGCCAACTCAAGGAAAATTTGATGTCTGAATATAATATCATATGCTCCCATCTCTTTTGAGACGCTTTATTATTTATTTTTGCCTTTTTTCTTAAATGGTAGAAACATGAAATAATGACTTTAAAATACTTTCCCTTCTAAATAAATTCCAAGAAAATTCCCCAATGTGTGATATGGTAACTAGGACCACCTCACACAAAAAACCCATCTTGTCAAATGTAAAAATATCACACTAGCCTCTATAAATCATTTCTACACTTTTTGAATAAATGAGAATAAGTGGACTTGTAATAATTTTAAAAATCCCAAACAATTCATATGATCATGATTTGACCATATTCATCTAACAGTACCATTTCCCCACCTTGCCCAATGCAAAATATTCAACCTCCTTCACAAGCCACAAATTAATCAATTTTGCAACATCAATCAAACCTTGATCTGAACACACTCAACCCTCACCAAACTTGGTCAACCAAGCTTACCCAGCACACTACCTCACTCCTGGTCATGCTCCCCTGTAGCAAAGCTACTGTAGCACTGATGGCGCCCGGTGTTGATGTGGGAGCGCTTCGTTGGAAACCTCAAGAGCAAGGTGTGAAGAGCACAACAGCAAGTCTTCCCTCAGTAAGAAACCGAGGTTATCGAACCAGTAAGAGGAGGGAAACGTCTCAAAGTTGTTTCAAGCAACATGGAAACCTGCACAACACAAACTCAAGACTTTGCCCTAACAAACAGTGAGGTTGTCAAGCTCACCGGTTTGCTGTAACAAAGGATTAAATGTATGGTGTGGAAGGTTATGATGGTTTGCGTCAAGTAAACAGTAAGAGTGGAAGATGTGTCAATGGTAAAGATTGGACTGGGGTCCATAGTTCACTAGAGGTGCTCTCCTTAGATAAACAAACATGGCATTCAGGGTAAACAAATTACAGAAGGGAAATTGATAGTTCTGAGCAAGTCCAAACAATGCAATACTAGACAAAAAGATCCTATGAGATTCGATTAGGCAAAACAACAATATACATAGAATATCATCCAACTGCATCTATGACTAGAAGTCCACCTTCAGGTTATCATCCGAACCCCCTCTAGTATTAAGATGCATGCAACAGACAACTGCTTTAAGAAAAGTGTCTAAGGTAAATAATCCACTTGTTCCATGAACAAGAGACCGTTGTTTTCTACCTACTGGCAACAGCACATCTACAACCGAATAGATTTCGATCATTTCCCTTGGTAAATAGGGGCATGAACCCACTATCAAGCATAAATGCCCCCTCTTGGAGTCACTAGCAACTACTTGGCCAGGATAGCTACTAACAACGGAGAGCATGCAAGATCACAAACAACAAATACATGATAGAATTAATAAGACAAAACCATTAATCAATCTCACATAGTAATCTCAATATCCATCAGATCCCCGCAAACACAACATGCATACTTACAAATAGATTAGATCTTGATCATGAACGGAGCTCACAAGATCTATACATGAAAGAACAAGGAGGAGATATAATCATCTAGCTACTACATGGACCCGTAGTACAAGGTGGAACTACTCACGCTTCATACCGGAGGCTGGCATGATGAAGAATAATGCCTCCGGGATGATCTCCCCTCTGGCAGGGTGCCGAGAAGAGCTTTGATGTCTACGCACTTCTATTCTTGTAGACAGTTGTTGGGCCTCCAAGTGTAGAGGTTTGTAGAACAGCAGCAAGTTTCCCTTAAGTGGATTACCCAAGGTTTATCGAACTCAGGGAGGAAGTGGTCAAAGGTATTCCCTCTCAAGCAACCCTGCAATCAAAATACAAGAAGTCTCTTGTGTCCCCAACACACCCAATACACTTGTCAGGTGTATAGGTGCACTAGTTCGGCGAAGAGATAGTGAAATACCACTGGTAACGGTGCCAGAAAAGAGCTTCTGACTTGTTGTTGACATGGGGTAACGGGGCCAGAAAATAGCTGATGGCGTGGAGTAACAAACTAAAGGCAAACTGAAGAAAGCAAGCAAACATGGAACATATCTAGATCCAAACGGTGTTTCAATGTTTATAAACAAGGCCTAGGGATCGTACTTTCACTAGTGAACACTCTCTCATATAAAATCCTCTCTTCATGATACTACTCTTAACTACTCTCCGGTTGGACTCTTTAATCCATGGTAGGGCCTTCCCCAATCTAGATAACCCCACACTATCACCTTGAGCGCTAGATGGTTCCAACAAACACCATAATTTCATACAGACATCCAACTCCAAATATAACTCATAACAAATATTCAATCTAGCCAAAGTGCCACACACGGTATGGACACTGTCACTTTCACACACGTGTGGAAAAGCATAGATCTATTAAAGCATAAAGAGTATTTATGTAGACTCAAACCTAAGTGCCACCATGGAATGCACGCTGTCACTTTCACACACATGGGGAGAGCAAAGATCTAATGAAGCACTTGAGTAGCAAGGTAGATCTACTTGATTACAAAGCTCATGACCACAACAATATCATGCATAGAGAGAGACATGAACACATAGCTACCGGTAGATCCCTTAGCCTCGAGGAAGAACTACTCCCTCCTCATCATGGGAATCAGCAACAGTGATGAAGATGGCGATGGAGATCGATGGAGATGGCTCTGGGGGCACTTCCCCGTCTCGGCAGGGTGCCAGAACAGAGACTTTATGTCCCCCGAATCTCTCCTTCGGTGGCGGCGACGCTATGTATGTTTTTGTAGATTTCTTCTGGATTCACTAGGGTTTTTGGGTCGGAGGCATATTATAGGCGAAGGGGGAGGTCGAGGAGGCGGACAGAGGGCCCACACCCTCCCCAGGCACGGGCCAGGCTTGGTCACGATTAGGGGGTTCTGGCCACCCTCTGGTGCCTCTCCGTCCCTCCTTCTGGATTCGTGTCCCGCACGGAAAGTTATTGACTTTGGCTTTTGTCCCGTCCAATTCCGAGAATATTGATTTTCTGCCTTTCTGGAACCAGAAATAGAAGAAAACAGCCAACTGGAACTGTGGCAACTTGTTAATAGGTTAGTTCCAAGAAAATATATAAAAACACCTCAAAGTGTAGACAAAGCAAAGCAAAGTAGATAAAAACAAGCATGGAGCATCAAAAATTGTAGATACGTTTCTGACGTATCAAGCATCCCCAAGCTTAACTCCTGCTCGTCCTCGAGTAGGTAAGTGATAAAAATAATAATTTTTTAGGTGACATGCACCATCACAATTAAAGATCCAACAATTTGAAAGCATTGAAAGCTGGGATCAACGAACTCTAAACATGTGCATGAAAGATGGAGTTCTAACAATAGGACATAGTAACTATGCATGCAACATGTCAATCTACAAACAAAGATCATGAATAATATGCATTGAAAAATGTTTGTTTGTTTCACATGCAGAAAACATAGCATAGTGGAAATCAGCTTGTCCCTCATAGAGTAGAAAATAGATGAATAGGAAACCTTCAAACTTCACAAGGGTGACTAGAAACAAATAGCACAAGAACAAGAAATATCACAATATGCATCAATCAATAAGTTTTGGGACACTGCACACAGAATGACAACTATGCTATCTTAATGGTGCCTAAAGGTAGAAGGTGGAGACTCAAATAATGGTGGAAGAAAGACCTTTTATAAAGGAAGCAGGGATTTCAAGTTTAAAAAAGAGCTTCCAAAATTTATGGTACTTGTTAGCATTCAGCCCTCATTGCCCCTATCATAAGCATCTTGAAGTGATTAAGGTTAAAGTGAACAAAGATGGAGTATATGCTTGACGAAGTATAAGTTGGCAATCTCAAGTCCCTTGAATACGAACGCCACACCTCATGCTACTCAACTTTGGTCACCTGTAAGTTCTTGTCACTGTAAGTATTTGCATATCATAGAGAACCGCCAACGGGGTACCCCTTGCACATGGTACAAGAGCTTTCCCATAACCAAAATGACAAGGCAAGCAGACAATGAGCATCTCAGAAATATTTTTATTTACCATATGCATAGCTTTTTATCGAGGATGCTTCATAGATAGCTCACTATGGTGATGCTGCAAGTTTCCACCATGATTAGGCATGGCTTAGGCTAGCGGCCCAGGAGTTTCTCTAACACAGGATGCAAACTCCATGGACTTACAAGTTCCCCCTTTATTTCACACCGGTGACATCCATATACAAAAGAACATGTTATGAACTGAGTACAAAGTACAGGTGCAATGTTGAAAGCGTTCCCCATGACAGCACGGTTCTGCTAATTCCAACGTATAAGTGCAAGCATATACAACAAATTTGTCACAATGGTTCAAGTTTATTAGGGGCAAAGAATATAAAGTGTGCCATCAAGTTCGTGAGGGCTTTAATCACTAAGTTTTCACATAACAAAATAGTTTTTAATTGGAAGATAGTTGAAAACAAGAATATACTTGGAATGGTGTAACACACCATGCATAGGAGTTTATAGTGGACACTTTGGAATAACTTGGTTTCTTGGGAGGTGGAAGCATGCGTAGAACTTACTCATACAAGTGGAGGCTAGCAAAAGACTAGGAGCAACCAACTAAGAGAGCAATAATGGCCATAATCATGTAGAGCAACAAAACATTACTAATCAAAGCATAGAGTGGTACTACAAGTCAAGGACTGAATTATCATAGAGGCTATGGTGACTTGTTCATAGTCATAACATGGTGTGAGCATGTGCAAAGTCAACCCAAACAAAGCATCAAAGGAGAATACATCAATACTATACTTTTGTATGCTAAAACAACGCATGATTCCTTTAAGGCACATTAAGCAATCCTAATTGTTTGGAACAAGACATGCTACAACAATAATCACTAAGCATAAGGTCAAAACAAGATCTAGCATGACATGCTAAAGTCTAAGTCACAGTCAAAACAAGCTCACTTTTGTACCACTATGAGCATGAAACTTTCAACTTTTTCCAACACTAAGCAACTTATTTGAAACAACTCACAAAGATAATAATCAATAAAAATCAGTGAGCATGTCTCACAAATCCACAAAGAAGAACTAAAAAGTTCTAAGCTGAAAGCACAAGAAAACTAAGGTTGAACGAAGTGCTAGCAAAAGTGAACACTCACAAAACAATAAGAGTGAAAACTAGAGTGTTCTAGGCAAGGAAAACAGAGTGTGTCTCTCTTCAAAAGAAGTGTGGTGTAACCAACAAACTTACTCAAGCAAACTAAGCAAACGAAAACCAAAAACAAAAACTAATACGCTCCAAGAACAACACAACAATGCATGAAACAATAAAAATGAAGTGTCTAGAAAGACCTGAGATTTTTATTGATGAAGAAGGGGATGCCTTGGGAATCCTCAAGCTTTGACTCTTGTATTTTTCCATTCTTCATCTCATTACATTTTTCTTTCTCTACACCTGCAAATTTTCCTTCATACAAAACTTCACACAATCTTCATTAGCAACATTAGTGTATTCAAAAGATATTAGACCTCTGGCAAATCTTTGGAACAGCAAGGCTTTTCACTAAAAACATATGCTACTGTAGTAACTCCTTAAAATAGATCAAATCGCCAAAAGAGAACTAAAAAAGGAATCAATAAGAAGGAAATGCAAATAATGGCAGAAATCTGTCAAAACAGACCAGCAGGTAGAAACGGATTTTTTCGAAGACCTTCTATTGCTCAAATAAAATTGTGTTGAAATAACGAAAGTTAGCTAACATACTGGGGGATTTATTCGTAAATTTTTAGCTCAATCCGAGTTACAGAGACTCCTCACGAATTTTATGGGGGAGGACAGAAATCTATTTCGGGACAGCAACTCCCCAAATCTTACTTCCCTCTCATTAGAGGTTATTCTTGGCACAAAAATCAAACAAAAAGGATAAGGATAGGTCATTGCAGAAGTAATGACTTCCAAGACTCAAGGAAAACTCTTGCTTTATCTCCCAATAAGTACTTTCCTTTAATGCCTTTAAGTTAGGCTTTATAGCTTGAGAAGATGCTCACATAAGAAATATGAATTGAGTAAAAGAGAGCATCAAGAAGCAAATTCAAAACAAATTTAATTCTAACCCACTTCCTATGCATAGGAATCTTGTAAAGAAACAAGTCATGAAAGCACAAAGCAACAAGCATAGGAAAGCAAAACAAGTGCAACTTCAAGACTTTCAACATAAAGAGGGGAAACTTAATATTATTGAGATGCATAAAACCATGTTTCCCTCTCTCATAATAACTTTCAGTAGCGACATGACAAAATTAAGAATATAACTATCATATAAAACATTCTTATCATGAGCCACATGCATATAATAATTATTACTCTCCACATAAGCATAGTCATCCTTATTAATTGTAGTGGGCGCAAATTCAACAAAATATCTATCATTACTATTCTCATCACCATAATCATCAAAAATAGGAGGCAAATTGTAATCACAATTAACTTTCTCCTCAATAGTAGGTGGACTGAAAATATCATACTCATTATTGTAATCATCATATATTGGAGGCAAAGTATCATCAAAGTAAACTCTCTCCTCCGTGCTTGGGGGACTAAAAATATCATGCTCATCAAAACCAGGTTTCCCAAGCTTAAATGTTTCCATAGCATTAGCAACAATGGTGTCCAGAGAGTTCATATAATAACATTTCTATTAGCATGCAAATAAAGCTCCATAGGTTTTTTAATTTTCTCTTCAAACACTTCATGTCCTAACTCAAGATAAACACTATAAATCTCTCTAATTTTTTTGTTGTTTTCCATTAAGCCTAACTAGTGAAAACAAGAAACAAAAAGACAAAATTGCAGAATCTAAAGGAAATAACTTCGAGCACTCACACCGGAGCATGTGAGTACCTTTTACCTTACCTCCCCGGCAACAGCGCCAGAAAAGAGCTTGATGTCTACACACTTCTATTCTTGTAGACAGTTGTTGGGCCTCCAAGTGCAGAGGTTTGTAGAACAACAACAATTTTCCCTTAAGTGGATTACCCAAGTTTTATCGAACTCAGGGAGGAAGTGGTCAAAGGTATTCCCTCTCAAGCAACCCTGCAATCAAAATACAAGAAGTCTCTTGTGTCCCTAACACACCCAATACACTTGTCAGGTGTATAGGTGCACTAGTTCGGTGAAGAGATAGTGAAATACCACTGGTAACGGTGCTAGAAAAGAGCTTCTGACTTGTTGTTGACGTGGGGTAACGGGGCCAGAAAATAGCTGATGGCATGGAGGAACAGACTAAAGGCAAACGGAAGGAAGCAAGCAAACATGCAAAAGATCTATATGCAAACGGTGTTTCAATGTTTATAAACAAGGCCTAGGGATCATACTTTCAGTAGTGAACACTCTCTCATATAAATATCCTCTCTTCATGATACTACTCTTAACAACTCTCCAGTTAGACACTCTAATCCATGGTAGGGCCTTCCCCAATCTAGATAACCCCACACTATCACCTTGAGTGCTAGATGGTTCCAACAAACACCACAATTTCATAGAGACATCCAACTCCAAATATAACTCATAAAAAATATTCAATCTAGACAAAGTGCCACACACGGTATGCACGCTGTCACTTTCACGCATGTGGGGAAAATCATAGATCTATTAAAGCACATAGAGTATTTATGTAGACTCAAACCTAAGTTCCACCATGGCGTGCACGCTGTCACACACATGGGGGGAGCAAAGATCTAATGAAGCACTTGAGTAGCAAGGTAGATATACTTGATTACAAAGCTCATAACCACAACAAGATCATGCATAGAGAGAGAGAGATGAACACATAGCTATCGGTAGAGCCCTTAGCCTCGAGGAAGAACTACTCCCTCCTCATCATGGGAATCAACAACGGTGATGAAGATGGCGATGGAGATGGCTCCGGGGGCACTTCCCCGTCCCGGCAGGGTGCCGGAATAGAGAGTTTTTGTCCCCCGAATCTCTCCTTCGGTGGCGGCGGTGCTGTGGAGGTTTTCGTGGATTTCTTCTGGATTCACTAGGGTTTTTGGGTCGAAGGCATCTTATAGGCGAAGCAGGAGGTCGAGGAGGCGGCCAGAGGGCCCACACCCTCCCCAGGTACGGGCCAGGCTTGGTCGCGCCCAGGGGGGTCTGGCCACCTCTGGTGCCTCTCCGTCCCTCTTTCTGGATTCGTGTCCCTCACGGAAAGTTATTGACTTCGGCTTTTGTCCCGTCCAATTCAAAGAATATTGATTTTCTGCCTTTCTGGCACCAAAAACAGAAGAAAACAGGCAACTGGTACTATGGCAACTTGTTAATAGGTTAGTTATAGAAAAGATATAAAACAACTCAAAGTGTAGACAAAGCAAAGCAAAGTAGATACAAAACAAGCATGTCGCATCAAAAATTATAGATACGTTTCCGACGTATCAAGCATCAGATCCCCCCTGATCTAGGGACGATGGTGGTGGCGGCTACAGAAGGTTTCGTGGAATTTTGATCGGGTGTGTAGGCTTTTGGAATCTGGCGGACTTTATAGGCAAAGAGGCGAGGCAGGGGGGGCACCAGGGCGGCTGCACACCCCCCCCCCTAGTCGTGGGGTGGGCCCACCCAAGCGGCCAGGGGGTGTGGCCCGCTGGTGAGCCTCCTCCGTCTCGTATTCTGGTTTCGTGTTGCCCACGGTAAAATATTGACTTTTGTATTCATTGGCCACCATTGGATCAGTGGTTACTGAGAACTTTGCAGGCCTTAGTCTCAGAAATATGGTGAGCATGTCAAATCCTGGAGGATTATTCTGATTGTTGTTGTTGTTGTTATTGTTGTTCTGATTCTGGTTCTGCATGAACTGTGTCATCATCTACATCAGTTGAGCTTGTGTTGTCATCAATTGTTGCATCTCGGGACTGACGTTATTGTTGTTGTTTTGGTTGGGGTTGGCACAACGGGGAGGCATATGTGGTTTCAATAAGGATAAGAATGAGATACCCATAGATGATTAACATGCACAATACATCACATAGAAATAATCACAATAACCAAGCTCAAAATAACATAAGGTTTGAATGACATAACAACAGGTTTTGAAAAATGCAAACACACCATAGCAAGCCATCCACATGTTGGATGGTCATTGCGACTCAATAATCAAAGTATGATAGATGAAAGATAGTCGAGTAGTCTACACTACTCCTCCATGTCGACCTCCACATCAACAAGGGTAAGACCTGCATTCTCCATGGCGGTCTTGTACTCCTCGACACTAGTGGTCAAGGCCTCAATGTTGGCCCTAAGAGCCCTCTTCTGTGAATGAAGCCTCTCAATCACTCCCTGCTGGTGCTCAAGCTCGAAGTCCTTGGCCTCTAACTCATCCTTCATCTCCCTAATCTTCTTGTTCCTGTCTTAGACTCTTTTCTCCTGGCTCTTGAATTTCTTGTCCTGGCTTTCAAATTTGGCCTCCATCTCTTTGAGGATCTCGTCTTGCTTCGCGAAGAGCTTGTCCTTCTCCCGTAGCTGAACCTGGAGCTCGTCATTGCTAAGCATGACATTGGTCCTATCAGTGTCAAGGTGTATAATAAGACCCTCTAGGTCCTGAAGGTATAAACGAATCGGCTCCATCGTCTCTCTAGTAGCATCATCGTACTTTATAGCCTCACCCTCCTCGTCGCGTCTCCCGAACGGGTGAAAGTAAAGACCTCTAAGCTCAGTGGAGTGCCTCCCAACCAGGCGTCCAAGTAACTCCTGCATGACTACATCTAAGAATCTATCCTATTCATCATGCATCATCTTGAAAGTGATAGCCTCCATGGGTGGATCTGCCTAGCGTACCGGCTGTGTGACTCTGAAGCCCCATAGGTCCTTCCTCTCAAACTTGGTGAGCTAAAGTGTCGGGATTCTAGGAAGTGGAAGGTTGAGCACACTAGTGAGCTCAATGAGACGAGTACCAAAACGAGTTCCCTTGAACTCCTCGGTAGTGCTAATAACAACGTTAGGCATCTATTTTTATAAGATAGAGAAAAGTTAGAATCAACACAAGTAGACAATACTCAAAAGACATAATAACACAAGAACATATTTAACAAAAAACACACAAAACATGGCATACCCAAATTCATTACAAACACCAAGGTTCAAGAGAACTTAGACAATTTTTTGAAGTAAGACGACAAGTGTGGTGGTCCAACTAATGGAGTACTTTACAATTCTTACTCACTAGACAAAATAGCTATCAGGGCATGCTTACAATTCTTACTCACTAGACAAAATAGCTATCAGGGCATGCTTTGTGGCAATCTGTCTATCTTGCTCACAAGACTCCCATATTAAGTCTATGATGTCTCCCCTTACTTGTTGATTGGTAGTCTCTAAGTCTTGGGTATGCTTCTTCTCTTCTCTAAGGCATTTTGAGTATTGAGCATTCTACACTTGAGTCTGTCACCAAGCTCCTTGATGGCATTCTTCTAAGCTGCATTTCTTGCAGAGTCAAAGAATGTTGTGTGCATTTCAATGTTGGTGACCATGCAGAATCCTGACTCCTTGTGGTTGTCTTCCTTGTTTTTGTACAAGTGAAGTTGCACCCACCAATACTCTTCTCCTTCATCCATCACAGGGAATACCTTGTACATAGTTGCACCATGTATCCCCATGATAACCATAAGATTCTTGAGGGCCTTGGGAAATTTAGTCTCACACTCCAAAGTCATGGTCATGAGTGGTCCATTCCTGACGGCTTCATTGATGGAGTTCATCTACAAATAGAGATGAGACAAAAGATTAGAAAAGTTTACGAGAAGAAAAAGACAAGTGTGGAAATTTTTCAAAGTTTTGAAATTTTCCTTAGTGGTTTCTTAGTCTAATCCAATCCTAGGGTCATAATCCTACAGGCAACACAATGCTCTGATACCATTTGTAAGACCCTTCCTATACAAAGGTAAAGGTCCCTGTGATTGCAATGCTGGTCCCTGGATCAAATGCTAGCATCCACAATTTAAGATGAAGTACACAGAAACAAAGGTCATTATTACATCATCATTCCAGAGATAACATAGTCTTTTACAACTCCATATCCATAGGCTAGTACAAGAGTTCAACTAAACAAAATAAATTAAAGTCTCATCTTCATGTGCCACAGGCAAGCATGTTGAGTGTAGACTCATAACCCTAATCCTCATCAGAGTAACCTGCAACATCACAAGTTACAACCACAGTGGGTCAATACATTGAAATAGTATTGGCAAGTGATAACTTAGTAGAATAATAGTTTCTATCTTGTACATGAATTTGTCTAAGTGTAGCTTAGGCTTGCTTTGCTCAAAATAGGTTTTACCTGTAAGTTGAAAACACTAAGTTTTTGTTTGACAAAAACTCCCAAGGAACCACCAATAGACATTGGTGAACCTTTACCCTTGTTCAACCACAAGTTTTTAACTTAGAAATTGGGGTGAGGAGATTCTTGATAGCTTCCATTTCTTGATGCTCAAATTTTCCATTGCTGGGGACACGGCTAAGTACATAGATTCTTCCTTCTCGAGAGGTGGTGCACTTTCCCCACAGGACTCGATATGCATGAAGACAAGATCTTTCAGAAGCCTTCCCTTAGACCAGAATGGACGCGCTCCAAACCTATCACCCTCTACCACCAACTGTCCATTTGGCTAAGTTATTGCAACCTATATGATCCAGGCAGAGCCCATATTGCCATGTGGCTGCACTAGAAGCTTCTTAACATATGGCATCTCAAATCCCTTTGTTCCTGGGTGGCATTCCACAAGTGAGATACACAGGGTAGGCCATGGGAATGGGGCCCTGGTAACCACTCAACAAAAATACATCCATGCAATTACCATTCCACCCAGGTGATTCATTCACTTAGTTGTTTTATTAAGCAAAAACATAAGTCAAAGACTTAGCAACATTTTCCATAGCATGTATATAATCCACCCCTGTTTGCTACTAGCTAGGCTAAACATGGCAATATAACAAGTATCATAACTTAGAGGAAATTCTATCAAGACTACAACTACTAGGATTTCCCATAGCATAGCATATAGATACTTAGCAAAAGCATCGTGCAAGCCCTATAAAAAATATCACTAATGCATAGTCAAAATATTGGGAAAAAAATATGAAGAACCACTTGCCTTGGTAGTTGGGGGAGTAGCAACAATCCTCACGATCACAATCACCACTAGCACCAAAATCTACACATAAAATGATAGCACCAAATTCATATTTCAAATAATCAAGCAAAAATATATGAATGCATGCAAATGCCATGTGATGATTTTTTTAAACTAAACAAGACAATTAAATAGTAGTAAACTCTGAACTAAACATTTATACACTAAACAAACTTAAATTGGCTTTAAAAACATTTTCCAAATAATTTTTATATACAAAATAAGCCTACAAATGTCTCTGCATAAAATTCTATTTTAACAGAAGCCAAATACAAAACCAAGCATACATATGTGTAGGATTTAATTTTTTGAATCCATTGATATATTATTTGTATTTTTTGGATAAACAGAACAAAAGTTATGAATTTTACAAGTTTTAAACAATCAAAATAATTTCTGGAATTTTAAACAGACGGGATAGGCCACGTGGAGTGTTTCTATTGGCCGGTACCGTTTCGCATGGATCGTGCTCTGTGGACTGCATGATTAAAAGTAAATCGCACGGCTAAAATCTAATCATACCCTTTCGCTAAGTGATCTAATCTGGCGCGCTGGATCTAGATCTAACGGCTCCTGACTTGACCACGCTGGCGGTAGCGTGGATGCAACGGTGCCGGTGCTCTTGGTCTGGAAAATACAGAGGAGGCTGGGGGTTGCAGTGTTGCTTAACAGACTCACAAGAGCATGAGGAAGCTCAACGTGTCGAAGGTGTGAGCGGGAGTGTGCTGTAGAGGTTGCTAGGGCTTGTTGGAGTTGCGGGCGGCGTCGGGTTCATGCGGACGGAGTCGTTGACGACGCTCTGGATCGTCCTATCCCAAACCAAGACCATCAGTGCATGCACAAGGGTCAGGAGAACACGTCAGGGTAAGGTAGAAGGCGAGGGTCGCTCGGATTTAACCTAGATTCCTCACCGGAGTTGAGCAGTGCTTCTACCGTTTGAGGAGCTCGACGAAGATGACAACCTGGGTCATGAGTGGGCAAACCAGAGGCATTAGGTGAAACACATGAGAAAGGGGAACATGTTAGCAAGCAAAAGAGGGCACGGGGCGGTCGGGGCTCACCGGAATTAGTCGCCGAAGTCGTTCGGTGCCGCGGCGGTGTGAGCTCCAATACGAATAGCCTGGTGGCGCTTAGTAAGTAGTGAGTGAGGGGAAAGATGCGGGGCGGAGAGTTGGTTAAGTAGCCAGAGCAAAGGCGGCAATTACACGAGGAATCAATGGGAATTAAACAAGAATCAAACGCGGCGTCACTGCTAGGAAGAAACGGGGGAGTGGGTCGTCACGCGGAAATTGGGGACGAGGATGCTGATTTGGCATTGGGTCCACTCGACAGCGAGGGAGAGGGTGTGCGCGCGGGTGAAAAACAAAGAGGGGAGGCGTTTTTCCCGGGTGGGCTTGCTGGGCTGGTAGCTGGGCCCCGGGTGGGTTGGGCTAGATAGGTTAGCTGCGTTTATTTTTTCTTCTTTTATCCTTTTCTATTTCTGTTTTGATTTTTTGAATCCATTTTCAAATGATATTCAAATGAGTTTGAATTCAAACCATTTCTAAATTTTTGTAAAGTGATCCATGCACATATTTGTGTATAAAACATTGATGTTTACTCAAAAACACATTGGCCCATTGAAAATAAAATAAAACCATGCCTTATTTATAATAGGCATATAAATGGATTTAATTTAGATTCTTGTTTTGAAAACTTTGAGCAAGCTTTGAAATCATCTTTTAAACTTTTCTGGTTGAATCAAAGTATTCTCATATTTTGAGAGTAGAAATAAAGCCATTGCCTTTCTTACATAAAATAATAGGCAAACAAATGGCTTTTGATTTGAAACCTTATTTGAAAATAATCCAAATGCATAAGGATGCATGAATGATATGCAAACTTTTCAAGTTACGATTTTTGGGATGTTACAAATCTAACCCCCTTAAGGTGAATCTCGCCCTCGAGGTTTGGATTGGCAAGCAAACAGGTGAGGGTGATCTTTCTGAAGGTCATCTTCTCTTTCCCAAGTTGCTTCTTCTTCGGAATGATGATTCCACTGAACTTTGCAGAATTTGATAGTCTTAGTCCGAGTAACCCTTTCCGCAGTCTCAAGAATATTGATAGGTTTTTTCTCATTGGTGAGATCACTTTCCAACTGGAACTCCTCCAAAGGTATAGTATCCTTCAAAGAAGTCTCTTCCATCTCCGGATGGCATTTCTTCAACTGACTCACGTGAAACACATTGTGAACGGTAGACAATGATTCATGCAACTCAATCTCATAAGCCACTTCTCCTTTGCGACTCAAAATTTTGAATGGTCCAACATATCTTGGTGCCAATTTTCCTTTGACTCCAAATCTCTTCACTCCACGAAGTGGTGATACTCTAAGATAGGCTCTATAACCCACCTCATAGGTGACTTCCCTACGCTTTGGATCTGCGTAGCTCTTTTGTCGGGAATGTGCTATCTTCAATCTGTCCTTTACCAACTTGACTTTCTCTTCAGCTTCTTTGATTAGTTCTATCCCGAACAAGTTTCTTTCTCCAACACCACTCCATAACAATGGTGTAGTACACTTTCCCCCATAGAGAAATTCAAACGATGCCATCTCAATACTGGCTTGATAGCTGTTGTTGTAAGAGAATTCTGTGTAAGGAAGACTTTCATCCCAACTAGCACCATAGTCTAGGGCACATGCCCTCAACATATCCTCTAGAATTTGGTTGGTCCTTTCTATTTGTCCATCAGTCTGGGGATGAAAAGCAGTGCTGAATTCTAGTCTCGTTCCCAAGGACTCATGTAGTTGCCTCCAAAAAAGTGAACTTAATTAAGTTCCCCTCTCAGACACAATAATCTTGGGTACTCCATGCAGACACACAATTCTATTCATATATATCTTGGCTAACTTAGCACTTGTATAGGTTGTCTTCACTGGTATGAAATGAGCCACTTTAGTTAGTCGATCTACCACGACCCAAATAGAATCATATCCTGATCTAGTCCTTGGCAGTCCAGTGATGAAATCCACACCAATCTTATCCCACTTCCAATCAGGAATAGGTAGGGGTTATAACAGTCCTGCTGGTTTCTAATGTTCCGCTTTCACTCTACTACATACATCACACAAAGCAATATGTTCGGCGATATCCTTCTTGAGATTATTCCACCAAAATCTTTCCTTCACGTCCATGTACATTTTGGTGTTACCCGGATGAATGGAATATGGTGAGTTGTGTGCTTCTTGTAAAATCAGTTTCCGAAGCTCCGGATCTTGCGGAATGCAAATACATTTTCCATACCATAAAGTACCCTGTTCGTATTCATGGAATCCTTTTGCTTTCCCTTTGCTAATTTTTCCCTTAATCTCTTCAATTTCCTTGTCCAACTTTTGGGCTTCCCTAATTTTGTCCAACAAGGTGGGTTGAACATCCAATGACATGAGGTGTCCTTCAGGCACTATCTCTAATCTGAGATCTTTGAATTGGGAACACAGATCATCTGACAATTCTCCCTTAGTGAGGCCATTCACATAAACATTACGGCTTAATGCATCCGCTACAACATTTGCTTTACCGGGGTGGTATTGCAAACTCAAGTCATAGTCCTTGATGAGTTCCAACCATCTTCTTTGTCTCATATTGATTTCCTTCTAAGTGAAGATATACTTCAAACATTTGTGATCTGTGAACACTTCGCTACGCTTTCCCAAAAGATAATGTCTCCGTGTTTTGAGTGCCTGGACAACAGAGGCTAAATCCAAATCATGATTAGGATAATTAACTTCATGAGTTTTGAGTTGTCTCGAGGCATAAGCCACAACTTTCCCTTCTTGCATCAAACTGCACCTAATCCTTGGTGAGATGCATCACAATACACTTGGAAATCTTTTTCCAAATCTGGCAGACATAAGACTGGTGTTGTCACTAGTCTCTTCTTCAACTCTTGGAAACTGAGTTCACATCATTTAGTCCAGTCAAATTTCTTATTTTTCTTAAGAAACTCCGTCATTGGCTTAGCTACCTTTGAGAAATTCTCAATGAACCTTCTATAGTATCCTGCCAAGCCAAGGAAACTACGCACTTCGTTCACTGACTTAGGAGATTCCCACTCAGTTACAGCTGACACTTTTGCGGGATCAACTGCTACACCATCTCCTGACACAATATGTCCGAGAAAACCGACTTCATTCAGCCGGAATTCACACTTTCTGAATTTGGCATACAACTTATGCTCCATAAGCTTCTCAAGTATCAATCTCAAATGTTCTTCATGATCTTCATTGCTCTTGGAATAGATCAAAATGTCATCGATGAAAACGACAACGAATTTGTCAAGAAATTCCATGAACACCTTGTTCATCATATTCATGAAGTAGGCTGGTGCATTTGTCAACCCAAATGGTATCACGGTGTACTCATACAATCCATACCTAGTGGTGAAAGCAGTCTTAGGTATGTCTTGTTCCCTTATCTTTAGCTGAAAGTAGCCTGATCGAATATCAATCTTAGAGAACACACGGGCTCCTTCTAACTGATCAAACAAGTCATTGATTCTAGGCAAAGGATATTTGTTCTTGATAGTTACCTCATTGAGTGAACGGTAATCTATGCATAACCTTTGACTTCTATCCTTCTTTTCGACAAACAAAACTGGTGAACCCCAAGATGAAGAACTCGGCTGAATAAATCCTTTCTCTAACTATTCTCCAAGATGTTTCTTGAGTTCTTTCAACTCATCAACTGACATCTTGTAAGGTCTCTTTGCTATTGGTCCTGATCCTGGCAGCAAGTCAATCAGAAACTCAACATCTCTATCTGGTGGCATTCCAGGTAATTCCTCCGGAAACACGTCCGGAGACTCCCTCACAATTAGCACACTGTCTATGCTAACCCCCTTAAGAGAATTTAGCTTAATCCCTTTTGATTCAAAGTTAGACTTGAATATAATCCTTTTATTATCCGGGGTTGTGAGTGTGACAGTACGATTGGCACAATCTAGTACTCCTTCGTACTTGGTCATCCAATCTATTCCCAAAATAACATCCAATCCTTGGGAATCTATTATTATCAGATTTACTAGAAACTTAGGCTTTCCAAATTCTATTACTAGATCATGACATCCAAGACTTACTATCATATCTCCACCGGGAGAACTTACTTTTATAGGACACCCAATATGTTTAGTTGGTAATCCATTTTTATCAACAAATGCTCTTGATATGAATTAATGCGATGCGCCAGTATCAAAAAGAACAAGTGCTAGAATAGAATTGAGCTTGAACTTACCAGCCACAGCATCAGACTCTTCATAGATATCCTCCACATTGATGTGGTTCACTTGTCCCTTCTGGAAAGGGTTGGGCTTGGTGTTTCCTTCAACCTTCTTTTCTGGGCACTCATTTGCATAGTGTCCCATATTCTTACACTTCAAACACTCAACCTGACTGATATCTCTCTTTGCAGGATGACTTCCACTTCCACCTCCACTGCGGTGGCTCTTGTGTCCACTCTTGTGGTTCTTATACTTGGCATTATCATGACTGCGGTGGTTCTTGTTGTCATGATGACGGTTGTGGTTGTGGTGGTTGTTGTACTTTCCATGTTTGTGGGATCCAGAACTCCCACTATCATCATGATGGGAACGCTTGTGAGATGATCCTGAGCTGTGCTTATCAAAGCTATGCTTCCTCTTTCTGCTCTCAACCTGTTTCATCTTGTTTTCCAAGATGGTAGCCTTGTCACAAAGTGATTGATAGGTTGGAACATAGGCAACAGACAACTTCAGGTTCAACTCATCATTAAGTCCTTTGAGTAATTTCTCCTTCCTCTTTGCATCTGTATCAACTTCATCCGGTGCATAACGCACCAGATTGTTGAATTCCTCAATGTACTCAGCCAAACTGCGGTGACGTTGCTTCAGATTGTGGAACTCCTTCAAATTCATCACTCCGGATGAGATGTGAGATATACGGAATCCATCCTCAAATATAGCCCATGTCACGTCCTCAAGGGGAGTGGTGATCTGGAAGTTATCCCACCATGTTGCTACTGGCCCTTCAAGCAGATGTGCTGTGAATCTGACCTTTTCCTCGTCGGTGCAGCCAACAGTCACTAAGTCCTTGTTCACTGAGCATAACCAGTCATTGGCCACCATTGGATCAGTGGTTCCTAAGAACTTTGCAGGCCTTAGTCTCAGAAATCTGGTGAGCATGTCAAATCCTAGAGGATTATTCTGAATGTTGTTGTTGTTGTTATTGTTGTGGTTGTTGTTATTGTTGTTCTGATTCTGGTTCTGCATGAACTGTGTCATCATCTACATCAGTTGAGCTTGTGCTGTCATCAATTGCTGCATCTGTGGTATCAATAAGGATAAGAATGAGATACCCATAGATGATTAACATGCACAATACATCACATAGAAACAATCACAATAACCAAGCTCAAAATAACATAAGGTTTGAATGACATAACAACAGGTTTTGAAAAATGCAAACACACCATAGCAAGCCATCCACATGTTGGATGGTCATTGCGACTCAATAATCAAAGTATGATAGATGAAAGATAGTCGAGTAGTCTACACTACTCCTCCATGTCGACCTCCACATCAACAAGGGTAAGACCTGCATTCTCCATGGAGGTCTTGTACTCCTAGACACTAGTGGTCAAGGCCTCAATGTTGGCCCTAAGAGCCCTCTTCTGTGAGTGAAGCCTCTCAATAACTCCCTGCTGGTGCTCAAGCTCGAAGTCCTTGGCCTCTAACTCATCCTTCATCTCCCTGATCTTCTTGTTCCTGTCTTGGACTCTTTTCTCCTGGCTCTTGAACTTCTTGTCCTGGCTTTCAAATTTGGCCTCCATCTCTTTGAGGATCTCGTCTTGCTCCGCGAAGAGCTTGTCCTTCTCCCGTAGCTGAACCTGGAGCTCGTCATTGCTAAGCATGACATTGGTCCTATCAGTGTCAAGGTGTCTAATAAGACCCTCTAGGTCCTGAAGGTACAGACGAATCGGCTCCATCGTCTCTCTAGTAGCATCATCGTACTCTATAGCCTCACCCTCCTCGTCGCGTCTCCCGAACGGGTGAAATTAAAGACCTCT
Source organism: Avena longiglumis (assembly GCA_030063025.1). Classification (NCBI taxonomy): domain Eukaryota; kingdom Viridiplantae; phylum Streptophyta; class Magnoliopsida; order Poales; family Poaceae; genus Avena; species Avena longiglumis. The sequence continues at coordinate 303,461,953 of CP125978.1, forward strand.
AAGCTCGGTGGAGTGCCTCCCAACCAGGCGTCCAAGTAACTCCTGCATGACTACATCTAAGACTCTCTCCTATTCATCATGCATCAGCATGAAAATGATAGCCTCCATGGGTGGCTCTGCCTAGCGTCCCGGTTGTGTGACTCTGAAGCCCCATAGGTCCTTCCTCTCAAACTTGGTGAGCTGAAGTGTCGTGATTCTAGGAAGTGGAAGGTTGAGCACACTAGTGAGCTCAATGAGACGATTACCAAAACGAGTTCCCTTGAACTCCTCGGCAGTGCTAATAACAACGTTAGGCATCTATTTTTATAAGATAGAAAAAACTTAGAATCAACACAAGTAGAGAAAACTCAAAAGACATAATAACACAAGAACATATTTAACAACAAACACACAAAACATGTCATACCCAAATTCATTACAAACACCAAGGTTCAATAGAACTTAGACAATTTTTTAAAGTAAGACGACAAATGTGGTGGTCCAACTAATGGATTACATTACAACTCTTACTCACTAGACAAAATAGCTATCAGGGCATGCTTACAATTCTTACTCACTAGACAAAATAGCTATCAGGGCATGCTTTGTGGCAATATGTCTATCTTGTTCACAAGACTCCCATATTAAGTCTATGATGTCTCCCCTTACTTGTTGATTGGTAGTATCTAAGTCTTGGGTATGCTTCTTCTCTTCTCTAAGGTCATTTTGAGTATTGAGCATTCTACACTTGAGTCTGCCACCAAGCTCCTTGATGGCATTCTTCTAAGCTGCATTTCTTGCAGAGTCAAAGAATGTTGTGTGCATTTCAAAGTTGGTGACCATGCAGAATCCTGACTCCTTGTGGTTGTCTTCCTTGTTTTTGTACAAGTGAAGTTGCACCCACCAATACTCTTCTCCTTCATCCATCACAGGGAATCCCTTGTACATAGCTGCACCATGTATCCCCATGGTAACCATAAGGTTCTTGAGGGCCTTGTGAAATTTAGTCTCACACTCCAAAGTCATGGTCATGAGTGGTCCTTTCCTAACGGCTTCATTGATGGAGTTCATTTACAAATAGAGATGAGACAAAATATTAGAAAAGTTTACGAGAAGAAAAAGACAATTGTGGAAATTTTTTAAAGTTTTGAAATTTTCCTTAGTGGTTTCTTAGTCTAATCCAATCCTAGGGTCATAATCCTACAGGCAACACAGTGCTCTGATACCATTTGTAAGACCCCGCCTATACAAAGGTAAAGGTCCCTGTGATTGCAATGCTGGTCCCTGGATCAAATGCTAGAATCCACAATTTAAGATGAAGTACACAGAAACAAAGGTCATTATTACATCATCATTCCAGAGATAACATAGTCTTTTACAACTCAATATCCATAGGCTAGTACAAGAGTTCAACTAAACAAAATAAATTAAAGTCTTCATCTTCATGTGCCACAGGCAAGCATGTTGAGTGTAGACTCATAACCCTAATCCTCATCAGAGTAACCTGCAACATCACAAGTTACAACCACAGTGGGTCAATACATTGAAATAGTATTGGCAAGTGATAACTTAGTAGAATAATAGTTTCTAGCTTCTACATGAATTTGTCTAAGTGTAGCTTAGGCTTGCTTTGCTCAAAATAGGTTTTACCTATAAGTTGAAAATACTAAGTATTTGTTTGACAAAAACTCCCAAGGAACCACCAATAGACATTGGTGAACCTTTACCCTTGCTCAACCACAAGTTTTTAACTTAGAAATTGGGGTGAGGAGATTCTTGATAGCTTCCATGTCTTGATGCTCAAATTGTCCATTGCCAGGGACACGGCTAAGTACATAGATTCTTCCTTCTCGAGAGGTGGTGCACTTTCCCCACAAGACTCGATATGCATGGAGACAAGATCTTTTAGAAGCCTTCCCTTAGACCAGAATGGACGTGCTCCAAACCTATCACCCTCTACCACCAACTTTCCATTTGTCTAAGTTATTGTAACCTATATGATCCAGGCAGAGCCCATATTGCCATGTGGCTGCACTAGAAGCTTCTTAACATATGGCATCTTAAATCCCTTTGTTCCTGGGTGGCATTCCACAAGTGAGATACACAGGGTAGGCCATGGGAATGGGGCCCTGGTAACCACTCAAAAAATCCATCCATGCAATTACCATTCCACCCAGGTGTTTCATTCACTTAGTTTTTTTATTAAGCAAAAACATAAGTCAAAGACTTAGCAACATTTTCCATAGCATGTATATAATCCACCCTTGTTTGCTACTAGCTAGGCTAAGCATGGAAATATAACAAGTATCATAACTTAGAGGAAATTCTATCAAGACTACAACTACTAGGATTTCCCATAGCATAGCATATAGATACTTAGCAAAAACATCATGCAATCCCTATACAAAATATCACTAATGCATAGTCAAAATATAGGGACAAAAATATGAAACACCACTTGCCTTGGTATTTTGGGGAGTAGCAACAATCCTCACAATCACAATCACCACTAGCACCAAAATCTACACATAAAATGATAGCACCAAATTCATATTTCAAATAATCAAGCAAAAATATATGAATGCATGCAAATTCCATGTGATGATTTTTTCTAAACTAAAAAAGATAAGTAAACAGTACTAAACCCTAAACTAAACATTTATACACTAAAAAAACTTAATTTGGCTTTAAAAACATTTTCCAAATAATTTTTATATACAAAATAAGCCTACAAATGTCTCTGCCTAAAATTCTATTTTAACAGAGTCAAAATACAATACCAAGCCTACATATGTGTAGGATTTAATTTTGTGAATCCATTGATATATTATTTGTATTTTGTGGATAAACAGAACAAAAGTTATGAATTTTACAAGTTTTAAACATTCAAAATCATTTCTGGAATTTTAAACAGAGAGGTTTGAAAAATGACAAAGGTTTTGTGTTATAAAATGGTGGGATAAAGGACGGAGGAAAAATGATTACAAAAAGGCACCTCGTTTTTTGCAGTTTTTCCAGAACAATTAACCCGTGCAACCACATTACTCTCGAATGGAAATAGTGCTGGATTTGAAGTTTGCAACTCTGGTGTGGGAATTCTCAGAACTATTTATAAGGGATCAAATCCCTTGAATCCCGGCCTTCCTTTAAAAAAAGTCTCAACTGCTAGGCAGTCACCTGGAGGAAGCAGGACCACCCATGTGAGTGGTCGGGCGATACTATGAGCCTCTCACTGAAAGTGCCGGCTCTGGAGGAGTTGGGTGCACTTAGTTTGGTCTATGGATCCCGACATCTCGGTGTTGAGACGAACAACTCATAGGGTAGAGCCCACGATCAGTAAGGATAAGGGCAAGGTACCCGTTGGGTGTAGGTAAAGTGTACAACCACTATAGAGTGTACATCTAATCGAATAGCCGAGTCCTCGGTCATGGATGGTTTGGAAGGTTGTTGTAGAGCGGTGTTGGTTTTGTTTTCAAAACGAATTTCAAAAAAGTAATTGTTTTCTAAAACCTGGTGGTCCGAGGGACACCACAGAAGAAAGAGGATAACCCGGTCAGTTGAGGACCGTGGAGATGATATAGGATGACCCAATCCTAGTGTTTTCTAATACTTTTCAAAAACGTTTCCAGAATGTTTCCCAAAATATTTCAACAAAACCTTGTAGATGCTATATCTACAAGAGAAAATATTTTAGAAAAGAACCACTCTTAGATCCCTCCTACCATTATAGCCACATCGCATATCCTCTTGTTATTACTATTCTCTTAAGGAGGATTGCGAGTACATTCAAAGTACTCAATGACATTGTACCTGGCTATTTAATTGGCCAGATTTCCAGAAGCACGAGGAGGGATGAAGATGCTGACGTCTATGCGAGCTAGGTCATCTTCCTAGTCAGCTCCTGTAGTTTAAGGCATGACATGAGCTCTACGCTTGAAGACTTCCGCTATTCGATGTTGTAATCGCCATAATGGCAACAATGTATGTTTTGTATTCGTTATTATCTGGTTGCTGTAATGATACTCATCGGTTATGCTCACGTCTCACCGATCATGGGAACGTGAAGTGCAGACATAACGGGGATTCTCGGACCGTAAATCCGGGGTCCCACAGACTTGGTATCCGAGCCATCCTAACTGTAGGAGACCTTAGTTAGCATGGACGTTAGACATGACAAACCCTATTTCTGAAAACACATACTTTTGAAAACTATTTTCTCCAAAAGCTTTTCACAACATTTCCTACATTATCTTCTCTGACTTAAACTCTTGAAAATGGATCACTCTATATCTCTTCTACTTTCAAATGTTTCGTTTTAAAAAACAAGCCCTACTTCGAAACCCAGAAGACGTAGACTCCGAGATGTCAAGAAACAGAGACAAGAAAACCAAAGGAGCTACCAACACCCGACACTACAAGATCTCCCTACGAACAGAGTCCTTCATCGATGCAAAGGGATCAAGTACGGCACCAACGACACCCGATGGACAGACAAAGGTCAAGACCCCCGTAACGTCAATACCTAGGATAAATCTCCCTAACATAGGACTCCCCTATGGCGCATAGTCATTCCTTGGTACATAGGGTATGCCTTACTTGCTTGTCATATGTTTGTATGATGTGTGGAATGTGTTGTTTGTCTTCCTAGGATCATTTGACCCTATTGCTTGGAACACCTCGTTTTCCTACCCTGACAACAACACACCTAACCCCGTAAACTGAGACATCTCCTTAGCAGGATGGCCACCTATTAAAATAAAAAATTACCTACCTACGGCTAATACTAACTGTACAACCAGATAAACCTGCATCCTTGTACCTAAACTCACCTCTAACCTTAAACCCCTGTTGGACCTGCTTGTTGCCAACTATAGTACCCCCTCACTTTTATAACCCATTTGTTCCTCTATCTTCAAATCCAATGCTAACCTCTTAACATAGTTTAATTCCATAGCCATAAAGATTATCACCCCCAAGAACTCCCTGAGTATGGACATGAGGATCTGAGGCCCGAAGAAAGCATGCGGCCATTGAGGAGAAAAAGGACATCAAGCCAGCCAGTGCTTAGGCAACTGCCCAAACTATGGAGCCCTCCATCCTCCAGCGGATTGCCCAACACAGCTAGTCACATGTTTCCTCTGCAAAGGTGTAACACCCTCAGAATCGGACCTATGCAAGTTTGAGCAAAATTCGCCAAAAACCCGCATAGAAACGATTCAAAGGTGCCCACCAGGCACTTTCGTGCGGGTGGAAAACGAAGTAATAACATTACACAACAGTCCTCGATGGGACCCATGTAATGATATATATATAATGACTCCATGAGTCAAGAATACATATATAATATACAAAGATCCAAATCACCTTGAAAACGAGAGTGCCCAACTACGGACAAGAATCAAATGGGGCTAAGAGCCTCAAGAATAACCAATGGCGCAAAACCCTGCCTGGCCAAGCCGGAAGGGTAACCACGCTAACGCGTCGATCTCAAAACCTGCTTAAACAAAAGGGTGCCGACAAAGGGCAAAGGAAAAGAGGAGCGTCAAGATCGAGGCCAAGACAGCGAGGCTAGAATTCGGCGATCCTCGCCTACATAGGTATGGTGGATCAAGCGGCGAAGCATGCACTAAACAACCTATAGAGACTCAGACAATGGCGGTTATCGAGGGGTGAGAATGACCTATCCGGATCCAACCTGAGGCTAACACCAAACAAACCCATCCTGGTGTTTCCCCCTCGAGACCAAACGAGGAAGTCAACCGAGGAACTCACACCGTTGGCAGTTTTATTTATTCAGTTATCGTTGCAGCATTTACTAGTCAAGTTTAGATAATCGTCCTGATAAAGTAAGCAGTGGGCACTTTTAGTTAACCATTCCGTTATAGTGGCAGCACTTACTAGTCAGATACATTTAACATGAGATAACCCATAAACCCAGCAGTTGTTGGTACTTTTAATCAGCCAATTCCGTTGTAGTTGCCATACTTACTAGTCAGGTACAATGGTCGCAAGCGACAACTCAAACAAGCAATTGTGGGCAGTATTATTAGCCATTCCATTATAGTGAAGCTGATTACTAGTCATTATAAGTCAAATTTATAGCAATAAACTTTAGTTATGCTTGTCTATGATCGAGATACTGTGCTCCAAGTCGTCCATATCCGCGGACACGGCTTTCAGAAAGTTTTACCCGGCCGGGGTGCACCAATAGCAACACACGCTCGATCAACCTCGGAAAAACCAAATCAAAACCCAACGAGGCTTTCACGACTGAACAATCACAGGATTCAGAAATATTTCAGGGGCCACCCTTAAGTAGATTCCAGAACGAAGCCGACTCGAGACGGCCTCAAGGTTTGGGTGGACGGTAAACGATCGGGAACCGAAAGTGTGGCTGGGCTTGTCGATATCAGCGTAACGTGTCCCGATCCTAACAGATGCAGTGCTCGCACAATTTAAATACGTAGTAGCATGGCATAAGTACAAGATCGTAAATAAAACCTCAAACTAGTTTGTGGCCCCAAGAAATAAGACCGAATCAAGCTCGGCTGTGGGGTCCCATATACCTCCCGGATGTGGATAGCGCGATAAATCAAGGAACAGGTATCAAGTACTCGGGGTCTTACGGGACACAAGTGGGCGTTCGGAAACCAAATATTTTCTATCACCCACCGATGCCTCTGCTTATTTCAATTTTAGTTGTTAAACAGGAATTTAAAATGAACAGTAAGTAAAACTAGGATCATCTCCAACATCAACATGCGGCAATACATCAGCAACTGTGGCATATGACGACACACATCAGCACTTGAGCAAGCAACTACGACGCGCAAGTCCAACTATCTACCAAACAACAGGGAATAGGGTGTGTCCAAGGCAATATACGGCTGCAAGGGGATATCACGGGTACGAAAGCTAAAGCATCGCAACACAGATAGCAATAGATCAACAGGAAGGAGTAAAACACTATAAAAGTAAGATAGGTAGAAAGGGGGAGATGCTCGCCTGAAAACATTGTCGAAGGGTTCAACCGAAGATCGGGACGAAGCTCACATCAACTCAACGGCCTTATCCGCGAAGAACCAAAACACTAGAAGAAAACCCCGGATGCAATATTTAATACACGGCAGAAGATCGGCATGATGCATGTATGATGCATGGCATGGCAAAGGTGCGATGCAATTAGGCCAGATTAAGCGGAACCGGGGTCCCGACATTTAATTAGATGGTTCAAGTTGTTTAGCTACCCCGCAATTTTAAATGTTGTTTAACAAGGCAGAAAGTATCACCGGTTCGCTACACAAGTTTAAATGAGGCCAATATAAGGCTAGATTTGCCCGCATATGGGCCCCATATTTAATTATTAGGTGAATCGGCATAAGGCCCCCAAACCACAGATGTGCATGCGAGATGAATGATTAAATGCAACAAGTTGATATCCTTGATAAAATAGGGTTCGGGAGAAAGGTTCACACATTAGGGGGTCTCGACGAACTTGGGGTTCCGGGGTTCGGGGTCGGTCTCAGGGTCCAGGGTTCGTCGGGATCGTTCTCGGATAGCGGGGGGTAGATCTTGTCGTTGCGAAGGTCTTGTCGGGCCCGCACAGATCTTGTCGAGTCCTCGAGCCGGGACGGTCTTGGCGTTCGGGGTGAAGCACTTGTCGTATTTGCATGGGCGACCTTGGCGTCCGGGTCCTCGGCATCGGATCTGGGGAGAAGTACTTGTCGCATCTGCCGTCTTCGGATCTGCTCCAAACAGGTACATGACGGAGTACTTGTCGTCCCATGTGGTCTACGGATCGGGCTCCGGGATCGGTCTTCGGGGGTTCGACCATCGGATCCGTGACGAAGAACTCAGGGCCTTTGGTCCGAGAACGAGGTCTTCGCATTCTAGGATGAAGTCCCTGTGGGTTCGCGGTCTTGGACATATGCTCCGTGAATAAGATCTTGTCGATGAGAGGGCGTCGAGTTCAAGGGTCTTGTGCAACTTGTCGGGGGCGTCCCTAAAAGAAGATCTTGCGATTCCGAGAGACACCAACTTGTACATGGCGGAAGATGGAAACAATACTGCGAGACAAACATAACTACAGGAGCTCTTAGCAGCAGAACGGTGCCTGACAGAAAACGAGAGCTTCCAAACATACACACAGCTGGGGTACTCGGCCACTGCAGGAGGACACACGAGGTTGGCGGCGACCATGGGTGGGGTTGGGGCGACCTTGCCGAGGCGACGCGAGGAGGGGGACCTGGCAGCGGCGGCTCGGAGGCAGGGTTCTCGTGAAGCTGCTGCGAGGTGAGGGTCGGTACGGCGAGGCGGCGGCGGGCGGGCTTGGGCTAGGCCGGAGGCGCGACGGCAGACTGGAGGGAGAAGAGGCGGGCGGGGCTTGGGCGACGGGAGCTGGCAGAGCCGCGGGCGACGGGCGGCACGGGCGGGCCTGGCGGGCGAGGGCGACGGGTGAGGACAGGCGAGCCGGAAGGGACGGGCGCGGCTGGCCGCGCTCTGCCTGGCGAGGCGTGGTCGCGGGCGACGGCAGGCGGCTGAAGGGCGTCTGGGAGGCCGACGGGGAGAGGGCGGCGGGCAGGAGGAGGCGGCAGAGCGGGCGGGCGGCAGAGGGGCCTGGGCGGGCTGCCTGGAGAGGAGATGCGGGAGGCGGGGAGGCGGGCTAAGCGCGGCAGGAGGACGGCGGCGCGGGCCGGGCGGCCGCAGCGAGCGGGAGGCGGAGGTTCGATCGGGAAGGTGGGGCGGTGGTCCGGAGGCGAGGGTGCGAGGCTGGGAGGCTGCGCGGTAGTTCAGGGCGGCGAGCCGGGAGAGAGGAAGGAGGGAGGGAGGCGGCTCAGCGGTGAGGGAGAGGGCGCGTGCGGGACCAGAGGTGGGGGGCTGCGCGTGCGGGAGAAAGGGGAGGAGGAAGACGACGCGTGGGGAGGAGGTTGGTGGGACCCAGGGCGCGGGAGGTGGGGAAGGTGGAACAGGGCAGGGCCAGTGGGGTGCAGTGGGGCCATGGAGCTAGCGGGAGGTGGGTCAAGGAGGGTAGAAAAGGGGGGGGCGGCTGCTGTGGTGGAAGTGGTGGGCTGCTGCGGGTCCAGGGTGGCAGGGTGGAGGGCTGTGAGAGGAGAGAGAAAGAGGGGAGGGAGTGATGTGGCATTAGGATTGGGTAGAGGGGAGAGAGGGTGAGGTGGCGTTAGGGATTGGGTGGGGTGATGTGGCCAAGGGTGTGGGTAGACTAGTTGGTAACTTTAGGATTTAGGAGCGGTGTAGTTGGACCGTTTTAAAATCTGGGGTGGTCGTTCGGGTCAATCGGCCCGTTCGACTGCCCCGCTAAAAATTAATTTAATATTTTTATTTGTTTTGCGATGAACTTTTGCAAGTGGTTTTTAGACAAATAAAATATCCGGCAGCACCCGGGGTTTGGCGTTTGAATTAAGATGGGCGTTTGGAAAACAAATCGGCTTTGCGAAAAATAGTTTTGACAAACAACATATGATGATGACGCTGCAATGCACAAATTCAACGCGATTTTCTAGTAGTGGTTTTGCGGGATGCCACAATTCGACACCACTAACAATGGATCTCGCCCTCGAGATCCGCCTCACGGTACCGGAAAGAAGGTCGGCGATTCAAGTCTTCGCTCACAGTAAATCTTCGCGACACCACTAACGATGGTTCCTTCTTCATCTTGAAAACGGCGACACCACCAACAATGGGTCGTTGCTCCTGATCGTCGAGAGAACACTCCGGGAACAAAAGGTCGAAGGTAGAGGTATCGCAAATAAAGCCACCCCTAACTTCCGTGGACGGAGTAAAATCGCTGGATCCACTGATTCGACGTACAAGAGCGAATGATAAGAGCAGTGGTAGGGTAGCTACTCCATCCCGCACTCAAACCATTACTCTACACACGAATAGGCGGAGTATGCAACCAACTCTCGGAATCAGACTGAAGATCTCGACAAACGAGGTTCGGAACAAAGGAGTGATGCAGACTCGGCTTCGGATCTGGCGTAGATGATGTCATCACATCGGGAAACACCGGAAGATACAACAGAAAACGTATGAAAGACACACTGATTAGGTTTCGCAATGGTTCCATTGGCATGAACAACACATGCTCAAGGTCGACTCCAACTTCACCAAAGCTCGTCCTTCTCATATGTTTTTCAACGACACTGATATCCAGCAAGGAACACATATGGATAAGGAGCTCAAGAACAAAAGATTGGATGAAGGATACAACAGACAAGTTGCAGATTGATGATCGAAGCACCTCCGTTACAAAAGGGGAAAACGAAACCCTGAAGGTACTACGGAAACCCAAGCACGAGAAATCCTGGACTCGAAGAGAGGAAAGAGAGCGGATTCAAAACACGTAGGGGTAAGAGGGGAACAGCAGAGGGGTAAGGAGTAAAATCAGACCTAGTCAGAACTATCCAACCGATTTTGCAAAAATAGTTTTGACACTCTACTTCGGCCGTCAGCTAGGTTATCCTACAGGCTGGACTTGTGGGGTATCGCAACTGCTGAGCTCTGATACCACTCAGAACACCTCGATCGGACCTATGCAAGTTTGAGCAAAATTCGCCAAACCCGCAGAAACGATTCAAAGGTGCCCACCAGCACTTTCGTATGGTGGAAAACGGTAATAACATTACACAACAGTCCCTCGATGGGACCCACGTAGCAGATATATATAACAGCGACTCCATGAGTCAAGAATACATATATAATATACAAAGATCCAAATCACCTTGAAAACGATAGTGCCCACTACGGACAAGAAGCAAATGGGGCTAAGAGCCCCAAGAATAACCAATGGCGCCCAAAACCCTGCCGCCAAGCCGGAAGGGTAACCCCGCTAACGGCGCCGATCTCAAAACCTGCTTAAACAAAAGGGTGCCGACAAAGGGCAAAGGAAAAGAGGAGGCCAAGATCGAGGCCAAGACACGGCGAGGCTAGACCGCGATCCTCACATAGGTATGGTGGATCAAGCGGCATGAAGCATGCACTAAACAACCTATAGAGACTCGGTACAATGGCGGTTATCGAGAGGGGTGATAATGACCTATCCGGATCCAACCCGAGGCTAACACCAAACAAACCCATCCCGGTGTTTCTCGAGACCAAACGAGGAAGTCAACCGAGGAACTCACACTTGGCGCTTTATTTATTCGCTTATCGCTGCAGCATTTACTAGTCAAGTTTAGATAATCGTCCTGATAAAGTAAGCAGTGGGCACTTTTAGTTAACCATTCCGTTATAGTGGCAACACTTACTAGTCAGATACAGATAGCATGAGATAAACCCAAAAACCCAGCAGTTGTTGGTACTTTTAATCAGCCAATTCCGTGGTAGTTGCCATACTTACTAGTCAGGTACAATGGTCGCAAGCGACAACTCAAACAAGCAATTGTGGCCAGTATTATTAGCCATTCCATTATAGTGAAGCTGATTACTAGTCATTATAAGTCAAATTTATAGCAATAAACTTTAGTTATGCTTGTCTATGATCGAGATACTGTGCTCCAAGTCGTCCATATCCGCGGACACGGCTTTCAGAAAGTTTTACCCGGCCGGGGTGCACCAATAGCAACACACGCTCGATCAACCTCGAAAACCAAATCAAAACCCAACGAGGCTTTCACGATCGAACAATCACAGATTCAGAATATTTCAGGGGCCACCCTTAAGTAGATTCCAGAACGGCTAGCCGACCGAGACGGCCTCAAGGTTTGGGTGGACGGCAGAACGATCGGGAACCCAAGTGTGGCTGGGCTTGTCGATACACAGAACGTGTCCCGATCCTAACAAGACAAAGTGTGCTCCTCGCACAATTTAAATACAGAAAGTAGCATGGCATAAGTACAAGATCGTAATAAAACCTCAAACTAGTTTGTGGCCCCAAGAAATAAGATCGAATCAAGCTCGCCTGTGGGGTCCCATATACCTCCCGGATGTGGATAGCGATAAATCAAGGAATGTATCAAGTACTCGGGGTCTTACGGACACAAGTGGGCTCGAAACCAAATATTTTCTATCACCCACCGATGCCTCTCGCTTATTTCAATTTTAGTTGTTAAACAGGAATTTAAAATGAACGATAAGTAAAACTAGGATCATCTCCAACATCAACATGCGGCAATACATCAAGAATCGTGGCATATGACGACACACATCAAGACTTGAGCAAGCAACTACGACGCCATAAGTCCAACTATCTACCAAACAACAGGGAATAGGGTGTGTCCAAGGCAATATACGGCCGCAAGGATATCACGGGTACGAAAGCTAAAGCATCGCAACACAGATAGCAATAGATCAACAGGAAGGAGTAAAACACTATAAAAGTAAGATAGGTAGAAAGGGGGAGATGCTCGCCTGAAAACATTGTCGAAGGGTTCAACCGAAGATCGGGACGAAGCTCACATCAACTCAATGGCCTTATCCGCGAAGAACCAAAACACTAGAAGAAAACCCCGGATGCAATATTTAATACACGGCAGAAGATCGGCATGATGCCTGTATGATGCATGGCATGGCAAAGGTGCGATGCAATTAGGCCAGATTAAGCGGAACCGGGGTCCCGACATTTAATTAGATGGTTCAAGTTGTTTAGCTACCCCGCAATTTTAAATGTTGTTTAACAAGGCAGAAAGTATCATCGGTTCGCTACACAAGTTTAAATGAGGCCAATATAAGGCTAGATTTGCCCGCATATGGGCCCCATATTTAATTATTAGGTGAATCGGCATAAGGCCCCCAAACCACAGATGTGCATGCGAGATGAATGATTAAATGCAACAAGTTGATATCCTTGATAAAATAGGGTTCGGAGAAAGGTTCACACATTAGGGGTCTCGACGAACTTGGGGTTCCGGGTTCGGGTCGGTCTCGTGGTCCGTGGTTCGCCGGGATCGTTTTGATAGCGGGGTAGATCTTGTCGCTATGAAGGTCTTGTCGGGCCCGACAGATCTTGTCGAGTCCTCGAGCCGGACGGTCTTGCTCGGGTGAAGCACTTGTCGACGGCATGGGCGACCTTGGCGCCCGGTCCTCGCATCGGATCTGGAGAAGTACTTGTCGATCGCCGCCTTCGGATCTGCTCCAAACAGGTACATGACGGAGTACTTGTCGTCCCATGTGGTCTACGGATCGGGCTCCGGGATCGGTCTTCGGGGGTTCTACCATCGGATCCGTGACGAAGAACTCAGGGCCTTTGGTCCGAGAACGAGGTCTTCGCATTCTAGGATGAAGTCCCTGTGGGTTCGCGGTCTTGGACATATGCTCCGTGAATAAGATCTAGTCGATGAGAGGGCGTCGAGTTCAAGGGTCTTGTGCAACTTGTCGGGGGCGTCCCTAAAAGAAGATCTTGCGATTCCGAGAGACACCAACTTGTACATGGCGGAAGATGGAAACAATACTGCGAGACAAACATAACTACAGGAGCTCTTAGTAACGGTGCCCGATGAAAAACGAGAGCTTCCAAACATACACACAGCTGGGGTACTCGGCCACTGCAGGAGGACACACGAGGTTGGCGGCGACCATGGGTGGGGTTGGGGCGACCTTGCCGAGGCGACGCGAGGAGGGGACTGGGCGGCGGCTCGAGGCAGGGTTCTCGTGAAGCTGCCGCGAGGTGAGGGTCCAGACGGCGAGGCGACGGCGCTGGGCGGCTTGGGCGCAGGGCGCCGGAGAGGGCGCCGGGCGACGGGCAGAGCTGGAGGAGAAGAGGCGGGCGGGCTTGGGCGACGGGAGCGGGCAGAATCCGGGCGGCGACACGGGCGGCGGGGCCTGGGCGAGGGCGACGGGTGAGGACGGGAGTCGAGGAAGGGACGGGCGCTGGCTGGCCGCTGCTCGCCTGGCGAGGCGTGGTCGCGGGCGACGGCCGGCGGCGGGGCTGAGGCGGGCGCGCGGAGGCCGACGGGAGAGGTGGGCGGGCGCGAGGGAGGAGGCAGAGCAAGGCAGAGGAGGGCCCGGGCGAGGAGCGGCCGGGAGAGGAGATGCGGGAGGCGCGGGGAGGAGGCATGCCAAGGCGGGAGGACGACGGCGTGCAGGCACGGGCGGCCGAAAGGCGGGAGGCGAGGTTCGATCGGGAAGGTGGGGCGTGGTCATGGAGGCGAGGGTGCGAGGCCAAGGGCCAGGCGCGGGCGCATGGAGGCGGGCGCCGAGAGAGGAAGGAGGAGGGAGGCGGCTCACGGTGAGGAGAGGGCGCAAGGGACCAGAGGTGGGGGGCTGCGCGTGCGGGAGAAAGGGGAGGAGGAAGACGACGCGTGGGGAGGAGGTTGGTGGGACCTGGGAGCGGAGGTGGGGCGCATGAACAGGGCAGGGCTGTGGGCAGCGTGGGTGGTCCCATGGACGAGCTAAGCGGGAGGTGGGTCGGCAAGGGAGGGTAGAAAAGGGGGGGGCGGCTGCTGTGGTGGAAGTGGTGGGCTGCTGCGGGTCCAGGGTGGCAGGGTGGAGGGCTGTGAGAGAGGGAGAGAGAAAAGAGGGGGAGGGGAGTGATGTGGCAGATTAGGATTGGGTAGAGGGGGAGAGAGGGTGAGGTGGCGTTAGGGGATTGGGTGGGGTGATGTGGCCAAGGGGTGTGGGTAGACTAGTTGGTAACTTTAGGATTTAGGAGCGGTGTAGTTGGACCGTTTTAAAATCTGGGGTGGTCGTTCGGGTCAATCGGCCCGTTCGACTGCCCCGCTAAAAATTAATTTAATATTTTTATTTGTTTTGCGATGAACTTTTGCAAGTGGTTTTTAGACAAATAAAATATCCGGCAGCACCCGGGGTTTGGCGTTTGAATTAAGATGGGCGTTTGGAAAACAAATCGGCTTTGCGAAAAATAGTTTTGACAAACAACATATGATGATGACGATGCAATGCACAAATTCAACGCGATTTTCTAGTAGTGGTTTTGCGGGATGCCACAAAAGGTCAAGACCATGTCCCCACAAACTGCCCCTTATACCTCCTGACTAGCAAGGCTCGTCAACTTCCATGTGTAAACATCGGGAAATCATCAAGAAGGGAACGTTCCAAGAAAGGTACCTGCTTCTCATGTGATAAACCGGGTCATTACATCCGAGAGTGTCCCCAACGTGGCATAGAAAAAACTCCTACAAAGTCGAAGCCCAAAGTATCTGCCACCACCTTAAAGATCTGCAAGCAAATCCAAAGTGGACTCATAACCAAGCAAAGCGTTTGTTACACCTGCGGAGACCCTGGCCACTTTGCCCGAGCATGTCCCACCCAACCCTGGATGGCCCCGATGCAAAAATGTTCGGTACCTAAGAAGGACAAGAAACCACGAGCCCCTCGAGCCAGAAGAATTAGGAAGCCACTGTCCCTAGAACCTCCTCTTCCTCCGAGAAGACACTTCCTAAGGATAAATCTCCAACCCAAGAATGGCGATAAGACTCAAGAAGTTCCCCTGGAGTAGTCCCTCGTCCCCTACAACCCACCTGACCAGCTCAGGGAAGAGCTATGTATCGCCCCCGGAACCTGTTTGGTATGGCGCCTAGTACAATCGCCGTTGGCTGGTGCAAACGTATTAATATTTGTATGACCCTTGTTTGATGAAAGGCAAGTACGAGGCCCTTTCCTGCATGTTTTACCCATGACATTGAATTAGATCCAACCCGGAACGACCATACCCCATAAAACCGGCATCCTCCCCGCTAGATACCTCTCTAGCCAACTCAGACGCCTCTCAAGAAGCCTCATCTACAAGGTCGACAGAATATACCCATTTCTGGATGAAGGGTGCAACGCTCCTCCAGCATCAATCTGTGACTCTAATAAAGAAGGTTTGCGACTTCACCAAACCCTGTAGTCTCGCTCTAAGGGGGAAAGACTGCGTATTTCCCGCAAAACCAGAATAATCCAGAGAGAGTCGACACCTAGTCGTCGTTAGGAGATGCCCATCCCCTAATTCAGAATCATGGACCCCACAAGAGCACAATAATCGGCAATAATAAGACAGGAAAAAAAAATTCTTCAGGTCGTCATCCCATCCCAACACCCCGGCCATATCAAGACCTGCACGTCAAGAGCTAATATCAGCTCTCCAGAATAATAATATCAGCTATAATGATCGAAGGAGGCCCAACTCATCGCCTCGCCGATAGAAGAAAGGACCATGTCGATGCTAAAACCTACCTAGAATCGCCCTATGGGGAAAAGATTGCGTCTTTTCCAACAACTTAAACTACACACTAAACCGAAGCAATTCGACTCTGATCCATAGCCAACCAAGCCCATTTGTGGTAAACATCTGTTATCATCTAAATATTCCATTGCTGAAAATTGTTAAACTAATGTTCTTACCTAACCCTAGTCCTCCCAAATCTCGGGACGAGATTATTTTAAGGGGGAAAGGTCTGTAACATCCCAATTTCAGGAATCCTGATTTGTTGTCAAAAAGGCAAAACTCAAGGGGAACAAAAAAAATTCTTGTTAAGTATTGCAATGTCTGCTTACTTGTTTGCTTGTGTCCCTTCAACTATTGTGTATTAGATATCAAACACCTTACCTCAACACTAGTTGACAAAACTATTTTACAAAAGAGATGTCCTAGATCATCTTTCATATTCTCAAATTTTTGGACAATTCAAACTGGAGCCAAGATGACTTTGACACACCAAAATCCTTTACTAGTTTCTATTACCAAAACTATGGAGGCATATATATAATCTCCTTATGTTTTCAAGACAGAACTTCGACTACTCTTATCTCAAGGTTTTTACAAAACCTTTCATCAAACCTTTTCATTCTAATCTTGTTACAAGTACCAAGAGGTTATTACCTTACTTCAAATCCCAACCCCTTCAAAACACCCATGCCTACCTCAAGCTATAATTGATGGAAACCTTAGCACTAGTTGGATCAGCTTGATAAGATGAATTGCTTTCATGTGCTCCATGTGATGACTTTCTTGCTTAGGAATTTGAGTGAGCTGCATTAGGATCTCACCCTCTAGGATCAATCTAATCCAAAACCATACATCATCTTAACCAAGCTACCCAAGCTGGGTCTATCTTGAGTCACTCAAGTGACCCTCTAATCTACCCAACTCATTAGAGACCAAGTACAAGAATGAATACTCTCCACACAAGCCATACTTCCATAGCATACACTTGATGATAACACTGGACCATTGATCCTTTCCAAACCCTTCCCTACTTTCTACTTGTTCAAATCCAGAAATCTGCCAAATCGGAAAAGTCTGAAATCCTTATCTGGATTCAATTTTGGAGACTCCACCTACTCCAATTAGTGTGCATTCTTAAGAATGTACCTGAACCAACTTGTATTACATATTTACACTACCAAATACCACTCCTACCCTTGTAGTCAAGATAATAATCTTTTTTGCAAATCTTATCATTTTGCCTACTTTGTCAGAAGCCCACGTCCTATTGTTACCTCCCCTTGACCAACTCTCTGCATGGTTTTGACCTAATAACCATGGTTTATCAATCTACCCTTCTCTTGTTTCCATTGGAGCATTGTGCTTCTTACCCCCACATGGTTTTGGAGGCATCATGACTCATCTATTATGGCAGCCTTGTTTTCAACAAAGTTTGCCATCCCTCCTATATCACCTCAAATGCATCCAATACCAACTCTTGGTATCATGATCATCTATACAAATTGGTCTTTCCATCCATCTATCCCTTGTATCAAGGTGAGCTCAGAGCTCCCTAATCCAACCATGTTTTGGTGACATAAAAACATCAAACCCCTAGATCCTCTAATCCTTGTTCTCTTCCAAAATCCATATTGTTTTTCAATACCGAAGGTTGGTTATGATGGATACTTCATTTTTACATCATCTACCTTGGATATAATCATTTTCCAAATTATTTATATAATTATTTGGAACCTAAAACTATATAAATTCCATTTTGGCAAAATCCTCAAAACCTTCTTTATAAAGGCAAGTTTGTTTTTATCCAAACTACTTTGCCGACCAAGGCACATTTGATGCCTGAATATAATATCATATCTTACCATATCAAAAATAAATATTTTTAGATGCTTTATTATTTATTTTTGCCTTTTTTCTTAAATGGTAGAAACATGAAATAATGACTTAAAAATACTTTCCCTTCTAAATAAATTCCAAGAAAATTCCCAATGTGTGATATGGTAACTAGGACCACCTCACACCAAAAACCCATCTGGTGCAATGTAAAAATATCACACTAGCCTCTATAAGTCATTTATGCACTTTTTAAATAAATGAGATTAAGTGGACTTGTAATCATTTTAAAAATCCCAAACAATTCATATGATCATGATTTGACCATATTCATCTACTAGTACCATTTCCCCACCTTACCCAATGCAAAATATTCAACCTCCTTCACAAGCCACAAATTGATCAATTGTGCAACATCAATCAAACCATGATCTAAACACACCCAACCCTCACCAAACTTGGTCAACCAAGCTTAGCCAACACACTACCTCACTCCTGGTCGTGCTCCCCTACAGAAAAGCTACTATAGCACCCCCCTCCTTTATTCTGTCATGCTTGTATGAGAGGTGACAGAAGTGATATCCCTACCTTGCTCATTAAACAATGCAACAACCTTCCCTCTCTCCCCTCTGCTCATACCACGAGAAAAACCCACCCCACACACCCACAAGAACAACCCATCCATGGTTTTCCCCTCCCTATTACTCTCCATGATCTTGGTCTACCTTAGACCACCCCTCTCCCAAATAAAAGGCCAGAGCCACCCCAGCACCCTCCTCTGCTGCTCATTTGCTTTCTTCTCCTCTCACTCACCTCCCCCATGAAGCTCTCTTCCTCCCATACCATGCCTTGCTTGAGAGAGAAGGAAACAGGCAATTCGGCTATGGCTTGAGATCTGAGAAAAGCTCACTCCACCCTTCCCCTCCCTCTCTGCATATCACTGTATTGTGACCCCCTCCACTCCCTTCCCCTAGAGCCCTCATAGCTCTCTCCCTCTATGTCGCTCAGGAGGAGAATAAGAAAAACCCTCGGGCTTTCCCTTGCATGGAAGTTTGCGGGACACCCCGACCCTCACCAATCTTCCCTATGGCCTACATACCCTGCCCCTGCTCAGATCTACCTAACCGTCGTTTGTTTGTGTACAGGTAGACCCTCTGGAGCATCTCCGGCGAGCTATCGAGCATTTCTCGCGGGCACCAATGCATGAGACTCCTCCCGACATCAAACCCAGCCTAGACACCCCTCTCCGGACTCATCGCCGACCTCCGCACCTCCATGGACCCTCCCCAGCCACCGTTGTGCCCCCTAGTAAGATCCTCGAGCCCCGCCTGCCGCCCCTAGGGTTCCTCCCTGCGTTCTGTGTCGCTAGGAAGAAGACGCTCGGGTGCCATTGATCGCACCTATATCCAACGGCCCCATCGTCTGGCACCACTTCTGTGGCGGCCACGTAGAGATAAAACAAAACTTTTCCCTCTAACATGGTGATCCCAAGATCTAGCCGAGGTAGAAGGCCACGAGGTTTACCTCTAGATGCGTAGTTGCAGACATTGCGATGTAGCGTCGATTGATGATGCAGGTCCTTGCGATACAATCGTCCCGTGTGACCATACCATACATCACCTCTACTGGTATCCACACGTACAAGGAGGAGCACCGGCGGCGAACTGCTAGGTTCGTTACGATGGCAGGACTGCTGTGCAGCTAGGGTTTCCAACACATGGAATGACCTAATCGAACAACTATTAACCTTTCTGGGTTACGGTGCTCCACTATATATAGGGAGTGAACGTGGGATCCACTCTCGTGGCCCATTCACTAAAGCCCATATAACACTAGTCACCGTGATTCCGACTCACTGACTCAGTCCTTATCCGGCTTGGGTCCGACCCAACCAGATTTCCGGTTCAGATCTAATCCGACCTTGCTCCCGCTCTTAAGTGTGTGACCCGGCAGGCTCATGGCTACTCAGACACGATTGGACTCACAATCGATCAGTCGGCAGCGGCTCCTAGCAGAACGTGCCGACTCCCAAGTACCAAAGAGTCATGACGACTTGCCTTTCCAATGCGACTTGCGTCCGAGTCCCTTTTGCCTCACAATATGCCTTGTCAGACTATAGGCGAATAATTGCCATCCCTTAAATAGTCCGACTCTCTTCTCGATCCGAGATAAGTGATTCAACCAACTAACTCTTAGCTAATCGACTCGGTTAACACTTAACCGAGTCGTGCATGGCCATGCTTTCCGAATTATATCATCCGAGAGGGCCCAGAGAATATCTCTCCGAGTGGAGGGGCAAAATCCCATCTTGGTTATTCACAGCACGCAGCTTGATTCTCAGTCGACCCGAACTCTTCCTTTATGACTTCCCACTTACGGATCATCGTTTGACAGAACCTAAGTCGGTGATCCTCAACTCGGACTATGCAACAACCTTAGGTGTAACGATTACATTGATTGAGATATACAAATGACAACTTGTTCGTTGTACCTCAATATGGGTCAATCCGACTCACTAAACTCTTTAGCCCAATCTGTGTAAGTCGGAATAGCATCTCCATGCCCATGACAAGTGGAACCGAGTCATCAAGCCGACTTTCACATTTTTCTAAGTTGTGTGTCCAGCAAAACCTCGATGACCAAGGACATTTAGTACAAACAACATGAATGCATAGTTCCACAACCGAATCAAATATTCAATGATACACATAAGATGTTATTATAAGGACAACTTAATAACTTTATGAATACAATGGGAAATATCATCATACATGATTGCCTCTAGGGCATATTCCCAACAGTCTCCCACTTGCACTAGAGTCAATCTTCCGACATCACATGTCTAGGCATCTAATGCCCAAGGCTCTCAGGTGCGCCTCATGCTTCGGCTGTGGTAACGGCTTTGTCAACGGATCCGCAATATTTGCATCCGTGTGTACCTTGCTTAACTTGATATCACCATGATCCACGAACTGGCGAATCAGGTGATACTGCATGAGTATGTGCTTGTTCTTCTGGTGTTGTCTAGGTTCCTTGGCTTGTGCAATAGCACCATTGTTGTCACAATAAACATCTAACGGATTGGACGAGCCCTGAACCACACCAAGATCCATGAGGAAATTCCTCATCCAAACAGCTTCCTTTGCTGCCTCGAGGCGGCAATATACTCAGCCTTTGTTGTAGAGGTAGACACAGTCTCTTTCTTGGAACTCTTCCAGCTCACAGCACCTCCATTTATAATAAACATGTATCCGGATTGCAAACAAGAATCATCAGAATCGGTAAGATAACTCGCATCTGTGTAACCCTTTACACTGAGTTCATCTTCACCACCATAAACCAAGAACATATCCTTAGTCCTTATCAAGTACTTTAGGATATTTTTAGCCGTTGTCCAGTGGATTTCTCCAGTATCAGCCTGGTATCTGCTCACAACACTTAGAGCATAGGAAACATCGGGCCTAGTACAAATCATGGCATACATGATGGATCCGACCGCAGAAGCATACGGAATCGCACTCATCCGACTTCGCTCATCAGTTGTCGAAGGACACTGAGTCTTGCTAATTTCTACACCATGGGACATCGGTAAGAACCCCTTCTTAGACGATTCCATGTTGAACTTCTTCAACACTTTTTCCAAATAAGTACTCTAACTCAATCCAATGAGCCTCTTTGATCTATCTCTATAGATCCGGATTCCGAGGATGTATGTTGCCTCACCCAAGTCTTTCATTAAGAAACTCCTTTCCAATGATTCCTTGGTTTCTTGCAACATCTGGGCATCATTTCCAATCAGTAATATGTCATCCACATATAAGATTAGAAAGTTTACTTTGCTCCCACTAAACTTCTTGTATAAACAAGAATCATGATCACTCTTGATGAATCCAAACGATTTGACTACCTCATCAAAGAGAATATTCCAACTCCGAGATGCTTGCTTCAACCCATCAATGGATTTCTGAAGTTTACATACCTTGTCAGCATTCACCGGATCGACAAAACCCTCGGGCTGTATCACATACACGTCCTCGGTTAAATTTCCATTAAGGAAAGACGTTTTTAGATCCATCTGCCATATCTCATAGTCGAAATAGGCTTCTATAGCTAACATGATCCGAACCGATTTAAGCATCGCTATGGGCGAGAAAGTCTTGTCGTAATCAACTCCTTGAACTTGTAGAAAACCCTTCGCGACAAGAAGTGCTTTATAGACGGAAACATTTCCATCCATATCAGTTTTCTTCTTAAAGACCCATTTGCACTCGACGGGTCTTGCACCGTCTGGCAGATCAACCAAGTTCCAAACTTGATTTTCATCCATGGACTTTAACTCGGATCTCATGGCTCCAAGCCATGACTCGGAATCAGATCCCACCATCGCTTCCGAATAATTTGCCGGATAATCACTGTCTAACAGTAACACATCAAAAACACTTTGTAATCTCGCCGATCTTCGTAGTACAGATGCTTCTGCCGGCTCTGCTACCACGACCGGCTCAACCTCCAAGGTTTTTGCTGACTCGCTACTAGCCGGTTCCTCTCGAATTTATTTGAGATGCACTGTGCTCCCACTTACTCCCTGACTAAGAAACTCTTTCTCAAGGAAGACACCGTTCCGAGCGACAAACACTTTGCCCTCTTCTTAGTTGTATAAGTAGTAACCCAAGGTTTCCCTAGGATACCCCACAAAAATACACTTATCCGACTTGGCCATAAGCTTGTCCGACTGAAGTCGCTTGATAAATGCTTCACAACCCCAAATCTTAAGAAAAGACAAACTCTGCTTTTTGCCTGTCCACATCTCATGCGGTGTCTTCTCTACTGACTTTGATGGTACTCTGTTTAGTGTTAATGCCGCTATTTCTAGAAAATAACCCCAAAATGATAAAGGCAGATCTGTCCGACTCATCATTGATTATACCATGTCCAACAAGGTCCGATTCCGCCTTTCCGGAACATCATTCCTTTGCGGCATTCCTGGCGGAGTAAGTTGAGGACCTATTCCACAACTTTTCAGATGGTCATCAAACTCATGGCTCATGTACTCGCCTCCTCGTTCTGACAGAAGAAACTTTATTTTCTTGCCGAGTTGATTCTGTGCTTCATTCCGGAATTCTTTGAACTTTTGAAAGGCTTCCGACTTATGTTTCATCAAGTAGATATATCCATACCTACTCAAATCATTAGTGAAGGTAATGAAGTACTCATAACCACCTCTGGCCGTCGTGCTCATTGGTCCACATACATCACTATGTACTAGTCCCAACAAGTCGGACGCCCTTTCGCAACTCTTTGCGAAAGGTGTCTTGGTCATTTTGCCGAGTAGGCAAGATTCGCATGTCTCGAATGATTCCAAGTCGAACGAAGTTAGGAGTCCATCATCATGGAGCTTCTTCATGCGTTTCCAACTTATATGACCAAGCCGACACTGCCAAAAGTAAGTCATATTCAGATCATTTGGTTTCAACCTTTTAACATTTATGTTATAAACCGACTCACCATCAAGATTCAAAATAAATAGCCCGTCCTAGACGGGTTCAAAGCCGTGAAACATATTATTCAAATACAAAGAACAACCATTATTCTTGATATTCGACTCATAGCCTTGCCTCATCAAACATGAAGCAGAAATAATGTTTCGACTGAGCACTGGAACATAGTAACAATTATTCAGTTCCATAATGAATCCGGAAAGTAAATGAAGTTGCATCGTGCCGACTTCCAATGCAGCAACTCTTGCTTTGTTGCGGACTCGAATATCAACCTCGCCTCTTGCTACGCTCCTTGTTCTTACCAGTCCCTGCAACGAGTTGCAGATGTGAATAACTGATCCAGTATCATATACCCAAGAACTATTAGGTGCATCAGCAAGATATATGTCTATAACATTATAAACAAGTGTACCTGAGTCGGAAGTCATACCTCCACTCTTGGCTTTATCAGCCAAATACTTGTTGCAGTTCCTCTTCCAATGGCCATCCACCTTGCAATAGAAGCAAGTGGATCCGGCTAAAGGAGATGGCTTAGTCCCTGAGGAAGCGCTTGGGACCGAGTCCTAAGCCTGCTTTCCTCCAGACTTAGCCTTCTTCTTAGTCCAAGAACTCTTCTTGAACTTAGCCTTATTCTGCACCATCAACACTTGACTGGCGCCCTTCTTGAGATCAGCCTCTGCCTGCTTGAGCATCCCATGCAATTCAGTGAGCTTCTTATCCGTTCCATGCATGTGGTAGTTCGAAATGAACTGCCCATATGCACTAGGAAGAGAGTTCAGAATTATATCCATAGCGAACTCTTCGCTAATGGGGTAGCCAAGCCTCTCCAAACACTGCACATAACCAACCATTTTGATCACATGAGGACTCAGTGGATCAGCATTCTTAAGCTTGCAACTTAGCAAAGCCTGAGAGACTTGATACCTCTCAGTCTTCGCCTGAGCCTGGAACATACTTTTGAGGCTTTCGATCATATCGTAGGCCTCAACATTCTCGAACTGCTTTTGCAAGTCCGGTTCCATGTGAGAAAGCATAAGACAACTAATATCCGTGGACTCATCCTTAGCCCGACGGTAGGCGTTGGTGGCAGCGACAGTCGCATTCTCATTCGGCTCATCTAGAAGTGGGTTATCTAGGACATGGTCCTTCTTTTCTTGTTTGAGAACAATTCTCAGATTTCGATACCAGTTGGTAAAATTAGTGTCGTTCAGTTTGTCTTTCTCAAGAATGGTTCTCAACGCAAAACCGGATATCTGAGAGTGACTGCTACTTGGTGCCATGATGTACAACAGAAAATATGCAAAACACTTAAGACATGTATTCACAAAAGAGCAAACATATTAAAAACTTTAATATTTTACTGGTCCCACTAGAACCAACACCCCTCCGATGGTTACTTAGTGATTCATGATCCTAAATAAGCAAGTCGGCTAGTGAGATTTAGCATCACCGCTAGCCGCCAAGTGATCTAGGTAGACAACTCCTTGTCAATCGCATCTCATATGACTCATGTTGGACGGGTGGCATCACATGCCCCGGCTCCCATCCAAATTTTCCCCGAGCCCCACAACCGTTGTGATAGACCCATCTAGCTTACCGAGTGTTTCCGCAGTAAGAGTCCGACTCGAACCCACCTAGTCGGAAAGAATTGGCAGCACCTCAATTTTATGAGCCCACTACCAAAAATGTCCGACTTGTGATGGTGCAAACACTGGCGGGGAAAACCGACTATACCTTCTTTGAGGGATTAAATTTTACCGACTATCTAATAGAGGTAAAACAGAGACATAACAATAAGACAAAATAAAGCAATTATAATATGAAATGGTATGGCTCCCTTCATGGCGATCTCCATCTCCACAAAGCCTGTAATCCGACTCGTGCCAACTCTTGTCACTTGTCGTGTTACTCCATGTCGCCCACATGTACAACGCCTTGCATGCCTTCCGGGTTCTCCAAACAGCTACACTAGCTTTGTAAAGTAAATTACAAGGAGAATCCGACACGCAGGTCGTTATACAATAATATGACAGCACCTAGGCTCTAGCCGGCTGACAAAAACCGTGATTCGCAGATCACGTATGGATTACACACATACATCACATGCACATGAACCATATCATTCATAACTTCCTGCAAAAACAAGTTATGCATAGATACGATATCTACCGGCGCTGTGAAACTCGCAACAACGTCTAATGCGCTACGTCAGGGAGAAGCCGGCGGTCCGGACATTGATTTCGACCATTGTTCCGATTCCATCAAACTTTTTGATCTTCGATCAACGCCTCTGGATTTACGTGTCACAGTCTACCCCGATGGCGGAAGCCGACCGATAGGGGTATCCCGTTCCATGACCTCAGCAGTATGATCACGGAAATCAGATCTACCATTCCTCGAGTACAGTTGATCCAATCAACCTCGTACAAAACCGAACTATCTCATAGATCTACCATCAAAACAACACATAAATCTCATCTACAGCCAACCGCACATCACATATGCGAGATCTCGAGCCTAAAACCAGAAGATATCGCTCTGATACCACTGTGGGGGCCACACAGAGATAAAACAAAAAAATTCCCTCTAACGTGCTGATCCCAAGATATAGCCGAGGTAGAAGGCCACGAGGTTTACCACTAGACGCGCAGTTGCGCATTACTGATGTAGCGCGTCAGTTGATGTAGTGCAGTCCTTTATGATCCGATCGTCATGGTGTTGATCGTACAGCACCTCTGCTGGTATCCACACGTACAAGGAGGAGCATCGGCAGAGAACTGCTAGGTTCGTTACGACGGCAGGACTGCTGTGGAGCTAGGGTTTCCAACACATGGAATGACCTAATCGAACAACGATTAACCTTTCTGGGTTACGGCGCTCCACTATATATAGGGAGTGAACGTGGGATCCACTCTCGTGTCCCATTCACTAAAGCCCATATAACACTAGTCACCGTGAGTCCCACTCAATGACTCAGTCCTGATCCGGCTTGGGTCCGACCCAACCAGATTTCTGGTTCAGATCCAATCCGAACTTGCTCCCACTCTTAAGTGTGTGACCCGGCAGGCTAATGGCTACTCGGACACGATTGGAGTCTAACTCACAATCGATTAGTGGACAGCGGCTCTTAGCAGAACGTGCTGACTCCCAAGTACCAAAGAGTCATGACGACTAGCCTTTCCAATGCGACTTGCGTCTGAGTCCCTTTTGCCTCACGATATGCCTTGATAGACTATAGGCGAACAATTGTCATCCCTTAAATAGTCTGACTCTCTTCTCGATCTGAGATAAGTGATTCACCCGACTAACTCTTAGTCGATCGCCTCGGTTAACACTTAACCGAGCCCTGCCACTACTAGGAAAACGGCTATAGGTAATCAGCACATCCGTGGCTCACATGGTTGAAGTGCCCCACGGCTAAAACAGGCGTGGCTCACCTGTGGGCAGTGCCCTACTAATAACTAGAACAACCGTGGCGCACATGACTATAGTGCGCCACAGATGTGTGGCCAGGCCCCTGGCCCTACGCCAAACATCTGTAGCGCACTATAGTCATGTGCGCCGGTTGTTAGGGTCATCTGTGCGCGTGTGCACAGTGCGCCACGCCTAAGCGCATGCCCCTCTGCTCAAACGGCCACAAACCGTGGCGCACTCCGCCTAGTGCGCCACATGGACTAGAGACATCGTGGCGACTCGGCCTAGTGCGCCACAGTTTGTACTCAGTGGCACACTGGGGCCGTGTCGCCACGGATGTGTCGATTCTTTTAGGACAGCACTTTATGTGCACATGTGTGCCCACACATCCACCACCCACACTTCACTTTCCCCTTCTTCTTCCTCCTTAGATCTAGTCGGGATCTTCTCCTTCCCACCTCAATTTCTCCATACATTCACCATTTTTAGCATGTAAAACTTGCTTTGGATGTTACATAAGTAATAGAGGAGGTCTCCGGTCTCTCATCTATCCGTCTCCGGTCGACGCGCGCACCTCTCCTTTCCATCTTTCTCGTGATCGGTCTCTCATCTCGGTAAGTTGTCCATGTAAGGATGTGTTCATGTGTATATGGATGATGCATGTGCTCATATGTATGTAGATGATCGATGCTCATGATGTGTGTATGTGTGGAGAGGATCGATGGTCATATGTGTGTGTATGGAGAGTATCGATGATGCTCATGCATGTGTGTATGGAGAGGATAATGATATGTTCATGTGTGTATGTATCGGTCTCTCTCTCTCTTGTGTTTGTATGTGAACAAGTTGCCATTTGTTTTGCCAAAATGTTGATTCATTTCCATTTTGGCAAGACTTTGGCATTTTGCAAAGGTCCTAATTTTAGGATAGGTCATGAAATTTTCTATCGACCATTGCATGCATGCATTCATTATGTGGTTCTAATAGACTTCAAAATTGTACCGTACATCGTGCAGCAAAATGGTCCGCATAATAATGAAGGCATTGTGGCTACATTTTTGAAATGTGCGACGGCCGACATGATACTGAAATAACAAGACAGATATAAGATGTCCGTGCGAAGATGCAAACTCAATCTGGGTGATCGACCCAGTTCCGGGAATCTGCGCGCACTGCTCCGCCATGGTTTCATGGATGGATACACTCGTTGGATAAGCGATGGCGTAGATGATGGAGACGGTGAAGAAGGTGGCCAACATGATGATCATCATCATGGCGAGAACAGGCGAGATGATGAAGAGTCTCCGAGATGGTGAAGGTGTGAAAGGCATCGATGATGATGATCTAGATGCGGAGGAGCGGTGACGATGGAACAACGTCGGTGCGGGACCCTTATGTGCAAGAGCTGCTTCTCAAGCGCATTTAGTAACGCCAGGCTGCCGCTAGAGAGAAAGCTTGCGCAACTTGAGAAAGACGCGGTTACTCCATTGTATGAAGGATGCAGGCCCGATGATACCGGTTGAATGTAACACTCAAGGCTATGGAGATGAAGGCAAAGCACAAATTGAGCGGCAAGCTTCGGCGATATGATGGCATTCTAGCACGATCGTCTCCGGAGGGGAACACATGTCCAACTAGTATCGAGGATGCCAAGAAAATCGTCATCCTCTCGATCTACCACGTTAGATATCACGTATGCATCAACGATTGCATCATTTATCGGGCGA
Source organism: Avena longiglumis (assembly GCA_030063025.1). Taxonomy (NCBI): domain Eukaryota; kingdom Viridiplantae; phylum Streptophyta; class Magnoliopsida; order Poales; family Poaceae; genus Avena; species Avena longiglumis. The sequence continues at coordinate 303,490,530 of CP125978.1, forward strand.
GGACGGAGAAAACCACATGTCCGGTGTGCGTGAGTCGATACAAGAAAGGGAAGAAAGCACCTCGAAAAGTGGTATGGTACTTTCCTATCACCCTCGTCTGGCGCTATTTCGCGGACCCTAAGGAAGCGAAGCTCATGCAATGGCATGTGGAAAGGAAGAAGCCAGAGATGATGATGACCCGAAAAGGATGAGCTCTGGCGCACCCTTCAGATGCTAGCAGCTGGAAAGCATTGGACCTCGAATTCCCAGTCGGTGGAGATTCGAGGAACATCAGGCTTGTGCGAGCACCGATGGACTCAATCCGTTCGGTAGCTGAGCAAGCGACGCACTTGGCCTGTTTGTATGGATGTACAACCTCCCTCCATGGTTGTGCATGAAGAAGAAGTACATACAAATGAGTATGCTAATTCAAGGGCGAAAAACAACCTGATACACCGACATCAACTGTATCTCGGGCTGTTGAAAGAGGAGCTAGCCACGTTATGGGAATGGAGCCAATACTTACGACGCCGTCGCAAGATTATTTCACTATGAGAGCCGCGTTGATCACTACGGTGCAAGACTATCCAGGTTGTGGGTATATCTCGGGGCAGGTTATCCAAGGATTCTGCGCATGCGTTAGGTGCATGGATAACACAAGCTATCTCCAACTAGAGAAAGATCCAGGGTCATCGAAAACCGTGTTCATGGCGCACCGGAGGTGGCTCAGCAAGAATGATCCATGGAGAAAACGTGGAGACCTGTTCGATGGCAAATCAGAGACCCGAGGAATCCCAGAGCATAGGAGCAGCGAAGAAGTGGAAGAGTTGCTAAAAAACTGGAAAGATTGTCCTAATCCTGGAAAGAAGCGAAGAGGCAACAAGACAAGTCCGATGAAGGTATGGAAAACAAGGTCTGTTTTCGGGAGTTGCCATCTTGGAAGTTTCTCCGCATGCCTCATAGCCTCGACATCATGCATATCACGAAAACGTGCGTAGAGTCGTCGCCACCATAATCAACATGCCGATAGGACGAAGATGGTCCAAAGAAAGGCACGACGATATGCTTGGGTATCCGGAAGGAGCTTCACGGAGGACGCACTACTCGATGATCGGAAGATGACGATGATCATGAGTCGGAGACGACACAAGGTCGTCGGAAGGGTAAAAAGTTCAAGAAGAACGAATATTACTGCCCTCCTTCTTGCTTCACTCTAAGCCAGGATGAGATCAAACAGTTTTTCAAGTGCCTTCTAGGAGTCAAATTTCCTTACGGCTACGCGAGCAAGATAAGCAGATACCTAGACGAGGCGAAGCAGAGGTTCAGTGGCATGAAGTCTCACGACTGTGCCGTGCTAATGACGCAGGTACTTCCGGTCGCACTAAGAGGGATAATGGACGAGCACGTCCGTGAAACATTATTTGGCCTATGCAAGTTTTTCGACGTCATCTCTAGGAAGTCGATTGGCTTGAATCAGCTCGGAAGGCTACAGGAGGAGATTGTGGTGATACTATGTGAGCTTGAGGTCTACTTCCCACCCGCATTCTTCGACATTATGGTGCATCTTCTGGTCCATGTCGTGGAGGACATCGTACAACTCGGGCCGATGTTTCTCCGCAGCATGATGGCGTTCGAAAGGATGAACGGACACATCAAAGGATACGTTCGCAACAGGTCCCGTCCAGATGGAAGCGTAGCCAAGGGCTTTCTGGCCGAAGAGTGCATCTCTTTCTGCACAAAAAATTGGTATATTGATCATGTTTCGAAAAAACCTTCACAAAATGACCTATCATGTTCGAGGTTTCATGGCTTTCGGTCCAAATGACCGATGTTATGTGCTGAATCACGGCATAGTTTGTGATGTTGTGCCCATATTATGCATGTGTGTGGACATTGGTATGGAGAACAATGTTGCAGGAGGAAGTTTTCCTTGTTGTCGCACGGAAAAGCCCTTTTCCATTTTCCGAAGCAAAAACGGTCGCTTTTGAAGTAACCACCAAAATGTCGTTTCACAATGCTACCGTCCCATTTTCCTAAAATACTAGACCACCTTACATGGACTATCTCCCAACCGGTTCATCTCAAACCTTTTCGTCCATCCCGGGTAAAAGGATAAATGTCTGTAGAATCGGTAGGAAGTCCGGTTTGTACTACACGTACATGATCTATCGCCCATGATTTTTTGAAAAAATCATTTTTAGACTCACAATATGTGGTTTCTTCAGAGATCCAATGCAAGTTCTAACGATGCTCGTCCCCTATCTTCATTTTAAAAGGTTACATTAATTATTTTTTAAAAATAGAAAATGGTTTTGGATTATTTATTCAAATCAATACACTTCTTATGTTTAAAGTTTTTCTAAATTCCAAAATAATATTCAAAAATATAAGTTAATTCATTTTAAAAGATTACATTAATTATTTTTTAGAAATAGAAAATGGTTTTGGATTATTTATTCAAATCCATACACTTCTTATGTTTAAAGTTTTTCTAAATTCCAAATTGATATTAAAAAAATATAAGTTAATTCATTTTTAATTATAAATGGTTCATATTTTAAATGGTTACATTAATTGTTTTTTAAAACAGAAAATGGTTTTGAATTATTTATTCAAATCCAAACACTTTTTATGTTTAAAGTTTTTCTAAATTCCAAATTAATATGCAAAAATATAAGTTAATTAATTTTAAATGGTTACATTAATTATTTTTTAAAAATATAAATTGGTTTTGGATTATTTATTCAAATCCATACACTTCTTATGTTTAAAGTTTTTCTAAATTCCAAATTAATATTTAAAAAATATAAGTTATTTCATTATTAATTTTAAATGGTTCGTAGTTTAAATGGTTACATTAATTATTTTTCAAAACAGAAAATGGTTTCAAATTAGTTATTCAAATCCAAACACTTTTTATGTTTAAAGTTTTTCTAAATTCCAAAGTAATTATCATTTAAAAACATTACAAATTTAAACCCCAAAATAAAAATAAAAGGAACAGAGAGAAAATAATGAAAAATTTTGAAAAAGGGGAATATGTCGGTTGGAGCCACCAACCGGACGAAGAGCGTCTTGGCGCCTTCACTGCTAAAATTGACTATAGGTCGGTTGGTGGCTCCAATCGGACGTATCCTGCTAGTCCCGGTTGGAGCCACGAACCGGACTAAAGGCCCTTTAGTTATAACATGGCGTGCCTCCTTCTTCTTCCCGTCCCAGCTCACTTCTCGCCTAAGTGGATTTATACACCGCGCTCGACCCCCTCTCTCATCCCCATCTCTCCATCTCTCACCCAATCGAGCACGATCCGCCGCTCTCGATCCGCCGCTGGCGTCAGGAGGAGGAGGGCTCCCCGCGTCTCAGGAGGAGGCCCGCGTCTCAGGAGGAGGCCCGTGTCCGAGGAGGGGCAGCCGCCGCGTCTCAGGAGGTGGAGGCCGCCGTCGTCGCACTCCGTCGTCGCACTCCGTCGTTCGCCCGTCGTCGTCCGCCCGTCAGAGGTGAGCGTCGCCTCTCCCCTCTCTCCCTCTCTCCCTCTCTCCCTCTCTCTCCCCTCTCTCTGCAGGCCATGGTTAGGGTTCAGTAGGTCTCGCTCCATGTCCTGCTCTCTTGATTCAATCCTATCTCCTTTAGTTGGCCATGATAATGTCATATTTGGCCTTAGGTTTATCCTCTGCGCCTTTCTAGATGTGTGTTGTTCCCAAATTTGAGATAAAACTCTAGAATTTTACTGAAGAAGATGCAGAAACTGGCGAACGAATTAGACCAAGACTTAGGCAGATTACTTTAGGAGTCATTTTCCTTGATTTTATTTGATAGAAATATTAATGTGTGGGTACATGGGTAGGAGTTCTCTAATTTGGGAAAATTGCTCTAACTCTTTAGTTCAACATTTCACTGCTACATTTTGCCTAGCTACCGCTCACATTGAATTATTCACATGGCAAAAGAAAATCTAAACTATAAAGGTTATCAGTAAAAACTAGCAAATGGGCATATGGGTTATCTTGAAAAATTGAGAAATATCTGCTTTACATTTTGCATTCGCTGAGTGGCCAAGGAATAGATAGATGGATCCAGGGATGGAATGCCAAATTTAAGGAACTTTTGCTTTTATGTTTCCTTTTATTCATAATCTACAGTCATTGCCCAACAAGTGTGCCTTTTAGTGTTCTATAATAATATATTCCTGAAAACATTCGAACATAGTGCCATTTTATTCTGTGAAGTTTGGTAGCAGTAGGTGTTGCTTATGTGGTTTGGTCCTTATGGAAAACCAGGAATGGAACTTGTTCTTTTTGAATAATCTATATGTGTTGATTTGCTTGCTGTCATCACTTGGTCGTTCGCTTGCTGTCACTTGCTGTAAAGATCTTCTAGTATAGAACTTGGTCATTTGTTGTATTCTCATTTGCTTCTTTGTCACTTGGTCTTTGTTGTCATTTGTTCCTGAGAACTGAAATAGTACAAATGACAAAGAATATGGCTATGCTTAAATTGATAACAAAAGTATATATGGTTGTGGCACTGTGCTGGGACTGGATGGATGTGGTTGTGAAATGGTTTGGAAGGAAAAATAGAGTAGTGTTGGTTTTGCTACTATCTATGCTGGGACAACAGCACCTTGAAATTGTGCATGTGCTTGTATATGAAGCACTTTATTATGTGTGTATGCAGGTTCTTGTATGAAATGATTCCCGATTTTTGTTGGAATGTTGATTAACTTCCGTTTCGGCAGAAATCGGGCACTCCTAGTTTAAGAAAATTAGCAAAGGTCATGCCGGATTTTTCCGTGCATTTAACCAATTATTTGTTTTTTATTAGTGCAAAGATGTGTGACAACGACGAGGCTGGATGTTCTAAGCGCATCAGCGCTGAAGGAGAAATCGACCTCGAATAAACAATTGACATTCGAGGCGGCCCAGAAGACGATGAAGAATACCATCCTTCGGAGCGAGGATGATGAGATGGAAGACGGAGGAAGAAGCCAAAGGAACGGCGGACGATGAAACCACCGGCGATGGCGAGGGCACGGAGTGGTAGCAACCTCCTAAGAAGAAGAAGCAAGGACCGCGCCCGAACACGGTCAAGACGGTGGGAGGAAATTCAAGTGAGCCCATCGGGGTTCCTTTGGAGCCCTTGTCGCCAAAGGGCACGGTGGGCAAGTGGCGCGATCACCGGACAACCATCTCGATCAACACCGAGAATCTCCGCATAAAGATAATGGCTACTTGCACACTCCTCTTCGAGAAGCGCACGCAAGATACAAGTTCCCGCTAAGTATCGTAACACAAATTATCATGGGAACAAAGTAAACATATCCGCCCTCACAAAGATGAGCACCGCCTGGCCACCGGAGAACCGGATAAAGAAGAAGATCTATAAAGAAGGCAAAAGTCTCGAGGAGATCCGGAAGATTGACCCGCAGATCACCAAGATCAGTTCGGAGGTCAAGGAGAGGTGTGAATCCGAAAGAGCCCCGCCAATAGTAATCGGGAAGGCGCCGCAGCGATGAATATAGGTCATCACCATCTCGGATCCGTGGATACAGAACCGCGGAGGCCAAATGGAATAAGGAGGACGAAGAGTATAGATCCAAGGGGATAGAAAACCCCTTTGCTAAATTCGAACCCGGGCAGGTTCGAAACTTCATCAGGGCCCGTTACCATGTGGACCCAAAACCAAACAACTCACCGCGGATCCTGCGGTGAAGGAATTCGAGGAAATTGTGGTAAGTATAATCTAATTACCGGTGATCAACACGATTGCAATCTAATCGATGATCTAAATGATTCACTGTTACTTCTTCTGTAGGAGGAGGAAATTGTTGCTATTCATGGATCCCAGGGTTCCTCATCCCAGGGGTCGACGGAGGCCACCGGTGATAACCTTTAATGTATGATGAACCGACAAGAAAATAGAGCTTCTGAAGAAGGTTGCCGATCGTCGTCTGCCGCCTCGGGGTAAGAATTGGGTGGATCATTTTGGTCCACCGCCGAGGACGCATGTGGCGCGTCGGGAAGGAGCGAGGAGGAAAAGAGAGGTTCAAGAACTTAAGGCACAAGTGGCGCGGATCCCGCAGATCGTCCAAGACAACTGGCAATCACCCTTACGCCCTTCCCGCCTACCTTGGTGGAGTCAATAGCGAACTGGAGTGCGGGTGGTCGAGTAGGGCCGTGCGATTCCAAGCATGGTCGCAGCCACTCGAACAACGCGCGCCGAAATCAGCGAACTTCACGTGTTCGTGACTCGCCAGCACCGCTGCCGCAAGTGTTGATGACTCCCCTGCCATCACCGCGCGCCGGAGTACATGTTGGTGCCCCCGCCATTGTCGCGGCACCGGAGCTCCAAGCACCCGTCGGTAGGGAGAATACACCGCCAAGACCGCGCCATCAAGCAGCCTTCCGTCTCTTGCACGTCCGTATGCGGTGCCGACATTAGCCGATCTCGACGCCATCACGGTAAACAAATTGCTTTAATTACCGCCTTTCATGCCATCTATATATTACTCTTGTGGCATCTCGCCCGACGACGCCAGACATGTTTTCCGGCACGGATGTTCCTTGCACTCTCTTATGCTACGTGAACAACGACGAGGATGTTGCCAAGGGTACCATCGTTCAACCCTTGCAGGCACGTTCCACTCAAAGCCGATGCGGATAGCGCACAGGGTTAAAATTAGTCGGGTGCTAAGGGGCCGCGACACTGGAACCTCCCATTCAACCCCTGTGAGCGGATGAAGAAGAGCCGTATGTCCTCGGTTGCTTCTTGTTCTTGCTATGGCCAAAGAGCATGATCCGTTTGGGGACGGGGGCCATCACGCCACAAAGACACCGTCGTGCCGACAAGCGGTGGCAAGGCCCCTTACCTCGCCACCTCCACGCGGTGGGTTGGATGATCATGTTGATGATATGCACATGGCGCAGGATCCGCCGAGGACTTCAAGACGGAATGATCACTTCTTCAAGACTCGTTTGGCAACGAAGAAGACCTAGCTGGTGGCCCCACAGAGAAACCCACTATCACCAAGCGTCTGTTTGGTTCTCGGGAGATGCCTCCAGCTTGCGCCTTTACTGAGCCAGCTGATACAACCAACCGGCCCTTTATTCTAAGCCCTGACACACTACATAGGGTGGCCGGTGCTCAGATTATGCCTGCCCGCTCTCCAAAAGGAAAAAGGGCAGAAAAGAAAATCTAGCAGCTCGAGCCAGCCGGTGGCGTCAACAACGCGAATCCGATCAGGTTTCGGACGGGCCACCAAGACCCGAGGGTATTATGTGGAGGATTCATGTGGCGGTGAGCCCATGCTACCTAAGAATTTGGAAGCTCTCCGCCTGAATCGCAGAGTGTGCATGACGGCGATTTGACGATAGAGACGCCTTCTATCGGAGAAAGATCCCTCACCCGGTATTCGTGGTTAAGGTGCCACCGGCTTGGGATTCGTGACACCGCCTCAGACCGTTCTTCCCGCGGTTCGAGGACATCTTCAATATGTTCCACCTATACCGCTGCACTATACCATGGTCCGCCTTTTCTCTCTCACCTGGCCATGCAGATCATTAGAGAGAACACACCGGCATCGCTATAGTGGACCCCTACTACATGCGTGATTGCTTGGGTTCCCGCCGAACGACGTATCGTGGCCTCGTACCTAAAAAGAATCCTCGTGGCGAACAAGACAAAGGAATACATTCTCGCCTTACTTTCCCGAGTAAGTCGTTATTCACCGCCACCGTCGATTGGCTTTATTAGATCATCATCATTCTTTTTCAACACATTCCATTTGAATTTTTATGCAGAGATGAACAATGCACGCTCATCTCCTTATCGCCAAGCATTCCCACGCCACGTATTTCGACTCGGGAGTCTAGAAAAGAAGAAAAACTACGACAAGATCAAGGAAGTTCGGATGATGCTCTCACCGGGCTTTGCCTCGACGGAAGGCACCAGCCGTGCGTAAGAAGGTCAAGTTCGGCAGCACGTCTTCAACCACGTACAGAGTTCCCTGCGTGAAGCAGTAGGAAACAAGAAGAAGGAAGCCTACTACGCACTCCATCACATGAGGGCGTTCCTACTTGACAGCGAATTCTACGCTGCGGATCATCTCAAACAGGGCGAAGCAAAGGCCAAGATCAATGATTCGGATATTAGACAAGAGATGTATCGCATCCGGCAGCTTGGGGCAATCATCTTCGTGATGTCATGACTTCGGGGATCTTCTACGAGGAAATATCGAATAACCGTGACATAGAAGATCGCCTAGAGATGCAGGTGACTATAGGAAGTTCATGACGAAGGTATGCCCTCCGTTCCTAAGCCGAGCCGTAAGGCTTGATGTTGGCCTAGTTGTAGTTACAAACTATAGATGACCTTTGTGTGTGTGTGGACGACAAGTGTACTTATCTTATTAGGTTTATGAATCACCGCTTAATTATTTTGCTTATTATTATTATATATCAATCAATGCTTGGTTTTTTTGCTTACTCTTTGGTTTTTTTTGCTTAATCTTTGGTTCTTGGACGACAAGTGTGAGTTATTTTGTCTTTTCGAGAATATGCCGATGATTGAAATGTCGTGGCACAATATATATGTGAATGTGCTATGACGGGATTGTTAGCCTTGTGTTATGCACAAGTCCAGGAATTGCATCCTACTTGGCTAAATTCCGTCATAAGCATATTCTCGTGTCCAACGACCTAGCTAGTTATATATGAGGCATTCTTTCGAGTTATTTTTGTCTTTTCGAGAATATGCCGATGATTGAAATGTCGTGGCACAATATATATGTGAATGTGCTATGACGGATTGTTAGCCTTGTGATATGCACAAGTCCGTGAATTGTGCATCCTACTTGGCTAACAGGTCCCGTCATAAGCATATTCTGTATCCAACGACCTAGCTAGTTATATATGAGGCATTCTTTCGAGTTATTTTTGTCTTTTCGAGAATATGCCGATGATTGAAATGTCGTGGCACAATATATATGTGAATGTGCTATGACGGATTGTTATTTTGTGATATGCACAAGTCCGAATTGTGCATCCTACTTGGCTAGGTCCGTCATAAGCATATTCTGTATCCAACGACCTAGCTAGTTATATATGAGGCATTCTTTCGAGTTATTTTTGTCTTTTTCGAGAATATGCCGATGATTGAAATGTCGTGGCACAATATATATGTGAATGTGCTATGACGGGATTGTTAGCCTTGTGATATGCACAAGTCCGTGAATTGTGCATCCTACTTGGCTAAATTCCGCCATAAGCATATTCTGTATCCAACGACCTAGCTAGTTATATATGAGGCATTCTTTTCGAGTTATTTTGTCTTTTCGAGAATATGCCGATGATTGAAATGTGGCACAATATATATGTGAATGTGCTATGACGGATTGTTAGCCTTGTGATATGCACAAGTCGTGAATTGCATCCTACTTGGCTAATTCCGTCATAAGCAATTCTGTGTCCAACGACCTAGCTAGTTATATATGAGGCATGCTTTTCGAGTTATTTTTGTCTTTTCGAGAATATGCCGATGATTGAAATGTCGTGGCACAATATATATGTGAATGTGCTATGACGGATTGTTAGCCTTGTGATATGCACAAGTCCGTGAATTGTGCATCCTACTTGGCTAACGGTCCGTCATAAGCAATTCTGTCCAACGACCTAGCTAGTTATATATGAGGCATGCTTTTCGAGTTATTTTTGTCTTTTTAGAGAATATGCCGATGATTGAAATGTCGTGGCACAATATATATGTGAATGTGCTATGACGGGATTGTTAGCCTTGATATGCACAAGTCCGTGAATTGTGCATCCTACTTGGCTAACAAATTCCGTCATAAGCATATTCCCGTGTCCAACGACCTATCTAGTTATATATGAGGCATTCTTTTCGAGTTATTTTGTCTTTTTCGAGAATATGCCGATGATTGAAATGTCGTGGCACAATATATATGTGAATGTGCTATGACGGATTGTTAGCCTTGTGATATGCACAAGTCCGTGAATTGTGCATCCTACTTGGCTAACAGTCCGTCATAAGCATATTCCCGTGTCCAACGACCTAGCTAGTTATATATGAGGCATGCTTTTGAGTTTGCTCTTTTGATTTAAGAGTACTTTCTATAAGTGTATCTTCATATGCAACTTTAATTATACATGTTTTTCAATCACCGTTAGTTATTATTGTCAACTTGTAGATGACGTGGTACGCCGTGGTACAAGGGACGGTTCGAGTCACGATGATTGGGAAGATCACGAGGAGACAGTGCACGCTTCAGCAATAGCTACAAAGGGTACAACACTATGGAGGCGGAAGATAGATACACGCGCTATCTAGCGGAGTTAGGACAAGGAACCGGATGAAGACCTACACCTTCGTCGGCGGTGATCATGCTTATCTTCTTTGGTTATTTATCCCGTTGTGTCTAGCTAGCTAGTTTAGATGTCTAGCGAGCTTAGCTCTAACTTGTTCGACACATGTATTCGCATGTCACCAACTACTACTTTGTAACATGATCAAAACAATGTAACTTGGACTATGTATTCATGTATGAGACATATCTATATGTATTTGTTTCAATCTTGTTTTTCATATTGAGTATTTATATATATAATTGTATATCTTGTATCTGTGTGTATATCTGCTGTAATATTGTATATAATCTGTATTGCATATAATCTGGCTTGGAAATTAAAAAAACAAAAATACATCCATGGCGCACATGGTCTACCTTACGTGGCGCACTACACCTAAAGCGCACCATGGATGTTTAGTGGCGCACTAGGTAGTGCGCCACGAAGATCCAAGGTAGCGCACCACGCCAAACTTCGTGGCGCACTAGAGGTGCGCCACGCCTATCTCTACAACAGCGGGCGCACTAGGCAAGGCGCCACACCGAGAGATAGCCAGAAGCAGTCTGGCGCACTACAGGTGCGCCACGGATGGGCCTTTTAGGTGCGCCACAGACGACCATTTTCCTAGTAGTGTGCATGGCCATGCTTTCCGAATCATATCATCCTAGAGGGCCCAGAGAATATCTCTCCTAGTGGAGGGGAAATATCTCATCTTGGTTATTCACATCACGCAGTCTGATTCTCAGTCGACCCGAACTCTGCCTTTATGACTGCCCAGTTACGGATCAGCGTTTGACAGAACCTAAGTCGGTGATCCTCAACTCGGACTATGCAACAACCTCAGGTCTAAGGATTACATTGTTTGAGATATACAAATGAAATCTTGTTCATTGTACATCAATATGGGTCAATCCGACTCCCTAAACTCTTTAGCCAAATCTGTGTAAGTTGGAATAGCATCTCCATGCCCATGACAAGTGGAACCGAGTCATCAAGCCAACTTTCACATTGGTCTAAGTTGTGTGTCCAGCACAACCTCGATGACCAAGGAAATTTAGTACAAACAACATGAATGCATAGTTCCACAACCGAATCACATATTCAATGATACACATAAGATGTTTTTACAAGGACAATTTAATAACTTTATGAATACAATGGAAAATATCATCATACATGATTGCCTCTAGGGCATATTCCCAACACCTTCGCACGTCGCTGGACGGGTCGGCCAGCGCCCGTAGCCCATTTCCTCTGTTACATGCAGCCCACCGATGGATTTTCCTTTTTCTTTTATCCATTTTATCTCATATCTGAAATTGATAAGTCTGGTTTAAATCAACTCAAAAATGGTAATCCCCTCAAGCTACCCAGATCCAATTTTTACTGGCCTCCTATATGTTTACTTACATGAAGTACAAGAAGTGGACCAAAATAATATCTAGATTAATTATAATAAATCACACACCAAATTGTATCCTTTTCATTAATAAATTCTCTTAGAGAGTTTGGTAAATCTAAATTGGATGATCCCAATGTGTCCTATGAGGTATCTCAGATGCCTTGCATGTCACCTTGGTCCCCTATCAAAAAGCCTCATAGTTTTCCTATAGTAAAAATAACAATATCAGCCCTAATTTACCTTTGGTAACTTCTCTAGGTCAAATCAAAAGAGGTACTGACATAATTCCAACTTCCAGAACACATGCATATCAATATCATGCATATCCCAGCAGATCATATTTTATCAAGCCCTGGTTGAATTATTGTGAATTAATCTTTTCTATGCTTAGCTAATTCACCAATAAAGTCACCACAGTAGTTATATAGATCCAAAAAGTGTGTTTCCAATTTCTACAGAAAGGCATCCAAAGTACCTAACATGTATCTATGGAATCACATCAAAATATCTTATATATTAATTTTGGTTAAAAACACAAAAAAAACTAGTACTAGCTTTGGGAATTTCCTTAGGGAATTCTGGTAAATATTTTGGTATGATTCCAACTCCCAGTGAATCAGTCCATCAAACCCTATCTAATCATACAGGAAAATAATTTTTGGAGCTCCAAAACTTTTCTGGTAAATTATCTCCTGAAACTAGAGTTTATTTCACTAGAAAATTCATATCTAATTATAGAAAACTAGTCATTAACCCGTGCATCCGCACGAGCTATCAAATCTTAAAACCACATACTTATAAAATAGTGAATTATATAATATTCCATAAACCTATGGATATATAGGTATGAAATTGAAGAATATATTTTCAAATGATTAAAATTATAATAAGAAGTATATTTCTTTGTCATCAGGAGGTCAAACAGAAATTAATTCTTTTATTTATACCGATTAGACTGTATTGAAAAATTATGCATGTTGTTGACAAAAACATTCATGTTTGAAGGTGTCACTTGTCAAATTATTTAAAAAAAATATTTAGCAAATTCCGTTGAAGAACAATATTGATCATGAATGTTAAAAATATGTTGTTGCGAGTAATTGCGGGTTTAAAATTATGTTTTTTAATTTGCATGCATGTGTTAATAGTTAAGGACAAACTCATTTATTCATAGTTAAGTGACTTCTTAAGAATTGTAGTTGGACATTTCAAACATTGATGGGATTTTATATATATATATCGGTAGGTTGGAATAGTGAAATTAGATTTCAACTAAAAAATCAGAGTTAACACTATATTATCTAACAATCTTTCTATGGAGATAGTAACCATTGCTAATAGCAAAACTCGTCCTAGATTAAGCAGCCAAAGATATAATGTAGGAAGAAATACATTCTATATCAAAGCCTCATAATTATAGCCAAAAATACTTACATATTGACACTCAGTAATACATTCGGTATATCACTAGAGGAAAAAGGGCTATCCGTTCGAGACCCCTCGGAGCATTAGTCCTAGTTGCGCCACCAACCGGGACTAATGCCGCACGTCCGTTGGAGCTGCACGGGCCGGGGGCATGGGTCCCGTTGGTAAGGGCATGCGTCGGTTGGAGCCACCAACTGGGACTAAAGGTTTGGCCACAGCCACGTGGCGTGGCATGCACCTTTAGTCCCGGTTGCTGGCTCCAACCGGGACTAAAGACCCCTGCCCTCTATAAATGCAACGCCCCAACCCCCTTTGCCTCCACTCTGTTTTTTCGAATGGTTGAAGGTGTGAGGTGGTGTGCTAGTTTTTTCTCATGCATGCATTGAAGGTGTTTGTTGAAATGTTTGAGTGAATAATCTCGTTGAATTTCTCATAAAAAAAAATATAGAAGGTGTCCGAGACGCACTTGAGCTTTCTCCTCTTTATTTCCCTCGATCGAGGTTAGCAATCTTATCTTTTCTAGGTCATTGATACAATTCATGTGTCGGTGTGAATTGGTTATTTCACTATTTATGATGTCCTGTTTTTTGATAAACTTACTTATATGATGCGATGAGCATCGGAAATGGATGTACGGTGACCGTGGTAGCCGGTATATCAAAGGCGTGGATAAATTTATCGATGTGGCTATGGCAAACAAAGAGAATGGATTTATACGTTGTCCATGTGTTCAATGTGAACAACAAGGAGTACTCTTCCTTGAAAATCATTCGCGGCCACCGATTATGAAAGGTTTCATGCCCAACTATAATTGCTGGACCAAGCACGGGAAAGAGGGGTTATGATGGAAGATGGTGAAGAAGAAGATGATGATAACAACTATCATCATATGTTTCTGAATCTGATTATCTTGCAATGGAAGACAATGGAGAGGAAAAAGGTGAAGAACGGGCATCGATGAGCCTGATGAACTTGGTAGGGTCATTTCGATGCAAAGCGAGACTCAGAAAATGAGAAGTTGAAGTTAGAGGGCATGTTAGAAGATCACAAGAAATTGTTGTACCCAAATTGTGAAGATGGCAGCACAAAGCTCGGTAATCTGGAATTGTTGCGATGGAAGGCGAGTGTGGTCTAACTGACTCCTCATTTGAAAAGATCTGAAAATAATGAAGTCAAGTTTCCAAAACATAACGAACTTCCCGAGAGTACCTACGAAGCAAAGAAGACTCTCATCCTGGGATTAGATGTGCAAAAGATACATGCATGCATTAATGATCGCATCCTCTACCATGTAAGGAGTATGAGAATTTAGATAAATGCCGGTATGCAGCGTTGCGGTATAAGATCGAACGAGATGACCTCGGTGATGTTGAGGGAGAGCCTCCGGAAGAGGGTTCTGCTAAGGTTATGTGGTATGCTCCTATAATACCAATGTTGAAACGCATGTTCGTAAACAAAGAGCATGCCGGTTGCGATGGCACAAAGAAGACCGTAAGAAAGACGGGAGTTGAGACACCTGGCGATGGGTCAGTGGAGAAAAATCGAGAGAGACTTCCCGAATTTGCGGTGACGCAAGGAACTTATGGTTTGGTCTAAATGCGGATGGCATGAATCCTTTTGGGAGCAGAGTCACACACGACTGGCCCGTGACTCTATATCTACAACCTGCCTCCTTGGTTGTGCATGAAGCGTAAGTTCATTATGATGCAGTGCTCATCTAAGGCCCAAGCAACCGCAACGACATTGATGTGTACCTTAGGCCATTAGTTGAAGAACTCTTACGGTTGTGGGGCAAACCAGGTACGTATGGGATGAGAACAAACAGGAGCCATTTAATCTACGAGGGTTGTTATTCGTAACCATCAATGATTGGCCTGCTCTTAGTAACCTTTCAGGACAGACAAACAAAGGATATAAGGCATGCACCCACTGTTTAGATAAGACCGAAGGTACATATTTGCATAAATGCAAGAAGGTTGTGTACCTGGCGAATCGACGATTTCTTCTGACCAATCATCCCGTAAGAAAGAAAGGCAAGCATTTCAAAGGTGAGGCAGATCACCGGAAGAAGCCTGAACTCCCTGCTAGTGATGATGTATTTGGTATGGTCAAGGACTGTAACACTCTCAGAATCGGACCTATGCAAGTTTTAGCGAAACCCGCCAAACCCGCATAGAAACGATTCAAAGGTGCCCACCAGGCACTTTCGTGCAGGTGGAAAACGAAGTAATAACATTACACAACAGTCCTCGATGGGACCCACAGCAGAATATATATACAACACGACTCCATGAGTCAAGAATATATATCGGTACAAAGATCCAAATCACCTTGAAAAGATGGAGTCCGACTACGGACAAGATGCAAATGGGGCTAAGAGCCCGAAGAAAAACCAATGGCGTCCATAACCCCTGCCCAAGCCGGAAGGGTAACCGCTAACGACGCCGATCTCAAAACCTGCTTAAACAAAAGGTGCCGACAAAGGGCAACGGAAAAGAGGAGCGTCAAGATCGAGGCCAAGACACTAGAATTCGGCGGTCCTCGCCTACATAGGTATGGTGGACTGAAGCGGCAGCGCAACATGCACTAAACATCCTATAGAGACTCGATACAACTTGCGGTTATCAGAGAGGGATAAGAATGACCTATCCGGATCCAACCTGAAGCTAACACCAAACCAACCCATCCTGGTGTTTCCCCCCTCGAGACCAAACGAGGAAGTCAACCGAGGAACTCACACAGTTGGCAGTTTTATTTATTCAGTTATTGTTGCAGCAATTACTAGTCAGGTGTAGATAATCATCCTGATAAAATAAGCAGTGGGCAATTTTAGTTAACCATTCCGTTGTAGTTGCAACACTTACTAGTCAGATACAATTAGCATGAGATATCCCAAAACCCAGCAGTTGTTGGTACTTTTATTAAGTCATTCCGTTGTAGTTGCCATACTTACTAGTCAGGTACAATGGTCGCAAGCGACACTCCAAACAAGCAATTGTGGGAAGTATTATTTAGCCATTCCATTATAGTGAAGCTGATTACTAGTCATTATAAAGTCAAATTTATAGCACTACTTTAGTTATAGTTATCTATGATCGAGATAATGTGCTCCGAGTCGTCCATAACCGCGGACACGGCTTTCAGAAAGTTTTACCCGGCCGGGGTGCACAAATAGCAACACACACTCTCTCAACCTCGGAAAAACCAAATCAAATCCCAACGAGGCCTTCACGACAAAGCAATCACAGGATTCAGAATTATTTCAGGGGGCCACCCCATTGAGTAGACCATAGCGGAGTTAGGCGACTCGAGATGGACTCAAGGTTTGCGTCAATGTGAAACCATCGAACCCGAAGTGTGACTGGCTTGTCGATACCGCGAAAACATTCCGCTTACCTAAGAAGTACAGTGTGCTCCTCGCACAATCGTAAATAATACAGTAAAGCATGGCATAAGTACAGGATAGTAAATAAAACCTCAAACTAGTTTGTGGCCCCAAGAAATAAGACGGAATCAAGCTCTGGCTCAGGGGGGTCCCATAATCCTCCCGGATGTGGATAGCGCGATAAATCAAGGAACATGTATCAAGTACTCGGGGTCCTACGGGACACAAGTGGGCGTTCGGAAACCAAATATTATCTATCACCCACCGATGCCTCTGCTTACTTACTCCAATTTTTAGTTGTTAAACATGAATTAAAGTGAACGAAAAGTAAAACCATGATCATCTCCAACAATAAACATGCGGCAATACACCAACAACTGTGGCACTTGACGACACGCAACAGCACTTGAGCAAGCGACTACAACGCGCAAGTCCAACTATCTACCAAACAACAGGTAATAGGATGTGTCCAAGGCAATATAGGGCTGCAAGGGATATCACGGGTACGAAAACTAGAGCAACGTAACACAGATAGCAATAGATCAACAGGAGGGAATAAATACTATAAAGTAAGATAGGTAGAAAGGGGGAGATGCTCGCCTGAAAACATTGTCGAAGGTTCAACCGAAGATCGGGGCGAAGCTCACATCAACTCAACGGCCTTATCCGCGAAGAAGCAACACTAGAAGAAACACCGGATGCACTATTTAATACTACGGCAAAAGATCGGGCATGATGCATGTATGATGCATAACATGGCAAAGATGCGATGCAATTTGGTCAATATTAAGTGGAACCGGGGTCCCGACAATTAATTAGGTGGTTCAAGTTATTTAACTACCCCGCAATTTAAATGTTGTATTAACATGGCAAAAGTGGACATCGGTTCGATGCACAGATTTAAATGAGGCCAATATGAGACTAGATTTTCCCGCATATGGGCCCCATATTTAATTATATGGTGAATCGGCATAAGGCCCCCAACCCACAGACAGGTATGCATGCATGAAAAATTCAATATGCAATAAGTTGTATTACATTATAAAATAGGGTTTCGGGAAGGGTTCACACATTAGGGGGTCTCGACGAACTTGAGGTTCCGGGGTTCGGGATCGGTCTCAGGGTTCGACGGAATCGTTCTCGGACACCGGGATCGTTCTCAGATAACGGGGTAGATCTTGGCGTTCCGTGGTCTTCGGGTCATGTCGACGGTCATGTCGTTTGGGATGAAGGACTTGGCGTGCGACGGCGAAGTGCTTGTCGTCCCGGTGGCGATCTTGGCGTCATTCAGGTTCGGGTGCGGTTCTCGGCGAACTGGTCGGTTCCCTGTAGAGGGCCTTGGCGCTTCGGATCGGTCTTCGGTTCGGGGCCTCAGGGTCTTGGGGTTCGCGTCCGTGTGGCGATCTTGTCGTTCCGTGTAAGCGTTCTCGAGGTCGATGGCGAACTTGTCCGGTACCGGGGTTTCAGTCATGGTGTCCCATTGTAGATCTTGTTGATGGACCAGCGAAAGCCACCGGGTTCATCCTTCGGGGTCGGGGGTCTCGGCGTCCGTGACGGAGATCATGGCGTCCGTGTAGAAGACCTTGGGGTGTCGAGGATATCCGGATCGGTCTTCGGGGTTTGGCGCCGAGTGCATCAAATCCATGAAGGACATCATGGAGTTCCGGCTTCAATTGTTGGTAGCGGAAGTGGAGCCCGTGGTTTCCGAAGGGGACCTTGTTCGATGGTGAACTTGCACAATGCCAGGTCTTCGGGAGATCTTGCAGATGGGGTACGTGTGGTGTTGAACGACACGGGAAACAACTTAGGCCAACAGGTGCCCCAGGAAAACACATGGGTTGCAGGAAGCGACACACACAGAGGCTGGACGGGGGTTGCTGCACGGTCGTGTCGTGACCGGCGACGAGACGGCAGGCAGCCGGAGACGGCCGAGGGCTACCGGCGAGAGAGATGAGGCAAGCGGTCGCGGCGCGATGGCGAGCCTTGGCGCTGCAGGAAAGGAGGCAAGGACGGCGAGGCCCAGCAGGGCGCTGGCGAGCTTGAACGGGCGGAGGACGCATGCAGCGGGCCTGCTGGAGGAAGCGGTGGCGGGCGCCTCATGGCGAGGACGAGGCGAGGAGGGCGGCGCTGGCCGAGGCGGCTCGGCGGGCAGACCGAGGAGGCAGCGGGTCGGGCGACGCGCACGGAAGGGGAGGCGCCAGGAGGTGGCCAGGAGGTTGGCCGCCAGGCGGCCGGAGAAGGGCGTCGACGCCGGGCAGCAGAGACGGAGGAGGTCGAAGGGTGAGCCGGGTGGAGGCGAGGAGAGCCGGCGAGGCAGAGGGGAGGCAGGGAGGGAGGAAGGCCGAGCAACGGAGGCGAGAAGTGGCAGGGCGGGCAGAGGGAGAAGCGGGGAAGGAGGGTGGCCGACGCCGAAGCTGAGAGAGGAGGAAGGAGACGCGGTGGGGGGAGGAGAGGAGCGTCGGGAGAGAGAAAGGAGGTGGGCAGGGGGAACAGGGGTGGTGGGTCCCAGGAGAGGTGAGTAGGGTGCGCCCAAGGGGGCCGTGGGGGCGTGTGGGTGGGGCTGGCTCGGGTGAGTGGGGTGAGGGTGCGTGTGTGGCAGCGGGATTGGGGGTGGTTTGTTGAGGTGGCTGGTTGGGATTGGGTGGAGTGAGGAAAAAGGTGAGGTGGCATATGGTGATTGGCCCGGGTGAGGTGGAGGCAAGGGTGGGTAGATAGGACTGGGGTAAGAAAAGACTTGGGGTGGGGTCTAAGCTGGACAGATTTTATTCTGGAGGTGGTCGTTCGGGTCGAATCGGCCCATTCCACTGCCCCACTAAAAATAATTAAATAATTTATTTATTTCAAACAAACTTTTGCAAACCGATAGCAGACAAAACAAAATAATCCGGAGACCCGGGTTTTGCGTTTGAACAAGGACGGGGAGTTTTAGAAATCACAAAATAGGTTTTTCTGCAGATAGTTTTATGCAAGCAAATGCAAGATGATGACGATGCTCAAATGCAATGTGGCATGATGACATGAGCATGCGGTCATGATGATGAATGCACAAAAACAACGCGATTTTCTAGTAGTGGTTTTAGCGGGATGCCATAAGGACATAGAAGTAACCTTTGGAAAGGGTCCCAGCGGTCAATCAGTTCCAAACGACGTCGCTACAGGACACGCACCCATGTGGAAGAAGAAATCTATATTTTGGGAGGTTCCATATTGGAAAGTCCTGCGTGTCCGCTCTTCAATCGACGTGCACGTGATTTAAGAATCTCTGCGTGAACCTGCTAGGATTCCTAGGCGTGTATGGGAAGACAAAAGATACACCTGAAGCACAGGAGGACCAACAAATTATGAAAGACCCAAAGAACATGCATATAGATAACAAGACGGATAAAGGGCGTCACTTAAGTTGTGCCAGCTATGCTCTTACCAAAGCAGAGAAGGAAATCTTTTTTGAAGTCCTTTATAGTATCAAGGTGCCGTCGGGCTTCTCATCTAATATAAAGGGGATAATAAATATGGCAGAGAAAAAGTTCCAAAACCTGAAGTCTTTCGGTGGTTGGATGCGGACACATCTCTTGAATGACACCACTGTTGGAGATCATCTATACTTGTTGGCCGCGTCACCATCTTCTACTGTATTGAATTTCCAAGGGTACGAAATAAATGGGAATACATTCTACACGATACCCCAAGATAAAAAGAGCACCAACCAAAATAGTGGTGTCCGCTTTGATGCAATAGACGAGAATGGACAAAAGGACACATATTATGGTTACATAGAGGAGATATGGGAACTAGACTATGGAGTCTCTTTTAAGGTCCCTTTGTTTCGCTGCAAATGGGTCAACCTGAATGGGGAAGGGGTAAAGATAGACCAGTTGTATGGAATGACAACAGTGTATCTCAACAATATTGGTTATAGAGATGAACCATTCGTCCTAGCCAATGATGTGTCTCAGGTTTTCTATGTGAAGGACATGTCCTCCATCAAAAAAGAAAAAATATGCAAACGAATACATCATATGATGAGCCAAAGGCCACATAGTTCTTTCAGGAAAAGAAACATCGTGGGAATCGAGGACAAGATGGACATGTCGGAAGATTATAATAAGTTTGATGAAATTCCGCCTTCACAAAGGAAACAGACCCAAGCATTCCGTTAAGTAAAGAAGATGCTCCATGGTTACGTCTCAAGCGAGCGGTCATAAGGAATGACATATGCCAAGAAGTTCATGCTCATATTATGTAACTCTAGTTCATGACTTTCGCGGTTTGTGGCTTGAAAGGATATCTTTCAGGTTTGTGGCCTTTAGTCCCGGTTTGTAGTCTCGTTTTAATATTAATAAATGTCTTGAGTGTTAGTCCTGTTTTGTGGCTGGACCGAGGTGCCTCTATGACCGGTTTCTTGGAGATGCTTGAGGATGGGGCTCGTCGGCATCTCCAAAACTGGTGGTAGTGGTGTCCCTCCTCTCAAAACCATCTTGCAGCTTGTAACTTCACTAACTAGATCAATATGCCTCGAGCTAACTAATTTCACATATTAGGAGTGCCTCTATGACCGATTTCTCGGAGATGCCGAGGACTGGGCTCGTCGGCATCTCCTCAAACCCCGCAGTGGTGTCCCTGCCTCGAAAACCATCTTGCAGCTTGTAACTTCACTAACTAGATCAATACGCCTGAGCTAACTAATTTCACATATTAGGAGTGCCTCTATGACGATTTCTGGAGATGCCGAGGATCGGCTCCTTAAGCATCTCCACGAATCGGCCGTAGTGGTGTCCTTCTCTAAAACCATCTTGGAGATGCCTCAAACTGGCTGGAGGATCGGACTCACAAGGATGCATATTTATAGTACAAGCAGCTCGGCATAATGTCAACACTCACGACATAATGTCGACACTCACCCCTATTATTAGTGTCGACTCATCTTTAGTCGGTTGGTGTCTCCAACCGACTAAAGGTTCATCTTTAGTCCTGGTTGGTGACACCATCCGGGACAAGGTACGCACATCGCGACATAATGTCGACACTCACCCCTATTATTAGTGTTGTCCGCCCACTCGCATCCTTGATCGCGGTTGGTTTCTCCAACCGAGACTAAATATGAACCCTCTCTTTATATAGGCATTTCCCTCTATTTATTAGGTAACACTTAAGACATTTATTAATATTAAAAACCGGGACAAACCGGGACTAGCTAACACTCAGGCCTAAAGCCGCCCCCTTTAGTCATCATCATGCCTAGTCCTATAGTACGCAGCTTCAGGGTCTTCATCGTCATCATCATCGTCATCGTCAGCTGCCACTCCGGGGATCCTCAACCCATCCATGACATATACCAAGGGCCATTCCAGCCTCGGATTCACGGCGGGTGGGAGAGGGGTCTCCTGGAAGACGATGCCGCTACCGCCGGGATAGTGTGGGGCCTGTGGCGGGTGGACTCGTGGGCACCGTAGGCGAGGATGGTCTCCCCCGGCGATGTAGCGCATCACTTCGATGATAGTACGGTTCGCCCACCACAGACGACGGCCGACTTCGTTGTGGTTCACCGGTGGCGGGCCATCACCCTCGTACCTAGCGAGCTCCCTTTCCCGCCTATTAGCGAAGAAGGCATTCCAGGTGTCATAGTTGTCGGGATCCCACGGGATCCATCCGCTGCCCGCGTGAGCTCGTGGTAGAAGTGGTTTGTGATGGCACTTTGGTGCTCGTGGCACCCTCCGCTTTGCCTCCTCGATCTTTGTAGCCACCGCGTCGTTGCTTGTGAGCTCGCCGCCGCCGTCGTAAGCCTCACTCGGTGACCCTAAAGGGCGACGCCACCACTATGTGGTTCCCTTGTCACGCTCTTTCCAGCGCACCCTTCGCGTCTTTGGGGTTGCCCAGATCGTCGCCGCGACCACCGCCGACGCCTCCCGCTGCGTCGGCGTGGGCGCCTACGTGGCCACGGGGTGGACCCAGATCGGCCTAGGGCCCCCTAGTCAGTGGTTGTGGGTAGGAGCAGCCTCGGTGTAGAAAGTTAGGGATAGGGTTGATGACGTAACGGTGATGCAGTAATGGCTTAATCCTTTTCAGAAATGTTTAAAAATAGCAGAAATTAATATAATTTTGTAAAATCAATAACTAATTCATATTTAATCATAAAAATATGTATAATATATAAAAATGTTCAGAAAAATGAAACCTAGCTATCTAATCTATAATCATGCATTGTTCAACAACTTAAATTACAAGTTTAATTAGAAGAACAAATCCACCCCTCTCATGTGTTCCAGAGTTTCTCCGAGTTAGGGGTTTTCACCCCTCGGAACCCCGATTAAATCGTCGAGCATTTCTTAGGGTTACATTCCAATGCAAATTAACTTGTCATATCATCATACTTGCTTGAGCATTGCATCGATGCCATGTGTTGATTGTTTCCCTTTCTTTTTGGTGTTTGGATTATTAGGTTTATTATTAGTTAGGTATTATTAGGTTTATTAATTAGTTTGGTATTATTGGTCTTCGGCCCCACTGGTCAGTCACTGTGGGTAGCCCCAGACCCGATTCACATTTTCAAGCAACTTAGGTGCATGTGGGTTCGACGATGTGCCTATCTACTACACGGTTTCCCTTTCTCTTCATTTTTATTATTGTGTATGTATATATTAGGGTTTCTCTGAATTAGGGTTTATATCTCTCAACACCGTACTTAACTTTCTCCTTTAGCCGCTTTGACTTATTCGTTTTTCCACCTATGCATAAAATATGGACCCACACGCCGAGACGAAGAAAAGGAAGAGTTGATCCAAGGTGTGATCCGTGGGGAAGATAATTTAGACGTATCAACGTTTACGAACAACTCCGTGAGGGTGATCCTCTTTACCGGAGTAGACAACTTGTTTGAGGTTGAAGGTGTTGCCTCATGAGGGAGAAGGCGATGCCTTGTGTAATCGAGAAGATCAGCCGGCGAGGTGCATGTAATATAATTCCATTCATTAATTAATCATCTGCTATCTATATAGAAATAGTAACGACGATCTTTCTTCTTTTAGCCCTCCGGATCGAAGGAATCTACTGAAAAGAGCAGACGAGGCCCAACCAAAAAGTTGCAAGACCATGAGAGGTTCAGGATCGAAGATGTCGTAGGCAGACGGGCGTGACTCCCGAAGTTGTCGCAACCAAATTTGTGGCACAATGCGGAGTAATCGTTAGGGACTTAATCCCGATCACCATTAGAAATTGGAATAGGCCTGCTAATGCGGATGAAGAGGGAACATGTTTATTTGTCCCTAACCACGCCAAAGATTTATCGTGGAAGAGGCTCATGGTTAATTTCAAACTACGAAGATAGAGCTGGATCCAAATGCGAGGATCCATTGAGGACGCCTTACAACATGGGAGAGCCATGGAGGCTAAGGTCGGAGTGGGCTTTGAAGAAGATGTCCCATGTTTCACCAATCGGAAGAAAAGATTGCACCTTGACTATGTCGTGAAAAATAAGACTCGATTTCAAGAATATTCAGTTTGAGAAGATAAAACATTCGGGATGAGTTTGTGGAATACAAGAAATCAGAAAAAGCTAAGAAAATGTCAAACGAATAAGTCTGTCTGCTAAGAAGAAGTATCACCATACTATGGGGCAAGGTGGCTCTGAGGTTGGCATTCCTAAGTGGGAGAAACTTGAGCAGAATCGTGATAAAAATATCACCCAGAGATGCATTTATTGGGTAGAACGTGCAAGGAATTGGTTTTACGGGAATGGGGCACGTTGGACTCGGAAGGAGGTGTATATAACATACGACATAAAGAAGACCCCTTGCCAATCGAGAGGATCAGAAAAGTAGTAAAGGCTGTTAAAGATGGGGACTTCATTCCCGATAGAGAGAATGATGAGCTCACAATCGCCCTTGGAAATAAGGAACATGATGGACGAACACGAGGGACAAGCGGCTCCCAATCATGGAGGACTGGGTTTCCCGAAGAGAGGAAGAAATATCCTGATAGAAGCCGTCGAGGAGAAAGGATGGCTACAGCTTGAAGCGAAAGTCGAAGAGCGAATGCGTTTAATTGAAGAACGATTAAAGAAACAACAAGATGAAATTAACACACTTAAAGAGCAAAGTACTACCGGCGCCCCATCAGCAGCACACTGCATTCGATGCTACCGGCCTATCGAATAATCAAAAAAGCAGTGTGGCTTCCACCGAGGTCCCGGGTGATGACAATGGCGATGCCGATGATGCACCGATGGCTCCTTGGCTACCCAAAGGATGATATCACAGATGACACACCGCGAGCTACATGTCAAAGTTGTGAACATATCAATGAAGGTGGCGGTCGGCTATGCCTTACCAATTGGACCCACACCAACTTACCACCGCCGTCCGGTTCCGAGGGCTACGCTGTTGTCGGCGGATGAAATCATGCCCACCTTTGAGGTTTTGGATCTTCACTACTGGCCGGTGAAGGGGATGTGATCTTTGGGTGACGCAAAAACGCCACCATTCTATGGTCAAGGATTGTATCGTGCTTCAAATCACACGCCAAGGCCATCTTCGCCGCCTCACCCGTCTCCAGCGAGGTCGCCGCCGCTGCGTCACCTTCGCCGCTCGAATCGCCTCACCAATCTCCGGTGCAGCCATCGCCGCGCCTCGGGATAAAAAGCGAAGCGCATCGCCATCGAAGGCCGTAAGCGATCGCCAAACGTAAACAAGAGCCTCTTCCAAAAGTACCAACGGTTCCTCCCAAGAGAGCTTATGATCAGATCAAGAGGAGATCTGCGATCGTTGATACGGAAACGACAGTTTTTCGCTAAGTGAGGCGGCCGAAAGAGCCGAGTTCCCAAAGACCAAAGAAGAAAAAGCCAAAGTGTTGAAAATGCTAAAGAATCTTCATCAACCCGAGCCAAAGTTGTCATCGACTATGAGCATTCTATTCTCAAGTCACATGCGGCACAAAAGCCTCAAGAGCGATCGATGCAAGCGGAAATCTGCTTGACTCGGAGAACAAGCAAAACAGACTTGCGCCCCTCTCAAGGTGATTTCTCAAACCAATGTGGGGTCGAGCAAATATGGGGCTGAAGAGCAGTATGATCCAGAGGTAGTTGCACAATCCGGAGAAGCTGTCGCTGCTCAAGGTATGAGTATTGCCCAGTACTTATATCAGTTAGAGTTTGTAACACCCTCAGAATCGGCCCTATGCAAGTTTTAGCGAAACCCGCCAAACCCGCATAGAAACGATTCGAAGGTTCCCACCAGGCACTTTCGTGCGGGTGGAACACAAAGTAATAACATTACACAACAGTCCTCGATGGGACCCACAGAACAGATATATATATACAGCAACGACTCAATGAGTCAAGAATACAGATATAATATACAAAGATCCAAATCACCTTGAAAACATGGAGCGTCCGACTACGGACAAGATGCAAATGGGGCTAAGAGCCCTGAAGAATAACCAATGGCGTCCATAACCCCGCAGTGCCAAGCCGGAAGGGTAACCCCGCTAACGGCGTCGATCTCAAAACCTGCTTAAACAAAGGGTGTGACAAAGGGCAAAGGAAAAAGAGGAGGCGTCGATCGATGCCGACACGGCGAGGCTAGAATTGGGTCCTCGCCTACATAGGTATGGTGGATGAAGCGGCAGCATGCACTAAACAACCTATAGAGACTCGATACAATGGCGGATATCGAGAGGGATAAGAATGACCTAACGGATCCAACCGAAGCTATCACCAAACAAACCCATCTGTGTTTCCTCGAGATCAAACGAGGAAGTCAACCGAGGAACTCACGGTTGGCGCTTTACTTATTCAGTTATAGTTGCGGCACTTTACTAGTCAGGTTTAGATAATCATCCTGATAAAGTAAGCAGTGGGCACTTTTAGTTAACCATTCCATGATAGTTGCAAACCTTACTAGTCAGACACAATTAGCATGAGATAACCCCAAAACCCAGCAGTTGTTGGTACTTTTAGGTAGCCATTCCGTTGTAGTGAAGCTGATTACTAATCATATCGGATACAAGTCCATTTATAACAGTAAACTTTAGTTATAGTTGTCTATGATCAAGCACTGTGCTCCAAGTCGTCCATAACCGCGGACACGGCTTCTCGAAAAGATTTAACCCTCAGGGTGCACCAAAGTATCCACAGCACTTGACCCTTTTGCCGATCAATTAACATACACCCATCGGTATGTCGGCGGGCCTAAGTCACGACGTTCCCAGACCCAAAGCAAGCACGGGGGGCCACCCCACTAAGTACACCCGCAACGAAGTCGGTCGGTGTCCGAGACGGACTTAGGGTTTGTGGGGCCGGCGGTAAACGACAGCAGATTCCCAAACGGGGACTGTCGATACCACGTAAACGGGTCACAATTCCTAAACAGTACAGTGTGCTCCTCGCACAATCGTAAATAAAGCAGTAAAGCATGGCATAGGTACAGGATAGTAAATAAATCCTCAAACTAGTTGTGGCCCCAGGTACAATACTTTGAAATCAGGTAATAATCGATGGGGGGCCCATATCTCCCCACCTGTGGTTAGCGCGCTCGATCTCCGAACAGGTGTCAAGAACTCGGGTCCTACGGGACACAAGTGGGCGTTCGGAAACCAAATATTACCTATCACCCACCGATGCCTCTGCTTAATTCAATTTTAGTTGTTAAACAGTAATTAAAGTGAACGATAAGTAAAGCCATGATCATCTCCAACGTCAACATGCGGCAATCCTCCAACAATTGTGGTACTTATCGACACACAAACACTTGAGCAAGCGACTACGACACGCGGGCCCAACTATCTACCAAACAACAGGTAATAGGATGTGTCCAAGGCTATATATGGCTGCAAGGGATATCACGGGTACGAAAACTAGAGCATCGCAACACAGATAGCAAAGATCAACAGGAGGGAATAAATACTAGAAAAGTAAGATAGGTAGAAAGGGGGGAGGTGCTCGCCTGAAAACATTGTCGAAGGTTCAACCGAAGATCAGGTCGACACTCGCATCAACTCAACGGCCTTATCCGCGAAGAACCAAACACTAGAAGAAACACCGGATGCACTATTTAATACAACGGCAGAAGATCGGCATGATGCGAGTATGATGTATGACATGGCAAAGGTGCGATGCAATTAGGTCATATTAAGCGGAACCGGGGTCCCGACAATTATTTAGGTGGTTCATGTTGTTTAGCTACCCCGCAATTTAAATGTTGTTGATCAAGGCAGAATATATCACCGGTTCGCTACACAACTTTAAATGAGGCCAATATAAGGCTGGATTTGCCCGCATATGGGCCCCATATTTAATTATTAGGTGAATCGGCATAAGGCCCCCAAACCACAGATATGCATGCGAGTATGACAATTCAATATGCAACAAGTTGTTATTATGTTATAAAATAGGGTTTCGGGAAGGGGTTCACACATTAGGGTTCGGCAGATCTTGGGTTCCGGGGTTCGGGGTCGGGTCTCGGGGTTCAGGGTTCGACGGGTGCGTTCTCGGATATCGGGGGTAGATCTTGGCGCACCCGCGGTGGTCGGGGCGCGTCGGATTCTTCCGGGTCGATGCCGTTCTTGTCGCATTCGCGGTCTTCGGGTCATGTCGACGGTCATGGCGTTCGAAAGACGATCTTGGCGATCCGGGAGAAGATCTTGGGGTCCCGTGTCGGCGGCCGTCGGGTACGGAGGTCTCGGCGACCTTGGCGGTATCGGGTTCGGACTCCGGATCCGGGCACGGTCTCAGCGCTACGTCTTCAGTGTTGTTGGCGAACTCGGGCTCGACACGGGGTCGCCGGATCCCTCGAGGCGACCTTGGCGTTCGGCATCTTCGGTCCGTGGTGCGTCCGTGAGGTAGATCTTGTGCTACCGCGCCATCGGGTTCCACGAGGTAGTGCTTGATGTTCCATGATGAAGATCTTGCTATCCCGACCACATCGGGATTCTTCGGACCGCTTTGCTGCTGTCGGTATTGGGTGGCCTTATGCGGCACCGTTCTTTGGCAACACCAACCGCAGTGTACCAGCCAACGGAGGCAGCAGAACATAGGGCGGCTACCGTGGCGTAGTCCAACTCGGTCCCGCACCGGGACGCAGGATCGGCAGGCGTGGTCGTGGCGAGAGGATCGGGCGTGGCGGGCTCGGGACGCCGACGAGGTCGCCGGAACGCGGCGCAGCGAGGCGGGCTCGGACGGAGGGGCGACGGAAGGTAGAGGGCGGACGGCGAGCGGCTGCGGCCTCTGCCGGAGGCGGGCGGCGGCCAGCCGAGGCGGGCGGTTGCGGGCTCGAGCCGGGCGAAGCGGCTCGTTGCTGGGGAAGCCGAGTGCGGGTGGGCGGTCGGGAGGCGCACGCTGGCGGGCGGCCGGAGGAGGGGCCCTGCGATGGGGAGCAGGAGGCGGGCTTGGGGCGGCAGTGAGGGAGCGCTGGGGTCGGCGAGATGGAGAGCAATGGCGGGCGACGGGCGGTTGTGGCGCAAGGAGCAGAAGAGGGGCGATCGCGGAGAAGATGGGGGTCCGGCCGCTGAGCTCGGGGAGGCGTCTTGCGAGGCGGGAGGGAGCAGGCAAGCGGACATGGTCCGGGCGAAGCGAGGTGCGATGTGCGAGAGGAGCGGGCGAGCGGAGGCGAGGCAGCAGGTTGGGAGGGTCCGAGCGGCGGCGGCTGGGCGAAGGGGGGGCCCAGCTCAGCGAGGCCCTGCGTCAGGGGGAGACTGCGTCGGGCGAGAGGGGGGGTTTGCGGGAGGAGGAAGAAAGGAGGGAGCAAGCGGGGACAGGGGTGGGACCGGTGGGGCCAGCGGGGCAGAGGAGTGGGGATCGGTGTGTGTTCTGCGCGTGCGTGCGTGGTGTGGGGTGAGCTGGGTGAGTGGGTTGAGTGGTGGGGGGGTTAGGGTGATGTGGCAGACTATGAGTGGTTGGGGGAAGGGAGAGGGGTGAGGTGGCAGCAGGCCATTGGGCAGGGTGAGGTGGAGGGGTTGGTGTGGGTAGGTTAGTTGGTAGTTTTAGGAATTGTTGGAGCGGACCAATTTAGAAATTGGGGTGGTCGTTCGGGTCGATTCGGCCCGTTCGACTGCCCCCGCTAAAAACAATTGAACTTTTTATTTGATTTAAACGGGCCGTGTGCAAACCGATAGCGGCCAAAATAATTAATCCGGAGGACCGGGCTTTGCATTTGAATTAAGTTGGGGCGTTTGGAAAACAAAAATAGGTTTTCGAAATTAGTTTTAGGCAAACAATGCATGATGATGACGATGCAATGCACAAATTCAACGCGATTTTCTAGTAGTGGTTTTGCGGGATGCCACAGAGTTCTTCCCCGTGAGTGAAGTAGCATACCAATACCAGTACGGAAAACCTCTCGTCAAACCTGAGGAGGTAAACAATCTTCCAACAAAAATGCGAAGATTGCATAACTGGTACATGCATGCCACAAGGGCCGGGGCTAACTGGATAGTGCTGAGGGTTACAAAAAAGCATCATGGGAAAGATAAGGATGACATGATATCCATTGAATTTGATGAACTATTTCGATTATTCAATCTAGACGCCTGGGACAAATCGATCATGAGTGCCTATTGTCTGTAAGTACTAATTCTGTAATTAATTTAGTCTCCATCTATATTATTTTGTTTATTGCATGTATATAATCATACTGTAATATGCAGAATGAAGATTTTCGAATGCAGCAGAGGACAAATCTATGACATTGGCTTCATTGACCCATATTGGGTTCATGAAGCTAATCTCAAAATAAGCCCCCAGGATACGGAGGATAATATAGTACACGCGTTAAGGTTTCAAATAACCAAAAGGGAAATACTATTTCCTTACAACTTTCAGTGAGTGTTATTGTCTTGTATACACTTTCTATTTCGCTTACTCGATGTTAAGTATATAATTGATTAGTTCTGCATTCGCAGGTACCACTATATTCTGTTAATCATTCAACTTGACAAAGGGCGTGTACTAGTCATGGACTCGAAACATAAACCCCTTGAGGCGTGGAAGGACATGCAGATACTTCTCCAGCGGTAATTCTAATCATTACGACACTATATCGGCAACGTTCGTGAATTTTATGATATCAAGTACTTAATAACTTATTTTATTCGTTTTCTCGCGGGCAGCGCTTGAAACGGTTCACCAAGAAGGCTAGGGGTGTTTGGAAAGAGTAGCTTACATTTCAACCACTAGATGTAAGCACCACTAGCTATATCCGTGCATCTCTTTGATTCTAGTTTTGATACAGTTATTATCATGCTTGATTATTATTTTTATTTAACTCTGTTCTCGTAAAGTGCCCGACGCAGGACCGGTAACAATCTATGTGGATACTATGTATGCGAGTTCATCCGGCAGACGTGCGATGAGAAGGGCAGAAATTTAGAGCAACTCCACGTACGTAAACAATTTCTATAGTTTTTTATTACAATCAAATTGTGTTTAGTTTCATATTCATATAGGCTGACTCCTTTTTTAAATCAGATCGAACGTCTACGAGACGGTCTTCTGCCAAAGGATCGCATACGAGCAATTCAGGAGGAATTGGCGGGATTCTTGGATGCAAGAAGTCCTAAACACACAAGGGGAATATTACTCGGCTGTGTATAGACAATAGGAATTGTAAAAATAGCAACTTTCAAGAAATTGGCCGGTAGCATCGTATAGAAACTTTTGTATGTAGTGCATGAACTCGATCCGTGTATTGAATGTAATGTTGTCATGATGATCTTGTGTAATATAAGGTTCCTTCGTTGATAAGTGCAAAAAACTAAATAAACAATAAAACAACCTAAATGAATTCTCTGCGCGGCACAAAAGTGGCGAAAATGCTGACAACAAAATGTGCCAAAATGAATTCTCTGCGCGGCGAAGAAATGGCCAAATCTCTGCGGCAGGTTATTAGTCCCGGTTCGTATTCTGAACCGACTATCTCCACCACCCTCGCTCGATGCCGCAACGTGTGCCCCATTTGTCCCGGTTGGTGGGGCAACCGGGACTAATGGTTAGAGCTTTAGTCCCGATTGCCCAGTCCCGGTTGGGCAACCGGGACTAATGGCCCTTACCAACCGGGACGCATGGGCCTTTTCTACCAGTGTATAGTGTGCTACGGACAATACAATGATAAAGTGCCTTTGCATCATACAATATTCAATATGTCCCTGGTTGCTAGCTTGAGTCAATCCACTATCCTTGTACCGGCAAGTCTGAAATATAAACTTAATGTTGGAAATAATAGAAATACAAACTGCATAAAGAATTTGTGGACTACATAATGTAACTAAAAAAATTCGCGTGAATTGTTGGATTCCACATTCATTCTTAAAGTTTCAAGAGGGAGTCAAACAAAAATGATCCGGTGAGTATTTCTAAATCATAGGTAAATAACAAAGTAATGCAGAAAGCATAATGTGGTTAATTTAGAAACACACAGTATTCTAATCTGTCGTTTTCCATGCCCCACTAAGAAATCAATTTTTTCAGATCCTAAGAAATACAAATTGAGTACATTTACAGTCGACTTTAGGCATTATTTACATATATCTAATCGTAAAATTCAAATTTTAAAGATTGAATGTACCTGTTTTGATTTGTTTAAATCAAACGGGTGCATGTGCACGAAGGTGCATAGAATGAGCTCTCGTGGATTCTAGCTCTGTATGAGAAACATATCTATTGAGTAGAACTGCATGGAATCTGGAAAGTCAGGCAGAAAACTGAAATTGGTTAATTTACTATGTAACAGATATATAAATAATCAGGAGTACGCGATGATTATTTACGTAACATCATGTACAGTATGACAAACAGGAGTGTATTTTAAGATCCGACCGCTTATCAAAAAAGATTCAGAAGAAATGATGTTTCATAATTCAGATTGCTCTCTACTAAAATGGCTGGAGCTCGGGTATGTGTATAGAGACAGACAGTAAGGAAGAAACCTCCATTTTTTTGCAGGTAGAAGAAACCTCCAATTAACCGAGAAAATATTCGGGCATCTTCTCTCTAATATGATATGCACGATTCTGTATTAGAAAATGTTCTTTCTAAAATCAACAATATGAGTGCAATACTTTTCTTGGAACACCCTAAATACTGCATACATATTACGTTGCAGTACATTTTAATCTACAGAAATTGGTTGTGAGCCACAATCACCAAATAACAATTGAACATTGAATTGTTATTGTACAATATATAGTCTTTAAAAGTAATACCTTTTTCAAACCTAACTTGATTGCATAGAGAATAAAGGAAAATACTATGCCATAACTGAAGAAACCATGGACGTCGATATTGCATATCTTACTCAACTTTCCTGCTATGGATTTCAGTCTCGATAGAAAATCTTTTCTTGTGGTATCCACGATCGTTCATTGTACTCACCAGGCTATGTACCTTATAAATTAAATTCACAGGATAAAAAACAAAATCTTAGCTTTTTAACTCAGACAGTGAAAGAGGCAAGCATCTTGTTACCTGCCTGTCTATAGACAGCCAAGCCGATCGTACATTGCTGGTTAATGCTGCGAAAGATGTATGCGCAAGATTTTCTTAATCCATACAATTTCTTCAAACATTTGGTGTGTACTCATAATGCAACCTTAAGTGGATATGCAGTAAAACACTCTAGTAATCAAATTTCCAATCTGCAGGTCATCTAACAAATTACTCTGATGTCGCAAATTTGTCTAAATTTAGATAAATCTATATACTAACGAGTGTCTAGATACATTCGAATTACAAAAATCTGCGACAACCTTTTCATGAAATAGGACGTATTATTTTTCCTATTTGATAGAAGAAAAATAGCAAAGAATTAATTCGTAGGGCTTCATACTGGAGCTCCAACATGATGCAAGATATAAGTCTCTGGATTAGAAAAGCCGGACGTTGGCTAAATCCCACATGGCTATATATTGTAATCACACGATTACATGACACGTTGCGTGCTAGCATATGAAGCCTGATCCGTGGCAAGAAATATGCAGAGATAGAGGCGTGGTAATTTTGCCCGAAAAAATATCTAAATTTACAAGTTAGAGATAGAGACGCAACAGATCAACGACATCAAGTGTTGGAAGTTTGAGCTGCCGCTGTCTTGGTCGCTGGACCAGGCAACCAAAGATAATAGCGCGAGGTATGGCGGCGCGCCTGAGATTATGAGGAGGCAAGGAAAGGCGGAGGTCAAGACAGGCGGCGACTCTTGAAAGAGAAATCTATGGCTCGGCCAATTCCATCAAAGGAGACGTTTCTTTTTGGGTAACCAGCCGAAGTGCTCTGTAAAAACCATGCGGGTGGGACATCAAGGGAGGACTCCTGGGATATTTCATCGAACGGATGTTATTAATTAACTATATAAAAGAGAGATTAGACGAATGATTATTTTAGTTTCTGAGATTAACGTGAGGCCTCCAAAGGTGCCTCTAATTAGTAAATATAAGATTTGGTAAAATAGTAAAACCAAGTTTGTTGGCTTGGATATATCAATACCTATCTGATGATAACCTTTTGTACATTGGTAACATACAAAACTTGGTCTTTTTTTCGAAAAGGGGTATTGGCCCTGGCCTCTGCATCGACCGATGCATATAGCCTGTATTAACTTATTCAGTTTATTACAACAGTCTTACAAACCCGCTCATGGATCACAAAGAGTTGTAACATGAATGAGCCATCTAAAAAGAGCTAATAAGAATAACATCTGATGCATCAGCACTGGAATCTATTATCAAAATGCCAGCCACACCGGTTGAATAAATCCCGTGCAACCTTTTCCAAACGGGTGCACCCAATAGCCATGGCCGGTCTGCGCTCCTCTGATTGAAGATAGTACCACATACGGATCCAGTGGGTAGTTAATGGAATAGCGTGCATAAAAGAAGAAGTCGGGGTCTTATTAAAAATAATGTCATTCCTTATATGCTATATAGCCCAAAGTAGAGCACAAACACCCACTCGTATTTGAACCTTCTCAAGTTTATCTACACCACATAGCCAGTTCCCAAATAAATTCTCAATATTTTTTGGGGGGCTAAATTAAAGGCCATATGTACAATGTGCCAAATTATTTTTGCAAAAGGACATTCGAAAAATAAATGTTGTATAGTTTCATCTTTGTCACAAAAAACAAATTTTTTATTTTCTTGCCAGTTTCTTTTAGCAAGGTTATCTTTTGTGAGAAGGACCTTACGATTTAAGAACCACATAAAAATTCTTATCTTTAGTGGCACCTTGATTTTCCAAATGTACTTACGTAGGAACCTTGTTTGTCCATTGAGTAAGTCTAAATACATTGATTTAACAGTGAAGGCTCCTGATAAAGTTAGATCACATCTAAACTGATCTTCTCCATCTGCTAAATTAACCTCCATCAATCGGTTTACTAAATGAAGCCATCCTAGCCATTTAGTTTCCGTTAGAGCTCTACGGAAGGTGATATTGAGTGGAGTGTTAGACATCACTTGTGCAACTGAAACTTCCTTTCGTTGCACAATATTAAAAAGAGATGGGTATTAAGAAGCTAAAGGAGAATCTCCCAGCCATGTGTCTTCCCAAAATCTAGTATTCTAACCATTTTTTAAATGAAAGATCCTCTAGCAAAGAAATCCTCTTTTACACGCATTAAGCCTTTACAAAAGGCCGAATCTGCAGGTTTTGCTTGCACTTGTGCTAGTGTCTTAGAATAAAGATATTTATTTTGTAATAGCTCTTTCCATACACCCTCGTCATTCAAAATTTTAAACAACCACTTGCTGAGTAAACATTTGTTCTTAATATCCAATACCTCGACTCTCAGACCACCTTGGTCCTTTGGCCTGCATATGATATTCCACTTGGTTAGCCGGTATTTCTTTTTATGTTCATCACTTTGCCAAAATAAACGAGATCTAAAAAAGTCCAATGTTTTGCAGACCCCTTTTGGGATCTCCATGAAGGATAGCATAAACATTGGAAACTTGTTAGAACTGAGTTAATTAGTACCAAACGATCTCCGTATGATAATAATTTCCCTAACCAACATGCCAATTTCTTTTCAAAACGATCTTCAACAGGTTTCCATTCACCATCTCTTAACTTTTTGAAGTGAATTGGAATTCCCAAATAACGAAATGGGAAAGATTCAGCCTCACAACCAAATAGTTCCTTATATCATCTTCCATTTCTTTTGCTTTCCCGAAACAAAAGATCTCACTTTTATGAAAGTTGATTTTGAGACCCGACAATTGTTCAAAAATACATAATATTAATTTCATGTTTAAAGCTTTCTGCAAGTCATGTTCCATGAAAATTATTGTATCATCGGCGTATTGTAGAATAGATACTCCTCCCTCAACTACATGGGGTATGCGTCCCTCTACTTGGCCATCTTCCTTTGCTCCAGCAATTAAAATGGCCAAAATATCAGCGATGATGTTAAAAAGAATAGGAGATAGCGGACTCCTAGTCTTAAACCTTTCTTAGTTTGAATATAGTGCCCAATATCATCATTAACACGAATACCCACACTACCTCTTCTCACAAAATCGTTTATCCATTGACACTAGACCGGATCAAAACCTTTCATTCGTAACGCTTGTTGTAAAAAAGACCATTTAACCTTATCATAAGCTTTTTCAAAATCTATCTTAAGAATAACACCATCCATCTTCTTCCTATGAAGTTCATGAATGGTCCCATGTAGAACAACAACCCCTTCCAGAATATGTCTCCCTAGCATAAACGTCGTTTGAGTTGGTCGAATCACTTTGTGGGCAATGGACGTAATACGGTAGGTGCCCACTTTAGTAAAAAAAATAAACTCACATTCAATAGACATATGGGGCGCTACTGCTGAATCTCAATAGCATTTTTTTTTCTGGTAGTAAAATGATTGTCCCAAAGTTTAGCAGAAACAATGGAAGTTCCCCTTGGTGAAAATTTTCAAACATATCCATCAAATAACATTTTATGATTCTCCAAATTTTTTGGTAGAACTTAGCTGGGAAACCGTTTGGCCCCGGTGCTTTATTTCTTTCCATTTGCATAATTGCATCACATACCTCCTTCTCTGTGAAGTCGGATGTGAGAATCGCGTTCTCCTCTGTTGAAATTTTAGGTATATCGTTTGTTTCAGATTTGATCATTGAAAAGTTATTCTGAACCGGTTCTCCAAATAAGTTCTTATAATATTCTGAGATATACACTTTTAATTTGTCTTGTCCTATGATAGTACCTTCATCTTGTTCTAGTTGGAAGATCTTCTTCCTCCTGTGTTTACCATTAGCAATGAGATGAAAGTATTTTGTGTTATTTTCCCCTTCCTGGATGTGCTTAACTTTCGCCCGTTGTGCCCACTTGGACTCTTTGTTGCGTCTAAGCTTTGATTAATCATCATTAGCCTTATTCATCATATCTCTTTCAGAACGCGTTAAAGGACTAGTTTTGTCTTTTCGATCTAGAAGATCGATTAGATCGGAGAGACGCACTTTTTCCTTACTGTAAACGCTACTAAGATTTTTTGCCCAACCCCTCAGAAAATTACGAAGATGGCGCAACTTGTTTTGCCATAACTCTATTGGTGTGTTACCATATGAAATAGCAGCCCACTCATGAGCAACCATCTCATAGAAGCCTTATTGGCGCAACCATGATAGCTCAAAAGAGAAATGCGCTTTGTTTCCCAGGTGAGCACACTGACAAGAGGGTATTTATGTTCCCATTCAACTGTTGCTAGAATTCTGTCTAACTTTTCGTAAGTAGGAATTTCTCTAAGATTTGACCATGTGAATTGTCTAGCTGATAGAGCTATTTCTCAAAGGTTTAGACTCTCAATTATTGCATTAAATTTAAAGGGCCATCTTGCATTGAAATTATCATTATTTTTCTCGTCCTGACGACGGATGATATTGAAATCTCCTCTAACTAGCATAGGAAGGGTTTCAGACTCACATATGCGGACCAACCCTGCCAAAAACTCATGCTTTTTGGCATCTTGAGCTGCCCCATAAACTGGTACTAAGAACCACTCAAAGCCATCTATCTTGGATACCATGTGTAATTTAATAAATCTATCTCTGGATACCACGTTTTTAACATTAAAGGAATCCATGTTAATACCAATGAGCATGCCCCCGGATCACCCATCTGGTGATAAACAATACCAAGCAATTTCTAAACCTCCAGAAATATGCTTGAGAAATTGGCTTGAAAATTTTGATCTACCAGTTTCCATGATTGCAAAAATATCTAGCTCGTGCTCTCTAATTGATCCATTGACAAAAAAATGTTTCGCGGTGTCCCCAAAACCATCACTATTCCAGAAGCAACCTTTCATCTTGAAACAACTTTTACTGATTTATTAATTCTCGCACTTCGACGAAACGCAAGCAAATCCTTAAATTTCTTACTCTTAGGTTTCTTTACTGTTAAATCACGGAGTAGAAGATCATGTTGATCTTCAGAGCCTATTTGCTCTTCCTCCTGGAGATCCTCCGCTAGGCAAGAAGCATTATGCAGAATTAAACTATGAGTAGTATCGTTAATTGATTTTGCTTTCTCTTCATTTTTCTTTAGAGTTATAAGTGTACCCACCAAGTCAACTTTATTTAATAACTCAACAGATTGAGAAATGTGTGATCGTGACTGACGCAACGACACACCTAATTTGGAAGCCCTAGCAACAACCTCATCATTTGAAAACTTTGACAAAGAAAATTTAGTAACAAGTTTTGTACCTAAGCAAGAAGGACGGTCGCGTGCCATTGTGCGCTGCTGAGCTCGTTGTAGCTAGGACGCGTCGGCGTTTGGCTAAGCACGAATTAGATCACTTGATCGGACATCCGCACTCGCTGCCGGAATGCCACCGAAATCCACCACCTCCTCCTGGGTGTAGCGGCCTCCAAGGAAAACACCAGTCCCGGCGTGTGGCTTCGTGCTCGACGTAATACTCCCTCCTGGAGTTTTAGGAGAGTCGATAACAAGCTCGTTCCCCTTACAACAAGTGCTTGACGGCGACTACATGGACAACATGGCCTCCTTCAACTCGTCCATGTCGCAATGAAACCCATCGGTAGCTAAACTGCAGTCGATCGTCGAGGGAACCAACATATTGTCCTCCTGTGTAAGTGGCCTCGACAGCGAAGGCAAGGAAGGCGCGGCCTCATGAAACATCTCCTTTGCGAAAAGGACTTCCACTGTAGCTTCAGTGTTACAGTTTGGTAGCAAGCTCCTTTTTTCCGTAACATTCTGACTGATCTGCATTGTTTCTGTCAAGGGTGCACCTATTGTATGTCCAGGAAAACTTGGTGAGAGGACATCTAGTCCCGTGTTACACTGCAGCTGAACAGATATAGTAGGTTTTCCGCTCAGTCGAGGACATGCATCTGTAGAGCGAGAGATCGGAGAGGGCAGGGAGTCATCCTCATCTTCTACACGGTCATCCCACAGCAAAGAATGGTGACCAGTCTTAGTTTTCACGGCATGAAGGCTGAGGAAAGGATTGTCAAAAGAACCAAAGCTGATTGATACTTCACGTACTGGAGCCTTATTACCATCATGAGATGTTGAGAAGGTTTCAGAAGCTGAATTATGAGTCTTTGGTTCAGATTCCTTCGGTTCCTGATCTCTATTTGCTGCATTCTCTTTAGACTTATATCCTCCATCTGCATCTCTCTCGGTTCCTCCCATGACAACATCATTAGAAAAATCATCATCCCTCTCAACTTGAAAGGTGATGCCATATCCCTGTCCATCATACATATGATTTGTCCCTTCAGGAATATATTTGACCGCTGTTACATGGACAAGCATTCTTACGACACCGTGCTCTCTAGTATAGGCCATATCAACATCCTGTGTTTTCTCAATCAGAGTACCCATTGCAAACAACGCTAAATAGTCATAGCGTAGCTTATATGGACAGCCAGAAACCCTTACCCACGCCTCCTCTAGCTGGTACCTATCCAAGTTGGAGGACGACCACTCCTCAAAATGTAGCAAAAAAGGAGTATTCTCAATTGGAATATCAGGCATCTTATTAACTCGAGCAAGATCTGCTTTGGTAGGGAATACCACCTTGAAAACTCCCTGACCAGCAGGTCTAAGATCCCATTGATGATCCCCAGGGATAATCCTCTCTAGTTCCTTGATGATTTCTTTTGCCGATAGCAAACCACCCACTACTGAAATTCTTCCCACTTTACCACGGTCATGTTTGAAACGAATTTCTGGCAAAACTGGGACCTCATGGAACATCAATTCAGTGTGACAAAACCCATAAGTAACCACTGTTGGTTTGGGCAATGTTAGGAGCCTCGTGTGTGGCTTTCGCACAGATAATACACAGTACCACAGTACAGTCACCAGCAAAATGGCCTGTGTCTTCACACCTAAAACAAAGAATCTTGTCTTTTTAGACCCTTTCCCTGCAGTTGATACCCCCTCTATCGCATTCAACGGAGCAGCAAGATCTGGATTTTGTTGAGGATGAGGCTGTGATGCACCCGCTACCCCTCCTAGTGGGGTTGCAGCAATATACCCTGTGTTAGTCGGCTGATTAGATGTGGGGCGAACAATGCCCCCTCCTGTTGGACGACGATTGTTGTTACGATTCCCGCCATAATTCCTGAGATTGTAATTTTGCCGTCGATACGGTCGTCGGTATTGGTAATTGCCACGGTTGTTGTTGTTGTTATATCTCTGATTTGGTCCTTGATTTCCCTCATAAAAACCTTGATCAAAATCACCAAACTCACCATTGAAACCTTGACTATCAAAACCATTCCTTTCAACACCTTGCCTAGAATTATAAGAACCTGAAACTTGGTTTGAGCTGGAACCGAACTCAAACCTGGAGTTTGCTTCAATACGGACTTGTTGTGAAGCGCCTGTACTACGGGCATCATAACTCCCATCACCACCATGGCTACTAGACCTACCCTGACGACCATTGTTACCTTCAAAACTCGGAGCAGATCCATTGCGAAGCATATAAGGAGGAAGCCCTTGTGTTCCGCACGACACAAAACCCCCAACACCAGCACGGCTGAAGGCATCACCATGTCTAGCATTGCTACCATCAAAGCGATTAGCAACATCATTGCGAAGCATATGAGGAGGGGCTCCTTGTGATACCCTAGCATCAAAGCCTCCAGCACCTCCACGGACATTGGCTACCCCAAAACCACCATTACCAATTCTTGTTGGCAGAATTTGACGAGGAGGCTGCTGCTGATTCCCGTCATCAACACCACGCTGAACCGGATACCTATCTCGACCTGCCATTGCCGAACGACGATCTAGATCGCCCTCTGTTGGGGAAGACGGCGACGGGATATCAATTCTCTGACGACACAAAGCAATGGGTAACCCTAGGTGAACACTCATAAGACGCAGACTGATGCGATCACCAGCTCAAACGACATCCACTGAGCCCATTTGGCATGTTGACTGGGTTGACAGTGTAACACGGCCAAGGGCCTTATGCCCATCAGGCCCAGATTTTTGAAACACTCCTGATCGGGACCTCAAACGTCTCTGTGCCGATCGATCCGAGAAAACCATGATGGCTCGCCGGCGATCTCTGCATAGCACTGCTGCCCTAGCCGGAGCAGCTGCCCGGTGGAATCTGGATCGATTAGCTCTGCGCTGAACCATGATCCATTTCGTAGCATCGAAATTTTCTAGATAAAAAGTAGAAGGCGCAATCACTGGAAAATTTAAACTCACCTTGACCGAAGAAGGACGTGAAGTTGCAAGAGAGTAGATTGACTCCGGCGATGTAGCCAGTTCCATGGCCACCTTACGTTTATTGATCCTTTCTCCATCTTCTTGAATCATCTCTCATAGATGTGGTCTCTGGTGATAGTGAGCGACACTAGCGAGATCCATCTGCCATCGTGGAAGACCCAGTCGCGTGCGGCGCAGTCTCATCGTCATTCTCCGGCGAGGAGAGCGCCCAGAACTTACCTACGGTTGGCTCCCAAGGGATGGCGACCGTGCCACCGCCAGGGAGGCCTAGAGCCAGTTCCATACCGCTATCTACTTCCGGATGATGAGGACATATACAGAACTTGGTCTTGGTTTAAAACCCCCTTTATTACATAGTTTTGGGTATATGAATCACAAAAGAAACTCAATAAATGCAACCAAAGCAATTCCAATTTCTACTAACTCAATTTATCAAAACCTACTGAATATATCATGTGTTTTTTATTGTATTATTGTATTGAATGATGTTTGTATGCTTTGTGTTGAGTGTGATTTTGTATGCTTGCATGTGTGATCCTCGACGACGATAGTTGTGATTGTAATTGACGACGAGAAGAAGGGATCATATTATTTATGGTATTCGCAAAGGAAGTCCAGGAACATATATGCCATACTGCTGATCACAAGCAAGCCACCTTCTTGCTCATAAGCCCTTGTCCTAGTATTTTGCTTATGCATGTTTTATCTTTTCAATTATGCAAATTGCATCGTTTTACCTTATTATGTTTTATATGTGGGAATGTTTGGCTCCTACAAACCATTACCACCTTAGTACCTTTAGGTACAACCCATTTGATGACTCCTACTTGCCCCTTATGATATATGTGGTGTATAATACCACAGTCCCTTGGAGACCCCGTTTTAGCCAAGATACAATTTTAGGATGGGAAGACCCGGGGAAAAATGGTTACCAAATATTTTTTGATAAAACCTTGGTGAGGTTCGACCTACCAAGAGAGGTTGAAAAATAACAAAGGGTAGTTTTACAAAAAGGTGTGATAAAGGACGGAGGAAAAATGTTTACCAAAACGCACCTGGTTCTTTGCAGTTTTGCCAGAACACTGAAATGGGAACAGTGATGGATTTGAAGTTTGCTACTCTGGTGTGGGAATTATCACAACTACTTATAAGGGATCAGATCCCTCGAATCCTGGGCTTCCTTTAAAAAAAGGGTCAACTTCTAGGCAATCACCTGGAGGAAGCAGGACCCCCCATGTGAGTGGTCGGGAGATACTATGAGCCTCTCACTGAAAGTACCGGCTCTGGAGGAGTTGGGTGCACTCCGGTTGGTATGTGGATCCCGACATCCCAGTGTTGAGAGGAACAACTCATAGGGTAGGGGCCATGCTAGAGTGGCATCCAGAGAGTCTTGATTGGTTACTCGACCCACGATCAGTAAGGATCAGGGAAGGGTACCTGTTGGGTGTGGTTAAAGTGTACAACCTCTACAGAGTGTAAACCTATTCGAATAGCCAAGTCCTCGTTCGTGGACGGTTGGTAAGGTTGATGTAGAGCGGTGCTAGTTTTGTTTTCAAAACGAATTACTAAAAAGTAAGTGTTTTCTAAAACCTGGTGGTCCAAGGGACACCAGAGAAGGAAGAGGATAACCCGGTCACTTGAGGACCGTGGATATGAAATAGGGTGACCCAATCCTAGTGTTTTCTAAAACTTTTTAAAAAGGTTTCCAAAATGTTTCCCAAAAGATTTCAACAAAACCTTATAGATGCTATATGTATAAGAGAAAATATTTTAGAAAAGAACCACTCTTGGATCCCTCCTTACATTATAGCTACATCGCATAGCCTCTTGTTATTACTATTCTCTTAAGGTGGTTTGCGAGTACATTCAAAGTACTCACCGGCATTGTCCCTAGCTATTTACTTGGCCAGATTTCCAGAATCACAAGGAGGGATGAAGATGCTAATGTCTATGCGAGCTAGGCCGTCTT
Source organism: Avena longiglumis (assembly GCA_030063025.1). Taxonomy (NCBI): domain Eukaryota; kingdom Viridiplantae; phylum Streptophyta; class Magnoliopsida; order Poales; family Poaceae; genus Avena; species Avena longiglumis. Next base: position 303,533,745 of record CP125978.1, read on the forward strand.
CCCAGTCAGCTGCATGTAGGATAAGGCATGAGATGGCCTCTGCGCTTGAAGTCTTCCGCTATTCGATGTTGTAATCGCCATAATGGCAACAATGTATGTTTTGTATTCGTTATTCTCAGTATGTTGTAATGATACTCGTTGGTTATGCCCATATCTCACTGATCATGGTAACGTGAAGTGTAGGCATAATGGGGATTCTCGGACCGTAAATCCGGGGTCCCACACCTTCCGCCTTGCAAACTCCATAGCCGTCACTTCCACAAGATATCCACCATCACCATTGCTCAAGAGGATAAGGGACTTGGATGTTGAAGGCCTCAACACCGATCTACATCACCATCATCATCACCACTTCTCTAACACCGATCCCCTTCATCTACTTTGTTGAAATCCAAAACCTAGTATGGATGTTCACTTGTATTCGATTGTACTCTCATATCCCATCCATATTATTGCCATGATGTTGATTGCCTTTATATGTGAGTAGATCCTTTGTTCTTGGGGAGACGGAGAAACCCTAGCATTATTATGAAATGAAATAAAGATGATCTATTACTTGTGTCCATGATCTATTGATCTATGATGTGTGTTTGATCTCTCCCTTTATATCATTTGCCTTCGGGTATAAATAAGAGGATGAAAACCTTTGGACGTGTTTGGAAGCGTGCCCGAAGCTATTGTGACTAGAAGTGTGGCTAGCAACCTGCACGGACCAAGGAGGAACAAAGAGAGATTCACTAAGCTAATTACAATATCCATGGGGAGACCCTTAATTGTGGTGGTTTGTATGGGTGTGATGGTGCTTGACGTGGAGCACTTCATTGGAAACCCCAAGAGCATGGTGTGATGAGCACAGTAGAAAGTATTCCCTCAGTTGAGATCGAGGTTATCGAACCAGAAGGAGGAAGGAAACGTCACACAGGTGTTGCAAGCAACACGGAGACCTGCACAACACAAACTCAAGACTTTTACACAACGAACTGTGAGGTTGTCAGGCTCACTGGTTTGCTGTAACAAAGGATTAAACGTATGGTGTGGAAGGTAATGGTGGTTTGCAGCAAGTAAACAAGTAACAGTGGAAGATGTATCAATGGTAAATATTGGACCGGGGTCCATAGTTCACTAGAGGTGCTCTCCTTAGATAAACAACATGGCATGAAGGGTAAACAAATTACAGCAGGGCAATTGACAGGAACTGAGCAAGGCATAACAATGCAATTACTAGTCAGCAAGATCCTATGAGATTCGATTGGGCAATACAACAAGATACATAAACCGCCATCCAACCGCATCTATGACTAGAAGTCCACCTTCAGGTTATCATCCGAACCCCATCAAGTATTAAGTTGCAAGCAACAGACAACTGCTTTAAGAAAAGTGTGTAAGGTAAATAGTCCACATGTTCCATGAACAAGATACCGTTGATTTCTCCCTAGTAGCAACAACACATCTACAACCGAAGAGATTATGGTCACTTCCCTTGGAAACTAGAGGCATGAACCCACTATCGAGCATAAATACCCCCACTTGGAGTCACTAGCAACTACTTGGCCAAGATAGCTACTAACAACGGAGAGCATGCAAGATCACAAACAACACAGACATGATAGAATCATAAAGAAAAAACCATTAATCAAACCAACATAATAATCTCAATATCCATCGGATCCCCGCAAACACAACATCCATGATTATAAATAGATTAGATCTTGATCATGAATGGAGCTCACAAGATCTATACATGAAAGCATAAGGAGGAGATACAACCATCTAGCTACTACATGGACCCATAGTCAAAGTTGGAACTACTCACGCATCATACCGGAGAGAAGGCCTTCGGGATGATCTCCCCTCCGGCAGGGTGCCAGGAAGAACTTTAGATCCCCCCGATCTAGCGACAACGGTGGCGGCGGCTACATAAGGTTTCGTGGAGATTTGATCTGGTACTTAGGGTTTCTGCATCGGGGGCTTCTTATTGGCGCAAGGGGAGGCTGAGGCGGTGGCCAGGGGCCCCACACCCTGCCTAGGCGCAGGGCAGGTCCCACCCACGCCTAGGGGGGGTCTAGGCGCCCTAGCCTGCCTCTCTGTCTCCCCTCTAGACTTCTTGTTCCCCATGGAATGTTATTGATTTTGACGTTTGTCCTGGCCAATTCCGAGAATATTTCCTTACTAGCTTTTCTGAAACCAAAAACAACACAAAATAGCTAACTGGCACTGTGGCAACTTGTTAATAGGTTAGTACGAGAAAACATGTAAAAAGCACCTCAAAGTGTAGACAAAACAAAGCAAAGTAGATACTAAACAAGCATGGAGCATCAAAAATTATAGATACATTTCCGACGTATCAGGGTGATTGCTCTCAAACATCGCGGTGGTTATTTAGAGATGCCCATATCTCACTGATCATGGTAACGTGAAGTGTAGGCATAACGGGGATTCTCGGACCGTAAATCTTGGGTCCCACACCTTCCTCCTTGCAAACTCCATAGCCGTCACTTCCACAAGATCACCACCATCACCATTGCTCAAGAGGATAAGGGACTTGGATCTTGAAGGCCTCAACACCGATCTACATCACCATCATCATCACCACTTCTCTAACACCGATCCCCTTCATCTACTTTGTTGAAATCCAAAACCTAGTATGGATGTTCACTTGTATTTGATTGTACTCTCATATCCCATCCATATTATTGCCATGATGTTGATTGCCTTTATATGTGAGTAGATCCTTTGTTCTTGGGGAGACGGAGAAACCCTAGCATTATTATGAAATGAAATAAAGATGATCTATTACTTGTGTCCATGATCTATTGATTTATGATGTGTGTTTGATCTCTCCCTTTATATCATTTGCCTTCGGGTATAAATAAGAGGATGAAAACCTTTGGACGTGTTTGGAAGCGTGCCCGAAGCTATTGTGACTAGAAGTGTGGCTAGCAACCTGCATGGACCAAGGAGGAACAAAGAGAGATTCACTAAGCTAATTACGATATCCATGGGGAGACCCTTAATTGTGGTGGTTTGTATGGGTGTGATGGTGCTTGACGTGGAGCACTTCATTGGAAACCCCACGAGCATGGTGTAATGAGCACAGTAGCAAGTCTTCCCTCTGTTGAGATCGAGGTTATCGAACCAGAAGGAGGAAGGAAACGTCACACAGTTGTTGCAAGCAACACGGAGACCTACACAACACAAACTCAAGACTTTTACACAACGAACTGTGAGGTTGTCAAGCTCACTGGTTTGCTGTAACAAAGGATTAAACGTATGGTGTGGAAGGTAATGGTGGTTTGCAGCAAGTAAACAAGTAACAGTGGAAGATGTATCAATGGTAAATATTGGACCGGGGTCCATAGTTCACTAGAGGTGCTCTCCTTAGATAAACAACATGGCATGAAGGGTAAACAAATTACAGCAGGTCAATTGACAGGAACTGAGCAAGGCATAACAATGCAATTACTAGTCAGCAAGATCCTATGAGATTCGATTGGGCAATACAACAAGATACATAAACCGCCATCCAACCGCATCTATGACTAGAAGTCCACCTTCAGGTTATCATCCGAACCCCATCAAGTATTAAGTTGCAAGCAACAGAAAACTGCTTTAAGAAAAGTGTGTAAGGTAAATAGTCCACATGTTCCATGAACAAGAGACCGTTGATTTCTCCCTAGTAGCAACAGCACATCTACAACCGAAGAGATTATGGTCACTTCCCTTGGAAACTAGAGGCATGAACCCACTATCGAGCATAAATACCCCCACTTGGAGTCACTAGCAACTACTTGGCCAAGATAGCTACTAACAACGGAGAGCATGCAAGATCACAAACAACACAGACATGATAGAATCATAAAGAAAAAACCATTAATCAAACCAACATAATAATCTCAATATCCATCGGATCCCCGCAAACACAACATCCATGATTATAAATAGATTAGATCTTGATCATGAACGGAGCTCACAAGATCTATACATGAAAGCATAAGGAGGAGATACAACCATCTAGCTACTACATGGACCCATAGTCCAAGATGGAACTACTCACGCATCATACCGGAGAGAACGCCTTCGGGATGATCTCCCCTCCGGCAGGGTGCCAGGAAGAACTTTAGATCCCCCCGATCTAGCGACGACGGTGGCGGCGGCTACATAAGGTTTCGTGGAGATTTGATCTGGTACTTAGGGTTTCTGCATTGGGGGCTTCTTATAGGCGCAAGGGGAGGCTGAGGCGGTGGCCAGGGGCCCCACACCCTGCCTAGGCGCGGGGCAGGGCCCACCCACGCCTAGGGGGGGGGGGGTCTAGGCGCCCTAGCCCGCCTGTCTGGCTCCCCTCTAGACTTCTTGTTCCCCATGTAATGTTACTGATTTTGACGTTTGTCCCGGCCAATTCCGAGAATATTTCCTTACTAGCTTTTCTGAAACCAAAAACAACAGAAAATAGGCAACTGGCACTGTGGCAACTTGTTAATAGGTTTGTACGAGAAAACATGTAAAAAGCACCTCAAAGTGTAGACAAAACAAAGCAAAGTAGATACTAAACAAGCATGGAGCATCAAAAATTATAGATACGTTTCCGACGTATCAGGGTGATTGCTCTCAAACATCGCGCTGGTTATTTAGAGATGACCATATCGCACTGATCATGGTAACGTGAAGTGTAGGCCTAACGGGGATTCTCGGACCATAAATCCGGGGTCCCACACCTTCCGCCTTGCAAACTCCATAGCCGTCACTTCCACAAGATCTCCACCATCACCATTGCTTAAGAGGATAAAGGACTTGGATCTTGAAGGCCTCAACACCGATCTATATCACCATCATTATCACCACTTCTCTAACACCGATCCCCTTCATCTACTTTGTTGAAATCCAAAACCTAGTATGGATGTTCACTTGTATTCGATTGTACTCTCATATCCCATCCATATTATTGCCATGATGTTGATTGCCTTTATATGTGAGTAGATCCTTTGTTCTTGGGGAGATGGAGAAACCCTAGAATTATTATGAAATGAAATAAAGATGATCTATTACTTGTGTCCATGATCTATTGATCTATGATGTGTGTTTGATCTCTCCCTTTATATCATTTGCCTTCGGGTATAAATAAGAGGATGAAAACCTTTGGACGTGTTTGGAAGCGTGCCCGAAGCTATTGTGACTAGAAGTGTGGCTAGCAACCTTCACGGACCAAGGAGGAACAAAGAGAGATTCACTAAGCTAATTACGATATCCATGGGGAGACCCTTAATTGTGGTGGTTTGTATGGGTGTGATGGTGCTTGGCGTGGAGCACTTCATTGGAAACCCCAAGAGCATGGTGTGATGAGCACAGTAGCAATTCTTCCCTCAGTTGAGATCGAGGTTATCGAACCAGAAGGAGGAAGGAAACGTCACACAGGTGTTGCAAGCAACACGGAGACCTACACAACACAAACTCAAGACTTTTACACAACAAACTGTGAGGTTGTCAGGCTCACTGGTTTGCTGTAACAAAGGATTAAACGTATGGTGTGGAAGGTAATGGTGGTTTGCAGAAAGTAAACAAGTAACAGTGGAAGATGTATCAATGGTAAATATTGGACCGGGGTCCATAGTTCACTAGAGGTGCTCTCCTTAGATAAAAAACATGGCATGAAGGGTAAACAAATTACAGCAGGGCAATTGACAGGAACTGAGCAAGGCATAACAATGCAATTACTAGTCAGCAAGATCCTATGAGATTCGATTGGGCAATACAACAAGATACATAAACCGCCATCCAACCGCATCTATGACTAGAAGTCCACCTTCAGGTTATCATCCGAACCCCATCAAGTATTAAGTTGCAAGCAACAGACAACTGCTTTAAGAAAAGTGTGTAAGGTAAATAGTCCACATGTTCCATGAACAAGAGACCGTTGATTTCTCCCTAGTAGCAACAACACATCTACATTCGAAGAGATTATGGTCACTTCCCTTGGAAACTAGAGGCATCAACCCACTATCGAGCATAAATACCCCCACTTGGAGTCACTAGCAACTACTTGGCCAAGATAGCTACTAACAACGGAGATCATGCAAGATCACAAACAACATAGACATGATAGAGTCATAAAGAAAAAACCATTAATCAAACCAACATAATAATCTCAATATCCATCGGATCCCCGCAAACACAACATCCATGATTATAAATAGATTAGATCTTGATCATGAACGGAGCTCACAAGATCTATACATGAAAGCATAAGGAGGACATAAAACCATCTAGCTACTACATAGACCCATAGTACAAGATGGAACTACTCATGCATCATACCGGAGAGAAGGCCTTCGGGATGATCTCCCCTCCGGCAGGGTGCCAGGAAGAACTTTAGATCCCCCCGATCTAGCGACGACGGTGGCGGCGGCTACATAAGGTTTCGTGGAGATTTAATCTGGTACTTAGGGTTTCTGCATCGGGGGCTTCTTATAGGCGCAAGGGGAGGCTGAGGCGGTGGCCAGGGGCCCCACACCCTGCCTAGGCGCGGGGCAGGGCCCACCCACGCCTAGGGGGGGTCTAGGCGCCCTAGCCCGCCTCTCTGGATCCCCTCTAGACTTCTTGTTCCCCATGGAATGTTATTGATTTTGACGTTTGTCCCAGCCAATTCCGAGAATATTTCCTTACTAGCTTTTCTGAAACCAAAAACAACAGAAAATAGGCAACTGGCACTGTGGCAACTTGTTAATAGGTTAGTACGAGAAAACATGTAAAAAGCACCTCATAGTGTAGACAAAACAAAGCAAAGTAGATACTAAACAAGCATGGAGCATCAAAAATTATAGATACGTTTCCGACGTATCAGGGTGATTGCTCTCAAACATCGCGGTGGTTATTTAGAGATGACCTCATTCTTGGCTCAACAATGTGGCTTCCTACGAGCCTTGTAATGAACATCTTATTATGAAACTCTCTCCACATGTATCATGATATAAGAAATATGTTATCCTAATTATTATGAATTACAACATGCTAGTGGTGCATCCTACATCCCCGAGAATGCTTTAGCCTTATTGAGTTCAACCACCATTCCAATCGCTTTTGTTACTTGTTTCCTTTTACTAATTTCAATTAATTCTATGCATTCAAACAAAAATCTTTCAAACACCCTTTACTTGAAATCAAAGGCAGCTTACAAGTATCCTTTGGTAGATAGTGATGAGGGGCATAAAGACCTTAACAAAAAAAGCTCTCTGTGGGTTCGATACTCTTATTTTGAAACTAGCTACAATCGATATGTGCACTTGAAAACATCTATGATTTACAGGTCTCTACATCCATAGATGGAGCATAAGATAAACTTGGGTGCATTCCTGATCCAACACTTTCGCCGCCAAAGGTCGGCTCATTTAGGTGACATCCATTGCGGTGACTTGATCACTCAGATCACCTATGCAAGTGGGTTTGTCATGCCTCGAGAGAGACCGGTGGCAGGTACTAAGCTTTGGGATGATGTTCATATGGCAAGCACAAAATTCATGGGAGTTGTAACATCCCAAAAATCATAAATATAAAGTTTGCATATCATTCATGCATTCATAAGCATTTAGGACCATTTTCAAATAAGATTTCAAAAACAGAAGCAATGGTTGTTTATTATTTTATGTAAGAAAGGCAATGGCTTTAATTATACTATATAATATGAGAATACTTGTTTTAACCAGAAAAGGATTGAACATAGGTTTGAATTTTATTTTCCAAAGCTTGATCAAAAATTTCAAAACAAAAATATGAATTCAAAACCACTCATATGCCTATTATAAATAAATAATTAAAGCATGGTTTATTTCTATAATTCAATGGGCCAATGTATTTTTGAGTGAACAACATTGTTTTGTAGTCAAATATGTGTATGGTCCACTTTACAAAAATTCAGAACAAGTTCGAATTCAAACCCATATGAAAAGCATTTGAAAATGATTTCAGAAAATCAAAATAGAAATGGAAAAGAATAAAAGAAAATAGAAAGTGTCGGCGCCACTTATTCGGCCCTGTAATAGAAGTATCCCACCCGGGTTTTCCCCTCTCCCTCTGTTTCTCACCCGGCCCGCACACACCCCCTCACTGACGCCTCGGACACACCAGCCACATCAACCTCGTCGTCAATCTCGCGCCGAAGACCTGCTCGCCGCGGCCGTTTCCTCCTCGACGCAAATGCACTTAATTAACATTGATTGCTGCGAAATTCTCGTCCCCACTCCGGCTACTTAACCCCCACCCCTCTGCGACCATTTCCCCTTACTCAGCACCCCACTCCGCCACCAGGCTATCCACAATTTCTCTTACACCGCCGCAGTGCCGACGAACTCCGACGACGAAATTCTGGTGAGCCTCACTGCCCTTGTCCTTCTAGTTCATACGAGCGTGATCCTTGTGATCTCGTGCACCCCCTCACACCTCCTTTTTTTCCGTGCATGACCCAGGCCTCCATGACCCTGTGCACCTCCTGATACCGCTAGTTTGAGCTAGGACGATCCAGAGCATCGGCAACGACCTCGTCTGCAAGAACCCGACGCCGCCTTCAACTCCGACGTGCTCTAGGCCTTGCTACAGCACGCCCCCTGCCTAACCGCGACCACGTTGAGTTCCCTCGTGCGCGTGCGAGTCTAGTAAGCATCATCACCGCCCCTAGGACTCGCTAGAATCGCCGTTCCACCATCGCTGGTAGCGCCGCAGCCGCACCGCCGTCGCCAGCTCCGCCCATCTTTGGTCGTATGCTCAGCAGCGTTGGATCTAGATCTAACACGTATAATTAGATCACTTAACGAAGGGGTACGGGTGAATCTGGCCTATGCGATTTCATTTAGATCATGCGGCCCATGTTGATCGATCTGGCCGAACTGGTACGGGCCAATCAGACACGCCCACGTGTCTGGGTTTTAGATTTAAATTCTGTTTTTGAATCTATTAGTTATTCAAACTTGTAAATTCAATAACTTTTGTTCTATTTATCCAAAAAATGAAAATAATATATCAATGGAATCACAAAAATAAATCCTACACATCTATGGGCTTAGTTTTGTATTTTGTTTCTGTTAAAATGGATTTTTATGCAGAGACATTTGTAGGCTTATTTTGTGTATAAAAATTAATTAGAAAATATTTCAAAGAACAAATAAAGTTTATTTGATTTATAAATGTTTAGTTTATTGATCAGTAATGTTTTACTTGTCTTCTTGAGTTTAGAAAAATCATCACATGGCATTTGCATGCATTCATATATTTCTGCTTGTTTATTTGAAATGTGAATTCGGTGCTATCATTTTATGTGTAGATTTTGGTGCCAGTGGTGATTATGACTGTGAGGATTGTTGTTACTCCCCCAACTACCAAGGCAAGTGGTGCTTCATACTTTTGTTCCAATATTTTGACTATGCACTAGAAATATTTTGTATAGGGCTTGCATGATAATTTTTGCTAAGTATCTCTATGCTATGCTTGGGAAATCCTAGTAGTTGTAGAATTGTTAGAATTTCTCTAAGTTAAGGTACTTGCTATTGCCATGCTTAGCCTAGCTAGTAGAAACCAAGCGTGGAATATATACTTTCTATGGAAAAATATTGCTAAGTCTTTGACTTATGTTTTTGCTTAATAAAACAACTAAGTGAATGAATCACCTGGGTGAAATGGTATTTTCTTGGTGGATTTTGGTTGAGTGGTTACCAGGGACCATTATCCAATGGTCTACCCTGTGCATCTCACTTGTGGAATGCCACCCAGGAACAAAGGAATTTGAGATGCCATATGTTAAGAAGCTTCTAGTGCAGCCACATGGCAATATGGGCTCTGCCTGGATCATATAGGTTGCAATAACTTAGCCAAATGGACAATTGGTGGTAGAGGGTGATAGGTTTGGAGCGCGTCCATTCTGGTCTAAGGGAAGGCTTCTGAAAGATCTTGTGTCGATGCATGTCGAGTCTTGTGGGGAAAGTGCACCACCTCTGCAGAAGGAAGAAACTAAGTACTTAGTTGTGTCCCCCGAAAGGGACAATTTGAGAATCAAGACATGGAAGCTATCAAGAATCTCCTCATCCCAATTTTCTAAGTTAAAAACTTGTGGTTGAACAAGGGTGAAGGTTCACCAATGTCTATTGGTGGTTCCTTGGGAGTTTTTTCCAAACAAAAACTTAGTGTTTTCAACTGATAGGTAAAACCTATTTTGAGCAAAGCAAGCCTAAGCCACACTTAGACAAATTCATGTAGAAGCTAGATACTATTATTCTACTAAGGTATCACTTGCCAATACTATTCCAATGTATTGACCCACTATGGCTGTAACTTGTGATGTTGCAGGTTACTCTGATGAGGATTAAGGTTATGAGTCTACACTCAACATGCTTGCCTGTGGCACATGAAGATGAAGACTTTTATTTATATTGTTAAGTTAAACTCTTGTACTAGCCTATGGCTATGGAGTTGTAGAAGACTATGTTATCTCTGGAATCACGATGTAATAATGACCTCTGTTTCTGTGTACCTCATCTTAAACTGTGGATTCTAGCATTTGATCCAGGGACTAGCATTGCATTCACATGGACCTTTACCTTTATAAAGGTAGGGTCTTACAGGAGTCTACAAACCTCAACCCTCTCTCCGTAATTATCAATTTTATTATCAACCATACGGTGAAGTTCACCAAATTTTGCTTCCATTTGTTAAATCTTTTGGTTTGCCATGAAATCAAAGTTGGGTCCTCGACGAGGAGGACTTCCAGCAAGCAATGATCATCTATGGGAGGATTGTATCCCTAGGAGGAAACCTCGCTTAGGAGATTGCGGGAGGCAGCGAGTAGCACCATCCCAAGGAGGAGGGGGAGGAGGAGGAGCAGAACTAGAACACAACAGGTTGGGACTATATCTGGGCATTTGTCGGGCTGGGTTAGGCTTTAGATCGGCTAGAAAAAAGCCAGGTGGTTTTCCCACGGGCTCGAGCCTGGGCCGGCCTGACGCATTTCCTAATTTTCGTGTCCTAGGCCCGGCCCGAGGTGAAGCCCGACAGCCCGAGGCCCGACGATTCAATTGTCATCTTTCCATAATAGTAGTAAAATGAAAACAAAATAGCACAACAAACACATCAAAACAGCACAACAGGCTAACAACAAAACATTATAGCAGGATAACAGCAGCGGTTTTCAACAACAAAATATCAGTAAAATGACAGAAAAATAGTAGGTAAAACGACATCAAAACAACACCACATACATATCAGTTTTCATCATCAGCAAAACAACACTAAGAGTAGTAGACTAACAGTTATCATCAACATCAACCAAACAACAACATTACAAGTGTAAACACTTTAGTGGTACATCAACCAAATAGAGACGCCATGGTTATTATAGTCCATACAAATGAAAACTAAGTTCTTTATAATAGCAGATCTTCATCTACTTCATGACACCATCTCATCTCCTCTTCTCTTCTCTTTGATCCAACACTCACTTTTCTCAAACCGCAACATTGTATAATTGCAACAATATTTAGAATTAGTATGAAACATTGTATCAAGATATTGACAGATAGTGAAAGTAGGGAATTAGAGATGTACATTCTTCATTTGAAGAAGATTCTTCCACTTCACACGGATCAACAACAACTTTTTATTAAAATTTCTACAATAGTTTGGGTTAATAAAATTAGCTAGTCAATAGATACAAGGTACAACTCTACAATACAAGAAGTCAATTAGAAGTAGTATGAAACATAGAAATAGGAATGCTAACAAACAAGGTACAAGTAGCCAAGTGGATACCTTCTTTTTTTCTGCATTTTGCAAAGATACCAATCCAGCAAACACATCAAGGACTCAACCATCTTCGTTTTAAGTGAGCTACAGTTCAGGGCTATAACCTTTTTACTCAAATTGAAAGCAGATTCTGAAGAAACACTTGACACTGGAGTTGCAAGAATATCACGTGATATTCTTGCTAGTTGTGGATACCTAGCTACAAACTTGATCCAATAATCCAAGATATAAACATTTTCATTTAGCTTCTTCATAGGTTCAACAAAGTACAATTCAGATTTCTCTTCATGTGAGATGGTTCTTGCCACATAATGATCATAGTCATCGAAGGCACCAAGTCCACAAGTACTTTGACGAACCCGATGTTGCTACGTTTTCACTAGCAGGTACACCACTACCGTACTCGTTAAATAAAGAGGCAATGTATTCCTAACATTTGTAATGCATCGGTTGGCATCAGCCTCATCATATAACTTGGAGTAGGAATACACTAAGAACTTGAACTTAATACATGGATCCAGAACAGGAGCACAAGATAGAAATACGCTATAATCAGACCAATATTTCATGAATTTCTCCCTCATAACATGCAGAATTTCAACCATGTAGCTATTTATTCTAGCACTAGACTCCATAATAGCGCTATGAATAGGATAGAAATTCATGAAGTACAAGTTGGCGGTTGGATACTTGGTACCTCAGAAAAACTATAGTCACCTTGAAGAAAACCTCCATGAACTGATGCAACACCCTCAGAATCGGACCTATGCAAGTTTTAGCAAAATTCGCCAAACCCGCATAGAAACGATTCAAAGGTGCCCACCAGGCACTTTCGTGCGGGTGGAAAACGAAGTAATAACATTACACAACAGTCCTCGATGGGACCCACAGAACAGATATATATAAATGACTCAAGGAGTCAAGAATACAGATATAATATACAAAGATCCAAATCACCTTGAAAACGATAGAGCGTCCATACGGACAAGAAGCAAATGGGGCTAAGAGCCCCAAGAATAACCAATGGCCCATAACCCTGCCGCCAAGCCGGAAGGGTAACCACTAACGACGCCGATCTCAAAACCTGCTTAAACAAAAGGGGTGCCGACAAAAGGCAAAGGAAAAAGAAGGAGCGTCGATCGAGGCCGGCGAGGTTAGAATTCGCGGTCCTCGCCTACATAGGTATGGTGGACTGAAGCGGTAGCATGCACTAAACAACCTATAGAGACTCGATACCACTGGCGGCAATCAGAGAGGGATACGAAAGACCTATTCGGAGATAACCTGATACTACCATCAAACAAACCCATCCTGGTGTTTCCCCCTCGATACCAAACGAGGAAGTCAACCGAGGAACTCACACAGTTGGCAGTTTTACTTATTCAGTTATCGTTGCAGTAATTACTAGTCAGATATAGATATTCATCCTGATAAAATAAGCAGTGGGAAATTTTAGTTAACCATTCCGTTATAGTGGCAACACTTACTAGTCAGATACAATTAGCATGAGATAATCCTTAAACCCAGCAGTTGTTGGTACTTTTATTCAGCCATTCCGTTGTAGTTGCAATACTTACTAGTCAGTACAATGGTATGGCGACAATCCAAACAAGCAATTGTGGGCAGTATTATTAGCCATTCCGTTATAGTGAAGCTGATTACTAGTCATTATAAGTCAAATTTATAGCAATAAACTTTAGTTATGCTTGTCTATGATCGAGATACTGTGCTCCAAGTCGTCCATATCCGCGGACACGGCTTTCAGAAAGTTTTACCCGGCCGGGGTGCACCAATAGCAACACACGCTCGATCAACCTCGGAAAAACCAACTCAAAACCCAACGAGGCTTTCACGACTGAACAATCACAGGATTCAGAAATATTTCAGGGGGCCACCCCTTGAAGTACACCTGCAACGAAGTAAGCAAGCTTCGAGACGGACTCAAGGTTTGCGACAATGGCTGTAAGCGACAGCAGATCCCCAATCGGGGACTGTCGATACCGCGTAATCACTCCGCTTACCTAAACAGTACAGTGTGCTCCTCGCACAATTTAAATACAGAAAGTAGCATGGCATAAGTACAGGATAGTAAATAAAACCTCAAACTAGTTTGTGGCCCCAAGAAATAAGACTGAATCAAGCTCTGGCTCAGGGGGGTCCCATATACCTCCCGGATGTGGATAGCGCGATAAATCAAGGAACATGTATCAAGTACTCGGGGTCTTACGGGACACAAGTGGGCGTTCGGAAACCAAATATTATCTATCACCCACCGATGCCTCTGCTTATTTCAATTTTAGTTGTTAAACAGAAATTAAAGTGAACGATAAGTAAAACTATGATCATCTCCATCATCAACATGCGGCAATACATCAACAACTGTGGCATTTGACGACACGCATCAGCACTTGAGCAAGCAACTAAGACGCGCGAGTCCAACTATCTACCAAACAACAGGTAATAGGGTGTGTCCAAGGCAATATAGGGCTGCACGGTATATCACAGGTACGGAAACTAAAGCATCGCAACACAGATAGCAATAGATCAACAGGAGGGGAATAAAGACTATAAAGTAAGATAGGTAGAAAGAGGGAGATGCTCGCCTGAGAACATTGTCGAAGGTTCAACCGAAGATCGGGACGAAGCTCACATCAACTCAACGGCCTTATCCGCGAAGAAGCAAAACACTAGAAGAAGCACCGGATACAATATTTAATACAACGGCAGAAGATCGGCATGATGCATGTATGATGTATGACATGGCAAGATGCGATGCATTTAGGTCATATTAAGCGGAACCGGGGTCCCGACAATTAGTTAGATGGTTCAAGTTGTTTAGATACCCCGCAGTTTAATTGTTGTATTAACAAGGCAAGATAAGATACCGGTTCGCTACACAAGTTTAAATGAGGCCAATATAAGGCTAGATTTGCCCGCATATGGGCCCCATATTTAATTATTAGGTGAATCGGCATAAGGCCCCCAAACCACATGGTGATATGCATGCATGAACAATTAAACTGCGACAAGTTGGATTGTGTTATAAAATAGGGTTTCGGGAAGGGTTCACACATTAGGGGTCTCGACGATCTTGGGGTTCCGGGGGTTCGGGGTTCGACGGGTTCGTTCTCGGACTCCGGGGTCATTCTCAGATTACTGGGGTGGATCTTGGGCATCCGTGGAGAAGGGCTTGGTTCGGCGGCGGGGGCGCTTCGGACTCGCCCCGGGTTGGTGTCGGTCTTGTCGTCGCGACGGTTTTGTCGGTCCCACGGGGTCGATCTTGCCGTTGCGAGGGTCTTGTCGGGTCCGCGCCATCGCGTCGGTCTTGTCGCTCGACGTAGAACTTGGCATCCTTGTGGTGGTCTTGGCGTCCTGGTTGGCGACCTGGGCGTCCGAGGGATGAACTTGTCGCACGGTGTCCGGTAGGCGAACTTGCCGGTTCCGCGTTTTTGGTTGTCGGTGTCGGACTTGGGCCTCGGCAGAGAAGATCTTGGCGAGGGGTTCGGGTTCCGGGCGCCGGGATCGGTCTTCTGTCCTTGGAGGCTCTTTGTCGCCGTCCATGGCACGGCATCGAACTAGGAGACCTCGCTGGAGGGAACTTGGAGACACACGGACCTCGGCCTCTGACATGGACCGCACCGTTTTTCCCTGGCATCTCATACCCGACGCACACGGGCAGCGACAACTCGACGCAGGTGCGCTCGCAAGCAGGAGGGCCCGCTGGCGGTTGGGCGGTCTGCGCTGCCAGACGTGGACGGAACGGCGTGGCTTGGCGGTCTCAGATGCTGGCGACCGAAGGAGGCGACAGGGACAGCCGGCGGCGAGGCAGACCTTGGCGGCGAGGTGCAGGACGGGGCGGCCGCGGCGGCGCAGTGGTCGGGTCGGCACGGCGGCCAGAGGAGGCGGCACGCGGCGACGGGCGGGCGGGCGAAGCGAGGCGGGCGACTGGCCGGGCAGCGGATGCGGCGTGGCGGGCGTGGCGGCGGGGCGGAGCTTCGCCGGCGAGGTCCCAATCGTCGGCGCGAGGGAGGCGATGAGGCCGGGTGGCGGTGGTGGCGGCGGCGGCATGAGGAAAGCGGCGGCGAGGCTCGGCGGCGGCGCCAAGCGGGCCGGCCTCGACGGCAGAGGGCGGTTGGGAGGAGCCCGGCGAACGGGGCGGCGGCGCCAGAGAGAAGATGTGCAGCGGCGGCGGGCTGCAGAGAGAGAGAGGGGCGGCGAGCGGGGGTCTGAGAGAGGAGGAGCTGCGCGGGAGAGGGCGGGCGGCGGCCGGAGGTGAGGGGGGGTAGCCGGAGAGGGGAAGCAGGTGAGGGGCAGGGCGGTGCCCAGGGAGGATGGCGGCGCGCCGGTTGCAGGCGGGGAGAGAGACGAGGCGAGGAAGGGAGGAGGAAGGAGAGGACGCCCGCGCGCGTGGGCTGGGACGCGTGGGTGGGGCCCGGTGTGGGTCCCGCGGGACAGGGGCGGTGGGGAGTGGCCAGGGGGTGGCTGCGCGCGTGGTGTGCGTGTGTTGTGTCTGAGAGGGAGAGAGAGAGGGAAGGAAGAGAGGGAGAGGGCTGGGCCAAGTGGCAGGTTTTGATTGGCTAGGGGGGAGGGGAGAGGTGACGTGGCGAGAGGAGATTGGGCAGGGTGAGGTGGAGGCTGGGCTGGGTAGGTTAGTTGGGTGAGTTTAGGAAAAAGGGGTGGGACTGGTTGGACCGTTTTAAAAACAGGGGTGGTCGTTCGGGTCTACTCGGCCCGTTCGACTGCCCCACAAAAATAATTTAATATTTTATTTACTTTAATTGGACCATTTGCAAACCGATAGCAACAAAACAAAATACTCCGGAGCCCCGGGGTTTGGCGTTTGAATAAAGATGGGGCGTTTTAGAAAACAAAACGGGCTTTGCGAAAAATAGTTTTGGCAAACAATGCATGATGATGACGATGAAATGCACAAATTCAACGCGATTTTCTAGTAGTGGTTTTTGCGGGATGCCACAATTTGACACCACTAACAATGGATCTCGCCCTCGAGATCCGCCTCATGGTACCGGAAGGAAGGGTCGGCGAGCTGCGTCTTCTCGTTCCGTGTAGATCCTCGCGACACCGCTAACGAGGGTTCCTCCTCCTTCTTGAAATCGGCGACACCACCAACAAAGGGTCGTTGTCCCTGATCGTCGAGAGAACACTCCGGAGAAACAAAGGACGAAGATAGGGGTATCAAACGATAAGGCCACCTCTATCTTCCATTAGAAGAGGGAAAGTTACATTGATCCACCAGTTCGATGTACAGAGCGAACAGTAAGAGTCGGGTAGGGTGATCAGTCCATCCCGTACCCACACTATCAACTCTATACATGAGTAGGAGAATCAGGCAACTCATCTCTCGAGATTTAGACTGAAGATCTTCATAGGCGGTATCCGGAACAAAGGAATGTTGCCAGCAGAAATCGTATGAAAGACACACTGATTAGGTTCCGCGATGGTTTCATTGGCATGAACAACACATGCTCAAGGTATACTCCAACTTCACCAATGCTCGTCCTTCTCATATGTTTTTCAACGACACGGATATCCAGCAAGGAACACATATGGATAAAGAGCTCAAGAACAAAAGATTGGATGAAGGGTACAACAGACGAGTTGCAGAGTGATGATCGTAGCACCTCCGTTACAAAAGGGAGAAAGCGAAACCCTGAAGGTATGACGGAACCCAACCACGAGAATCCCTGGACTCGAAGAAAGAGAAGAGAGCGGATTTAAAACACGCAGAGGTAAGAGGAGAATAGCAGAGAGGTAAGGAGTAAAATCAGACCTAATCAGAACTATCCAACCGATTTTCGAAAATAGTTTTGACTCTCTACTTCGGCCGTTAGCTAGGTTATCCTACAGGCTGGACTTGTGGGGTATCGCAACTGCTGAGCTCTGATACCACTCTGTAACACCCTCAGAATCGGACCTATGCAAGTTTTAGCAAAATTCGCCAAACCCGCATAGAAACGATTCAAAGGTGCCCACCAGGCACTTTCGTGCGGGTGGAAAACGAAGTAATAACATTACACAACAGTCCTCGATGGGACCCTGAGCAGAATATATATAACAGCGACTCAAGGAGTCAAGAATACAGATATAATATACAAAGATCCAAATCACCTTGAAAACGATAGAGCGTCCAGCTACGGACAAGAAGCAAATGGGGCTAAGAGCCCTGAAGAATAACCAATGGCGTCCATAACCCTGCCCAGGCCAAGCCGGAAGGGTAACCCTGCTAACGGCGTCGATCTCAAAACCTGCTTAAACAAAAGGGGTGCCGACAAAAGGCAAAGGAAAAAGAAGGAGCGTCAGTACTGAGGCCAGTACACGGTGAGGCTAGAATTCGGCGGTCCTCGCCTACATAGGTATGGTGGACTGAAGCGGCAGCGACAGCATGCACTAAACAACCTATAGAGACTCGATAACACTGGCGGAAATCAGAGAGGGATACGAAAGAACTATTCGGAGATAACCTGATACTACCATCAAACAAACCCATCCTGGTGTTTCCCCCTCGATACCAAACGAGGAAGTCAACCGAGGAACTCACACAGTTGGCAGTTTTACTTATTCAGTTATCGTTGCAGTAATTACTAGTCAGATATAGATATTCATCCTGATAAAATAAGCAGTGGGAAATTTTAGTTAACCATTCCATTATAGTGGCAACACTTACTAGTCAGATACAATTAGCATGAGATAATCCTTAAACCCAGCAGTTGTTGGTACTTTTATTCAGCCATTCCGTTGTAGTTGCAATACTTACTAGTCAGGTACAATGGTATGGCGACAATCCAAACAAGCAATTGTGGGCGTATTATTAGCCATTCCGTTATAGTGAAGCTGATTACTAGTCATTATAAGTCAAATTTATAGCAATAAACTTTAGTTATGCTTGTCTATGATCGAGAATCTTGTGCTCCAAGTCGTCCATATCCGCGGACACGGCTTTCGAAAGTTTTACCCGGGGTGCACCAATAGCAACACACGCTCGATCAACCTCGGAAAAACCAAATCAAAACCCAACGAGGCTTTCACGACTGAACAATCACAGGATTCAGAAATATTTCAGGGGGCCACCCCTTGAAGTACACCCGCAACAAAGTAAGCAAGCTTCGAGACGGACTCAAGGTTTGCGACAATGGCTGTAAACGACAGCAGATCCCCAATCGGGGACTGTCGATACCGCGTAATCACTCCGCTTAGCTAAACAGTACAGTGTGCTCCTCGCACAATTTAAATACAGAAAGTAGCATGGCATAAGTACAGGATAGTAAATAAAACCTCAAACTAGTTTGTGGCCCCAAGAAATAAGACTGAATCAAGCTCTCGGGGTCCCATATACCTCCCGGATGTGGATAGCGCGATAAATCAAGGAACATGTATCAAGTACTCGGGGTCTTACGGGACACAAGTGGGCGTTCGGAAACCAAATATTATCTATCACCCACCGATGCCTCTGCTTATTTCAATTTTAGTTGTTAAACAGAAATTAAAGTGAACGATAAGTAAAACTATGATCATCTCCATCATCAACATGCGGCAATACATCAACAACTGTGGCATTTGACGACACGCATCAGCACTTGAGCAAGCAACTAAGACGCGCGAGTCCAACTATCTACCAAACAAAAGGTAATAGGGTGTGTCCAAGGCAATATAGGGTTCACGGTATATCACAGGTACGGAAACTAAAGCATCGCAACACAGATAGCAATAGATCAACAGGAGGGGAATAAAGACTATAAAGTAAGATAGGTAGAAAGAGGGAGATGCTCGCCTGAGAACATTGTCGAAGGTTCAACCGAAGATCGGGACGAAGCTCACATCAACTCAACGGCCTTATCCGCGAAGAAGCAAAACACTAGAAGAAGCACCGGATACAATATTTAATACAACGGCAGAAGATCGGCATGATGCATGTATGATGTATGACATGGCAAGATGCGATGCATTTAGGTCATATTAAGCGGAACCGGGGTCCCGACAATTAGTTAGATGGTTCAAGTTGTTTAGATACCCCGCAGTTTAATTGTTGTATTAACAAGGCAAGATAAGATACCGGTTCGCTACACAAGTTTAAATGAGGCCAATATAAGGCTAGATTTGCCCGCATATGGGCCCCATATTTAATTATTAGGTGAATCGGCATAAGGCCCCCAAACCACATGGTGATATGCATGCATGAACAATTAAAATGCGACAAGTTGGATTGTGTTATAAAATAGGGTTTCGGGAAGGGTTCACACATTAGGGGTCTCGACGATCTTGGGGTTCCGGGGGTTCGGGGTTCGACGGGTTCGTTCTCGGACTCCGGGGTCGTTCTCAGATTACTGGGGTGGATCTTGGGCATCCGTGGAGAAGGGCTTGGTTCGGCGGCGGGGGCGCTTCGGACTCGCCCCGGGTTGGTGTCGGTCTTGTCGTCGCGACGGTTTTGTCGGTCCCACGGGGTCGATCTTGCCGTTGCGAGGGTCTTGTCGGGTCCGCGCCATCGCGTCGGTCTTGTCGTTCTGACGTAGAACTTGGCATCCTTGTGGTGGTCTTGGCGTCCTGGTTGGCGACCTGGGCGTCCGAGGGATGAACTTGTCGCACGGTGTCCGGTAGGCGAACTTGCCGGTTCCGCGGTTTTGGTTGTCGGTGTCGGACTTGGGCCTCGGCAGAGAAGATCTTGGCGAGGGGTTCGGGTTCCGGGCGCCGGGATCGGTCTTCTGTCCTTGGAGGCTCTTTGTCGCCGTCCATGGCACGGCATCGAACTAGGAGACCTCGCTGGAGGGAACTTGGAGACACACGGACCTCGGCCTCTGACATGGACCGCACCGTTTTTCCCTGGCATCTCATACCCGACGCACACGGGCAGCGACAACTCGGCAGTGCGCCGCAGCAGGAGGCCCTGGCGGTTGGGCGGTCTGCGCGCGACGTGGGACGGCAGCGTGGCTTGGCGGTCTCGAATCTTTGGCGGCGAAGGCGGCGAGGACGGCGGCGAGGCGCACCTTGGCGGCGAGGCGGTGCGGGGCCGCGACGGCGGCGCGCAGGTGGTCGACGACACGACGGCGGCCAGAGGAGGCAGCGGCGACGCGGCGGCGGCCGGAGGCGGGCGAAGGCGCTGGCGGCGGATGCGGGCGGGCAGCGGGAGCGGCGTGGCGGACAGGCGAGGCTTCGCCGGCGAGGGTCCCGATCGTCGGCGAGGGAAGCGATCGGGGCGGGTGGCGGTGGTCTGTGCGGCGGAGGAAAGCAGAGCGGCGGCGAGCTGGCGGCGGCGCATGGCGGGCCTCGGCAGAGGCGGTTGGGAGGAGCCCGAAGCAGGCGGCGCCAGAGAGAAGATGTGCAGCGGCGGGCTGCAGAGAGAGAGAGGCGGCGGCGGGGTGCGAGAGGAGGAGCTGAGGAGAGGCGGCGGAGGTGAGGGGTAGCGGAGAGGAAGCAGGGTGAGGCAGGCGGTGCCAGGAGGATGGCGCACGCCGGCAAAGTGGGGAGAGGCAGGCGAGGAAGGAGGAAGGAGAGGACGCCCGCGCGCGTGGGCTGGGACGCGTGGGTGGGGCCCGGTGTGGGTTCCGCGGGACAGGGGCGGTGGGGAGTGGCCAGGGGGTGGCTGCGCGCGTGGTGTGCGTGTTGTGTCTGAGAGGGAGAGAGAGAGGGAAGGAGGAGATGGAGAGGGCTGGGCCGAGTGACAGGTTTTGATTGGCTAGGGGAGGGAGAGGTGGCGGGGCGAGAGGAGATTGGGCAGGGTGAGGTGGAGGCTGGGCTGGGTAGGTTAGTTGGGTGAGTTTAGGAAAAAGGGGTGGGACTGGTTGGACCGTTTTAAAAACAGGGGTGGTCGTTCGGGTCTACTCGGCCCGTTCGACTGCCCCACAAAAATAATTTAATATTTTATTTACTTTAATTGGACCATTTGCAAACCGATAGCAACAAAACAAAATACTCCGGAGCCCCGGGGTTTGGAGTTTGAATAAAGATGGGGCGTTTTAGAAAACAAAACGGGCTTTGCGAAAAATAGTTTTGGCAAACAATGCATGATGATGACGATGCAATGCACAAATTCAACGCGATTTTCTAGTAGTGGTTTTTGCGGGATGCCACAACTGATACATATGAGACACCTTGGCCTATTCTTCTTCGGATGGCCAAAAGTGGTCCTTCAATGTTGTCCCTCTGATGATACAAATTGGAACACTTCTCTATAGTACAAACAACAACCAAGCATAGTGTATGTTGAATTCCATTGGATGGTCATATCAGGTTTCAACCTTCTTGATTCTTATAGGTTGAAAATAGTTTTAGCTGTCCTATAAAATTTATGCATCCTAGTGCCTGAAGCCTTTAGGTACATTATGCGATATCTAAGTTTTCCAATAGCAGGTTCAATCAATGTCAAACCAGCTTGAACTACCAAATTCAGTATATGTGCACGAGAACGGATTTGAAAGAATTGACCAGACAAAGGCAAAGCACATTTGGCAAGTGGGTTCGCAAGAATTTCATCATCTTATCATTGTATGATGCATCAATAGTGATGCACATCACTTTCTTCTCAAACCTCCATTCATGGAAATCTAGATGCACCTTATCAGCAATAGAAGCTCCATATATGGTGGATTTTTTTGAACCATACAATTCTCTAGTTTCCAATCAACAACTATGTAATGACAAGTAATACAAATATACCTATCCTTGGAGACTTTAGATTTCCAATTATCAGATGTAAAACTAACTCTACATGGGCAGCAAGAATAACTTGATGGCGTTCGTTGCATATAAAAAACATTCCTATGATTGCAACTGCCAAAATCATATCAAGGTGATACTTGTAACGGTTACAAATGGACTCACCCTCGTAGAACGTAAGCGGGAAAACATTCCTTCAAACAAACGTAGTTGATGTAGATGTACATGACCGTCCTCAAGGACGTGTAGACAATCAGCGCCATAGACGGGCAACGCCTTCATAATCGGTCACATGTTTGGTGTGCCGACGACTCCCGAACCCTTGCTCCAGCCGGGCAGCAGAAGTAGTAGATCCCCATGAAATCCAACAGCGCTATGCCATGGTAGTGGTGGTGGAGGGAAATGTTTATAGTAGGGCTTCGCTGAGCACCTTTTCTAGTGTAAATGGACAAGGCAAGCAAGGGGGAGATGATGCCAACCAAAGGGCACATGAGAGAGTGTCTGGAGAGGAGGAGGAGGAGGAGGCAACCTCCTTTTATAGGGGGCAAGCCCTCCCATGGATAGAGTCCAAGAGGTGCCCCTCCCCTCCTATCATTCATGTGAGTGCTCCTTCCACTCACATACTTCACCTCTCCACTTTCTCCCATTTATTCTCCACTCAAAAATAAAAGGTCTTTCCATTAAAGAACTTTAATTCCCTTGTTTTAATGCAACTCAATTTAATGAACACTTCATTTAATGAGTACCTCATTTAATGAACACATTATCATTTTGATCCCTTTCTTTGTTTTGACACCCCGAAACTATTTTGGTAGATTCGGCAAAACAATTTTCTTCAGCAGAACAATTTTCTGCGATGTCCATTGACTTCACTTGTGTTTCATATCCTATCAAATGCGTTGACTAACCTTAAGTGTGTCTCCCTATGGGTTCAAGAACTATGTAGACATGATTGCGACTTTCTTCGATCAATAATCATTAGAGGGACCTATAAATCCATAATGACTCCCACTAGTTCCACGAAAATCAGATGATTGTCTGAACCTCTTTCGCTGTAATCAAATTCCTTTTGTCTCGCGATATTTTACTTGTCCGAGATCCGATCACTTGTCATCATTCATACCTTGTTTAATATCATTCCTAACAAGTACTCCTTTTCTCATTCCTGTGAGATGACATTCTACTGATCAAATCACTTGCTTGCAAGCTATGTTAATGTGATATCACCGAGAGGGCCATGAGTACATATCTCCATCATCCGGATGTACAAATACCACTCTTGATCCATGAGCCTCAACTAACACTTTCCAAATACCAAATTACACCTTTATAATCACCCTGTTATTGTGTGACGTTTGACGTAATCAAAGTACTCTTCCGGTGAAAGTGATTCATGTGATCTCATGGTATAAGTACATTGAGTTACTACGAATGTTATAGCAATTTAAACTTGATGACATGATCGTATTGCTACATCTAATATAGGTAACTGTTCATGATATCATTCTCCAATGATATGAGCCTATTATTAACAAAATCCAATGTTCATGATCAGGAAACCTTTGATCATCTGTTAATCAACAGGCTAGTATAAAGAGAGGATTTACTAGGAACCTTTTCTGTTTATAAATCACACATGTATTAATGTTTCATATTAATGCAATTATATCATGAAAAATAAACATCTATAATAAACCTAGAATAGCATAATGACCACTTTACTATTGCCTCTCGGGCATATTCCTTTCAGTCTCCCACTTGCACTAGAGTCAATAATCTAGTTTACATAGTCATGAATCTAACACCCAAAGAGTTCTGATGTGGATCATGTTTTCCCTTAGGAGAGCTTTAGTAAATGGATCTGTAACATTTGGATCCGTATCTACTTTGCAAATCTCTACATCACCATCTTGAACATGTTCCCAAATGGAGTTAAAACGGTGCTTTATATGCTTGGAATTCTTGTGAGACCTTGGTTCCTTAGCATTGGATATTGATGTCTATGAAATATATCCATCCACATCCACATTTAAACTAGATATTATTCATACTTTTGATGAAATATATCTCTAAATGCTTCCACTAATGCCTAATGATCAAAGGGTTATGCAATCCTGTCTTTCCATTTTTACCTATGCAAAAAATGACGTTTGATGATGGGAATCACAACATTAAATTCAAACATACGAAATTTCGAACAACCCAAATAAACAAGAAGTCGTGAAAATGAAAGAGTAGGTTTAACGACCAACTATACGTCGGGAATAAAATTCCGGCCGTATAGTTTCGGCCGTATAGTTTCCACCGACACCACTAGGTCAAACAAAAAAACTTTATTGGAGGGACCCCTATATAAAGAGACCTCTGGTGACGAGAAACGAGAGCCAGAGTTGAGAGAAAAGAGAAGATAAAAGCCGTAGGAGGAATAGATCTAGATCCAATCTCAAAACCCTTCTCCACCACCATAGCCATAGTCCACCACTTGTAATAGTAGATCTCATCTCTAATTGGCAGAATTGTAATACTTTACTATCTATCTCATGATTTCCATTATAATGTTTATGATTGTTGATCTCATCTCTACGTGTGAGTAATTCTCCTTGGGATAAGGGCTCCAGCCTAGCCATGTAGTTTATGCATGTTATTTATCATAGATGGGATCGTGTATTAGTTTGTATGACATGATGATTATTGTATCCTCTCTTGCCTCAATATAAGGACTTTTCATGTACCCAAAACCCTGAGGATTGATCCAGTTATAGGGAGCATGAGTAATGACTAATATGCAGGATGGGAACCCCAATGACAAAAAGGGTAGTATGGCTATATATGAGGGATTTACTTGGGATTAACGGTGATGTCACTAGGCATATCATTAGTTCTCTTTCTTCTATGGATGAGACTAATAGGCTATTGCTATAAGCGGTTGCGGAGGCAATAGCAGTTATGGATGCACTGCCCACATATAATCATCTTGCTATAATGATTACACGCATACTTTATTATTATATTTTATTGCCATCAGATGTTTTGCATATCTACAGGTGAAACCGAACACCCCAGGCCCTCTCTCCATCATCGACAACAACAAAAGATCGCAAACTCTTAGTTTGGTAAAAACTAAAAATATTCTAAAACTCCCAATGGTCCATTAAAGTAACTTCACCATGCTTTCTTCTTCTCGAGAATTCGATAACATAGGTCTACTAGGGAAAAAGAGCTATACTACATCCGTAATCTGGATCGAAGGTATCAACCCTATTTCTAGTGCCGTTGTTGGGGAAGCAATAACTACCCTGGTAAGTTTATTAGGAACCTTGCTAGTTTTAATTCTTGTTTTTAATTTTTTTAGTTTTCTTTCAATCTTTATTTGAAAAACCAAAAAAAAATAGTTAATCTTTAAATTATTGTTTTTATTATCATAAGTTTTTGTTTAAGAAAACCCAAAAACATAAGTACTATGGCTAAAAAAAACTTGGGGAGTTTGCAACTCCAACAATGATTATTTGCTTACTCCTATTATGTAACACCCCAGTTTTTAGTAAATCAATATTTAGGGTTGATTGTGCATTCATAAGCATCATATTAAAAGAATGCATGCAACGAGAGATATGCAAACCCTAAAACCCTAGTATTCTCCCCTCTCTTGAAAACTTCTTCAAAATAGTTTGAATTTGAAAAGCATCAGAATAATTGGAGCCCAAGTTGAATAAAAGGACCCCTCATTATTCATATATTTTGTAAACCTTCTGGTATTTTGAAATATCCAAAAAAACAGATTCAAAATAGAAAGAAAAAATAGGAAATAGAAAAGTTCTGGAATAAAAAAAAAGAGCAACAGAGTAGCCTAGGCTGCAGCCCAACCGGCCCACTCCTCTCTTTCCTCTCCCTGTCGCCCACGTGCCACACCCCGCAGCACCCGTGGCCCAGTAGAGGCCCGCTCCAGCCCGGTACCGCTTCGCCCTCCTTCCCCGTCGTCTTCCTCCAGCCAGGCACACAGCTCCCTGTCGCCGGCACTGCCGTCGATCTCCGCCGCCTTCGCTCTGCCGTCCGTCGCACTCTAGGGAGTGATAAGATCGTCGCGTCGACGCCCTACCCTTCCTCATCCACTCTCACTCTTCCCCGCGACCTCCCTCTCGTGTTCTTCTCTATGGCCCCAAACCCTAACCACCAGTAGCCGATGTGCTCCGCCGCTCCAGTCCTCCCCGCCCGCAGCCGAGGATGCTGGAGTCACCACCATGTCCCCTGGAGCTTCTTCACCAACGGAATCGAGCCGGCGTGCTCAAAATCAATCCAATCGAGGCCTCCTTCCCAAGCTCCGGTCGCTGTTGCTGTGGACGATTCCGGTGCCGACCGTCTCCCTCCGTCCTTGACGACGTCTCTGACACGCTCAGGGTGAGCCACCGGTCCTCCAGGACCCTTCCCGTCCTTTCCTCCCTCTTTGGTTTGCTCTAGCCTCGAACTCTGCCGCCGGTCACCGCCAGAGCTCGCCACACAGGTTGCTCCGGTGACCATCCGCGGCGGTGCTGCCTCTTTTGAGCTCGCCTTGCTCCACTGGTTCGAGCTGCCTGGTATCGTAGGCCCGCGCGCGCCGTATTCGCCACCCCGTTGCAGCATTGTGAGCCCCGCCGGCAATGATGTCACGCTGACGTCCTCCATACGTCAGCCACGCTGGTCAAGACTGTCAACCGGGTGGGTCCTTCCCGCCCGTGGCGGTGAGGTGGCCACGGGCCCCTCTGTCGGCCATCGTGGGTAGCTTCTGACCCGGTGTAAAACAACCCCCTCCCCTGTGCTGACATCATGTTGACGCAATAAACCTTTTAAATTGATTTATAATTCCAGAAAATGATTAAATATTGTAAAATCAATAACTAATTATTTATAAGTCATAAAAATATGTATAATATATCAAAATGTTCAAAAAATGAAACCTAGCTATCTAAGATATAATCATGCATTGTTCAACAACTTAAATGACAAGTTTAATTAGAAGAACAAATGCACCCCTCTCATATGCTCTGGAGTTTCCCCGAGTTATGGTTTATACCCCTCGGAACCTCGATTAAATGGTCAAGCATTCTTTAGGGTTACATTTGGATACAAATTAACTTGTCATATCATCATACTTGCTTGAGCATTGCATCGATGCCATTGTTGATTGTTTCCCCTTTCTTTCCGGTATTTGGTTTTTTCCGGTAGAATACGATGTCGATATCAAGATCGTATCCCGAGGACAACACCATCGAAGATCGACGAACAATACTTGACGAACTCTAACCAAGTCAAGTTCAAGGCTTCCGAAGATCTGCTTATCTATTATCAACTGGCAAAGGCAAGCATAGCCCCACCATGATATAATCCTATCAATTTGAAAGCAATTTCAATTCTTGCCATGTTGCATACGATTCTACTGTGGTATTTTATCGATAGATAGAGTATACTATCTATTGCATACTCCCTTTGAGATTATATTACCTGATCCACTGCTCCTAGCATAACTAGGTTTGGCTTGTGTGCACTGCTAAAGCTTATATCTGTGTCATGCTTAGCCATGCATAGCTGACAGTTCTGGTTCATCTAGATGATGTATTTAGATGCAGAGAATCTAGTATGACAGGAGAACGTTATGATGTGATATCAGAGGTGATATGAGATTAAACATGCTAAGGCTTGTACGAGAGGCCACGATGGGATGTGGTTTTTGCAGTCCCATGCTCGCCACCACTAGGACCTAAGTTCTTGCCTTTGGAACCGAGACGAGCGTACAACCACACGGGGCCTGGAAAACCTCACGAGCAACTAACTTGCCTAGTAGATTCCATGAGTCACATAGTTCAGGCGTTCCATTCGACATACGCATTCAAAACATTTTCAAAAGAGGAGGTGAAGGAGGTGCATTCATACAGGTACGGAAGCGTGGACCGGGTTGCTTGGGGTTGATGGCGCCCCTGGTAAACCAACCTCGCCTCACATCTTTAAGTACCGTCTTCGGTATTTGACTCATTACGGCGAAATCATACTTATTGTGTGACTCATGGTCTCGACGAAAGCAAGGTAAAGGTCATGTCTAACCACCCTCTGTCGGACTTCCAAGGAAGAGGGCTATTACTAGTGGCATCAATAGAAGGTTAGTATGTGTGGGTAAAGTTGTACACCCCTGTAGGGTTAAATATTTTCAAAAATTAGTGTTCACGGTTATGAACGCTTGGTGACCAGATTCTAAGATTATAGAGAACTATAACATTATCGTAAAACTTGGCAGATCAACGTGTGCTTAAGGATGCTTCCTCATGGGTACGAGGGGGTGATCCTAGATATGGTTCAGATGATGATGATTTGGTGGATATCAAGATTATGATCAATACTTTGGAGATGTCACGCTCTTATCCCCTTTTAAAATAATCAGTTTAGACGGGATTGTTCTCTCTCTCTTGTTTTATAAACAAAGATGGCTTTATGCAAAACAACTCCACCAGCCATAAGTCTTGCGGAGTACACCCTGTACTCACCCTTGATTTGTTGATACTTTTGGCAGAGTAAGTGTTCCCTGAAGATCAGTTTGGTACTACATCGACATCGACGAGTAGCTTGGGGTTCCCGGCCGGCAGCCTGGAATCTTTGGGCTGGGACATCATCATTATGCTTCAGGACTCTTAGGCCATTTGTTAAGTTTGATATACTTAATAGAATAATTTTCCTTCCGTTGTTTCATGTTTGTGGTCAGCGACCTCTTCTTGTAATAATTTGGTTCTCTGCTCAGTTATGAGTTTGCTGTAATAAATTTTGTGTTGTAGGGTCACTGCTGTGTTATCGATTCTTCACTGGATATCCTCGAGCTCAAGGTTAAGATTATGTTGGACGGAGGTCTAGGATTTGTTTAGCCCTGATCCTGGGGGTGTAATAGTTTTTGGTATAAGAGCAGTACCGACCGTAGGAAAACCTTGCTATTGGTCGATGTTGAGTCTAGTACTTGTGAAAACTATTTCAAAGATGAAAAGTATTTGTGAAAACTCTAGTATGCTTCTTTTTCTCCTTATCCAATTTCGCTCTAACTTTGGTTTATCTTATCTGGTGTTGATTTTGGAAAAATTTTGATATCTCTTGTAGTCTTTCAAAGCTTAGGTGCCTTCTTGCCATGTCGTTTCTAAGACAGTTGACCTAGTGTTGAGTTCTCTAGAGTTATGTGTGTTGTGAATTTCTTGTTTCCCTTTTCTCTTGTTCATTTGAGAGATTCCTTTCTATCATGATCTCTCTATCTTTTGGACCCACAATATTATATTGTTGGATCTTTAGTTTTCTGTTCTGGGCTTCGAGGTTCCCGTTCGCCTTGTGTGCCTCCTTTTTGTTTGTTTGGGTACTTCAGAAATCATTTCTTCTTTTGGAAGCTACCTCGTGGTTACTATCTTGTAGTGTTCGCTATGTCACTCAAGTAGTAGTTATTTCTCTCTTTGGGTTTTAACCCTCGGACTTGAACCTAAGATCCCTGATTGTGCTGGATTCTGGAGTTGTGAATCTTGTACATGAAGCTGACCTTTAACCCAAGATCCATCCTTTTGACCCCTGTTGTTAATGTTCACACATTACCTCAAGATGGCTGGTGTTACAATTCTAGCCTTCAAGCTTGTGGTATTTGTCACGATTGAATTGTGACAATTAAGGACTTCCCCTACCACATTCTATGGCAGATGTGCTTTAATGGAACCAAATAGATCACGACAAGAGTACTCCTCGAGAGTCTCGCACCTATACTCGTGACTCTGCCACACCTTATCCTTATTATGCATTGGTTTGGAAGATTGTTAAACTATGCATCCACATCTCGGTATTCTAACCTGAGCATGTTCCTTTCCCCTTGTTGTGTTCTGTCCTTTGCCTACCATTTGGTAGCCAAGTAGTAAATTTGCATTGGTGTCTTCCGATGCAAGATACTCTTGTGGTCCATCTAGACAGACCATTTCGGAACATCTAGGAGAAACAAACTCCAGTACCTCGTCATATCTAGGACCAGGTCAAAGTGTTGTAATCTGCAGATCAAGAGGCATTGATTGTCTTCCATCTGTTCTAACTTAAAGTATCACACTCTTTCATACTAAGAGGTTGACGAGGTTTGATCTGGTCAATGCCGATTGTTATGGACTTGGGTTTTGGAGAAGATGGGGATGCTGGAGATCGCGGAATGGTTAGCAAACAAGCAACACGAGGACACGAGGTTTACCCAGGTTCAGGCCCCCGGAGGGAAAACCCTACTCCTGCTTGTCTGCTCTTGATTACGGCGGAACTGGTGATTTACAGGGGTGCGCAGATGCAATCTGGCGTGGAGGTGTGTATGCGGAAGTATGAGAGAGAGATCTAGGTCGTGCCCTCCTGGCCTTTATATAGACTTAGGGAGGTCCCAGGCACAGATCTAGTCGGTTACAGGTTCTAGGGTTTACCCCTTTGAATTTCCTATCTACTCTAGTCTTGCTCTCCAAGGATCCGAAGGCGTCATGGGCCTGGGCCACCCAAAAATCTTCATGGGCCGGCGTATATTCGCCGTGGGCCTTCCTTGGGCTGGACCAGGTATGTTGAGATCGTGTACCCACGGGGTAT
Source organism: Avena longiglumis (assembly GCA_030063025.1). Lineage (NCBI taxonomy): Eukaryota > Viridiplantae > Streptophyta > Magnoliopsida > Poales > Poaceae > Avena > Avena longiglumis. The sequence continues at coordinate 303,564,777 of CP125978.1, forward strand.
AACCATGTCAGTAGCCCCCAAGTGTTCAGTCGAATCGTAGATTCGGCTGAGGACTCTTCAATCCTTCGGGTGCAACTCTGTCTTTCAAGAGAATGTGTAGGGATTGTTGATGCGTGTGCCTGACTCTCCCGACGGATCAGGGTTAGTTAACTGTCTTAGGACAAAACAACAAGATCTTCTTTAGGTTCGAGTCCCTCGACTCGAACCCGGAACATATGCTGGCGTAATTCGACTCAGGACGCAGAGGACTTACATGAGTGGAATTCCAGTGAATTTAATTGATGTACCCAACGCGTCCGTCGGGATTTTTCATCGCGCCTGCTGGCACGGGTTTATACTAGCAGAGCGCAGTCATGTGCGTTACCAGGCCATTAGGTGATATCTGTAGGTCTTATCTTTGTATCGCAGACACAACATCCGAATTTTATCACTGCGGAGGTGTTTCGGGTAGCCAAGGAGAATGCTACTCACTTAGCGTTTAATTGGGGCAGAGTTGCCGAAAAGTTTTTGCGTACCGATCCGAAGGATCGCAGTCGAAATTTTATAGGGTGCGCGACCAGCGCTCCCTATGGGAGTAGCCCCCGAGTGTCTGTTTGAGTCATAGACTCGAGCAGATACTTTAATTCAGCCGTTGTTCGGTGTCAGGTCCGTAGGACACAAATTTTTTCGGATGCTTAAATCCATCCTCCCTATGGGAGTAGCCCCCGAGTCCGTAGTGGAGTCGTAGACTCAATGTAGGACTTGAAGAAATAGTTCAGTGCTGTAACGTGTTGTTCATCTTTCGGGTGCGCGGCCAGTGCTCCTGATAGGAGTAGCCCCCGAGTAATTAGTCGAATCGTAGATTCAAGTGAGTACTCTTAGCTTTGAAGCTGAAGAAGTTGCGACTGTTGCTAGTGTAGCTTTTGATGACGTTAGTGCTAACGATTGATGACCTCAAGCGTCTGCTGCGCCAGAGATGACTTGACTGGACAAACATGGGTCCCACTTTCTGACCTAGAATTGACCGGTCACGCGCGGCGTGGAGATAATTACGGCGTCGCCTCGATTTCCGCGCGTAGTGGACGGCGTGTTAGCGACGGTTTGTTGCGATGATGACACGTGTATGGCCAGATCCTGCCGTTGGCGTTAGGTCTTCTCGATGGACGGTTGTCGTGCATCGTCTTCGTCTTTATAATCATTGGGGAAAACTTTAGTTTGTTTTCACTGCAGCTATTCTCGTTTCACTGCTTCCTTGTTCTCTGAGAGTTCTTGCTGCGCGCTGGAATATTCTTTCACATTTCCTTCTTCCATCTTGCGCTCTCACCGCCGGCCCCGCCGTACCGCGATGCGGAAGTCGAAGAAGTCTTCTTCCGCGGTTGGTACCAGCGCTGCTGGAGGGAAGAAGAGTGCCGCCGCTACCCGTGTCACCGACGGTGGCTGGCGGCGATCGGAGACGCGGGAGAGTGATCTCCGCAAGCTTTGTGAGCGGGGCTTGATCCCGCAGGATAGGGAGGCCGTCAAACTCCCAGGCAACGAGGTAATTCCCCGTCACCCCGCTGGGTTTCGGTTTATATTCCTCGCCTTTGTCATTCGCGGATTTTCCTTCCTAGTCCACGACTTCCTTCGTGGACTGCTTTTTCTGTACGGTGTCCAATTGCACCATATTTCCCCCAATTCTCTTTTTCTGAGCTGGCTCGGTATCGAGCCACACTTTGGCCTCTTCCGGAAACTCTATTCCGTGAAGAGGCAATATGGTTCGGATGGTGTTTATCCCATTGGGGGTTGCATCATCTCCCTCAAACCCAATCTCCTTTTCTTTTCTTTTTCCATGTCCGAATCTGTCCAGTACTGGCGGAGGCGATGGTTTTATATTCGTGACACCGAAGTGGCTGGGCAGCATTTTGGTCTTGCTCCTTTCGACCCCTCCCAAAAGATCGAGCCGAAGAGGTCCTGGAAAAACCAGATCTTGGATGGCGAGGTAGCGGAGATAGAGGCTCTCTATCGTCGAGTGGAGGATCTCCAGTTGATTACGGAGAAGGAAGTGAACGGTGTGGATATCATCCGCATGTTTCTTGAGCGTCGGGTGCAGCCACTCCAGGCTAGGGTGCACCCAATGTTCCTTTATGCTGGCCGCTGTGATCCGACGGGGGTTTCGGCTGAGAAATTCTCCTAGGGAGATCTCGACAGGGCCCTTCATTCGATGCTAAAGTTCAAGGCTGGAGAGGATATCCCCGGGAAGTCGCTGACTTCTCCGTTTTCTTCTTCGCTTCCTGTTCCACAGGTGTAGATCCGTGCGCGTAGCGCTATTTTTGACTGCATTGTATTTGCGTTTGTTTGGTAACAAATTGTTCTTCTCTTGTGCAGAGCTTCAGAGTGCCGGGTATGTCGCCTCCATTACCCGAAGTATTTCTGGATGCTCCAGATAATGATGTGGTGGATTCCATGTCCGATCTGCCATCGGTGCGGTCTCCGGCTGAAGAGGCCAACGAGTCGAGCGAGGACCACACTCGCAAACTATCACGGAGCTCCAGCGAGTCATCAGATGCCTTGACTCCTCCGACTCCTAGGAACCCGCTGTGTCTTGAAAGCCACGGTGATGGGCATGGAGGCTCTTCCTCTCCGATTCTTGCCGTTCCCGTGCGGGCTGTAGCACCGCACCCGCCGGCGAAGCGGAAGAAGGAAGAAAAGAAGGAAGAGAAGAAAGAGTAGAAGAAAGTCCGGAGGACCCCTCATGTCTTCAACCTGAGCGAGCTTGACTCGTAAGTTTCCTTTGTCCTGCATTGCTTTTTCTTGCCTGTTTACTGTGTACTTGTGTTAATTTGTCCTTGTGCAGGCACTCTTCCAACGACTCCTCCAGCGATGGTGCTCAGGAGATGATGGGAGAGTCGAAAGTCGTGTCTCCTCCTCCTCAGACGGTGGCTACCTCTGATGGCGCTGCTCCGAACCCTTCTCCGCAGGAGGTTCATGTGGTTGCGCCTCAGAATTTTGCTAGCGGACCTTCGGAGTCGCCATCGGATCATGTGAGTAGCTCTGCCTCCTACCACGGGGGAAGCCTCCCAGCGTCTGTAAAGGATTTTTTGTTGCGTGTTCTTCTTTTGAGTCTCGGGGCGAGCCCCTGAGCGTTTTCGTGTGTGTAATTTGTTTCTACTCTTTCTTTTGGGCGTAGCCCCCGAGTCCTTCTCTTTACTAGTAGGTCCTTTTCCTGCAGCCTTTTGTGCAGGATGCCAAACGACTGGTGCAGCAGCACCTGGAGCTGGAGGCCGGCCGCAAACAGCTTCAAGGTACTTTTATGCCTTGATGTTTGATTCTTCTTGTATTCTTATCCTGTTATCTGACACTTGTATTATTTGAATGCAGAGGAGCACAACATCTCCCTTCGTGAGATTGATGCTCTCAAAAAGAGCCTCGGTCAAGCGGAGAAGAAAGCCGAGGTCGCCATTGGTGCGAAAGAGCGCCTCGAGCTGGAGCTGGCTACTGCGGCCGAGGCTAAGGAGCGCCTGCAGCGGGAGGCCACTGACCGCGAGGAGCAGCTTGCAACTGCTGCGATTGCGCGTGAAAGAGAGGTGGCTGGCAAGCTTATGGCGGCTGCCAAGGCTGTTTCGGGTGAGTATCTTTACCTTCATATTTTTTGGTTTTCTTGTATTTCTTCTGCGGTGCTTTTGTTCATTCCTCGTGTTTATTGTCTCAGGTGTCGCGGGCATCGAGTTTGACCGCAGTGCTCTGGAGCATGGGAGTGCTCTGGATGATTCTACTGCAGCGGTCGAAGATCGCTGCAGCACCGTCGTCAACTCGCTCGCCAAGGCCAAGGAGGTCCTTGGGCGCTTCTACAAGGATCTTGTCCCCAAGGGCACGGCTCTTGATGATGTTGACGCTCTTGCGGAGGCACTGTCAGCCGAAGCACCTGCGGCATACAAGCGCAAGCAGAAGGGCATCGGCGCATCCGTCGGGCTGGCGATGGCTTTGGCGGCTGGAGCAGAGCTGGACCTTCCCCAGATCACTTCCCGGATGCCGACGACTGCTGATGGATCCGAGGTAGCCTTCGCTACCTATTCTTCTCGCTGTAAGCATTATGGGCCAAAGCTGATTGATCTGCTGGCCGAGTACGCGCTACGGCAGCAGGGGAAGCCAAGGCGAGGCAATCCGGCTCCGAGGCTACTCAGGGTGCCGCGTCTTAGGCACTGTAGCTGTAGGATAGTTGTAGTCTCTTTTGTTGTAATTATTTTGATGAACAAATCCTTGTGCCACGTAGTGGCTTTTGATGCACTTATGAATTTGTTGAGTTATGTGCTCCTTCGTCTCCGTGTTCATGTCTTTGCCTTTCTGCTGATCTAGGGTCCTTTGGGTGCTGATCCCGTTGACACCTCGCCTGCAGCGCGGCTGCGGCCATCCTTGGATGATTCGTCGCAGCTTACTTTTCTTCAAGACCGTGTTCGTAGTCTCGAGAAAGAGTTGATTGGGGTGCGTGGCCATGCCGAAGTTTCGAAGTCCAAGGCGGATCGCGGCGCTGCCAGAGAGGATTACTTGATGGCGGAATTGCTTCGATTATCCAAGCAGCTTCAATGTAAGTTTTTCGAGCTGTTGCCCATTTCTTCAGATGCGCCTGCTGGCATTGCATCTTACTTTGTGCAAGTATTGCAAGTGCTAACCTTGCTCCAAGGGAGGAGAAGGAGCGTGTTGCTGTTCAGGTCAATTGTTTGACTCAACAGGTGTAACACCCTCGCCTGATAAGGCTGAGTTCATGTGTATAGTGTCAATCCCTGGATCGGTTCACTGGCACACACAGTACAAAATGATACCAAATATAACCGTGCATCATAAATACAACGAATATGATCCAGAATTTACATTATTTATACAAGTACACAGCGGAAGAAGAATACAAGGTAGATCTCCATCCTTCAAATGTGCCATAGGCGAACAATTGTTGAGTGGAGTCTCGTGACCTATGAACGATCACTCAGATATGATATAACCTGCAACATGAAACATTGCAACCACTAATGGTCAATACATTGAATGTATGGCAAGTAGGCTAAAGTGGTTAACAACAGATCTATCAACTACATGCTTATTTGGCCAAGTGGAGTTCAGGCTCATTTGCATAAAGCAATAGTTTTATCCTAACATTTGTAACAAAGTAGTTTTCCAATACGATAAATAGGACACTAAGGTTCACTCCTAGGTGCTCCTACCCAATTATGTTCACCCAACAAGTTTTAAATAATTAAGAAATAAGGATGAGTGAGAAATATCATAGCATCAGTATTAGGTCGCTCAAATTTTCCATAACCGGGGACACGGCTAATCGATATGTTTATACACCCTGCAGGGGTTAGTACACTTTACCCATGTGACTTGGCTAGCCCAGCTCGTACCACCACTCTCATATTGGGTGATGATAGGGAGAAGTCCAAGAAGGAACCGTTCGGGAAGTAGCTCCCCAATCCCGACGCGCACCGGTCCAACCTACACTATCTACATCTCTGGATACGCGGGTTTGAGTTATCACAACCTACTGAGTTCAACCAACCGCCCATTTCATTATTGGCACATGGTTGCACACGAAAGCTTCCAAACAAAGAAACCAATCATTTCTCAGTGTCCTGGGTGCCTTTCCGCAATGATACCACCAAAAATTATCAATCCCATCACACCCAGGAGATTCATTGATTAAGTTGTTTTAGTATTCACAAACCAACACATTTAGAATCAACATCAGTGATGTAACCCAGCCCTCAATCATCATAGCATGGCTAAGCACATCTACCAACGGTGGTTCATCTACAGGAAAACCCTATCACAAAATAGGACATAGCATAGCATATACACATCAATTCCTAAAGATGCAATTCTACAAAAGCATCTACAATGCATAGGAAAACAATAGGACTTTTATGACCAAGATAGCACCACTTTCCTTTGTTGTAGATTTAGTCAATTAGATAATCCTCACAATCCTCATAGATATAATGGTTGCACTCGTCATAACCACAATACTTGCAATCATAGTAGTTGCAATCACACACGTTGCACTCCTCGCAATCTATCGATCAAACAACTGCATACAACATAAACAATAGCACATAGAGATCAAACAAATACAAAAAATGCACGCATGACAATTTAATAAGTCACAATGGTTGTTACTTTAGTTCTCTAAACAATATTGAACTATATGATGCATGCAAGAGGCCAATTAATGCAATGGAGTACTTGTATTAATAATTACTTGCCAATATAGGGTTTTTAATAGTTCTGTTGTAACGACTGTTTTAACTGTCGAATTAAATTTGTTTCTTAGGTTTACTGGATAGAGGACGTTAATACGAACCAGTAGACGTTGGATTCACCCTAATCGGAGTTATAGATCTTTTTATATGATTTAAATGGTGTTTAATGGGTTTTAAATCATTTATATAGTTTCTGTGCCTAAAAAACAAACTATAAATATATATGTACACGGAATTGTGAATCTAGGGACATATTATTTGCAATTTTCTGAATAGTATTTATTTTCTTATGAATTTATTACTCTAAATAAGCCATTAAACCATTTAAATCTTCACGGCAAACCTTACAGTCAAAGGATGAACTAATTGCATATTGATGATCTACATGGAACCATCTTTCCATCGATATATCATTTATATTTTTGTGACAAGCAATTAATTTACTATGAATTTAATGATTTATAAAACCATTAAAACTAATTAAATTTCTACGGGTTAAATAGTCGACAAAGGCTAGGTCCAACCAGATATTATTAATGAACATTACAGTAGCTTCAATTTGATATATTGTTCATATTTTTCGGAGTTACAGATAATTTTATATGAATTTATTAACCTAAAAGACCATTAAAACTAATTAAATTACTGCAGTAACCACGTACAGTAAAAGTTGGATATATTCTGATTAGATGATTCTACGTAAAATTATCTTCAATTTGATATATTATAAGCAATTTTTGGACGTGGTATGAATTTCTAATGAATTTTACAAGTTAGATCTGTAATATGCAATTTTAAATTCAAACGGAATATTTCAGAGAATATTCCGCTGACTGGACAGGTTCACTTTGTATGCTGACTGGGACTAGAGGTTGACCTGACGTTGACATGGCGTTGATGAGGAAGATGACCGGGATGACGACATGGCACACACCGGTTTGATTGGATCTCGACCGTCTGGATAGGATCCGGTGGCTAGAAGAAGAGATTGACCCGATTTTGGCTCAGAATAGACAAAAAACAGTTCTGTGTTAGAGAGACAAATCCATAGGTCAAATTGAAAAACTTAGAACACGAAAGTTGTGGGAAATCATTATTCCTACCTTCTTACCAAAGAAATTTGGGTTTGAAGAAACGAGCGCGAGTACATCTTGGAATTACACCGTAAGATGTGAAATATTGTGATGCAAAATTCTTCGGCGGTGGTGGATGAAAATAGGTGAGGTTTATCGGGATTGAAATATTTCGACGCGTTCTATAACTTTCGTTTTTTGACCGAAGGCAAACAACGAAGTCTAGATGGGTTAAAAAGCATAATAAGATTCGGGCATATGTAGATTCGGGATTTCGAGGAGAGAAACTCGTACAGCTGTGGCTCCACGAGTTTATATGGAGGTTTATGACGGTGGGGAGATAATTTTTGGAGTATGGAACAAGTAGAAACAAACGGAAGTTGATTTGGAGTTGTAGATAAAAAGTTACAAGTGTTTGAATAGAGATAGGTTTAACAAAATCCGATTGCACGATTTTTAAAGCAAGGCTGAGTATGTGCGTGCGTGTAGCTGCTCCGGTCGGTCCGAGTGGGCCGGCCCGTTTAGGTTTTTTTTCTTTTTCTTTTTCTATTTACTTGTTTCTCTCATATCTTTTGCATACGAACTCCAAATGACATGATTCTTGTTTCTAAATTTTTCTAAAATCGAATAGATCATTATAGGATCAAATTTGTAATCTTTTTACTAGTTTGGAAGTAGAGGATTTATAAATCCTTGTATATTCCATTTTATTTATATCTTTATTTGTTTGTATTTATTCCATAACTTTTTCATACTAGTTCCAAATGAGCTCAATTTTGTTTCTAAAATTTTGTAGTATTAATTGGATCTCTTTACGCTATAATTATCAATAATGTATGCCTTACCAACAGTGGGTTTTAATAAGTCAATTTAATTACCCTTAGGAACATTTGCGCGAATCAACTATAGGATTTAGATACCAGGATTTGGATTTAGTTTGTGAGAACTTTGCATGGACGTAATGAAATGCTTATGAATGCTTCATGATTTTCATTTTGAAATCTTGCACACCAATTCTACAATCCATAATCAATCCATGCCCTTTTGCCTATATGGCTGCTTAGGTCAAAACAAAAGAATATAAGATTTTGAATTCAAGGTTGAGAGGATTTTCTATTCAAAAAGTTTCTTCTATTTGAGAATTTTCAACATAGTCAAACAATCAATCAAACTTATTTATTTATTTCACATTCCAAAATTAGGAGAATTTTGGGATGTGACAACAGGACATGGAAGCCGGCGGGTTCTTCTGGATGGATCGTGACCGTGATAGGGTCCTTGCAACGGTGCAAGATCGTGTTCACCAAGTATCGCGGGTGCTTCGTCAGGTGCAGACTTCGATCGCGTCGGTTCTGCATGTGATGTTTCCGCTAGATGCTGCGCCAACAACCCTTTCTAGTCTTCTGTCGAAGTTTCGGAAAGTGAATCGTGTCAAGGAATTGGTGCGGCACCAGCTCGTCGCAGGGGTGAAGGCTGCAGTGTCCCTTGTGAGGCTGCATCGCCCTGATGTAGATCTGTCCGCTATAGCGCTGGGCCACCCCCTCGACCATATGGTGGTGTGTGGGATATGCGTCCGCATTACGCGGCTGTAAGGCAGTATGTTGAAGAGATTGTAGGTCTATTTGAGCAGCGTGCTCCGGTTGTTCTTCAGAATAGGTAGTTCCTGTAAAAGAGATAGATGTAAAATTTGTATATATTTGACTGGGCGTGTTTTTCCCTTTGTTATAAAGGTTTGGTTGTTGTTTGAGCACGTAGTGCTTTGTTTGCATACGTGTACTTTTTGTTAGCCTGACGTGGTCAGCTACTCAGGTGTACAGGTGTTATCCTCAGTCGATGAAATCGTGAGGTGGGGGGAGCCCTCGAGTGCGTTTGCAGTATGAAGTAAAGGTGCGAATAGCAAAACAAAATTTCGGGGCGAGACACTTAGCTTTATTTATATCGTAATGGAGGAGGTACATTGTTCGGCTGAGTAGCCTTGGCTGAATAGCCTTATTGAAAGTAAAGGGGTAGGTTGCTAGGGGTAGAATCATCGCAAGTGTGCGATGTTCCATGGGTTGGAGTATGCGACTCCAGACTCCACGTGCTTGAGGCGATAGGCACCACCTGGGATGACTTCGGTGATGATGTAGGTCCTTCCCATGGTGGCTCGAATTTCTTCGGTCGCTCTTGCTTGACTCGCAAGACGAGGTCTCCTTCGACGAAGGACCTTGGGTGCAGCCGTCGGCTGTGGTAGTTGCGGAGACTCTGCTGGTACCTCGCTGATAGAGCTGCTGCTATGTCTCGTGCTTCATCGAGTGTATCAACGGCGTCTTCGAGTGCAGCCGTGGATTCGGCTTCGCTATAAGCGACGACCCGGGGGGCCTGGTGCCATACTTCGGCTGGTAGCACGGCTTCGGCTCCGTGCACCATGAAGAACGGCGTGTAGCCGGTGGAGCTGTTTGGCGTGGTATGCAAGCTCCATAGGACGGAGGGTAGCTCTTTCGTCCAGGCTCCGGTGAGTCGCTCGAGCAGGCTCATGAGGTGCTTCTTGATGCCAGCGCCGATTAGGCCGTTGGCCTTATCCACCTGCCCGTTCGTTTGCGGGTGCGCCACAGAGGCGTATGTGATGTTGATTTCGAGGCCTTCACAGAAGTCTTGGAATTCTTTGGAGATGAAGTTCGATCCATTATCGGTGATGATGCTATGCGGTACGCCGAACCTGTAGACAATGTATTCAAAGAACTTGACGGCAGTTTTTCCCTTTTGGTTAATGACCAGCATTGCTTCGATCCACTTGGTGAATTTGTCGACTGCGACCAGGAGTAGACGTGCCCCCCCTTGGCAGTTTGCCGATCATGTCGAGGCCCCATTGGGCGAAGGGCCAGGCCAAAGGTATGGGCCTGAGCTCTGACCCGGGTGCATGTGGTTTGTCAGCGAACCTTTGGCACCCTTTGCATCTTCGGACGATGTCCTTTGCATCGTTCATGGCCGTTGGCCAATAGAATCCAGCTCGTAGAGCTTTGGCGACAAGGGAGCGGCTGCCTGCGTGATGGCCGCAGATGCCCTCGTGGATGTCTTGGAGGATGGTTTTCCCGTCACCGATGGTGAGCACCTTTGTAGTACACCCGAAATGCTACGCTTGTACAGCTCGCCATTGATGCTGGTGAAGGCTTTTGACCGGCGAGATATGCGCCGGGCATCCATCGGGCTATCAGGCAGTTCTCCGTCTATTAAGTACCGGAGCTACGGTCGTGTCCAGGTTTCTTTGACTTCCATGACCTGCATCAGATTGACCGTGGCGACCTCTATGTCTAGTTCTTCGGGTCCTTTATGACCTTCGGGTAGCATAGCCCCCGAGTGTTCTGCTTCTTCGGGTGATCCCTTGGGGAATTTCCGCTTGATGGATGGCACGCAGATCTGTTCGAGGAACACACCTGGTGGCACCCTTGCGAAGGTGGAGCCGATGTTGGCGAGTCTGTCGGCCTCCTCGTTGCTTTCTCTTCCAACGTGCCGAAGCTCGCAGCCGTCGAATTCTCCTTCGAGTGCGTTGTAGAGTGTGCGGTACGCGATCATGTTTTCGGCGTGTGCGTCGCACTCATTCATCGTCTGTTGGACGACGAGGTTGGAGTCATCGTAGATAACCAGGCGCGTTGCGCCACCGATCTTTGCCATCCTCATGCCGTGGATGAGGGCTTCGTATTCGACCTCGTTGTTGGAAGCTCGGAATTTCATCTGAAGGACGTACTTTACCTTGTCGCCCTGCGGGGAGGTCAGTATGACCCCGGCTCCTGCTCCAGCTTCGCGCTTGGAGCCGTCGAAGTGCATCGTCCATGACTGCGACATGTCTGGGGTGTCTGGCAGCTGCAGCTCCATCTAGTGTACAAGGAAGTCCGGGAGAACCTGAGACTTGATTGCGAGTCGCTTCTCGTAGACGATGTCTAGGGGTGACAGCTCGATGCCCCACAGGGCCACGCGTCCTGTGGCCTCTAGGTATTCAGGATGCTGTTCAGGGGTGCCTCATTGACGACCATCACCTGGTGCTCCTGGAAGTAATGGCTCAACTGACGAGCCGTCATGAACACGCCGTAGGCGAGTTTTTGGTAGTGAGGGTACCTCTGTTTTATTGGCGTCAATACCTCGCTGAGGTAGTAAATTGGGCGTTGGAACCCATGGGTCTTGCCATCTTCGGGTCGCTCGACCACCAGCACGGTGCTTACCACCTGGTGTGTGGCTGCTATGTACAGCTGTAGGGGCTCGCGCTCCTTTGGTGTAACCAAGACGGGCGAGGTGGAGAGCAATCTCTTTAGATCTTCGAATGCATCGTCCGCTTCAGGCGTCCACTCGAATTTATCTGCCTTGTGTAGCAGTTGGTAGAATGGCAGGGCTTTCTCGCCCATGCGGCTGATGAACCTGCTCAATGCCGCTATTCGTCCTGCGAGGTGCTGGACACCCTTGAGGTTCTTCGGCTTCTCCATGGCCATGATGGCCCAGATTTTCTTCGGGTTCGCCTCAATCCCTCGCTGGGAGATGAAGTAACCAAGCAGTTGACCCGATGGGATGCCAAAGGCGCACTTTTTAGGGTTGAGCTTGATCCTGTAGCGTTCGAGATTATCGAATGTCTCGCGGAGATCGTCGATGAGCGTTCTTGCCTCCCTGGTTTTGATGACTATGTCGTCGACATAGACTTGGATGTTGCGACCGATCTGGTCCTTCAGGCATGCCTGCATGCATCGCTGGTACGTGGCACCTGCGTTCTTTAGCCCAAAAGGAATTGTGTTGTAGCAGAACACTCTGAACAGTGTGATAAACGCCGTTTTCTCTTGATCTTCGACCTTAAGTCGAATCTGGTTGTAGCCTGAGTAGGCGTCGAGGAAGGAGAGTTTCTCGCATCCTGCAGCCGAATCGATGATCTGGTCGATTCGAGGGAGAGGGAAGTGGTCCTTTGGGCAGTGCTTGTTTAGCGATGTGAAGTCCACGCACATCCGCAGGATGTCCGTGTCCTTCTTGGGGACCATCACTGTATTTGCGAGCCACTCGCTTTCTTTGATTTCCCTGATGAAGTCTGCAGCGAGTAGTCTGTTGATTTCCATCCTGATGGCTTCGACCCGTGGCTCGGACAGTCTCCGGATGGACTGCTTGACGGGCTTGGTGTCTGGAAAGACGTTGAGTGCGTGCTCGGCGAATTCCCTGGGAACTACTGGCATGTCTGCATGACACCAGGCAAAGATTTCCCAGCGCTCACGGAGGAATTCGACGAGCGCACTTTCCTATGCGTGGCTGAGGTCGTTGGCGATCAGCGCCGTCTTGGAGGCATCCGTCGGGTGGACCTGCACCTTCTTTGTGTTGACGGTGGAGTCGAAAGACATGTCAGGTGCGTTTTGTCGTGCGACTGGGGGTGCCCCATTGTCCGTCACCTCGCGGAGCCTTACGATCTCATCCTGCATGCCGAATGACTGGGAGATTCTGTTGAAGTCCCTGTCGCAGTGGTCCGATCGGGTGAAGCTCCCGTGGACCGTGATGACGCCCCTAGGTCCTGGCATCTTGAGTAGCAGGTATGTGTAATGTGGGATAGCCAAGAACCTTGCGAATGCTACACGTCCGAAGATGGCGTGGTATTGTGATGGCAAGTACACCACTTCGAATTCGAGCCGCTCGCATCGGAAGTTGTCCGGCTTGCCGAAGATGACATCGAGCCATATTTTGCCCAGGGGGAATATGCCCTTTCCTGGGACGATGTCGTGGAACGTTGTGTCTGACTGTTCCAGGCTGCACAGCGGGATCCGCATTGCTGCTAGAGTACTTGCGAACATCAGGTTGATGCCGCTGCCGCCGTCCATGAAGACACGGCTCATCTCGAAACCTCCGATCTGCGCCTCCAGCACCAGGGCAGCATGACCTGGGCGAGGGATCTGGCAAGGGTGATCCGAACGACTGAACATGATGTAGGACTCTGATCCGTTGAGGTACTCAGGGATGGCGGGTGGAGTTGTCACGGCCAGGTTGATCTGACGGGTGATTTTCTTCTACACCCTATTCATGGGGTGCCCCTTCTGGATCATCAGTGCTCCTTTCGGCGGGGGATACCCGTGCCCAGCGTTGTTCTGTGCTGGTGCGACTGGTTGATTCGGGCCTCCTACAGGTGGCGGTGGAGGAGCTCCATGCGCTATTTCACCTGGTGCGGGTGCGTTCCCGAATCCAGGGGGTGGAGCTTGCTGCCTCATCTGAGCCATGCTTTCGCTGAGCTTCTGGAACTCGCGGCAACCCTTGAGCATGTGGCTTGCCTTCTTCTTGCCATCCTGCTTGTTGATGTAGAATGGATGGTGCATGGACCCGAAAGTTTTTCGTATGCTGAGGGTTCGTTATCGCGATCGCGGCGCTGCCACGACTGTGTTGGGCGTCCTCCATCGCGGAAGTTCCCTCCGCGGTATCCTCCACTGTTGCGGTAGGCATCGTTGCGGCGATCGGCGTAGCCGGCCGCGACCATGTCGGGTCCATCGCGATCATCGTAGACGCGCGGTCTCCTCTTGTTACGGCGTTCCCGTCATCGGCCGTAATCATCCTCTTCCTCCGATTGTGCCCGGTGGACGGAATATTCGCCGTCGGCGCACCTGTTGGCGATGTCCATGAGGTGGTCAAGTGTCTTGGGATTGACGCGCCCGAGTTCCTCCTTGAAGTCCTGGCTCTTGACGCCGTCCTTGAAGGCGTCGATGGCCCTTTCTTCGGAGATGTGCGCTATGGAGTTTTGGTGTTGGACCAGCGCAGTATGTACGAGCGAATGGATACGCTCATTCGTTGAGGGCAGGCTCGCAACTCCTCGATCGAGGCGGGCCTCTTACTGGTGCCTTTGAAGTTTCGGATGAAACTGTAAGCCAGCTCCTCCCAACTTCGGATGGATCCTGAGGATAGGCTGCTGAAGGCATTGCATGGAAGTTTCCTTGTTTCCACCGTGCAGCTTGACGGATGACTGGTGGTCGCTGAGCCATGCCTTGGGGTCTTGTGTGCCGTCAAACTTTGGAGTATCCGAAGGAAGCTTGAAATTTCACGGCATCCGTGTCCGTCGGACAGATCTGCTGAAGCATCGGGCTCCACAGAGTTCTCCTTCGTCTTCGTCCATCTCAGATTCAGACGAGCATGCGCGCTTGGCTCGTGCTTTGTCAATTTTGCACTGTGTTAGTGCGTCTCTGGCGTCATAATCGCGGCTGCGATGACGCGATCTCTTGTGCCTTCGAGGAAGGTCATGGTCCTCCTCTTCGGATGAAGGAGTGGGGCTGCGGTCGAACCTGATCGTAGCTTTCTTTTTCGGCTCCGTAGGAGTTTCTTGATGGAGCGCAGCTCCGACGAGTCCGAGTACGGTGAGTGCGGACTTGTGCATGGCTATCTTCGGGTCCCCCTCCGGAGGTGGGTGGGCCGCGAGGTATGCAGTGGCTGCTAAGATCGTAGCTTGCGGTGTCTTCGGGATGATGTTACCGTCGGCATCCATCTCCATGAAGGATGCGTTGAGGGTTCGGGTCACCTCGCGGCGCTCCTTGGGGTCCATGTTGTCCATTCGGGAGCGGTGCTTGTTGCCGTGGTTGCCGTTCGAGCTGGAGCCGATGCCCATGGCGGAGAGCGCAGCTCGTCGCGCGCTGGACTCTGAGCGCAGCTCGTCGCGCGTTTGTCGAGATCCTCTTGCATCTTGACCTGCTTCTTGTGCTCCTCGATCAGGAGCAGATGGTAGGCCATCAGCAGGTCCCGTGAGGAGTCTGCAGGCAGGACTATGCTGCCCGCCACGGTGGCGCGTTCCTGGGCCCATCCTTCTTTTCTAAGGTGGATGACATGGCCGGTGTTGTTCCCTTCGGGTGGGGGGGACTGGCTTCTTCTGTTCCCGCCGTTTCGGTCTTGCGGGTTAGGTGTTGGGTTGGGTGGCGTGTTGGGTGTTTGCTGCTCCATGTCGCCCTGGATGACTACGGCGCATTGGTAGCGCTCGTAGATTGGTCCGCTGCTGCCGCAGCTTTCGGATCCAGAACCGTAGGTCCCTTCATCCGATGGCGGATCGCATAGATCGGAGGTGCAGCTGCTGCTGTTGTATGACTCATCTGTTGATGATGATGTGCGTAGCACAGGGTGTGGGGTCCACCAAGCGGGCCTGATTGAGGGTAAGGGCACCTGCTCTGGGAGGCGGAGGGTGCCGGTTTGCCCCACCTGGAAGCAGAAGCTCCCGAACAGGATCTCGAGTCCGTCACCTATGGGCTCGAAGTCCTTCATGGTGGCCGGTGAGTGGGCGGTGAAGTCGAAAGCGCCGAAGAGGAGGTGACTCTCCGTCGCCGCAGAGTTGTAGATCGCTCGGGTTGGGACCGTCACGATCGCACAATCAGCGTCCCCAGTTCCCACAGACGGCGCCAATTGACGAGGTTTGATCTCGTCAATGCCCATTGTTATGGACTTGGGTTTTGGAGAAGATGGGGATGCTGGAGATCGCGGAACCCGGAGGGAAAACCCTACTCCTTCTTGTCTGCTCTTGATTACGGCGGAACCGGTGATTTACAGGGGCGCGCATATGCAATCTGGCATGGAGGTGTGTATGCGGAAGTATGAGAGAGATCTAGGTCGTGCCCTCCTGGCCTTTATATAGACTTAGGCAGGTCCCAGGCACAGATCTAGTCGGTTACAGGTTCTAGGGTTTACCCCTTTGGATTTCCTATCTACTCTAGTCTTGCTCTCCAAGGATCCGAAGGCGTCATGGGCCTGGGCCACCCGAAAATCTTCATGGGCCAGCGTATATTCGCCGTGGGCCTTCCTTGGGCTGGACCAGGTATGCTGAGATCGTGTACCCGCGGGGTATAACCATGTCAGAGGTCGTGCTGAGTTTCATGACCCCTTAATGCAGTGATGCTCTTACACATATTTACCCACCCTTTGTCGAGCTTTCGTGCCCGAGAATGATGCGTGTGCGTAATAATGTGACCATCTGAGATTCTTAGAATTTTTTATTGTTTTGATCTCCAAGGACATTTGTGTCAACCTTAGCATGACCGGTTAACCCCGTCACTAAGATCAGGATGATTGTTCTACCAAGTCCCTTACTCCGGTGCACTCTCCTTAGTTAAAGAGTTAGGCTCGTGCCGAAACTCCGAGACTATGTCTTCTTGCCTTATAAAGAAAGTTTCCTCTCGAACTAAGTGACTTATCGGTGGTTCGTGATATTATGGACGTCTTTCTAGAAGTATTTCCATGTTGCCACATGACCGTGTTGTCAAGTTCTTGAGCAAGCAAGTTCTCTGAACTGCTCTTTTCTCTAAGGATCTGTACCAGATACCCCTGAACTAGTTGGTTGAACTTAAACAACAACTTGGAGAGTTTTAAGACAAAAGTTCTATTCAACTTTGTTCCTTCTTAAAGGGATGTCTAGTTTTGTCCGTGTTGAAGAAAGATAATATTCCCTCTGTGGATATGTTATCCTCCCCACCTTTGATTTGATTTGGGTTATCTTCAAATCAAACTCAGTTCCAAGGACTATCTTGATGGTGTTTCTACTTGTGATGTTTCACTTGAGTACATCTTCAGGTTCTTTGGTCTGACCAGTCTTCTTGCTTTGTTCATGCCACATATGAGTTCATCCTTTTGGAGTGTCTTGGTAAGTTTGTTGTTGAGCCCATCAATGACATTCTTATTTTCTCCATGTTGAATTGTATTCATATGGAACAATTGGAATTAATGTTGGAAACTTTCAAGAACCTTCTTCGTGTCATATCGAAGTATGTGTTCTGGATGTTAGAAGAAACCTTCTCTGGTTCACATGCAACTGCTGAAAGAAAATGTCGCCGTGGAGTCTAGAAGAGTTATCTCCATTCCTTAAAGATACATGAGTGTCTTATTGTTAGGACTTTATATGTATGCAGTTATATCTCGATAAGTTGCTAAATACATGGGTCTAGCAATCTAGCTCATTCTTTGGAGCTTTACACTTTAGTTCATTTCTTGAGAATCTAGTAACTTTACCTTTGCGGTAAATGTTGCAAACTTTCTATTCGGACATGCTGAATCTGAAATATCATACCACCTAACCAAATCTGAATCTCAAGTAGATATGATGGTTGGTGTTCCTAAAGGTTTTGACATAGGTCTCCTTGTAAATCTGGCAAGATTGATGTAATGTTTGACACACTTAGCCGGAAAGACCTCTTGTCATATTCTCTTGATTCAGCAATAACAACCACTCTTCATGAGACTTCTTCTATATGTTATTATAGGAGTGGTGCTTATGATTCCTTTGATTCCGAAGTCTGACCTTTACTTGATGTTTGATTTCTCGAACATCGAGGAGAACATTTAAAGTAGTGTTGCTAAATGTCTCTCGGTCGATCCTTCAGAATCTTTTATGTTGGCAAGCATTTTGTTGTGCCAAGTACTTGAAGTCTGAGAATGAAGTTTCTTTCTTCTCGTGTCATCAGGAATCTTCTTAACTATTCATCTTAGTGGTGTTAAGTGATATCATGATCTTGGCAAAGATTTTGATAAATATGGATGAATAAAGAGTTTCCTTCGTTATCGTAACCATGTCTTAAGAGTGGCTATGATTTTTTTAATCTGTAGTTCCTCTTGATTACATGTTTCTTTGTGACTATTATAAGTACTCTCCACCAAAACAGCTTTCCGTCTTGGCCTTCTGTTGAATGAAAAAGTGACCCTTTTGTGTCAAAAGTAGTTCAACAGCTTGGTTTTGTTGATCCATATCTCTGCAACCTGAAATCTCTACTTAAGCTGTTTAGTAGAGGTTCTCGATCGAAGTTTGTGGTCATGTTCTTTCTGTTGGAAGCTTTCCTCTTCAGAAGCTTAAACTCTTTTGTAAGTTCTGTGGTCTCAATCCTTATGAAGACCGTCGATCTAACAACTTGAAACTTTCTCCTCTTGCTTCCTCTGTTAAATTGACATGTTTCATGTTTGTCATATCAGAGTTTTCTTTGAACACTCCATCCATGAGTTGACCATGAGATGCTCGGTTTGTTGTTTAGTGTGTTCCCTTACCTTTAGAGTGACCTTGTTTCTTTCTCTCTCTGTTTCTCTTCCTACCTTTGGAATCTCGGGTCGAGATTCTCGTAAGGGGGATAGAGCTATAACACCCCAGTTTTTACTAAATCAATATTTAGGGTTGATTGTGCATTCATAAGCATCATATAAAAAGAATGCATGCAACAAGAGATATGCAAACCCTAAAACCCTGGTTATCTCCCCTCTCTTGAAAACTTCTTCAAAATAGTTTGTATTTCAAAAGCATCAGAATAATTGGAGCCCAAGTTGAAGAAAAGGGCCTCTAATTATTCATATATTTTGTAAACCTTCTGGTATTTTGAAATATCCAAAAAAACAGATTCAAAATAGAAATCAAAAAACAGGAAATAGAAATGTTCTGTAATAAAAAAGAGAGCAATGGAGAAGCCCAGGCCGCAGCCCAACCGGCCCACTCCTCTCTTTCACCACGCAGCACCCGCGGCCCATCAGAGGCCCGCTCCAGCCCGGTACCGCTTCGCCCTCCTTCCCCGTTGTCTTCCTCCAGCTAGGCACACAGCTTCCTGTCGCCGGCACCGCCGTCGATCTCCGCCGCCTTCGCTCCGCCGTCCGTCGCACTCTGGGGAGTGATAAGATCGTCGCGCCAACACTCTGCCCATCCATATCCACTCTCACTCTTCCCCGCGACCTCCCTCTCGCGTTCTTCTCTCTGGCCCCAAACCCTAACCACCAGTAGCCGATGTGCTCCGCGCCTCCAGTCCTCCCCGCCCACAGTCGAGGATGCTGGAGTCACCACCATGTCCCCTGGAGCTTCTTCACCAACGGAATCGAGCCGACGTGCTCCAAATCAAGCCAATCGAGGCCTCCTTCCTGAGCTCCGGTCTCCATTGCTGTGGACGATTCCGGTGCCGACCGTCTCCCTCCGTCCTCGACGATGTCTCTGACACGCTCAGGGTGAGCCACCAGTCCTCCAGGACCCTTCCCTTCCTTTCCTCCCTCTTTGGTTTGCTCTAGCGTCGAAGGCTGCCGCCGGCCACCGCCAGAGCTCACCACACAGGTTGCTCCGGTTACCATCTGCGGGCGGTGCCACCTCTTTTGAGCTCGCCTTGCTCCACTGGTTCGAGCTAGCCTAGTCTCGCAGCCCCGCGCGTGCCGTAGTCGCCGCCCCATTCCAGCACTGTGAGCCCTGCCGGCGATGATGTCACGCTAACGTCGTCCATACGTCAGCCGCGCACGGGTCAGCACTGGTCAACTGGGGTGGGTCCCTTCCCCGCCCGCGTGGCAGCTGAGGTGGCCACGGGCCCCTCTGTCAGCCACCGTGGGTAGCTTATGCCCTGGTGTAAAACAACCCCCTCCCCTGTGCTGACATCATGTTGACACAATACACATTTTTAAATTTATTTATAATTCCAGAAAATGATTAAATATTGTAAAATCAATAACTAATTATTTATAAGTCATAAAAATATGTATAATATATCAAAATTTTCAGAAAAATGAAACCTAGCTATCTAAGATATAATAATGCATTGTTCAACAAATTAAATGACAAGTTTAATTAGAAAAAAAATGCACCCCTCTCCTATGCTCTAGAGTTTCCCCGAGTTAGGGTTGATACCCCTCGGAACCCCGATTCAATGGTCAAGCATTCTTTAAGGTTACATATCAATACAAATTAACTTGTCATATCATCATACTTGCTTGAGCATTGCATCGATGCCATTGTTGATTGTTTCCCCTTTCTTTCTAGTATTTGGTTCTTTCTGGTAGAATATGATGTCGATATCGAGATCGAAGTCCGAGGACAACACCATCGAAGATTGACGAACAATAATTGACTAACTCTAACCAAGTCAAGTTCAAGGATTACGAAGATCTTCTTATCTATTATCAACCGGCAAAGTCAAGCATAGCCCCACCATGATATAATTCTATGATTTTGAAAGCAATTTCAATTCCTGCCATATTGCATATGATTCTACTGTGGTATTTTATCGATAGATAGAGTATCCTATCTATTGCATACTCCCTTTGAGCTTATATTACCTGATCCACTGCTCCTAGCATAACAAGGTTTGGCTTGTGTGCACTGCTAAATATTATATCTGTGTCATGCTTAGCCATGCATAGCTGTAAGTTCTGGTTCATCCAGATGATGTATTCAGATGCACATAATCTAGTATGACAGGAGAATGTTCTTATGTGATATCAGAGGTGATATGAGATTAAACATGCTAAGGCTTGTATGGGAGGCCACGGTGGGATGTGGTTTTTGTAGTCCCATGCTCGCCACCACTAGGACCTGAGTTCTTTCCTTTGGAACCAAGACGAGCGTACAACCACACTGGGCCTGGAAAACCTCATGAGCAGCTAACTTTCCTAGTAGATTCCATGAGTCACATAGTTCGGGTGTTCCATTCGACATACGCATTGAAAACGTTTTTGAAAGAGGGGGTGAAGGAGGTGCATTCATACAGGTAGGGAAGCGTGGACCGGGTTGCTTGGGGTTGATGGCGCCCCTGGTAAACCAACCTCGCCTCACATCTTTAAGTACCAGCTTCGGAATTTGACCCGTTACGGTGGAATCATACTTATTGCGTGACTCATGGTCTCGGCGAAAACAAGGTAAAGGTCATGTCTAACCACCCTCTGCCAGCCTTCCAAGGAAGAGGGCTATTACTAGTGCCATTAAGAGAATGTTAGTACGTGTGGGTAAAGTTGTACATCCCTGCAGGGTTAAATCTTTTCGAAAAGACGTGTTCACGGTTATGAACGCTTGGTGACCAGATTCTAAGATCATAGAGAACTATAACATTATCGTGAAACTTGGCAGATAAATGTGTGCTTATGGATGCTTCCTCATGGGTACGAGGGGGTGATCCTAGATATGGTTCAAATGATGATGATTTGGTGGATATCAAGATTATGATCAATACATTGGAGATGTCACGCTCTTATCCCCTTCTAAAATAATCTGTTTAGACGGGATTCTTCTCTCTCTCTCTCTTGTTTTATAAACAAAGATGGCTTTATGCAAAATAACTCCACCAGCCAAAAAGTCTTGAGGAGTACACCCTGTACTCACGCTTGCTTTGTTGATACTTGTGGCAGAGTAAGTGTTCCCTGAAGATCAGTTTGGTACTACATCGACATCGACGTGTAGCTTGGGGTTCCCGGCCGGCAGCCTGGAATCTTTGGACTGGACGTCATTGTTATGCTTCAGGCCTCTCAGGGCATTTGTTAAGTTTTGTATACTTAATAGCATAATTTGCCTTATGTTGTTTGATGTTTGTGGTCAGCGACCTCTACTTGTAATAATTTGGTTTTCTGCTCATTTATGAGTTTGCCGTAATAAATTTTGTGGCATAGGGTCACTGCTGTGTTATTGATTCTTCACTGGATATCCTCGAGCTCAAGGTTAAGATTATGTCGGACGGAGGTCTGGGATTTTTTTAGCCCTGATCCCAGGGGTGTCACATATTACCCAGCCAGCAATTACCGCTGAGGACTATGAAATTAAGGCCCCTATTTAAGTTTGGTTCAACAGAATCAATTTGGAGGCTCTATTGCGGAGGATGCATGTATGCACTTGAACACTTTCACTGAAATATGTGATATGATGCACATTAAAGATGTTGACCCCGATACGGTTAAGTTGCGCTTATTTCCTTTCTCTCTTAGAGTAAGAGCAAAATAATGGTTGCTATCTTTGCCTAGAAATACTATTGCATCATGGGTGGAATGTACTTCTTTATTTATGACTAAATTTTTCCCACCAGCAAAGACTATGCAACTAAGATCTAATATTACTAGTTTTAGACAGGAAGAGCGTGAGCCACTAGCGCTTGCATGGGAGAGAATGAAAGAATGCATGAGAAATCGTCCCAGCCATGGGATGGAAGATTGGTTAATTGTCCATTTATTTCATAATGCTCTTAACCCTGTGTCTAAGTCTATGCTTGATACTACAGATGGAAGAACATTTATGGGCCAACAAGTTACCAAAGCAAAGCAGCTGCCAGACAATATTCAAGACAACCATGCCCAATGGCATGTGGAAAGGTCAAACACAAACAAGGTGAACTCCGTCACACTGCAGGAGAATGAAGAACTCACTGCTAAGCTGGATGAGCTCATATTAGCCATCAAGGGTAAGGAAACCCAGGTAAGAGCTGTCCCAGAATCAAATATTGAAGAAATATACTTCATAGCTCATAATGATTATAACCCTGCTTGGAAGAAGAACTATAATCAAAATTTACAAAAACATTGTTCTAGCCCTGCGGGTAACTCTAATAATAATATTGGATCAAGTAATGGTAGTATCCAAGAAACACTTAAGTCCTTTATAGACTCGCAAACGGAGCAAAACAATATCCTTGTTAAGACAACGGAGAACCATGATAATATGCTTGAAAATTGTCTAACCAAGCTGTGAGTTTGAGGAATGATTTGCAGGCCCTCCAAGAAAGAACAAGGATTGTTGAGGCACAACTAGGTAAGATAACTTAGAGTCAAACTCTCATTCTAGCTAAATCTGCAGGTAAAGCTGAGCCCAATCTGGTTGAAGACCTCAAGATGATAAGAATCCAAAGGGAGGAGCCTAAAGAACTTGACTATAGCAATGCCCCTTCAACAAATTACATAGTTGAAGATCTTGTGAAAAGGATCAATATCAAGATTCCCGTAAGTGAAGGAAATGATGAAGCTATGTATCAACATTTCAATGATATATTTGAGCCTAGTATTAAAATTAAAATTGGGACTAATGAGATAGCTGCACTTTTTTATTTAGATGCAAGTGTTTCAACAATTCCAAAAAGTCTTTTTAATAAGTTAAATCTTAGACCTTTTTAAACCACTAAGTTAAAATTACATTTAGACGATTCTACCTACAAACAAGCTATAGGAATTAAAGAGAATACTTTGGTATACATTAAAGGTTGTCCTCCTCTTATTGATTTTGTTATTATGGGCATGCCTGAAGATGCTACTGCTCCTATCATATTAGGCCGTCCTTTTTTAAGAACGATTAAGGCTTTGATTAATCTACATGAAGGGAACGTGAAGCTTTAATTGCCTTCACAGGATCCTTTTATTATTCATTTTCCCAGGAAAAAGAAAGCCAAGCATGATGAGAAGGAGGCCATCACTTTGAAGGACAACTATTTTATAGTGGGTGTTCCACTCATTTGGCCTAAGTGAGAAACATCTTGGTCAAGCTATTGACCATAAAAGAGCGCTTCATGGGAGGAAACACGTGTGAAATAAAGGTTCGAGTAAATTTTATTAAGTTTTAGTTTAAGTTTCATGATAAATAAAGAGTGCTAGAAAACTCCAGTTGAGGTGGAGAAGTTTGATGATACTAAAATACCTGTCTTATGCATGGTGTTGTTGGTCAAAAATTTAATCTGTCATTTTTTTGTCAAAACATGGTGTTTCGCTAAGTTTCAGGTTAAGAAAGAATTCTCGAAAAGCCAGATAAATTTTGGCGACTCCAGAAGGTTTAACGACTAACTATGTGGTGGTAATAAAATTTTTAGATGTATAGTTGCGGTCGTATAGATATCATGCCTTGGTCAATTTTTTTTCCAGGGGACACTAACTTTAACGACCAACTATACGTCGGGAATAAAAATCTCGTCTGTATAGTTCCAGCCATATAGTTTGCGCCGCTAGGAGGAAACCCTAAGAAACCCTAAAATTTTTCCGTTAGACCAACTATACGGAGAGAATAAATATTCCGGCCGTATAGTTCGTGCGACCACACAAACTCCACGGGAAGGTGCCCCTATCACCAAAACTTCAATCTTTTTTCTCTCCTCTACCTCCAAACTCTCTCAACACCTCAAGAGATCTTTATCTCTACTCAATTTTGTTCGATTTCCTCGCACACAAGTGATCTAAGGTATGTTTCTCCTCCGATCCTTCAATTACTTTTTGCAAATTCATCTCCGATCTGTTGTCATTATCAATCTAGGGTGAGACCTATTCTGAAATAATTGCCATGTTTCCCTTGCCTAGATTATTATTTTGAGGAGATTCTTTAGTGTGCTATTATTAGGAATATGTTATGTTTATTACTATTGGATCAAGAATTTTTATTTTTGTCTTTCTTATTATTTTAGATAATGAACACAAGGAGCCACGTTCCACCGCGAGTTCTTCTTGGGGCTGCCGCTGCAGCTCAGGATCGCATGGGGATATGGTTTCGGAATGTGCTCCAACGTGATCGCTTCAACAAGATCAAGAATCGAGAAGTGAAGACAACCAAGTGGTCTTGCCCCATTATATTGAATCAACTCGGTATTTATAATGACTTTAATTTACTTTGCAATAGGGTTGGCCTAAAAACTTTGTATTCCAAGATGCGCCTAGTTATATCCGGTTAACTCTTGAATTTTTAAGGTCTTTGAAAAGCACCATTAAAACATGTGAAGGAGAGGAAATTATTTCTGACTTATGAACAAAGGGGAAGAATATTCAGCATCCTGCTATTCGCTATTTGTTCTATGTTATTGCTAACACCTTGCAGGCATGAAATGAGTTTATAAGACTCAATGAGGAGGACATATTGGTCCTTGCAAAAGCTACTTTCAACAACAACTTGTCACTCAACTTGGGCGCAATTCTTATGTTCTACTTGGAGCACCAATACTACCAAAACCAAGGGCCAATCACATGTGGAGGCGTCATCACCGTGATTGCCATTGCCTTGGGCATCGACCTAGGTGGGTTGCAACCATTACTAGGTGAGCAAAGTGTTGCTTTCTCTACTTTAAAATCTTGTGGAATTGTCACATCCCAAATTTTAGATTTGGTACTGCATAACATATATGTCATTGCATCACAATCATCCTTACAAAAATTCGGTTTAAAAAGGTTTTGGCAAAACGAACCACTTGCATTTGCATTTTGACACCTACACTTGAACACTTTGTTTTACCATTCTTCTGTTAAAAACATTATATTTTGGGTGTATAGAAGGCACATATGCATAGAGGGTTCCTCCACGAACCCGTAGCACTTTGAATCGCCTCAATCGGAGCTTCGTAGAAGAAGTTATGGCAAACTGAATTTTGGGCCTAGTTTAGACAGTTTCTGTCAAAATTCAGTTAAGTTTTCGTCAGGGAAAAAGAAAAAGAAAAGATAAAAAAAGGCAAAACCAGCCAGCTGGGCCGCCGACCTAGCCGGCTCAGCCAGCAACAACCAGCGCCAGCCCGCTGCGGCAGCTGAGCAGCCACTATCCGTCGCCACTTGACCGCCGGCCCGGAGCCCGCCCGTCAGTCACCCGTCGTCACCGCCGCGTGGGGCCCACCTGTCAGCCGACGAGTTCATCTCCAACTCCCTGTCAACTCCGATTCCTCCGGAATCGGACTGATTTCTAACCGTTTTCGCCGATTTTTCTTGCCAATATTAATTTCCTCGAACCCCTCTACGAAACCCCCCAAATTTCGCCCTCTCTCATGCCGCCACCAACGAGGAATTCCTCGCCGGATTTCACCACCGCCGCCGCTGCCTTGATCTCGGTGAGCACGTCCGCCGCGCGCGCCGTCGCCCCTCCCTCGCCGCACCCGCCCGCGAGGCCACCGCCGGCCACCGCTGACCGCCTCCCCTTCATCTCGCAGGTCGCCACCGCCTTCGGCCGCGCCCCGCCACGCCGACGACCACCGCCACCTCGCCCCCGACGTCGTCCGACCCTCCGCTGCCGCCGAAGCCCGCCGACGCCGCCGCCACGACCTCGCCGCCGCCGCCCATCTCCAGCTCCAGTGAGCTTTTCCCCTTGCACACCCCCCTGCCATCAGATCTTGATCCAACGGTCCAGATGGACCGTGGAAAAGTCTGCCCAGGACGCTGACCAGTCAGCGTGCCATGTCAGCGCGCCACGTAGGCGCAGTGAACAGTCAGAGTTGACTGTTTAATTTTAATTCGATTTATTTGACAGATTTTAGGTAAAACTTGTAAAATTCGTAGAAAACAATCTACTGGGCCAAAAATTGCAAATAAAATATGTGTGGATTCAGTGTCTCGAGTAGAACATTTATGTACAGTTGCTTTAGGCTTTTCCAGCAAGGTTTTGGCCTGGTTAATTAAATTTATTAATGCTCTTGTTAGAGTATTAAATTCATAGAAAAAGTTCTGTAACTCCAAAAATTGAAAATAAGATGTCCCTGGATTCAGTAGAACAAGGGGAACCTTCCAGTGAATTAAAAAGTTAGACTTACAGTATTTGAATTTGCAGAATCTTTATAAAGTCTTACTGTAGTATGTTAATTAGTCAGTGAATTATATAAATAGTTTTTGAGTAATTCCAATTGGTACTGACTCTACTTTAGGATGCCTACACAGTGGATATTTTTCCAAGATTTTACAAATAGTATAATAGCAGTGGCTAATTATTTAGTTTCTAGCTCTATTGTTGGGCGATTAAAATTGCATGCTTTGTTTTCTATGCACTTAAAAATATTTTCCATGCATGCATACAGTAGGTGTACTGATTAAGAGTATGTGATGCTACTGTAGCAATGTTCAACTTGTCATGCATGCATCTTGCATTGTCATTGTTTGTATATGATTGAGTATGGTTTGTTTATGTGATTGCAATTGTATCGTGTAGATTGTGACGAGTGCAACGCTTTCTCGTGTGTGGATTGTTCGTTCGACCGCTACAACCAAGGCAAGTAGATGCTACCTTGTTCATGATGTTGTCCTACTATTTTCAAATTCATTGTCGTGTATTTTGTAGATGCATGTGTAGGATATTACTATCGCTATGCTATGTCCTATTATGTGGTAGGGTTTCCTGTAGATTAACCACCGTTGGTAGATGTGCTTAGCCATGCTATGATGATCAAGGGCTGGGTTACATCACTGAAGTTGTTTCTAAATGTGTTGTTTTGCAAAAACTAAAAACAACTCAATCAATGAATCTCCTAGGTGTGATGGGATTGATAATTTTTGGTGGTATCGTTGCGGAAAGGCACCCATGTATCAAGAGAAAATGATTGGCTTCTTTATTTTGTAGCTTACGTGTACAACCATGTGCCAATAATGAAATGGGCGGTTGGTTGGACTCAGTAGGTTGTGGTAACTCGAACCCACGTATCCAGAGATGTAGAATTTTGGTAGGTTGGACCGGTGCGTGTCGGGTTTGGGGAGCTACTTCCCGAACGGTCCCTTCTTGGACTTATCCCTATCATCACCCAAAATGAGAGTGGTGGTACGAGCTGGGCTGGCCAAGTCACATGGGTAAAGTGTACTAACCCCTGTAGGGTGTATAAACTAATCGATTAGCCGTGTCCCCGGTTATGGACATCTGAGTTGCTTGATATTGAATTCATTACATGTTTCTCGCTCATTCTAATTTCCTAATTACTTTAATGTTGATGGGTTAACTTAATTGGGATCTTTTCAAAGAAAATCAAAAACTGTTTTTGAAATTAGGACAAAGGTATTTGCAAATGCAAGCTAGACACAACTCCACTTGCCAGATATGCATGTAGTTGTTAGCTCTATTGTCTCCTTTAATAGCTCTACTTGCCATACATTCCATGTTTTGACCCTTCGGGGCTGCT
This sequence comes from Avena longiglumis, assembly GCA_030063025.1. Lineage (NCBI taxonomy): Eukaryota > Viridiplantae > Streptophyta > Magnoliopsida > Poales > Poaceae > Avena > Avena longiglumis. Next base: position 303,592,599 of record CP125978.1, read on the forward strand.
ACGTTTCATGTTGCAGGATATTCCGATTCTGAGTAATCGATTTAGGCCACGGTACTCCACTCGGCACTTGTTCACTTGTGGGCAATTTGAAGAATGGAGGATTTACTATATTTATGTTGCTACTTGAAAAATTTGAGCTAGCCTTGAGCTAAGCTTTCATTGTAATAATGATACTCTGGATATTCGTTATTTATGATACACAGATATTTTGCTATGTTATTCATCTTATTCTACTGTGGGCCAATGAACCGATCCAGGGATTGGCATGTCACATAGAAGCTACGGTCTTTTCAGAACCGTAGTGTTACAAGATGGTATCAGAGCCCGTGTGTCGACTGTAGGATCGTGACCTAGGTTTGGATTAGGAAGCCATAGAATTATTAAAGCTTATATTAAATCTGTCTTTCATCTTATGCCTTTCACTCTCGTAAATTCTTACCATATGCAAATCTCACACTTTCCTCTTTAAATTGATAGATGGGAGAAGTCAGGACTGAGGATGCAACAATGGAGTCACCAAGGCCCTTTGCAAGACAGTTGGCACAGCTCTCACAGTCATTGGGATTGCCACTACCCATGTTCAAGGGAAGAAGACTGTACAACTATGGATATGGCGAGGATGCATGGGAGATCGCCACCTTCATCTTCAGGGATGCCGCCTTGCCAAACCCTGTACATCTGATCTACACCAAGACATACTGCAACTGGGGACTTGGAATAAACTTGGCCCTACATGAAGCCCTGTCACGCCAGTGCCATCTTGTCCGACACCTGCTGCCAGAAGACTCGCCCTACCATGACTACGAAAGGCGTGATGGGAATGGGAATGTTGTGGTTACCCCGGGCAACAGGAACAACATGCCGCCCATTCGGAGGCACATAGAGGATATGGAAAGGGAGAATGAAGCTCTAGCTGAGAAAGTGATGATGGTAAAGGAGATAGCAGATTTTGCCAGCAATGGTATGGTGGTTCAGGGACAGGAGATAGAGACCTTGCATGAAGTTGTGGATGTTCTGAATAATGCACTGATAGGTAGAGATGCAACCATAGCACATCTTAATGGGACCGTGCAGGAAAACAATCAGACCATACAACAGCTTCAAGGCACCGTCCAGGAAAGATATGACAACCCAGATTGCCGCTCTCCAAGCATAGCTGAATCCACCCTCTGATGATAACAATGGAGATGATGGCAACAATGATGATGAAGATGACAGTGGGAACGATGATGATGATGAGGACGAGGATGATGATGACGGAGACTGTAGCATCCCAGTTGTCTAACACCTGTAATGCTACATGTTATAATAATAAAATGGGCCACTTCCAACATATGATTGTTGCATCATCATCATATCATGCTCATACCATCATACCACCTTGCATTTGAGCATCATATAAAACCCTTTTCTTGTTTGGTTCTTATCTCATGTGCATGATTAATTGTAGTTGCCTCTTGATATTGTATTTGGTTCTTGATATATTGTTAAATGCCCAAGTTGAGTTGAGGGCATCTCTCTTATAGACTCCACCACCTTTTCTTTCACCACCTTATAATTCCACCATCCAACTAATCTGAGCTTGGCATTTTTTTGATTTATCTCTAGCTCATGATTGGTTGGTTGGGTTCCACCCATAATCTTTTGCTTGGCCTTTGCCCACCTTTTGGGAATGCATATGAATAATGCCATATTAATATTATTGTTTTCACAAGGATAAATTTGGCATTAATTATCTTGCATGGGCCATGCAAGTGCCACCTTTTCTAGTATTTGGTTTTACTTGAAATTCTAAGTGGATCATCTTTCCTTTGTTCAAATCTTTTGTTGGCTTGTAGTTTTTCCTTCACCATATCATCTATCTTTTTCCCCCTTTAGCTTAACCTCTTGTCCCCATGCTCCATGCACACACATGTGCTCATGAGGCATGCACAACCCTAAAACCCTCCTTTTCTCTTGGATCTTGCTTGGTCAATGTTGGAGCATGCATGGACCAAGAGCACCCCATCATCACATGATCATCTCTCTCTCCTCTCTCTTTTTCTTGCCTTGGTCTAGTTAAGGCTTGTTGGAGCATGCATGATCAAGTGCAAGAGCCACCTCTATCTACCCCCTCTCTTAGCAAAACCCTAAAACCTACCCCATGCCATCTTCCCATCCTAGCTAATCTAGACCCTAATCTCTACCTTCCCTTAGCAAAACCCTAAGTACCCCTCCTCCTTTCTAGCTTCTAGCTTGATCACCCCATGCCCTACTCCATCTCTCCCTTCTCTCTTCCATGCAGCCCCACCACAAAGACCTCTACCAGCTACCTACCACCCCACACGTCCAAGGACCCCAACCCTATCCCTAGCCCCGACCCTCTCCCCTCCCTCTTTTCTCTACCTCTAGCCTCACCTGCACGACCCAGGGGCCACCTGCCACCACCTGACCTCGCCACCCCCACACAGAAGACACCCCACCTGCCTTGCACCCCAGCCCCCATGCCAAGCACGTGAAGGGAAGGGTGACACCGACGCCACCACAGCCATCTACCCCTCCCCACCTCCACCCCCTCGTTCTTATCCTCCCTCACCCCTCTGCCTCGCTAGATCCCTCCCCAGCTGCTCCTTCCTCCCTTTTCTCTCCGACGCCCGGCAGCCTGGCATCACCGTCTGCATCACCGTCGCCCGCCTTGCTGGACGTCAAGCTCGTCGTGGAGTGAGCAGCGAGTCGAGGCGTTCCCTTCACGGGACCGTGCGAGGAGGAGAAGGCCTGCACGCCCGGGTCGGCCACCGGAAACCCTAGCAGTTGGGCCTCTGCCTCCCGTCGTCTGCTGCGCCCGACCAGATCCGAGCCTGCCGAGCCCGGTGAGCAAGCTGAACCCCGACACCTTCGTCCTCGCCGTAGCTCTCTGCACGCGGACCCAGCGTCAGGCGCTACGTATGCGTCGCGTCTTGGCGTCCTCTGCGTCGCCCGTCGCATCGGCTTACAGTCACGAACCACCTTCCTAGCACCATTTCGTAGCCTAAGCGCGTGATTCACATCGCACGCGCTTGCATGGCTGGGATTGAGACCCCACCCAGCCTCTGTCGCTCGCGGCGTTTCAGGAAGAAGTACAGTACCGCCGCACTGCTTTGCGAATAACCCCCTGGCCCTTTTTGCCTCAACCCAGGTCCTTATTGTCGGCGTCGGTGTAGTTTTCTAAAAAGACTCCCTGGCTTCTTCCTAATCAACCCGCGGTCCTTTTGTTCCTCAGCCACTGGCGTGTGGGACCGCAAGCCCCTGGGCCCCACCTGTAAGCGTCTGTGGGTAAGTTTGGCTGTGTATAAAATGGTTTTCTGCGTCTGGTTAAATTCAAACTTTGTTTAAATGTTTCCAGATTCAAATTTAATTCAAATTTCAAACAACTTTTCCATAGTAATTCCAAATCACACAAATGATATATGTTTGGATATCAGAAAAATACCAGGATTTCAAATATGCCATCCATTTTGCCTTTTGCACAAATAAAATTCCAAGTTTATTTAAATTACCCAATTGCCACTAGAATTTCAATAATTAATAACTTTTGTTTTATAATTCCAAATTTAGCAAATGATAGGTCTAAAATGATCAGCTCGACGAGACCTTTCTGTTTATGCTATCCATGACTTCAATTGCAGCATGCATCATATAAAAATATAGGGTACAGCAAGTGTTATGACAACAAAATGTGAACCAAAACTCCACTAAAATGTTGCTACTTGTTTTCCACACCTCACCATGCCATGCTACCTTATTGCCATGTAAATTGTGCATCATTCATCATGGCATGAGTGTTTGCTTGCATCTTATTCATATGCTTGTGCTCTATATTCATGTTGGCCTTGTTTGTTTGGTTTTCTCGGATAGACCTTTGGCGGGGGTTATATCAAGAGAACCGGAGCACTACCGGATCCGTCCCTTGCTTCAAGCGAGATACCGGCAAGCACTTCCACATGCTTGCATACATACGATACCCTTGCCTCTATCTTATTCTTGCATCATTGAGTCGCGATTGCATTAAAATGAATCCCAAGTATGCATAGCCTTTACTTTCAAACTCCACCAAGCTTGTTCCTCCATCCCATGAGCCATTACTATAGGATTTGTTTGAGCCATGCGAGTCGTAGAACAGCATGTGTAGGGTATGTGAGTGTCTGTTGGATAACGAGGTACCTAAACAACTTAACACAGTAGTTACGGGATAACTAAAGAAAGTGGCACGGTGAGCAACATCTGCTATTTGGTTTTCCTGCTCACTTGTGTCGTAAGACCCCAGTACTTGATTCCTGTTCCTTGATTTATCGCGCTATCCACATCCAGGAGGTATATGGGACCCCCGGGCGAGCTTGATTCCGTCTTATTTCTTGGGGCCACAAACTAGTTTGAGGTCTTATTTACTATGTACTTATGCCATGCTATACGTATTTACTTTTGCGAGGAGCACCTTTGTCTGTTAGGATCGTGGCACGATTCCGCGGTGTCGATAAGCCCAGCCACACTTTGGGTTCCCATCGTTCACCGTCCCCACAACCTTGAGCCGTCTCGAGTCAGGCCGTTGCGGGATCTACTTAAGGGTGGCCCCTGAAATATTTCTGAATCTTGTGATTGTTCTCGTGAAAGCCTCGTTGGGTTTTGATTTGGTTTTCGAGGTCGATCGGCGTGTGTTGCTATTGGTGCACCCGGCGGGTAAAACTTTACGAAAGCCGTGTCCATGGATATGGACGACTTGGAACGGTTTCGATCATAGACAAGCATAACTAAAGTACCTTTAATCGCCTAAGTAATTTGACTAGTAAATAGTGCAACACTCATGGAATGGTTAATAAAACTGCCAACGGATGGGGGTTGTTCGTCGCTTCCTTGTTGGTAAGCAGGAGGAGGATGGATCGGATGAGATTACCATTATAAGCTGTTGTACTTAATTCACGGACATCCGTCTATCATTGGTTAGGCGGATGGTTAGCGTTTATCTGTAGAACTAGGGTTTATCTTTCGCTGCAATTCGTCACCCAGTTGTGTCCCCTTTAGAGGCATTAAGACTTCTTGAGTACCCTTAGGGTCTCACCACGATAAATTGGTTCGGATGGACAGGTACCTCGCGGGACGGATCTTGGGTGGAAGAAGTGAAGATGTGGGCAACGATCGTTCGGTGTAGAGATTAGGAGCAGGATCCGTGAGACCTGTAGTTGGGATGTGCTTATTTCTATGGCATCTTATGCCGATTTTCTTCTTATCCGTACTCGGATTTTGTTTGCCGCTTCCATGATACTACGATGTGTGTTGTATGAGGAAGTATCCTAAAATATAGATCTATTTAGGTCATTTGAATCTTGCCGTATGGCGTTGCTATATTTCCTTTCTTTCTAGATGGTATGGCTCGATGTACTCTTGTATGGTGGCTTGCGTACATACCCACTTGTGTCGTAGTTGATCCCTTCGCTGCCGATTCGCCCGTCTGAGGTCCGTTGAGAGGGTAGTGGTTGGGGCGTCTGAAAGGACTACCGGTGAGTGGCTTTTGGGGCCCCACCGTACTATTTCAACCACTACCACTCATCCGGGCTTGTATCTAGGGCGTAATTCACGAGGTAGTTACAATTGGTATCGAGCCATCCCGACCTTGAGGTTTCATAAGCGGTTGTTGTCAGTCTAGCAAATATTTTGGTAGTTATGTATATTAGGGAAAAACAAAAACGCGAGAGTAGGACTGCTTCCATTTTTCTTCTTACCTCCCACCCACCCTTTTCTGGTAAGGAAGTGTAACGTTTTCAATTCTCTTCCCAAAGTTCAAACTAGGACTCACGTGTTCTGGGTTTCCGTAGTACCATAGGTTGTGTGTGTGTGTATGTGTGTGTAATCCCTTGTCTATCTGTTGCATCCAAGTTGCTATCTTATCTGCCTTTGGTTATCAACTGTTGGTACATTCCATACCGGGCTTATGCAAACCGGGACGATCTATCTTCCTCTTTGTATCCGACGCTATCTTGTTTGGGGTGTTCGTTTCCGTAGTTACCAATCTTTAGGTTTAAATCGTGAGAAGAAGGGGTTAGGATATGTGTTCCACTTGTTCATGTGCAGAGTAATGATTTGAGTGCGGGATGGAGTCGCGACCATACCACTACTTTTATCATTCGCTTTTGTATATTGAATCGGTAGAGTCACTAATCTTGATTCGTTAAGTAATTTTAGCATCTATTGTTATTTTAATGCGAAATTTGTGGAAATTTTTTCTTTGATATATTTGTGTACCACACTCCTTTTCGATCGTGTGCGATATGCTTAATATCTTTTAGGTGCTATGAACTTTGTTGATATTTTAATATCATCTCGATAATTGTATCCTTTAATCTTGGTTAATTCCATCTTGGTACTATTTTGGATTATTATCATCTTCCATTATAGTCTTGACTTGAGTTTATATCAATGACGGGATGGCTCCCCGCCGGATGAGGAGGACATACCTCGGAGGCTGGGCTCATTGTCAAACATAGCTAATGCTTTGGCGGCAATGCAAGAGAACCAGCAGCGCTTTGAGGAGAGCGTCAGAAGGAATGAGTTTGCTCCACTTCCTCCACCTCCCAAGCGTGGAGACATCAAGAGCTTCCTCAAGTTCAACCCTCGTTAGTTTGATGTTTCTGACCGACCTCTGGACGCGGATGATTGGCTGCGTGAGATCTCAAGGTTGCTCGAGACTGCTGATGTTCCGGAGCAGGAGTGGGTCAAGTGTGTTACTCACCTTCTCAAGGGATATGCAGCTCTTTGGTGGGAGAACTACTTGAAGGCAAGCTGCACTGGGTTCCAGCCTACTTGGGAGAGGTTCACTGGAGCATTCAAAGAGCAGTTTCTCTCAGAGATTGTGATGGAAAGGATGAAGGAGGCCTTCCTCAACCTGAAGCAAGGAAATGATAATGTCAACACCTATATCAGGAACTTCATGAATCTGTCTCGTTATGGTGGTGATGAGGTATCTGATGACAAGAAGAAGCAGAAAAGGTTCAGGCAAGGGCTCAATGCGTCGATCAAGTATGCTATCACACATGCAAGACCGGCAACCTTCCTGGAGCTACAGCACACAGCACTGCAAGAGGAGGCAAGCAGGCAAATGTTTGAGGAGTCCAAGAAACACAACAGGGATGCATCAAGCTCTGCAGTTATGGCAGCTCCTTCTAAGCGGCGTGTCTGGGTTCCTAACACCCCACCGTCGCTTCCGGCTCCACCAAGACCTGCGAGTTTCACGTCAAGGCCACCAAACTTCACCACTGCGGCTCCCAGGGGCTACAACAACCACTACCCTGGAGCGCCTGGCGGAGTCCCTGGCTACTCTGCTCCACGTCCACACGGTGCTTGTTTCACATGTGGAGATCATGGACATCCCAACTGGAACTGTCCAATGAAGAACAAAGCTCTCCCTCCACCCCCGCCAAGATCTGCAACAAGCTCTCCTTCGGTTCGTGCACCACCGCCTCGGGCTCTCAACATCAACACTAAGCCCGGGTCTGCGGTTGTTCGCGCCAACTGCGTCAACGCCTCTCAAGCTGAGCTACTTTTTGGAGTTGTGATGGGTATGCTTCCGTTAACTCGATCCTGCCACGAGTTCTCTTTGATTACGGTGCATCGCATTCTTTTGTGTCTCACAAGTTTGCATATGAGAATGTGTTAACTGTGGATCCTCTCCAAGAAGCTAATGGTCCTATCTCCTGGTCCAACACGGGCTGCATATATCACCATGGCAATCGATTGAGATTGGTGGTTCTTCCTTGCGGCTTCTTTGATTGTTCTGGGCAACTCGACATTGATGTCATCTTGGGCATGGATTGGTTGACAGAAATGCAGCTGTGATTGATTGTCTTTGAACGCTCGTGTCTCTAAAGATTCTGAAAGGCCATATAGTCTTTTCTCCAAGTCGACTCCTGTTGTCGGCTCTTTTCCTTGGCGACTCTGAATGATGATGCTATGGAAGCTATTCAGAGGGTACCGTGGTCCGTGAGTTCCAGATGTCTTTCACGAAGAGTTGCCGGTATGCCTCCGATCGCGAGGTTGAATTCGTGATTGAGCTTGAACTGAACGGCTCCTATCTCCAAGAGGCCATATAAAATGGGTCCTTCTGAGTTGGCTGAACTCAAACGACAACTTGATGAACAAGAGAAGTTGGGTTTCATTCAACACAACACTTCTTCTTGGGGTATCCCAACAATCTTTGTGAAGAAGCGTGACAGAACCGATAGGCTCTGTGTTGACTACCGGGCTCTCAATGCTAAAACCATCAAGAACAAATATCCTCTTCCACGGATAAATGATCTTTTTGATCAGCTGGCAGGAGCTGTGGTGTTCTCTAAGCTGGACTTGAGAAGTGGCTATCACCAAATCAAAATTCGCAAAGAAGATGTGCCCAAAACAGCTTTCACCACCCGCTATGGCCTGTATGAGTACACGGTCATGTCTTTCGGTCTCACCAACGCACCTGCTACCTTCTCGAGGCTGATGAACTCCGTTTTCATGGAGTACCTGGATAAGTTTGTGGTGGTATATCTGGATGACATTCTGGTTTATTCCAAGTCTAAGGAGGAGCATGAAGAACACTGCGGTGTGTCTGAACAAGCTTCGTGAGAACCGCTTGTATGCAAAGTTCTCTAAGTGTGAGTTTTGGCTGCAAGTAACATACTTGGGTCATGTTATTTCGCCAAGGGCATTGTAGTCAACCCGAAACCGTGAAGACAATAGTTGAATGGCTTCCTCCTGCTAATGTCAAGGAAGTGCGGAGTTTTCTGCTTGGCTAGCTATTGCCGTCGCTTTGTTGAACTTCTCGAAGATAGCAAAGCCTCTTACCGATCTCCTCAAGAAAGGCAAGAAGTACCTGTGGACTCCTGCTTGTCAAGAAAGTTTTGAGACACTCAAAGAGAAGCTCACTTCCACGCCAGTCTTAGTTCCTCCGGATACATCTAAGCCTTTCCAGATATTCTGTGACGCCTCTTTGCAAGGATTGGGTGCGGTCCTTATGCAAGAGAGACAGGTGGTCGCTTATGCTTCTTGTCAGTTGAAGACGCATGAGATCAACTATCCCACACATGACCTCGAGCTAGCAACAGTTGTCTTTGCTTTGAAGCTATGGAGGCACTACTTGCTTGGTAACCGTTGTGAGATCTTCTCGGACCACAAGAGTTTGAAGTATATCTTCACTCAACCGAATCTCAACCTTCGGCAGAGGAGATGGATTGAAGCAATCAATGACTTTGATGTGACCATCAACTACACCCCGGGCAAAGCAAATGTCATGGCAGATGCGCTTAGCCGTAAAGCTTATGTCAACAACCTCATGGTAGAAGAGCTGACCTCTTGTGCGAGGAATTCCACCGAACCTGGAAATTGTGGAACAAGGGCATCTCCTGAACCTTCTGGCTACTCCTCTCTTGGAAGAACAGATTCGCTCTCGTCAGCGTGGTGATCCGCACACCAAGAAGCTCATCGCTAAGCTTGACCTTCCGAAGTACGAGTCCTTCCATGTTGATGATCAAGGCACGCTCTTCTTTCAACACCGGATGTTTGTTCCAAACTACCCGGGTCTGAGAGACCAAGTTCTCAAGGAGGCACATGATTCGGTTCTTTCTATCCATCCTGGCAGCACAAAGATGTACATGGACTTGAAAACACAATACTGGTGGCACAGGTTGAAGCGGTATTGTGCTAAGTCGTCTCGAATGTGATGTCTCGCAGAGTGAAGGCTGTCCATCGAAACCATTTGGTCTTCTACAGCCATTGAAACCTCCGGAATGGAAATGGGAGAAAGTTGAGATGGACTTCATCACTGGCTTTCCAAGGTCATGAAGAGCAGGGCAACAATGTAATTTTGTTGTCATCGATGTGCTTTCTAAAGTGGCTCATTTCTTCCCAAAGAAACAATTTCGGAATTGATTGGTGAGCTCTATATCAACAGAATTGTCTCTCTGTATGGGGTTCCACTTGAAATCAGTTCGGACTGGGAGCATCTTCACCTCAAAGTTCGGGAGAGTTTCCAAAAGCTTTGGGAACAAAGTTGAACTTCAAGACTGCTACCACCCTCGTCTCAAGGACAAGTGGAAAGAATCAATCAGATTCGAGGATATGCTTGGGCTTGCGTCATCTCGTTTGGCATGAAGTGGGAGGAATGCCTTCCTTATGCTGAATTCTCCTACAACAACAGACTTCGGAAGAGTCTCAAGATGGCACCATTCGAGGCTCTCTATGGTCGCAAGTGAGAACTCAATTGGTTGGTCGTGCAGGAGAAAGGATCTGGTTTGGCCACGACATTGTAACTCAAGCAGAGGAGAAGGTGCATATCATTCGAGAACACGAAGATTGCTCAAAGTCGTCGGAAGAGCAACTATGACAGAAGCACACGGATATGGTATATGCCCTGGTGATCTCGTCTACCTTCGTGTCACTCCCATGAGAGGAACACACCGCTCGGTATCAAAGGAAAGTTGGCTCCTAGATACATCGGTCCTTTCAAGATCGTGGTAGAAGAGGAGAAGTTGCTTATGCTGGAGCTTAGGAAAAACTCAAAGTCCATGATGTTTTCCACATCTCTCAGCTCAAGAAGTGCTTCAAAGATCCCGCAAGACCGTGGATCATGAGCTAATCGACCTCCAAGAAGATCTGTCTTATCAAGAACACCCCACCAAAATCCTTGAGACCGCAGAGCGAAGGACTCGCAACAAGTCCATCAAGTTTTGCAAGGTGAAGTGGTCACACCATTCTGTTGATGAAGCCACGTGGGAGCGTGAAGATGAACTCCGTGCCAACCATCCTTCTCTCTTTGTGTCTTCTTCTTCTTCTTCCTAGAATCTCGGGGCGAGATTCCTGTTTAGTGGGGGAGAGTTGTAGCATCCCAGTTGTCTAACACCTGTAATGCTACATGTTATAATAATAAAATGGGGCACTTCCAACATATAATTGTTGCATCATCATCATATCATGCTCATACCATCATACCACCTTGCATTTGAGCATCATATAAAACCCTTTTCTTGTTTGGTTCTTATCTCATGTGCATGATTAATTGTAGTTGCCTCTTGATATTGTATTTGGTTCTTGATATATTGTTAAATGCCCAAGTTGAGTTGAGGGCATCTCTCTTATTGACTCCACCACCTTTTCTTTCACCACCTTATAATTCCACCATCCAACTAATCTGAGCTTGGCATTTTGTTGATTTATCTCTAGCTCATGATTGGTTGGTTGGGTTCCACCCATAATCTTTTGCTTGGCCTTTGACCACCTTTTGGGAATGCAGATGAATAATGCCATATTAATATTATTGTTTTCACAAGGATAAATTTGGCATTAATTATCTTGCATGGGCCATGCAAGTGCCACCTTTTCTAGTATTGGGTTTTACTTGAAATTCTAAGTGGATCATATTTCCTTGGTTCAAATCTTTTGTTGGCTTGTAGTTTTTCCTTCACCATATCATCCATCTTTTTCCCCTTTAGCTTCACCTCTTGTCCCATGCTCCATGCACACACATGTGCTCATGAGGCATGCACAACCCTAAAACCCTCCTTGTCTCTTGGATCTTGCTTGGTCAATGTTGGAGCATGCATGGACCAAAGAGCACCCCATCATCACATGATCATCTCTCTCTCCCTCTCTCTCTTTTTCTTGCCTTGGTCTAGTTAAGGCTTGTTGGAGCATGCATGATCAAGTGCAAGAGCCACCCTTCTATCTACCCCCCTCTCTTAGCAAAACCCTAAAACCTACCCCATGCCATCTTCCCATCCTAGCTAATCTAGACCCTAATCTCTACCTTCCCTTGGCAAAAACCCTAAGTACCCCCTCCTCCTTTCTAGCTTCTAGCTTGATCACCCCATGCCCTACTCCATCTCTCCCCTTCTCTCTTCCATGCAGGCCCCACCCCAGCACCCTCTACCAGCCACCCTACCACCCCACACGTCCAAGGACCCCAACCCTAGCCCTAGCCCGAGCCGGCCCCTCTCCCCTCCCCTCTTTTTCTCTACCTCTAGCCTCACCTGCCCACGACCCCAGGGCCACCTGCCTGCCACCCTGACCTCGCCTACCCCACCTGGAAGACACCCCACCTGCCTTGCCCCCATGCCAAGCACGTGAAGGGAAGGGTGACAAGCCACCACAGCCATCTACCCCTCCCCACGCCACCTCCCTCGTTCTTATCCTCCCTCACCCCTCTGCCTCGCGGATCCCTCCCCAGGCCTCCTTCCTCCCCTTTTCTCTCCAGGACGACGCCCGGCGACGCCCATGCCGTCTGCATCACCGTCGCCCGCCTTGCCGGACGTCAAGCTCGTCGTGGAGTGAGCTGGAGTCGAGGGCGTTCCACTTCCGGGACGCAGCGAGGAGGAGAAGGCCTGCACCACTGCTGCACGCCGGGTCGGCCACCGGAAACCCTAGCAAGCTGGGCCTCTGCATCCCCGTCGTCCTGCTGCGCCCCGACCAGATCTAAGCCCACCGCCGAGCCCGCGGTGAGCAACCGAACCCCCCTGACACCTCCGCCCTCGCCGTAGCTCTCTGTGCACGCCGGACCCAGCGTCGAACGCTCTGTGTGCGTCGGCGTCTTGCGATCCTGCGTCGCCCGGCGTCGCGCATCAGCTTACGTGGGCACGAACCACCTTCCTAGCACCAGCTCGCAGCCTAGCGCTTGTGATTCATATGCGCAGCGCCCAGCGCTGGATCGAGCCCCCCCAGCCTCTCGCTCATGGCGTTCAGAAGAAATCTGATACCGCCGCCGCTTTGCCAATAACCCCTGCCCTTTTGCCTCAACCGCGGTCCCTTGGCCCATTGTCAGCGTCGGTGTAGTTTTCTAAAAAGACTCCCTAGCTTTTTCCTAATCAACCCGCGGTCCTTTTGTTCCTCAGCCACTGGCGTGTGGGACCGCAAGCCCCTGGGCCCCACCTGTAAGCGTCTGTGGGTAAGTTTGGCTGTGTATAAAATGGTTTTCTGCGTCTGGTTAAATTCAAACTTTGTTTAAATGTTTTCAGATTCAAATTTAATTCAAATTTCAAACAACTTTTCCATAGTAATTCCAAATCACACAAATGATATATGTTTGGATATCAGAAAAATACCAGGATTTCAAATATGCCATACATTTTTCCTTTTGCACAAGTAAAATTCCAAGTTTATTTAAATTACCCAATTGCCACTAGAATTTCAATAATTAATAACTTTTGTTTTATAATTCCAAATTTAGCAAATTATAGGTCTAAAATGATCAGCTCGACGAGACCTTTCTGTTTATGCTATCCATGACTTCAATTGCAGCATGCATCATATAAAAATATAGGGTACAGCAAGTGTTATGACAACAAAATGTGAACCAAAACTCCACTAAAATGTTGCTACTTGTTTTCCACACCTCACCATGCCATGCTACCTTATTGCCATGTAAATTGTGCATCATTCATCATGGCATGATTGTTTGCTTGACACATCTTATTCATATTCTTGTGCTCTATATTCATGTTGGCCTTGTTTGTTTGGTTTTTCTCGGATAGACACTGAGCAGGGGTTATATCAAGAGAACCAGGAGCACTACCCAGATCCGTCCCTTGCTTCAACTGAGATACCAGGCAAGCACTTCCACATGCTTGCATACATACAGTACCTACTGCCTCTATCTTATTCTTGCATCATTGAGTCGCGATTGCATTAAAATGAATCCCAAGTATGCATAGCCTTTACTTTCAAACTCCACCAAGCTTGTTCCTCCATCCCATGAGCCATTACTATAGGAGTTGTTTGAGCCATGCGAGTCGTAGAACAGCATGTGTAGGGTATGTGAGTGTCTGTTGGATAACGAGGTACCTAAACAACTTAACCTGAGTAGTTCTGGGATAACTAAAGAAAGTGGCACCGGTGAGCAACATCTGCTATTTGGTTTTTCCTGCTCACTTGTGTCCCGTAAGACCCCGAGTACTTGATTCCTGTTCCTTGATTTATCGCGCTATCCACATCCGGGAGGTATATGGGACCCCCCTGGGCCAGAGCTTAATTCCGTCTTATTTCTTGGGGCCACAAACTAGTTTGAGGTCTTATTTACTATTCTGTACTTATGCCATGCTACTTCTGTATTTACTTTTGTGCGAGGAGCACCTGTCTGTTAGGATCGTGTACGATTCATGGTGTCGACAAGCCCAGCCACACTTTCGGGTTCCAGTCGTTCTGCCGTCCCCAACCTTGAGCCCATCTCGAGTCGGTGGCCGTTCGGGATCTACTTAAGGGTGGCCTGAAATATTCTGAATCTTGTGATTGTTGTCGTGAAAGCATCGTTGGGTTTTGATTTGGTTTTTCCGAGGTTGATCGGCGTGTGTTGCTATTGGTGCACCGGCGGGTAAAACTTTCAAAGCCGTGTCGCGGATATGGACGACTTGGAGCACAGTTCTCGATCATAGACAAGCATAACTAAAGTACCGCCTTAATGCCTAAGTAATTTGACTAGTAAATAGTGCAACACTCATGGAATGGTTAATAAAATTGCCAACGGATGGGGGTTGTTCGTCCGCTTCCTTGTTGGTAAGCAGGGAGGAGGATGGATCGGATGAGATTACCATTATAACTGTTGTACTTAATTCACGGACATCCGTCTATCATTGGTTAGGCGGATGGTTAGCGTTTATCTGTAGAACTGCTAGGGTTTATCTTTCGCTGCAATTGCGTCACCCAGGTTGTGTCCCCTTTAGAGGCATTAAGACTTGCTGAGTACCCTTAGGGTCTCACACGATAAATTATTGGTTCAGATGGACAGGTACCTCCGCAGGACGGATACTGGGTGGAAGAAGCCGAAGATGTGGGCAACGATCGTTCGGTGTAGAGATTCCGGGAACGGGGATCCGTGAGACCTGTAGTTGGGATGTGCTTATTTCTATGGCATCTTATGCCGATTTGCTTCTTATCCGTACTCGGATTTTGTTTGCCGCTTCCGCATGATACTCTGATGTGTGTTGTATGAGGAAGTATCCTAAAATATAGATCTATTTAGGTCATTTGAATCTTGCCGTATGGCGTTGCTATATTTCCTTTCTTTCTAGATGGTATGGCTCTGATGTACTCTTGTATGGTGGCTTGCGTACATACCCACTTGTGTACGTAGTTGATCCCTTCGCCTGCCGATTACGCCGCCCGTACAGGTCCCGTTGAGAGGGTAGTGGTTGGGACGTCTGAAAGGACTACCAGTGAGTGGCTTTTGGGGCCCCACCATACTATTTCAACCACTACCACTCATCCAGGCTTGTATCTAGGAGCGTAATTCACCGAGGTAGTTACAGAGACGATGATGCTGGAGGAGATGAAGCTGTTGCAGCTGCAGCAGAGGAAGAAGAAGAGGAGGATCTAGAAGAGGTGGAGTTTGAGATTTCAAGTGATGACTCAGGAGAGGTGTATACTCTGCCGCCATGGTCGGTTCGTGGAAATAAGCACCAATGCATGAGTGCGAGGACATACTGCAACCTCTTCATGAAGTAGATAGATGCCCACCAACTAGTCTTCGTTAGTTAAAATCGTTAGGATTAGTCTCGATCGATGTAAAACTTAATTACTGTTAGTTTAAGAGTGTTTAGTTGCTCCTATGTGTACTCCAATGTCCCAGGATTATTTGTGCGAATTTTATAGAAGAGTTATGACAAGTTTTGGTTGATATCTGAGTTTTTCCTGATGCAGTTTTCTGCTGACACAGCTGTACTGCACGAATTTTCATATTTTATTGGTAACTGGGAAAAATCTGAAAAAAATAGGGATGGTTAGAAACACTCGGTATTGTATACAAAACAATCAGCAAAAATTCCTGACGAGTTTAAGTTAGGTAGAAAAATTTGTGAACGCTGCTGGTCTGTTCTGGCAGATTCCTGTTTTCAATGCTTTGTTGGCCTTTTGTGTTGATAACTGTTGCCAACTCTTCTAAAACCTATTTCAGTAGATGTATACTGCTAGGATAACCCCTGGGATGTTGTTGGATTGTTTGTTGCTGATGTGTTGCTTGCTTGAGATTGTCTGTGATTTCTGTGTTGTTGTTTGATCATAATGCATGGGTAGAATCCTGTTTTCATAATTGATTCTTTCTAAGCTTACCTAACCACAGATGCCTCCCCGCCGTCAACCTACTGAGTTGGAGCAGCTCATGGCGGCTCAGGCACAGCTGACCAAAGTGATGACCTAGTTCATGGAAGCTCATAACAACAACAACAACAATGGGAACAACCAGCCTCAGGGAAATGCACGTACTAGGTTTCTGAGGCTAAGGCCTACGAAGTTCTCTACTGCAACGGAGCCGATGGTTGCTCTCGACTGGTTATGTTCAGTGAATAAGGATCTGGTAACTATTGGGTGCATAGATGCTGAGAAGGTGAGATTTGTCGCTCACCTACTGGAGGGACCAGCCGCTTCGTGGTGGGACACTTTTCAGATCAGCCACCCTCTGGACACTGTGACTTGGGCAATGTTTGAGGAAGGTTTCAGGACCAACCACGTATCTTCAGGAGTTCTGAGCCTGAAGAGGAAGGAATTTCTCAACTTGCACCAAACCAACCGCACCGTGGCTGAGTATATTGAGGAGTTCAACAACCTGTCTCATTATGCACCTGAGGATGTTGACACTGATAACAAAAGGAGGGAGGGGTTCCTGGATGGCCTCAGTGATGAGATTTCAGTGTAGCTACTGGTGGTTTGTTGTCCCACTTTCCAGGAGCTTATGGACAAGGCCAGGATCTTGGAAGGGAAGCACAAGCAGGTGGAAAACCGCAAGAGAAAGAACAACAATCACCACTCTGGTTCTCACCACAAGTCTCGCACTTATTATGATGGATACTCCAAGCATGGAGGGAGTGACCATGGGCACCATGGAATCCATGACCTCCACAACCATGGAGGCGATGGACATCGCCATGATAGCCACAAGAGCAACCGCCACAGCCACAAGGGAGGACACACTCACCATTCTGGAGGACATAGTGGACATGACCGCAACCATGATCGCAGCTTTCTGAAGAAGGACCTGAGTGAGGTGACATGCTTCAAGTGTGGCCAGAAGGGACATTATGCAGACAACTGTCCGGAGAAGAAGGGACTGAAGCCAAGAAACAACCATAAGGCCACAGTGAACCACATGAATGTGGAGGAGATCCCAGATGATCCTGACCTTGTGGTTGGTAAGTTTCCAATCAACACTCACCCTGCACTTATACTTTTCGATACTGGTGTATCGCATTCATTTATATCAAGGGCATTTGTGGATAAGTATAAGTTACCCATGGAGTCTCTGAAAGGGTCTATTAGAGTAAGCTCACCTGGACGGGATATGATAGCTAGCACGGGATGCCGCGATTTAGCTGTGAGGATTGGAGCACACAATTTCATTGCACATCTGGTAGTATTGGAATCACAAGGTTTAGATGTAATATTGGGCATGGATTTGATGTCTATGCATGGGGGACACATAGATTGTGCACAGCGAGCGGTTTCGCTCAAAACCCCGGATGGTAAGAGGATTAGGTTCAAGTCGGCTGTGCGACCAGGAAGGTGTAAGCTAAATTCTCTTAAGGGGGTTAGCATGGATACTGTGTCTGTGATTAAGGAGTACCCCGACGTGTTTCCGGAAGAGCTGCCAGGGATGCCACCTGATAGGGATGTGGAGTTTCTCATTGATCTGATGCCGGGAACAGGACCTATAGCAAAGAGACCATATAAGATGGATGTGGATGAGCTGAAAGAATTAAAGAAACAGCTAACACTACTGGAAAACAGGCCTTCGGTTCGATCTGAACAACGTCACCAGTCCCAGCCCGTCACGAACCGCGACTAGTGCTAGCCCTAGTCCCGGGCCGTGAGGCCTCCAACGGCTAGAAATGGCCAAAGACACTAGTCCCGGGCCGGACCAGAGCTCTAGTCCCGGTGCGTAATACGGCCCGGGACTAATAAGCTGGAGCGGGGCAACAGCTCTTTTCGGGGACTATTAGTCCCGGGTCGTATCATGGCCCGGGACTAATTGTCCATCACTATATACAGACTCCACGGCCAGCTGCCCTAAAGCATATGGTGGCCATTTTTCTCAAAGAAGCAAGAGAGTTCATGCCATTTTTTTCTCAAGATTTGTCAAGATTTAGTTTGCAACACCTAAATCCAAAGCTTTAAAAGGTTAGAACTTCATTCTTTCATATCTTATTGCTACTTTAGCTCTATAATGCTCTAGAAGTATAGAGATATGGATCAAATGCATGCATGCTCTAGAAGTAGCTAGAAGGATTTTGATATATATGTGTAACAAATTTTGATTAGGCACATAGTTACTGAAAATTGAAATGTGTAATTTTAGAGTTTCAGAGCTTAGAATGGAATGAGGTTTTCACTAATAGACAATAATAAAAAACTCCACATTTATCATGTTGATTGTTTTCTCCAATTCACAAATTGGTGCATGTAAATTTTTCAAAATTCAAAATTAATGCTCTAGAAGCTCTCAATATAACTTGTAATAATTTTATCATGTTGTGTAATGGTTTTTACTATAATGCAGATGGTCCGGGAATGGATGTACGGTACTGACCGACGCTCTGGCGAGTTCATTAATGTCGTGCATGAATTCATCCGTGTTGCTGATGCAAACAAGCACAATGGTTTTGTATTTTGTCCATGTAATGGATGTAGGAATCAGAAGGATTACTCTGACTCAAAAACCCTTCACAGCCACCTGTTGAAGTCCGTCTTCATGCCCAGTTATAATTGCTGGACCAAGCACGGAGAGAGAGGGGCTATAATGGAAGACAATGAAGAAGAGGAGGAGGATGACAACTATCATGGTTTCCCTGAGTACGGAGATACTTCCATGGGCGATGCTGAAGGGGAGGATGAAGAAGAGACACATGATGAACCCGCTGATGATCTTGGTCGGACCATTGCCGATGCACGAAGAGATTGTCAAACTGAAAAGGATAGGGAGAAGTTCAATCACATGCTAGAGGATCACAAAAAGTTGTTGTACCCAAATTGCGAAAATGGTCTGAAAAAGCTGGGAAGCACACTGGAATTGCTGCGATGGAGGGCTGAGTGTGCTATACCTGACTCCTCATTTGAAAAGTTGCTGAAAATGATGAAGAATATGCTTCCAAAAGATAACGTATTGCCCGACAGTACGTACAAAGCAAAGAAGGTTGTCTGCCCTCGAGGTTTAGAGGTTTAGAAGATACATGCATGCCCTAATGACTGCATCCTCTATCGCGGTGAGGAGTATGAGAATTTAGATGCATGCCCGGTATGCACTTCACTTCGGTATAAGATTAGACGAGATGACCCTGGTGACGTTGAGGGCGAGCCCCCCCGGAAGAGGGTTCCTGCGAAGGTGATATATGCTCCAATAATACCACGGTTGAAACGCTTATTCAGAAACAAAGAGCACGCCAAGTTGTTGCGATGGCATAAAGAGGAACGTAAGTCAGATGGGCTATTGAGACACCCCGCTGATGGGTCGCAATGGAGAAAAATTGATACTACCTCCGTTTCAGGGCTTAAGGCGCACATGCTTTCCAAAGCAAAGTTTGACCAAAAGAATTGAGCAACAAAATCTTGATTATATTGTACATAATTAGTACCGTTGGATTCATATTGAAAAATACTTTCCAGTGGTACTGGTTTTATACCAAAACTCTTGACGTATTTAGAGTAATTCTTGGTCAAAGAAAAAACACACAAAACAAGGACGCCTTAAGACCTGAAACGGAGGGAGTAGAAAGTACCCGGACTTTGCAGATGACGCAAGGAGTTTAAGGTTTGGTCTAAGTACAGATGGCATGAATCCCTTTGGGGAGCAGAGCTCGATCCAAGACTGCCCGTGACTCTATGCATCTATAACCTTCCTCCTTGGTTGTGCATGAAGCGGAAGTTCATTATGATGCCAGTGTTGATCCAAGGTCCGATGCAACCCGGCAACGACATTGATGTGTACCTAAGGCTATTAGTGGAAGAAATTTTACAGTTGTGGTACGAACCCGGGATACGCGTGTGGGATGAGCACAAGCAGGAAGAATTTAACCTCCGAGCATTGCTTTTAGTAACAATCAATGATTGGCCTGCTCTTAGTAACCTTTCAGGACAGTCAAACAAGGGATACAATGCATGCACACACTATTTAGATGAGACTGAAAGTATATATTTGGAACATTGTAAGAAGAATGTATACAATGAGCATCATCGATTTCTTTTGGCCAAGCATCCCTTAAGAAAGAAAGGCAAGCATTTCAACGGTCTGGCATGTCACCAGACGAAGCCTAAGGAGCGTACTGGTGCTGATATATTTGATATGGTCAAAGATTTGGATCAATTGGTAACCTTTGGAAAGGGCCCTGGAGGAAAATCTGTTCCGAAAGACGCTGAAGGACACACACCCATGTGGAAGAAGAAATCTATATTTTGGGAGCTACCATATTGGAAATTCTTAGAGGTCCGCTCTGCAATCGATGTGATGCATGTGACGAAGAATCTTTGCGTGAACCTGCTAGGATTCTTGGGCGTGTATGGGAAGACAAAAGATACACCGGAAGCACGAAAGGACCATCAACGTATGAAAGACCCAGATGGCCTGCATCCAAAATGGTTTCAGGTTCATGCCAGCTACGCTATTACCAAACAAGAGAAGGAAATATTTTTTGAATGCCTAAGCAGTATTAAGGTCCCGTCTGGCTTCTCACCGAATATAAAGGGGATAATAAATATGGAAGAAAAAAAGTTCCAAAACCTAAAGTCTCATGACTGCCACGGGATTATGATGCAAATGCTTCCGATTGCATTAAGGGGGCTTCTACCAGATAATGTTCGAGTACCCATTGTGAAGCTATGTGCATTTCTCAATGCAATCTCTCAGAAGATAATCAATCCTGAAGATCTACCACGGTTATAGAATGATGTGGTCCAATGTCTTGTCAGTTTTGAGTTGGTGTTCCCACCATCCTTCTTCAATATTATGTCCTTTTCTTTGGTTCACCTAGTCGAAGAGATTTCCATTCTCGGTCCTCTATTTCTACACAATATGTTTCCCTTTGAGAGGTTCATGGGAATCTTAAAGAAATATGTTTGTAACCGTGCTAGGCCATAAGGAATCATCTCCAAGGGCTATGGAACAGAGAAGGTCATTGAATTTTGTGTTGACTTTGTTCCTGACCTTAAGCCGATTGGTCTTCCTTTATCGCGGTATGAGGGGAGCCTGAGTGGAAAGGGTACTCTAGGAAGGAAATAAATAAAATGTAGAGACGGACATTCTTACACCGAAGCACATTACACTACAGATTCTATCTTGGCAGCCCCATATATCCAGGAACACAAGAAAATCTTACGCTCCAACAACCCTGGAAAGCATGACTCTTGGATTAGCGATGAACACATGAAGAGTTTTGGCGGTTGGTTGCAACATCTCATCAAAAACAACACTCTTGAAGATCAGCTATACTTGTTGTCTAGGTCACCATCTTCGACTATATCTACTTTCCAAGGGTACGAGATAAATGGGTATACATTTTACACGATAGCCCAAGATAAAAAGAGCACCAACCAAAACAGTGGTGTCCTCTTTGATGCAACAAACAACAATGGGTTAAAGACCACATATTATGGTTACATAGAGGAGATATGGGAACTTGACTATGGACCTACTTTTAAGGTCCCCTTGTTTCGGTGCAAATGGGTCAAGATGACAGGAGGAGGGGTTGAGGTAGACAAGAAATATGGAATGACATCGTTGGATCTCAACAATCTTGGGTACTTAGACGTACCATTCGTCCTAGCCAATGATGTGGCTCGGCGGACAAGGGTAGTTGGAGGCGCACAGCCCCTCGGTCTCCTCGAGGGCCAGAATGGCCCCGTAGGCATTGTCCATTGTTCTAATAGAGGAAGGTGTGGATGTGTGGATAGCCATGGCGCGATCGACCTAAATATAGAGGGAAAGGGCGAGAAAACTTGGCATGAAGCTTTGGGAAATGGCGGGAAATATCTTTAGTCACGGTTAGTGACTACATCCGGGACTAAAAGCTCTCGTAGAAAGGAAAGGGCGGGAAAACTTGGCGGGAAGCGGTGGGAAATGGCGGAAAATAAAAGATATGATTTTCCAAAGTTTTTATATTATTTTTGAATTAAAAAAAGAAAATTTACAAATGAATTTTTTTATTAATGATGCAAATAGATAAATGGATATTATATTAAGATTCTTTATATTTTTCTGATAATAATAGACATATTATTTGTTTTATTTGGATTATTACAATAAAAGATATGATTTTCCAAAGTTTTTATATTTGATTTGAATAAAAAAAGAAAATTTACAAATGAAATAATTTATAAATGATGCAAACAGATAAATGAATATTATATTAAAATTCTTTATATTTTTCTGATAATAATAGACATATTATTTGTTTTATTTGGATTATTACAATAAAAGATATTATTTTCCAAAGTTTTTATATTTGATTTGAATAAAAAAAGAAAATTTACAAATGAAATAATTTATAAATGACGCAAACAGATAAATGGATATTATATTAAAATTCTTTATATTTTTCTGATAATAATAGACATATTATTTGTTTTATTTGGATTATTACAATAAAAGATATGATTTTTCAAAGTTTTTATATTAGTTTTGAATTAAAAAAGAAAATTTACAAATGAAATAATTTATAAATGATGCGAACAGATAAATGGAAATTATATTAAAATTCTTTATATATTTCTGATAATAATAGACATATTATTTGTTTTATTTGGATTATTACAATGAAAGATATGATTTTTCAAACTTTTTATTTTAGTTTTGAATTAAAAAAGAAAATTTACAAATGAAATAATTTATAAATGATGCAAACAGATAAATGGATATTATATTAAAATTCTTTATATTTTTTTGATAATAATATACATATTATTTGTTTTATTTGGATTATTACAATAAAAGATATGATTTTTCAAAGTTTTTATATTAGTTTTGAATTAAAAAAGAAAATTTACAAAAAAACAATTAGTCGCGGGTCGTGGCTGGACCCGGGACTAAAGGGTGAGTGCGCGCACGAAAACGAAGCGGCCGAAAAAACCCTTTAGTCCCGGGCGGTAGATTAACCCGCGACTAAAGGTGGGGTCTTTAGTCGCGGGTTAAGCCACGGCCCGCGACTAAAGACCCTTTAGTCGCGGGCGGTGTCTTAGCCCGGGACTAATGGGGGGTCCCTATATATACGCGCGCTTGCCCCTGGCGCGCCAAGCCAGCACTTAGCACGTGATGAAGACGAAGATGAGCAGGCGCCATCGACGCAGAGAACACAGGGGAGGTGCTGCCCACCGGCCGGCCGATTCCCGCGCCGCCGCCGACCTCGTCTCTGTACCGCAGAGCCTCACCGAAGGAATCGAAGCCCCGCGCTCCCAGTCGAGCTCCCCGTCCGCTCCTTCCCCGTCTCTGGCCATCGCGTCCGTCTCTGATTCCGGCCACCCTCGACCTCCCTCGACCCCCCTCGGCCTCGCTGACCTCAGGCACCCTCCTGCTTCCTTCCTCTTCCTCTGGCTTGCCTCCCTGTCAAACACCTGCCGCTGACGCCGTTGTCCGACATCGCTGCCGTCGCTCCGATGAACTCCCGCTAGCGGCGCCGCTAGGGTTAGGTCCCTCTTGGTGAGCTTGTTTGAACCCGCCCCTTCGCGCTTCCCAGTTCGCCGTCAATCGTCGTCCCGCGCCACTGTCAACTACCTCGGTGAAAATAATCAACCAGCCCCCCGGTCCCTCTTGCTTGTGTGGCATGCTGAGGTGGCCAGTACCCCACTGGTCAGTCATAGTGGCTAGGCTCAGTAGCGGTGCAAAAAGTTTAACCCCCTCTGCTGATGTCATAATGATGAAATAACCCTTTTTAATAATTCCAGAATTTGATTATATATTGTAAATTCAATAACTTTTAATTTATAAGTCAGAAAAATACAAATAATATATCAAAATGTTCAGAAAATTGAAACCTAGCTATCTATATGATCATTCATTATTAATCAACTTTCATGACAAATTTAATTAGAAGAACAAATGCACCCCTCTCATATGTTCTGGAGTTTTCCCAAGTTAGGGTTTTCACCCCTCGGAACCCCGATTAATTTGCCGAGCATGTTTTAGGGTTTCAATTCAATGCAATTCAACTTGTCATATCATCATACTTGCTTGAGCATTGCATCGATGCCATGTGTTGATTGTTTCCCCTTTATTTTTTTCTGGTGTTTGGTTCTTCTTGGTAGAATACGATATCGAGATCGAGATCGAAGCCCGTTAGGATTAGGGTTATTTTTTTGTTTAAGTTATTATAATTAGGATTATATTGTTCTAGTTATTAGGATTATTGTTTTTTCTAACATGTTTAACTCTGTTTTAGTTATAGATAATTAAGTCATGGATCCATCCGAAGATCCTAGTCGCATCGGTGAAGGTTTTCTTCAGGGCATGATAAGAGGTGAAATTCCTCTTATTACTACCGGCGCCGAAGATATTTTGCTCGAGGAAGAGATATCCTCATGTCTGAATCCATCCGGTGATGGACTAGAGGAAAACCTAATGTACCAAGGGGAATACTAGATGGACGAAGGGCAAACAAATAACAACAATAATGATGACCCCTCGACAGGATCCGGCGAGGTACATATATATATATATGTATAAAGTCTCATGTTACCTCTATTCATTAACTGATCTAGATATATATTAATCACTCTCTCTTCCTCTTTTAGCCCACCGGATCGAAGCAATCGACAGCTCGAATGAAATGAGGGCCGAACAAAAAGTTGGATGGTAATCAGAGGTTCACCATCGAAGAAATAGATGATGATGGTGAACCGATTGCTCCAGAGAAGCACCGGAGGATGTTTATAAATCAATGCAGGGTGCTTGTTAGGGACAACCTGCCGATCACCATCCAAGAATGGAATAAGTCAAAGAAAGCCGGTGAAGAATCCAACAGCTATGTCACCGATGATGCCAAAGATGACCTTTGGCAGAAGCTCATAGCGCATTTCATACTACCTCCAGAGTATGAGGAATTTGAGGTAGATGGTATTACCCCAAGGCCGGATGGGCTTGAAAATAGAGCAAAAGTCAAGGACTGGGCACTAATCAAGATGGCTGAACTGTACCGGAACAACAAGAAAATTTTATACGCGAAATATGTCGCGAAAAAGAAAACTCCAGACTTCAAAGGAGTAAACGAGAAGTTGAGAGAACAGTGGCCCGATTTTGTAAAGTACAAGCAATCTGATAAAGCAAAGGCAAAGTCGGCAAAGAACGCGTTAAATGCTGCCAACAAGAAATACCATCATAAAATGGGGACAGGTGGCTACAAGAGTGCCATCCCTAAGTGGGAAACTATGGAGAAGGATATGAGGGCTAGAGGCGTCACTCCTGGTAGATATGGATGGCCTGAGAGGTCAAAGCACTGGTGGTACGGGCACGAGGGATCCTTGGACCCAGAAACAGGGAAGACATTATTTCATGATAAAATTCTAAAACCCTCCCAAGACCTTATTCAAGCAATGAACGATGCTCAATTGGGATTGTTTGGTCCCGATAGAGAGAGCGACGAGCTAACACGCGCCCTAGGGAATCCTGAAAAGGGAGGACGAACACGAGGCAAAGGCGCCGGTGTCTCGTGGAAGAAAGGGTTTCCTCGATGCGATGCGATTCTGAAGCCGTCGAGAAAGAAGGACCGGAGGCGGACGGATCTCCAGGGTAGAGCAGGACCTAGATGATCTGAAGAACCTCATGCATGAAATTAGCCAAAGGCCGCCGTCGTCAACTCACCCGCGGTCTGATGATCCTGCATTGGATCTTAGCCAACGGAGAAGCAGCGTGGCTTCCACGGAGGTCCATGCTGATGATGAAGCACTGCTGGATGATGCACCGGCTCCTCACTACCCCGTGGATGATGTCAGAGAGATGGCACAATGTGAGCTACATAAGCCAATGAACAACCTGTCCTTCAAGGTGGCGATCGGCACTACTTTACCTTGTCTACCTGGAGCACTCCACCATTCACTTACGATTCCACCAGGCTATGCTCATGTCACGATGGATGACATAGTGGAGGATTTTGTGGACCTAGAGATTGAAATCGCTACGCCTGAAGGCCTTACGAAACTAGGAGATGTCAAGCGCAACATCATTCTATGGAATAAGAAGTACATCAAGTTTCCAGGCTCGGCGCCAAGGCCACCGACTCCAAGGAATCGAAATCCACCTCGCATCGAATATCGTCAACCTCCAAGTCCACCCCAACCCGATTATCGCCAACCTCCAAGTCCACCCCAACCCGATTATCGCCAACCTCCAAGTCCACCCCGCCCCGCTGACGATCGCCGCAGCAGGAGTACATCAACTCGATCTCCGCCTCCGCCTCCGTGAAATACTACTACCTCGTCAAAGAAACGGAAGATCGACGGTCCCCCGCGCCCCACATCGAAGAAAGGTCAAACGCCGAAGATAGTCGATATCCCGCCGGCTCTTCCAAAGAGACCTTATGACAAGACCGATAAGGAAACTAACGCGGATGTGGCTACCCAAGTTAAGGCGCATTTTGCACCCAAAAAGCCTGAGCCAAAGAGGGTATATAACGAAAAAACCCAAAAGTGGGCTTAGTCCTTTCTTGAGCAACCATCCCAGATATCGATGAATCTGGAATCAGACTATGACTGGGAGATTATTAAGCAAGCACAGAAGAAAAAAATCACAAGTGCAAAAGGCGGGAAGTAAGTTGCCCAGCTCGGAGCACAGAAGAATCCATCGGTCGCCCCGCTCAAAGTCATTTCAGACCTCGACAAGGCCTTCAGAGCTGAAATGGATATGGACATGCAAATAATGGACCCTAGAGCCCGTAATAATGCTGCACTTATGGGAATCACTGTATTGGAGGCCAAAGCACTTGCTAACGAAGCAAATATGTCTCTTGGTCAATATTTAGGCTATGAAGATACGCCAGTGGGTCAGATAGTACGGCAGTATATCCAAGGGTAGCCTCTAGTCAGTAATGAGGAGCTCGCACGTCTATCCACACATATGCGAAATCTGCATGAATGGTACATGTCGCAAGCAGAAAAAAAGCATCATAAAGATTGGTTTCCGGTGGACGTTAGAAAGGAGCATCACTTCAAACCATACTCGATACAGGTTCAAATGACCGAACTATTTCAGTTATACAACCAGCGCCCCTCGAAAAATCTATCATTGTTGCTACTATTTGTAAGTTATTTATTTCTATAATTAAGTTTGTAGCTTTAGCTCGTTCATTGCATTTAATATATTATCGTAACTATATATCCTTTTGTATGATGATATTATATTCCGCAGAATGAAGATGCTTGAATGCAAAAGAGCTAGAATATACGACATTGGGTTCATTGACCCATATATCATTAATGAATATACGTTAAAGAATCACCCCAAAGACGTGGAGGAAGACCTGTCCAGGTTCTTAACCGAGCATAATTTTGTTAAGGAAATACTATTTCCTTACAACTTCAAGTGAGTGTTTATATCTTGTACACATTTTATTTTTGCTTACTGGATGATTTATGCATGTATGCTTATGTAAATGTCCGCAGATTCCACTGGATCTTGCTAAACATTCAAGTTGACAACTCCCTAGTTGAAGTCCATGACTCATTAAGTTGGGACCAAGAGAAGTGGAGCGACATGAAAGCAATGCTCCATAAGTAATTTCAATCATATCGTATTATATCGTCCTCTTTCATTCATTTCCTGATATCAAGTAACTAATAACTCCTTTGTTCATTTTCTTTGCCGAGCAGGTGTTGGACACGGTTTAGACAGAAAATACCAGGTCCATTCAAAGAGGAACTAACTTATAAAATGGCGAAGAGTTTACAGCAGCCACCGGGAACTCATTTATGTGGATACTACGTCTGCGAGTACATCCGCGAGTTGACCAGTGAGCGGAAATTTGACTCACATTATATTTATGATTTGCGAGAGAAACTAGAGCCAGACCAACGCATAAGAGCAATTCAAGAGGAGCTGGCGGGATTTATGATGAAGGAAGTCCTTGATGTACATGGAGAGCATTATGCGGATGACGTGGAACTCGATTTGCCTTAGTCATATCCATGTAGCTCATATGATATATATATATTCATCAATGACCATGTAATTTCAAAACATTTCTTCCTTTTGATATGATTGATTATATGTATGCTTGCAAGGGATCGATTAATTATATAAATGCATCTTCGTGTAGTGTGTATGTAGTAGCGTATAATATGTAAACTGAAATATATGTTTGTTATAGTGAAACATAAAACGAAAAATGAACAAAATGGCAAAAAAAAGGAAATACACAATCTTTGTCGCGGTAGAGAAATGTGGTGTTTCTCTGTCGCGGCAGGAAACCTTTTAGTCCCGGGTGGTGTTACAGCCCAGGACTAGAGGGTTTCCGCCCCCGCGGCGCTGAAACAGCCACGTGGCTGTTATCAGTCGCGGGCCGTTGCAAGCCGGGACTACAGGGGGGGCCTCTAGTACCATTTTCATAGTCCCGGGCCCAAAACCGGGACTAGAGCCCGTTGCAGCCCGGGACTAGAGGCCTGTTTTCCACTAGTATAAAGGAGCAGTTGGACAAGGGATTCATTCAGCCTAGTTCTTCGTCATGGTGTGCACCTGTTATATTTGTGGAGAAGAAAGACAGCAGCAAGAGGTTAGTGGTGGACTATCGCTCGTTGAATGAAGTGACCATCAAGAACAAATACCCCCTGCCAAACATAAATGATTTGTTCGATCAACTGGAAGGTGCAAAGGTGTTTAGAAAAATTGATCTGCGATCGGGCTACTTCCAATTGAAGATCCGGGAGGACGACATACCAAAAACTGCTTTCACTACTAGGTATGGTTTATATGAGTATACAGTTATGTCTTTTGGACTAACGAATGCTCCGGCATATTTCATGACCATGATGAACAAGGTATTCATGGAGTACTTGGACAAGTTCGTGGTGGTGTTTATTGATGACATACTAATATATTCCAAGGATGACGCTGAGCATGACAAACATCTGCGACTGATTATGGAAAAGATGAGGGAACACAAGCTGTAAGCCAAATTTAGCAAGTGTGAATTCTAGCTTAACACTATTGGGTTTCTTGGACACGTGGTGTCAGGAGAAGGAGTCGCTGTTGATCCAAGCAAGGTGACTGCAGTAAATGAGTGGGAAGCTCCCAAGAATGTGGGCGATATTCATAGCTTTTTGGGACTTTTTGGATATTACAGGAGGTTCAATGAAAATTTCTCCTAGATTTCTAAGCCGATGATAGAACTTCTGAAGAAAGAAAGGAAGTTTGAGTGGACAGATGCGTGTGATGCCAGCTTTCAGGAACTGAAGCGTCGACTAGTGACCGCGCATGTTCTATGTTTACCAGATCTTCAGAAGGATTTCCAAGTGTACTGTGATGCTTCTCGGCAGGGACTTGGAAGTGTGCTGATGCAAGATGGGAGAGTGGTGTCATATGCCTCGCGGCAACTTAAACACCATGAGAGGAATTATCCCACGCATGAATTGGAATTAGCATCGGTTGTGCATGCGCTCAAAGTATGGAGGCACTACCTAATAGGGAAAGACTGTGATGTGTACACTGACCACAAGTGCCTGAAGTACATATTTACATAGAAGGAACTGAACATGAGGCAAAGGAGATGGTTGGAGCTTATCAAGGATTATGATATGAATCTGCAATACCACCCAGGAAAAGCCAATGTAGTAGCAGATGCTCTGAGCCTGAAGGTTTATGCCAATGGGTTGATTGCTGGGAATTACCCGAGGATTTGTGCAAGCAATTCAAGGACCTTAGAGGTGGTGTTAGAAGGATATTTGGCAGCAAAGGAGGTCCAACCAACGCTACAGGACATGATCAGGAAAGGTCAGGTAGGAGACAAGGAGATGGAAGAAATAAAGGAAAAGATGAAGGAGGACCGAGCAAAAGAATTCCGCGAGGATGAGGAAGGAACCTTGTGGTATGGAGATCCAGAGATAAGGAAGTTGATTCTGCAGGAAGCCCATGACTCACCATACTCCATACATCCGGGCAATACAAAGATGTATATGGATTTGAAGGGCAGGTTTTGGTGGAACAACATGAAGGGAGACATCGCCAAGCATATTGCCCTATGTGATGTATGTAGCCGAGTGAAGGCGGAACACCAGAAGCCAGCAGGGCTGCTACAGCCATTACCCATGCCGGATTGGAAGTGGGATAGAGTGGGAATGGATTTTATCACAGGATTACCCAGGACCAGGTCGGGTTACGACTCTATTTGGGTAGTGGTCGACCATTTGACCAAGGTAGCCCACTTCATACCGGTGAAGACAACTTACACGAGTGCAAAGTTGGCCAAGATTTATATGGACAGAATTGTGTGCCTGCATGGAGTTCCCAAGAGCATTGTATCAGATAGAGTCACCCAATTTACCTCACACTTTTGGCGCCAGCTGCACGAGTCATTGGGAACTAGGTTGGAGTTTAGCACAGCGTTCCACCCCTAGACTGATGGACAGACCGAGCGGGTAAATCAGATTTTGGAGGATATGTTGAGAGCTTGCGCCTTGGCTCATGGTTCTAGTTGGGATGAGAATTTGTCGTATGCCGAGTTTTCCTACAATAACAGCTACCAAACTAGCATAAAGACGTCGCCGTTCGATGTGCTATATGGGAAAAGATGTCGGACACCATTGCTATGGGATGGAGTAGGAGAACGTTAGATATTTGGACCTGATTTGATCAAGGACGCCGAGGAGAAGGTCGCCTTGATTATGGACAGGCTGAAGGTAGCACAATCAAGGCAGAAGAGCTACGTAGACGCCAAGCGCAAGGAAGTGGTGTATGAGATAGGCGATAAAAGGGGAAGAGAGATGTGGAACCATCCATGAGAGGTATGCCTTATGACTCCCCACTTTTGAAGTTCCCATGCTAGTTAGTAGTAAATGTTAAGATATTATTTTGGTGGAGTGAGTCTTTATATTGGAGTAAAAAAATTGTTTGCATGGGTATTCAGTTGAGTATGTTTTGTTACAGCTCTTGTAGTTAACTAAGTCTTGCCTAAAAATTTGCTAAACAATTGTAATAAGAAAAAGTCTCACAGTTGAAGGATTGGGTGTTGTAGTTCTTAGTCTTGAAAGCTTATTCCTAGAGACACTCAACACCATGGAAATAATAATTGACTTGATAGCTCTCTTTGAAAGGATTTGTTCAATAGAATTAATGTTTAGTGGTTTTTGTGAGCATGCCAAAGTTTGACTTGTAAATCATAATAATGATATAGCTTTATGCTTGCCAAACTTCACGGGATGCCAACAACTCCGCTTACCTATGAACGATCTTCATGGGGAAAACTCCTAGATTTCGGCTATGAGTTAATGAAACATTTGTAGCAGCAATGCTAATGGGTAAGATTCTTGGCATCCTCGTGTAGATGTGTTCAATATGGAACCATTCCTCTGGATAATATGAGTAATCATTATTCAAAGGTCACAAAAAACCTTGGTAATTCCAGGAGTGTCCATCACAGTCCGATGAGCTAATTAATTTTTTTGGCATGCTCTCAAATTACTTAAGAACTGAAATTCTTGAAGGACAATGAATAGAAAAGTAGTGCTTAAAAAGTCTTGACTCATTTATGTGGGAGAATTGAGACACTTTAGTGTATATGATTTTCATGACACACTCTCACACTATCAATTTTACTTGATTATACTTCAAGGCAAGCTTATGAGTTGATTACATGACATGGAATAGAGTTTACTCATTTGAATCATCCATGCTAACAATAATATTGCTGCTCTATAAGGATTCATTAAAACCCGTATGATATGCTTGCCATTACTCTATCTATGCCAAGTTTTTCAGAGTAATGAAGTCGAGGAAACATGAGACTACCTATCATGAGTAAGATCATCATATCGTTATTTTAGTTTAAATGCTAATTTCCTTTTTGAATTTGGATTTCTTGCTCTAGGACGATCAAGTTTAAGCTTGGGGAGGTTGATGGATGTGAAATATAGCCATCCACATCCTCATTTAAATAGATATTATTCATACTTTTGATGAAATATCTCTCTAAATCCTGCCACTAATGCCTAATGATCGAAGGGTTATGCAATCATGTGTTTCCATTTTCCCTGTGTAGGAAATGACGTTTGATGATGGGAATCAAAAAATGAAAGTCAAAGATAAGAGATTTCCAACAACCCAAAGAAACAAGGAGTTTTGAAGAGGAAACGGTAGGTTTAACGACAAACTATACGGCGGGAATAAAATTCCGGCCATATAGTTCCGACCGTATAGTTTCCATCGACACTGCTAGGTAAAACAAAACAACTTTTGTGAACGGACCCCTATATAAAGATACCTCTCGTGACGAGAAATGAGAGCCAGAGTAGAGAGAAAAGAGAAGAGAATAGTCGCCAGAGGAATAGATCTAGATCCATGTCATATCCCAAAATTTTCCAAATTTTGAAAGATGAAAAATAAATAAACAAAATAAATAATTATTGAAATTTAGGGTGAAAAGAAACTTTTTGTTTTAAAGTGGAAACATCAAAGACCCATCTGAACAAACTTTGAGTGAAAAGAGATTTAAAAAGATAAACAAATAATAAATAAAAATTTAAAAGTTGGAATCACCATTTTTTGATCTTTAAATAAAAAGATATGGATTTTATAAACAGAGGAAGAAATAAATAAATAAGGACTATTTTAAAAAGCCAACTTAAAACTTGGCCAAGCAAATAAAATATTTTTGTTTAAATAAAAAGAGTAAAGGATTATTGAAATAAAATCATAAGGATTTATTAATATCCAATTTTATTTCACTAAAGACATTAACGTATTTTAAATAATAATTCAAAAATAAAACCTACTGAAAAGGTTTAGTGAAAATTAGAATTCAAATAAAGAGTTTGAAAATATATTTAATCTTATTTGAATAAAGGCAAGTGCTTATTTTAAGAAAGAATAAAACCATAAAATGAATAAATAAATTATTAAAAAATGGTCTTAAAATACAGATTTAAACAGAAAATAAACTTACTGAAAAGTTTGAAAAGTTTTGAAATGAAAAAGGGTTTGAAATCATTTAAATAAAAATCAAAACATAAAAATAGAAATAGAAAAAGAAAAATGAAACAGAACAAAAAATGGAAAGGACCCAGCCCAGAAAGCCAGGCCCATCTAGCCCAACTAACCCCTCGCCCCCGAACCGTTTCCTTTTCACCCAACAGTGAACCCGCAAAGTCGCTGACACCCAGACCCCACCATCCCTCTCTCTCGCTACCGCCAGGACCCACTGCCCCGTCACCGTCTTCCTCACCCACGCGCTAACCTCGTCTGCCATTTCCTGCCGTTGATGCCGACGATTAATTCGCGTAAATGCCGTACTAAAACCTCGCTGCGACCACGCTCAATTAAATGCCCATGCCCCCTCTATCTTCCCCCCGAGACACCGTCTCCTCTACGCCCCCAGGCCGCCTTGATTTTGCTTCGAAACCCCTCTGTCTCCGGCGAACTTATCTCCCGATTCCGGCCAGTCACCGTCACCTATCGCCCCCTCGACCACACGAGACTAATCCCCAGACACATGTGCACCTTCCAGCACCCTCAGATCACTCGCACGCACCCCAGAACCTCGGCATCGACGACAGCTGAACTTCGCCGTCCACTTCCTCGACTCCGGCGAGTTCCCCAGGTAGCATCTGGCCGCCCCTCTCCCTCTCAACGATACTCACACACTCTACTCTCTCGCGCGCATCTAACACACCCCTTTTCTGGCCTTCTCCTGTCGTGCAGCTTCGCCCTCGACGACGCTAGAGCGTGCCCGACGCCAGGAGGATCTCCGACGAGCAATCTGCATCGACTTTGTGCGCCCCTCGACGAACGGCTGCTACTTTGAGCATCTAATCGCCACGGCGGTCTCGGTGAGCTATTCCACCCTTTCCCGCGCTTGCTAAATCATCGGCAACCTCACCACCAGAGCTCGCCGCCGGCGCTAGCGCCGCCCGTTTTGGGTTATACGTTTTAGGCTGTTGGATTTTGATCGGATGCACACGATAGAAACTAACCCGAAGAGGTATGTTTTGATCTGAACCGTGCGATGCAACTTAGATCCAACGCACTGCGTAGGCCGATCCGTGCGAACCGGTACTGACGAATCAGTACACACCACGTGGCCTAGAGTTTGATTTAAAACCAGAAACTTTTCTATTAGATGTGTAATTTTGTAAATCCATAACTTTAAATATACACGCCCAAATTTTACAAATTTTATATCAATGGAATCATAAAAACAAGTACTTTCCAACAATGCTCTTTGTTTAATAAATCGCTTCTGTTAAAATAGTTGTTTTTGCAGAAACTTGTGTAGGCATAATTTGAATATAAAAATTGTTCTAGAAATATTTTTAAGGTGAAATCTTTGCTAAGTGGTTTATTTCGAACCTGCTGACCATAGAAACCAACTTTTGGATTTAAAAACATATTTTGTGAAGTTAAAGAATAAATATTTGAATAAGATCATTTCTAGTTAAATAAATACTATTTATGTGTTAAAAATGCTTTTTGAGTAAAACCCTTGGAAAATGATTTGAATTAAACTCTCTGACCCTAAACACCAAGTTTTTGGAATTAAAAATATATTTGGTGAACCCTATAAAATTATTGCTTTACTAAAAGGCATTTCCAACAACATAAAATATTGCTTTGGTATAAAAATTGTTTATAAGTAAAACCTTTTGAAAATGGTTGTAAGATTTAACACTTGACCATAAAACACTAACATTTGTGTTTATAAATGTATTTTTGAAACACTAGAAAATATTACTTTGGTTTGAACCATTTCTAGCAAAACAAAAATGATTTAAAGTAGCCATTTTCACTAACTTAATATCAAATGGTTTTGCCACTTTTATAAATGACCAATAGGTGTTTTATAATGTTTATAACCTATTAGAAACCACTTTTTTCAAATAAAACAATCTTTGGCATGCTTGCATGCATTACTTTGTTTTTATTATTCTATGTGATAAATTGCTTGAATGGTAGTTTGAATTTGTGCCTTGATTGAATTGTAGTGAAATTTGAAGAGTGTGACTATTGCAAGATCAAGGAGTGAACTTATATTCTCTACCAAAAAGGCAAGTGGTGCTTCATATTTTTGTCCCAATATTTTCACTATGCATTAGTGTTATTTCTATGTAGGACTTGCATGGAATTTTTACTAAGTATAAACTATGCCATGGGAAATCCTAGTAGATGAAACCTTGGTAGAATTTTCCTAGGTTAAGATTCCTACTACTATCATGCTTAGCCTAGCTTATAGAAAACAAGTGTGGTTATATATATACATGTTATGGAAATTTTTGATAAGTCTTTTGACTAATGTTTTTGCTTAATAAAACTACTAAGTGAATGAATCACCTGGGTGGAAAGGGACTTCCTTGGAAGGATTTTTGTTGAGTGGTTACCAGGGCCCATTTTCATGGTTTACCCTGTGTATCTCACTTGTGGAATGCCACCCAGGAACAAAGAGATTTGAGATGTCAAATGTTGAGAAGCTTCAAGTGCAGCCACTTGGAATTATGGGCTCTACCTGGATCATATAGGTTGCAATAACTTAGCCAAATGGACAGTTGGTGGTAGGGGTTTGATAGGTTTGGAGCGCGTCCATTCTGGTCTAAGGGAAGGCTTCTGAAAGATCTTTTCTCGATGCATGTCGAGTCTTGTGGGGAAAGTGCACCACCTCTGCAGAGTGTAAAATCTAAGTACTTAGCCGTGTCCCTGGAAATGGACAATTTGAGCATCAAGACATGGAAGCTATCGAATCTCCTCATCCAAATTTTCTAAGTTAAAAACTTGTGGTTGAACAAGGGTGGAAGGATCACCAATTTCTATTGGGAAATGCCTTGGGTGATTTTGACAAACAAAAACTTAGTGTTTTCAAATGATTAGGAAAAAATATCTTGAGCAAAGCAAGCCTAAGCTCCACTTAGCCAAATGCATATAGATGCTAGTCTCCACCATACTACCATAGTATCACTTGCCAATACAATTCAAATGTATTGACCCTTGTGGCTATAACTTATTATGTTGTAGGTTTGTTTGATGTTAATTAAGTGTATTGATTAGGATTACAAGACTACAACCAACATGATTGCCTGTGGCACTTTGAAGATGAAGGACTCCATGCTATAGTTAATTCTGCTGCATTGTAATGAGATAGACAAATGAGCTATGTAAGATGTAATGAATTATTTTATTCCTGTTTATAAAGTTGTATTATGACCTTTGTTTCTTGATAATACATCTTAACTGTGGATGCTAGCTATTGATCTAGGGACTAGCATTGTAAACATAGGGATCTCTACCTTATTAAAGTTTGGGACCTCTACAATCCAATCTCAAAACCCTTCTCCATCAGCATAGCCATAGTACACCACTTATAATAGTAGATCTCATCTCCAATTGGCGGTATTGTAAGACTATTACTATCTATA
Source organism: Avena longiglumis (assembly GCA_030063025.1). NCBI lineage: Eukaryota > Viridiplantae > Streptophyta > Magnoliopsida > Poales > Poaceae > Avena > Avena longiglumis. The sequence continues at coordinate 303,629,136 of CP125978.1, forward strand.
TCATGATTTCCATTAAAATGTTTATGATTGTTGATATCATCTCTATGTGAGAGTAATTCTCCTTGGGATAAGGGCTTCATCCTAGCCATGTAGTTTGTGCATCTTATTTATCATAGATGGGATCGTGTATTAGTTTGTATGACATGATGATTATTGTATCCTCTCTTGACTCAATCTAAGAACTTGATAGGTACCCAAGACCCCGAGGATTGATCCAGGTATAGGGAGTATGAGTAATGACTAATCTGCAGGATGGCAACCTAGTGACAGAAATGGTAGTACAGCTGTATGTGAGGGATTTACTTGGGATTAACAGTGATGTCACTGCGTATATTATTAGTTATCTTTCTTCTATGGATGAGACTAATAGGCTATTTCCATAAGCGGCTGTGGAGGAAATAGCAGTTATGGATGCACTTCCCACATATAATTATCATGATGTAACGATTACACGCATACTTTATTATTATCTTTTATTCACATCAGTTGTTCTGAACATCTACAGGTGAAACCGAATGCCCCAGGCCCTATCTCTCTCCATCATCGACAACAACAAAAGATCGCAAACTCTTGGTCCGGTAAAAAACTAAAAGAATTCTAAAACTCCCAAAGGTCCATTAAAGTAACTTCGCCACGCTTTCTACTTCCCGATGATTCTATAACCTAGGTCTCATAGGGAAAAAGAGCTATACTACATCCATAATCAAGATCGAAGGTATCATATATGGCACCATTGTTGTCACAATAGATATCAAAGGAACCCGTCTCCAAAAAAAACCGCACGATTTCCGAGGCATGAGGCTCCTCTGAGGTGACCGGTGGTCGCCCTCCGGCTCTCGCCGGCGTCTTGCCGGCGTAGGATCTGCATGGATTCCTCTGGAGGTTGCTGGAAGGTCACCTACTCTGGTGTGACCACGGGTGGTAAGTTTCTGGAAGGCTCTCTCGTTGTCTCGGCTGATTCTTGGCTAGTTCTCCTCAATGCTAAAGGCTCTCCTCTTGAGGGACGATGTTTGGAAAATGGGGAGAAGATCTCTGTTGGATCCGTCTTGAGGTTCCCCTCTCATCTCTCTCGTGTTAATGATTCTTTGGATCCTTCATCTGGATTTCTTGGTAGATCTCCTACCATCACTGGATCGGATGAAGACCCTGGTCTGAAATGGCATGCCCTTTGCTACTCTTTGCCAGCTGATGATCTTGAGCCTTCCAAGGGTTTGCTCATGCTTTTTCCTAGTTCTAAAAGGCTTGTCCTCCTCAATCATAATGAGGTTGTGATTGATGCTAGATATTTGGTTCATGGTGAGGTGGTGGCCTCTGGTATCTCCATTGATCTCCAGGTGAAGAGGGTTGTGGTTGGTTCTCAAATTTTACCAAGCCCTTTGGTTAAAAAAATTTCCACCAACGTTGAGAGATTGGCGCCCAGATCTCTGGATTTCTCGGAAAAGCTTCCCTCAGGTTGTGCTTCCAAAGATGTTGCTTCCAAATATGTTGCTTCATGTCGACCTGCCCTGGATTTTTCTTTCGGGCGTGATTTTGAGAAGAGGATCTTTGATAAATTCAGGCATCAAGTTAACTTCATTGGTGGGTTCAGGAAGAGACCATTTTATCTAGTGTGTTCTTTTGGGAGGGCAAATTTTAAGTTGGACTTTCATACTGTTAGTCTTGCTCTTCAAGCCTGTTTTGGTGGTAATGCTTCTAAATTCCAGGTGAAGCTTTTGCAAGATAGAACTTTTCGTTTCTCGGTTGCTTCTCGGGCAGTGGGTTTTGAGATCTACAATATCTCCAAGTTTTCATGCCATTCTTTTGTGATTCATGTCAATCTTTGGGGTAATGGGAGTCCGAACTGGATTTATGAAGAAAGGGAATATTACAAAGAATCTGCTAAGGAATGGAAAGTTGTCACGTACAAAAAAGAAAGTGCAAAAAAATCTCCTTCTTTAAAGCCTCCCGGTAAAGGTGGCTCGGTTTTTCAAAGACTCAAATTTCCTTCGTCACCTGAGGGTCCTTCGCCTGTGATTGAGCATCATATTAATGAGGAATTCAAATCAGGCCATCAAGGCAGATCCTATGCTCAGGTGCTCACTGATGAGGGTTTTAAGTCGAAGGTAACGCCGGTCAGGTCTGGGGGGGCGCTAATCGCGCTGCTTTTAAATTGCCTGGGCTCCTTCCTTTTCTGAAATTTCCCTCTTTCCCTAATTGTACTTGGCCCGACAAATCGTATGAGGGATGGTTCAAGGCCCAGGTGGTTTCTCATTCCCGGCCCGTCATTCACAACAGTTTTCACGAGTTCACTTCCTCGTTGAAAAAAACAACTACCACTTCCCCTGTCTCCTCAACTCCCCCGCCCGCTGAAACCCCATTCCCCTCCTGCTCGTCGCCGGCGAAGGGCGTCGCAATGGCGAACATCCCGATTGACCCTGCACCTTTCCTGCCGAATGGCTTCCAGATTATGCAAGTGGCAAGGCAGAATCGCGTTAAAAGGGTGGTGGTGCCTCGGAGGTCACGAGCACATGAACAGTATGCTATTGCTAACATTTTTCCCCTCCCTCCTGGTCCGGTTCCGTTCGTAAATATTCATGGTGTCTTGGTTGATTTCTTCAACAATGAGGCACTTGAGCACTTCAGATATTCAGGATTGTCCTTTGGTCTGCATATGTGCAGTTCCACCATGTCAGTGACCGTGATAGACTCATTGCGGCGAGCCCGATCCCGTTTCAAGATGTGCATGTTTCTTTTGTCAAGCACAATGAGGGCGATAACTGGCGAAGGTTGTAGTTTAATATTGAGTGCTGGGTGATGCTGGTTGGGCCTCCCCTTGACCACTGGCATACGGAGGACCTGAATGCTATCTTTGCGGACATTGGAAAAGTTCTCCTGTGGGAGAGGGACACTGATCATAAGGGTAGGATTATTGCTAAAATTCGTGTGACTGATTTGGCTGATATCCCCATGAGTGTGCGGTTTACCATTGGTGACTGTGGAGAGAGTCATGGACTTTTTCATTGAAGTTCTTCAGAGTCACTTGCTTGGTGGGGGCCCACCTGAAGAGGACCCACTGCCAGATGACAATGTGGACCCTCTCCCTGTTCATGCACATGGGCCAGTCTTTGGACCTCAGGTGCCACCTCCCCCCTCCCCCCTGCTCCTGGGGGTGATTGGGGTCAGTGGATGGCTCCTGTGCAGAACCCTGCTCCTGATGGTGGGAATGCTGAAGGTTGGGGTCCCTGGGAGGCTGCTGCTGCTCCTGTTCAAGGCCCTGTCATAGCTCCTGGAGAAGACATGCCTATTGACAACCTGCATCGCCACCTAAGGATGTGAACTGTGGAGTTACTGGTGTCATTGTTCAAGACTGGGAGTCTGATGATGATGAATCTGTTAATGAGCCTGAGGATGTGGAGGAGCTTGGTGTTGTAGTTGCACCTCAAGGGGTTGGCATTGGGGAAGGCCTGCAAAATATCTTTCAAAACTATCTGGCTGATGAGGAGGAGCCTAATGCTGCTGCTGAGGAGGAGACTGGAAGTCCTATGGATTCTAGTGCTGTGGCCCCTGAGAATGATGATTGGATGCTGGAGGATCAGCACCTTCTTTCCCGAAATGAGGCTCACCTTCAGGTTGGGATGGTGAGAACTTTTATTACCATTCCTGATGTGCATATTGCCAAGCAGGGATTTTCCCAACAAGGCCTGGAGCTCTGGGAGAATTATTTTGCTCCCCATATCCAGAAGGAATCTTCTTCAAAGGGTTCTCTTAAGTGTGATATTCCTGTAAGTTGGTTTCACTTCATTACTATCATGCTTGCTACTCCTGAGAAGTTTAATTGGGTCAAAGGACTTCTTACTTCTCCTTTATGGGAAATTATTAAAGAACCTATTGCTGAGGAAAGTTCAATATCTTTCATCATTCCTAATGAGAATTTTTCCCAGATGGCCCCTTCTTGCCTGGGTATCGAAGTTAATAAATCTTCAGGATCTCCCTCTACCCCTGCTAGAAAGAGAAAGGGCAAGGAACCTCTTGTGGAATCTGAGGTGAGAAGAAGTCCTAGGATTGTTGAACTAAATGGGGGTTTTCAAAGTCACTTACATTGTCAAATTGTTGATTGTCTGGTTTGTAATGCTGCCCCTCCTTGCCTGAATGCCAAAGTGGTTAAAAATCTTGCTGCTTCATTCTGCAAGGTTAAAGATGGAGACCTGGAGAAGAGGTTACTCAAGAAAGGGAAGATCAATGAGGTGGCTATTAAGGCTCCTACAAAATGCAGCATTAAATGAGGTCTCTCTTCCAGCTTGGGGATTGGTGGCAAGAAGAAGCCTGGGGCTGCTGGTACCTGTGGACAGCAAGCCAAGAAGAAGTCCTCTTCTTAAGTGTGTTAATGTGTCAAGCTAAATCTTTTGCTGGGGTCTTGTTGACTCCCTGTTATGTGTTCTGTGTTTGTGATATTGCAATGTGGTGGGTACTTGTTGTGGATCATCTATGTGGTACTCTAAATTGGTTGAGCTTTTGTCTCTGTATCTGCTGTTTTCTCTTCTGGGTGAATACATTATTTACATCACCCCACATCTATACTTGCTCCTGGTTTCTTAATGAGTAACAACAGAACTTGGAAGATCCTGAATTGGAATATCAGGGGAATTAATTCTGATAAAAAATGGTTTGCTCTTAGAAGCAAAATTGAGGAGTATGGCTATGACATTATCTGTCTCCAAGAAACTAAGCGAGAGGGTTTTGATAGCTCCTTCATTAAAAAATTCTGCCCCTCCAAATTTACCAACTTTGAATTTCTTCCCTCCAGAGGTGCATCTGGTGGTTTAATCATCATTTGGAATGGCTCCCTGTTCTCTAGATAACTTTCTTTCCTCAATAAGTTCTCTCTCTCCATTACCTTGACATCTCTCTTGTCCAATAAAACCTGGATCCTCTCCAACATTTATGGGCCATGTTTACCTGAAAAAAAGTCTGATTTTTTAGACTGGTTTGGCAGCATTGATATGCCTGATGATGTGGATTGGCTTATTGTGGGAGATTTTAACTTCTATAGGCAGCCTTCTGATAGAAACAAATTGGGAGGGGATGTGAATGGTATGCTTCTCTTTAATGAAGCTATTAATAATTTGGGTCTCATTGAATTACCACTTAAGGGTAGAAAGTTCACTTGGAGTAATATGTAGAAGGATCCTCTATTGGAAAGATTGGATTGGTTTTTTACTTCTGCTGTCTGGACTCAGAGTTTTCCCTCCACTTTTGTTACTCCTCTTGCTAAGCCTACTTCTGATCACCTCCCCTGTGTCATTACCATTGGCACAATGATCCCAAAAGCTCAGGTGTTCAGATTTGAAAACCATTGGTTACATCATAAGGAGTTTAAAGCTATTGTTCAAAATGCCTGGAACATTCCTATGGGTTTCCTGGATTCTGCAAAAAAAATAAATGCTAAATTCAAAAATGTGAGAAGAGTGCTGAAGCTTTGGGCGAAACAACTACCTTGTCTAAAGGAACAAATCTGTAATGTTAATGCCACCATTGACTTGCTTGATATCATGGAGGAAATGAGAACTCTTACTGTTCATGAGTGGAATCTTAGGGATATCCTGAAGGATCTTATTATTTCTCTTTTACAAAACCAGAATACTTATTGGAAACAGAGAGGAAAAATCAAATGGGTTAAACTGGGGAATGAGAACACCAAATTCTTTCACTCCAGAGCCACCATCAGTTTTAGACATAACTACATTTCCATGCTCAAAGATGATTCTGATCTTGAGATCTATGATCATGATGGAAAAGCAAATCTTCTTTGTAATTCCTTTAAAGATAGAATGGGCACTTCTGATAAGCCTAAAATGCATTTCAATCTTAATGACTTGGCTGGTGACTGCTTAAGCCAGGAGGAAAGGGAAGCTTTGGAAAAACCTTTCTCTGATGAGGAGATTGATGAAGTCATCACAAATTTGCCCAATGATAAGTCTCCTGGCCCTGATGGTTTTAATAATGAATTTATGAAGCTTTGCTGGCCTATTATCAAGGATGATGTGAAGCATTTACTTATAGATTTCTATGAAGGGAATGTCTCTTTGGAAAGCATTAATTCTTCTTTCATCACCCTCATTCCAAAAATTGCTGCCCCTTTGACTCCTGCTGATTTTAGGCCTATTTCCTTGCTAAATAGTGTCCTTAAGATTATCACCAAGATTCTGGCCAATAGGCTGCAAAAAGTCATTCTTAAACTTGTTCACAAGAATCAATATGGTTTTCTCAAGCAAAGATCTATTCAAGACTGTTTAGGTTGGGCTTTTGAATTTCTTGATTAGTGCCACAAGTCAAAGGAGGAAATTTTAATTCTCAAGTTGGATTTTGAGAAGGCTTTTGACAGAATTGAGCATTCTGCAATCATCAATATCCTTAAAGCCAAAGGTTTTGGAGTTAAATGGATTTCTTGGATTCAGATGATCTTTGGGTCTGCTTCTTCCTCTGTGCTTTTAAATGGTGTGCCTGGGAAAAAAATTTATTGTAGAAGGGGTGTCAGGCAAGGAGATCCTTTGTCTCCTCTGTTGTTTGTGCTGGCTGCTGATCTCCTTCAAAGTATCCTCAATAAGGCAATGAACCTGGGTCTCCTTTCTTTGCCCACTGAGAATGTATTCATCTCGACTTCCTGTGGTTCAAGATATCGATGACACTTTAGTAATCCTTAAGGCTGATTCGGAGCAACTCTTGTGTCTTAAAGCAATCCTGCATACTTTTGCTCTCTCCACTGGACTCAAAGTCAATTATTCCAAGTCCAGCTTGATGCCAATTAATATGGATTCTGAGAGGCTTGGGCACTTTGCTAATACCCTTTCTTGCCTCACTGGTTCCTTACCTTTTACCTATCTTGGTCTGCCCCTGAGCTTGAATAAACCTGCTGTGGAACACTTCTTGCCTATTGTTCAGAGAATTGAAAGAAGGTTGTGTGGAATTGTTGACTTTCTGAATTATGGGGGGAAATTGCAATTAGTTAAATCTGTGTTATCTTCCCTTCCCATATATTACATGAGTTGTTTTGATCTCCTTGTCACTATCAAGGAGCAGTTGATTAAATATATGAGGCAATGCTTGTGGAGAAAGAAAACTTCCGATGTTCAAGCTAGAGGTTCTGCTCTTGTAGCATGGAAGAAAGTTTGTAGACCCAAAAACCAGGGAGGATTGGCAGTTCTTGATCTTAATGTTCAAAATTCTGCTCTTCTTTTGAAGAATTTGGATAAGTTTTATAATCATAAGGATATTCCCTGGGTTCATTTGGTATGGAATACTTACTATAGTAATGATAAGCTACCTGGAAGAAGTGTTGAGGGATCCTTTTGGTGGAAAGCTCATCTAAAACTGATTGACATTTTTAAAGGACTTGCAAAGTGCTTGGTTGGAAATGGGGAATCTACACTATTCTGGACTGATATGTGGAATGATAGTTGTCTCCAACATAAGCTTCCTCACCTACTTTCATATGCAAAAAACCCTCACATTTACTGGTGAGTTCACGCATCTTGCAAATACTCAGATCTCTTTTATCTTCCTTTGTCCCAACAAGCGTTTCAGAATATCAAAGTCTTGAACAAATTCTCAATTCGGTAGGGAAGGGAATCTGATTGTTGGTCTTACATCTGGGGCAGTAATTTTTCGGTCAAAAAGGCTTACAGCTCGTTAGTCGGTTACCAACCGGTTCAGCCACATTTCTCTTGGATTTGGAATTCTTCTTGTCAACAAAAGCACAAATTCTTCTTCTGGCTACTTCTGCTTGATAGACTCAACACAAGGAATCTTCTGAAAAGGAAATGTTTTTCTCTGGCATCTTATGACTGTGTCTTCCAGGGCTGCCATAGTGAAGAAACCAGTTTACATTTGTTTTGGGAATGCCCATTTGCAAGAGCCTGCTGGGCTGAAATCTCACAGGTCAATATGGCTGACCAAAGCATCTTTGAAGTTCTAGCCAGTATTAAAAAATACCTCAAGGTACCTTTTGCAATGGAAATTCTGATACTTGGAACCTGGAGCATCTGGATTTGCAGAAACAATGAAATTTTCAACAATCAGCATGCGTCGGTGGAAATCTGGAAGGCCATTATAGCCCAGGAATTAAGATGGGTCCTTTATAGAATTAAAAAGAAGTATTATCAGGGCCTTAAGGATTGGATTGAAATCAATTTAGATAGGAGATAGCTGATTAGAATGTTATCCCTCTTTTTTGAGGTGGAATATGTTTGTAAATATTCTTTTGTAACTCTATTTAATATATAGAAATTGCAGTGGGGTTTTTTGCCCTACTGTTTTACCCTAAAAAAAATAGATCACCATAGGATCCAAAGCACTTGGAACCACACCCAGTTCGGAAATGAACTCCATCCAAACTGCTTCCACCACTACTTCCAAAGCAGAGATATATTCCGTCTCCAATGTAGCATCCCAAATTTCATAAAATGCAAATTCATATTGTTTCATTCATAGCATCATGGCATATTGATCTAACACAAAAAAAATCAAAACGAAAACCCTAATACAACCATATTTAAACCCATTTTATTATATATATGGGCATGGTTTTATTGTATTTTATGACCTCAAAATGGTTTTTGAATGCTTTGATGTGTTTGACACACATTTGGACACTATGACCACAGTAAAAAAGTCTGGTGAATATTTGAATTCAAAAATATTTGAAATAGCCATTCAAAATCAATTTAGAAAATCAATATATAAAAGGAAAAAATGAAAAAGGGAAAAAATAACAGCAGCAACCTATCTAGCCCAACCCCCTCACGGCCCAAAACATCCCACACGGCAAAACCCCTTCCCTCTATGTTTCTCACCCGCACGCACCACACCCACTCACTGACATGAGTCCCCACTTCCACCTCATCCCTTCGTCCCTAGACTACGCGCGAAGACCACCTCGCCGCGGCCGTTTCCCCCAAATCAAAGCCGATGAATTCGTGCTTGTTTGCGAGTAACTGCGAGCATGACTCTATCCCTCGCCCCGGCTACTTAAACCCCTACCTCTCCGCTCCATTTTCCCCCACTCAGCATCACTGGAGCGCCGCTAGGCTACTTGTATTGGTCCATGAACCGCCACAGTATCGACAAGCTCCGACGACCGAGCACGATAAGCATCGTGCATGCCTTGCTCTCTGGTTCACGCGACTTTGTTCGCCATCGCCTTGCGCTTCCCTAACACTCGCCTCCGTCGATGACCGTGAGCACCCGACGCCAAGCTTCACTCCGGCGAGCGATTCCATCCGTGTCCGTGCGCCCCAGGCCCGTCCACGACCACCTTGAGCACCACGACATCTTCGCGACCTCAGTAAGCCCAGTTACCCCTCCCCTACCCCCTACCCTCATCGGCACGCCGTCGACAGATGCGCCGCCATCGCAGTGGCCATTTGCGCCGCTCCTTTTTGGTTAGAGCAACGTGGTCCACTGGATCTAGATCTAGTGGCTTAGATTAGATCGCCGACGCGAAGCGGTATCGTCAGATCTGGACCGTAGGATCACACTTAGATCTAACGGCTCGCGTGCGTGATCCGCGCGAACCGGTACGCACCAATCAGAACACGTCGCGTGGCTGCGAATTAGATTTAAAATCCAGATTTTGATCTATTAGTTGAATTAACTTGTAAAATTCATAACTTTTATTATGTAAATCCAACAAATACAAATTTTATATAATTGGATTCATAAAAATGAGCCTTTTGTAACTATGAACTTGGTTTGGCCATTTGCGTCTGAAAAATTAGGATTTTATGCAGAACCATTAGCAGGATTATTTTGGCTATTTAATTGTTTAGATTTATTTTAAAGTAATTTTTAGTTTATTTGGACTATAGAAAGTTTTCTTTGTATACAATACTGTTTAGTTTGACTTGTTTAGTGTGGCAAAACATTCCATTGCATTTTGAATGCATTCATATATTTGTGTTTGTATATTGAATGTGGATTTTGTTGTATGAATTTGTGTGTAGATTTTGGTGATTGTGGAGATTGTGATTGTGAGGATTGTTCATATTCCCCACACTACCAAGGCAAGTGATGCTTAATATTTTTTCCCATTATTTTATCTATGCACTAGTGATATTTTGAGTAGTATTTGCATGATTATTTTCTAAGTATATGCTATGCTTGGGTAAATCCTATAGATATTGTCTTAATAGTTTTCCCGAAGTTAAGAAACTTGTTATACTAGTATGCTTAGTCTAGATAGTAGAATACAAGGGTGGAATATTTATGCTATGTTATTATGCAAAGTATATGACTATGTTTTTAATTAATAAAACAACTATGTGAATGAATCACCTGGGTGGAATGGGAAGATTGGTTTATGTTGAGTGGTTACACAAGGCCCATGCCTATGGTTTACCTTGTGTATCACACTTGTGGATGTCCACCCAGGAACAAAGAGATTTGAGATGTTTAGTGTTGAGAGGGTAAAACCTAAGTACTTAGCCGTGTCCCCGGTAATAGACATTTTGATCCTCAAAGACATTGAAGTGATCAAGGATCTTCTCATCCCAATTTCTCTAAGTTAAAAACTTGTGGTTGAAGAAGGGTAAAGGTTCACCAATGTCTATTGGTGGTTCCTTGGGTGTTTTTGTCAAAAAAAAACTTAGTTTTTTCAACTAATAAGAAAAACCTTATTTTGAGCAAAGCCAGCCTGAACTACACTTAGCCAAATTCATATAGTTATTAGATGCTAATATACTACTATGTTATCACTTGCGAATACAATTCCAAATGTATTGACCCTCTATGGCTGTAACTTATGATGTTGCAGGTTACTCTGATGGAGACTAGGGTTATGAGTCTACACTCAACATTTTTGCCTCTGGCACATGAAGATGGAGACTTTATTTTTTTTAAGTATTTGAACTCTATGTATTAGCCTTGGACTAATGAGCTGTAAGGACTATGTATCTCTGGATATTACGATGTAATAATGAACTTTGTATCTGTGTAATTCATCTTAAAGTATGGATTCTAGCAATTCGATCCAAGGACTAGCATTGCAATCACAGGGGCCTTTACCTTAAAAGGTGGGGTCTTATAGACGGTATCAGAGCACTGTGTTGCTTGTAGGATTATGACCCTAAGATGGATTAGACTAAGGAAACCACTAGGAAAATGCAACTCTTTGCAAATTCCACACTTTTCTCTTTTCTTCTCATAAACCTCTCCTAATCTTCTTTCTCATCTCTATTTGTAGATGGCCGACATCAACGAAGCCGTCAAGAAGGGACCACTTACGACCATGACCTTAGAATGTGAGACGGAGTTTCCCAAGGTACTCAAAAACCTCATGGTTAGCTTGGGAATACGTGGTGAAGACGTGTATAAAGGATTTCCTGTGATGGATGAAGGAGAAGAATATTTGTGGGTACAACTCCACTTGTACAAAAACAAGGAGGAGAACCAAAAAGAGTCGGGATTCTGCATGGTCACCAACTCTGAAATGCATATGTCATTCTTTGACTCTGCAAGAAATGCAGCTTGGAATGCTATCAAGGATCTCGGTGAAAGACTCAAGTGTAGAATGCTCAACACTCAAAATGACCTTAGAGAGGAGAAGAAGTATGTCCAAGACTTAGAAACTGCCATAAAATGTCTAAGGGAAGATATCATAGACTTAGCATATGAGTGAGAATTGTGATGTACACCAATAGTTGAACCATCACACTTGTCGTTTTCTCGCGTTAATAATTTGATCATACCAACCTATGTGGTATGGCAAGTTTTGTCTAAGTTGTCTTTAACCTTGGAGTTTGTGATTGAATATTGTATGCCATGACTTGTGTGTTTTATGTATGCTTTTGGCTTTTGTTTCACTACCTTATGTTTTTCTCTATACCTGTGTCGTTTCTATTTTTTCTCTATCCTATGTAATAGATGCCTAGCTTTGTTCTCACCACTGCCGAGGAGTTCAATGGAACTCGTTTTGGATCCCGTATCGTGCATCTTATCAGTGTGCTTGGTCTTCCCCTCCCTAGTATTAAGGGACTTCAGCTCAGGAAGTTTGAGAGGAAGGACTTATCGGGATTCAAAGTCTCCCAGCCAGGACGCCAGTCAAAGCCCCCTACCGAGGAGATTGCCTTCAAGTTAATGCATGATGATAAGGAGAAGGGACTCGACGTTGCCATGAAGGAGCTATTCGGACACCTTTCTGGACGCCACTCCGCCGAGCTCATGGGCCTCTACTTCCACCCATTTGGGAGATGTGACGAGGAGGGAGAGGCGATAGAGTTTGACGATTCCACTAGAGAGACTATTGAGCTAGTGCGTCTCTACCTTCAGGACCTAGAGAGCCTCGTTAGGAACCTTGACACTGATAGGACCAACGTCATGCTTAGCAATGATGAGCTACAAGTCTAGTTAAGGGAGAAGGATAAGTCCTTCATGGAGCAGGATGAGAGCATCAAGGAGATGGAGGCTAGGTTCGAGAAGCAAAACAAGTGGTTCAAGAACCAAGAGAAGAGAGTGCAGGATATGAACAAGAAGATCAATGAGATGAAGTCCGAGATAGATCTCAAGGATCTTGAGCTAGAGACAAAGCATGGAGTGATAGAGAGGCTGCGCTCGCAGAAGAGAGCCCTCCGAGCGAAGGTCGATGCTTTGACCACCAGCATGGAGGAGTACAAGGCAGCAATGGAGACAACAGGACTTGCTCTAGTGGATGAGGAGATCGACATGGTGGAGCAGTGTTCTACTTGCCTAGCTATCTATCTACCATATGTTTATTTATCGATTCGCATTGATCATCCAACATGTGGATAACTATGCTAGTGTGTTTACTTTTCCAAAACTTGTTGTTCACGTTGTTTAAACTCTAAGTTTATCTTGTGATTGTTGCTATGTGATGTATTGTGCATGTTAGTATCTATGGGTTATATCTAATTACTTATCCTTATTGAAACCATAGATGCCTCCCCGTCGTGCCAATCCCAACACAAACAACAATAACAACAATGGCAATGAGATGCAACTGATGACAGCCTAGACTCAGTTGATGCAAATGATGACCCAATTTATGGCGAATCAGAATCAGAACCAAAACAACAACAACAACAACAACAACAACAAAAACAACAACAACAACAACAACAACAACAACAACAACAACAACAACAACAACAACAACAACAATCAAAACAACCCACCAGCATTTGATATGCTCACAAGGTTTCTGAGATTGAGGCCAGCTAAATTTTTAGGAACCACTGATCCTATGGTAGCAAATTATTGGCTACATTATGTGAACAGGGACCTAGTCATTATGGGCTGCATTGTGAGGAAAATGTCAGATTTGCAGCACATCTGCTTGAAGGACCAAAAGCTACATGGTGGGAGAACTTCCAAATCACCACTCCTATTGAAGATGTGACTTGGGCAATATTTTAGGATGGTTTCCGCACTGCTCATATCTCTTCAGGAGTGATGAGTTTGAAGAAGAAGGAATTCCACAACCTTAAGCAACGCCACCGCAGTGTTGCAGAATATATTAAGGATTTCAACAATCTGGCACACTATGCATCGGATGATGTTGACACCGATGGTAAGAGGAAGGAAATTTTCCTTGAGGGATTGAATGATGAGATGTGCATGCAACTATCTATTGCATATGTTCCAACTTATCAATCACTGTGTGACAAAGCCACCATCTTGGAAAGCAAGATGAAGCAGGTGGAGAGTAGGAAGAGGAAGCACCACTTTGATAAGCATGGATCAGGATCGTCTCACAAGTGTTTCCATGGTGAATATAGTGGAGGCTCTAGGTCCCACAAACACGGGAAGTATAACAGCCACCACAACAGCAACCATCACCATGATAACAAAAATCACCTTAGTCATGACAATGGTGGATATAAGAACCACAAGAGTGGACACAAGACCAATCACAGTGGAAATGGCAATGGAAGTCAGCCAGCTAAGAGGGACATCAGTCAGGTTGAATGATTTAAGTGCAAGAAAACTGGGCACTATGCAAATGAATGCCTAGAAAATAAGACTGATGGAGCTCACAAGCCAAACACTTTTCAGAAGGGTCAAGTGAACCACATCAATGTGGAAGAAATCTATGAGAAATCCGATGCTATGGCTGGTAAGTTCATGCTTAATTCCTTTCCAGCACTTGTCCTTTTTGATACCGGCGCATCGCATTCATTTATATCAAGAGAATTTGTAGACAAAAATAGACTTACAACTGAAACTATTTGATGTCCTATTAAAGTAAGCTCTCCAAGTGGAGATATGATAGTGAATTTTGGATGTCATGATCTAATAATAGAGTTTGGAAAGTATAAGTTTCCAGTTAGTCTGATAATCCTAGATTCCCAAGGATTGGATGTAATTTTGGGCATGGATTGGATGACTAAGTATGAGGGAGTAATAGATTGTGCCAATCGTACTGTTACACTCACAAACCCGGATAAGAAACAGATTAGATTCAAATATAATTTTGAATCCAAAGGGAGTAAGCTAAATTCTCTTAAGGGGGTTAGCATAGATAGTGTACCAGTGGTGAAAGAGTACCCGGATGTGTTTTCGGAGGAATTACCAGGAATGCCACCAGATAGAGATGCGGAGTTTTTGATTGACTTACTGTCAGGATATGGACCAATAGCAAAGAGACCCTACAAGATGTCAGTTGATGAGTTAAAATAACTCAAGAAAGAACTTGGGGAATAGTTACAAAAAGGATTTATCCAACCAAGTTCTTCGTCTTGGAGTGCACCAGTTTTGTTGGTTGAGAAGAAGGACAGAAGTCAAAGGTTATGCATAGATTAACGTTCACTCAATGAGGTGACTATAAAGAACAAGTACCCTTTGCCTAGAATCAATGATCTATTTGATCAGCTAGAAGGAGCCCGAGTGTTCTCAAAAATTGATCTCCGATCAGGCTACTTTCAACTAAAGATTAGAGAACAAGACATACCTAAGACTGCTTTTACCACTAGGTATGGATTGTATGAGTATACTGTGATGCCATTTGGACTAACAAATGCACCAGCTTATTTCATGAACATGATGAACAAGGTGTTCATGGAGTTTTTTGACAATTTTGTTGTCGTATTCATCGGTGACATATTGATATATTCCAAGAGCAATGAAGAGCATGAAGAACATTTGCGTTTGATTCTTGAGAAACTCAGGGAGCACAAGTTGTACGCCAAGTTTAGTAAGTGTGAATTTTGGTTGAATGAAGTTGGATTTCTTGGACATATTGTGTCTGGAGATGGTATAACTATCGATCCCACAAAGGTATCAGCTATAACTGAGTGGGAATCTCCCAAGTCAGTTAAAGAAGTTCATGGTTTCCTAGGCTTGGCAGGATACTATAGATGGTTCATCAAGAATTTCTCGAAACTGGCTAAGATAATGACGAAGTTACTTAAGAAATAGAAAAAGTTTGATTGGATGAAGGATGCGAAACCAGTTTCCAAGAGTTGAAGAAAAGATTAGTGTCTGCACCAGTTTTATGTCTGCTAGATTTAGAGAAGGACTTTCAAGTATATTGTGATGCATCTCACCAAGGTTTGGGTGGAGCTTTGATGCAAGAAGGGAAAGTTGTGGATTATGCCTCGAGACAACTCAAAACTCATGAAGTAAATTATCCTACTCATGACTTAGAGTTAGCCTTTGTTGTCCATGCACTCAAAACATGGAGACACTATCTTTTAGGAAAGAGTTGTGAAGTGTTCATGGATCACAAGAGTTTGAAATATATTTTCACCGAGAAGGAACTCAATATGAGACAAAGAAGTTGGCTAGAGCTCATCAAGGACTATGATTTGAGTTTGCAATACCATCCCGGTAAAAAAATGTTGTAGTGGATGCTTTAAGCCATAAAGTTTATGTGAATGGTCTCACCAAGGGAGAATTGCCAGATGATTTGTGTGCCCAATTTAAAGAGCTGAGATTGGAGATAGTGCCTGAAGGATATCTCATGTCTTTGGAAGCTCAACTAACACTGTTAGATAAGATCAAAGAAGCCCAAAAGTTGGACAAGTAAATAGGACATTAAGAGTAAAATTAGTAAAAGGAAGGCTAAAGGGTTCCATGAAGATGAACAAGGAACTTTATGGTATGGGAAGCGTATCTCCATTCCGCAAGATCCGAAGCTTCGGAAATTGATTCTGCAAGAAGCACACAACTCACCATCTTCTATTCATCCAGGTAACACCAAGATGTACATGGATGTGAAAGAAAGGTTTTGTTGGAACAATCTTAAGAAAGATATCGTAGAACACATTGCTTTGTGTGATGTGTGTAGTAGGGTGAAGGAGGAACATCAGAAACTGGTAGGGTTATTGCAACCACTACCTATACCTAATTGGAAGTGGGATAAGATTGGTATAGATTTTATCACCGGACTGCCAAGGACCAGAGCTGGATATGATTCTATATGGGTTATTGTGGATCGCCTAACTAAAGTGGCTCATTTCATACCCGTGAAGGCTACTTATACTAGTGCTAAATTGGCCAAGATCTATATGAATAGAATTGTATGTCTACATGGAGTACCTAATATTATTGTATCTGATAGAGGAACTCAGTTCACTTTTCATTTTAGGCGACAACTACATCAATCATTGGGAACAAGACTAGAATTCAGCATAGCTTTTCACCCTCAGACTGATGGACGGACAGAAAGGAACAAGACTAGAATATATGTTGAGGTCATGTGAACTGTACTATGGATCTAGTTGGGATGAAAGTTTTCCCTACGCAGAATTCTCTTACAATAACAGCTATCAAGCAAGAATAGAGATGGCTCCGTTTGAATTCCTTTATGGAAGTAAGTGTACTACGCCATTACTATGAAAAAGGTAGGAGAGAGAAATTTATTCGGACCAGAATTGATTAAGGAAGCCGAAGAGAAAGTCAGAATGGTAAAGGACAGATTGAAGATAGCCCAATCCCGACAAAAGAGTTATGTATATCCAAAGCGTAGGGAAGTCACCTATGAAGTAGGTGATAGAGCTTACCTTAGAGTCTCACCACTTAATGGTGTGAAGATATTTGGAGTCAAAGGAAAGTTGGCACCTCGATATGTTGGACCATTCAAGATTTTGAGCTGCAAAGGAGAAGTGGCTTATGAGATTGAATTACCTGAATTACAATCTATAGTTCACAATGTGTTTCATGTGAGTCGGTTGAAGAAGTGTCATCCGGAGATGGAAGAAACTTCATTGAAGGACACTATACCATTGGAAGAGGTACAGTTGGAGAGTAATCTCACTTACGAGCAGAAACCTATCAATATTCTTGAGACAGTAGAAAGAGTCACTCATACTAAGACAATCAAATTCTTCAAAGCATATTGATATTACACAAAAAATTTCAAAACAAAAACCCTAATAGAACCATATCCAAACCCCTTTTATTATATATATGGGGCATGATTTTATTTTATGACCTCAAAATGGTTTTTGAATGCTTTGATGTTTTTGACACACATTTGGACACTAGGACCACAGTACAAAATTCTAGTGAATATTTGAATTCAAACAAATTTGAAATAGCCATTCAAAATCAATTTAGCAAATCAAAACAGAGAAGGAAAAATGAAAAAGGGAAAAAAATAACAGCAGCAACCTATCTAGCCCAACCCCCTCGCGGCCCAACATAGCCCACCCGGAAAAACCCCTTCCCTCTTTGTTTCTCACCCGCACGCACCGCGCCCACTCACTGACAGGAGGCCCCACTGCAACCTCATCTCTTCGACCCCAGACTGAGCGTGACGACCATATCGTCGCGGTCGTTTGCCCCAAATCAAAGCCGATGAATTTGCACTTGATTGCGAGTAACTATAAGCATGACTCCCTACCTCGCACCAGCTACTTAAACCACTACCTCTCCGCTCCATTTTCCCCCACTCAGCATCACCAGAGCGCCGCCAGGCTACTCGTATTGCTCCATGCGCCGCCGCTGTACCGATAAGCTCTGGCGACCGATTGCGTTAAGCATCGTGCCCTCCTTGCTCTCTTGTTCACACGACTTTGTTCGCCATTTCCTTGGGCCTCCCCTAACACTCGCCATTTTTTTATTTCCTATCAGAGCATCGACTCTATCGATGACCGTGAGCACCCGACGCAAAGCTTCACTCCGACAAGCGATTTCGTCAGTGTCCGTGCGCTCCAGCCCCGTCCACGACCACCTTGAGCACCACGATGTCTTCGCGACCAAAGTAAGCCCTAGTTCCCCTCCCCTACCCCCTAGCCTCGCTGGCACAACGCTGACAGACGCACCGCCGCCGCAGTGGCCATTTGGCTGCTCGTTTTTTGTTAGAGCAACGTCGTCCACTAGATCTAGATCCAGTGGCTTAGATTAGATTGCCAGCGCGAAGCGGTATTGTCAGATCTAGACCGCAGGATCACACTTAGATCTAACATCTTGCGCGCATGATCCGCGCAAACCGGTACGCACCATTCAGAACACGCCGTGTGGCTGTGAATTAGATTTAAAATCCAGATTTTGATCTATTAATTGAATTAAATTGTAAAATTCAGAACTTTTGTTCTGTAAATCCAAAAAATACAAATTTTATATCATTGGATTCAGAAAAATGAGACCTTTGCATCTATGTACTCTTCTTAGCCATTTGATTCTGAAAAAAAAGGATTTTATGCAGAACCATTTGTAGGCTTATTTTGGCTATTTAAATTGTTTAAAAAACTATTTTAAAGTATTTTTTAGTTTATTTTGACTATAGAAAGTTTGCTTTGTATACAATACTGTTTAGTTTGACTTGTTTAGTTTGACTTGTTTAGTTTGACTTGTTTAGTGTGGCATTCATATATTTGTGTTTGTATATTGAATGTGGATTTTGTTGTATGAATTTGTGTGTAGATTTTGGTGATTGTGGAGATTGTGATTGTGAGGATTGTTCATATTCCCCCAACTACCAAGGCAAGTGATTCTTCATATTTTTTTCCCATTATTTTATCTATGCAATAGTGATATTTTGAGTAGGATTTGCATGATTATTTTCTAAGTATATGCTATGCTTGGGTAAATCCTATAGATATTGTCATATAGTTTTCCCTAAGTTAAGAAACTTGTTATACTAGTATGCTTAGTCTAGCTAGTAGAATACAAGGGTGGAATATTCATGCTATGTTATTATGCAAAGTATTTGACTATGTTTTTGACTAATAAAACAACTATGTGAATGAATCACCTGAGTGGAATGGGATGATTGGTTTATGTTGAGTGGTTACACAAGGCCCATGTCTATGGTTTACCTTGTGTATCACAATTGTGGATGGCCACCCAGAAACAAAGAGATTTGAGATGTTTAGTGTTGAGAGGGGTAAAACGTAAGTACTTAGCCGTCTCCCCGGTAACGGACATTTTGAGCCTCAAAGACATTGAAGTGATCAAGGATCTCCTCATCCCAATTTCTCTAACTTAAAAACTTGTTGTTGAACAAGGGTAAAGGTTCACAAATGTCTATTGGTGGTTCCTTGGGTGTTTTTGTCAAACAAAAACTTAGTGTTTTCAACTAATAAGAAAAACCTTATTTTGAGCAAAGCCAGCATGAACTACACTTAGCCAAATTCATATAGTTATTAGATGCTACTATACTACTATGGTATCACTTGCCAATAAAATTCCAAATGTATTGACCCTATGTGGCTGTAACTTATGATGTTGCAGGTTACTCTGATGGAGACTAGGGTTATGAGTCTACACTCAACATGTGTGCCTATGGCACATGAAGATGAAGACTTTATTTATTTTTGTTAAGTATTTGAACTCTATGTATTAGACTTGGGCTAATGAGTTGTAAGGACTATGTATCTCTAGATATTACGATGTAATAATGACCTTTGTATCTGTATACTTCGTCTTAAACTGTGGATGCTAGCAATTCGATCCAGGGACTAGAATTGTAATCATAGGGTCCTTTACCTTAAAAGGTGGGGTCTTATGGAAATTCCCCACAACTTTCACGTTGATCACTTTTTAATTTAACGTTATATTCAAGCTCTTAAGAATCAATCTTTGAAAAGTGTTCAGCAGGACAGATTTCAGGAAACTCCAAATATTGCCATATTGAGTGATTTTGTAACATCCCTTAAATCATGATTTCAAAGATTGCATATCATTCATGCATGCATATAGTTTTGAGATCAATTTCAAACCAATTCCAAGAAAACAGAAGCACATAGTGCTATCATTTTATGTGAGCAAACTTAAATCAAATGACCATCCTCACTTGAGAGATTAAGTGTTTTAAAACCAAGTTTGTTTGTTTCCTTGTTGATTGGATTGAGTGTGGAGTTTGAACAAAATTATACAAAATAAAAATGGATTCAAAACCATTTTCAAACATTTACAAACCAAGTGCTATGTCACTGTTATTTTGTCTTTCCAAAAATGACCAAGCCAATTCAAAGTGACCACATGGTTTTATGCCTAGAATTGTGACTATTGCACACTGCAAAAATCCCGAAAAGATTTGAATTCAAATAGAGTTTTAATTCATTTGAAAATCATTCCAGAAAATCAAATCAGAAATAGAAAAGGAATAAAGAAAAAGAAAAGGGCCGGCGCCAGACTTTGGGCCCAACAACAAAACCAGCCCAGCTATCCCACCCGAGTCCCCTCTCTCTCTCTCACACGCGCAGAAGCACCCCCAGAGTCGCTGACACTCGGACCGCACTCCCTCTCTGTTTATTTCGCTGACAAGCGGGCCCTGTCCACATCATCATCGTCTTCCCCCAGATTCCGCGCACGAACACCGCCGCTGGCCGTTGTTGCTTTGATTCCGCGGCATAATTGGCATTGATTCACTGGGCATTTCTTTTCGAGCTCCTGCCTACTTAAGCCCCTCCCTCTCGCGGCCATGTCCCCTCACCCAATTTCCTCTCCACGCCACCAGTGCCGCAACTCGCGACATCGCCTGTTCCGACGACCTCACCGACGAATTCCGGTGAGCACCGTGTCCCCCTCTGTCCATGGTTCATACTGGCATGCTCTACAGCTCCGTGCACATCTACTGACATCTTTCATTTGCTCGCGCATGGCCTGTAGCATAGGCAGCGACAACGACTGAGCGCCGCCGCTCTCTGCACGAACTCCGGCGACCTCTCCCCGTAAGTACCAGCCGCCCCTTGCCCTCTGTCTGAGACGCCTAAGATCCCTAGCATCTTGCGCGTCTAACGGTGTCCTCCTCTTGTCTTAGCGCGACGCAGAACCTCGCCAACGTCGACCAGCAGCCGTACCCGACGCGTTCACGAACTCCGGCGAGGAATCCCCGACGACTCCGAGCGCCCCTTCGCCAACCAGAGACACGTTGAGCTTCACCTCGACACGGCGGTTCTGGTGAGCATCCTCTCCCCTCCCCGGACGACCTAGAACGCCGGCACCGCCGCTAATAGACACGCCGCCGCCAGTCGCCGCCGCTAGCGCCGCTAGTCTATGGTCAAAGCAATAGAAACCGTTGGATGTGGATCTTGCGGTTTAGATTAGATCTGAGCAAAACTTTTTCTTTGAATTTGGCGTGTTGGATCTGACTTGATCTGACGGCGCGGAAGGGTGATCCTGAGTGAAACGGTATCGGCCAATAGGATAGCGCCGCGTGGCTAGGGTTTGGTTTAAAAACATAATTTGAAATCTGATTTATATCCAAATTTGATTTAGCTATAACTTTTGATTCCCACGTTAGATTTTGGCAAATTTTATACCGTTGGAATCAGGAAGACAATCCCTTTCTAAATATGCAATGTGTTAATGTTTAGCTTCTGTTAAAATGGTTTATTTTGCAAAATCATGTGTAGGGCTTATTTAGTTATATGAATTGTTTAGGAATTGTTTTAGTGTTAAATAAATTTGGTTTGGCAAAGTTTTGACTTGTTTAGAATTCAGTACTATGCACTTGCTTGATTGAGTTTTAAAAATCATCACTTAGCATCTTTCATGCATGCATATATATTTTTGATTGTATATGTTTTGTATGTGATTGTGGCTATATTCTATGTGTAGATTTTGGTGCTAGTGATTGTGATTGTGAAGAGTCCTACTCTCCCAACTACCAAGGAAAGTGGTACTTCATGAAATATTTCTATCCCTATATTTTATACTAAGCATTAGAAATATTTTGCTAAGTCATGCATGCTATTATTTTGCCTATATGCCATGTTGGGAAATCCTAAGTAGTTGTAGAATTGCTAGGAAATTTCTATGTTAAGTTACTATCTATGCCATGCTTAGCCTAGCTGGTAGAAAACAAGGGTTGGTGATATATACATGATATGATGAAAATATTTCTAAGTCTTTGTACTTTTGGTTTTACCTAATAAAACAACTAAGTCAATGAATCACCTGGGTGGAAAGGGACTTGAATGGTGGTTTTGGTTGAGTGGTTACACAAGGCCGATGGCTATGGTTTACCTTGTGTATCTCACTTGTGGAAAGCCACCCAGGAACAAAGGGATTTTAGAGGCCAAGTGTTGAGAAGCTTCTAGTGCAGCCACTTGGCAATATGGGCTCTGCCTGGATCACATAGGTTGCTAGAACTTAGCCATTTGGACAGTTGGTGGTAGTGGGAATGATCGGTTGGAACACGTCCATTTGGTCTAAGGGAAGGCTTCTGAAAGGTCCTGTCTTGGTGAAACCAAGTCTGGTGGGGAAAGTGCACAACCTCTGCAGATGGAAAAATCTAAGTACTTAGCCAAGTCCATGGCAATGGACAACTTGAGCATCAAGGCATGGAAGCTATCAAGAATCTCCTCATCCCAATTTCTAAGTAAAAATTTGTGGGTGAACAAGGGTTAAGGACCTCAATGTCTATTGGTGGTTCCTTGGGATAAGATTTGTCAAAGAAAAACTTAGTGTTTTCAACTAATATGTAAAACCTATTTTAAGCAAAGCAAGCGAAGCTACACTTAGCCAAATTTGCATATAGTATCTAGTCCACTTAAATTATACTAAGGTATCACTTGCCAATACTATTCCAAAGTATTGACCCAATGTGGCTGTAACTTGTGATGTTGCAGGTTACTCTGAGGAGGATTAGGTGTCATGAGTCTACACTCAACATGTTTGCCTGTGGCACATGAAGATGAAGACTTATATTTATTTACTTATTCAAACTCTTGTATTAGGCTTGTGGCCTTTGAGTTGTAAAGACTATGTTTATCTCTGGAATGGATGTAATAAATGACCTTTGTATCTGTGTACTTCATCTTAAACTGTGGATGCTAGCAATGATCCAGGGACTAGCATTACAATCACAGGGATCCTTTTCCTTTACAAAGGAGGGATCTTACAGATGGTATCAGAGCACTGTGTTGCGTGTAGGATTATGACCCTAGGATTGGAAACCACTAAGGAAAAAATTTCAACTTCTACACTTGTCTATTCTTCTCGTAAAACTTTTCTAATCTTCTCTCTCATCTCTATCTGTAGATGAACTCCATCAACGAAGTCGTGAGGAAAGGACCACTCATGACAATGACTTTGGAGTGTGAGACAGAATTCCCCAAAGCTCTCAAGGACCTCATGGTTGCATTAGAGATACAAGGTGCAGCTGTGTACAAAGGTTTTCCTGTGATGGATGAAGGAGAGGAATACTGGTGGGTGCAACTTCACTTGTATAAAAACAAGGAAGACAACCATCAGGAAAAAGGATTCTGCATGTTCACCAATTCAGTGGTGCACACTACATTCTTTAAATCAGCAAAGGATGCAGCTTGGAAGACCATCAAAGAACTTGGTGATAGAGTCAAGTGCAGAATGCTCAACCTCCAAAATGATCTAAGGAAAGAGAAGGAACATACCCAAGAGTTGGAAGCTACCAACCAAACCTTAAGAGGAGACATTATAGACTTAGTGATGGAATCATGTGAGCAAGATAGGCTGATTGCTTCTAGAAACATTGTGTTAGCCAACATATCCAGTGAGATAGGATTGTAAACGTACTTCGTTAGTTAGACCACCACCTATCACCCTATTTTACAAAATGTTGCTTTAAAATAAGATTGAACCTTGGATGTTGTAATGGTTTCATGTATGCATGAGTTGTGTGTTTTGCTTCCCAAGGATATGTATGTGATGTTTTGTCTTTTGTTTTATTTTGAATTGTGTTGTTCTAACTTTTCTATCTTATAAATAGATGCCTATTACCATCAGCACTGTTGAGGAGTTCCAGGTTAACCGCTTTGGTCCTCGTATCATTGAGCTTACTACTTTTCTCAATCTCCCTCTTCCCACCATCATGGTGCATCCCCTCACCAAGTTTGAGAGGAAGGACCTCTGGGGCTTCAAGTTCAACCAGCCCGGATGCCAGACGGAGCCTACCACGGAGGCCATTGTCTTCAAGCTCATGCACGATGACAGGGAGAGAGGCCTTGATGTAGTTATGCAGGACCTGATAGGACGTCTGCTAGGGCGACACTCCCGATAGGTTAGAGGTACCCACTTCCACGTCTTCGGAAGACGTGATGAGGATGGAGAGTCCATCGACTTCGAGGACGATTCGAGGGAGGTAGCAGAGCCGATACGCCTGTACCTTCAGGACTTAGAGTCTCTCATTAGGCACGTGGACACGGACAGGACCAATGTCATGCTCAGCAATGATGAGCTCCAGGTGCAGCTTCGCGAGAAGGATAAGCTCTTCGCGCAGCAAGACGAGATAGTCAAGGAAATGGAGGCGAAGTTCGAGACCCAGGACAGGAAGTTCAAAAGTCAGGAGAAACGTGTCCAGGATAGGAACAAGAAGATCTGGGACATGACTGAAGAACTGCAGTCCAAGGACTTCGAGCTAGAGCAGCAGCAGACGGTGATTGAGAGGCTTCGTTCCCAGAAGAGGGCTCTCAAGGCCAAGATAGAGACTTTGACCACTAGCATCGAGGAAAACAAGACCGCGATGGAGAACGTAGGTCTTACCTTTGTCGAGGAGGAGATTGATGCCAATGAGTAGATTTGACTACTCATTTATCTTTTGTTATAGTACTTGTTATTTGAGAACTTGTTATTTGACCATCCGACATGTGGATGGCTTGCTACTTGTGTGTTTTACTTTGTGAACTTGTTATCTTGTTGTTGAACCTTTATCTTTGTGTTGCATGCTATGTGTTTTCTTATGTGATGTAATGTGCATGAAAGCATCTATGGGTATCTGATTCTTATCTTTATTAAACAAACCACAGATGCCTCCCCGTCGTGCAAACCCCAACCCCAACAACAACAACAACATCACTCCAGAAATGCAGCAAATGATGACTGCTAAAACACAGCTGATGCAGATGATGACAACGTTCATCTAGAACCAAAACAATAACAACAACAACAACAATAACAACAACAACCCTCCGGGCTTTGATATGCTTACCAGATTCTTGAGATTGAGGCCAACAAAGTTCTCAGGAACGACTGATCCCATGGTGGCCAATGATTGGCTACACTCAGTAAACAAGTAGTTGGTAACCGTGGGCTGTACGGATGCTGAAAAGGTCAGATTTGCAGCACATCTGCTGGAGGGCCTGCCGCCACTTGGTGGGACAACTTCCAGATTACCACTCCCATAGATGAAGTGCCATGGGCTATCTTTGAGGATGGCTTTTGCACTGCTCATGTCTCATCTGGAGTGATGAGTCTGAAAAAAGAAAGAGTTCCACAATCTGAAGCAGCGCCACCGCAGCGTGGCTGAATACATTGAGGAGTTCAACAATCTGGCGCGTTATGCACCGGATGAAGTTGACACCGATGCCAAGAGAAAGGAAAAATTTCTTGAAGGCTTGAATGATGAGCTGAATCTGCAATTGGCTGTGGCCTATATTCCCACTTATCAGTCGCTCTGTGACAAGGCTGCTATTTTGGAGAACAAAATGAACCAAGTTGAGAGTAGAAAGAGGAAGCACTCCGATAAACACAGCTCGGGATCGTCTCACAAACGATCTCATTATGATGACAGTCGAAGCTCAGGATCCCACAAGCATGGGAAATTCAACAAGCACCACAACCACAACCGTCATGACAACAAGCATCACCGTAGTCATGACAATGAAAAGTACAAGAACCACAAGAGTGGACATAAGAGCACCCACAGTGGAAGTGGAAGTGGAAGTGGAGGTCAGCCTGTTAAGAGAGACATCAGTCAGGTTGAATGCTTCAAATGCAAGAAGATGGGGCATTAGGCAAATGAATGCCCAGAAAAGAAAGTTGAAGGACCCAACAAGCCCAACCCTTTTCAGAAGGGACAAGTAAACCATATCAATGTGGAGGAGGTCTATGAGGAGCCTAATGCTGTTGCTGGTAAGTTCAGACTCAATTCTATTCCAGCATTTGTACTCTTTGATACTGGTGCATCTCATTCATTCATATCAAGAGCATTTTTTGAAAGAAATGAACTACCGGTAGAAACTATTGGGTGTCCTATAAAAGTAAGTTCTCCTGGTGGAGAAATGATAGTGAATTCAGGATGTCATGATCTAGTCATAGAATTTGGGAAATATAAGTTTCCCGTTAACTTGATAATTCTAAACTCCCAAGGATTGGATGTAATTTTGGGAATGGACTGGATGACTAAGTACAAAGGAGTGATAGATTGTGCCAACCATACTGTCTCCCTCACAACTCCAGAAAATAAAAGGATCAGATTCAAGACCAATTTTGAAGCAAAAAGGAGTATGCTTAATTCTCTTAAGGGGGTTAGCATGGACAGTGTGCCAATTGTGAGTGAGTATCCAGATGTGTTTCCGGAAGAATTGTCGGGAATGCCACCAGATAGAGATGTGGAGTTTGTTATAGATTTGGTACCAGGGTCTGGACCAATAGAAAAGAGACCATATAAAATGTCAGTTGATGAACTGAAAGAGCTCAAGAAACAACTTGGAGAACAGTTGCAGAAAGGATTTATTCAACCAAGTTCTTCATCTTGGGGAGCCCCAGTTTTGTTCGTGGAGAAGAAAGATAGAAGTCAAAGGTTATGCATAGATTACCGTTCACTCAACGAGGTAACTATCAAGAATAAATACCCTTTTCCTAGAATCAATGACTTGTTTGATCAGCTAGAAGGAGCATGTGTGTTCTCAAACATTGATCTCCGGTCAGGCTATTTTCAACTCAAGATAAGGGAACAAGACATACCTAAGACAGCGTTCACTACAATGTATGGATTGTATGACTATACCGTAATGCCTTTTGGTTTGACCAATGCTCCAGCATACTTCATGAATATGATGAACAAGGTGTTCATGGAATTCCTTGACAAGTTTGTTGTCGTTTTCATCGATGACATCTTAGTCTACTCCAAGAGCAAAGAAGAGCATGAAGGACACTTGTGTTTGATACTTGAGAAATTAAGAGAGCATAAACTTTATGCCAAATTCAGCAAGTGTGAGTTCTGGTTGGATGAAGTTGGTTTTCTTGGTCATGTTATGACAAAGGATGGTGTAGCAGTTGATCCTGCTAAAGTTTCAGCGGTAACTGAATGGGAATCTCCCAAGTCCGTGAAAGAAGTTCGAAGTTTCCTTGGCTTAGCAGGTTACTACAGGAGGTTCATAGTGAATTTCTCTAAGGTAGCTAAGCCTATGACAGAATTGTTAAAGAAAGACAAGAAGTTTGCTTGGTCTGAAGGTTGTGTAATCAGCTTTCAGGAGTTGAAGAAGAGACTTGTGACAGCACCAGTCTTGTGTCTTCCAGATTTGGAAAAGGATTTCCAAGTATATTGTGATGCTTCTCATCAAGGTTTGGGTGCAATACTTATGCAAGACGGTAAGGTAGTGGATTATTCCTCAAGAAAACTCAAAACTCGTGAGGTGAACTACCCTACTCATGATTTAGAGTTAGCCTCTGTCGTCCATGAACTCAAAACATGGAGGAACTATCTTTTGGGAAAGCGTTGTGAAGTGTTCATAGATCACAAAAGTTTCAAGTATATCTTCACCCAGAAGGAAATTAATATGAGACAAAGAAGATGGCTAGAACTTATCAAAGACTATGACTTAAGTTTGCAATACCATCCCGGTAAAGCAAATGTTGTAGCAGATGCTCTAAGTCGTAAGGTTTTTGTGAATGGCCTTACCAAAGGAGAATTGCCAGATGATCTGTGCACCCAATTTAGAAAACTCAGATTGGAGATTGTGCCTGAAGGACATCTCATGTCTTTGGATGTTCAACCCACTTTGTTGGACAAGATCATAGAAGCCCAGAAGACTGATAAGGAAATTGAAGAGATTAAGGAAAAGATTGGCAAAGGAAAAGCCAAAGAATTCCATGAAGACGAACAGGGTACTTTATGGCATGGGAAACGTATTTGTGTTCCACAAGACCCGGAGTTGCGGAAACTGATTTTGCAGGAAGCACACAACTCTCCGTATTCTATTCATCCGGGTAACACCAAAATGTACATGGACATGAAAGAAAGATTTTGGTGGAATAATCTCAAGAAGGACATCGCCGTACATATTGCCTTGTGTGATGTGTGTAGTAGGGTAAAATCGGAGCATCAAAAACCAGCAGGTTTACTGCAACCACTACCTATTCCTGATTGGAAGTGGGACAAGATTGGTATGGATTTCATTACCGGATTACCAAGGACCCGGTCAGGATACGATTCTATTTGGGTAGTAGTGGATCGCCTAACTAAAGTGGCTCATTTCATACCCGTGAAGACAACCTATACAAGTGCTAAGTTAGCCAGAATCTACATGAGTAGAATTGTATGTCTACATGGAGTGCCCAAGAGTATTGTGTCTGATAGGGGAACTCAATTCACTTCCCTTTTTTGGATACAGTTGCATGAGTCATTGGGAACGAGGTTGGAATTCACTACTGCTTTTCATCCTCAAACAGATGGACAAACAGAAAGGACTAATCAAATTCTTGAAGACATGTTGAGGGCATGTGCCCTAGACTATGGAGCCAATTGGGATGAAAGTCTGCCTTACGCAGAATTTTCTTATAACAACAACTATCAAGCCAGCATTGAGATGGCACCGTTTGAGTTTCTCTACGGAAGAAATTGTACCACCCCATTGTTATGGAATGGTGTGGGAGAAAGAAGTTTATTCGGGCCAGATCTTATCAAATAAGCCGAAGAGAAGGTCAAGTTGGTTAAGGACAGGTTGAAGATAGCACAGTCCCGACAGAAAAGCTACGCAGATCCTAAGCGTAGAGAACTCACCTACGAAGTCGGTGATAGAGCCTATCTTAGAGTGTCACCACTTCGTGGAGTGAAAAGATTCGGAGTCAAAGTAAAATTGGCACCAAGGTATGTTGGGCCATTCAAGATTTTGAGTCGCAAAGGAGAAGTTGCCTATGAAATTGAGCTACCGGAATCTTTGTCAGCAGTTCATAATGTGTTTCATGTGAGTCAACTTAAGAAATGTCATCCAGAAATGGAAGAAACTTCTTTGAAGGATACTATACCTTTGGAGGAAGTTCAACTAGAAAGTGATCTCACTTATGAAGAGAAACCTATCAAGATTCTTGAAACTGCAGAAAGATTCACAAGGACTAAGACTTCAAGTTTTGCAAAGTGTAGTGGAATCATCATTCCGAAGAGGAAGCAACATGGGAAAGAGAAGATGATCTTCGGAAAGACCACCCTCACCTATTTTCTAGCCAAACCGAATCTCGAGGGCGAGATTCACCTTAAGGGGGTTAGATTTGTAACATCCCTAAAATCATGATTTCAAAGATTGCATGTCATTCATGCATGCATATAGTTTTGAGATCAATTTCAAACCAATTCCAAGAAAACAGAAGCACATAGTGCTATCATTTTATGTGAGCAAACTTAAATCAAATGACCATCCTCATTTGAGAGCTTAAGTGTTTTAAAACCAAGTTTGTTTGTTTCCTTGTTGATTGGATTGAGTGTGGAGTTTGAACAAAATTATAAAAAATAAAAATGGATTCAAAACCATTTTCAAACATTTACAAACCAAGTGCTATGTCACTGTTATTTTGTCTTTCCAAAAATGACCAAGCCAATTCAAAGTGACCACATGGTTTTATGCCTAGAATTGTGACTATTGCACACTGCAAAAATCCTGAAAAGATTTGAATTCAAATAGAGTTTTAATTCATTTGAAAATCATTCCAGAAAATCAAATTAGAAATAGAAAAGGAATAAAGAAAAAGAAAAGGGCCGGTGCCAGACTTTGGGCCCAACAACGAAACCAGCCCAGCTAGCCCACCCGGGTCCCCTCTCTATCTCTCACGCGCAGAAGCACCCCCAGAGTCGCTGACACTCGGACCCCACTCCCTCTCTGTTTATTTCGCTGACAAGCAGGCCCTGTCCACGTCATCATCGTCTTCCCCCAGATTCCGTGCACGAACACCGCCGCTGGCCGTTGCTGCGTTGATTCCGCGGCGTAATTGGCATTGATTCACTGGGCGTTTCTTGTTGAGCTCCTGCCTACTTAAGCCCCTCCCTCTCGCGGCCATTTCCCCTCACCCAATTTCCTCTCCACGCCACCAGGCTGCTCGCAACTCGCCAGACACTACCGCTGTTCCGACGACCTCGCCGACGAATTCCGGTGAGCACCGTGTCCCCCTCTGTCCATGGTTCATACTGGCATGCTCTACAGCTCCGTGCGCATCTACTAACATCTTTCATTTGCTCGCGCATGGCCTGTAGCCTCGGCAGCGACAACGACTGAGCGCCGCCGCTCTCTGCACGAACTCCGGCGACCTCTCCCCGTAAGTACCAGCCGCCCCTTGCCCTCTGTCTGATATGCCTAAGATCCCTAGCATCTTGCGCGTCTAACGGTGTCCTCCTCTTGTCTTAGTGCGACGCAGAACCTCGCCAACATCGACCAGCAGCCGTACCCGACGCGTTCACGAACTCCAGCGAGGAATCCCCGACGACTCCGAGCGCCCCTTCGCCAAACAGAGACACGTTGAGCTTCACCTCGACACGGCGGTTCTGGTGAGCATCCTCTCCCCTCCCCAGACGACCTAGAACGCCGGCACCGCCGCTAACAGACACGCCGCCGCTAGCGCCGCTAGTCTATGGTCAAAGCAACAGAAACCGTTGGATGTGGATCTTGCGGTTTAGATTAGATCTGAGCGAAACGTTTTCTTTGAATATGGCGCATTGGATCTGACTTGATCTGACGGCGCAGAAGGGTGATCCTGAGTGAAATGGTATCGGCCAATAGGATAGCCCCGCGTGGCTAGGGTTTGGTTTAAAAACAGAATTTGAAATCTGATTTATATCGAAATTTGATTTAGCTATAACTTTTGATTCCCATGTTAGATTTTGGCAAATTTTATACCGTTGGAATCGGGAAGACAAGCCCTTTATAAATATGCAATGTGTTTAATGTTTAGCTTCTGTTAAAATGGTTTCTTTTGCAAAAACATGTGTAG
Source organism: Avena longiglumis (assembly GCA_030063025.1). NCBI lineage: Eukaryota > Viridiplantae > Streptophyta > Magnoliopsida > Poales > Poaceae > Avena > Avena longiglumis. Next base: position 303,660,471 of record CP125978.1, read on the forward strand.
GGCTTATTTAGTCATATGAATTGTTTAGGAATTGTTTTAGTGTTAAATAAATTTGGTTTGGCAAAGTTTTGACTTGTTTAGAATTCAGTACTATGCACTTGCTTGATTGAGTTTTAAAAATCATCACTTAGCATCTTGCATGCATGCATATATATTTTTGATTGTATATGTTTTGTATGTGATTGTGGCTATATTCTATGTATAGATTTTGGTGCTAGTGATTGTGATTGTGAAGAGTGCTACTCTCCCAACTACCAAGGCAAGTGGTACTTCATGAATATTTATATTTTATATACTATACATTAGAAATATTTTGCTAAGTCTTGCATGCTATTATTTTGCCTATATGCCATGTTGGGAAATCCTAAGTAGTTGTAGAATTGCTAGGAAATTTCTAAGTTAAGTTACTATCTATTCCATGCTTAGCCTAGCTAGTAGCAAACAAGGGTTGGTGATATATACATGATATGATGAAAATATTTTCTAAGTCTTTGGACTTTTGGTTTTATCTAATAAAACAACTAAGTCAATGAATCACCTGGGTGGAAAGGGACTTGAATGGTGGTTTTGGTTGAGTGGTTACACAAGGCCCATGGCTATGGTTTACCTTGTGTATATCACTTGTGGAAAGCCACCCAGGAACAAAGGGATTTTAGAGGCCAAGTGTTTAGAAGCTTCTAGTGCAGCCACTTGGCAAAATGGGCTCTGCCTGGATCACATAGGTTGATAGAACTTAGCCATTTGGACAGTTGGTGGTAGTGGGGATGATAGGTTGGAACACGTCCATTTGGTCTAAGGGAAGGCTTCTGAAAGTTCCTGTCTTGGTGAAACCAAGTCTGGTGGGGAAAGTGCACAACCTCTGCAGATGGAAAAATCTAAGTACTTAGCCAAGTCCATGGCAATGGACAACTTGAGCATCAAGGCATGGAAGCTATCAAGAATCTCCTCGTGCCAATTTCTAAGTAAAAATTTATGGGTGAACAAGGGTTAAGGACCTCAATGTCTATTGGTGGTTCCTTGGGATAAGATTTGTCAAAGAAAAACTTAGTGTTTTCAACTAATAGGTAAAACCTATTTTAAGGAAAGCAAGCCAAGCTACACTTAGCCAAGTTTGCATATAGTATCTAGTCCACTTAAATTATACTAAGGTATCACTTGCCAATACTATTCCAAAGTATTGACCCACTGTGGCTGTAACTTGTGATGTTGCAGGTTACTCTGATGAGGATTAGGTGTCATGAGTATACACTCAACATGTTTGCCTGTGGCACATGAAGATGAAGACTTATATTTATTTACTTATTCAAACTCTTGTATTAGGCCTGTGGCCTTTGAGTTGTAAAGACTATGTTTATCTCTGGAATGGATGTAATAAATGACCTTTGTATCTGTGTACTTCATCTTAAATTGTGGATGCTAGAAATGATCCAGGGACTAGCATTGCAATCACAGGGATCCTTTTCCTTTACAAAGGAGGGATCTTACAGATTTTCTTCCATATTCATCTTTTTCCTACACAACAAAGTGTAAAACAAAAACTTGTGCACTTTTGAAACTATTAGTAGGTTAGTCCCAATAAATATAATAAAATTGCAATATAATAAGCATGGAAGCACAATAAATTACAAGGTTCATGTATGCATTTTACATGGATCACACATCACCTTAAGAAAGAGAATTGTGAAGTCACTCATGAGAGGTATGTCCTATGTCTCCCACTTTAAAAGTTTGAAATGTTTATCATAATTAGTTGATTTGTTAAGATGATATGCTAGTGGGAGTAACTTAAAATAGTTAGTGTAAAGCTTTTTATTTGTACGAGTAATTAGTTGTGGAAGATTTTGCTCTAATTCTTCTAGTTAACCGAGTCTTTCCTTGGAAATAATATTATCAAACAAGTACAATAAGAAAAAGTCTCAAATTTATTACTTGTTTGATGAGTGATTATCTTAAGAGTTTACCTTTGAACATACTCAACCCCATATATATTTTGAAAGACTTGATGGCACTCTGAAAAGGAGTTATTTGGTTGAAATAAAGACTAGTGATAATTGTGGTTCATCACCAAGCTAAACCTTATGGACCAAAATGTGATAATGTTTAAAGTTTATATATTTTTTATACACACCATTGGATGCCAACAACTTTGTTGTCCTATGAACGATTAATGGTACAACCCCTGATTTCAGCTATGAGTTGACGACATGGGTAGCACATGTTACCATAATGGGAAAAAAATATTGGTACTCTTGAAGGTTGTGCAAAACCATTGCTAAAATATCAATCAATGATCCTTGTTGAGAATCATCTTTGAATAATGATGATTCACACAAAATAGTCTTTGGCATGGTCTCGTTATTACTCTATGAATTTTCCTAAAAGGCAATGAATGGAACAATAGTATTTTTATAGTCTTGATTTATTGATGTGGACGTCAATATGACACTTCACAGTTATGCTACTTAGGACATGATCTATCTTACTTAATTTTGATATTATGAAATATTCTAGTGTTCCTTGGCAAGCTGAGAGTTAACTAGAGAAATTGGAATCTTGAAGTGATTAAGGTTAAAGTGAAACAAATATTAAGTATATGCTTGAAAAGTTATAAGTTGAAAATCTCATGCCCCTTGCTTACGAGTACCAAACCTCATGCTACTCAACTTTGGTCACAAGTAAGTTCTTTTCATTGTAAGTATATGTGCATCAAAGAGAACGGCCAACGGGGTACCCCTTGCCCCATGACATAGGAGCTATCCCATATCAAAATGACAAGGCAATAGACAATGGGCATCTCAGCAATCTTTTTATTTGCTATTTGCATAGGTTTTTATTGAGGATGCTTCATAAAATGCTCATTATGGTTATGCTACAAGTTTCCACCATGAATAGGCATGGCTTAGGCTAGCCGCCCAGGCATTTCTCTAACACAGATACAAACTCCCCTTTTATTTCACACCACCGGGATCCATAACAAAAGAACATGATATCAACTGAATAGAATAAGTGCAATGTTGAAAGCGTTCCCCATGGAAACATGGTTCTGCTAATTCACAACTTATAAATTGCAAGCATATAGGAAAAATAGATGGGCACAATGGTTCAAGCTTATTATGTGCAAGAAATAAAGTGTGCTATCAAGTTAGTGACAGCTTTAATCACTAATTTTCACATAACAAGTTTAATTTTGAAGATAGAAAAAAACATGAATATACTTGGAATGGTGTAACACAACATGCATAGGAATTTATAGTGGACTCTTTTGAATTACTTGGTTTCTTGGGAGTTGGATGCATGAGTAGAGCTCATACAGTACAAGTGGAGGCTAGCAAAAGACTGGGAGCGACCAACTAAGAGGGAAAAAATGGCCATAATCATGCAAAGCGACAAAACATTATCATTTGAAGCATAAAGTGGTATCACAAGTCAAAAACTAAATGATCATAGAGGCTAAGGTGACTGGTTCATATTCATAACATGGTGTAAGCATGTGCCAAGTCAACCCAAATAAAGCATCAAAGGATAATACCACAATATTATGCTTTTGTATGCTAAAACAACACATGATTATTTCAAGGCACATTAAGCAATCTCAGTTATTTGGAATAAGTCATGCTACATAAATAATCACTAAGCATAAGGTCAAAGCAACATCTAGCATGACGTGATAAAGTCTAGGCCACAATCAAAACAATGCTCCTTTTTGTACCACTAATAGCATGAAGCTTTCTACTCTTTTCCAACACCAATCAACTTATTTGAAACAAAATGCGAATGTGGGGGTCCAACTAATTTATTCATCAAAACAAACTAAAGAAAACTAAAAACGAAAACTAAGGCGCTCCACGAAGAACACAAAAGTGCATGAAACAATAAAAATGAAGTTTCTAGAAAGAGACCTGAGATTTTTATTGATGAAGAAGGAGATGCCTTGGGCATCCCCAAGCTTTGACGCTTGTAACTCTTGAATATTTCTTTGGGTGAACTGGGGTGGAATCCCCAAGCTTGAGCTTTTGTCCATTCTTCATCTCATCACATCATTCTTCCCCTACACTTGAAAATTTCCTTCATACAAAACTTCACACAATCTTCATTAGCAACATTAGTGAATTCAAGATAATAAGCCTTTGGGTTTAGTTTCAACACAAGTAAAAATTTAATTAGAACACAAGATACTGTAGCAATTCATTTTAAAAGCTCAAGTGATCAAAGAGAAATCAAAAAGAAACTGATAAGAGGCAAATGCAAATAATGGCAAAAATCTGTCAGAACAGAACAGAAGGTAAAAACTAATTTTTTCGAAGACCTTCTGTTTATCAAATAGAAACATGTTGAACTAACAAAAGTTATATAACAACCTGGGGCATAATCTCAGAAAATTAGAGCTCAATCCGATGTACTGGTATTTTTGACGAATTTGTACAGTGAAACACAAAAATCTGTTTCGGTTCAGGAGCTTCCCCAAATCTTACTTCTCTCTCATTAGAGGTTATTCTTGACACAAAACCACACAAAAAGGATAAGGAGAGGTTATTACAGAAGTAATAACTTCCAAGACTCAACAACTAAAAAACCTACTGAAATTTGGGTTATCACCTGTAAGGTTCCCAACCTTTAATAAGGTAGAGATCCCTGTGTTTACAATGCTAGTCCCTGGATCAATAGCTAGCATCCACAGTTAAGATGTAATATCAAGAAACAAAGGTCATAATACAACTTTATAACCAGGAATAAAATAACTTATTACATCTTACATAGCTCATTTGGCTATCTCATTACAATGCAGCAGAATATAACAATAGCATGGGGTCCTTCATCTTCAAAGTTCCACAGGCAGACATGTTGGTTGTAGACTTGTAATCCTAATCAATAAACTTCACTAACATCAAACAAACCTGCAACATAATAAGTTACAGCCACAAGGGTCAATACATTTGAATTGTATTGGCAAGTGATACTATGGTAGTATAGTGGAGTCTATCATTTATATGCATTTGGCTAAGTGGATCTTAGGCTTGCTTTGCTCAAAATAGATTTTCCTTATCATTTGAAAACACTAATTTTTTGCTAGACAAAAACACCCAAGGCATCTCCCAATAGAAATTAGTGATCCTTTAACCCTTGTTCAACCACAAGTTTTTAACTTAGAAATTGGGATGAGGAGATTCTTGATAGCTTCCATGTCTTGATGCTCAAATTGTCCTTTACCAGGGACATGGCTAAGTACTTAGATTTTACACTATGCAGAGGTGGTGCACTTTCCCCACAAGACTTGGTTTCACCAAGACAATATCTTTCAGAAGCCTTCCCTTAGACCAGAATGGACGCGCTCCAACCTATCAATCCCCTACCACCAACTTTCCATTTGGCTAAGTTATTGCAACCTATATGATCCAGGCAGAGCCCATAATGCCAAGTGGCTACACTTGAAGTTTCTCAACATTTGACATCTCAAATATCTTTGTTCCTGGTGGCCATCCACAAGTGAGATACACAAGGTAAACCATAGAAATGGGCCTTGTGAACCACTCAACACAAACCATTCCTTCCATTCCACCCGGGCGATTCATTCACTTAGTTGCTTTATTAAACAAAACACAAGTCCTTGACTTAGAAATATTCCATAGTATGAATATATATTCCACCCTTGTTTTCTACTAGCTAAGCTAAGCATGATAGTAGTAGGAATCTTAACTTAGGAAAATTCTAAGGTTTCATCTACTAGGATTTCCCATGGCATAGTTTATACTTAGCAAAATTCCATGCAAGTCCTACTTAGAAATATCACTAATGCATAGTGAAAATAATGGGACAAAAGTATGAAGCATCACTTGACTTTTTGGTAGAGAATATAAGTTCACTCCTTGATCTTGCAATATTCACACCCTTCAATTCACTACAATTCAATCAAGCAAGCAATAGTTCAATCTACCATTCAAGCAACATCACATAAAATAATAGAAACAAAACAATGCATGCAAGCATGCCAAACTTTGTTTTATTTACAAAAGTGGTTTATAATAGGTTATAAACATTCTAAAACACTTTATTGGTCATTTTATAAAGTGGCAAAACTATTTGCAAAATATTTTACCAATAAACCTTTTTAAACCAAATCAATATTTTATGTGGTTTGAAAATGCCTTTAGCAAAGCAATATTCTTTATAGGGTTCACCAAATATGTTTTCAAATCATAAAAATTGGTGTTTGGGGTCAGAGAGATTAAAAAAACAATTCCCAAAGGTTTTTCTTTCAAAAATATATTTAACACATAAACATTATATTTATTTGACTAAAAGTGTTTTAAATAAAAGATTTATTCTTTTGCTTCACCAAATATATTTTTGAATCCACCAATTGATTTCTATGGTCAGTAGGTTCAAAATAATCCATTTTCCAAAGGTTTTATCTCAAAAATCATTTTAGAACAAATTTTATATTCAAAATATGCTTACACTAGTTTCTAAAAAAAGAACATTTTACCAGAAGAAATTTACTAAACAAAGGGCATGGTTAGAAAGTACTTGTCTTTCTGATTCCATTGATATAAAATTTGCAAAATTTGGACGTGTGGTTTCAAAGTTATGAATTTTTCAAATTGGAACATCTAATAGAAAAATTTCTGTTTCTAAAACAATCTCTGGACACGTGGGCTGTTCTGATTCGTCGAAAACGGTTCGTGCGGATCGTGTTGTGTGGTGCATTGGATCTAACTGAATTGCACGGATCAGATCAACACATACCCCTTCGATTATTCAACCTATCTAAGCCATCCGATGAAGATCTAACGGTCCACAGTCGATTGACCATAGGTTGGCGGCGCATCGACGGTGGTTGGCGGCAGCGCGGTCTGTCAGCGGCGGAGCTGGTGATAATAGAAGCGAGAGGGGACGTGGTGTGGCTCACCGTGATCGCCGTGGCACGGGGATGCTCAACTTGCTCGCGTTGGTCGAAGGGGCACACGGGTTCAGTCGGAATTCCTCGCCGGAGTTCTGCTTGGCGTCGGGCTCGTACTGTCGTCGACGGGGCAAGTTCCTGTGGAGTAAAAAGGCAGGGAAAGTAGTCAGGAATGTGCGCACACTTGAAGGGGTTGCGATGGTACCTACCATATAGCAAGGGGTGCGCTGATTCGTCGCCTACTATTCGCCGGAGTTGAGGCAGACGCCGTTGACGCTCAGTTGTTTGACGAAGGCGAGGATGTGGGGCGTGCTCGGGCAATATGGGGATACTAGAAGATGCGCAAGGTTCTGGCAAGCACTCTCATGGAGTACATGGGACAAGGGGAGGTGAGGGCTGGCCGGAATTGGCCGGCGAAGGTTGTCGGAACAGTGGTGTGCTGGCAAGAAATTGAGGCAGCCCTGGGGCGGGGAAGAGCTGGCGAGTGAGGGGAAAGAGAGAGGAGGGGCAGGCGATTATGTATGCGTGATCACGGGGCTGAATCAACGCGTGGTTGAAGAGGTATCAAGGCGCATTCAATCAGCAGAAACGGCGACGAGGCGTGGTATTCGCGGGGAGGAAGATGACTGGGGAGGTGGGACCTAGCTGTCTGCGAGAGAGAGAGTGTGAGGGTGGGGTCCAACTGTCAGCGTCTTTGCGGTTTTGATCGCGAGTAGAAGAAAACGGTTCGGGGGAGAAAGTGAGAGTGGGCTGTTGGGCTTAGACTGGGCCTTGCCGAGCTGGGCTAGCAAGATTCTTTTTTTTGTACTAAACATTTTTCTTTTTCCATTCTTATTATTCTGTTTTGATTTTGATTAATCAATTTAAACATCCATTTGAATTCAAACTTCTCTCAAACTTTTAGTAGATTTTAATACTGATTAATATTACCTTTTGAAATCATTTTTTTAATAAATATCTTATTCTTTTAGTGTCTTTTAATTATTAAAACAAGCCCTTGCTTTAATTCAAATAAGATCAAATACATTATTAATCCTTATTTAAATTTCATTTTCCCAAAAAACCTTTTCAGTAGGTTTTATTCATTTATTAGGGTGTCAAACAATTCACTTTGAATTATTTGGAATGTTTTTAGTATGATTTATTAATCATTTAAAATTGGGTATTTGTCCTTATTCCAATGAAATTAAATATAGTTTTAATTCCATAAATTTTATTTGGATGATTTCCTTAACCTTATTTAAGTTAATTAAACAACTTTTAATCCACTTGGGTAAATTCCAAATATTATTCTCCCATGATTTAATTAATCATTTCTTAATAGGTATTTTGTCTTTATTCAATTTGATTAATGCCATTTTATTTTATTTGTAAAATTCTTTATCCATTTATTTTATTTGGATTTGGATTATAATTATTCCATTTCTTATGGATTAGGCCAAGATTTAATTTGTTCTTTAAATATTCCTTATTCAATAATTTCTTTCTTTATCTTATAAAATCCATATCTTTTTATTTATAGATCCAAACTTGGTGATTCCAATTTGTAAAATCTTATTTAATATTTATTTATCCTTTTTAAATCTTTTTAGGATTATTTGCTCACCATTTGGTATGGATTTTAGATAAGTGCTTTATTAGCTTTGGAAATTACTTTTCCTTATATTATTAAATTCATAGGATTTTATCCATGGCTCCAAATTAAGTGAAATCCAATTTACATGGTTTTATATTATTTCTATTTGTCATTCTTGATCAATTTGAAATGTTTTCTTGACCAATTTTTATATGGATCAAATCCATAGTTTTAGAGATAACTTGAAAATGATTTTCTTCCATTAGGGTTTTGGTTTATTTCTCAAGTGTTAAATTTCCAGATGCATTTATGAAGAATGCATTCCACTTGATTTGAATTTAGTTGGATTCAAATGTTAACCAAAGTTTGTTCAAGATGGGATTTTAAGTTTCCATTTAGAAACAAAAGTTTCTTTTCACCCCGAATTTCAACATTTATTTATTTTGTTTATTTATTTTTCACATAACAAGATTTGGAAAATATTGGGATGTGACAGTCTACCACCCTTAAAATAAATCTCGTCCCGAGATTTGGGGAGTATAGGGTTACAAGTTGGCTCAAAGCAACTAGGGTACTACCACCCTTAAAAATTTTCCAACTAGATTACTTCTTGGCTTGCTTGGAATCTTGATGAAGCTTCTTTGGACACTTGTCTGCATAATGGCCTAGCTCTTTGCATTTGAAACACATCACTTGGATATTATCCTTCTTCTTCTTTGTTATCAATTCCTCTTGTTTATTTCCTTGGTTCTTTTTATTTTCTGGGCAATCACTGGCATAGTGTCCCATTTCTTTGCAATTATAACATTGCAACTGTCTTATGTCCTTCTTCTTCTTTTTGTTTCTATCCAAAGCTAAGAGTTCTTCTAGTTCATGCTCTTCATAATTCACCACAAAGGTGGGAAATCTTTCTCTCTTCTTGGGGCAGTTACTAGAGATATGACCTTCTTCTCCACAATAGTAGCAACACTTTGTGGTCACTTTGGATTTGGCCTTATGATGCATAGTTTTGACTTTGCCTTCATCCTTCTTGGTAGAAGTTGTTCCTTCATGAGGGTTTACAAACTGTTGATGCACTCCATCTTGTTTCCTTTGTTGAACTATGGAATAAATGGGGCATTGGATAGGGACATGATTATTTCCTTCACATAGGAAACAAGTAGCTTGAGATGTGGGGCATTGATTTGTTGGATGTTTCTCTTCACATTTGGGGCATTGATCTTCATGATCTTTGGAAGTGTGATCCTTGTCTCCACAAATGTTGCAAGCTTGGGTTCCTTCTAGAATATCATCCTTGACATCCATGTTGTCACAAACTTCTTGGGAAGAGTTGCCTCCCATGTTGATCATTTGATCTGTCACCTTATGCAACAATTGGGTTTGGGTTTCCAAAAACCTTTGCATGGTTGGATATAACTCACTGGTGTTGGCTAAAAATTGAGTTGTCACTTGGTTCAACTGGGTTTGGGTTAGTATGAGTTCTCTCATGTTGTCCTCTTGGTTGTTGTTGTCACCATCCTTGATGTTGAAGTTCTTTGGAGTAGTCATGTGTTTGGGTTGGATTTGGTTAGAATGGCAAGATATTTCTAAGGAAATAGTTCTAATCACACACATCACAATTCACACAAGCAATGTGCAACCAATCACAAACAAATATTTCACTCAAACAACAAAGTTCAAGCACATTTTTAGGCAACAAAATATTTTGTTACACCACATAAGTTGGTGAGTTTGACTTAAACTAAATATGGTGGTCCATCAATATGGTTCACTTGAGATCTTTCCATCCTTCTTGGTTGATTCTTCTTGAACAAGATCTTTGTATCCTTGGAGAATTTCTTGAATCTTGGTCACAAAACTTCAAAGTGATGATGGTTCCTTATAAGTTGTATTCCCTTAGTCTTCAAGTCTTGAGTAATATTTCTTGTCTCACTTGTAGTCCTTAGTGATATCCAAGTTGAAGTCCTTGTTGAGACTAAGGTTGAAATTACCTGAAGATGTTGAAGTTATTTGAGTTGATGAAGTCCTTTGCACATGATGAAGTCTTTGCCATGGGGTAGGCTTTGTCCATCAAGTTTGAAAATAGAAGAGATGTAGAATCAAAATAAAAAAAAGGTTGAGGAAAGAGTATACAAGATTGTTTGTAAATAAGTTTTGGAACAAATACAACTCCTATTTTCTAAAGGGTTTGTCCAATCCTAGGTTTACAAAACCTATAGGCAACAAAATGCTCTGATACCATTTGTAAGGTTCCCAACCTTTAATAAGGTAGAGATCCCTGTGTTTACAATGCTAGTCCCTGGATCAATAGCTAGAATCCACAGTTAAGATGTAATATCAAGAAACAAAGGTCATAATACAACTTTATAACTAGGAATAAAATAATGTATTACATCTTACATAGCTCATTTGTCTATCTCATTACAATGCAGCAGGGTATAACAATAGCATGGGGTCCTTCATCTTCAAAGTGCCACAGGAGACATGTTGGTTGTAGACTTGTAATCCTAATAAATAAACTTCACTAACATCAAACAAACCTGCAACATAATAAGTTAAAGCCACAAGGGTCAATACATTGGAATTGTATTGGCAAGTGATACTATGGTAGTATAGTGGAGTCTATCATCTATATGCATTTGGCTAAGTGGATCTTAGGCTTGCTTTGCTCAAAATAGGTTTTCCTTATCATTTGAAAACACTAAGTTTTTGCTTGACAAAAACACCCAAGGCATCTCCCAATAGAAATTGGTGATCCTTTAACCCTTGTTTAACCACAAGTTTTTAACTTCGAAATTGGGATGAGGAGATTCTTGATAGCTTCCATGTATTGATGCTCAAATTGTCCTTTACCAGGGACATGGCTAAGTACTTAGATTTTACACTCTGTAGAGGTGGTGCACTTTCCCCACAAGACTTGGTTTCACCAAGACAAGATCTTCGAAGCCTTCCTTAGACCAGAATGGACGCTCCAACCTATCAATCCCCTACCACCAACTGTCCATTTGGCTAAGTTATTGCAAGCTATATGATCCAGGCAGAGCCCATAATGCCAAGTGGCTGCACTTGAAGCTTCTCAACATTTGACATCTCAAATCTCTTTGTTCCTGGGTGGCCATCCACAAGTGAGATACACAAGGTAAACCATAGAAATGGGCCTTGTGAACCACTCAACACAAACCATAACTTCCATTCCACCCGGGTAATTCATTCACTTAGTTGTTTTATTAAACAAAACACAAGTCCTTGACTTAGAAATATTCCATAGTATGAATATGTATTCCACCCTTGTTTTCTACTAGCTAAGCTAAGCATGATAGTAGTAGGAATCTTAACTTAGGAAAATTCTACTAAGGTTTCATCTACTAGGATTTCCCATGGCATAGTTTATACTTAGCAAAATTCCATGCAAGTCCTACTTAGAAATATCACTAATGCATAGTGAAAATAATGGGACAAAAGTATGAAGCATCACTTGCCTTTTTGGTAGAGAATATAAGTTCACTCCTTGATCTTGCAATATTCACACTCTTCAATTCACTACAATTCAATCAAGCAAGCAATATTTCAATCTACCATTCAAGCAACATCACATAAAATAATAGAAACAAAACAATGCATGCAAGCATGCCAAACTTTGTTTTATTTACAAAAGTGGTTTATAATACGTTATAAACATTCTAAAACACTTGATTGGTCATTTTATAAAGTGGCAAAACTATTTGCAAAATATTTTACCAATAAACCTTTTTAAACCAAATCAATATTTTATGTGGTTTGAAAATGTCTTTAGCAAAGAAATATTCTTTATAGGGTTCACCAAATATGTTTTCAAATCATAAAACTTGGTGTTTGGGGTCAGAGAGCTTAAAACAAAACAATTCCCAAAGGTTTTTCTTTCAAAAACATTTTTAACACATAAACATTATTTTTATTTCACTAGAAATGTTTTAAATCAAAGATTTATTCTTTTGCTTCACCAAATATATTTTTGATCCACCAATTGATTTCTATGTTCAGTAGGTTCAAATTAATCCATTTTCCAAAGGTTTTATCTCAAAAATCATTTTAGAACAAATTTTATATTCTAAATATGCTTACACAAGTTTCTGCAAAAACAAACATTTCACCACAAGAAATTTACTAAAAAAGGGCATGGTTAGAAAGTACTTGTATTGCTGATTCTATTGATATAAAATTTGAAAAATTTGGACGTGTGGTTTGAAAGTTATGAATTTTTCAAATTGGAACATCTAATAGACAAGTTTCTGTTTTTAAAACAATCTCTAGACACGTGGGCTGTTCTGATTCGTTGAAAACGGTTCGTGCGGATCATGCTGTGTGGTGCGTTGGATCTAACTGAATTGCATGGATCAGATCAACGCATACCCCTTCGATTAGTAAACCTATCTAAGCCATCAGATGAAGATCTAACGGTCCACAGTCGATTGACCATAGGTTGGCGGCGCAGCGGCGGAGGTTGGCGGCGGCGCGGTCTGTCAGCGGCGGAGCCGGCGATACTAGAAGCGAGAGGGGACGTGGTGTGGCTCACCGTGATCGCCGTGGCACGGGGATGCTCAACTTTCTCGCGTTGGTCGAAGGGGCGTACGGGTTCATTCGGAATTCCTCGCCGGAGTTCTGCTTGGCGTCGGGCTCGTACTGTCATCGACGGGGCAAGTTCCTGTGGAGTAAAAAGGCAGGCAAAGTAGTCAGGAAGGTGCGCACTCTTGCAGGGGTTGTGATGGTACCTACCAGAGAGCAAGGGGTGCACTGATTCGTCGCCTACTGTTCGCCGGAGTTAAGGCAGACGCCGTTGACGCTCAGTTGTTTGACGAAGGCGAGGCTGTAGGGCGTGCTCGGGCGAGATGGGGATACTAGAAGATGCACAAGGTTCTGGCGAGCACTCTCGTGGAGTCTAGGGGGCAAGGGGAGGTGAGGGCTGGCCAGAATTGGCCGGGGAAGGTTGTCGGAGCAGTGGTGTGCTGGCGAGAAATTAAGGCAACCCTGGGGCGGGGAAGAGCTGGCGAGTGAGGGGAAAGAGAGAGGAGGGGCATGCGATGATGTATGCATGACCACGGGGCTGAATCAACGCGTGGTTGAAGAGGAATCAAGGCGCATTCAATCAGCATAAACGGCGACGAGGCGTGGTCTTCGCGGGGAGGAAGATGACTATGGAGGTGGGACCTGGCTGTCTGCGAGAGAGAGAGTGTGAGGGTGGGGTCCAACTGTCAGCGTCTTTGCGGGTTTGATCGCGAGTAGAAGAAAACGGTTCGGGGGAGAAAGTGAGAGTGGGCTGTTGGGCTTAGACTGGGCCTTGCCGAGCTGGGCTAGCTAGATTCATTTTTGTTATACTGAACATTTTTCTTTTTCCATTCTTATTATTCTGTTTTGATTATGATTAATCAATTTAAACATCCATTTGAATTCAAACTTCTCTCAAACTTTGAGTAGATTTTAATACTGATTAATATTACCTTTTGAAATCATTTTTTAATAAATATCTTATTCTTTTAGTGTCTTTTAATTATTAAAACAAACCCTTGCTTTAATTCAAATAAGATCAAATACATTATTAATCCTTATTAAAATTTCATTTTTCCACAAAACCTTTTCAGTATGTTTTATTCATTTATTAGGGCGTCAAACAATTCACTTTGAATTATTTGGAATGTTTTTAGTATGATTTATTAATCATTTAAAATTGGGTATTTGTCCTTATTCCAATGAAATTAAATATAGTTTTAATTCCATAAATTTTATTTGGAAGATTTACTTAACCTTATTTAAGTTAATTAAAAAACTTTTAATCCACTTGGGTAAATTCCAAATATTATTCTCCCATGATTTAATTAATCATTTCTTAATAGGGATTTTGTCTTTATTCAATTTGATTAATGCCATTTTATTTTATTTTCGAAAATTCTTTATCCTTTTATTTTATTTGGATTTGGATTATAATTATTCCATTTCTTATGAATTAGGCCAAGATTTAATTTGGTCTTTAAATATTCCTTATTGAATAATTTCTTTCTTTATCTTATAAAATCCATATCTTTTTATTTATAGATCCAAACTTGGTGATTCCAATTTGTAAAATCTTATTTAACATTTATTTATCCTTTTTAAATATTTTTAGGATTATTTGCTCACCATTTGGTATGGATTTTAGATAAGTGCTTTATTAGCTTTGGAAATTACTTTTCCCTATCTTATTAAATTCATAGGATTTTATCCATGGCTCCAAATTAAGTGAAATCCAATTTACATGGTTTTATATTATTTCTATTTGTCATTCTTGATCAATTTGAAATTTTTGATTGACCAATTTTTATATGGATCAAATCCATAGTTTTAGAGATAACTTGAAAATGATTTTCTTCCATTAGGGTTTTGGGGTTTTGGTTTATTTCTCAAGTGTTAAATTTCCAGATGCATTTATGAAGAATGCATTCCACTTGATTTGAATTTAGTTGGATTCAAATGTTAACCAAAGTTTGTTCAAGATGGGATTTTAAGTTTTCATTTAGAAACAAAAGTTTCTTTTCACCCTGAATTTCAACATTTATTTATTTTGTTTATTTATTTTTCACATAACAAGATTTGGAAAATCTTGGGATGTGACATCACCCAATTAGTACTTTTGTTTAAGGCCTTCAAGTTAGGCACAAGAAGCAAGAATCAAGTATTTTTGAATGAAGAAGCATTAACATCAAATTTTGATTTAATAGGAGGAGCCAAAGGTATCTTGTCTCTCTTTTTAGGGAAGTGTTCTATACCTTTCTTGAGTGGGAATTGATATTTAATGGTGCCTTCTTTCATATCAATAATGGCACCTACAGTTCTAAGAAAATGTCTTCCCAAAGTAATAGGACAAGAAGCATTATATTCAACATCCAAACAATAGAAATAAATGGGGACATAGGAATTGTTAGCCATAATAAGAACATATTTAATACACCCCATAAGTTTCTTGTTAGCATTGTTGTCAAGATGGAAATCCAAATAACAATCTTCGAAAGGTGACAAATCAAGCATTTCATAAATTTTTCTAGGCATAATAGAGACACTAGAACCAAGGTCACAAAAAGCTTTGAGATCAAAATCCATATTAATGATGGGTTCCCAACCATCTTCTAATTTCCTAGGAATAGAAGCTTTACGTT
This sequence comes from Avena longiglumis, assembly GCA_030063025.1. NCBI lineage: Eukaryota > Viridiplantae > Streptophyta > Magnoliopsida > Poales > Poaceae > Avena > Avena longiglumis. Next base: position 303,676,108 of record CP125978.1, read on the forward strand.
TCAATATCTCTTCTTTAATTTTAATGAGAGCATCTGTAATGTGTTTTGTAAAAGCCATATTCATAGCACTAGCATTAGGACTTATAGCAAGATTTTGTAGGAACATAATTACTTAAGAAATATTGCAACCATCAAGATCAAAATCAAACTTAGAATCTAGGGTAGTTGAGTTATTGTCTCCCATATTTTGAAAAAAATTAGCATTCTTATTGGGTTTAGGCATCATTGTAAAGGGAATGGGGACTTCTTGTGGTTTTCTAGCATCAACATTGGTGGTGGTAATAGTACAAATACTGCTATTTCTAGCAATTTCATCTTCTCTTTCCCACTTAGAATGCAATTTAGCTAACAGTCTAACATTTTCATCAATTCTAACTTGTATGGCATTAGCAGCAACAAAGGGATTTTCCCTGGTTTCAGGTTTAGCAGCCATTTTATTAATCAAAGAGGATTATGCTTCAGACAAAGATGAATTGTTTTCAGCATTCAAAAGCTTTTCCTCCACAGTTTTATTAAAAGCAGTTTGTTTACTAATAAAATCCTTAAGAATGACTTCAAGTTTAGAGGGCGCACTTCTATTGTTGTTGTAGGAGTTTCCATAAGCATTACCATTATTGGGAGATATGGCCTATAATTATTATTACCAAAATTATTCCTATATGTGTTGTTGCTAAAATTATTATTTCTAATGAAGTTCATATCAACTTGCTCTTGAGCAACCAAAGAGGCTAAAGGAATTTTTTTGGATCAATATGAGCTTTTCCATTAACAAGCATAGACATAATAGCATCAATTTTATCACTCAAGGAGGAGGTTTCTTCAACAGAATTTACCTTATTACCTTGTGGAGATCTCTTAGTGTGACATTCAGAGTAGTTAACCATCATATTATCAAGGAGCTTTGTTGTAGCACCCAAAGTAATGGTCATAAAGGTACCTCCAGCAGCAGAATCCAACAGATTTCTTGAAGAAAAATTCAATCTTGCATAAAAAGTTTGGATAATGATCCAAGCAGTTAGTCCATGAGTGGGACAAATCTTTACCAAAGATTTCATTCTTTCCCAAGCTTGAGCAACATGTTCATTATCAAGTTGTTTAAATTTCATTATTTCACTTCTCATAGATATAAACTTAGTAGGAGGATAGTATTTTCCAATAAAAGCATCTTTGCACTTAATCCAAGAATCAATACTAATGCTAGGCAAGGATAGCAACCATTCTTTAGCTTTTCCTCTCACAGAGAAAGGAACCAATTTAAGCTTAATAGTATCTCCATGTACAACCTTATATTTTTGCATCTCACAAAGTTCAACAACATTATTAAGGTAAGCAACAGCAGCATCAGAACTAGCACCAGAAAATATCTCTTTCATAACAAGATTCAGCAAAGCAGGTTTAATTTCATAAAAAGTAGCATCAGGAGCAGGTAGAGAAATAGGTGTGCAAAGGAAATCATTGTTGTTTGTGCTAGTGAAGTCACACAACTTGGTGTTTTCAGGAGTGTTCATTTTTGCAAGAGTGAAGCAAGCCAACAGTAGTAGTAACTATTTTTTGTGTGTTTTTTAAAAGAAAAGGAAAGCCGTTGGGAGACCCCAAGATCAAGGTGTGATGAGAACATCAACAAGTTTTTCCCTTAGTTATGAGACTGATGACCCACAAGTATAGGGGGTGTATCTTAGTACTTTCGATAAATAGGAGTGTCGATCCCAACGAGGAGCAGAAGGTGCTGAACAGTGGTATGGTGCAGGAAATCCCTGTGAATACTTAGCAAACGGATTTTTAGTGGTTTTCTGACAAGGCAACAAAACAAAGAGCAACTAACAAAAGTAACGAACAAATGGAGCAAGTGGCCCAATCCTTTCTTAGCAAAGGACAAGCCCGTGGAAATACTTATAAGGCCAAATGTTCTCGAGGACACATGGGAATTCTATCAAGTGCTTTCGCTTCATATAGCTGAGTACTCTTCTCTAGTGTTGCAAGTGTTGTGTGGGTGAACCTGTGCTAATGTACCGACCTTACTTGGACTAATACATACTTGTGATTAAACCCCCTACAAACATCCGTAACTACAGGAAAGTAATTAAGATATAAATCTAACCACAGCCTTAAACTCTGAGATCCCTACGCTCCCTTGTGCAAAGGTGTCCTAACGGGGGTTCAGGTTTCTGTCACTCCGGCAACCCCACAATTAGTAGCCAAATACACATTGCGTTCCCCTAGGCCCATAAATGGTGAAGCATCATGTAGTCGATGTTCACATGACACCACTAGAAGAATAGCACCACAACTTAAATACTAAACCATTGAATAATAACTCGTCACAGATTCACTACTAACAACATGACTTCTCACATGTCCTCAAGAACACAATGAACTACTCACAAGACATCATATGGATCAAGATCAAAGATGATATGATAATGGATAACAATCTGAACATAAACAATAATCCAATGGTTCCACTCACAAGCATCAACTACAATAGTAATTAACCCCAGGAATGTTTCCCCTAAGAACTAAAGCAATATCCAACACAATTGTTACAGCGGAACAGAGTGGTGATGATGTTGCTGGTGGAGATGATGTTGCTGGTGGAGATGATGATGTGGATGATGATGATGATCCCGATGAATCCTAGCTTGATGACGGTGTTGATGGCGATGGTCCCCCCTATCCACGAAGGAATTCCCCCGGCAAAAATCTGTCTGTCGGAGAGATTTTTCTCTCTCGGTGTTTTCCGCCCCCAGAGGTGGCGGAAATCTATTTGTGGTCGCTTCCCCAGGCTTAGGGTTCGGAGGCCAGGCAGGTGGGCCACACCTTCCCTAGGAGCGGGGTCAGGTGGGCCCGCGCCTAGGGGCGTGTGGGCCCCCTATGGACCCTCTTCGCTCCTCCTTCTGGCTTCCATCGTCTTCTGGTAAAATAATATGTTTCCATATTTTTCTGGTATTATTCTGATCTTTGCGAAATTGCACTGAAACGCCTTCTTTTCCATCAGAATCCAGACTCCGGTAGTCCATCCTCCAAGAATCATCCAACATTCATAAACAGATGAAAAGCTATAAGTAATACCTCATAATAAGAAAAATATCAATGAACAGAGGTAAATTATGATATAGAAAGGTGAAGCAAATTGGGCGTATCAACTCCCCCAATCTTAGATTTCGCTTTTCCCCAAGTGAAAACTGAGCTCAATAAACATGTCCATAGGTTTATGGAGTGAAGTGTCGATAAAAGAATACGAACAAGAAGCATCACACTTACCAATGCACAACTCGTAGAAGAAAGCAACTCACCATTATATAACTTAGCTTGCAACCAAGTATAACAGTCACAATAGATATGCATAAAGATAAATCATAATTGGAATTGGCAAACTTGTTCTTGGTCAGAGAACACCTGGCAAACAGTTTCACAAAAGCTTTTTGTAGAAGTTTCAAAACAGGAGCACTCTTTGCTCAAAAAGGTTTTTCACAAGTGAAGGCTTTCAAAGTAATACTCAAAATATAAGAGCTTTGTGCAAACAAGGAAGATAAAGAACATGATTGAATAAATCACCATATGAATGCTTGAAACACAACAACTCAATTGCTTGCTGGATATAGAGAGGAAGTAGGTTTACTGACTCAACTTGTAAGTGGGAGAAAGGTCCCTTCTTAGAGGGAAGCAGGGATTACAAGTCATAAAGATATTCCAAAAGATTATGGTACTTACTAGCTTTGAGAGCTCATTGCCCCTATCATAGGCATCTTGAGATGATTAAGTTTAAAGTGCACAAAGATGGAGTATATGCTTGACAAAATATAAGTTGGCAATCTCATGTCCCTTGAATATGAGGGCCACTCCTCATGCTACTCAAATTTGGTCATAGGTAAGTTCTTGTCATTGTAAGTATTTGCATATCATTGAGAACCGCCAATGGGGTACCCCTTGCACATGGTACAGGAGTTTTCCCATAACCAAAATGACAAGGCAAGCAGACAATGAGCATCTCAGTGATCTTTTTTTTACTATGTGCATAGCTTTTTATTGAGGATGCTTCATAGATGGCTCACTATGGTGATGATGAAAGTTTCCACCATGATTAGTCATGGCTTAGGCTAGCAGCCCAGGCATTTCTCTAACACAGGATACAAACTCCATGGACTTACAAGTTCCCTCTTTATTTCACACCGTTGACATCCATAGACAAAAGAGCATGATATCAACTGTGTACAAATTACAAGTGTAATGTTGAAAATGTTCCCCGTGACAGCACGGTTATGCTAATTCCAACGTATAGATGTAAGCATATACAACTTCGATGGCACAATGGTTCAAGTCTATTAGAGGCAAAGAAATAAAGTGTTCCATCAAGTTCATGAAAGCTTTACTAACTAGTTTTCTCATAACAAAATACTTTTTAATTCGAAAGATAGATGAAGCTTGAGAATTTCTTGGAATAGCAATTGCTAATAGGTAGATATGGTGGACACAAATGGCAAAAGTTTTGGTTCAAAGGGTTTTGAAAACATGAGAAGTATGCCTTCTCAAAACAGGTTTTTGGCTAGCAAGGCTGGGTAGCAAGCAAGAGAGTTGAAAGAAACAAGAAAACATACAAGTAATAAAGCCAAACATGCAATCTTCCTTAAAGACACAAAAGAACCTTAAATAAAGAATACTAAGCTTATGAGCCAACAAGAAAGAAAACAAATGATACAAAATACCTGTAATCTTTTTCTCTTTCTCTTTCTCTTTCAAACCTCAAAAAGTATTGCTACTGACCAGAACTCGGTTTTCCAAAACCAATTTAGATCCACTTGATGTTCCCGAAGTGGTGCCAATACTGATCAACAAGATCCGTCATATAATAGAGATTGCAAACTAAAATAAGAAGTGCAAAAAGTAAAAGATGAGACTTCTCATTAATATTCCAATAAAGGCACTCACACCAAGGGATGCAAAGATAATCAACTAAAGGAGAGATACTTTCACATGCAAACCAAACTATAAGATAACCTCTCTACCACAGATATGAATCCACTAAAAAGGTAAAAGATAAAATATAATGGTGGTGATACCGTGGCACTCCCCCAATCTTGGAACAAGCCAAGGGGATGCCAAACCTGATGACAAATTACTCCTTTGGTGGTGGTGTTCTATTGTCATCATAAAACTTCCAAGGCAAAGGTTCCCCATCCAAAAAGGATATCCTTGTCTCTGTAATCCTAAAACTAGCAGCAGATCTTATGCGATCAAATCTAGCCTCATACTCACAGTTTTGATTCTATATGTCATAGAGCTATGATTTCAATTGATTGGTGGTCTGACGGAGTGAGAAGATATCTTTTCGGAGCTCGGCAGCTTCTCCCTAGTGCTTGGTGATGAGTTATAAACTTATCTTGTGAATAACATCCACTTCGCGTTCTGCCATCTTCTTGTACCTGAAAACTTCTTGTTCCAATGCTTCCATCCTGTCTTCCAGACTGCATTCTCCTTTAGGGCCTTGAACTTCTTTCATCTGTATCTTCCCCTCTTTGAGGATCAACTCTTTGGGATGAATCCTCAACACATACATGTACAAGTTGAGGACGTCCGCAGAGGAATCCTCCGTGGGTGATCCAGAGGAAGACATTGAGGCTCAAAATAGGATAATTTTAGTGACAGAAATAGATCGAAACTAAAACCCGACGAGAACAAGAACCTCGGAGAACCCGGGGGGTTATATATTACGAAGTTTCAAGACATAAGGAAGGTTCTGATACGGAAACGAGGCGGATCGGAGCTCGGGGATGGCACACCCCCTCCAGGCGTGGGGCAAGGTGGGATTGTGCCTGGGTGGGTTTGGGCACCCCGGCCTTCGGTTCCTTCTCTGTTCCGTCTCGTAGTCTTCCTTATGTATTAAAAACATCAAAAATATAAAAAGATTGGATTTTCACGAACCTTCTGTTTTCACCACTTTTACCTATTCAAGGACGAACTCTGCAGTTTCTGGTGTTTGGCTTCTGATAAATTCTTCTAGAGTCACCATTTGAATAACATCCACGTCTTCATTATAAGAATCTCTAGAAATATAATGTTTTAGTCTTTGACCATTAACCACCTATAGAGGTTCCAATCTTTAATAAGATAGATTCCTCCTGTGTTTACAATGCTAGTCCCTGGATCAATAGCTAGCATCCACAGTTAAGATGTAATATCAAGAAACAAATGTCATAATATAACTTTATAACCAGGAATAACATAAGTTTGTTACATCAAACATAGCTCATTTGGCTATTACATTACATTGCAGCGGAATAACTATAGTCATGGGTCCTTCATCTTCAAAGTGCCACAGTCAGATGTTGGTTGTAGACTTTGTAATCCTAATCAAACAATCTTCATTCAAATCAATCAAACCTGCAACATTACAAGTTACAGCCACAAGGGTCAATACATTTTGAATTGTATTGGCAAGCTTCACTTCTATGTATAATAAGAGTGGATCCTATCAATACATGCATATTTGGCTAAGTAGAGTTTAAGGCTTGTTTGCACAAAGCAATATTTTATCCTATCTTTTCGAAAATGATTTTGGTCCTTTTGTCAAATCTCTTTTCCAAGAATCCCTTGAACTCCTTGGTAGAAACTCAAGTGTTCAAGTCCTTGTCAAAATCTCTTGAGCCACTTGGTAACCCCAAGTGCAACAAGCTTTAAAATCTCATGATTCCTTGGTAACCCCAAGTACAACATGCTTTAACAAAATCTGTTTGAATTCCTTGGTAGACACACAAGGGCATCAAGTTTTTTTATTTTAAAAGTTAGAATGTCGAGATCTCCCATAGTTCAAACTTTAGTTGCTCAGTATTGTCCATAACCGGGGACACGGCTAAGTACTTAGATTTTATTAACTTCTTCAGAAGGAGTACACTTTACCCACATGTCACAATCCCATCTTGTTGCCACCAGGGCTCTTGGATTAGTGCTCACCAAGATGGAGTACCCAGATGAGAGTGTGACGAAGTCTTTCCAAAAGGTCCTCCCATACATCTTTGCTAGCTTGTCTTCAGCCCCCATGAAGCATTCCAGATCCCCATGTCCGGTAACTAAAGACAATGTATGGGTCTTCCTAATGTAGTTGACTAAGCCAGAGCCATAATAGCATGTGGTTGCACACAAAAGCCACAATTGGAGAAGCATGTTCAATCTCTAAGTTTCCTAGGTGGTTTTCATTTGGAGCACAACACAAAGTGATTGCCATAGATATGGTTCCTTTTGTTGCCAATTTCTCCAAAACTTAAAGTATCCTCCACCTAGGTGGTTCATTGAGTCCTTGTTTTATTATATAAAACACAAGTCCTTTTCTCAACCTTTGTAAAATCTCAACATGTATCTCTTTTCAAAATTTAAGCATGGCTAAGCATGTAACAACTACATTGTTTTCTCTAAGGAATGGATAGGGAATCCTATTAGGATTTTAGCATAGCATAAGTACAAAAAGTATTTTCATGCATGTTTCAAAATCCACTAAGTATAATGAAAATAGTAGGAATTTTGATGATAGTGTCACTTGCCTTTTGGTAGAGAATGGTGGTTCACTCCTTGATCTTGCTAGTCTCTCACTTTGCTAAATTAACTACAAGTCAATCAAGCAAACACAAAATCAACTAACATTCCAAACCAAAGTCAAACAAACAATCCCATACTCACAAAGCAATGGAATCTCAGTCATGCATAAGTATGCAAAGGATGGTTCTATTGCAAGGATGGTCTCCACTAGGTTTATAAACTTTGTAAGGTCCACATTGGTCATTTACCAAAATGGCAAAGTCATTTGCAAAAGGCTTTAGTCCATAAACCATTTTTTTTAAAATCCAATCATCATTTCATGTGGTGAAAAATATTTTTATCAAAGCAAAACTTTATGTTTTTCACCAAGTGAGTTGCCATTTGCAAAGCTTGGTGTTTTGGGTCAGTAGGTTTGGTCCAAAACATTTTCCCAAAGTTTTCTTTGCAAAAACATTTCCATAATAAAACCAATAATTTTATTTGGCTAGAAATTGTCTAAGTCAAATACTCCAACCTAAATTTTACCAAAATCATTTTTAACACATAGGGTTGGTTCCTAGGGTCAGTAAGGTCACATCAAACCATTTTGCAAAAGTTCTAACCCTAAAATCAATTTTAAACAATTTTTATACTCTAAACAAGATCACAAAAGGATCTGCAAAAACAAACAAACTAACAAATACTATTTGCTAAACTAAGGGCATGGTTGGCTAGGTCTTGCTCTCCTGAATCCAACGACATAAAATTTGTAATTTTTGGACGTGTGGTTTGAAAGTTACAAGGGTTTGAAAATTGAATCTCAGTCAGATTTCAAATCTGTTTTTAAACAAAATATGGCCACGTGGCGCAAAACGACTGGCTGGTACCGCTTCGGTGTGGATCACGCTGCAGACCGTAGGATCTAATTTAATCGTGCGATCCAGAACGCATACCCCTTCGCGGTTAAGTGGTCTAATCCTGATCGCTCAATCTAGATCGGACGGTCATTTGTCATCGACCGACCGAACTTGGGCGCAGAATGACGGCAGTGGCGAGTCGGTCGGCCAGCTTGGCGAAATAAGACGCGAGGAAGAGGGGGAGGATGCTCACCGGGTTCGCAGAACACTGCTGATGCTCAACGTGCTTTTGGTTGGTGGAGGGGTGCACGGGGCTGTCCTTGATTGCTCGCCGGAGACGAGCTGGGCTTCGGGCGGTTCAGGAGGTCGTCGAGGGCGAGGATAAGGGGCGTCCTAGGACAAACAGAAAATGCTGTGAGGTTCGCACGAGCCTGTAGATCATCATCGTGTCCACGGGGAAAGGAGGGGAGGTCAGGTTCTACCTGGGGACGTCGTCGGAGAAGAGGGCAGACGGCGGCGCTGCAGGTCGTCGACGTTGCCGATGCTGTAGGGTACCCACGGATGAATGAATGGCACAGAAAGATGCGCCAGGGTGTGGTGAGCGTGCTCGTGTGCTCGGGGAGGCAGGAGGTGGTATCGAGTCGCCGGAATCGGCTCTGGACTTCGTCGGAGCAGAGGGTGCTTGGGGAGAAATTGGGACGACCTGGGGGCGTGATTGGGGAAGGAGTCAGAGGGGAAATGGAGAAGGGACGCTGGCGATTTATCCTGCGTGGTCAAGGTGAGGTAAAGACGCAGCATTAAGACGAATTGAAGCCGCAGAATTACTGCAGGAAACGGCGACGAGGGGGGGAAGAAGGGGTCGTGCAGGTGGGGAGGAAGAACAGGAGGAGTGGGGTCAGCTGGTCAGTAGGAAAAGAAACGAGGGGAAGGTCCACCGGTCAGTGTCTTAACGGGTTGCTTCTGTGGTGAGGAAAAACGGTTCGGGGGAGAGGGCAGATGGGATGGACTGGGCTGAGGTGGGCTTTAGCTGGGCTGGTCGTTTTACTCTTATTTTTTCTGTTTGCTTTGTTTTATCTGTTTCTATTTTCTATTTTCTGATTTGAATTTCACCCAACTATTCAAGCATTCAAATAATTCAATCAATTCAACAATTGTAATGAGATTTTGGTTCTGTTTATCAACATAAACCAAATCTCAAAATAAAATAATATTTTTATTCATTTTAGGATCTATTTAATAATTAAATAAAATAGACCATAGTTATTTAATCAAATATGGTTTGATTTATTTAATAAAATCTTCATTTGACATCCAAATACTTTCAAAACCAAACAGAAGTTTTTATTTGAAATAAATAATATTTGGAAAACTTGTTTAAAACAAAATAACCTTTTATTTTAGGGTCCATTAATAATTAAATAAAATGGGCCTTAATTATTAAATCAAATAGAGTTTGATTTTATTAATAAAATCTTTATTTGAAACCTAAATATTTTCAAAACTAAATCAGTAGGTTTTATTTGGGAAAAATAGAATACTTGGAAACTTGTTTTAAAACAAATAACATTTTATTTTAGAGTCCATTATTAATTAAATATATTAGACTTTCATTATTACATCAAGTAGGATTTGTTTTATTAAGATATTTATTTTGAAATCTAAAATAAAGCCAAAACACTTTAGTAGGTTTTATTTGTGAATATCAAATATTTGGAAAACTTATTTTAAATAATTTAATAAGTTTTGATGTTTCAATTAAATTGGTAAAACCTTTTATTTAAATAAACCTTTGCTAATTTTTATTTAAAAATAAAATATTTTAATTCCCAAAACTTGGCCAAGTTTTAATTTGGCTTTATAAAATATTCTTTATTTATAAACTTCTATTCCATTTGAAAACAATCTTTTCATTTAATTGTTTCAAAATAGTATTTCCAAATGTTTTTATTTTTTTTCCTTTTATTAAATGTTTATCTTTTTAAATCCCTTTAGGTTTATTTAATTCAAATGGGTTTGGAGTTCCAATTGAATTCACAAGGTTTCTTCTGGCTCTGAAAATCAAACAAAGTTTTATTTTATTCATTTATTTTCACATTACAAGATTTGGAAAATCTTGGGATGTGACACCACCTGTGTTGTGTCATCCTTCAGAGAAGAAATTTTGATGGCACCTGAATGGTACACTTCCTTGATAACAAAAGGTCCTTCCCATTTAGAGAGTAGTTTCCCTGCAAAAAATCTGAGACGAGACCTATACAAAAGAACTTTCTCACCAACATGGAAATCCCTTTTGAGAATTCTTCTATCATGCCATCTTTTTACTTTTTCCTTAAAGAGCCTAGCATTGTCGTAAGCTTCATCTAGATTACTTAAGTCGAGCAGTCTTTTCTCACCAGCAAGTCTAAAGTCTCTATTCAACTCTTTCACTTCCCAATAAGCTTTGTGTTCTAAGGCAAGTGACAAGCTTTCCCATAGACCATTTTGTAAGGAGACATCCCCATAGGATTTTTATAAGCAGTTCTATATGCCCACAAAGCGTCATTCAACTTTTTAGCCCATTTTTTATAGATCTATTTATAGTCTTTTGCAAGATAGATTTAATTTCCCTATTGGAAAGTTCTACTTGCCCACTAGTTTGGGGGTGATAAGTTGAAGCTATTATGTGGTTTACATCATACTTAGCGAGAGTTTTTCTAAAACCCCCATGAAAAAAATAAGAGCCTCCATCAGTCATGAGATACCTAGGAACACCGAACCTAGGAAAAATGACATCTTTAAGCATTTTCAAAGAGGTCTTACCATCAGCACTGTTTGTAGGTATGGCTTCTACCCACTTTGTAACATAGTCAACAGCAACAAGAATATGTGCATACCCTTTTGAAGGAGGAAAAGGCCCCATAATGTCAAATCCCCAACAATCAAAAGGTTCAATAACAAGAGAATAATTCATAGGCATTTCATTGCGTCTAGAGATGTTACCTACTCGTTGGCATTCATCACATGATAAGACAAACTTCCTTGCATCTTTAAAAAGGGTAGTCCAATAAATTACAGATTGTAAAACCTTTTGTGCGGTCCTATCCCCAGCATGATTTCCTCCATAAGCACTGTCATGACATTTTCTCAATATCTCTTGTTATTCAAATTATGAACTCATCTTCGCATAATACCATCTACTCCTTTATATAAGTGTGGGTCATCCCAAAAGTAATGCCTTAGATCATAAAAGAATTTCCTTCTTTGCTGAGCTGTAAAGGTTGGAGGCAAATACTTGGAAACAATAAAGTTAGCATAATCAGCATACCACGGACTCTCATGCGGCTTACCCTTATTGCAGCTAACTGCTCATTTGGAAAACTATCATTAACAGGCAAAGGGTCAAAAGAAATGTTTTTCAAACGAGATAAATTATCATCAATAGGATTATCAGCACATTTCCTATCCATAATATGCAGATCAAACTTTTGCAAAAGCAACACCCACCTTATAAGCCTAGGCTTAGCGTCCTTCTTTGTCATAAGGTACTTAATAGAAGCATGATCAGTATGAATAGTAACCTTAGAATCAACAATATAAGGTCTAAACTTATCACAAGCAAAGATTACAGCTAAGAACTCTTTTTCAGTAGTAGCATAATTCTTTTGAGCAGCATCTAGAGTCTTTATAGCATAATGAATAACATTTAGCTTCTTGTCAACATGTTTTCCAAGGACAACACCCATAGAAAAATCACTAGCATCACACATGATTTCAAAAGGTAAACTCCAATCAGGTGGTTGGACAATAGGAGCAGTTGTCAAAGCTTTCTTCAAAGTTTCAAAATCTTCCTTACAATCATCATGAAAAACAAAAGATACATATTTTTGAAGAAGATTAGTAAGGGGCTTTGAAATTTTGGAGAAATCTTTAATAAACCTCCTATAGAAACCAGCATGACCAAGGATACTACGAATACCTTTGATCTCTCTAGGACAAGGCATCTTCTCAATTGGTTAAATTTTGGCTCTGTCAACTTCAATGCCTCTTTCAGAGATCTTGTGTCCAAGGACAATCCCTTCATTAACCATGAAATGGCATTTCTCCCAATTAAGAACAAGGTTGGTTTCTTCACATCTCTACAAAACTTTATCAAGGTTGTGCAAACAGTTATCAAAAGAAGTCCCATAGACGAAAAAATCGTCCATGAAAACCTCCACAATTTCTTCACAAAAACCATGAAAGATAGCAGACACACATCTCTAAAAGGTAGAAGGAGCATTACATAAACCAAAAGGCATACACCTATAAGCATAAGTACAATAAGGATAGGTGAAAGTAGTTTTCTCATGGTCTTGTGCTTTCACAGCAATTTGAGAAAACCCAGAATAACCATCAAGAAAGCAAAAGTGAGTCTTTTTGGACAACCTCTCAAGCATTTGATCAATAAAGGGCAGAGGATAATGATCTTTCTTAGTAAATTTATTAATCTTTCTAAAATCAATGCACATTCTATACCCAACCACTACTATTTGGGTATAAGCTCATTATCCTCATTAGGCACAATAGTTATTCCCCTTTTCTTGGGAACACAATGAAAAAGGCTAACCCATTGACTATCAGCAATAGGATAAATAATACCAGCATCAAGGAGATTTAATACCTCATTTCTTACCACATCCTTCATCTTAGGATTTAGACGGTGTTGGTGCTCAATGACTGGTTTTGCATTAGCCTCTATATTAATAGCATGCTGACATATAGTAGGAGAAATCCCCTTAAATCAACAAGAGTATAGCCCATAGCTCCTTGGTGTTTCTTCAATATCTCCAATAACCTCTTTCTTCCATTCCTGAAAGTTTAGAACTAATAATAACAGGATAAACTTTCTTATCATCAAGACAAGCATATTTAAGATCATCAGGTAAAGGTTTTAATTCGAAAATGGGGTCCCCTTTAGGTGGTACTGTGGTACCCAAATCTTCCATAGGTAGACTATACTTAAGCTATTCCGGCTGACGAAGGAAAACCTCGTCAATATCATTTATTTCCTTCATGAAGACATCACTTTCATGATCTTCCATAAACTGCTCCAAAGCATTTTTAGGAGCAAGAGAAATAGTAGAAAGTTGTTCAACCCTAAAATCCTCATCAGGCAGTTCATTTTCATAAGGAGTTTTGCCAAATTTGAAAAAATTAAACTCATAAGATTCTCTAGCAAACTTAGTCAAAACTTTTTCCTTCCTACAATCTATGATAGCCCCACAAGTATTAAGGAAGGGTCTACCAAAGATAATAGGATAGGTTTTACTAGCTTCTTTACCAAGTACTAGAAAATCAGTAGGATATTTAATCTGACCACAAAGAACCTCCACATCTCTTACAATACCAATGGGGAAAACTTGCTCTCTATTAGCAAGGTGAATAACCACATCAATTTCCTCAAGCTCACAAGGGCCAATCTCATGCATAATTTCCCTGTAAAGCTCATAAGGAATAGCACTAGAACTAGCACCAATATCACATAAACCATAATAGCTATGGCTACCAATTTTAAAACAAAGCACAAGGACACTAGCTTTTCTAACTTTCTTAGGATGAGAAACAATATCAGTAGCGTCTTCACAGAACACAATATTCTCATCCTCTATATTTCTAGTGAAAAGATCTTTCACAATAGCTACCACAGGCTCAATATCAATAAGCTCGTCGAACCCTACAGTTTTCTTTGCGCTTTTGCTAACCACATTAGCCATAATAGAATGCTCCCTTACCTTGGGGGAAAAGGGATTTTCTCAACACAAGGTTCAGGCAAAATTGGATCAACAGTACAAACCCCTGTGCTAGCAGGAACATGGGTGACAATGTCTTTATAAGGAGCATGGTACTTGTCCCACTCTTTCTTGGGAATTTCGATATAAGAGGCAAAGGCATTAAAACATTTTACAAGAACTTGAGGATCAAGACCAAACTCATTGCTAATATCATGGAAGTCATCAGTTCCCATAAAAGATTTAATGCATTCATAATCATAGCTTATACCTGACTTTCTTCCTTTGTCATTCTCCCAAGCTTCAGTGTTATCTTGAATACGGTCTAAGAGATCCCATTTAGCTTGTTCCTTCATACGTGTGAATGATCCAGCACAAGAAGCATCTAGTAAACCTTTATCATGAAGAGAAAGCCTAGCATAAAAGTTATTGAGAATAATATTGTTAGGGAGTTCATGAATAGGACATTTAAGCATTAGTAACTTCAATCTCCCCCACTTGAGATGTACTCTCTCCATCAATAGGCCAAAAGTTATATATAAGATTTTATCCTTATGAATTTCACTGGGAGGATAAAATTTAGAGTAAAAGAGAGATGCCATCTCCTCCCATTCCATGGATTGTCCATTATTTAACAGCTTATACCATTCTTCAGCTCTCCCTTTCAAGGATATGGAGAGTAACTTCTTCTTCACCTATTCAGTTGTGATACCTGCACACTTAAACAACCCGCATAATTCATGGATAAAAAGCAAGTGATCACCAGGATGGACAGTTCCACCCCCCAAATAATAATTATCCATAACACATTTAACAATATTTGTAGGTATCTTAAAAGGATCTCTCTCAACAGGTGGTGGTTCATCTACTACCGTAGCAGTGGTAGTAATTTTCCCAAACAGAAAATCAAGTGGGTTATCCATATTGGAAACAAAGTAACAAGCAGTAACAAGAGAAATACTCACAGTAAAAGTTTCCCTTACCAATTCCACTCTTCAATAGCGGTTCACTCACCGGCAACGGCGCCAGAAAATAGTCTTGATGACCGACAAGTATAGGGGGTGTATCATAGTACTTTCGATAAATAGTAATGTCGATCCCTACGAGGATCAGAAGGTGTTGAACAGTGGTATGGAGCAGGAAATCCCTATGAATACTTAGCAAATGGATTTTTAGTGGTTTTATGACAAGGAAACAAAACAAAGATCAAGTAACAAAAGTAAAGAACAAACGGAGCAAGTGGCCCAATCCTTTCTTAGCAAAGGAAAAGCCGGTGGAAATACTTATTAGGACCAAACGTTCTCGAGGACACATGGGAATTCTGTCATGTGCTTTCGCTTCATATAGCTGAGTACTCTTCTTTGGTGTTGTAAGTGTTGTGTGGGTGAACCTGTGCTAATGTACCGACCTTACTTGGACTAATACATACTTGTGATTAAACCCGCTGCAAACATCCGTAACTATAGGAAAGTAATTAAGATATAAATCTAACCATAGTCTTAAACTCTGAGATCCTACGCTCCCTTATGGAAAGGTGTCCTAACGGGGGTTCAGGTTTCTGTCACTCCAAAAACCCCACAATTAGTAGCCAAATACCCAATGCATTCCCCTAGGCCCATAAATGGTGAAGTATCATGGAGTCTACATTCACATGACACCACTGATATGTTGGAAAGGTATCTATAATTTTTGATGCTCAATGCTTGTTTTGTATCTAGTTTGATTTGCTTGTCTACACTTTGAGGTGCTTTTTACATGTTTTCTGGTACTAAACTATTAACAAGTTGCAACAGTGCCAGATGCCTGTTTTCTGATGTTGTTGGTTTCAGAAAAGTTAGTAAAGAAATATTCTCGGAATTGGACGGGACAAATGTCAAAGTCAATTACTTTCCGTGGGGAACAAGAAGTCCAGAGGAGATCCGGAGGGGCCAGCCAGGGGGACCAGACCCACCCTAGGCGCGGGTGGGCCCAGCCCTGCACCTGGCTAGGGTTTGGGCACCCTGGCCGCCTCCTCGGTCTCCCCCTTCGCCTATGAGAAGCCCACGATGCAGAAACCCTAAGCACCCGACCAAATATCCATGAAACCGTCTATAGCCGCCGCCACCATCGTCCCTAGATCAGGGGGATCTGAAGTTCTTCCCGGCACCCTGCCGGAGGGGAGATCATTCCGGAGTCCTTCTCTCCAGTATGATGCGTGAGTAGTTCCACCTTGGACTATGGGTCCATGTAATATCTAGATGGTTGTATCTCCTCCTTTGTGCTTTCATGTATAGATCTTGTGAGCTCCGTTCATGATCAAGATCTAATCTATTTGTAATCATGCATGTTGTGTTTGCGGGGATCCGATGGATATTGAGATTATTATGTTGGTTTGATTAATGGTTTTGTCTTTATGATTCTATCATGTCTGTGTTGTTTGTGATCTTTCATGCTCTCCGTTGTTAGTAGCTATCTTGGCCAAGTAGTTGCTAGTGACTCCAAGAGGGGGTATTTATGCTCGATAGTGGGTTCATGCCTCTAGTTTCCAAGGGAATTGACAATAATCTATTCTGTTGTAGATGTGCTGTTGCTACTAGGGAGAAAACAAAGGTCTCTTGTTCATGGAACATGTGGACTGTTTACCTTACACACTTTGCTTAAAGAAGTTGTCTGTTGCTTGAAACTTAATACTGGAGGGGGTTCGGATGATAACCTGAAGGTGGACTTCTAGTCATAACTTAATATCCAAGAGGTATTTCTAAAGTAGCTTGGGGATGCCCAAGGCATCCCCTTCTTCATCAATAAAAGCTCAGGTCTGTCTAGACACTTCGTTTTTATTGTTTCATGCACAGTTGTGTTGTTCTTGGAGCGTCTTACTTTTTGTTTGCTTTGCTTAGTTTGATTAGTTTTCTAAAGTAGTTTGGACCCCCGTTCTCACTGTGTTGTTTTGCAAATAAGTTTGATGGTGTTTGGAAAGGAGTAGTAAGTTCTTGCTTGAAGTGCAAGAGGAGCTTGCATTGACTGTGACTTAGACTTTAGCATGACATGCTTGGTGTTGTTTTGACTTTATGCTTAGTAATTATTGTTGTATCATGTCTTGTTCCAAACAATTGGGATTGCTTAGTGTGCCTTGAAGAAATTATGCGTTGTTTTAGCATGCAAAAGCATAGTATTGTGGTATTCTCCTTTGATGCTTTGCTTGGGTTGACTTGGCACATGGTCACACCATGTTACGACTCTCACAAGTCACCATTAGCCTCTATGATCATTTAGTTCTTGACTTGTAGTACCACTCTTTGCTTTGATTAGTATGCTTTGTTGCACTACATGATTACTGCCATTATTCCTCCCTCATTTGGTTGCTCCGAGTCTTTTGCTATCCTCCACTTGTATGAGTAAGATCTACTCATGCTTCCAACTCCCAAAAAACCAAGTTATTCCAAAGTGTCCACTATAAACTAGTATGCATGGTGTGTTACACCATTCCAAGTATATTCTTGTTTTCAGCTATCTTCCAATTAAAAAACTATTTTGTTATGTAAAAACTTAGTGATTAAAGCCCTCACGAACTTGATGACACACTTTATTCTTTGCCTATAATAAACTTGAACCATTATGACAAATTTGTTGTATATGCTTCCACTTATAAGTTGGAATTAGAAGAACCGTGCTGTCACGGGGAACGTTTTCAGCATTGCACTTGCACCTTGTTGTACTCAGTTGATATCATGTTCTTTTGTCTATGGATGTCACCGGTGTGAAATAAAGAGGGAACTTGTAAGTCCATGCAGTTTGTATCCTGTGTTAGAGAAATGTCTGGGCCGCTAGCCTAAGCCATGCCTAATCATGGTGGAAATTTGCAGCATCACCATAATGAGTTATCTATGAAGTATCCTCAATAAAAAGATATTCATAAGGTAAATAAAAATATTGCTAAGATGCTCCTTGTCTGCTTGCCTTGTCATTTTAGTTTTGGGAAAGCTCATGTACCATGTGCAAGGGGTACCCCATTGGCGGTTCTCAATGATATGCAAATACTTACAGTGACAAGAATTTCCTGGACCCAAAGTTGAGTATGCATGAGTTGTGGCCCTCGTATTCAAGGGACATGAGATTGCCAATTTATACTTTGTCAAGCATATACTCCAGCTTTGCTACTTTAACCTTAAACACTTCAAGATGCTTATGATAGGAGCAATGAGGGCTGAAAGGTAACAAGTACCATAATTTTTGGAAGGTCTTTTTGAAACTTGTAATCACTGCTTCCTTTAGAAAAAAGGCCTTTCTTGCACCATTATTGAGTCTCCACCTTCTACTTTTAGGCACCATTAAGAGAGCATAGTTGTCATTTTGTGTGCAGTGTTCCAAAGCTTATTAATTGATACATATTATGATATTACTTGTTCTTGTGCTACTTGTTTCTAGTCACCCTTGTGAACTTTGCAGGTGTCCTATGCATCTATTTGCTACTCTATGAGGGACAAGCTAATTGCCACTATGTTATGTTTTCTGTATGTGAAACAAACAAACGTTTTTCAATGCATGTTATTCATGATCTTTGTTTGTAGCTTGTCATGTTGCATGCATAGATACTATGTCCTACTGCTATAACACCATCTTTCATGCACATGATTAGAGTTCTTTGATCCTAGCTTTCAATGCTTGCAAATGGTTGGATCTTTATTGTGAGGGTGCATGTCACCTAAAAAATTATTCTTTTATCACTTACCTACTTGAGGACGAGCAGGAGTTAAGCTTGGGGATATTGATACGTTGGAAACGTATCTATAATTTTTGATGCTCCATGCTTGTTTAGTATCTACTTTGTTTTGATTGTCTACACTTTGAGGTGCTTTTTACATGTTTTCTGGTACTAACCTATTAACAAGTTGCAATAGTGCCAGATGCCTGTTTTCTACTGTTTTGGTTTCAGAAAAGTTAGTAAAGAAATATTCTCTGAATTGGACGGGACAAACGTCAAAGTCAATTACTTTCCTTGGGGAACAAGAAGTCCAGAGGAGAGCCGGAGGGGCCAGACAGGGGGGACATACCCACCCTAGGCGTGGGTGGGCATAGCCCCGCGCCTAGCTAGGTTTTGGGCACCCTGGCCACCTCCTCGGTCTCCCCCTTCACATATAAGAATCCCCCGATGCAGAAACCCTAATCACCTAATCAAATATCCATGAAACCATCTGTAGCCGCCACCACCATCGTCCCTAGATCAGGGGGATCTGAAGTTCTTCCCGGCACCCTGCCGGAGGGGAGATCATCCCGGAGGCCTTCTCTCCGGTATGATGCGTGAGTAGTTCCACCTTGGACTATGGGTCCATGTACTAGCTAGATGGTTGTATCTCCTCCTTTGTGCTTTCATGTATAGATCTTGTGAGCTCCGTTCATGATCAAGATCTAATATATTTGCAATCATGCATGTTGTGTTTGCGGGGATCCAATGGATATTGAGATTATTATGTTGGTTTGATTAATGGTTTTGTATTTATGATTCTATCATGTCTGTGTTGTTTGTGATCTTGCATGCTCTTCGTTGTTAGTAGCTATCTTGGCCAAGTAGTTGCTAGTGACTCCAGGAGGGGTATTTATGCTCGATAGTGGGTTCATGCCTCTAGTTTCCAAGGGAAGTGACAATAATCTCTTCGGTTGTATATGTGTTGTTGCTACTAGGGAGAAAACAACGGTCTCTTGTTTATGAAACATGTGGACTGTTTACCTTACACAGTTTGCTTAAAGCAGTTGTCTATTGCTTGCAACTTAATACTGGAGGGGGTTCAGATGATAACCTGAAGGTGGACTTATAGTCATAGATTGTAACATACCACCTTTTCTGTAATATTAATAAAGTCATGTTTGAGAATTGCATGAATGCATAATACTTGCACTCTGGTTTAATTAAGAACAAATAAAACCCGAATATTTTCCCTCTCTATTTGAAATGAATTCAAAAGGGTTTTGATATATTCAAAAAGTAGAAAGAGGTTTGGAACCCAAATGATTATAAAGGGTCCCCATGGCATTTTAGATACTTATAAAAGTATCTGGTATTTTTGAATTATTCAAAACAGTTTGGAAATTGGAAATACAAACAGAAATTGAAAAACAGAAAAAAGAAAACAGTTTTCAGAAGAAAAAAACTATCTAACCTAGCTCTCTGGGCCACAGCCCATTTCTCTCTCTCCCCCTCGCTCACGCGCTCCCCAGCCAGCCCACCCGGGGCCCAAGCCAGGCCAGCAGCGGCCCAGGCTTGCCCCTTACTGATTCGTTGCTTCTGTCAGCCGTCTTCCACCTCCCGATCGAGCTAAGCAGCTCGCTGGCGGCGCCTCTGTCGCTGGCGAGTGCCGCGATTTGTGCTGCCGCCGCCGCGCGCCTATATGACCCCCAGAGCTGCCGCCGACGAACCCTAGGCTCCACTTACCCCCTCTCTTCCTCGTTTTCACTCCATGGCCGACGAACCCTAGCTCTGCCGCCGTTCGTCCTCGCCGTCTCCGGCACCCCGCGCCAAGCCAAGGTCACCGTTGGACACGCCTCATCGCCCTCGTTCTCCCCCTCGAAGCACGCGTGTTGGGAAGCCTCCTCCTTACCGTAATCGACCCTGAAGCACCGTCGACCGCCGCCGTTTCGGACCTCGATTCGTTGCTGTCTGAGCTCACCTTGCCTCCCCACAACACCGTCATGCTCCTGGTGAGCCACCGGTGCTCGTGCACCTCTCTGTTTCCTCCCTTTCCCTTTGTATCTTCTTCCCCGCACGAGCCCGCCGCCGCCGCCGCTTGTCGTCGTTGTACCGCCGTCTCCGGTGACAATTTTCAGGCGGCACCGCCACTATCTTGCTCCCGCGACGCCCTCTTTCCAACGCCCACAACCACGCATCCAGGCGCGCTCAGAATCGATGGATAGAGCATCGATCTGAGGATCAAGGTCTGGATGATGTCAGCATGACGTCATGCCTGTGCAATATTCTTTTTTTATCAATTCTATAAATGAATTATGTAATTATTTCTGTAAATGAAAATCCCTAACAGGTGGGCCATACCTGTAAGAGTTTTAATCTTTTCTGTAAATGTTTGATGAAATTAATAGAAGTCTGACATATGGGCCCAAGTTGGAACTTATATTAAATATTCCAAAAATGATTTATAAATGGATTAAAATTGGAGAAATTCATAACTAATTCATTTTAAATCATAAAAATACAAATAATATACCAAAATGTTCATAAAAATGAAACCTATCTATCTAAGCTATAATAATACATTGTTAACCAACTTTGATGGCAAGTTTAGTTAGAAGAACCAATTGAACCCCACAGGTGATTTCGAGGATCCCCCTGTTCTAGGGTTTGGACCTCTCGGACCCCGTTTAAAATGACCCAGCGTGTTCTAGGGTTCATTTCAACAATGTTTAACTTGTCATATCATCCATATTGTATGAGCATTGCACATGCCATGCATTGAATGTTGCTTTTCCTTTTCCGGTGATTGGTTCTTCGCGAATAGGAACCGAACCCGAAGCGGAAGTCAACGCCACCGAAGAGCAGTACCAGTCCAACAATAGACAAGGCAAGAGAAGACCCACTCATACATATGAATCCTATGTTTACAAAGTATTTCATTCTTGCCATATGCATTCAGTTCAACGGTCTTTTATCAGTAGATAGAGTAATCCTATCTGATGCATGTTTCCCTTTGTGAACTATATTACCTGATCCACTGCTCCTAGCATAACTAGGGTTGGCTTATGAGCATCGCTAGTGCCACAGTTCAGTCAAGCTTAGCCATGCTTAGTGGTCCGATACTGATCATTCAGGTGATGCACCGGAGATGCGAATGAATCCAGTATGGTAGGATGTGGTGATGTGATCAGAAATGGATGATAAACATGCTAAGGCTTGTATGGGAGGCCACGTGGGTTGTGGTTTTTGTAGTCCCATAATTGCCACCCCTAGGACACGATGTTCTTGCCTCTTGAACCAAGACGAGCGTACAACCACACGGGGCCTGGAAACCCCCTCGACTCACTAACTTGCCTAGTAGATTCCATGAGTCACATAGTTCGGGCTTTACATTCGACATACGCATCTTGGTTGTTCTTGAATGGAGGTGAAGGAGGTGCATTCATACAGGTAGGTAAGCTTGGCAGGGAATGGGAGATGCCCAACATCCGTACTCTTAAACCCTGTTCACATCGCTAGGGACCGACTTCGGGACTCGACCCGTTACGGCGGCATATCCTTAGTGCGTGACTCATGGTCTCGGCTAAAGCAAGGTAAAGTTCATGGTCAACCACTCTCTATCGGCCTTCCAAGGAAGAGGGCTAATAATTTGACATTAAGAATTGGTTGGTACGTGTGGGTAAAGTTGTGCACCCATATAGGGTTATAATCTTTTCGAAAAGACGTGTCCACGGTTATGGACGACTTGGGAACGAACGTGAAGATCATAGAGAACTATAACCGAATGATAAAACTTGTCAACTAATGTGAGATCCGGAATACTTCCTCGGGATTGTTTGAGGGGGTAGTCTGGGAAAAGAGGTTTATTTGATGATGGTAACTGGTGGATATCAAAGATGATTCTAAGAGCTAAAGTGTTAGTCTTCTTACCCCTTTTGAAAATGATCTGACTAGACGAGTTTCTTCTCCCTCTTGTTTTGAAAACAAAAGATGGCTTTATGCAAAATCACTCCACTAGCCATAAGTCTTGTGGAGTACACCCTGTACTCAGCCTTGCTTTGTTGATGATTTCTACAGATGAAGCTACTCCAACTGAAGGTGGTTTCTACGTCGAAGTCAATGAGTAGTCGGGGTTCTCGGGCAGCAGCCTAGGATCTATTGAAGTATCGCTACTTTTGTTTAAGGCCTCTTAGGCCCTTTGATAAGTTTGTTGTTTAGACCAACTTGTTTGCTTCCGTTGGTTTGTTGTAATGATGGGTCTATGACCCTAGGCTTGTATGACTGGTTTGTAACTCTGTTAAGAGTTTACCTTATTAATGTATGGTTTGTATGTTATGTAATGTTACCAATCTTTCCCTGTGCGCTTCGGAATTTAGGTTACACTTATGTCAGATGAAGATCTGGTATTTGTCTAGCCCTAATCCCGGGTCGTGACAGATTTTGGTATCAGAGCAGGTCTGCCTGTAGGAAACCCTTCTAGATGGTCGATGTTGACTTTAGAGTTTGAGAAAACTACTTGAAAGCTAAAAACTATTTGCAAAACTCTGAATAGGACTCTTTTTACTCCTTATCCAAGGTTGTTCTATTGCTGAGTTATCTTATCTCGTTTGATTTGCAAAGTTTTCACTTCTCGTCTATCATTTCAAACTCTTAGGATATACGGGTTTGGGTTATTTTTCCTAGTACTCCATACTTGGTTGCAAGGCTCAGAGTTTCCAAAATATATCTGTGCACCTGAGCATTGTTTTTCAACTTTGCTAAGGATGCCTATAATCCTGCTCTCTATTCTTTTGTGACTCGTTGGTATCATATCATGCTTGCATTACATTATTATGAGTTGTATCTAAGTTGGTAGCGTATACGTTTCGTATGCTTGTTCTACTGCCATACTTAATGCATTGATATAATCCTCGTCCACATGTTCACCTCTACCATGATCTTTTGATATGGTTTTTGCCATCCTTTGTTGTACCCTTTTTGGTGAATCCATTCTCATGGTTTCTGTTTTCTCCTCAGGATGTCGCCTGGTACTCGTGGTTCTGTTGGCCATCGAGGAAACAACAATGCTGATCAGGAACTTCCGCCACCTCCCACAATGGTCGAGGTTCTCAACAACATTGAGACCAACCGTCTGAGGAATGAACGCCTTCTGGAGCGTGTGGTGCAGAACACTGAACATCGTCCTAACGACTGTGTAACACTTGGATATTTCACCCGCTCTTTTCCTCCAATCTTCACCCACTCCAAGGAGCCCCTTGAAGCTGATGATTGGCTCCGCACCATAGAGCGCAAGTTCAGTGCTCT
Organism: Avena longiglumis; assembly: GCA_030063025.1. Taxonomy (NCBI): domain Eukaryota; kingdom Viridiplantae; phylum Streptophyta; class Magnoliopsida; order Poales; family Poaceae; genus Avena; species Avena longiglumis. The sequence continues at coordinate 303,700,182 of CP125978.1, forward strand.
CCGTGTCCGTCCTACTGACCGTGTCAACTTCGCCACCTATCAACTGGAAGGTGAGGCTGGTGTTTGGTGGGAAGGTTTTCTGAATCTGCAAGCTAAGGGACATGTTGTTACCTAGGAAGAGTTTGTTGCAGCATTCCGTGCTTCTTATATCCATAAGCCCGTCATGTATCTCAAAAGGAGGGAGTTTCTGGATCTGACTCAGGGGCGCAAGGATATTGAAACCTATGGGCGTGAGTTTACCCGGCTGTCTCATTATGCAACCAGGGATGTGACCAATGATGAAGATAACAAAGAGTTGTTCCGTAAGGGACTTAACCCTGCACTTTGCTATGAGTTATTGCCCTTCAAGTTCTAGTCTTTCCAGGACTTGCACAATTAGGATCTTACTCTGGAGCATGGAAGGAAGGACATGGAAGACTGTCAGAAGCGTGAAAAAGGAAATTATCGTGCTTCTTTCTCTGGTAACAATAAGCGCCGTGTGTTTGTTCCATACAGTGATGTGCCTCGTGCTCCTTATGCACCCAAGGCTTCTGGCAATGCTTCTCGTCATCCACAGTAAAATACTGGTGGAGCAAACTATCATCCTCCTGCTGGTTCTCACACTGGAGTTACCTGTTACTCCAGTGGTCAGCCTGGTCACTACTCAAGGGAGTGTTCCCAAAGGGCTGTCGGACGCAATGATCAACAGGCAAAGAAGAATGATAAAGCTCAAGGTGTTGGACATGGTCGTCTGACCCATGTCATTGCCGAGGAAGCTCAGGAAGATCCACGTGTCATTTTGGGTACGCTCCATGTCCATTCAATTCTCGCGACAATCTTGTCTGATTCCGGAGCATCGCATACATTCATGTCAAATTTGTTTGCTGAAGAGCATGGGATAAATTTTGAACCCCTCTCCTCCCCGGGTTCTAGCTGGTTCACCACTATGGTTAGCCACGGAAATGAGATTGACATAGCCTACCAGAAGTTTCCCACTTATTTCAGTGCACTCAAATCAAGTGACATTGATGTCATTCTGGGCATGGACTGGTTAACCAAGTATCAAGCCGTTATTGACTGTGCACTTGGAACAGTTATTGTGACCTCTCCTGCTGGCATAACTATCAAGTATTGGACTGATGGTTCAAAGTCTTCGTCAGCTGTTCTTAAACCTTTCTCGGAGTTGTATGCCATGGATGTCCTACCTACTCTCGAGGTCCAAGATGTCCATGTAGTCTGTGATTTCCCGGATGTCTTTCCTGAAGAGTTGCCTGGCATGCCACTTGATCGAAGTGTGGAGTTTGTCATAGAGTTAGTTCCTGGAACTCCTTCTATCTCCAAACGACCTTACTGCATGCCCCCTCATGAGTTGTTTGAGTTGAAGAACCAACTTGAAGATTTAGAAGGTCTAGGATACATCCAACCTACCTCATCCTCTTGGGGTTGTCCTACCATCTTTGTCAAGAAGAGGGATACAAATATTCCAAGATTGGTGGTTGATTACCGTCCACTCAACGCGGTGACAATCAAGAATAAGTACCCACTTTCCCGGATTAATGGCCTCTTTTATCAATGAAGTGGTGCCACTGTCTTCTCTAAAATGGACTTAAGATCAGGGTATCATCAAATCAAGATCAGAAAGGAGGATATCCCAAAGACAGCATTCACAACTCGTTATGGTCTTTATGAATATACAGTGATGTCAGGTTAACCAATTCCCCTGCCACATTTAAGAGGCTCATGAACTCCATCTTCATGGAATATCTCGACAAGTTCTTCGTGGTATACATTGATGACATTCTAATCTACTCCAAAACCGAAGAAGACCATGCCGAACATCTAGGTTTCGTGTTGACTAAACTTCGTGAACATCGACTCTACGTCAAGTTTTCCAAATGTGAGTTATGGTTACAAGAGCTCGTCTTCCTTGGTCATGTTGTGTCTGTAAGTGGTGTTGCTATCATACCGGATAAGGTTCAGACCATTCTGGAATGGAAGTCACCTACTTCAGTCAAGGAAGTCCGAAGTTTTCTTGCAATGGCTAGATATTACCGCCGATTCATCGAGAACTTCTCCAATATAGCCAAGCCTATGACTGATCTTCTTAATAAAGATAAAAAGTTTGAATGGTCAGAAAAGGCAGAAGAAATCTTCCAAGCTTTGAAAACTAAGCTAACCACTGCTCATGTGCTTGTCCTTCCGGACACAAGCAAGGACTTCGTCACCTATTGTGACGCTTCTCTCCAAGGGCTCGGTTGTGTGTTGATGCAAGATGGTCATGTAGTGGCCTATGCTTCTCGGAAGTTGAAGCCACATGAGAACAATTACCCAACCCATGATCTCGAACTCGCTGCTATTGTTCATGCTCTTAAGAAATGGCGACATTACCTCATCAGTAACCGTTGCGAACTTTACTCGGATCATCAAAGCCTGAAATACCTTTTTACCCAGCCAGATCTGAATCTCAGGCAAAGACGATGGTTGGAACTCATCAAATATTATGATTTGGGTCTCAATTATCAACCCGGCAAACACAATGTCATTGCTGATGCGCTAAGTCGGAAGTCTTATTGCAATAATCTGATGATTTTACAAGCCCAACCTGCTCTCTACGAGGAAATCAAGCGCCTTAACCTTGAAGTAGTTCCTTGTGGATTCCTTGCTAACCTTGAAATAAAATATTCTCTCAAGGACCAAATCAAGGAAGCTCAAAAGCAAGATGATGAGGTTACCAAGATCAAAGAACGTGTTGCAAGCGGTGAAGCTAAATGTTTCTCCATGAATGATCAAGGTATCCTATACTTTAGTGACCGGATAGTGGTTCCAAACATTCGGAAAATTAAAGATCTAATTCTACTAGAAGCCCATGAATCCCCTCTGTCTATCCATCCTGGTGGTACCAAGATGTACCGAGATCTCCGTCAAATATTCTGGTGGAGTGGAATGAAACCAGAAATCACTCGCTTTGTTGCAGAGTGCGACGTTTGCCGTCGTGTGAAGGCTGAACATCAAAGGCCTGCTGGACTTCTGCAGCCGTTGAAAATTCCTGAGTGGAAATGGGATGAAATTGGTATGGATTTTATCACCGGACTCCCAAGGACACAAGCAGGAAATGATGCTATATGGGTAATAGTTGATCGGTTATCCAAAGTTGCTCATTTCCTTCCGGTTCGTGAAACTATCCGTGCTAGTCAAATGGATGACCTATACATCTCTCGGATCGTTGTTCTTCATGGTGTTCCCAAGAAGATCATCTCTGATCGTGGAAGTTTGTTTATTTCCAAATTCTGGCAAAGTTTTCAAGAAGCAATGGGAACTCATGTCTCCTTCAGCGCAGCCTATCACCCTAAAACTGGTGGTCAAACTGAAAGAGTGAATCAAATTCTTGAAGACATTCTTAGAGCGTGTGGCATATCCTTTGGAAAGAACTGGGAGAAATGTATTCCTTTTGAAGAGTTCTCCTATAACAACAGTTTTCAATCCAGTTTAGGCATGGCACCTTTCCAATTCCTATATGGGAGAACATGTTGAACACCGCTGAAGTGGACAGAAACCGGTGAAAGACAATTCTTTGGTACGGACATGATCCAAGAAGCAGAAGATCAAGTTCGCATAATTCAGGAGCGTCTGAAGGCCGCTCAATCCCGTAATAAGACCAACTACGATCGTCATCATCTTGAAGTTCATTATGAAGTTGGTGATCAAGTTTACCTCCAGGTCACTCCTCTAAAGGGTGTCCATCGATTCGGTATCAAAGGAAAATTGGCTCCTCCCTACGTTGGTCCATTTCGCATTCTCTCCAAGCGGGGTGAGCTTGCCTACCAATTGGATCTACCATCAAATTTTCCAGAGGTTCATGATATCTTTCATGTGTCTCAACTCAAGCGTTGCTTCAAAGATCCCATTCGTGGTGTGGACCATGAAACTTTGGATCTCCAAGATAATCTAACCTACCGAGAATACCCTGTTCGTATTCTTGATGAAACTGAGCGCAAGACTCGTCGCCAAACCATCAAGTTCCTGAAAGTTCAATGGTCTCATCACTCTGAGTCATAAGCAACCTGGGAACGCGAAGATCGTGTTCGATCTGAGTACCCTGCCTTCTTTTCTAAAACCTAGGAATCTCGGGTCGAGATTCTTGTAAGTGGGGTAGAGCTGTAACATACCACCTTTTGTGTAATATTAATAAAGTCATGTTTGAGCATTGCATGCATGCATAATACTTGCACTCTGGTTTAATCAAGTAAGAACAAATAAAACCCTAATAGTTTCCCTCTCTATTTGAAATGAAATCAAAAGGGTTTTGATATATTCGAAAAGTATAAAGAGGTTTGGAACCCAAATGGTTATAAAGGGTCCCCACGGCATTTTAGATATTTATAAAAGTATCTGGTATTTTTGAATTATTCAAAACAGTTTGGAAATTGGAAATACAAACAGAAATTGAAAAATAGAAAAGAAAAATAGTTTTCAGAAGAAAAAAATAGCTAACCTAGCTCTCTAGGCCGCATCCCATTTCTCTCTCTCTCTCCCCGTCGCTCACGCGCGCCCCAGCCAGCCCACCTGGGGCCCAAGCCAGCCCAGCAACGGCCCAACCTAGCCCCGTACCGATTCGTTGCTTCCGTCGACCGTCTTCCACCTCCCGATCGAGCTAAGCAGCTCGCTGGCGGAGCCTCCGTTCCCGGCGAGCATCGCGATTCGTGCCGCCGCCCCCGAGTGCCTATATGACCCCCCAGAGCAGCCCCCGGCGAACCCTAGGCTCCACTTACCCCCTCTCTTCCTTGTTTCCACGCCATGGCCGACGAACCCTAGCTCTGTCGTCGTTCGTCCTCGCCGTCTCCAGCCACCCCGTGCCAATCCAAGGTCACTGTTGCACGCGCCTCATCGCCCTCATTCTCCCCCTCAAAGCTCGCGTGCTGGGAAGCCTCCTCCTCGCTAGAATCGACCCCGAAGCGCCATCGGCCGCCGCCATTGCCGACCTCGATTCGTCATTGTCCGAGCTTGCCTTGCCTCCCCGACACCACCGCCGTGCTCCTGGTGAGCCTCCGGTGCTCGAGCACCTCTCCGGTTCCTCCCTTTCCCTCTATATCTTATTCCCCGGGTGAGCCCGACGCCACCGCTGCTTGCCGTCGTTGCACCGCCGTCTTCGGTGACCATTTCCAGGCGGCGCCACCACTATCTTGCTCCTCTCGACGCCCTCTTTCCAACGCCCACAACCACGCATCCAGGCGCGCTCGGAATCGATGGATCGAGCATCGGTCTGAGGGTCAAGGTCTGGATGACGTCAGTATGACGTCATGCCAGTGTAATATTATTTTCTATTTCTTTTATCAATTCTATAAATGAATTCTGTAATTATTTCTGTAAATGAAAATCCCTGATAGGTGGGCCATACCTATAAGATTTTTAATCTTTTCTGTAAATGTTTTCTGAAATTAATGAAAGTCTGACATATGGGCCCAAGTTGGAACTTATATTAAATATTCCAGAAATGATTTATAAATGGATTAAAATTGGAGAAATTCATAACTAATTCATTTTAAATCAGAAAAATACAAATAATATACCAAAATGTTCATAAAAATGAAACCTATCTATCTAAGTCATAATCATACATTGTTAACCAACTTTGATGGCAAGTTTAATTAGAAGAACCAATTGAACCCCATAGGTGATTTTGAGGATCCCCCTGTTCTAGGGTTTGGACCTCTCGGACCCCGTTTAAAATGACCAAGCATGTTCTAAGGTTCATTTCAACAATGTTTAACTTGTCATATCATCCATATTGTATGAGCATTGCACATGCCATGTGTTGAATGTTGGTTTTCCTTTTCCGGTGATTGGTTATTCGCGAATAGGAACCAAACCTGAAGCGGAAGTCAATGCTACCGAAGAGCAGTACCAGTCCAACAACGGACAAGGCAAGAGAAGCTCCACTCATACATATGAATCCTATGTTTACACAGTATTTCATTCTTGCCATATGCATTTGGTTCAACTGTCTTTTATTAGTAGATAGAGTAATCCTATTTGATGCATGTTTCCCTTTGTGAACTATATTACCTGATCCACTGCTCCTAGCATAACTAGGGTTGGATTATGAGCATCGCTAGTGCCATAATTCAGTCAAGCTTAGCCATGCTTAGTGGTCCGATATTGATCATTCAGGTGATGCACCGGATATGCGAATGAATCCAGTATGGTAGGATGAGGTGATGTGATCAGAGATGGATGATAAACATGCTAAGGCTTGTATGGGAGGCCACGTGGGTTGTGGTTTTTGTAGTCCCATACTTTCCACCCCTAGGACCCGATGTTCTTGCCTCTTGAACCAAGACGAGCATACAAACACACGGGGTCCTGGAAACCCCCTCGACTCACTAACTTGCCTAGTAGATTCCATGAGTCACATAGTTCGGGCTTTCCATTCGACATACGCATCTTGGTTGTTCTTGAATGGAGGTGAAGGAGGTGCATTCATACAGGTAGGTAAGCGTGGCAGGGAATGGGATATGCCCGGCATCCGTAATCTCAAACCCTGTTCCCATCGCTAGGGACCGACTTCGGGTTTCGACCCGTTACGGCGGCATCTCCTTAGTGCGTGACTCATGGTCTCGGCAAAAGAAAGGTAAAGGTCATGGTTAACCACTCTCTGCCGGCCTTCGAAGGAAGAGGGCTAATAATTTGTCATTAAGAATTGGTTGGTACATGTGGGTAAAGTTGTGCACCCATGCAGGGTTATAATCTTTTCGAAATCTGTGTCCACGGTTATGGACGACTTGGGAATGGACGTGAAGATCATAGAGAACTATAACCGAATGATAAAACTTGTCAACTAATGTGAGATCTGGAATACTTCCTCGGGATTGTTTGAGGGGGTAGTCCGGGAAGAGATGTTCAGTTGATGATGGTACTTGGTGGATATCAAACATGATTCTAGGAGATAAAGTTTTAGTCTTCTTACCCCTTTTGAAAATGATCTAAGTAGACGAGTTTCTTCTCCCTCTTTCAAAACAAAAGATGGCTTTATGCAAAATCACTCCACTAGACATAAGTCCTGCGGAGTACACCCTGTACTCAGCCTAGATTCTTTGATGATTTCCACAGATGAAGCTACTCCAATTGAAGGTGGTTTCTACGTCGAAGTCGACGAGTAGTCGGGGTTCCCGGGCAGCAGCCTAGGATCTATGGAAGGGTCGCTACTTCTGTTTAAGGCCTCTTAGGCCCTTTGCAAAGTTTGTTGTTTAGAACAACTTGTTTGCTTCCGTTGGTTTGTTGTAATGATGGGTCTGTGACCCTTGGCTTGTATGACTGGTTTGTAACTCTGTTAAGAGTTTACCTTATTAATGTATGGCTTGTATGTTCTGTAATGTTACCAATCTTTCCATGCATGATTTGGAATTTAGGTTAGACTTATGTCAGATGAAGATCTGGTATTTGTCTAGCCCTAATCCCGGGTCGTGACATAGATGCAGTTGGATGGCAGTCTATGTATCTTGTTGTATTGCACAATCGAATCTCATAGGATCTTTTTGACTAGTAATTACATTGCTATGCCTTGCTTAGTTCCTATCAATTGCCCTGCTGTAATTTGTTTACCCTTCATGCCATGTTGCTTATCTAAGGAGAGCACCTGTAGTGAACTATGGACCCCGGTCCAATCTTTACCATTGATACATCTTCCACTGTTACTTGTTTACTTGCTGCAAACCATTACCTTCCACACCATACGTGTAATCCTTTGTGTTTGTGTTGTGCAGGTCTCGCGTTGCTTGCAACACATGTGTGACGTGTCCTTCCTCCTTCTAGTTTGATAACCTCGGTATCAACTAAGGGAAAACTTGTTGCTTGCCGCTTCAAACCTTGCTCTTGGGGTTCCCATCAGGCTGTGCGTAGACAGTCGTCAACTACTAGAGGAATAGAACCACAACTTAAATACTAAACCATTGAATAATAACTCATCACAGATTCACTACTAACAACATGACTTCTCCCATGTCCTCAAGAACACAACGAACTACTCACAAGACATCATATGGATCAAGATCAAAGATGATATGATAATGGATAACAATCTGAACATAAACAATAATCCAATGGTTCCACTCACAAGCATCAACTACAATAGTATTTAACACCGGGAAAGTTTCCCCTAAGAACTAAAGCAATATCCAACACAATTGTTATAGCGGAACAGAGTGGTGATGATGGTGTTGGTGGAGATGATGGTGTGGATGATGATGATGATGATCCCGATGAAGCCTAGCTAGAGATGGTGTTGATGGCGATGGTCTCCCCTCTCCGGGAAGGATACTATACCTTTGGAGGAAGTTCAACTAGAAAGTGATCTCACTTATGAAGAGAAACCTATCAAGTTTCTTGAAACTGCAGAAAGAGTCACAAGGACTAAGACTATCAAGTTTTTCAAAGTGCAGTGGAATCATCATTCCGAAGAGGAAGCAACATGGGAAAGAGAAGATGATCTTCGGAAAGACCACCCTCACCTATTTGCTAGCCAAACCGAATCTCGAGGGCGAGATTCACCTTGAGGGGTTTAGATTTGTAACATCCCAAAAATCATGATTTCAAAGATTGCACATCATTCATGCATACATATAGTTTTGAGATCAATTTCAAACCAATTCCAGGAAAACAGAAGCACATAGTGCTATCATTTTATGTGAGCAAACTTAAATCAAATGACCATTCTCATTTGACATCATAAATGTTTTAAACCAAGTTTGTTTGTTTCTTTGTTGTTGGTTTGAGTGTAGAGTTTGAACAAAATTATACAAAATAAAAATCGTTTCAAAACCATTTTCAAACATTTGCAAACCAAGTGTTATGTCACTGTTAATTTTGTCTTTCCAAAAATGACCAAGCCAACTCAAAGTGACCACATGGTTTTATGCCTAGAATTGTGACTGTTGCACACTGCAAAAAATCCTGGAAAAAGTTTGAATTCAAAAGCTTTTGAAATCATTTGAAAATCATTCCAGAAAATCAAATTAGAAAAAGAAAAGGATTAGAGGAAAGGAAAAGGGCCGGCGCTGCTATTCTGGCCCAACAGCGAAACCAGCCCAGCTAGCCCACCCGGGTCCCCTCTCTCTCTCTCGCACGCGCAGACGCACCCACCGAGCCGCTGACACTCGGACCCCACTCCCCCTCTGTTCTATTCGCTGACAAGCGGGCCCTCTCTATGTCGACTCCTTCTTCCCCAAATCTCGCGCGCAGACGCCGTCGCCGCTGGCCGTTGCTGCGTTGATTCCGCGGCGTAATTTCCATTGATTCGCCGAGCATTTCTTGTCGAGCCTCTGCCTACTTAAGCCCCTCCCCACTCCGCTCCATTCCCCTCACTCAATTTTCTCTCCACGCCACCAGGCTGCTCGCAACTCGCCAAACATCGCCGCAGCTCCGACGACCTCCGGCAGCAAATTCCGGTGAGTTCCGACCGCCCCTGAGCCTTTGATTCAAACGAGTGTGTCCAGCATGATCTCGTGCATCTTCTGATGCCCTTTGCTTGCCTGCTTGTGACCCAGGACGTCGTCCCCATTCGTGCCCGCAACCGACCGAGCCGCCACTCAACTCCGGCGACCAATTACGGTAAGCATAGCGCGTCCCTTGGTTCGTGCTAGCACGCCCTCTCACGCATACGAGGTTGTTCGCCACCGTCTTGTGCATCTTCTAAACCATCTGGTTCGTGCTAGGGCGACGCGGAACCTCGGCAACGACATCGACAGCAACCACCTGGCGCCGTGCACGACTCCGACGAGCTCCAGCAGCCCATACCGTGCGCCCCTTGCAAAGCCACCGCCACCTTGAGCTTCAGCAACTCTCTGCGGTTCTGGTAAGCACCCTCTCCCCTCCCCAGGCGACCTAGAACGCCAGCGCCGCCACTAACAGACGCGCCCCCGCCAGTCGTCGCCGCTAGCGCCGCTAGACTATGGTCAGAGCAACGGTAGCCGTTAGATCTGTATCGTAAGGACTAGATTAGATCTAAGTGAAACGTTTTCTTTGAATCTAGTGCGTTGGATCTGACTTGATCTGACGGCGCGGAAGGGTGATCCTGTGCGAAACGTTATCGATCAATAGGATAGCGCCGCGTGGCTAGGGTTTGGTTTAGAACCAGAATTTGAAATCTGATTTATATCCAAATTTGTTTTAGCTATAACTTTTGATCCACACGTTAGAATTTGACAAATTTTATACCGTTGGAATCAGAAGAACAAGCCCTTTCTGTTTATGCAATGTGTTTAATGTTTAGCTCTTGTTAAAATGATTTTATTTGCAGAAACTTGTTTAGGACTATTTTGGTTATATGTCTTGTTTAGGAATTGTTTTTAGTGTTAAATAAACTTGGTTTGGCAAGTTTTTGACTTGTTCAAGATTCAGTACTATGCACTTGCTTGGTTGAGTTTTAAAAAAATCATCACTTAGAATTTTGCATGCATGCATATATATTTTGTTTGTTTGTATATGTTGTGTGTAATTTGTTGCTACCATTCTTTGTGTAGACTTTGGTGCTAGTGATTGTGATTGTGAAGAGTGCTACTCTCCAAACTACCAAGGCAAGTGGTACTTCATGAATATATATATCCCTATATTTTATACTAAGCATTAGAAATATTTTGCTAAGTCTTGCATGTTATTATTTTTCCTATATGCCATGTTGGGAAATCCTAAGTAGTTGTAGAATTGCTAGGAAATTTCTAAGTTAAGTTACTATCTATGCCATGCTTAGCCTAGCTAGTAGCAAACAAGGGTTGGTGATATATACATGCTATGATGAAAATATTTCTAAGTCTTTAGACTTGTTTTACCTAATAAAACAACTAAGTCAATGAATCACCTGGGTGGAAAGGGACTTGATTGGTGGTTTTTGGTTAAGTGGTTACACAAGGCCCATGGCTATGGTTTACCTTGTGTATCTCACTTGTGGTAAGCCACCCAGGGACAAAGAGATTTTAGAGGCCAAGTGTTGAGAAGCTTCTAGTGCAGCCACTTGGCAATATGGGCTCTGCCTGGATCACATAAGTTGCTAGAACTTAGCCATTTGGACAGTTGGTGGTAGTGGGAATGATAGGTTGGAGTGCGTCCATTTGGTCTAAGGGAAGGCTTTTGAAAGGTCCTGTCTTGGGAAACCAAGTCTGGTGGGGAAAGTGGACAACCTCTGCAGATGGAAAAATCTAAGTACTTAGCCAAGTCCATGGCAATGGACAACTTGAGCATCAAAGCATGGAAGCTATCAAGAATCTCATCATTCCAACTTCTAAGTAAAAACTTGTGGGTGAACAAGGGTGAAGGACCTCAATGTCTATTGATGGTTCCTTGGGTAAAGTTTTGACAAAGAAAAACTTAGTGATTTCAACTAATAGGAAAAACCTATTTTGAGCAAAGCAAGCCAAGCTACACTTAGCCAAATTTGCATATAGTATCTAGTCCACTTAAAATATACTAAGGTATCACTTGCCAATACTATTCCAAAGTATTGACCCACTGTGGCTGTAACTTGTGATGTTGCAGGTTACTCTGATGAGGATTAGGTGTCATGAGTCTACACTCAACATGTTTGCCTATGGCACATGAAGATGAAGACTTATATTTATTTACTTATTCAAACTCTTGTATTAGGCATGTGGCCTTTGGGTTGTAAAGACTATGTTATCTCTGGAATGGATGTAATAAATGACCTTTGTATCTGTGTACTTCATCTTAAAATGTGGATGCTAGCAATGATCCAGGGACTAGCATTGCAATCACAGGGATCCTTTTCCTTTACAAAGGAGGGATCTTACATATGGTATCAGAGCACTTTGTTGCCTGTAGGATTATGACCCTAGGATTGGAAACCACTAAGGAAAAATTTTCAACTAATTCTACACTTGTTTATTCTTCTCGTAAACTTTTCTAATCTTCTCTCTCATATCTATTTGTAGATGAACTCCATCAACGAAGCCGTGAGGAAAGGACCACTCATGACAATGACTTTGGAGTGTGAGATAGAATTCCCCAAGGCTCTCAAGGACCTCATGGTTGCATTAGAGATACAAGGTGCAGCTGTGTACAAGGGTTTTCCTGTGATGGATGAAGGAGTGGAATACTGGTGGGTGCAACTTCACTTGTATAAAAACAAGGAAGACAACCATCAGGAAAAGGATTCTGCATGTTCACCAATTCTGTGGTGCACCCTACATTCTTTGAATCAGCAAGGGGTGCATCTTGGAAGACCATCAAAGAACTTGGTGATAGAGTCAAGTGCAGAATGCTCAACCTCCAAAATGATCTAAGGAAAGAGAAGGAACATACCCAAGAGTTGGAAGCTACCAACCAAACCTTAAGAGGAGACATTATAGACTTAGTGATGGAATCATGTGAGCAAGATAGGCTGATTGCTTCTAGAAACATTGTGTTAGCTAACAGATCCAGTGAGATAGGATTGTAAACGTACTTCGTTAGTTGGACCACCACCTATCACCTTATTTTCGCAAAATGTTGCTTTAAGTTAAGATTGAACCTTGGTTGATGTAATGGTTTCATGTATGCATGACTTGTGTGTTTTGCTTTCCAAGGATATGTATGTGATGTTTGTCTTTTGTTTTATCTTGATTTGTGTTGTTCTAACTTTTCTATCTTATAAATAGATTCCTATTACCATCAGCACTGTTGAGGAGTTCCAGGTTACCCTCTTTGGTCCTCGTATCGTTGAGCTTACTACCTTGCTCAATCTCCCACTTCCCACCATCATGGTGCATCCCCTCACCTGGTTCGAGAGGAAGGACCTCTGGGGCTTCAAGGTGAACCAGCCCGGACGCCAGATAGAGCCTACTACGGAGGCCATCGTCTTCAAGCTCATGCACGATGATAGAGAGAGAGGCATTGAGGTAGTTATGTAGGATCTGATAGGACATCTGCTAGGGCGACACTCCCGATAGGTTAGAGGTACCCACTTTCACGTCTTCGGAAGACGTGATGAGGATGGAGATTCCATCGACTTCGAGGACGATTCGAGGGACGCAGTAGAGCCGATACGCCTGTACCTTCAGGACTTAGAGTCTCTCATTAGGCACGTGGACACGGACAGGACCAATGTCATGCTCAGCAATGATGAGCTCCAGGTGCAGCTTCGCGAGAAGGACAAGCTCTTCGCGCAGCAAGACGAGATAGTCAAGGAAATGGAGGCGAAGTTCGAGACCCAGGACAGGAAGTTCAAGAGTCAGGAGAAGCATGTCCAGGATAGGAACAAGAAGATCCGGGACATGACTGAAGAACTGTAGTCTAAGGACTTCGAGCTAGAGCAGAAGCAGACGGTGATTGAGAGGCTTCGTTCACAGAAGAGGGCTCTCAAGGACAAGATAGAGACTTTGACCACTAGCATCTAGGAGAACAAGACCGCGATGGAGAACGCAGGTCTTACCTTTGTCGAGGAGGAGATTGATGCCGATGAGTAGACTTGACTACTCGTTTATCTTTTATTATCATACTTGTTATTTGAGAACTTGTTATTGGACCATCTGACATGTGGATGGCTTGCTACTTGTGTGTTTTACTTTGTGGACTTGTTATCTTGTTGTTGAACTTTTATCTTTGTGTTGCATTCTTGTGTTTTCTTATGTGATGTAATGTGTATGAAAGAATCTATGGGTATCTCATTCTTATCTCTATTTGAACAAACCACAGATGCCTCCCCGTCGTGCAAACCCCAACCCCAGCAACAACAACAACATCACTCCAGAAATGCAGCAAATGATGACTGCTCAAAAACAACTAATGTAGATGATGACAACGTTCATCCAGAACCAAAACAATAACAACAACAACAACAACAATAACAACAACAACAACAACAACAACCCTCCGGGCTTTGATATGCTTACCAGATTCTGAGATTGAGGCCAGCAAAGTTCTCAGGAACGACTGATCCCATGGTGGCCAATGATTGGCTACGCTCAGTAAACAAGGATTTGGTAACCGTGGGCTGTACTAATGCTGAAAAGGTCATATTTGCAGCACATCTGCTGGAAGGACCAGCCGCCACTTGGTGGGACAACTTCCAGATTACCACTCCCATAGATGAAGTGACATGGGCTATCTTTGAAGATGGCTTTCGCACTGCTCATATCTCATCAGGAGTGATGAGTCTGAAAAAGAAAGAGTTCCACAATCTGAAGCAGCGCCACCACAGCGTGGCTGAATACATTGAGGAGTTCAACAATCTGGCGCGTTATGCACCGGATGAAGTTGACACGATGCCAAGAGAAAGGAAAGATTTCTTGAAGGCTTGAATGATGAGCTGAATCTGCAATTGTCTATGGCCTATGTTCCCACTTATCAGTCGCTCTGTGACAAGGCTGATATATTGGAGAACAAAATGAAGCAAGTTGAGAGTAGAAAGAGGAAGCACTCCGACAAGCATAGCTCGGGATCGTCTCACAAACGATCTCATTATGATGACAGCGGAAGCTCAGGATCCCACAAGCATGGGAAATTCAACAAGCACCACAACCACAACCGTCATGACAACAAGCATCACCGTAGTCATGACAATGACAAGTACAAGAACCACAAGAGTGGACATAAGAGCCACCACAGTGGTAATGGAAGTGGAAGTGGAAGTCAGCCTGTTAAGAGAGACATCAGTCAGGTTGAATGCTTCAAATGCAAGAAGATGGGGCATTATGCAAATGACTGCCCTGAAAAGAAGGTTGAAGGACCCAACAAACCCAATCCTTTCCAAAAAGGACTGGTGAACCACATCAGTGTGGAGGAGGACTATGAGGAGCCTGATGTTGTTGCTGGTAAGTTCAGACTCAATTCTATTCCAGCATTTGTTCTTTTTGATACTGGAGCATCGCATTCATTCATATCAAAAGCATTTGTTGATAGAAATGGGTTTCCAACTGAAAACATTGGATGTACAATAAAAGTTAGTTCTCCGGGTGGACATATGATAGTAAGTCTTGGATGCCGGGATCTAGTAATAGAGTTTGGAAAACATAAGTTTCCAGTGAGTCTGATAATCCTAGATTCCCAGGGACTGGACGTAATATTGGGAATGGATTGGATGGCTAAGTATGAAGGAGTACTAGTTGTGCCAACCATACTGTTGCACTCACAACCCCGGAAAGAAAAAGAATTAAATTCAAGTCCAACTTTGAATCCAAAGGAAGTAAGCTAAATTCTCTTAAGGGGGTTAGCATGGATAGTGTGCCAATTGTGAGTGAGTATCCGGATGTGTTTCCGGAAGAATTGTCGGGAATGCCACCATATAGAGAGGTGGAGTTTCTTATAGATTTGGTACCAGGGACTGGACCAATAGCAAAGAGACCATATAAAATGTTAGTTGATGAACTGAAAGAACTCAAGAAACAACTTGGAGAACAGTTGCAGAAAGGATTTATTCAACCAAGTTCTTCATCTTGGGGAGCCCCAGTCTTGTTTGTGGAGAAGAAAGATAGAATTCAAAGGTTATGCATAGATTACCGTTCACTCAACGAGATAACTATCAAGAACAAATATCCTTTGCCTAGAATCAATGACTTGTTTGATCATCTAGAAGGAGCATGTGTGTTCTCAGAGATTGATCTAAGGTCAGGCTATTTTCAACTCAAGATAACGGAACAAGACATACCTAAGACAACATTCACTACAAGGTATGGATTGTATGAGTATACCGTAATGCCTTTTGGCTTGACAAATGCTCCAGCATACTTCATGAATATGATGAACAAGGTGTTCATGTAATTTCTTGACAAGTTTGTTGTCGTTTTCATCGATGACATCTTAGTCTACTCCAAGAGCAAAGAAGAACATGAAGGACATCTCATGTCTTTGGATGTTCAACCCACTTTGTTGGTGAAGGGAATATGCCCTGAGAGGCAATAATAAAGTGTTTATTATGTGTATTCCAAGTATATGATAGATGTTTATTTTGCATGCTATAATTGTATTGATACGGAAACGTTAATACATGTGTTTTTAATAAACAAACAGAAAGTTCCTATTTATGCCTCTCTCATAAACTAGCTCGTTGATTAACAAGATGATCAATGTTTCCTGATCATGGACATTGGATGTTGTTAATAACGGGATCATAACATTAGTGTAATGGTGTGATGAACATTCATCCGAAGTATAGCATTACGATCAAAGTCATTGAGTTTATATTGCTATAACAACTTACGAAGTGATCCTAATCCTTAGACCATGAGATCATGTCAATCACTAACACCGGAAGAGTTTCTTGATAACATCAAACGTCACACCGTAACAGTGGGAGTATAAAGATGGATTCAGAACTAATAAAGTGTTATGTGGAGTCTCAGGGATCGAGAGTGGAAGTTGTTCATCCCGATCGGATAGATATACTCGGGCCCTCTCGGTGATATCACATTGATTAGCTTGCAAGCAAGTGATTTGATCACTAGAATGTTATATCACAGAACGAAAAGAGTGCATGTCGATGCGAGATCAAACTAGGTATGGAGATACCGATGATCGAATCTCGGACATGTAATATATCGTAAAACAAAGGGATTAAGATACTAGCGTAAAGGTTCGACGATCACAAGAAAGTCATCGTTGAATGCGTGGGAGTCGATGGGTCTCCGGATCCGCTTCGATTATTGATCCTAGAGGGTCTCGATCATGTCGCATTATTCACGAACCGTAGGGTGACACACTTAAGACACCGAC
This sequence comes from Avena longiglumis, assembly GCA_030063025.1. Lineage (NCBI taxonomy): Eukaryota > Viridiplantae > Streptophyta > Magnoliopsida > Poales > Poaceae > Avena > Avena longiglumis. The sequence goes on from CP125978.1 coordinate 303,716,853, forward strand.
ATCCAATTGGAGCAAATGTTTCATGCCGAAAGAATGAACAAGCGCGAATTTATTTCACTAGATCCGAAACGGTTTTGGTGAAATTGCATAAAGTGGTTATGCATGTGAAATAGAATTCTAGCAAGGGTTATTTGTGAATGTTTGTCATTAAAGTAATTGAAAAAATTCTGAATAAAGTAAAAGAGTTTTATTTAATGAGAGTTTGCATTAAATTTGGTGGAAATTTAATGGGAATTTGAGTGGACTTTGAGTGGAGGGAATTTAAAGGAGATTTGTGAGTGGAGTGTCCACCCACATGAAGGGAGGAGCAAGGGGCAGCCCCATGCAGCCACCCCTTGGGGTCCCTCCTCCTATAAAAGGCCCCCTCCTCACTTGTCTCTCACACCTCCTCGTGAAGGATCTCTCTCCCCTAGAATTTATCCCCATGGTCTCGGACTAGCGAGATACATGTTCCCGGTTGTTATTCGCAAGAAAGAGTTGTGCTTCCATGCATCGCTGGAGCGAGGCGGAGGTTGCTCGGTGCCTCGAGCGTGTGTGCGAGCACGGATGCGCTGCTGATTTGCGCGCTAGGACTTCCTCTCGATCTTGAGATCGGCAGAGATCGTCTACATCAACCACGAGTTGAACTCGTTAAGCTTTGTCGGTCTTCAAGGGTATGTTCTCTACGGATATACATGCCCTTGTTTGTATCTAGTAGATAGATCTTGGTATATAGTTCACATCGTAGGAGAATTTTTGTTTTCTATGTTGTGAACCCTACAAATATCGAGCGGATCTGCGTAGATACTTTACGGGTAGTACACATATGAGTATGTGGGCGATGATGATCATGTTGTTGCTCCTTTTGTAATTTTGGATATTGGTGGCATAGTGGGATGAAGCGGCCCGGACAAACTTTACATGTACTCGCACATGAGACCTGTTCCACGCTTGACATGCAACTAGTTTGCATAAGTGGCTAGCGGGTGTCTGTCTCTCCTACTATAGTCAATATCTATTTTGCAAGAGAGTTGTCAACAATTTGATTATCCTCGTTGTGGTTCATGTTCGTAGGTAAGAACGGTTCTATCTCGAAAGCCCTAAGCCACGTAAAACTTGCAATGGATAAATTAGAGGCGTCTAGTTTCGATTGTTGCTGGGCTAGTGTTATTATATGGTAGTGTTGTAAGTAGAAGTATGAGATGATACTCTTACAACACACATAGCGTGTAAAATCCATAGACCTTGGATTTACACATATAGGTATGATAGTGATCATACCACGATGCACATGATAGAGATCATCTACGGGAACCATATCATTTCACTAATAAACATATGATGTTTTGATAGCATCTTATATTGCTTGTTTAGCGCTTTGTTAGCATAATAAGATGATCCCTCATTTAAATATCAAGATAAGAATGTGTTCTTCCTTTAGTATGCACCGATTATGTTTTCGTCGCTCCAAGACATCACGTGATGATCGGGTGTTCTTGGATCCACGACCATATTTCGGGTGTAAAACAGTTACACACGCGAATACTAAGGTTCTAACTTGGAGAGCCTAGCATGTACAGACATGGCCTCGGAACACGGACCGAAAGGTTAAGAATGAGTCATATAGTTGATATGATGCCCATTTGATGCTCGCCTTTGAAGCTATACCGACTCACGTGATGATCGGACTTGGTGTAGTGGATTTGGTTCATGTAATCACCAAAAAGGCACGAGGGATGTCGTTTTTTAGTGGGAGTTAATTCGTAATATAGATTAGTTGAACTCAATCTATCATACACTTAGTCTAAACTTTACAAATTCTGTTGTAGATGGCACCACCTGCTTTTAATTTCAATGTGTTCATGGAGAAAGATAAACTAGCAACGAACGATAGCAACTTTACCGAATGGGCCATGAATTTGAGGATTCTCCTCTCTGCTGCACAAAAGCAATATGTGCTAGAAGTGCCGTTAGGACCCCCACCTTTAGATGATGCCCCTGACGAGGAGAAGAATTTCTATCAGAATCGTCAGGAGGACCACAACTTAGTTCATTGCGGCATATTGTATGGGCTAGAGCCGGAAATTCGAAAGCGTTTCGAAAACGACAATGCATTTGATACAATGGGTGAGTTGAAAATGATTTTCGACACACATGCTATTGTAGAGAGCTACAACGCTTCAGAAAAGTTCTTTAGCTGCATGATGGAAGAGCACAACTCCGTTAGTGAGCATGTACTCAAGATGTCGGGTTACGCCGATAAGCTTGTGTCCTTGGGAATATCGATTCCCATTGACTTAGGCATCCATCGTGTTCTGCAGTCTCTGCCACCTAGCTATAAGAGCTTCGTGCTGAACTATAATATGCAAGGCATGAATAAGTCTCTCACCGAGCTTCTGTCAATGCTTAAAACTGCAGAAGTGGAGATCAAAAAGGAACATCAAGTGTTGATGATCAATAGGAACACTGGTTTCAAGAAAGACAAGAAGGGAAAACGGAAGGAAAGAGGCGGCAAGCCTGCTGCGCTGAAAGAAATCGAGTTGGACCTAAGTCCGATTCGAAGTGCTACTATTGTAAGGGATCGGCATAAGCCTTGCCCCAAGTATCTGGCGGACAAGAAGGCCGCAAGGCAAACAAAGGTATATATGATATACATGTTATTGATGTGTACCGACTAGTGCTCGATAGCACACGGTATTTGATACCGGTTCAGTTGCTAATATTTGTAACTCGAATCAGGGGCTGCGGAACAAGCGACCGCTAGCAAGGATGAGGTCAAGATGCGTGTCGGCAATTGATCAAGCGTTGATGTGATCGCCGTCGGAACGCTGCCTCTCCACTTGCCGTCGGGATTAGTTATAAACTTGAATAAATGTTATCTGGTGCCTGCATTGAGCATGAACATTGTATCTGGATCGTGTTTGATGCGAAGTGGTTATTCATTTAAATCCGAGAACAATGGTTGTTCCATTTATATGAATGAAATCTTTTATGGTCATGCACCGATGATGAATGGTTTATTTCTATTAGATCTCGATGATAATGTTACACATATTCACAATGTTGATGCTAAAAGTATTAAACTTAATGATGATATATCCGCATATATGGGGCACTGCCGTCTAGGTCATATTGGCGTTAAACGCATGAAGAAGCTCCATTCGGATGGACTTTTGGAATCACTTGATTATGAATCATTTGATACATGTGAGCCATGCCTTATGGGCAAGATGACTAGAACGCCGTTTTCCGGTTCAATGGAGCAGGCGTGATTATTAGAAATCATACATTCGATGTATGTGGTCCAATGAGTGTGTCGGCGAGGTGGATATCGTTATTTTGTTACTTTCACGGATGATTTGAGTAGATACGGTTATATCTACTTGATGAAACACAAGTCTGAAACCTTTGAAAAGTTCAAGGAATTTCAGAATGAAGTGGAAAATCATCGTAATAGAAAGATCAAATTTCTACGGTCCGACCGTGGAGGTGAGTATCTAAGTTACGAGTTTAGCACTCACATGAAAGAGTGTGGAATTGTTTCACAACTCACACCTGCCGGAACACCACAGCGAAATGGTGTGTCGGAACGTCGTAATCGTACTTTATTAGATATGGTTCGATCTATGATGTCTCTAACTGTCACATCCCAAGATTTTCCAAATCTTGTAATGTGAAAATAAATGAATAAAATAAAACTTTGTTTGATTTTCAGAGCCAGAAGACACTTTTTGAATTCAATTGGAACTCCAAACCCATTTGAATTAAGTAAAAACCTAAAGGGATTTAAAAAGATAAACATTTAATAAAAGGAAAAATAAAAACATTTGGACATACTATTTTGAAACAATTAAATGAAAAGATTGTTTTCAAATGGAATAGAAGTTTATAAATAAAGAATATTTTATAAAGCCAAATTAAACCTTGGCCAAGACTTGGGAATTAAAACATTTTATTTTTAATAAAAATTAGCAAAGGTTATTTAAATAAAATAATAAGGAATTAATATCCAAACTTTATTTAAATAAAAGGTTTTACCAATTTAATTGAAACATCAAAACTTATTAAATTATTTAAAATAAGTTTCCAAATATTTGATATTCACAAATAAAACCTATTAAAGTGTTTTGACTTTATATTAGATTTAAAAATAAATATCTCAATAAAACAAATCCTATTTGATTTAATAATGAAAGTCTATTATATTTAATTAATAATGGACTCTAAAATAAAATGTTATTTTGTCTTAAAACAAGTTTCCAAGTATTCTATATTTCCCAAATAAAACCTACTGATTTGGTTTTGAAAATATTTAGGTTTCAAATAAAGATTTTATTAATAAAATCAAACTATATTTGATTTGATAACTAAGGCCCATTTTGTTTAATGGACCCTAAAATAAAAGGTTAATTTTGTTTTCTAAATATTCTTTATTTCCAAATAAACTACTAAATGGTTTAAAATTATTTAGTTCTCAAGTGGAACTTTGGAATTAAATCAAAACCTATGGATTTAATAGTTGATACATCTATTTAGTTAAATATTAATGGACCCTATTATTATTAATTTGAATTTGGATTTTGGTTCATGTTACTGGACAGAACTAATTTAAATATTACAAAGTTTGGGTGTTGTTTGAATTGATTTGAACATTGTTTGTTTGTTTGAAATTTCAAAACAGAAAAATAGAAATAGAAAAAGAAAAAGGAATCAGACAGAAAAAAAAATAGAGCAGCTCACCATCTGGCCCAACTAACCCAGCAGCAACCCACCTAGCCCACCTAACCTCTCCCCCTCCCGAATCGTTTTTCCTCACCGCTGAAACAGCCCGCAAAGCCACTGACTGGTGGACCGCGTTTTCTCTCCCTTTCCCACTGACCAGCGGACCCCACTCCTCCTGTTCTTCTTCTCACCCGCGCGACCACCTTTCCCCCAAACTTCGCTGCCGTTGCTGCCTTCAATCCGCGCGTTCAATTCGCCATAACATCGCGCCTTAACCTCGCCGTGACTGCACGCTATTAAGCGCCAGCGCCTCCTCCTCCTTTTCCCTCAAGCTTCTTCCTCTCTCTGCCCCCAGGCTGCGATTATTTCGCCCTGCACCATCACTGCTCCGACGACCTTCTTCGTCAAATTCCAGCCAAGCTTCGCCGCCCCTTGCCTCACTAAGCACGCTAGCAGACTCCCCACTCCCAGACCTTCCTCCCCGTACCACCCATTCGACCGCGGGCGCCCCAGAACGTCGCCTTCGTCAAGCTTCGAGCGCCGCCATGTCTGGTTCTTCTCCGACAAGCCTCACAGGTAGTTTCCGACAGCCCCGCGCCTTCTCGTTCACACTCCCTCACTTGTCTCGACCATGCGCGTCTAACCACGTCTTCGTTTTGTCTTGGGGTGAACCACAGCACCGTCCCCGAGCACAACTAGAGCCGCCTGACGCCAGGAACAACTCCGGCGAGGAATTACGACTGCCCCTGAGCGCCCCTTGTCAAGCCAGCAGTACCTTGAGCATCACCACAGCCCTGCGATTCTGGTGAGCTACCCCTCTGCTTCCCTCTCCTCCTAAATCACCGGCGACCACACCGTCTGAGCGCGCCGCCGCCAGCGCCGCCGATCTTTGGCAAGCGTGCTAGCAGCCGTAGGATCGTGATCTAACGGATACGATAGAACGTAGGTGAAAGGGTAAGTGGCATCTGCGCGCCGCACGATCTGACTTGATCCAACGCACCAGAACGACCGATCCGTGCGAACCGAATCTGGCGAATAGGAGCAAGCCACGTGGCGATTCGATTAAAACAGATTTTGAATCCAGATTTAAATACCATTTTGAAACCCTTGTAACTTTGGATCCACACGTCCAAAAATTACAAATTTTATGTCGTTGGATTCAGGAGAGCAAGACCTAGCCAACCATGCCCTTAGTTTAGCAAATAGTATTTGTTAGTTTGTTTGTTTTTGCAGATTCTTTTGTGAGCTTGTTTAGAGTATAAAAATTGTTTAAGATTGATTTTAGGGTTAAAACTTTTGCAAAATGGTTTGATGTGACCTTACTGACCCTAGGAACCAACCTTTGGTGTTAAAAATGATTTTGGTAAAAATTAGGTTAGAATATTTGACTTAGCCAATTTCTAGCCAAATAAAATTATTGATTTTATTATGAAAATATTTATGGAAAGAAAACATTGAAAAAAAATGGTTTGGACCAAACCTACTGACCCCAAAACACAAAGTTTTGCAATAGCAACTCATTTGGTGAAAAACTTAAAAGTTTTGTTTTGACAAAAACATGTTTCACCACATAAAAAGATGAATGGATTTTAAAATAGTTTTGGCCAAAACCCTCTAACTAATGACTTTGCCATTTTGGTAAATGACCAATTTGGACCTTACAAAATTTAGAAACCTAGTGGAGACCATCCTTGCAATAGAACCATCCTTTGCATACTTAAGCATGACTTAGTTTCCTTTTGTCTTATGTGTGTAACTTTGTTTGAGTGATGGAGGTTTGGAATGTTAGTTGATTTGGTGTTAGCTTGATTGACTTGTAGTGAAGTTAGTGAAGTGTGAGACCAGCAAGATCAAGGAGTGAACCACCATTCCCTACCAAAAAGGTAAGTTACACTATCATACAAAAGCCCTACTATTTTCATTATACTTAGTGGATTATGAAAACATGCATGAAAAAGATATCTTTATACTTATGCTATGCTAAATCCTAATAGGATTCCCTATACACTCCTTAGTGAAATATTATAGTTGATACATGATTAGCCATGCTATATTCTGAAAAGAGATACATGTTGAGATTTTACAAAGGTTGAGAAAAGGACTTGTGTTTTATATAATAAAACAAGGACTCAATGAACCACCTAGGTGGAGGATACTTTAAGTTTTGGAGAAAGTGGCAACAAAAGGAACCATGTCTATGGCAATCACTTTGTGTTGTGCTCCAAATGAAAACCACCTAGGAAATTTAGAGATTGAACATGCTTCTCCAATTGTGGCTTTCGTGTGCAACCACATGCTATTATGGCTCTGGCTTAGTAAACTACATTAGGAAGACCCATACATTGTCTTTAGTTACCGGACATGGGGATCTGGAATGCTTCATGGTGGCTGAAGACAAGCTAGCAATGATGTATGTGAGGACCTTTTGGAAAGACTTCGTCACACTCTCAGTCTGCCGGTACTCCATCTTGGTGAGCACTAATCCAGTAGGCCACTGGTGGCAACAAGATGGGATTGTGACATGTGGGTAAAGTGTACTCCTTCTGCAGAAGTTAATAAAATCTAAGTACTTAGCTGTTTCCCCGGTTATGGACAATACTAAGCAACTAAAGTTTGAACTATGGGAGATCTCGACATTCTAACTTCTAAAATAAAAACTTGATGCCCTTGTGTGTCTACCAAGGAATTCAAAGAGATTTTGTTAAAGCATGTTGTACTTGGGGTTACCAAGGAACTCATGAGATTTTAAAGCTTGTTGCACTTGGGGTTACCAAGTGGCTCAAGAGATTTTGACAAGGACTTGAACACTTGAGTTTCTACCAAGGAGTTCAAGGGATTCTGGGAAAAGAGATTTGACAAAGGACTAAAACCATTTTTGAAAAGATAGGATAAAATATTGCTTTGTGCAAATAAGCCCTAAACTCTACTTAGCCAAATATGCATGTATTGATAGAGTCCACTCTTATTAAACATAGAAGTGAAGCTTGCCAATACAATTCAAAATGTATTGACCCTTGTGGCTGTAACTTGTAATGTTGAAGGTTTGATTGAATTTAGTGAAGATGGTTTGAATAGGATTACAAAGTCTACAACCAACATCTGCCTGTGGCACTATGAAGATGAAGGACCCCATGACTATAGTTATTCCGCTGCAATGTAATGTAATAGCCAAATGAGCTATGTATGATGTAATAAAATTATGTTATTCCTGGTTATAAAGTTATATTATGACCTTTGTTTCTTGATATTACATCTAAACTGTGGATGCTAGCTATTGATCCAGGGACTAGCATTATAAACACAGGAGGAATCTACCTTATCAGGTTGAGACCTCTACAGATGGTATCAGAGCATTGTGTTGCCTGTAGGATTTGTAAACCCTAGGATTAGACAAAAACCCTTAGAAAAATAGGAGTTATATTTTTATCCAAAAACTTATTTACAAAAACACTTGTAAACTCTTTCCTCCACCATTTTGTTTTCAACTCTACTTCTCTACTATTTTAACTTGATGGAAAACCTACCCTATGGCCAAGAACTATACCATGTGCAAAGGACATCTTCAACTCTAATGACTTCAACTTCTTCAACTCTAATGACTTCAACATCTTCAGCATATTCACCAAGGACTTCCAACTTAGATATCACTAAGGACTACAAGTGAGACAAGGAAACCTTGCTCAAGATTTAGAGACTAAGGGAATGCAAAATAAGAAGGAGCCATCATCAACTTTGAAGTTTATGTGACCAAGAGTTTTCCCAAGGAAACCATGATCTCATCAACCAAGAATGATGGAAAGATCACAAGTGAACCATATAGATGGACCACCATATACTAGTTAAGTCAAAACCACCAACTTATGTGGTGCCACAAAAATATTTTATTGACTAAGTATGAGTTTGAACCTTGTTTGAGAGAAATGTTTGACTTGTGATTGCATGCACAATGCTTGTGTAAATTGTGATGTGTGTGACTAGAATTGACTCCTTAGAAATATCTTGCCTATTCTAATCTCCCTTCAACCCAAACAGATGACTACTCCAAAGGAATCCAACATCAAGGTGGATGACACCGACACCAACCAAGCTGACAGCATGAAAGAGCTCATAGCAACCCAACACCAGTTGAACCAACTGACAGCTCAGTTCATAGCCAACAATAGAGATAAAGATCCAGCACTCCAAAAGTTTTTGGAGGAACAATCCCAACTGATGCTTAAGGTGACTAATCATATGATCAACATGGAAGAAAGCTATCCTAAAGGAGTTTATGATAACAAGGATGACAAGAATGTTATTCTAGATGGAGCACCAGCTTGCATTATTTGTGGAGACAAGGATCATACTTCCAAGGAGCATGAAGGTCAGTGCCCTAATTGTGAAGAAAATCATCCTGTTGGACAATGTCCCACCTCTCAAGATACTTGTTACCTTTGTGAAGAAAACGACCATGTCCCTACCCAATGCCCCATCTATGCCATGGTGGAACAGAGGAAACAAGAAGGATCCAAGTCTACCAAAGGAAAAGGACCACTTATACCTCCAAACAAGACGACCCACTTCAAAGGATCAAAGAAACCCAAGAAACCAAGACAGGACATGCACCTTGTGCAATGTCGTAAATGTAAGGAAATGGGACACTACTCCAGTGAGTGCCCAGAGAACAAGAAAAATAAGGGAATTGACCAAGTGGTGTGTAACAACTGCAAAGAGCCAGGCCATTATGTAGCAACTTGTCCACAAGAGCAACGTAAAGAACTCCAAGATATCCATTGTTTCAACTACAAGAATCCAGGACACTATGCAAGCAATTGTCCAGAAAATATGAAGAACAAGTTGAACAAGCCTATGGAGAAGCTCAACCTTGGCCCATGAGTCAAGTATGGAAATAAAGGACACATGCAAAGTTTGTTTAAAGAAGTTTTTCTAGGATCCCAAGAAGGACAATATGTAATTCTTTGTTTGAAAAATTTTAAGGGTGGTAGTACCCTAGTTGTTTTGAACTTGCTTGTAACCCTAGCCTCCCCAAATCTCAGGACGAGATTTATTTTAAGGGTGGTAGCCTGTCACATCCCAAGATTTTCCAAATCTTGTAATGTGAAAATAAATGAATAAAATAAAACTTTGTTTGATTTTCAGAGCCAGAAGAAACTTTTTGAATTCAATTGGAACTCCAAACCCATTTGAATTAAGTAAAAACCTAAAGGGATTTAAAAAGATAAACATTTAATAAAAGGAAAAATAAAAACATTTGGAAATACTATTTTGAAACAATTAAATGAAAAGATTGTTTCCAAATGGAATAGAAGTTTATAAATAAAGAATATTTTATAAAGCCAAATTAAACCTTGGCCAAGCCTTGGGAATTAAAACATTTTATTTTTAATAAAAATTAGCAAAGGTTATTTAAATAAAATAATAAGGAATTAATATCCAAACTTTATTTAAATAAAAGGTTTTACCAATTTAATTGAAACATCAAAACTTATTAAATTATTTAAAATAAGTTTCCAAATATTTGATATTCACAAATAAAACCTATTAAAGTGTTTTGACTTTATATTAGATTTCAAAATAAATATCTCAATAAAACAAATCCTATTTGATTTAATAATGAAAGTCTATTATATTTCATTAATAATGGACTCTAAAATAAAATGTTATTTTGTCTTAAAACAAGTTTCCAAGTATTCTATATTGCCCAAATAAAACCTACTGATTTGGTTTTGAAAATATTTAGGTTTCAAATAAAAATTTTATTAATAAAATCAAACTATATTTGATTTCATAACTAAGGCCCATTTTGTTTAATGGACCCTAAAATAAAAGGTTAATTTTGTTTTCTAAATATTCTTTATTTCCAAATAAACTACTAAATGGTTTAAAATTAATTAGTTCTCAAGTGGAACTTTGGAATTAAATCAAAACCTATGGATTTAATAGTTGATACATCTATTTAGTTAAATATTAATGGACCCTATTATTATTAATTTGAATTTGGATTTTGGTTCATGTTACTGAACAGAACTAATTTCAATATTACAAAGTTTGGGTGTTGTTTGAATTGATTTGAACATTGTTTGTTTGTTTGAAATTTCAAAACAGAAAAATAGAAATAGAAAAAGAAAAAGGAATCAGACAGAAAAAAAAATAGAGCAGCTCACCATCTGGCCCAACTAACCCAGCAGCAGCCCACCTAACCCACCTAACCTCTCCCCCTCCCGAATCGTTTTTCCTCACCACTGAAACAGCCCGCAAATCCACTGACTGGTGGACCGCGTTTTCTCTCCCTTTCCCACTGACCAGCGGACCCCACTCCTCTTGTTCTTCTTCTCACCCGCGCGACCACCTTTCCCCCAAACTTCGCTGCCGTTGCTGCCTTCAGTCCGCGCGTTCAATTCGCCATAACATTGCGCCTTAACCTCGCCGTGACTGCACGCTATTAAGCGCCAGCGCCTCCTCCTCCTTTTCCCTCAAGCTTCTTCCTCTCTCTGCCCCCAGGCTGCGATTATTTCGCCCTGCACCATCACTGCTCCGACGACCTTCTTCGTCAAATTCCATAAGCTTACGCCCCTTGCCTCACTAAGCACGCTAGCAGACTCCCCACTCCCAGACCTTCCTCCCCGTACCACCCATTCGACCGCGGGCGCCCCAGAACGTCGCCTTCGTCAAGCTTCGAGCGCCGCCGTGTCTGGTACTTCTCCGACGAGCCTCACAGGTAGTTTCTGACCGCCCCGCGCCTCCTCGTTCACGCTCCCTCACTTGTCTCGACCATGCGCGTCTAACCACGTCTTCGTTTTGTCTTGGGGTGAACCACAGCACCGTCCCCGAGCACAACAAGAGCCGCCTGACGCCAGGAACAACTCCGGCGAGGAATTACGACTGCCCCTGACCGCCCCTTGTCAAGCCAGCAGTACCTTGAGCATCACCACAGCCCTGCGATTTTGGTGAGCTACCCCTCTGCTTCCCTCTCCTCCTAAATCACCGGCGACCACACCGTCTGAGCGCGCCGCCGCCAACAGCCGCCGCCAGCGCCGCCGATCTTTGGCAAGCGTGCTAGCATCCATAGGATCGTGATCTAACGGATACGATAGAACGTAGGTGAAAGGGTAAGTGGCATCTGCGCGCCGCATGATCTGACTTGATCCAACGCACCAGAACGACCGATCCGTGCGAACCGGTACTGGCGAATAGGAGCAAGCCACATGGCTAGATTCTGATTAAAACAGATTTTGAATCCATATTTAAATACCATTTTGAAACCCTTGTAACTTTGGATCCACACGTCCAAAAATTACAAATTTTATGTCGTTGGATTCAGGAGAGCAAGACCTAGCCAACCATGCCCTTAGTTTAGCAAATAGTATTTGTTAGTTTGTTTGTTTTTGCAGATTCTTTTGTGATCTTGTTTAGAGTATAAAAATTGTTTAAGATTGATTTTAGTGTTAAAACTTTTGCAAAATGGTTTGATGTGACCTTACTGACCCTAGGAACCAACCTTTGGTGTTAAAAATGATTTTGGTAAAAATTAGGTTGGAGTATTTGACTTAGCCAATTTCTAGCCAAATAAAATTATTGATTTTATTATGAAAATGTTTATGGAAAGAAAACATTGAAAAAAAATGGTTTGGACCAAACCTACTGACCCCAAAACACCAAGTTTTGCAATAGCAACTCATTTGGTGAAAAACTTAAAAGTTTTGTTTTGACAAAAACATGTTTCACCACATAAAAAGATGAATGGATTTTAAAATAGTTTTGGCCAAAACCCTCTAACTAATGACTTTGCCATTTTGGTAAATGACCAATTTGGACCTTACAAAATTTAGAAACCTAGTGGAGACCATCCTTGCAATAGAACCATCCTTTGCATACTTAAGCATGACTTAGTTTCCTTTTGTCTTGTGTGTGTAACTTTGTTTTAGTGATGGAGGTTTGGAATGTTAGTTGATTTGGTGTTAGCTTGATTGACTTGTAGTGAAGTTAGTGAAGTGTGAGACCAGCAAGATCAAGGAGTGAACCACCATTCCCTACCAAAAAGTCGAGTTACACTATCATACAAAAGCCCTACTATTTTCATTATACTTAGTGGATTATGAAAACATGCATGAAAAAGATATCTTTATACTTATGCTATGATAAATCCTAATAGGATTCCCTATACACTCCTTAGTGAAATATTATAGTTGATACATGCTTAGCCATGCTATATTCTGAAAAGAGATACATGTTGAGATTTTACAAAGGTTGAGAAAAGGACTTGTGTTTTATATAATAAAACAAGGACTCAATGAACCACCTAGGTGGAGGATACTTTAAGTTTTGGAGAAAGTGGCAACAAAAGGAACCATGTCTATGGCAATCACTTTGTGTTGTGCTCCAAATGAAAACCACCTAGGAAACTTAGAGATTGAACATGCTTCTCCAATTGTGGCTTTCGTGTGCAACCACATGCTATTATGGATCTGGCTTAGTCAACTACATTAGGAAGACCCATACATTGTCTTTAGTTACCGGACATGGGGATCTGGAATGCTTCATGGGGGCTGAAGACAAGCTAGCAATGATGTATGGGAGGACCTTTTGGAAAGACTTCGTCACACTCTCAGTCTGCCGGTACTCCATCTTGGTGAGCACTAATCCAGTAGGCCACTGGTGGCAACAAGATGGGATTGTGACATGTGGGTAAAGTGTACTCCTTCTGCAGAAGTTAATAAAATCTAAGTACTTAGCCGTGACCCCGGTTATGGACAATACTGAGCAACTAAAGTTTGAACTATGGGAGATCTTGATATTCTAACTTCTAAAATAAAAACTTGATGTCCTTGTGTGTCTACCAAGGAATTCAAAGAGATTTTGTTAAAGCATGTTGTACTTGGGGTTACCAAGGAACTCATGAGATTTTAAAGCTTGTTGCACTTGGGGTTACCAAGTGGCTCAAGAGATTTTGATAAGGACTTGAACACTTGAGTTTCTACTAAGGAGTTCAAGGGATTCTTGGAAAAGAGATTTGACAAAGGACTAAAACCATTTTTGAAAAGATAGGATAAAATATTGCTTTGTGCAAATAGTCCCTAAACTCTACTTAGCCAAATATGCATGTATTGATAGAGTCCACTCTTATTAAACATAGAAGTGAAGCTTGCCAATACAATTCAAAATGTATTGACCCTTGTGTTGCAGATTTGATTGAATTTAGTGAAGATGGTTTGAATAGGATTACAAAGTCTACAACCAACATCTGCCTGTGGCACTATGAAGATGAAGGACCCCATGACTATAGTTATTCCGCTGCAATGTAATGTAATAGCCAAATGAGCTATGTATGATGTAATAAAATTATGTTATTCATGGTTATAAAGTTATATTATGACCTTTGTTTCTTGATATTGCATCTAAACTGTGGATGCTAGCTATTGATCCAGGGACTAGCATTGTAAACACAGGAGGAATCTACCTTATCAGGTTGAGACCTCTACAGATGGTATCAGAGCATTGTGTTGCCTGTAGGATTTGTAAACCCTAGGATTAGACAAAAACCCGAGTTGAACTCGTTAAGCTTTGTCGGTCTTCAAGGGTATGTTCTCTACAGATATAGTTCACATCGTAGGAAAATTTTTGTTTTCTATGCTGCGAACCCTACAGTTGGACAAGATCAAAGAAGCCCAGAAGACTGATAAGGAAATTGAAGATATTAAGGAAAAGATTGGCAAAGGAAAAGCCGAAGAATTCCATGAAGACGAACAGGGTACTTTATGGCATGGAAAACGTATTTGTGTTCCACAAGACCCGGAGTTGCGGAAACTGATTTTGCAAGAAGCACACAACTCTCCATATTCTGTGCATCCGGGTAACACCAAAATGTACATGGACATGAAAGAAAGATTTTGGTGAAATAATCTCAAGAAGGACATCGCCGAACATATTGCTTTGTGTGATGTGTGTAGTAGAGTGAAAGCGGAGCATCAGAAACCAGCAGGTTTGCTTCAACCACTACCTATTCCTGATTGGAAGTGGGACAAGATTGGTATGGATTTCATTACCGGATTACCAAGGACTGGTCAGGATGCGATTCTATTTGGGTAGTAGTGGATCGCCTAACTAAAGTGGCTCATTTCATACCCGTGAAGACAACCTATACAAGTGCTAAGTTAGACAAAATCTACATGAGTAGAATTGTATGTCTACATGGAGTGCCCAAGAGTATTGTGTCAGATAGGGGAACTCAATTCACTTCCCATTTTTGGAGACAGTTACATGAGTCATTGCGAACGAGGTTGGAATTCAGTACTGCTTTTGATCCTCAAACTGATGGACAAACAGAAAGGACTAATCAAATTCTTGAAGACATGTTGACGGCATGTGCCCTAGACTATGGAGCCAGTTGGGATGAAAGTCTGCCTTACGCAGAATTTTCTTATAACAACAGCTATCAAGCCAGCATTGAGATGGCACCGTTTGAGTTTCTCTACGGAAGAAAGTGTACCACCCCATTGTTATGGAATGGTGTGGGAGAAAGAAGTTTATTTGGGCCAGATATTATCAAAGAAGTCGAAGAGAAGGTCAAGTTGGTTAAGGACAGGTTGAAGATAGCATAGTCCCGACAGAAAAGCTACGCAGATCCTAAGCGTAGAGAAGTCACCTACGAAGTCGGAGACAGAGCTTATCTTAGAGTGTCACCACTTCGTGGAGTGAAAAGATTCGGAGTCAAAGGAAAATTGGCACCAAGATATGTTGGGCCATTCAAGATTCTGAGTCGCAAAGGAGAAGTTTCCTATGAAATTGAACTCCCAGAATCTTTGTCAGCAGTTCATAATGTATTTCATGTGAGTCAGCTTAAGAAATGTCATCCAGAAATGGAAGAAACTTCTTTGAAGGATACTATACCTTTGGAGGAAGTTCAACTAGAAAGTGATCTCACTTATGAAGAGAAACCTATCAAGAGTCACAAGGACTAAGACTATCAAGTTTTGCAAAGTGCAGTGGAATCATCATTCCAAAGAGGAAGCAACATGGGAAAGAGAAGATGATCTTCGGAAAGACCACCCTCACCTATTTGTAGCCAAACCGAATCTCGAGGGCGAGATTCACCTTAAGGGGGTTAGATTTGTAACATCCCTAAAATCATGATTTCAAAGATTGCACATCATTCATGCATACATATAGTTTTGAGATCAATTTCAAACCAATTCCAGGAAAACAGAAGCACATAGTGCTATCATTTTATGTGAGAAAACTTAAATCAAATGACCATCCTCATTTGAGATCATAAGTGTTTTAAACCAAGTTTGTTTGCTTCTTTGTTGTTGGTTTGAGTGTAGAGTTTGAACAAAATTATACAAAATAAAAATGGTTTCAAAACCATTTTCAAAAATTTGCAAACCAAGTGCTATGTCACTGTTAATTTTGTCTTTCCAAAAATGACCAAGCCAACTCAAAGTGACCACATGGTTTTATGACTAGAATTGTGACTGCTGCACACTGCAAAAAATCCTGGAAAAAGTTTGAATTCAAAAGCTTTTGAAATCATTTGAAAATCATTCCAGAAAATCAAATTAGAAAAAGAAAAGGATTAGAGGAAAGGAAAAGGGCCGGCGTTGCTATTCTGGCCCAACAGCGAAACCAGCCCAGCTAGCCCACCCGGGTCCCCTCTCTCTCTCTCGCACGCGCAGACGCACCCAGCGAGCCGCTGACACTCGGACCCCACTCCCCCTCTGTTCTATTCGCTGACAAGCGGGCCCTCTCCACGTCGACTCCTTCTTCCCCAAATCTCGCGCGCAGACACCGTCGCCGCTGGCCGTTGCTGCGTTTATTCCGCGGCGTAATTGCCATTGATTCGTCGAGCGTTTCTTGTCGAGCCTCTGCCTACTTAAGCCCCTCCCCACTCCGCTCCATTCCCCTCACTCAATTTTCTCTCCACGCCACCAGGCTGCTCGCAACTCGCCAAACACCACCGCAGCTCCGACGACCTCCGGCAGCAAATTCCGGTGAGTTCCGACCGCCCCTGAGCCTCTGATTCCAACGAGTGTGTCCAGCATGATCTCGTGCATCTTCTGATGCCCTTTGCTCGCCTGCTTGTGACCCAGGACGCCGTCCCCGTTCGTGCCCGCAACCGACCGAGCCGCCACTCAACTCCGGCGACCAATTACGGTAAGCATAGCGCGCCCCTTGATCTCTCACGCATACGAGGTTGTTCGCCACCGTCTTGTGCATCTTCTAAACCATCTGGTTCGTGCTAGGGCGACGCGGAACCTCGGCACGACATCGACAGCAACCACCTGACGCCGTGCACGACTCCGACGAGCTCCAGCAGCCCATACCGTGCGCCCCTTGTAAAGCCACCGCCACCTTGAGCTTCAGACACTCTCTGTGGTTCTGGTAATGTGGCATCCCGCAAAAACCACTACTAGAAAATCGCGTTGTTTTTGTGCAATTGCATCATCATGACCGCATGCTCATGTCATCATGCCACATTGCATTTGAGCATCGTCGTGTCATCTTGCATTTGTTTGCATAAAACTATTTTCGAAAAATCTGTTTTTGTTTTCTAAACGCCCCGTCTTTATTCAAACACAAAACCTGGGTCTGCGGAATATTTTGTTTTGTCTACCCATGGTTTGCAAAAGCCTCCTTTTAAATAAATAAAAATTTAAATTGTTTTTAGGAGGTAGCCCGTTAGGCCCGAAAGCCCAGCTGGCCACCTCCAGATAAAATCCTAGCTACCCCAAAATCTTTTCCTACCTAATCCTAATCTACCCATCCCCAGCCACATCACCCCGGCCAACCACGGCTTGCCACCTCACCGAGCCCCTCTACCTCATCTCTCCTCCTGGCCCCACCTTCCCTCACCCACGGACACACCACACCAGCCCCGTCGCCAGCCTGGTCGCCCGACCCACCTCCTGCCACTTTCCCTGGCCACATGCCCCTGGCCCAGGCCGATAAAACCCACCCCGGGTCAAATCCACACCCAGCCTCGTGATCCACCCCGCCGCCTGGTCCCACCGTCAGTCGGGGCGCGTTCCCCCACCTACCGCCCCCGTCTCTCTCCTCCTCCCCAGGTCCCGGTCCGCCACCGCCTCCTTCCTCCTCTGCTTCGCCCCGCGACCCCCGCCTGCAACCTCCTCTCGCTCGCCCCGCATCCCCATCCCCGCCGTGCCGCCTTCCTCGGGACCGGCCGCGCCCGCCCCGTGGAGCCGCTCCGCCGTCGGCCGCTTCTCCTCCTTCCATCCGCGCCTCCCTCTTCCGCCTCTACATCCCGCGGGCGCGCCTCCGCCGCCGCGCCAACCGACCCAATGGCGTCGGACCCCTCTCCGGCCGCCCTCGCTCGCCCCGCCTCCGACCGCCTCCGCTGTCCACTCGAGCCCAGCGCCTCCAGCCGTGCCCGTCTCTCCGTTCCTCCGTGAGCCGGCCGCCTGGAGTCGCCGCCTCCACCCTGTCCTCTGTCCATCGCCCGGGTCAAGCAGCACCACCGTCGGCCTTCTTCCGCCCTGCGCCTCGGTCCTCCTCGCCTCGCCTGGGTCTCACCGCCGCCACGCTCGTGGCCTCCTCCCCTGTAGCTGCTCGTCCCGCGTGCCCTTCTTGCCCCGCGTTCGTCTCCGGTTGCTGGGCCAGCGGCCCCGCCGCCTTCCATCTGCAGCGCCCCTGCGAGCCCGCACGCAACCATGGCCAGCTCCCTCGTCCTCCGGCGCCCCCCTGGACGTCATCACCGAACCGGAGTAGCGAACCCCCGAACCCGGAGCATCCCTGGACACCAAGATCTACCGGCGACCCGACCAAGACCCCGGTACGACAAGACCGCCTTCCCGCACCGATGCCCGGGAGTCGGATGCCAAGTTCTACTTCCAACGAGTTGACCAATGATCGAGATGGCACCCCAAGGTCTTCATCCCGGTGCGACAAGCACTTCGCCGCGGAACGCCAAGATCTTCATCCCGAACGCCAAGACCGATCTGATTCGAGGACCCGACAAGATCTTAGTGACGACAAGATCGGCACCGACCAGGGCGGATCCGATGTGCCCCGACGCCAACCAATCTCTTCTTCTCGGATGCGACAAGATCGACTTCCGTTGTCCGAGACCGATCCCGCAGAGACCGAACCCCAGATCCGGACCCTGAGACCCAACCCCGAACCCCTCGGAGCCCAAGTTCGTTGAACCCTAATGTGATTCCCTATCCGAGACCCCATTATTTTTGTAATATGACATTATCAACTGATGCATATTAAATTGTTCATGCATGCATACTTGTCTGTGGTTTGGGGGCATTATGCCAATTCATCTCATAATTAAACATGGAGTCTATATGCGGGATATCTTTGTCTTATTCCGAACTTCATTTAAATTGGCATAGCGAACCGAAGCCATGTTTGGTCTTGCTAATCCAACATTTAATTTGCGGGGTAGATAAATAACTTGAACCTTTTAATTAAATGTCGGGACCCCGGTTCCGCTTAATATGATCTAATTGCATTGCACTTTTGCCATGTCATACATCATACATGCATCATGCCCGATCTTCTGTCATAGTATTGAATAGTGCATCCGGTGTTTGTGCTAGTGTTTTGCTTCTTCATGGACTAGGCCGATGAGTTGATGCGAGTGTCGACCCGACCTTCGGATGAACCTTCGGCAATGTTTTCAGGCGAGCATTCTCCCCTTTTCTACCTATTTTACGTTTCTAGTCTTTATTTCCTCCTGTTGATCTATTGCTATCTGTGTTGCGATGCTCTAGTTTTCGTACCCGTGATATCCCTTGCAGCCTTATATTGCCTTGGACACACCCTATTACCTGTTGATTGGTAGATAGTTGGACTTGTGCGTCGTAGTCGCTTGCTCAAGTGCTATTGCGTGTCGTCAAGTACCACAGTTGTTGGAGTGTTGCCGCATGTTTACTGTTGGAGATGATCATGGCTTTAATTACTGTTTAATAACTAAAACTGAAGTAGGTAAATGCAGAGGCACCGGTGGGTAATAGACAATATTTGGATTTTAACCGCTCACTGGTGTCCCGTAGGACCCCGAGTTCTTGACACCTGTTCCGAGATCGAGCGCGCTAACCACAGGTGGGGTGTATGGGCACCCCCATCGATTTAGTACCTGATTCCAAGTACTGTACTGGGGGCCACAATTAGTTTGGGGCTTTATTACTATCCTGTACTTATGCCATGTTTTACTGCTTAATTTAAGATTGTGCGAGGAATGCACCTGTACTGTTTAGGTAAGCGGAGTGTTTTCACGGTATCGACAAGCCCAGTCACACTTTCGGGTTCCCAGTCGTTTACAGCCATTGACGCAAACCCTGAGTCCGTCTCGGAGACCGGCCGACTTCATTGCGGGTAGCTTAGTGGGGTGGCCCCCATGTACTTGCTTTGGGTCTGGGAAACGTCATGACTTAGGCCCCGCCGACATACCGATGGGTGTATGTTAACTGATCTGGCAAAAAGGGTCGAAGTGCGTGTGGATACTTTGGTGCACCCCTGCAGGGTTAAATCTTTTCGAAAAGCCGTGTCCGCGGTTATGGACGACTTGGAGCATAGTTCTCGATCATAGACAACTATAACTAAAGTTTACTGCTATAATTTGACTTGTATCCGATATGACTAGTAATCAGCTTCACTGCAACGGAATGGCTAAATAAAAGTACCAACAACTGCTGGGTTTGGGATGTCTCATGCTAATCGTATCTGAATAATAAGTGTTACAACTACAACGGAATGTTTAACTAAAACTCCCCACTGCTTATTATATCAGGATGACTCATGCCATCTTTATTTGACTAGTAATTGCCGCAACTATAACAGAATGAATAAAACTGCCAACGGTGTGAGTTCCTCGGTTGACTTCCTCGTTTGGTCTCGAGGGGGAAACACTAGGAAGGGTATGTTTGGTGGTAGTATCAGGTTGGTTCCGAATAGGTCTTTCTTACCCCTCTTTGATAGCCGCTAGTTGTATCGAGTCTCTATAGGTTGTTTAGTGCATGTCGCGCTGCCGTTTCAGTCCACCATACCTATGTAGGCGAGGACCGCCGAATTCTAGTCTCGCCGTGTCTTGGCCTCGATCGACCGCTCTCTCTTTTCCTTTGCCCTTTGTCGGCACCCCTTTGTTTGTTCAGGTTTTGAGATCGACGTTGTTAGTAGGGTTACCCTTACGCTTGGCCTGGCAGGGGTTATGGACGCCATTGGTTATTCTTGAGGCTCTTAGTTCAATTTGCATCTTGTCCGTACTTTCGACTGTATCGTTTTCAAGGTGATTTGGATCTTTGTACTGTATATCTGTATTCTTGACTCTTTGAGTCGCTGTTGTATATATATGTTTTGTGGGTTCCATCGAGGACTATTGTGTAATGATATTACTTCATTTTCCATCAGCACGAAAGTGCCTGGTGGGCACCTTTGAATCGTTTCTATGCGGGTTTGGCGGGAAGCGCTAAAACTTGCATAGGGCCGATTCTGAGGGTGTTATAGAGTGGTATCAGAGCCCAGCAGTTGCGATACCCCACAAGTCCAGCCTGTAGGATAACCTAGCTAACGGCCAAAGTAGAGTGTCAAAACTATTTTGGAAAAAAACGGTTGGATAGATCTGATTAGGTCTGATTTTACTCCTTACCCTCTGCTATTCTCCTCTTACCTCTGCGTGTTTTGAGTCTGCTCTCTTATCTTTCTTCAAGTCCAGGACTTCTCGTGGTTGGGTTTTCCGTCGTATCTTTAGGGTTTCGCTTCCTCCTTTGGTAACGGTGTTGCTACATCTGGTCTTCATGCTATCCGAGGAATCCTTAGTCTGATGGACTTCTCTTTGTTCCTTCTCGTGCCTTCCGGTGTTTTCCGACGCGACGACATCATCTACGCCAGATCCGATGCATAGTCTGCATCACTCCTTTGTTTCTGAACCTCGATTGTCGAGATCTTCAGTCTGATTCCGAGAATGGTTGCACGCTTTTCTACTGATTGTGCAGAGTAATAGTTTGGGTGCGTGATGGACTGGCCCCCATGCCAACTACTCACTCTATTCGCTTGTGTACATTGAAGTGGATGAGAATGCATCGGTTCTCTCTTTCTATCGGAGTTAGAGGTGGCTTTATTTGTTGATACCTCTACCTTCGACCTTTTGTTCCCGGAGTGTTCCCTCGACGATCACGGACAACGACCTCTTGTTAGTGGTGTCGCGAGGATCTACGCGATGCGAGAAGATTCAGATCGCCGCCCTTCTTCCCGGTACCATGAGGCGGATCTCGAGGGCGAGATCCATTGTTAGTGGTGTCGAATTGTGGCATCCCGCAAAAACCACTACTAGAAAATCGCGTTGTTTTTGTGCAATTGCATCATCATGACCGCATGCTCATGTCATCATGCCACATTGCATTTGAGCATCGTCGTGTCATCTTGCATTTGTTTGCATAAAACTATTTTCGAAAAATCTGTTTTTGTTTTCTAAACGCCCCGTCTTTATTCAAACACAAAACCTGGGTCTGCGGAATATTTTGTTTTGTCTACCCACGGTTTGCAAAAGCCTCGTTTTAAATAAATAAAAATTTAAATTGTTTTTAGGAGGCAGCCCGAAAGCCCAGCTGGCCACCTCCAGATAAAATCCTAGCTACCCCAAAATCTTTTCCTACCTAATCCTAATCTACCCATCCCCAGCCACATCACCCCGGCCAACCATGGCTTGCCACCTCACCGAGCCCCTCTACCTCATCTCTCCTCCTGGCCCCACCGTCCCTCACCCACGCACACACCACACCAGCCCCGCCGCCAGCCTGGTCGCCCGACCCACCTCCTGCCACTTTCCCTGGCCACATGCCCCTGGCCCAGGCCGACAAAACCCACCCCGGGTCAAATCCCCACCCAGCCTCGTGATCCACCCCGCCGCCTGGTCCCACCCGTCAGTCGGGGCGCGTTCCCCCACCTACCGCCCCCGTCTCTCTCCTCCTCCCCAGGTCCCGGTCCGCCACCGCCTCCTTCCTCCTCTGCTTCGCCCCGCGACCCCCGCCTGCAACCTCCTCTCGCTCGCCCCGCATCCCCATCCCCGCCGTGCCGCCTTCCTCGGGACCGGCCGCGCCCGCCCCGTGGAGCCGCGCCGCCGTCGGCCGCTTCTCCTCCTTCCATCCGCGCCTCCCTCTTCCGCCTCTACATCCCGCGGGCGCGCCTCCGCCGCCGCGCCAACCGACCCCATGGCGTCGGACCCCTCTCCGGCCGCCCTCGCTCGCCCCGCCTCCGACCGCCTCCGCTGTCCGCTCGAGCCCAGCGCCTCCAGCCGCGCCCGTCTCTCCGTTCCTCCGTGAGCCAGCCGCCTGGAGTCGCCGCCTCCACCCTGTCCTCCGTCCATCACCCGGGTCAAGCAGCACCACCGTCGGCCTTCTTCCGCCCTGCGCCTCGGTCCTCCTCGCCTCACCTGGGTCTCACCGCCGCCACGCTCGTGGCCTCCTCCCCTGTAGCTGCTCGTCCCGCGTGCCCTCCTCGCCCCGCGTTCGTCTCCGGTCGCTGGGCCAGCGGCCCCGCCGCCTTCCGTCTGCAGCGCCCCTGCGAGCCCGCACGCAACCATGGCCAGCTCCCTCGTCCTCCGGCGCCCCCCCTGGACGTCATCACCGAACCGGAGCGGCGAACCCCCGAACCCGGAGCATCCCTGGACACCAAGATCTACCGGCGACCCGACCAAGACCCCAGTACGACAAGACCGCCTTCCCGCACCGATGCCCGGGAGTCGGATGCCAAGTTCTACTTCCAACGAGTTGACCAATGATCGAGATGGCACCCCAAGGTCTTCATCCCGGTGCGACAAGCACTTCGCCGCGGAACGCCAAGATCTTCATCCCGAATGCCATGACCGATCTGATTCGAGGACCCGACAAGATCTTCGTGACGACAAGATCGGCACCGACCAGGGCGGATCCGATGTGCCCCGACGCCAACCAAGCTCTTCTTCTCGGATGCGACAAGATCGACTTCCGTTGTCCGAGACCGATCCCGCCGAGACCGAAACCCAGATCCAGACCCTGAGACCCAACCCCGAACCCCTCGGAGCCCAAGTTCGTCGAACCCTAATGTGATTCCCTATCCGAGACCCCATTATTTTTGTAATATGACATTATCAACTGATGCATATTAAATTGTTCATGCATGCATACTTGTCTGTGGTTTGGGGGCATTATGCCAATTCATCTCATAATTAAACATGGAGTCTATATGCGGGATATCTTTGTCTTATTCCGGACTTCATTTAAATTGGCATAGCGAACCGAAGCCATGTTTGGTCTTGCTAATCCAACATTTAATTTGCGGGGTAGATAAATAACTTGAACCGTTTAATTAAATGTCGGGACCCTGGTTCCGCTTAATATGATCTAATTGCATTGCACCTTTGCCATGTCATACATCATACATGCATCATGCCTGATCTTCTGTCATAGTATTGAATAGTACATCCGGTGTTTGTGCTAGTGTTTTGCTTCTTCACGGACTAGGCCGATGAGTTGACGCGAGTGTCGACCCGACCTTCGGATGAACCTTCGGCAATGTTTTTAGGCGAGCATTCTCCCCTTTTCTACCTATTTTATGTTTCTAGTCTTTATTTCCTCCTGTTGATCTATTGTTATCTGTGTTGCGATGCTCTAGTTTTCGTACCCGTGATATCCCTTGCAGCCTTATATTGCCTTGGACACACCCTATTACCTGTTGATTGGTAGATAGTTGTACTTGCGCGTCGTAGTCGCTTGCTCAAGTGATGTTGCGTGTCGTCAAGTACCACAGTTGTTGGAGTGTTGCCGCATGTTTACTGTTGGAGATGATCATGGCTTTAATTACTGTTTAATAACTAAAATTGAAGTAGGTAAATGCAGAGGCACCGGTGGGTAATAGACAATATTTGGATTTTAACCGCTCACTGGTGTCCCGTAGGACCCCGAGTTCTTGACACCTGTTCCGAGATCGAGCGCGCTAACCACAGGTGGGGTGTATGGGCACCCCCATCGATTTAGTACCTGATTCCAAGTACTGTACTGGGGGCCACAATTAGTTTGGGGCTTTATTACTATCCTGTACTTATGCCATGTTTTACTGCTTAATTTAAGATTGTGCGAGGAATGCACCTGTACTGTTTTGGAAGCGGAGTGTTTTCGCGGTATCGACAAGCCCAGTCACATTTTCGGGTTCCCGGTCGTTTACAGCCACTGACGCAAACCCTGAGTCCGTCTCGGAGACCGGCCCGACTTCTATGGTAGCTTAGTGGGTGGCCCCATGTACTTGCTTTGGTGGAAAGCGTCATGACTTAGGCCCCGCCGACATACCGATGGGTGTATGTTAACCGATCCGCAAAAGGGTCGAAGTGCGTGTGGATACTTTGGTGCACCCCTGCAGGGTTAAATCTTTTCGAAAAGCCGTGTCCGCGGTTATGGACGACTTGGAGCATAGTTCTCGATCATAGACAACTATAACTAAAGTTTACTGCTATAATTTGACTTGTATCCGATATGACTAGTAATCAGCTTCACTGCAACGGAATGGCTAAATAAAAGTACCAACAACTGCTGGGTTTGGGATGTCTCATGCTAATCGTATCTGACTAGTAAGTGTTGCAACTACAATGGAATGTTTAACTAAAACTGCCCACTGCTTATTATATCAGGATGACTCATGCCATCTTTATTTGACTAGTAATTGCCGCAACTATAACGGAATGAATAAAACTGCCAACGGTGTGAGTTCCTCGATTGACTTCCTCGTTTGGTCTCGAGGGGTAAACACCAGGAAGGGTATGTTTGGTGGTAGTATCAGTTTGGTTCCGAATAGGTCTTTCTTACCCCTCTCTGATAGCCGCTAGTTGTATCGAGTCTCTATAGGTTGTTTAGTGCATGTCGCGCTGCCGCTTCAGTCCACCATACCTATGTAGGCGAGGACCGTCGAATTCTAGTCTCGACGTGTACTGGCCTCAGTACTGACTGCTCTCTCTTTTTCCTTTGCCCTTTGTCGGCACCCCTTTTGTTTAAGCAGGTTTTGAGATCGACGTCGTTAGCAGGGTTACCCTTCCGGCTTGGCCTGGGCAGGGTTATGGACGCCATTGGTTATTCTTCAGGGCTCTTAGCTCAATTTGCATCTTGTCCGTACTCGGACGCTGTATCGTTTTCAAGGTGATTTGGATCTTTGTATCAGATATCTGTATTCTTGACTCTTTGAGTCGCTGTTGTATATATATGTTTTGTGGGTTCCATCGAGGACTATTGTGTAATGATATTACTTCGTTTTCCACCCGCACGAAAGTGCCTGGTGGGCACCTTTGAATCGTTTCTATGCGGGTTTGGCGGGAAGCGCTAAAACTTGCATAGGGCCGATTCTGAGGGTGTTACAGGTAAGCACCCTCTCCCCTCCCCGGGCGACCTAGAACGCCGCCATCGACAGACGCTGCCGCCATTGCCATTGCCGCTAGACTATGGTCAGAGCAACGGTAGCCGTTAGATCTGTATCGTAAGGACTAGATTAGATCTAAGCGAAACTTTTTCTTTGAATCTGGCGCATTGGATCTGACTTGATCTGACGGCGCGGAAGGGTGATCCTGAGCAAAACGGTATCGATCAATAGGATAGCGCCGCATGGCTAGGGTTTGGTTTAAAAACAGAATTTGAAATCTAATTTATATCCAAATTTGTTTTAGCTATAACTTTTGATCCACACATTAGAATTTGACAAATTTTATACCCTTGGAATCAGGAGAACAAGCCCTTTCTGTTTATGCAATGTGTTTAACGTTTAGCTCCTGTAAAAATGATTTTATTTGGAGAAACTTGTTTAGGACTATTTTTGGTTATATGTATTGTTTATGAATTGTTTTTAGTGTCAAATAAACTTGGTTTGGCAAGTTTTTGACTTGTTCAAGATTCAGTACTATGCACTTGCTTGGTTGAGTTTTAAAAAAATCATGACTTAGCATTTTGCATGCATGCATATATATTTTGTTTGTTTGTATATGTTGTGTGTAATTTGTTGCTACCATTCTTTGTGTAGACTTTGGTGCTAGTTGTGGCATCCCGCAAAAACCACTACCAGAAAATCGCGTTGAATTTGTGCATTGCATCGTCATCATCTTACATTGTTTGCCAAAACTATCCCGCAAAAGCCCGTTTTGTTTTCTACAACGCCCCATCTTTATTCAAACGCCAAACCCCGGGGCTCCGGATTATTTTGTTTTGGCCGCTATCGGATTGCATACGGCCCGTTTAAAACGAATAAAAATTATATTATTTTTAGCGGGGGCAGTCGAACGGGCCAGATCGACCCGAACGACCACCCCTAGGTTTTTGAATCGGTCCAACTACACCGCTCCTAAATCCTAAAGCCACCCACTATCCTACCCACACCCCCTGGCCACCTCACTCCACACAATCACCTGCCGCCACCTCATCTCCCTCTCACCCTCTTCCAACCACACTCTGCCACCTAGCCACTCCCTCTCTCTCCTAAACCCAGTCCCCACTCCCTGCCCCCACCCAGCACACAACCCACGCATGCAACACACGCAGCGCACGCTACCCGCGCGCGCCCCCCACTATCCCTGCCACTGGGCCCCGCCCCGCGTGGACCCAACCGCCCACCAACCCCAGCAGCCACCCCTGGCCCCATCCCGCGCTGCCTCCCTCTTCTCCCTGTTCTTCTTCCTGGCTCACCCCGCGAGCCTCCCCGTCTGCCGCCCGCCGCAGAGCGACCGCTCGCCGGAAGCTCCCCAGCCGCCAGACCCTGCCCGCCGCCCGCGCCCCGACCCAGCCTCGCGACGCCCTCATCTTCCTCCTCTAGCCTCTGCCCCGCTCGCCATCAGCCTCCCGCGCCGCCGGAGATGCTCGCTCATGAGCCACCCTCCAGCGCCGCCTCTCAGCCGCCTCGGCAGCCGCCCGGCCTGCGCCTCCATCGCCTCGCTGGCCGCCTCGCGCCGCCCTCCCGCTCAGCCGCTGCTCGCCGCCTCTCCTCACGCGCTCCGCCCTCGCCGCCGTCGCCAACCACCATCAGCGTGACCAGCGCCGCGCTGCCTCGCTCCTCGCCCTCGCTCTGCGCCCAACCGCCGCATCCGCCCCGCCGTCCCGCAGACCAGCGCCCGCCCGCCGCCTCCACCGCGAGCCCCAGGCCCCTGCCGGCCGTTCGCGTATCATCGCCGACGGCCCTCGCTCGCCCACGATGCGAAGCCGCCTGGTGCTTGTGTGCGTGCTTGCACCGTGGGGTGCGGTCTGTCTCCTGCTTGGAGAAGCGTGCGGGCTACCACGAGTTGCCGAACCTTCGCAAGACGGATCTGCAGAGTACCAAGTCCGACCACTCGCGAGACGCCAAGTTCCCTTCATGGACCCTGAGGCCGAACCCTCGATCGACAAGATCTGCCTCGGACGCCGAGAACCCCAACCCAAAGAGGACCGGAAACCGCAAGACCTTCTTCCCGAACCCGAGGGTCCCTCGACAAGACCGTCTCGTCACAAGAGCCCCGATGACCTTTGTCACCAAGATCTGCATCGCTGCATGTTCGTCGACCAACAAGCGAGGTGGAACCCGATGGGGCAGGTACCAACAAGATCGACATCACGGACGCGAACCCCGAAGCCGAGAACCCCGACAGGAACCACGACACGGATACACCGAGTTCTTCCTCGAGGACGCCAAGATCTTCACCCCGGACACCAAGACCCCGGTGCGACAAGTGCTTCGTCCCGAACACCATGACCGACAACATGAACCGAGACACGGATGCGCTAGATCTACCCCAGTCAACCGAGAACGCTCCCGCCGAGGCCGTCGAACCCTGAGACCGACCCCGAACCCCCAGAACCCAAGATCTTCCGAACCCTATATGTGTGCCCCTTTTTCCTCGATACCCTGTTTCCATAAATGATATCAACTTGTTGCATATTTATTTGCCATCTCGAATGCATTCATGTGGTTTGGGGGCCTTATGCCGATTCACCTAATAATTAAATATGGGGCCCATATGCGGGCAAATCTAGTCTCATATTGGCCTCATTTAAATCTTGTGTAGCGAACCGGTGCCAACTTGTCTTGCTAATACAACATTTAAATTGCGGGGGATCTAAACAACTTGAACCATCCAATTAATTGTCGGGACCCCGGTTCCGCTTAATCTGACCTAATTGCATCGCACTTTGCCATGCCATGCATCATACATGCATCATGCCGATCTTCTGCCGAAATCTCAAATAGTGCATCCGGTGTTTATTCTAGTGTTTTGGTTCTTCGCGGATAAGGCCGCTGAGTTGATGTGAGCTTCGTCCCGATCTTCGGATGAACCCTTCGACAATGTTTTCAGGCGAGCATCTCCCTCATTCTACCTATCTTACTTTTATAGTGCTTTATTCCCTCCTGTTGATCTATTGCTATCTGTGTTGCGATGCTTTAGTTTCCGTACCCGTGATATTTCCCTGCAGCCGTATATTGCCTTGGACACATCCTATTACCTGTTGTCTGGTAGATAGTTGGACTTGCGCGGCGTAGTGCTTGCTCAAGTGCTGATGTGTGTCGTCATATGCCACAGTTGCTGATGTATTGCCGCATGTTGTTGTTGGAGATGATTCTAGTTTTACTTATCGTCACTTTAATTTCTGTTTAACAACTAAAATTGAAATAAGCAGAGGCATCGGTGGGTGATAGAAAATATTTGGTTTCCGAACGCCCACTTGTGTCCCGTAAGACCCCGAGTACTTGATACCTGTTCCTTGTTTTATCGCGCTATCCACATCCGGGAGGTATATGGGACCCCCCTGAGCCAGAGCTTGATTCAGTCTTATTTCTTGGGGCCACAAACTAGTTTGAGGTTTTATTTACGATCCTGTACTTATGCCATGCTACTTTCTGTATTTAAATTGTGCGAGGAGCACACTGTACTGTTTAGGTAAGCGGAGTGTTTTCGCGGTATCGACAAGCCCAGCCACACTTTCGGGTTCCCAGTCGTTTACAGCCACTGACGCAAACCTTGAGTCCGTCTCGGAGCTTGCTTACTCCGTTGCGGGATCTACTCAATGGGGTGGCCCCCTGAAATAATTCTGAATCCTGTGATTGTTCAGTCGTGAAAGCCTCGTTGGGTTTTGATTTGGTTTTTCCGAGGTTGATCGAGCGTGTGTTGCTATTGGTGCACCCCGGCCGGGTAAAACTTTCTGAAAGCCGTGTCCGCGGATATGGACGACTTGGAGCACAGTATCTCGATCATAGACAAGCATAACTAAAGTTTACTGCTATAAATTTGACTTATAATGACTAGTAATCAGCTTCACTATAATGGAATGGCTAATTAATACTGCCCACAATTGCTTGTTTGGTTGTCGCTTGCGACCATTGTACCTGACTAGTAAGTATGGCAACTACAACGGAATTGGCTGAATAAAAGTACCAACAACTGCTGGGTTTTGGGATTATATCATGCTATCTGTATTTGATTAGTAATTACCGCAACTATAACGGAATGGTTAACTAAAAGTGCCCACTGCTTACTTTATCAGGACGATTATTTAAACCTGACTAGTAATTGCTGCAACAATAACTGAATAAATAAAACTGCCAACTGTGTGAGTTCCTCGGTTGACTTCCTCGTTTGGTCTCGAGGGGGAAACACCAGGATGGGTTTGTTTGGTGTTAGCTACAGGTTGGATCCGGTTAGGTCATTCTCATCCCTCTCTGATATCCGCCAGTTGTATCGAGTCTCTATAGGTTGTTTAGTGCATGCTGCCGCTGCCGCTTCAGTCCACCATACCTATGTAGGCGAGGACCGCCGAATTCTAGCCTCGCCGTGTACTGGCCTCAAGATCGACGCTCCTTCTTTTTCCTTTGCCCTTTGTCGGCACCCCTTTTGTTTAAGCAGGTTTTGAGATCGACGTCGTTAGCAGGGTTACCCTTCCGGCTTGGCCTGGGCAGGGTTATGGACGCCATTGGTTATTCTTCAGGGCTCTTAGCCCCATTTGCATCTTGTCCGTAGCTGGACGCTATATCGTTTTCAAGGTGATTTGGATCTTTGAATATTATATCTGTATTCTTGACTCATGGAGTCGCTGTTATATATATATCTGTTCTGTGGGTCCCATCGAGGACTGTTGTGTAATGTTATTACTTCGTTTTCCACCCGCACGAGAGTGCCTGGTGGGCACCTTTGAATCGTTTCTATGCGGGTTTGGCGAATTTTGCTAAAACTTGCATAGGTCCGATTCTGAGGGTGTTACACTAGTGATTGTGATTGTGAAGAGTGCTACTCTCCAAACTACCAAGGCAAGTGGTACTTCATGAATATATCTATCCCTATATTTTATACTAAGCATTAGAAATATTTTGCTAAGTCTTGCATGTTATTATTTTGCCTATATGCCATGTTGGGAAATCCTAAGTAGTTGTAGAATTTCTAGGAAATTTCTAAGTTAAGTTACTATCTATGCCATGCTTAGCCTAGCTAGTAGAAAACAAGGGTTGGTGATATATACATGCTATGATGAAAATATTTCTAAGTCTTTGGACTTGTTTTACCTAATAAAACAACTAAGTCAATGAATCACCTGGGTGGAAAGGGACTTGATTGGTGGTTTTTGGTTAAGTGGTTACACAAGGCCCATGGCTATGGTTTACCTTGTGTATCTCACTTGTGGCAAGCCACCCAGGGACAAAGAGATTTTAGAGGCCAAGTGTTGAGAAGCTTCTAGTGCAGCCACTTGGCAATATGGGCTCTACCTGGATCACATAAGTTGCTAGAACTTAGCCATTTGGACAGTTGGTGGTAGTGGGAATGATAGGTTGGAGAGTGTCCATTTGGTCTAAGGGAAGGCTTTTGAAAGGTCCTGTCTTGGGAAACCAAGTCTGGTGGGGAAAGTGGACAACCTCTGCAGATGGAAAAATCTAAGTACTTAGCCTTGGTAGTTTGGAGCATCAAGGGTGAAGGACCTCAATGCCTTGGTAGATGGAAAAATCTGAGATGGCAATGGACAACTTGAGCATCAAGGCATGGAAGCTATCAAGAATCTCATCATTCCAACTTCTAAGTAAAAACTTGTGGGTGAACAAGGGTGAAGGACCTCAATGTCTATCGATGGTTCCTTGGGTAAAGTTTTGACAAAGAAAAACTTAGTGATTTCAACTAATAGGATAAACCTATTTTGAGCAAAGCAAGCCAAGCTACACTTAGCCAAATTTGCATATAGTATCTAGTCCACTTAAAATATATTAAGGTATCACTTGCCAATACTATTCCAAAGTATTGACCCACTGTGGTTGTAACTTGTGATGTTGCAGGTTACTCTGATGAGGATTAGGTGTCATGAGTCTACACTCAACATGTTTGCCTGTGGCACATGAAGATGAAGACTTATATTTATTTACTTATTCAAACTCTTGTATTAGGCCTGTGGCCTTTGAGTTGTAAATACTATGTTATCTCTGGAATGGATGTAATAAATGACCTTTGTATCTCTGTACTTCATCTTAAAATGTGGATGCTAGCAATGATCCAGGGACTATCATTGCAATCACAGGGATCCTTTTCCTTTACAAAGGAGGGATCTTACAGTGGGCCACACCTTCCCTAGGCGCGGGATCAGGTGGGCCCGCGCCTAGGGGTGGGCCCCCTGCTGCCCCTCTTTGCTCCTCCTTCTGGCTTCCTTTGTCTTTTGGAAAAATAATATGTTTCCATATTTTTCTGATCTTTGCTAAATTGCACCGAAACGCCTTCTTTTCCATCAGAATCTAGACTCCAGCAGTTCATCCTCCAAGAATCATCCAACATGCATAAACAGATGGAAAGCCATAAGTAATACCTCATAATAGGACAAATATCAATTAATAGAGGTAAATTATGATATAGAAAGGTGATGCAAATTGGGCGTATCAAAGACCAAGGTTATCGAACCAGTAGGAGTAAGGAAACTACTCCAATGTGTTGCTAACAACTTGGAACCTGCACAACACAAACTCGATACTTTGCCCCAACTTATAGTGAGGTTGTCAATCTCACCGGTTTGCTGAAAACAAAGGATTAAACGTATAGTATGGAAGATAGTAGTTGCTTGTAGAAAGTAAACATTAGATGGTGTATCAATGATAAATATTGGACCGGGGTCCACAGTTCACTAGAGGTGTTCTCCTTAAGATAGATAGCATGTTGGGTGAACAAATTACAGCGGGGCAATTGATAGATTGAGCAAGCATAACAATGCATATACTAGACATCTTGGCTCCTATGAGATTTGATTGGGCATTACAACATAACACATAGACTGTAATCCAACTTCATCTATTACTAATAATCCACCTTCAGGTTATCATCCGAACCCCTTCCAGTAATAAGTTGCAAGCAACATATAATTGCATTAATCAATGTGTGTAAAGTAAAGAATACAATTGCCCCATGGACAAAGGATTGTTGTTTTCTCCCTAGTAGCAACAGCACAACTACAACCTTAGAAATTTCTGTCACTTCCCCAGATTACTAGAGGCATGAACCTACTGCCGAGCATAAATACTCCCTATTGGAGTTGCAAGCGTCTACTTAGACAAAGCATATACGAACAACAAAGAGCATGCAAGATCACAAATAACATAGACATGATAGAATCAATAATCAATCTGACATAGTATCTCAATATCCATTGGATCCCCGCAAATACAACATGTATGATTACAAACAGATGATTTTGATCATGAACGCAGCTCACAAGATCTAAACATGAAAGCAAAAAGGAGGAGAAGCAACCATCTATCTATTGTATGGACCCATAATCCAAGGGTGAACTACTCACGCATCACTCCGGAGGCTGGCATGGTGATGAAGAAGGCCTCCGAGATGATCTCACCCCTCCGGCAGGGTGCCTAGAAGAGCTTCAGATCCCCCCCGATCTAGGGACGATGGTGGCGGCCGCTATGGACTATTTCGTGGAGATTTGATCGGGTACTTAGGGTTTCTGCATCAGGTTGCTTTTATAGGCGAAGGGGCAAGTTCGGTGGGCGCCCGAGGTGCCCACACCTAGGGCTAGCGCCCCCTTGGCCACGTTGTAGTGGTTCGTAGCATGGAAAACAAAAAATTTCTATCGCATGAACACACACAAGCCAAGATCTATCTACTAGATTGTAGCAACGAGTCGATAGAGTACTAACCCTCGAAGATCCAAAGCGGTTAACGAGAGCAGATTCTCGTGGATGATGTAGTCGTACACTTCTGATCTCAAGGTCGCGTAGACGATCCTTCCGGTGCTGCGTTCCGGCAGCGCTTCCGCAGTCAGTCACACGTTCAGTACTCGATGAAGAACTTCCTCTCCCATGTTCCAGCAGGCAGTGGAGGTTGTAGCACTCTCCGCGATTCTGGCATCATGACGGCGTGGTGTCGGAAGTAGAGGGGAGATCTCGCAGGGCTTCACCTTAAGCCGGAGTGAGTATGGTGAAGTATGAGAGAGGCCTTGGAGATCTACGGTTTAGAGGGAACCAAGGGGAGGGTCTTGGCCGACGGCTAGGGTTTGGAAAAACTCCAAGTCACCGACTTGGAGGAGCCCTAGGCGGCGGCTGCACTTGGGTGGAGGCGCCACGAGCTAGGGTTTTGGGTGTAGGGAGAGGGGGCGCCCTACCCCTCCTTATATAGGAGGGGAGAGGCGGTTTTGGGAGGAGGGAGTCCTCCTCCAACTCATCCTCATGGCCGGCGGGTGGGAGGGAGTGGGACTTCCTCCCCAAGTAGGTTTCCTACTCTCCCTCCACCAAGCAAACTTGGGATTTTGACTTTTTTCAAATTGGCGTTTGACTTTCAAACTTCGATTTCATTTCTTCTCTTTATTTTGCCCAGCCAAGTGACCTAGTACATGATGAAACCATTCCACATTGTCATGACACATCCATGTACCATTCCCCTCCGGAGTCCCGGACCTTCCAGACCCTTCTAGAACATTCCTGGTGAAAACACCGGAATCTTTTCCGAACTCCGAAACAGGACTTTCCTTATATTAATCTTATTCTCCGTACCATTCCGGATCTCCTCGTGATATCCCGGATCCCATCCGAGACTCCGAACAACATTCGGTATCTTACTCATCATTCCATAACTACTCAACAACATCGAATCCTTAAGTG
Source organism: Avena longiglumis (assembly GCA_030063025.1). NCBI lineage: Eukaryota > Viridiplantae > Streptophyta > Magnoliopsida > Poales > Poaceae > Avena > Avena longiglumis. Next base: position 303,751,617 of record CP125978.1, read on the forward strand.
TGTCTCCCTACAGTTCGTGAATTATGCGGACATGACCGAGACACTTCTCCGATCAATAACCAATAGAGGAATCTGGAAATTCATATGGCTCCCACATATTTCTACAATTACTTTTCGATCGAATGAACCACTTGCATACGATACCAATTTCCCATTGTATCACGATAGTTTACTTATCCGAGGTTTTGATCGTCGGTATCTCTGCATACCTAGTTCAACCTCGTTACAGATAAGTACTCTTTTCTCATTCCCGTGATATGTGATCCCTTGTGAGCCAGTCACATGCTTGCAAGCTAATTGGATGACATTCCACCGAGAGGGACCAGAGTATATCTATCCGTCATATGGATGGACAAATCCCACTCTTGATCCATGTGCCTCAACACATACTTTCCGAACACTCAATGCCACCTTTATAGCCACCCAATTACGGTGTGGTGTTTGATGTCATCAAAGCATCATTTCGGTGATGGTGATTAGCATGATCTCATGGTCGAAGGAATTAGGTTACTATGTATTAGAAAGCTTATAGCAAATGAACTATATTAAATGACTTGATCTTTATGCTACGCTTAACTATAGGAGTATGTCCATCACATCATTCTCCTAATGATATGACCCTGTTGTTAATAACATGTTCTATGTTCATGATCAGGAAACCATGATCATATATTAACCAACAAGCTAGTTTAACAAGAGGCTTTACTAGGTACTCTTTTATGTTTACAAATCACACAAGTATTAATGTTTCCGGTTAATACAATAATAGCATGGTATGCAAACATTTATCATAAGCATGAAGATATGATAATAACCACTTTATTATTGCCTCTTGGGCATATCTCCAACAGTCTCCCAATTGCACTAGAGTCAATAATCGTGCTTCAAACCTTTGTGTATTCGACACCTATGGCTTTCCGGTGTTGTATTTACACAATTTCTAGTGGTCAACTGATCTCCGGATCTGACACTTCCAGGTCCGTGTGTAATTGCATGTCTTTGCGTCTCTACGCATCACTCATTCTCTAATGAGATGGATTTGTATAAATTTGGTCCTTTCGTGAGACCTTTAGTTCTTTGGGGTTAAAACATGTCGATAATATTGTCGTACAATATATCTTCATAGTATTATCCCGTTGTGAACTACACCTAGTTTGATAACAAATTACTTGACACAAATGCCCTCTTTAGCTGCTATAATAGCAGTTATATACTTAGCCCTTTTGTTGTAGTATCTATCACAATGTCTTAACTTTGGAACTCATCCAAATCCATTATGGAACTTACTTTCCATTATATTGTGCCACCCTTAGTTTAGATTGAGATAAACTTAATTTGTACTTTGTGACAAAACTAGTATCAATGTAGTACTTTTACAATGAACTAACCATCTATTTGCCACTTCTACAAAATATTATACTCTTAGTTCTTCCAAAAGATCACAAGAATATCCTTACTATCGTCCAATGGTCATCTTATGAATCATTCTGGTATATGCTCATAACATTTAGAGCATAGGACATATCTGGATTTGTACATATCATAGTATGATTGATATAAATACTCTTTGTGATTTCATACATCAAGTATCAATCTATACTTGAATCTTTGTTTCACTTACCAAGTGTCAATACACTTGAATATATCAACAATATTGAACTCATTCAATCCTTTATGTGCGACAAGAACCTTTCTTGTAGTTTCTATATTGAACTCATTCAATATATCATCTATCTACTTTCGGCACAACCATATTAGCGTCTATTGATGCCAAATATTTTGGTTTTGCCTAAGTCTTTCATCGGGATGAAATTCTTAATATGTGTTAATAAAAGATACATCATTTCCAATCAACAATATTTCTTCCACATAATGTATTAGAAACATGTCTTAGCGCTCCCACTTAATTTCTTCCAAATGCAAGCATCTTCATCGTCTCCGACGAATTTAAACTCCTTTAACAGTTTCATCATAGTGAAGATTCCAACTCCGCAATGCTTAATTCAACCATTGAAGTTTGCATATGCTTTTAGCATCCTTTGAATTAACAAAACCCGTGTACCGTGTTTATGCACATGTCCTAGGTAACAATTCTATTAGAAGAACTTGTTTTGCTTATTCAACTACCACATAACAAAATTATATGTAGTGGTTGTTACATTAATCCTTCTAGACTAAATATCGCTATGAAAGATCAAATCTTTTCATAGTCAACCTTTGAACATTTTTGTGAACTCTTTCCCAACATGTCGACTATTTCATAGATGTGAAAACATCCATGTCTATTTCTTTATAGATCCAAATATGACTGTAAGGTCTTGTACCTTTCCAGAGGGTCTTTCAAGCTTGATCTCTTGTATATGGAACTATCACGGATTTTATGGCTTCAAGCCATTTGATGGAGTTAGGGCCCATCATCGCTTCTTTGCATGTAGTCGGATCATTATTATCAAATAATGATTTAACTCTCAAATCTTAGTATTTGATTGTTTACCCGACCTACTTGTTTCAACAGGAACTTAGACCTCTGTGACCACACCCTTTGAGGCACGTCGCCCATGAGCATTGTTGCTGCCTTCGGAACACTTTTCGGTGCTGCGCAACTTTGCACAAATATAGCTAAGGTTCTTTTAACCTTGTCAAAGTTCTATTGTCCTCCCACTTAACTTTTCATAGAAAATTCCTTCTAAAAGAAACTTGACGTTCTAAGCGACAAACACTTTTGTCTTCGGTGTTGTGGAGGAATACTCAACTATTATTCAAAATAACATACAAAGATATGTTCATCCGATTTTGGTTGGAAACATCTTTCTTATGCATAGCATACCAATTTTTAAGAAAGGACAACTTGGGTTTTATCCCAAACCATAACTTTATATGGTGTCATTTCAACGGATTATGATGGAGCTCTTTTTAGTGGAAAAATGGTAGTCTCCAAAGCTTTTAATCTTTAAAATATAATGGCAGTTTTATAAATTACACCTTCGATCTTACCATGTCAAACAAGGTTTAATTACATATCTCGAACGCTCCATACTCTTATGGTGTTTCGGGAAATGGAAATCCACGGAACGATTCCTTAAATCTTTAGGTATTATGCTAAACTTGTAACTCAAATATCTTCCTTTATGATCTTATCATAAACTGTAGAGGTCTCAACCTGATAAGGTAGATTCCTCATGTGTTTACAATGCTAGTCCCTGGATCAATAGCTAGCATCCACAGTTTAGATGTAATATCAAGAAACAAAGGTCATAATATAACTTTATAACCAGGAATAACATAATTTTATTACATCATACATAGCTCATTTGGCTATTACATTACATTGCAGCGGAATAACTATAGTCATGGGGTCCTTCATCTTCATAGTGCCACAGGCGTTGTTGTAGACTTTGTAATCCTAATCAAACAATCTTCATTAAAATCAATCAAACCTGCAACATTACAAGTTACCACAAGGGTCAATACATTTGAATTGTATTGGCAAGTTTCACTGTTATGATTAATATAAGTGGATCCTATCATTACATGCAAATTTGGTTAAGTAGAGTTTTAGGCTTATTTGCATAAAGCAATATTTTATCCTATCTTTTCAAAAGGTTTTGGTCCTTTGTCAAATTTCTTTTCCAAGTTCCTTGAACTCCTTGGTAGAAGCTCAAGTGTTCAAGTCCTTATCAAAACTCCTTGAGCACCTTGGTAACCCCAAGTGCGACAAGTCTTATCAAAATCTCACGAGTTCCTTGGTAACCCCAAGTGTTCATGATTTCATCAAAATCTCTTGAGCACCTTGGTAACCCCAAGTGCATCAAGCTTATCAAAATCTCTTTGAATTCCTTGGTAGACACACAAGGGCATCAAGTTTTTATTTTAGAAGTTGGAATGTCGAGATCTCCCATAGTTCAAACTTTAGTTGCTCAGTATTGTCCATAACCGGGGACACGGCTAAGTACTTAGATTTTATTAACTTCTGCAGAAGGAGTACACTTTACCCACATGTCACAATCCCATCTTGTTGCCACCAGTGGCCTACTGGATTAGTGCTCACCAAGATGGAGTACCGGCAGACTGAGAGTGTGACGAAGTCTTTCCAAAAGATCCTCCCATACATCATTGCTAGCTTGTCTTCAGCCCCCATGAAGCATTCCAGATCCCCATGTCCGGTAACTAAAGACAATGTATGGGTCTTCCTAATGTAGTTGACTAAGCCAGAGCCATAATAGCATGTGGTTGCACACGAAAGCCACAATTGGAGAAACATGTTCAATCTCTAAGTTTCCTAGGTGGTTTTCATTTGGAGCACAACACAAAGTGATTGCCATAGACATGGTTCCTTTTGTTGCCACTTTCTCCAAAACTTAAAGTATCCTCCACCTAGGTGGTTCATTGAGTCCTTGTTTTATTATATAAAACACAAGTCCTTTTCTCAACCTTTGTAAAATCTCAACATGTATCTCTTTTCAAAGTATAGCATGGCTAAGAATGTATCAACTATAATATTTCACTAAGGAGTGTATAGGGAATCCTATTAGGTTTTAGCATAGCATAAGTATAAAATTGTTTTCATGCATGTTTTCAAAATCCACTAAGTATAATGAAAATAGTAGGACTTTAGATGATAGTGTAACTTGCCTTTTTGGTAGGGAATGGTGGTTCACTCCTTGATCTTGCTAGTCTCACACTTCACTAACTTCACTACAAGTCAATCAAGCAAACACCAAATCAACTAACATTCCAAACCAATATTCAAACAACATTTTACACACACAAAGCAATGGATTTTTAAGTCATGCATGGGAACATGCTTAAGATGGTTTTATTCACAAGAGAGGTCTCCACTAGGCTTATAACTTTGTAAGGTCCAAATTGGTCATTTACCAAAATGGCAAAGTCATTTGCAAATGTGTTTTATCCTTAAACCATTTTCAAAACCTTTCATCATTTTATGTGGTGAAAAATATTTTCTTATCAAAGCAAAACTTTATGTTTTTCACCAAATGAGTTGCCATTGCAAAACTTGGTGTTTTTTGGTCAGTAGGTTTGGTCCAAACCATTTTCTCAAAGTTTTCTTTCCATAAACATTTCCATAATAAAATCAATAATTTTATTTGGTTAGAAAATGGCTAAGTCAAATAATCCAACCTAAATTTTATCAAAATCATTTTTAACACCAAGAGTTGGTTCCTAGGGTCAGTAGGGTAACATCAAACCATTTTGCAAAAGTTTTAACCCTAAAATCAATTTTAAACATTTTTTATACTCTAAACAAGCTCACAAAAGAATCTGCAAAAACAAACAAAGTAACAAATACTATTTGATAAACTAAGGGCATGCTTGGCTAGGTCTTGCTCTCCTGAATCCAACGACATAAAATTTGTAATTTTTGGACGTGTGGATCCAAAGTTACAAGGGTTTCAAAATGGTATTTAAATCTGGATTCAAAATCTGTTTTAATCAGAATCTGGCCACGTGGCTTGCTCCTATTCGCCAGTACCGGTTCGCACGGATCGGTCGTTCTGGTGCGTTGGATCAAGTCAGATCGTGCAGCGCGCAGATGACACTTACCCTTTCACCTACGTTCTATCGTATCCGTTAGATCACGATCCTACGGCGGCTAGCATGCTTGCCAAAGATCGGCGGCGCTAGCGGCGGCGGTTGGCGGAGGCGCGCTCAGACGGTGTGGTCGCCGGTGATTTAGGAGGAGAGGGAGGCAGAGGGGTAGCTCACCAGAATCGCAGGGCTGTGGTGATGCTCAAGGTACTGCTGGCTTGATAAGGGGCGCTCAGGGGCAGTCGTAATTCCTCGCCGGAGTTGTTCCTGGCGTCAGGCGGCTCTGGTTGTGCTCGGGGACGGTGCTGTGGTTCACCCCAAGACAAAACGAAGACGTGGTTAGACGCGCATGGTCGAGACAAGTGAGGGAGTGTGAACGAGGAGGCGCGGGGCGGTCGGAAACTACCTGTGAGGCTCGTCGGAGAAGAACCAGACACGGCGGCGCTCGAAGCTTGACGAAGGAGACGTTTTGGGGCGCCCGCGGTCGAATGGGTGGTACGGGGAGGAAGGTCTGGATGTGGGGAGTCTGCTAGCATGCTTAGTGAGGAAAGGGGCGGCGAAGCTTGGCTGGAATTTGACGAAGAAGGTCGTCGGAGCAGTGATGGTGCAGGGCGAAATAATCGCAGCCTGGGGGCAGAGAGAGGAAGAAGCTTGAGGGAAAAGGAGGAGGAGGCGCTGGCTCTTAATAGCGTGCAGTCACGGCGAGGTTAAGGCGCGATGTTATAGCGAATTGAACGTGTGGATTGAAGGCAGCAACGGCAGCGAAGTTTGGGGGAAAGGTGGTCGCGCGGGTGAGAAGAAGAACAGGAGGAGTGGGGTCCGCTGGTCAGTGGGAAAGTGAGAGAAAACGCGGTCCACCAGTCAGTGGCTTTGCGGGCTGTTTCAGCGGTGAGGAAAAACGATTCGGGAGGGGGAGAGGTCAGGTGGGCTAGGTGGGCTGCTACTGGGTTAGTTGGGCCAGATGGTGGCTGCTCTATTTTTTTCCTGTTTGATTCCTTTTTCTTTTTCTATTTCTATTTTTCTGTTTTGAAATTTCAAACAAACAAACAATGTTCAAATCAATTCAAACAACACCCAAACTTTGTAATATTGAAATTAGTTATGTTCAGTAACATGAACCAAAATCCAAATTCAAATTAATAATAATAGGGTCCATTAATAATTAACTAAATAGATGTATCAACTATTAAATCCATAGGTTTTGATTTAATTCCAAAGTTCCAATTGAGAACTAATTAATTTTAAACCATTCAGTAGTTTATATGGAAATAAAGAATATTTAGAAAACAAAATGGGCCTTAGTTATCAAATCAAATATAGTTTGATTTTATTAATAAAATCTTTATTTGAAACCTAAATATTTTCAAAACCAAATCAGTAGGTTTTATTTGGGAAATATAGAATACTTGGTAACTTGTTTTAAAACAAGATAACATTTTATTTTAGTGTCCATTATTAATTAAATATAATAGACTTTCATTATTAAATCAAATAGGATTTGTTTTATTGAGATATTTATTTTGAAATTTAATATAAAGCAAAAACACTTTAGTAGGTTTTATTTGTGAATATCAAATATTTGGAAAACTTATTTTAAACAATTTAATAAGTTTTGATGTTTCAATTAAATTGGTAAAATCTTTTATTTAAATAAAGTTTGGATATTAATTCCTTATTATTTTATTTAAATAAACCTTTTCTAATTTTTATTAAAATTAAAATGTTTTAATTCCCAAGGCTTGGCCAAGGTTTAATTTGGCTTTATAAAATATTCTTTATTTATAAACTTCTATTCCATTTGAAAACAATCTTTTCATTTAATAGTTTCGAAATAGTATTTCCAAATGTTTTTATTTTTCCTTTTATTAAATGTTTATCTTTTTAAATCCCTTTAGGTTTTATTTAATTCAAATGGGTTTGGAGTTCCAATTGATTTCAAAAAGTTTCTTCTGGCTATGAAAATCAAACAAAGTTTTATTTTATTCATTTATTTTAACATTACAAGATTTGGAAAATCTTGGGATGTGACAGGCTACCACCCTTAAAATAAATCTCGTCCCGAGATTTGGGGAGGTTAGGGTTACAAGCATGTTCAAAACAACTAGAGTACTACCACCCTTAAAATTTTTCAAACAAAAATTACATGTTGTCCTTCTTGGGATCCTGGAAAAACTTCTCTAGGCAAACTTTTGCATAGTGTCCCTTATTTCCATACTTGACTCATGAGCCAAGGTTGAGCTTCTCCATAGGCTTGTTCAACTTGTTCTTCATCTTTTCTCGACAATTGCTTGCATAGTGTCCTGGATTCTTGCAGTTGAAACAATGGATATCTTGGAGTTCTTTACGTTGCTCTTGTGGACATGTTGCTACATAATGGCCTGGCTCTTTGCAGTTGTTACACACCACTTGGTCAATTCCCTTATTTTTCTTGTTCTCTGGGCACTCACTGTAGTAGTGCCCCATTTCCTTACATTTACGGCATTGCACAAGGTGCATGTCCTGTCTTGGTTTCTTGGGTTTCTTTGATCCTTTGAAGTGGGTCGTCTTGTTTGGAGGTATAAGTGGTCCTTTTCCTTTGGTAGACTTGGATCCTTCTTGTTTCCTCTGTTCCACCATGGCATAGATGGGGCATTGGGTAGGGACATGGTCGTTTTCTTCACAAAGGTAACAAGTAGCTTGAGAGGTGGGACATTGTCCAACAAGATGATTTTCTTCACAGTTAGGGCATTGACCTTCATGCTCCTTGGAAGTATGGTCCTTGTCTCCACAAATAATGCAAGCTGGGGCTCCATCTAGAATAACATTCTTGTCATCCTTGTTATCATAAACTCCTTTAGGATAGCTTTCTTCCATGTTGATCATTTGATTAGTCACCTTAAGCATCAGTTGGGATTGTTCTTCCAAAAACTTTTGTAGTGCTGGATCTTTATCACTATTGTTGGCTATGAACTGAGTTGTCAGTTGGTTAAACTGGTGTTGGGTTGCTATGAGCTCTTTCATGCTATCAGCTTGGTTGGTGTTGGTGTCATCAACCTTGGAGTCTTTGGGAGTAGTCATCTGTTTTGGTTGGGTAGAGATTAGAATATGCAAGATATTTCTAAGGACTCAATTCTAATCACACGCATCACAATTCACACAAGCAATGTGCATGAAATCACAAGTCAAATATTTCACTCAAACAAGGCTCAAGCACATACTTAGTTAACAAAAAAAAATTTGTTCTACCACATAAATTGGTGGTTTTGACTTAACTAGAATATGGTGGTCCATCTATATGGTTCACTTGTAGTCTTTCCTTCCTTCATGATTCTTCTTGTATGAGATCATGGTTTCCTTGAGAAAAACTCTTGGTTGCAATACTCCAAATGATGTAGGCTCCTTCTAACTTTTGCATTCCCTCGGTCTCTAAATCTTGAGCAAGTTTTCCTTGTCTCACTTGTAGTCCTTAGTGGTTTCCAAGTTGGAAGTCCTTGGTGAACATGCTGAAGATGTTGAAGTCATTAGAGTTGAAGAAGTCCTTTGCACATGGTGTAGTCTTTGGCCATGGGGTAGGTTTTTCCATCAAGTTGAAATAGAAGAGATGTAGAGTTAAAACCAAAATGGTTGAGGAAAGAGTTTACAAGTGTTTTTGGAAATAAGTTTTGGATCAAAATATAAATCTTATTCTTCTAAGGGTTTTTGTCCAATCCTAGGGTTTACAAATCCTACAGGCAACACAATGCTCTGATACCATCTGTAGAGGTCTCAACCTGATAAGGTAGATTCCTCCTGTGTTTACAATGCTAGTACCTGGATCAATAGCTAGCATCCACAGTTTAGATGTAATATCAAGAAAAAAAGGTCATAATATAACTTTATAACCAGGAATAACATAATTTTATTACATCATACATAGCTCATTTGGCTATTACATTACATTGCAGCGGAATAACTATAGTCATGGGGTCCTTCATCTTCATAGTGCCACGGAGTATGTTGGTTGTAGACTTTGTAATCCTAATCAAACAATCTTCATTAAAAATCAATCAAACCTGCAACATTACAAGTTACAGCCACAAGGGTCAATACATTTGAATTGTATTGGCAAGTTTCATTGTTATGATTAATATAAGTGGATCCTATCATTACATGCAAATTTGGTTAAGTAGAGTTTTAGGCTTATTTGCATAAAGCAATATTTTATCCTATCTTTTCAAAAGGTTTTGGTCCTTTGTCAAATTTCTTTTCCAAGTTCCTTGAACTCCTTGGTAGAAGCTCAAGTGTTCAAGTCCTTATCAAAACTCCTTGAGCACCTTGGTAACCCCAAGTGCGACAAGTCTTATCAAAATCTCACGAGTTCCTTGGTAACCCCAAGTGTTCATGATTTCATCAAAATCTCTTGAGCACCTTGGTAACCCCAAGTGCATCAAGCTTATCAAAATCTCTTTGAATTCCTTGGTAGACACACAAGGGCATCAAGTTTTTATTTTAGAAGTTGGAATGTCGAGATCTCCCATAGTTCAAACTTTAGTTGCTCAGTATTGTCCATAACCGGGGACACGGCTAAGTACTTAGATTTTATTAACTTCTGCAGAAGGAGTACACTTTACCCACATGTCACAATCCCATCTTGTTGCCACCAGTGGCCTACTGGATTAGTGCTCACCAAGATGGAGTACCCAGCGAGAGTGTGTGAAGTCTTTCAAAAGATCCTCCCATACATCATTGCTAGCTTGTCTTCAGCCCCCATGAAGCATTCCAGATCCCCATGTCCGGTAACTAAAGACAATGTATGGGTCTTCCTAATGTAGTTGACTAAGCCAGAGCCATAATAGCATGTGGTTGCACACGAAAGCCAGAATTGGAGAAACATGTTCAATCTCTAAGTTTCCTAGGTGGTTTTCATTTGGAGCACAACACAAAGTGATTGCCATAGACATGGTTCCTTTTGTTGCCACTTTCTCCAAAACTTAAAGTATCCTCCACCTAGGTGGTTCATTGAGTACTTGTTTTATTATATAAAACACAAGTCCTTTTCTCAACCTTTGTAAAATCTCAACATGTATCTCTTTTCAAAGTATAGCATCGCTAAGCATGTATCAACTATAAATATTTCACTAAGGAGTGTATAGGGAATCCTATTAGGTTTTAGCATAGCATAAGTATAAAATTGTTTTCATGCATGTTTTCAAAATCCACTAAGTATAATGAAAATAGTAGGACTTTAGATGATAGTGTAACTTGCCTTTTTGGTAGGGAATGGTGGTTCACTCCTTGATCTTGCTAGTCTCACGCTTCACTAACTTCACTAAAAGTCAATCAAGAAAACACCAAATCAACTAACATTCCAAACCAATATTCAAACAACATTTCACACACACAAAGCAATGGATTTTTAAGTCATGCATGGGAACATTCTTAAGATGGTTTTATTCACAAGGGAGGTCTCCACTAGGCTTATAACTTTGTAAGGTCCAAATTGGTCATTTACCAAAATGGCAAAGTCATTTGCAAATGTGTTTTATCCTTAAACCATTTTCAAAACCTTTCATCATTTTATGTGGTGAAAAATATTTTCTTATCAAAGCAAAACTTTATGTTTTTCACCAAATGAGTTGCCATTGCAAAACTTGGTGTTTTTGGGTCAGTAGGTTTGGTCCAAACCATTTTCTCAAAGTTTTCTTTCCATAAACATTTCCATAATAAAATCAATAATTTTATTTGGTTAGAAAATGGCTAAGTCAAATAATCCAACCTAAATTTTACCAAAATCATTTTTAACACCAAGGGTTTGTTCCTAGGGTCATTAGGGTCACATCAAACCATTTTGCAAAAGTTTTAACCCTAAAATCAATTTTAAACAATTTTTATACTCTAACAAATCTCACAAAAGAATCTGCAAAAACAAACAAACTAACAAATACTATTTGCTAAACTAAGGGCATGGTTGGCTAGGTCTTGCTCTCCTGAATCCAACGACATAAAATTTGTAATTTTTGGACGTGTGGATCCGAAGTTACAAGGGTTTCAAAATGGTATTTAAATCTGGATTCAAAATCTGTTTTAATCAGAATCTGGCCACGTGGCTTGCTCCTATTCGCCAGTACCGGTTCGCATGGATCGGTCGTTCTGGTGCGTTGGATCAAGTCAGATCGTGCGGCGCGCAGATGCCACTTACCCTTTCACCTACGTTCTATCGTATCCGTTAGATCATGATCCTACGGCTGCTAGCATGCTTGCCAAAGATCGGCGGTATGGCGGCGCGGTTGGCGGCGCCTCGACGGTGTGGTCACGGTGATTTAGGAGGAGAGGAGGCGAGGGTAGCTCACCAGAATCGCAGGGGCTGTGGTGATGCTCAAGGTACCTTGGCTTGATAAGGCGCTCGAGGCGATCGTAATTCCTCGCGGAGTTGTTCTGGCGTCGGCGGCTCTGGTTGTGCTCGGGGACGGTGCTGTGGTTCACCCCAAGACAAAACGAAGACGTGGTTAGACACGCATGGTCGAGACAAGTGAGGGAGTGTGAACGAGGAGGCGCGGGGCGGTCGGAAACTACCTGTGAGGCTCGTCGGAGAAGAACCAGACACGGCGGCGCTCGAAGCCTGACGAAGGAGACGTTTTGGGGCGCCCGCGGTCGAATGGGTGGTACGGGGAGGAAGGTCTCGGAGTGGGGAGTCTGCTAGCGTGCTTAGTGAGGCAAGAGGCGGCGAAGCTTGGCTGGAATTTGACGGAGAAGGTCGTCGGAGCAGTGATGGTGCAGGGCGAAATAATCGCAGCCTGGGGGCAGAGAGAGGAAGAAGCTTGAGGGAAAAGGAGGAGGAGGCGCTGGCGCTTAATAGCGTGCAGTCACGGCGAGGTTAAGGCGCGATGTTATGGCGAATTTAACGCGCGGATTGAAGGCAGCAACGGCAGCGAAGTTTGGGGGAAAGGTGGTCGCGCGGGTGAGAAGAAGAACAGGAGGAGTGGGGTCCGCTGGTCAGTGGGAAAGGGAGAGAAAACGCGGTCCACCAGTAAGTGGCTTTGCAGGCTGTTTCAGCGGTGAGGAAAAACGATTCGGGAGGGGGAGAGGTCAGGTGGGCTAGGTGGGCTGCTGCTGGGTTAGTTGGGCCAGATGGTGGCTGCTCTATTTTTTTCCTGTTTGATTCCTTTTTCTTTTTCTATTTCTATTTTTCTGTTTTGAAATTTCAAACAAACAAACAATATTCAAATCAATTCAAACAACACTCAAACTTTGTAATATTGAAATTAGTTCTGTTCAGTAACATGAACAAAAATCCAAATTCAAATTAATAATAATAGGGTCCATTAATAATTAACTAAATAGATGTATCAACTATTAAATCCATAGGTTTTGATTTAATTCCAAAGTTCCACTTGAGAACTAATTAATTTTAAACCATTCAGTAGTTTATTTGGAAATAAATAATATTTAGAAAACAAAATTAACCTTTTATTTTAGGGTCCATTAAACAAAATGGGCCTTAGTTATCAAATCAAATATAGTTTGATTTTATTAATAAAATCTTTATTTGAAACCTAAATATTTTCAAAACCAAATCAGTAGGTTTTATTTGGGCAATATAGAATACTTGGTAACTTGGTTTAAAACAAGATAACATTTTATTTTAGAGTCCATTATTAATTAAATATAATAGACTTTCATTATTAAATCAAATAGTATTTGTTTTATTGAGATATTTATTTTGAAATTTAATATAAAGCAAAAACACTTTAGTAGGTTTTATTTGTGAATATCAAATATTTGGAAAACTTATTTTAAACAATTTAATAAGTTTTGATGTTTCAATTAAATTGGTAAAATCTTTTATTTAAATAAAGTTTGGATATTAATTCCTTATTATTTTATTTAAATAAACCTTTGATAATTTTTATTAAAATTAAAATGTTTTAATTCCCAAGGCTTGGCCAAGGTTTAATTTGGCTTTATAAAATATTCTTTATTTATAAACTTCTATTCCATTTGAAAACAATCTTTTCATTTAATTGTTTCAAAATAGTATTTCCAAATGTTTTTATTTTTCCTTTTATTAAATGTTTATCTTTTTAAATCCCTTTAGGTTTTATTTAATTCAAATGGGTCTGGAGTTCCAATTGATTTCAAAAAGTTTCTTCTAGCTCTGAAAATCAAACAAAGTTTTATTTTATTCATTTATTTTCACATTACAAGATTTGGAAAATCTTGGGATGTGACATAAACTATTTATATTCTTGTTATAATGATTTTGCACTTCATCTTGAAAGTCTTTGAACTTTTTCAAATGTTTCATACTTCATCCTTATTAAGTAAATATTCATATATTCACTCAAATTTTTGGAGAAAGCATATGAAGTTGAAATCCATCGCTCTTGACTACACATAATGGACTTTATACAACAATATGTAAAAGTTCCAATAAGCTAGTCATTCGTTCCCTTTTGGCCTATGAACGAAGTTTAAATTATCTCTAGGAAAGTTTCACAAGCGTCATTTGATCAAAAATCAAAAGACTCCAAAATTCCATCCACATGGAGTTTCTTTATATTTTCTTTCCAACATAATTTAAATGGCGATGTCACTTCCTAAGTGATCTTTCAATCAATTTGTCTTTTGACATTTTTAGCACTAGTTTTATGGATGTGATTTCTCCAACGAGATTTGTAAGTCATCCATCTTTTATGGATTACGGCAATTATTTGAACAACCCTTATGTTCTCATAATACCTAATAAAACAAATCTTGAAGGCAAGCTTTGATGTTTAACAAGCAGCACAATAACCCTTTATTTGTTCTCGATGAACATCATCACACATTCTTTTGCTAGTTACTTAGGCCATTGTAGTTCATGAATTGTGTTGTTTCGTATGACGTTTCACACCAACAAATTCAGTATCAAATACTTAAGAACCACATTTTTTAATAAGCAAAGAATATAGCCATAACATGTATATCATCTATATACTTAAGCTGAACAATTCTAGCTTTTCTTTTCTGCCATATATTTATGAGATTCTCTTTCAGTATTTCTTTTTCTCTTTGAAAGAATCTATCAACATCAATAGTGGAGCCATATACATGACACATAGTCCAAAGCATGTATAGTTAAATATCAATGTCTTTGGACTTGCACTTTGAAGTAGATCACCATCATCAAATGTTTGGTGTTCTTTCAAATTCCTTTCTTTAGTAATCTCTTGGTGTAGTAAACATTTTACCTACATCAAATATTCACTCTTATCATGGAATTATCCATGATCAAGCTACTTTTAGCTTATAACGGTGAATCACGAGTATAATGTTGCTCTCCAAAACCTTTTGGAGGATTAGGACAACTAGTGTCTCCAAACTTTTGTAAATTCTCATCAAATATGAGAACATAAACTTTTCCATATTATACTCTATCATGTTGTAACCAAAACATCATTTCAGATATCGCAATATCTTCTATGATGGTTTTTGAAACAACTCTTTCAACTCCTAGATTACCTTGATATTGAAACTATCTTTCAAATATCAAGAATCATGGAGATAAACATGATACTTATATACTAACACTGGAATTGTTACTCTTGATTTAATACCAACTATTAAACTTCATGGAGTAATCGAAACTTACTGAAAGTTTGCAATGGGACTTTTAAACTTTAGATTAACACTTCAAAAACAATACGATACCAGTTCGTAAAGTAACTAACCAGAATTCTATAGTTCTATCATCTCAATTATAACTAAGCGCAAGGTGGTAAACGGATGCCAATGACTACAACAACTATGCAAATTCACTTTGATTTAATTTATGATAAATAGTGTTCAACTTTTAATCATATAGCTGTTGAACTCCCACTCAAAACAATATCCGTCACATTGTTTTAGTGATCACATGAACCAAATCCACCACATCAAAACCGATCATCACGAGAGATGATGTAGCTTCAAAGGCAAACAATCAACATGTTCATCATATGTACTATATGACTCATGCTTTACCTTTCGGTGATCCGTGTTCCGATACCATGTATGTACATGCTAGGCTCGTCAAGATCAAACCATAGCTTCCGCATGAGCAAATATGGCTTGCTCACGTTGTATACACTCGCAGAATCTAACACACCCGATCATCACGTGGTGCTTCGAAACAACGAGCTTTAGCAATGGTGCTTACTAAGGATGAACACTTTAAAACTTGAAATTGTGTGCTTGAGGGATCATCTTATAATGCTACCGTCGTGAACTAAGCAATACAAGATGCATAAAAGGATTAAAATCACATGCAATTCATAATATGTGATATGATATGGCCTTTCTTCTTGTGCTTCCGATCTCCATCTTCAAGCACGAACATGATCTCCATCATCACCGGTGTGGCGTCAAGGGCAATCGCGCAGCTTCATGGTTGTCGTCCACTAGCATCAACTATTACAACTTCTTTGAATAGACATGTAGGTCTTAACGGAATTTAAAAGACAACCATATGGCTCCTGCCGGTTGCCAACTTACAATAAGGGACATAGCATACATCATATATAATTACAATCATGGCCATATCACATCACAACACACCCCTGGAAAACAAACTTAGACGCCTCTAATTTTCTTTGCATGTTTTACGTGGTTTGGGGCTTCCAATAAGTGTCGTTCTAACTTACGAACAAGAACCACAACATTGATACTAGTATTGTCAATCACCCGTTGTAAATTGAATCTTAACTATGTTGGGAGAAACAGGCACCCGCAAAGCCACTTATGCAATACAAGTTGCATGTCAAGCGTGGAGCAAGTCTCATGAACGATGTCATGTAAGGTTAGCCCGAGCCGCTTCATCCCACCATCCCTCAAGATGCAAAGTACACAAGAAGCAATCGACAACAAAAGCATCAACGCCCATAATGACTATTGTGTTCTACTCGTGCAACAGATCTACATATAGACACGGCTCTGATACCACTGTAGGGGTTCGTAGCATGGAAAACAAAAAATTTCTATCGCATGAACACACACAAGCCAAGATCTATCTACTAGATTGTAGCAACGAGTCGATAGAGTACTAAACCTCGAAGATCCAAAGCGCTTAACGAGAGCAGATTCTCGTGGATGATGTAGTCGTACACTTCCGATCTCAAGATCGCGTAGACGAACCTTTCGGCGCTGCGTTCCGGCAGCGCCTCCGCAGTCGGTAACACGTTCGGTACTCGATGAAGACCTTCCTCTCCCTTGTTCCAGCAGGCAGCGGACGTTGTAGCACTCTCCTCGTGATTCCGGCAGCACGACGGCGTGGTGTCGGAAGTAGAGGGGAGATCTCGCAGGGCTTCGCCTTAAGCCGGAGTGAGTATGGTGAAGTATGAGAGAGGCCTTGGCGATCTACGGTTTAGAGGGCACCAAGGGTAGGGGCTTGGCCGGCGGATAGGGTTTGGAAAAACCCCAAGTCGCCGACTTGGAGGAGCCCTAGGAGGCGGCTGCACTTGGGTGGAGGCGCCAGGAGCTAGGGTTTTGGGTGTAGGGAGAGGGGGCGCCCTACCCCTCCTTATATAGGAGGGGAGAGGCGGTTTTGGGAGGAGGGAGTCCTCCTCCAAATCATCCTCATGGCCGGCGGGTGGGAGGGAGTGGGACTTCCTCCCCAAGTAGGTTTCCTACTCTCCCTCCACCAAGCAAACTTGAGATTTGACTTTTTTTCAAATTGGCGTTTGACTTTCAAACTTCGAAATGATTTCTTCTATTTATTTTGCCCAGCCAAGTGACCTAGTACATGATGCAACCATTCCACATTGTCATGACACATCCATGTACCCTTCCCCTCCGGAGTGCCGGACCTTCCAGACCCTTCTAGAACATTCCTGGTGAAAACACTGGAATCTTTTCCGAACTCCGAAACAGGACTTTCCTTATATGAATCTTATTCTCCGGACCATTCTGGATCTCCTCATGATATCCCGGATCACATCCGAGACTCCGAACAACATTCGGTATCTTACTCATCATTCCATAACTACTCAACAACATCGAATCCTTAAGTGTGTCTCCCTATGGTTCGTGAATTATGCGGACATGACCGAGACACTTCTCTGATCAATAACAAATAGAGTAATCTGGAAATTCATATGGCTCCCACATATTTCTACGATTATTTTGCGATCTAATGAACCACTTACATACGATACCCATTTCCCTTTGTCTCACAATAGTTTACTTATCTGAGGTTTTGATCATCGGTATCTCTGCATACCTAGTTCAACCTCGTTACCGATAAGTACTCTTTTCTCGTTCCCATGATATGTGAAGCTAATTGGATGACATTCCACCGAGAGGGCCCAGAGTATATCTATCTGTCATATGGATGGACAAATCCCACTCTTGATCCATGTGCCTCAACACATACTTTCCGAACACTCAATGCCACCTTTATAGCCACCCAATTACGGTGTGGTGTTTGATGTCATCAAAGCATCCTTTCGGTGATGGTGATTAGCATGATCTCATGGTCAAAGGAATTAGGTTACTATGTATTAGAAAGATTATAGCAAATGAACTATATTAAATGACTTGATCTTTATGCTACGCTTAACTATAGGAGTATGTCCATCACATCATTCTCCTAATTATATGACCATGTTGTTAATAACATCTTCTATGTTCATGATCAGGAAACCATGATCATATATTAACCAACAAGCTAGTTTAACAAGAGGCTTTACTAGGGACTCTTTTATGTTTACAAATCACACAAGTATTAATGTTTTCGGTTAATACAATTATAGCATGGTATGTAAACATTTATCATAAGCATGAAGATATGATAATAACCACTTTATTATTGCCTCTTGGGCATATCTCCAACATGCGCCGCCACCAGGTGTGGACACCTCGTGGCCCCACTTCGGTTGCCCTCCGGACTCCGTGTTCCTTCTGGTAAAATATTGACTTTGGCTTTTGTCCCGTCCTATTCCAAGAATATTTACTTACTAGCTTTTCGGAAACCAAAAACAGCAGAAAATAGGCAACTGGCTCTACGACATCTTGTGAATAGATTAGATCCATAAAATGTATAAAAATACCTCAAACTGTAGACAAAACATAAGAAAGTCGACACTAAACAAGCATGGAGCATCAAACATTATAGATACGTTTATGACGTATCAACTACCAACCATAAGTGAATTCAACTTCTCGTTATTTCAGTTTGAACGCTGAGTTCTCTATGGTGTTTTTGTTTTCTTGCTTGAATACGATCAAGGTTTGAGTTTTGGGGAAGTCGATGGCTATGAAAATAGCCACATTTCTCCATGTTTAAATCGCATTATTAGTCAAACAAATGACTATGAATTTCTCTAGCCTTGCTTCTAATGACTAATTATTGCAAAGACATGCAATCCTTTGTTTTAAATTATGTTGTGCAATAAATCACACTTTTAAGGAAAAATCAGGAGCAATTAATGAAAATCAAGACATTTCCTACACAATGATACCTTCTGGAGGCTTAACGACCTGCGGTACGGGAAGGATCCGCCTATACGGCCCGCCTAGACTAGGTGGAAAGGATCCGTCAGATTAAACCCTACAACTTTCGTGAAGGCGCCTATATATTTCGAGACTCTAGGCACCATGGAGAGAGCCACCATTCTCAGATTGTATCACAACACCCCCAAAGGAGATCCACCACCACAGTTCATCCTCTCCATCCACTCCATAGCCATAGCCATCATCTTGTACTTGAGATCTCCTTGTGAATTGGCGACCATTGTAAGAATATTTGATTTCAATCTAAGTATTCTGTACCATGTTTTCTATCCTTGATCAAATTGTTATGAGTGAGTAGTCCTCACGGGCTGCGGGTTAGGGTGAAATCTCGCAACAATTATGTTCATATAATTCATGGGAGTATTGTGTGTTGATTAAATAGAGATTTGTATCTTTTTATCTTTGTCTCTTGTCTCAGTCTATGGACTTCTAGGTACCCAAGATCCCACGGATTGATAAAGGGTCGAGGTGAGATGAGTGGCAAACAACGATTTCATAGGAAACCAAGTGATAACAAGGGGAGTACGGTCTTTGTTTAGGGATCTATTTCGAGTAACAGTAGCATCACTTCTTAATGCTTTGATCTGTATTTTACTTAATAATTGTTATAGCCCGGTGGTTCGTGGTATAATGGTTGGATAAAAAGACTATTGCTATGTCTTTGGCTCATAGGGGATCTAGTATATTAGGATGTGCTACCCATAATTTTTATCTTTGTTAAATCATTACACATAAATGTGTGTATTACTATCTTTATCCCATATGATGTGCAGCTACAGGTGAATCTTCAACCCTGTTCTATCTCCATCCATTACAACAACCAACGATTAAAAGTAACCTAGAAAGTTCCGGTAAACAAAAGGTGAAACGAGGAAACAAGTCTTGTAGACATGCCTCATTTATTTTCCATTTAGCATTTTTTCTCAAGGTTCGATTAAAACAAGGTCTACTAAGGAAAAAATCTATTATACTGCATCCGTCAATCTAGATTGAAGGTATCAAAAGGGTAAGATGGTTAACCTACAGTGGGTGAATAAATTTCTACAAATTTCTTTATAAACTTTTGCAAGTTTTAGGATTTTCGGAATATATGTGTGCCTAAATGCAAACTATGTGAGGCAACCAAGATGATGAGACAAGATACTTCAATCATGAAGGCTATCACAAAGTAAACAACACAGGTTAGAGATTTGGTTTAGGGATAACCAAAGAACACGGAGATAAAGTTGTATTCCCGTGTTCACTCCATTTGTGAAGGGGCTACGTCACGTTGGAGAGGTGTGAGGTCCCACGAAGGATTCCCCAATGCCAAAAATGATCACCTTCTTCTCCGAGTCTATTCCATGAAGAAATAGCTCGCTTACTCGTGGTAGACTTTAAGGTGGTCTCCAAACCCCCACAAACTTTCCACGTGGAAAATTTCAATCCAAATGCCTCTAGATGACCCTAGCCTCCTAGGGTTTCCCACAAACACAAGAGTACGAGAAAACTAGATGAACTCAAGGGGGAATGAACTTTGGCTAGGTGGAAACGTAGATCGGGACCTCCTCTTGCTTTCTACCAAAGGGATTTGGACTTAGTTAGGTAGAAAGGGAGATCCTCAAGCTTTTGGTATTTCAACAATGGAGAGAGAGATCGAATAAAGAATATGAATGATTTACCTAACCTCTCAGTCGAGAAGAAAGGGATATGTATAGTCCAAAGTGGAAAAGAAGCAGTTTAGGGTTTCTTGCGGTAGAACTGACTATAAGTCTGGCGCTGAACAGATCGGTGGCACGACCAGCTAACCAGATCCCAGGCCAGAACAACCGGCGCCAGGTTCGGTGGACCGAGGTCCTGGCCGGAAGAACTGGCGGTAGCCAAACCGTTCAGCACACAACCGAGACCCTATACAAAGGGCCATTTCGATGGTGGCTAGAATGATTTGGCGACGACTGATCGTTTCAGCAGCTCGGCCAGCAAGTTCAGATATCCTGTCAAGTTCATAGTAAGTCCAAAATAACTATTTTTTCAATGACGACAAAGGCTCTTCTCAGGTGGGTAAGTATGGTGTAAGGCATCGCCAAAATAGCTCATCGGGACTGCCCCAATTAATATTGCAGTGTTTCCTATTAGACTCAAAGGATAAATAGAGAGAACAAACAGCAAAAACACAGACTCATTTCTTGAATAACGAATGGGAGTCTCCCACCACCGCTCATCATCACTTGTGGGCTAAAACCTGTGTATGCACTAGTAGATAAAATTAGTCCACACTCTAGCTCTGGTGTCATCATTAACCAAAATAATGGATTAGGGCATTTACCCTTTCACTGTGTCTCTATGGGTTTTTAGTGCATGTTTTGTTGCCTCTAAGTCCATCATACCCATGTAGGCGAGAGCAACCAAATTCTAAGTCTCACTAAGTACTTACCTTATTACTTACCCACGGTTTCTTTCACCCTTTTTGTCAGCAACCGTTGGCCTAACTTTGACAGGTATGTGATTGATGATGTTAGCAAGGTTGCCCTTAAGACTTGGCCTATGCAGGTTTATGGATTCCATTGGTTATTTTTTAGGACTCTTAGTCCCATTTGCATTCTTATCCGTACTCGGATGTTATTGCTTTCAATGTGATTTCGATATTTGCAATGTATATATTTGTATTCTTAACTCATTGAGTCGTTGTATGTATATGTTTCTGATGGGTTATGTCGTGAAGTATTGTGTAATGATACTATTTCATTTTCCACACGCATGCAAGTTCTTGGTGGACGTCTTCGAAACGTTTCTATGTGGGTTCGGTGGAAATCGCTAAATCTGCATAGGACCAATTTGGAGGCGTTACAAAGAGGTCGGTGAGAAATAGGTTGAAGAAAACACAGGCACACATGAACATAATAGGAACATACAAATATACTCACTATGGAGCACCAGAATAGAAAATTTACAACATGAGAATCGTGTGGAACAACGGAATAAAGGTAATGGTCAAAGGAAATTTCAAACAATCGATGTGCAATAAATTTGATGATTCATTTCTAAAATAAATTAAAAAGCGATCATGATATTAGCAAGGATACAATTAATAAAATTTGGAATTGATTGCCAAAATATAATTACATGGTGGATCTGTATCTTTTGTTTCTTTACCTCACGATGAAAGGACATACTAGCAAAGTAGATGATTAATTGGCAGGTGAGAGAGAGGTTGAAAAAACATAAGAAACATTTGTAGGGGTTCATAGCATCAATAACAAAAAAAATCTATCGCATGAACACACACAAGACAAGATCTATCTACTAGATTGTAGCAATGATTCGATAGAGTAATAACCCTCGAAGATACAAAGCGGTTAACAAGATCGGATTCTCGTGGTTGATGTAGTCGTTCACTTGTCGATCCCAAGATCGCGAAGACAATCCTTCTGGCGCTGCATTCTGGTAGCGCTTCCACAGTCGGTCACACATATGGTACTCGATGAAGACCTTCCTCTCCCTTGTTCCAGCAGGCAGCGAAGGTTGTAGATCTTTCCTCGCGATTGCGGCAGCATGACGGCGTGGTGTCGAAAGTAGAGGGTAAATCCCGTAGGGATTTGCCTAAGACGGAGCGGGTATGGTGGAGTAGAGAGAGCCTCAGAGATCTAGAGTTTAGAGGTCCAAGGGGTGGAAGTAGACGGCGACTAGGTATTAACTAGACGGTAGTTTTTTAGGGAAGATCTAGAGCGGCTGCAACTAGAGAGGGGGCGGCAGCCAATCTAGAATTTAGGGTTTCTTCTAGGAGGCAAGGGGGCACCCCCTCCCCTCTATTTATGAGAGGGAGGGGCGGTTTGGGGAGGGGAGTCCTTCCCAAACTCCACCTTGTGGCCGGCGGCAAGGGCGAGGGAGGAGTCCTCCATTAGGTAGGATTCCCTCCCTCCACTAGGCAACCAATGTTGGGATTTGACTTTTCAAATTGGAGTTTGACTTTTCAAACTAGAGTTTGATTTCTCTCTTCCCATTGCCCAACGAAGTGACCTAGTACATGATGCTGCCATTCCACTTTGTCTTGACACATCCATGTACCCTTCCCACCCCGGATCGGTGGACCTTCTAGGCCCTTCTAGAACATTCCGGTGAAAACACCAAAATCATTCCCAAACTCTGGAATTGGACTTTCCTTATATGAATCTTATTATTTGGACCATTCCGGATCTCCTCATGATGTCCTGGATACAATCCGAGACTCTGAATATCATTCGATCTCTTTACTCACATTCCATATCTACTAAACAACATCGAATCCTTAAGTGTGTCTCCCTACGGTTCGTGAATTATGCAGACATGACTGATACTCTTCTCCGATCAATAACCAATAAAGGAATCTACAAATTCATATGGCTCCCACATATTTCTATGATTACTTCGTGATCGAATGAACCATTTACATATGATACCAATTTCCATTTGTCTCACGATACTTTACTTATCCTAGGTTTGATCGTCGGTATCGCTGCATACCTAGTTCAACCTCGTTACTGATAAGTACTCTTTACTCATTACTGTGATATTTGATCCCTTGTGATCCAGTCACATGCTTGCAAGCTAATTGGATGACATTCTACCGAGAGGGCCCAGGGTATATTTATCCATCATATGGATGGACAAATCCTAGTCTTGATACATGTGCCTCAACACATATTCTCCGAATACTCAATGCCACCTTTATAACCACCCAGTTACGAAGTGGTGTTTGATTTCATCAAAGCATCCATACGGTGATGGAGATTAACATGATCTCATGGTCGAAAGATTTAGGTTACTATGTATTTGAAAGCTTATAGCAAGTGAACTATTTGAATGACTTTATCTTATGCTACGCTTAAATATACGAGTATGTCCATCACATCATTCTCCTAATGATATGTCCTTGTTGTTAATAACATCTCAATGTTCATGATCAGAAAACCGTGATCACATATTAACCAACAAGCTAGTTTAACAAGAGGCTTTACTAGGGACTCTTATATGTTTTCAAATCACACAAGTATTAATGTCTCCGATTTATACAATTATAGCATGGGCTGTAAACATTTATCATAAACATAAAGATATGATAATAACCACTTTATTATTTCCTCTTGGGCACATCTCCAACATTTTGTAAGGAGATAACATTTTTTCCTTTAAAAAAGTGCTAATGGGCCACGGCAGTGGCGAGGCCACTTAACTTCTTCTTCTTTTTGAGCAGCCAGGCCACTTATCTAGTGTTAGGGCATCTTTATCGGGCTGACGCATCTCATCCGAGTGTGTCTGAACTCGTTCGCATGGACGTGCGGGACATGCATGGCGCCCTAACAGGCCGACCCATCCGGACAAATGCGTCCGGCTCGACCCATCCGTGCATCTAATCTGGGTAATGGTTGTGTCAGTCCAGACACGCGTGGACAGTGCGGCTATCCTTCCCGCGCCTACCACTGGACCATCCGTCAGCCACCGCACCGTTGATTCAGACACGCTCAGCGGCACCAATTCAAACGCAACCGCGACATCGATTCAGAGGAGTTGTGGAAGGATGAGCGGCGGCAGCCTGCGCCATCACTTGCGATAGATAACACACTGACTGGCTAGACACTTCAATGTTGTCTCTTTGGCCTCCACATAGACATCCAATGCCGGTCCTTTTTAACTGACCTTCCACGAAAATCTTCTCCCCCATAGAACATCATCCTCTCCTCCTCCTTTTCATTCTCCACTACCTGTAGCTAGCCATGTCCGGCGGGCGCTAGATCGAGGGGAGGGCGCGGCGGCTGTGGACGTCGAGGGAGGCGTGGAGGATGTGGCAAAATCACCGCACCAACACGATCTCCCTCAACACTATCGTCGCCCAAAGATTTTGCCGTGGCCATCCACTTCGGCATGTGATACGTCGTAAACGTATCTATAATTTTTGATGTTCCATGCTTGTTTAGTATCTACTTTCCTTTGCTTTATCTACACATTGAGGTATTTTTATACGTTTTCTAGGACTAACCTATTAACAAGATGCCACAGTGCCAGTTGCCTATTTTCTTCTGTTTTTGGTTCCAAAAAAGGCAGAAAATCAATATTCTTGGAATTGGATGAGACAAAAGCCAAAGTCAATATTTTACCGTGGGGAATACGAAGCCAGAATACGAGACGGAGGGAAGCCACCAGGGGGCCGCACCACCTCGCCGCGCGGCTAACCCTTGCCCGCGCCTAGGGGGTGTAGCCGCCCTGGGTGCCCCTGCCTCGCCTCTTCGCCTATAAGAATCCCTCGATACCAAAACCCTAAGGACCCGATCAATCTTCCACGAAACAGTCTGTAGCCGCCACCACCATCGTCCCTAGATCGGGATCCAAGCTCTTCTGACACCCTCTGGGAGAGATCATCCCAGAGGCCTTCTTCATCATCATGCCAGCCTCCGGTATGAAGCATGAGTAGTTCCATGTAAGATCCCTCCCCTTATAAAGGTAAGGATCCCTGTGATTGCAATGCTAGTCCCTGGATCAATACTAGCATCCACAGTTTAAAATGAAGTACACAGAAAAAAGGTCATTATTACATATCATTCCAGAGACAAACATAGTCTTTTACAAACTCCATGGCCACAGGCCTAATACAAGAGTTCAAAAATATAATAAGATAAATAAGTCTTCATATTAATGTGCCACAGGCAAGCATGTTGGGTGTAGACTCATAACCCCTAATCATCATCAGAATAACCTGCAACATCACAAGTTACAGCCATAGTGGGTCAATACATTGGAATAGGATTGGCAAGTTATACCTTAGTAGAATATTGGTAGACTAGATACTATATGCATTTTGTCTAAGTGTATCTTAGGCTTGCTTTGCTCAAAATAGGTTTTACCTATTAGTTGAAAACACTAAGTTTTTCTTTGACAAAATCTTTCCCCAAGGAAACACCAATAGAAATTGGTGAACCTTCACCCTTTTTCAACCACAAGCTTTTACTTAGAAATTGGGATGAGGAGATTCTTGATAGCTTCCATGTCTTGATGCTTAAGTTGTCCAATACCAGGGACATGGCTAAGTACTTAGATTCTTCCATCTGCAGAGGTTGTGCACTTTCCCCACAAGACTTGATTTTCACCAAGACAGGACCTTTCAGAAGCCTTCCCTTAGACCAAATGGACACGCTCCAACCTATCATCCCACTACCACCAACTGTCCAAATGGCTAAGTTATTGCAACCTATGTGATCCAGGCAAAGCCCATATTGCCATGTGGCTGCACTAGAAGCTTCTTAACATATGGCATCTCAAATCCCTTTGTTCATGGGTGGCTTTCCACAAGTGAGATACACAAGGTAAACCATAGAAATGGGCCTTGTGTAACCACTCAACTCAAACCATTCTTTCCATTCCACCCAGGTGTTTCATTCACTTACTTGTTTTATTACACAAAACACAAGTCCAAAGACTTAGAAATATTTTCTCATAGCATGAATATATAACCACCCTTTGTTGCTACTAGCTAGGCTAAGCATGGCATTGATAAGAATCTTAACTTAGACATTTTCTAGCAATTCTACAACTACTAGGATTTCCCAAGCATAGCGTAAATAGATAAAAATATCCATGTAAGACTTAGCAAAATATTTCTAATGCATAGTTGAAAAGCATAGGGATAAAATCATGAAGCACCACTTGCCTTGGTAGTTTGGGGAGTAGCAACAATCCTCACAATCACAATCACTATTTGCACCAAAATCTACACATAAAATAATGGCACAAAATCACATACACAATATATATAAGCAAAAATACATGAATGGATGCAATATGCCATATGATGATTTTTCTACACCAAACAAGACAAGTGCAAAGTACTGAATCATAAACAAGTACAAAACAAGCCAAATAAACTTTATTTGAATAACAAAACATTTTCCAAATAATTACTATACTCAAATTATGCCTACAAATGTTTCTGCAAAAACAACCATTTTAACAGAGGCAAAACATTAAACACATTGCATAAACAGAAAGGTTTTTCTCTCCTGATTCCAATAATATAAAATTTGTCAAATTTGGACGTGGGAATCAAAAGTTATGAATTAAACAAGCTTAAACATCTAATAGATATAAAATCTGATTTTAAATCAAAGAACTGGCCACGCGGCAGCATCTGATTGGACGATACCGCTTCGCGCTGGATCACGCTCGCGCACCGTCAGATCTACTTAAAACTAGCGGCTCAGATCTTCCCGTACCTCTTCGGGCTGGCGTCTAATCTAGACCACTGGATCTAGATCCAGTGGATCTAATCGTCTTGTCTCTAAATCGGCGGCGCTCATGGGCACAGCGGCGGCGACGGTTCTGCCGGTGATGGATCGGCGATTCTAGCGAGGGGTGGGGATGTTGATGTTTCTTACCAGACTCGGACGTGCACGAGGAAGCTCAAAGTGGTCGCCGTTGGGACGGGGGCGTGCTGGAGCGGCGGCTAGGGGTCGTCGGAGCTGCGAGCGGCGTCGCACGTGGACGGAGACGTTGCCGATGCTCTGGACTATCCTAGCATGAATCAAGAGTATCAGGAGGTGCGCAAGGTCACAGCGAGCACGACAGTATCAACTAGAAGACAAGGGGCGCTCAGAGATTACCGTAATTGCTCGCCGACTGGGCCGGTCGGTGGCGCCGATTGAGAAAGGAGTCGACGCTCTAGGGCAGTACAAAACAGACCAAGGACACAGTAAGCTTCGCGAGAACAAGGAGAGCATGATAGTATGGTTTAGCAGGCAAGGGGCAAATGAGGCTCACCGGAATACTTCACCGGAGTTCGTCGGGCAGCGGTGGTTCGAGCTTCAATACGAGCAGCCTGGGGGCGATTGGGTGTGGGTGTTTGGGGGGAAAGGACCGCGGCGAGGTGGTGATTAAATAGCCATAGCATGGTCGACAATCTCGCAATGAATCAATGGAATTGATCACGGCAGTGAAGAGGAGGAAACGGCCGGGGACGACGTGGTCGCGCGCGGGATTTGGGGAAGAAGGGAGTGAGCTGGCGTGGGGCCACTAGCAGTCTCCGTGGGGTAAGTTTGCGCGCGTGGAAGAGGGAGAGGGAAGGGGCTACTCCGGGTGGGCTAGCTGGGCCGGTTCTGGTGCTGGGATCAATTTCCAGCGCTGGTTTTTATTCTTTTCCTTTTCCCTTTTCTTTTTCTAATTTGATTTTCATGAATGTTTTTCAAATGATTTCAAATGAGTTTTAATTCAATCTTATTCTGGATTTTTTAAAAGTGTAGCATTCATATTTTTGGGCATAAAATCATGTGGTCTCTCTGAACTTGCTTGGTCCCTTTTAAAATAATCAAAATAAACAGTGTCATAGCACTAGATATGAATATGTTTTGAAGATGGTTTTGAAACCATCTTTGTTTTTGTAAATTTTTGTCCAAACTTAATAATTCAACCAAGACAACAAGGAAGCAAACAAAGCTTGGTTTAAAACATTTATACTCTCAATTGAGAATGGTATTTTATTAATGGTTGCTCACATAAAATAATGAGCATCAGATGCTCCTGTTTTTGAATTGGTTTTGAAAAGGAACCCTAAATGATCATGGATGCATGGATGATATGCATGAGTTTTGAAACATGATTTTAGGGATGTTACAAATCTAACCCCCTTAAGGTGAATCTCGCCCTCGAGATTCGGGTTGGCTAGCAAATAGGTGAGGGTGGTCTTTCCGAAGATCATCTTCTCTTTCCCATGTTGCTTCTTCGTCGGAATGATGGTTCCATTGAACTTTGCAGAATTTGATAGTCTTAGTCCGAGTAACTCTTTCTGCAGTCTCAAGAATCTTGATAGGTTTCTCCTTGTAAGTGAGATCACTTTCCAACTGAACCTCCTCCAAAGGTATGGTATCCTTCAAAGAAGTCTCTTCCATTTCTGGATGGCATTTCTTAAGCTGACTCACATGAAACACATTATGAACAGCAGATAGTGATTCTGGCAATTCAATATCATAAGTTACTTCTCCTTTACGACTCAGAATCTTGAATGGTCCAACATATCTTGGGGCCAATTTACCTTTGACACCAAACCTCTTCACTCCACGAAGTGGTGACACTCTAAGATAAGCTCTATCACCCACTTCATAGGTGACTTCTTTACGCTTAGGATCTGCGTAACTCTTCTGTCGGGACTGTGCTATCTTCAATATGTCCTTAACTAGCTTGAATTTATCCTCAGCCTCTTTGATTAGTTCTGGTCCGAACAAACTTCTTTCTCCCACACCATTCCATAGAAATGGGGTGGTACACTTTCTCCCATAGAGAAACTCAAATGGTGCCATCTCAATACTGGCTTGATAGCTGTTATTGTAAGAGAATTCTGCGTAAGGCAGACTTCCATCCCAACTGGCTCCATAGTCTAGAGCACATGCTCTCAACATATCTTCAAGAATCTGATTGGTCCTTTCTGTTTGTCCATCAGTTTGAGGGTGAAAAGCAGTGCTGAATTCCAACCTCGTTCCCTATGACTCATGTAGTTGCCTCCAAAAATGAGAAGTGAATTGAGTTCCCCTATCAGACAGAATACTTTTGGGTACTCCATGTAGACATACAATTCTACTCATATAAATTTTGGCTAACTTAGCACTTGTATAAGTTGTCTTCACGGGTATGAAATGATCCACTTTAGTCAAGCGATCCACTACTACCCAAATAGAATCATATCCTGACCGGGTCCTTAGCAACCCGGTAATGAAATCCATGCCAATCTTGTCCCACTTCCAATCAGGAATAGGTAGTGGT
Organism: Avena longiglumis; assembly: GCA_030063025.1. Taxonomy (NCBI): domain Eukaryota; kingdom Viridiplantae; phylum Streptophyta; class Magnoliopsida; order Poales; family Poaceae; genus Avena; species Avena longiglumis. Next base: position 303,781,407 of record CP125978.1, read on the forward strand.
TGTAACAATCCTGCTGGTTTCTGATGTTCCGCTTTCACTCTACTACATACATCACACAAAGCAATATGTTCGGCGATGTCCTTCTTGAGATTATTCCACCAAAATCTGTCCTTCATATCCATGTACATTTTGATGTTACCCGGATGAATGGAATATGGTGAGTTGTGGGCTTCTTGTAAAATCAGTTTTCGAAGCTCCGGGTCCTGTGGAACACATATACGTTTCCCATACCATAAAGTTCCCTATTCATCTTCATGGAATCCTTTGGCTTTTCCCTTTCCAATCTTTTCCTTAATATCTTCAATTTCCTTATCTGTCTGTTGGGCTTCTTTGATCTTGTCCAACAAAGTGGGTTGAACATCCAAGGACATGAGATGTCCCTCAGGCACAATCTCCAATCTGAGATTTCTAAATTGGGTACACAGATCATCTGGCAATTCTCCCTTAGTAAGGCCATTCACAAAAACTTTACGGCTTAGAGCATCCGCTACAACATTTGCTTTACCCAGGTGGTATTGCAGACTCAAGTCATAGTCCTTGATGAGTTCTAGCCATCTCCTTGTCTCATGTTGATTTCTTTCTGGGTGAAGATATACTTCAAACTTTTGTGATATGTGAACACTTCACATCGCTTTCCCAAAAGATAGTGTCTCCATGTGTTTGAGTGCATGGACAACAGAGGCTAACTCTAAATCATGAGTTGGGTAGTTTACCTCATGAGTTTTGAGTTGTCTCGAGGCATAAGCCATAACTTTCCCTTCTTGCATAAGTACTGCACCTAATCCATGATGAGATGCATCACAATACACTTGGAAATCCTTCTCCAAATCTGGCAGACATAAGACTGGTGCTGTCACTAGTATCTTCTTCAATTCTTGAAAACTGAGTTCACATCCTTCAGACCAAGAAAATTTCTTGTCTCTCTTTAGCAACTCTGTCATTGGCTTAGCTATCTTGGAGAAATTCTCAATGAACCTTCTGTAGTATCCTGCCAAGCCAAGGAAACTACGAATCTCTTTCACTGACTTAGGAGATTCCCATTCGCCATAAATGAAACTTTAGCAGGATCAACTGCTACACCATCTCCTGACACAACGTGTCCAAGAAATCCAACTTCATTCAACCAAAACTCACACTTGCTAAATTTGGCATAAGCTTATGCTCTCTAAGCTTCTCAAGTATCAAACGCAAATGTCCTTCATGATCTTTGCTCTTGGAATAGATCAAAATGTCATCAATGAAAACGACAACAAATTTGTCAAGGAATTCCATAAACACCTTGTTCATCATATTCATGAAATAAGCTGGTGCATTGGTCAAACGAAATGGCATCACGGTGTACTCATACAATCCATACCTAGTGGTGAAAGTTGTCTTAGGTATGTCTTGTTCCCTTATATTAAGCTGAAAGTATCCTGATCGGAGATCAATCTTTGAGAACACACAGGCTCCTTCTAGCTGATCAAACAAGTCATTGATTCTAGGCAAAGGGTATTTGTTCTTTATAGTCACCTCATTAAGTGAACGGTAATCTATGCATAACCTTTGGCTTCTATCTTTCTTTTCCAAAAACAAAAACTGGTGCTCCCCAAGATGAAGAACTTGGTTGAATAAATCCTTTCTGCAACTGTTCTCCAAGTTGTTTCTTGAGTTCTTTCATCTCATCAACTGACATCTTGTACGGTCTTTTTGCTATTGGTCCAGATCCTGGTAGCAAATCAATAAGAAACTCCACATCTCTATCTGGTGGCATTCCAGGCAATTCTTCCGGAAACACAGCCGGATATTCACTCACAATTGGCACGCTGTCTATGCTAACCCCCTTAAGAGAATTAAGCTTACTCCCTTTTGATTCAAAATTGGACTTGAATCTTATCCGTTTCTTTTCTAGGGTTGTGAGTGCGACAGTATGATTGGCACAATCTAGTACTCCTTCATATTTGTTCATCCAATCCATTCCCAAAATTACATCCAGTCCTTGGGAATCTAAGATTATCAGACTCACTGGAAACTTATGCTTTCCAAACTCTATCACTAGATCCCGGCATCCAAGACTTACTATCATATCTCCACCTGGAGAACTTACTTTTATTGGACACCCAATGTTTTCAGTTGAAAACCCATTTCTATCAACAAATGCTTTTGATATGAATGAATGCGATGCACCAGTATCAAAAAGAACAAGTGCTGGAATAGAATTGAGTTTGAACTTACCAGCCACAGCATCAGGTTCCTCATAGATTTCCTCCACATTGATGTGGTTCACTTGTCCCTTTTGGAAAGGGTTGGGCTTGTTGGGTCCTTCAACTTTATTTTCTGGGCATTCATTTGCATAATTCCCCATCTTCTTGCACTTGAAACATTCAACCTGACTAAGATCCTTCTTGACAGGCTGGCTTCTACTACCACTTCCACTTCCATTGTGGTGGCTTTTATATCCACTCTTGTGATTCTTGTACTTATCATTGTCATGACTACGGTGGTGCTTGTTGTCATGATAATGGTTGTGGTTGTGGTTCTTGTTGTACTTCCCATGCTTGTGGGATCCAGAATTCCCACTTTCGTCATAATGGGAACGCTTGTGAGATGATCCCGAGTTGTGCTTGTCAGAGTGCTTCCTCTTTCTGCTTTCAACTTGTTTCATTTTGCTCTCCAAAATAGCAGCCTTGTCACAAAGAGACTGGTATGTGGGAACATAGGCCACAACTAACTGCAGGTTCAATTCATCACTCAATCCTTCAAGGAACTTCTCCTTCCTCTTAGCATCAGTGTCAACTTCATCCGGTGCATATCGCGCCAGATTGTTGAACTCCTCAATATATTCAGCCACACTAGGGTGGCGCTGCTCCAAGTTATGGAACTATTTCTTCTTCGAACTCATCACTCCGGATGAGATGTGAGAAGTACGGAAACCATCTTCAAAGATAGCCCATGTCACATCCGCAATGGGAGTGGTGATCTGGAAGTTATCCCACCAAGTGGCTGCTGGTCCTTCCAACAAGTGTGCTGCAAACCTGACTTTCTCTTCATCAGTACAGCCAACAGTTACTAAATCCTTGTTCACGGAGCGTAGCCAATCATTGGCCACCATAGGATCAGTAGTTCCTGAGAACTTTGCTGGCCTCAGTCTTAAGAACCTGGTAAGCATGTCAAAACCCGGTGGGTTATTCTGATTGTTGTTGTTAGTATTGTTGTTGTTGTTGTTGTTCTGGTTCTGTATAAACATGGTCATCATCTGCATCAGTTGCGTCTGAGCTGTCATCATTTGCTGGATCTCAGGGGTGATGTTGTTGTTGTTAGGGTTGGGATTGGCACGTCGGGGAGGCATCTGGGGTTTTCAATAGAGATAAGAATGAGATACCCATAGATGCTGACATGCACAATACATCACATAAACATTCACCAAACATGCATCACAGAAGTAAAAGTTCAACAATAAAGACAACAAGTTTTGAAAAGTAAACACACCAATAGCAAGCCATCCACATGTTGGAAGGTCATTGCGACTCAATAATCAAAAGTATGATAAATAACGGTAAATGAGTAGTCATCACTACTCCTCTGCATCAACCTCCTCATCAAAAAGTGTAAGACATGCATTCTCCATAGCGGTCTTGTACTCCTCGACATTGGTGGTCAAGGTCTCTACCTTGGCTTTGAGAGCCCTCTTCTATGCACGAAGCCTCTCAATCACACCTTGCTGATGTTCGAGCTCGAAGTCCTTGGCCTCTAGTTCTGCAGTCATGTCTCGAATCCTCTTGTTCCTATCCTGGACTCTCTTCTCTTTACTCTTGAACTTTCTATCCTGACTCTCAAACTTGGCCTCCATTTCTTTGACTATCTCATCTTGCTCTGCGAAGAGCTTGTCCTTATCATGAAGCTGCACCTGGAGTTCGTCATTTCTGAGCATGACGTTGGTCCTATCAGTATCTAGGTGCCTAAGAAGAACCTCTAAGTCCTGGAGGTATAGACGAATCGGCTCTGCCGTCTCTCTCGAAGCATCCTCGAAGTCAATGGACTCACCATCCTCATCACGTCTACCGAAGGCGTGGAAGTGAGTACCTCTAATCTCTCTCGAGTGTCTCCCTAGTAAATGTCCAGGCAAATCCTGCATGACTACCTCTAGGCCTCTCTCCTTGTCATCATGCATGAGCTTGAAGATGATTGCCTCCGTGGTAGGCTCAGTCTGGCGTCCTGGCTGATTAACCTTGAAGCCCCAAAGGTCTTTCCTCTCAAACTTGGTGAGGGGAAGCCTCATGATGGTAGGAAGTGGGAGATTGAGCAAACTAGTGAGCTCAATAATACGAGTGCCAAAACGAGTTCCCTTGAACTCTTCATCCGTGCTGATAGTAACATTAGGCTTCTATTTTATAAGATAGAAAAACTTAGAATCAACACAATTAAATGATAAATCACAATACAAGGCATCTCATGCATATCTTTGGAAATCAACACACACAAGTCATGGCATACATAAAACCATCCAAGGTTCAACTTATTTTAAACAACATTTGGGAAATAAAATGATAATTGTGGTGGTCCGACTAACGAAGTACGTTACAATCCCATCTCACTTGCCAAGTTGGCTAACAGGGCATCCCTAGAGGCAATCTGTCGATCTTGATCACATGACTCAATGGCTAAGTCTATGATGTCCTCTCTTAAACGTTGGTTGGTAGCCTCTAACTCTTGGGTATGCTTCTTTTCTTCCCTAAGGTCATTCTGGGTGTTTATCATTCTGCACTTGATTCTATCACCAAGCTCTTTGATGGCCTTCCAAGCTGCATCCCTTGCTGAATCAAAGAATGTGGTGTGCATCACTGAGTTGGTGACCATGCAGAATCCTGAGTCCTTGTGGTTGTCTTCCTTGTTTTTATACAAGTGAAGTTGCACCCACCAGTACTCAACTCTTTCATCCATCACAGGAAAACCTTTGTACACAGCTGCACCATGTATTCCAATGGAAACCATGAGGTCCTTGAGAGCCTTGGGGAATTCTGTCTCACATTCCAAAGTCATAGTCATGAGTGTTCCCTTCCTCACGGCTTCGTTGATGGAGTTCATCTACAAATAGAGATGAGAAAGAAGATTAGAAAAGTTTACGAGAAGAAAAGACAAGTGTGGAAGTTGTTGAAAAAAATTCCTTAGTGGTTTCCAATCCTAGGGTCATAATCCTACAGGCAACACAGTGCTCTGATACCATCTGTAAGATCCCTCCCCTTATAAAGGTAAGGATCCCTGTGATTGCAATGCTAGTCCCTGGATCAATGCTAGCATCCACAGTTTAAGATGAAGTACACAGAAACAAAGGTCATTATTACATATCATTCCAGAGACAAACATAGTCTTTTACAAACTCCATGGCCACAGGCCTAATACAAGAGTTCAAAAATATAATAAGATAAATAAGTCTTCATATTCATGTGCCATAGGCAAACATGTTGAGTGTAGACTCATAGCCCCTAATCATCATCAGAATAACCTGCAACATCACAAGTTACAGCCACAGTGGGTCAATACATTGGAATAGTATTGGCAAGTGATACCTTAGTAGAATATTGGTAGACTAGATACTATTTGCATTTTGTCTAAGTGTAGCTTAGGCTTTCTTTGCTCAAAATGGATTTTACCTATTAGTTGAAAACACTAAGTTTTTCTTTGACAAAATCTTTCCCCAAGGAAACACCAATAGATATTGGTGAACCTTCACCCTTATTCAACCACAAGCTTTTACTTAGAAATTGGGATGAGGAGATTCTTGATAGCTTCCATGTCTTGATCCTCAAGTTCTCCAATACCAGGGACATGGCTAAGTACTTAGATTCTTCCATCTGCAGAGGTTGTGCAGTTTCCCCACAAGACTTGATTTTCACCAAGACAGGACCTTTCAGAAGCCTTCCCTTAGACCAAATGGACGTGCTCCAACCTATCATCCCACTACCACCAACTTTCGAAATGGCTAAGTTATTACAACCTATGTGATCCAGGCAGAGCCCATATTGCCATGTGGTTGCACTAGAAGCTACTTAACATATGTCATCTCAAATCCCTTTATTCCTGGGTGGCTTTCCACAAGTGATATACACAAGGTAAACCATAGAAATGGGCCTTGTGTAACCACTCAACACAAACCATTCTTTCCATTCCACCCAGGTGTTTCATTCACTTAGTTGTTTTATTAAACAAAACACAAGTCCAAAGACTTAGAAATGTTTTCTCATAGCATGAATATATAACCACCCTTGGTTGCTACTAGCTAGGCTAAGCATGGCATTGATAAGAAACTTAACTTAGAAATTTTCTAGAAATTATACAACTACTAGGATTTCCCAAGCATAGCATAAATAGATAAAAATATCCATGCAAGACTTAGCAAAATATTTCTAATGCATTGTTGAAAAGCATAGGGATAAAATCATGAAGCACCACTTGCCTTGGTAGTTTGGGGAGTAGCAACAATCCTCACAATCATAATCACTATTTGCACCAAAATCTACACATAAAATAATGGCACAAAATAACATACACAATATATATAAGCAAAAATACATGAATGTATGCAATATGCCATATGATGATTTTTCTACAGCAAACAAGACAAGTGCACAGTACTGAATCGTAAACAAGTACAAAACAAGCCAAATAAACTTTATTTGAATAACAAAACATTTTCCAAATAATTACTTTACTCAAATTATGCCTACAAATGTTTCTTCAAAAACAACCATTTTAACAGAGAAAAACATTAAACACATTGCATAAACAGAAAGGTTTTTCTCTCCTGATTCCAATGATATAAAATTTGTCAAATTTGGACGCGAGAATCAAAAGTTATGAATTAAACAAGTTTAAACATATAATAGATATAAAATCTGATTTTAAATCAAAGAACTGGCCACGTGGTAGCATCTGATTGGACGATATCGCTTCGCGCTAGATCACGCTCGCGCACCGTCAGATCTACTTAAAACCAGCGGCTCAGATCTTCCTGTACCTCTTCGGGCTGGCGTCTAATCTAGACCACTGGATCTAGATCCAGTGGATCTAATCGTCTTGAATCTAAATCGGCGGCGCTCATGGGCACAGCGGCGGCGACGATTCTGCCAGCGATGGATCAGCGATTCTATCGAGGGCTGGGGATGGTGATGTTTCCTACCAGACTCGCACGTGCACGAGGAAGCTCAACGTGGTCGCCGTTGGGACGGGGCGTCGAAGCGGCGCTTAGGGTCGCTTGAGTCGGGCGACATCGGGTTCACGTGGACGGAGACGTTGCCAATGCTCTAGACTGTCCTAGCATGAATCAAGAGTATCAGGAGGTGTGCAAGGTCACAGCAATCACGACAGTATAAACGAGAAGACAAGGGGCGCTCAGAGATTACCGTAATTGCTCGTCAGAATTGGGCCAGTCGTCGGTGGCGCTCAGTTGAGAAAGGAGTCGACGCTCTGGGGAAGTACAAAGCAGACCAAGGACACAGTAAGCTTCGCGAGAACAAGGAGAGCACGATAGTATGGTTTAGCAGGCAAGGGGCAGATGAGGCTCACCGGAATACTTCACCGGAGTTCGTCGGGCAGCGGTGGTTCGAGCTTCAATACGAGCAGCCTAGGGGAGATTGGGTGTGGGTGTTTGGGGGGAAAGGACTGCGGCGAGGTGGTGATTAAATAGGCATAGCATGGGCGACAATCTCGCGGTGAATCAATGGAATTGATCACGACAGTGAAGAGGAGGAAACGGCCGGCGACGACGTGGTCGCGCGTGGGATTTGGGGAAGAAGGGAGTGAGCTGGCGTGGGGCCACTGGCAGTCTCTCCGGGGTAAGTTTGCGCGCGTGGAAGAGGGAGAGGGAAGGGGCTGCTCCGGGGGGGCTTGCTAGGCCGGTTCTGGTGCTAGGCTCAATTTCCAGCGCTGGTTTTTATTCTTTTCCTTTTCCCTTTTCTTTTTCTAATTTGATTTTCATGAATGTTTTTCAAATGATTTCAAATGAGTTTGAATTCAATCTTATTCTGGATTTTTGTAAAGTGTAGCCTTCATATTTTTGGGCATAAAACCATGTGGTCTCTCTGAACTTGCTTGGTCCCTTTTGAAATAATCAAAATAAACAGTGTCATAGCACTAGATATGAATATGTTTTGAAGATGGTTTTGAAACCATCTTTGTTTTTGTAAATTTTTGTCCAAACTTAATCATTCAACCATGACACCAAGGAAGCAAACAAAGCTTGGTTTAAAACGTTTATACTCTCAATTGAGAATGGTATTTGATTAATGGTTGCTCACATAAAATAATGAGCATCAGATGCTCCTGTTTTTGAATTGGAGGAACCCTAAATGATCATGGATGCATGGATGATATGCATGAGTTTTGAAACATGATTTTAGGGATGTTACATTCCACCTTGGACTATAGTTCCATGTAGTAGCTAGATGGTTGTATCTCCTCCTTTTGGCTACCATGTTTAGATCTTGTGAGCTCCATTCAGGATCAAGATCATCTATTTGTAATCATGCATGTTGTGTTTGCGGGGATCTGATGGATATTGAGATTACTATGACAGATTTATTAATGGTTTTGTCTTATTGATTCTATCATGTTTGTGTTGTTTGTGATAGTGCATGCTCTCCGTTTCTAGTAGCTATCTTGGCCAAGCAGATGCTAGTGACTCCAAGAGGGAGTATTTATGCTCGATAGTGGGTTCATGCCTCTATTTAATCTAAGGGAAGTGACAGAAATCTCTAAGGTTGTAGATGTGTTATTGCTACTAGGGAGAAAACAATGGTCTCTTGTTCATGGAATAAGTGGATTGTTTACCTTACACACTTTGCTTAAAGCAGTTATCCGTTGCTTGCAAATTAATACTGGAGGGGGTTCAGATGATAACCTGAAGGTGGATTACTAGTCATAGATGCAGTTGGATGGCGTTCTATGTATCTTGTTGTATGGCCCAATCAAATCTCATAGGATCATGAATGTCTAGTATTGCATTGTTATGTCTTGCTCATTCATGTCAATTGCCCTACTGTAATTCGTTTACCCAGCATGCCATGTTTTTTTATCTTAAGGAGAACACCTCTAGTGAACTATGGACCCCGGTCCAATCTTTACCATTGATACATCTTCCATTGTTACTGTTTACCTTTCTGCAAACCACCATTACCTTCCACACCATACAGTTAATCCTTTGTTTTCAGCAAACTGGTGAGAATGACAACCTCATTGTTCATTGGGGCAAAGTCTTGAGTTTGTGTTGTGTAGGTTTCCAAGTTGCTAGAAACACCTTCGAGTCGTTTCCTTCCTCCTACTGGTTCGATAACCTTGGTTTCTTACTGAGGGAAGACTTTTTGTTGTGCTCATCACACCTTCCTCTTGGGGACTCCCAACGAAGCTCTACATTGATGTGAGCCACCATCAAGATTTGCTGGCGCCGTTGGCGGGGAGGCTAAGGACGGCTTCACAAGGGGAGTCCTTCACAACCTTTATATTTACTTTGTTTTTATTTTTCTTAGTTTCTTTTGCTTGGTTTTGTTTGCTTCTTTTTATGAAAAATCACAAAAAAATAGTTTCGTTTGGTTTGCTTTCTCTTATCAAAAACACTAAAAATTTAGTTTCTACTTTAGTTGCTACCACGTCTGGTTTTGGTCCAATCCCCGTGTCACCTATGGAAAGGATCTTTACTTTCAAGCAAGAAAGTGAAGAGAGTTTCAAAGAAGCTTGGTCTATAATCTCTGATATACAAAGGAAAACTGAGCCTAAGATTTGTTTTAGCTTGGTTATTAATAGTTTCTACCATGGTATTGCTCTTTGTTATAGATATGCTTTGGATGTTGTATCTGGGAAAGATATTTTTCAATGTACTAATAATGAAGCTTTGGATGCTATAAAGAAGTTGATTATAATTTATAATATGCCTAGCAAGTCTGATTCTTCCTTTATAAACATTTATGCTAGGTTGAACACACTTGAGACCATTACAGTTGCTTTGAAAGATTGCTATAACATGCTTAGAGAGCACCATGATTATGTTCCAATAAATTATGAGCCTTCAAAATGGTTTCCTACAATAAAAGTTGCTATAAATAGTGATATCATGACTGAATTTTGCCTTATGCCTAAAGATATCTATATGTCTTTGAATCTTTGGGGACTTTCTGAAGGAGGAGAAGAAATATCTCTTACCAATAATGCAACTTTATTACCCATTGGAATAGCTGAAGGTGTGTTTACAAAAATCTCAGGGAAAGTGGTGTCTACTGATTATCTTGTTATTGAATGTGTAGGAAAAGGACAAATTATACTTGGAAGATCCCTGCTGAAACATCTTGGAGCAATAACAGATGTGGGAAAAGGCATTATGCATTTTGCTTCTCCAATAATCAATCATATATTCCCTAAAGAGAAGAAGAGAGGTAAGAAAGGTAGGAGCAAGAGAGTTGGTGCTAATGCTTCTTCATTTGAAAATACTTGATTCTTGCTTCTTGTGCCTAACTTAAAGGCGTTAAATAAAAGTACATATTGGGAGATAACCCAAAAGTTTTCGTGTGTCTTGGAAGTTATTACGTCAGTAATTACCTCTCCTTATCCTTTTTATTTGCTTTTTGTTCCAATAATAACCTCTAATGAGAGGGAAGTAAGATTTGGGGAGTTGCTGTCCAGAAACAGATTTTTGTGCTCCACTGTAAAAATTCGTGTAAAATCTATCTAAGTCCGATTGAGCTATAATTTTCTGAATAAATCCCCCAGTATGTTAGCTAACTTTGTTAGTTCAACACTTTTTGATTTGAGCAACGGAAGGTCTTCGAAAAAATCGGTTTCTACCTACTGGTCTGTTTTGACAGATTTCTGCCATTATTTGCATTCGCTTCTTATTGATTCCTTTTTGGGTTCTTTTTGGGAAATTGAGCTTTTTGAGGGAATTTCTAGATTATCTTGTGTTTTTAGTGAAAGTTTTTCTGTTTTAAAACTAAACCCAAAGGTCTATTATCTTTTGAATACACTAACGTTGCTAATGAAGATTGTGTGAAGTTTTGTATGAAGGAAAATTTTCATGTTTAGAGAAAGAATGATGTAATGAGATGAAGAATGGACACAAGATCAAGCTTGAATAAGGTAGTTTGGACCCCCGTTCTCGCTGTGTTGTTTCAAATAAGTTGATTGGTGTTGGAGAGGAGTAGAAAGTTCTTGCTTGAATAGTACAAGAGGAGCTTGTTTTGACTTTGACTTGGACTTTAGCATGTCATGCTAGATGTTGTTTTCACCTTATGGTTAGTGATTATTGTTGTATCATGACTTGTTCCAAACAATTGGGATTGCTTAATGTGCCTTGAAGGAATCATGCATTGTTTTAGCATACAAAATCATAGTATTATGGTATTCTCCTTTGATGCTTTGTTTGGGTTGACTTGGCACATGCTCACACCATGTTATGACTATGAACAAGTCACCACAACCTCTATGATCATTTAGTCCTTTACTTGTAGTACCACTTTATGCTTTGATTATTAATGTTTTGTCGCTCTGTATGATTATGGCCATTATTGCTCTCTTAGTTAGTCGCTCCCAGTCTTTTGCTAGCCTCCACTTGTATGAGTAATCTCTACTCATGCATCCAACTCCCAAAAACCAAGTTATTCCAAAGTGTCCACTATAAATTCCTATGTATGGTGTGTTACCGCATTCCAAGTATATTCTTGTTTTCATCTACCTTCCAATTAAAAAGTCTCTTTGTTATGTGAAAACTTAGTGATTAAATCTCTCACAAACTTGATTGCACAATTTATTTTTCTTGCCCCTAATAAACTTGAACCATTGTGTCATCTATGTTGTATATGCTTGCACTTATACATTGGAATTAGCAGAACCATGCTATCATGGTGAACGCTTTCAACATTGCACTTGTACATTGTACACAATTGATATCATGCTCTTTTGTTTATGGATGTCGTCGGTGTGAAATAAAAAGGGAGCTTGTAAGTGAAGGGATACGGGTAGGCTACACTAGCGCAAATCAAAAATATTCTACCGCGTAAACCAGGATTACTGTTGTCATAGATCACAGGATTACCACTAGACGCGCAGTTGCGGAATTGATGAAGTGCGTCGAGGCAGTGCAGACGTTCCACATCTCCTCCTTGTTCTCGTCCCATGAGCATGTCCCCTTGCACGGCTCGTCCAAACGTTACAGATGCAGCGCCTCCAAGGTATCCACACGTACAGGGTGGAAGCGTCAGACGCCGGACTGCTAGGTCCGCGCGTGCAACACGGGCGTGAGGAGTGGCGGCTGAGGAGAATGGTCTAAAGTCTAACCCTGGTCAGCTCGCCCCAACCTCTCTTATATAGGCGTACCTAGTGGGCTTCTATATTAGCATCCCATTAGTAGCCTAAGCCTGGGCTAATTCGGATCCAATTCTCATTAGGCTTCCAGCCCCTTAAGTGTGTGACCCTATAGGTTCATATACGTGTAGACATAACATGAATACACTTATTCTGTCAATAGTTGGTAGTGGTCTCTAGCAAGACGTGCCAACTCCTAAACGCATACAAAGATCATATCGGACAAACCATCACAAGGTTTAATACATGTCTTTCCCTTTGCCTCACGATATTCGGTCTAGCTCCAAGCTGACCTCTCTTTCTCGATACCGTAACTCGGAATCCCTTTACTAGGTTAACTATTAACCTTATGTAGCATGGCCATGCAATTCTGGATCCGATCACTCGAGGGGCCCAGAGATATCTCTCTCAAGTAGAGAGGGGAAAATCCCATCTTGATTGACCATGCCTTGCAGCATGCTTCAGGACTAACCCTAAAGCTACCTTTATAACTACCCAGTTACGGTGCAGCGTTTGATAGCCCAAAGTAGGTCGATCCACATTGTCGTGGTATTGCCGACGAGTACACCATGGAGGGGTCCTCATAGTGCTTGTTTAGAGACGTGGGTTAAGGCAGACGGTTGACGGGTACGAGGTAACATAGCTTACCCAGGTTCAGATCCCACAACGGTGGCGGAATCCTACTCCTTCTATAAATCACTATAAGGGCAATACGCCGAGTTATAGAGATAGATTCGCTGTGCGTGGTTGTCTGAATCGATGCCCTAAAGGCTCCCATAGGCCCGACTTATATAGTCGTCAGGTCCTAGGGTTACAGGGAAAAGTCCTAGCCGGACAGGTTACAGAGTCCTACACTGTCTATTACTAGTCTTGTGTATCTTGCACTCCAAGGCTCCGGGTACGCTGGTGACTCCACCGTAGCCTTCCTTTATCCGGCATGGGCCTCCCTTCTGGATCCACCTAACTAGGCCGCCCAGCAGGCTATAGGCCATGCTACCGACTATGGGCCACCCGGGTTAGTCGGATAAGAGACATTCTATAAGGATACCCATATAGCATATCCCCAACAGTAGCCCCCAGAGAACTCTGAGATCTTGCGCCGTCTTGCCTCTTCATGTTGAATGCTCCGTCTAGATGGATGTCGGCAAATCGTCAAGCAATATCTTGTAGTCCTCCCAAAGAACCCTGCAAGGGTTTCTCCGTCTTCGAATGGTAAGCCGGAGAAATGCTGAATCTTCCATCGTACTCTTCCGTAGTCGGATTAAATCCATCCATGCCGGAATCTTTGATGCGACGACTCATCTACCCGTGTCAGCTAGGACGACGTAGGCTTAGGTCAGGGACACCTCGTAACTCACACATGCAGAGAACGCAATCATATCCGATTTTCCCGCGCAAGTGATACGAACCATTGGCGGCGACGGTTAGAGACGTGGCGAAATTACCGCGCACGTTCATGAACACGTCGCCTACGCGGCAACGGTCCGATCAGCTGCACGAATCTTGACGCAGAGCATGATAAATAGTAACCGTGGGATACTTTCCACTTTTTACCTCATTCCTCTCGCGTCATTGTCTTCTTCCTCCAGCCGCACGCCTCCTCGAGCTCTCCGCGAGAAACCTCGAAAACCCTAGCCTCCCTCTGCGTCAGTCGCATCCTTCCAGCACCCCATGGCAAGCAGCAGCTCCTCCCCATCGATGGCAGCGTCGAGCGAAGCCACGGCGAAGCTAGCTAGCTCCATCGTCGTGCCCCCAGAGGGCCTGGTCATCCCCGCATCAGCGGTGATTGAAACTACCGGCGGTGACCATAATCTGGCGGTGCTAGAGCCTATGGAATAAGAGCCAGACTCACACAAGGGCGACTGGCGCGGCTCGGACATCACCGACTGCGACATCCAAGAGATGGTCGCCGAAGGCTACCTCCCCGCGACGGAGGGGCTCGCCTGGCGGGCGGCGCCGGCCGGCGAGGTGACACCTTCTCCCCAAGCCGGAGAAAAGGTGTACCTCAAGGCTCAGCTGGTACGCAGCGTTTCTCTCCCCATCTCCCACTTCTTTCTCTTCGTCTTGAACCACTACAAAGTCCAACCCCATAACCTCTCCCCCAATAGCATCTTAGTGCTTAGCAACTTCGCGGAACTTTGTGAGGGTTACCTAGGGATTAGGCCTAGGTTAGACTTGTTCGTGTACTTCTTCACCGTCAAACGTGAATCCAGACATAGTAGGGAGGATCTTAGGAACTGCGGCACCATAAAGCTTCAAGATCTGACCTGGCCGGCGGTTCCCCGACATCGTCGGCCACGAGTCATGCAAAAACTGGCAGCGGACGTACTTCTATGGCCCCGACATTCCTTTGGCGGGCCGAGAAGTAACATACCTGGACTTCGCGGATGGAGCCGCCGCTGAAGTTTCCACATGGAGATCCCATGCCTCCCTTCCCTCCGACCTCGACGCTTCTCGCGCAATAAGGCGGATCGAATGGTTCGTAGAGACGAGTTTGACCGGCTTGGACCTGGCCATGTGTTGGTTCATCAGGCGAATCCAGGCTCTGCAGCACCGCGCGAAGTTCATGCACGAGTATACCAGTGATCGAAGGGATACCCTCCGGATCTCCGTGGATAACTTCTCGAGCAACTCCGTCAAGCTCTGCCTGAAGGACATCGTCAAGGTGAAGGATAAGAATCGTGGCTTCACCATCACCTACGACATGTTCATAGACGACAAGTGCCCAAAGGTAGATATGCATTTTCCGTGTACGACATATACTCCAGTTTCTTCGTCTTGCCATTACCACCCCATCTAACACGATGATTTCTAACTTAGCAGCTTAGCGATCTAGATGAGGACAACCTGGCTGCCCAAATCTACGATCCAAAGATGAAGGAAGTCACGGTCGTGTACGACGACCACATCCCGTTGGCGCGAAAGCGGAAGAGCTCCACCTCTGACACTGCCGACGGAGGCAAGAAGAAGAAGACAGAGGGTGGAGCCTCCAAGAAGACTACCGTCGCCCTGGAGGCGGAAAAGAAAAGATCCACCGGGATTTTTGCCAAAGCACCCCCATTAGTGTGAGCTTCTCATTCTCCGACATTGTCTTATTTATCTGTCTTGTTCCTGTACTTATGCACTTTGCACGTTTCAGGAAGAAAGCCACGACCAGCCTCAAGAAGACCGCCAAGACTTTGGGGGATTCAAGAAATATCAAAGATATGCTGCATCGCAACTCCTCCCCCGCCATCGCCCCTGCTACTCCTGCCGTCGAGCCTTCCTCTGCCCCGACAAGCTCTCAAGCCCAGGAGGCACCAGGCCCTTCCGCCATGGAAGTGGATTCTGGCGCTTCTACCGAACTCGATGTTGTCGGCGAGCACGCGACGCAGGAGAGCGCTGCTCTACGAATGGCTGAAGCTCCGTCTAAGGATGCCATCGGTAGCGGCAAGGCGACAGTGGGAGCTCGTACCTCTGCCGAAGGCGGCGCCCCTACTCCCCAGAAACCCTTCGAGTTCCCGAAGATAGTTTACCCGGCGCTCCTGCCGAGTAACACAACTATGGTTCCTGGAAGAGTGCCGTCATCTCCGACATGCGGTATTGAGGAGCTGCTCCGACAAGCAGATATCTTGCGGGGAAATAGCATTTCCTTTGGCAAGCTGCTGGCCGAGAGTGCTACAAACCTCATGATTATTGCACTTGTAAGTTTTACTTTGCCTTTTTCATTTCATTATGAGTATTCCACTGTAGCCCCCGAGGATGTAGACGAAAAACCATAGGTTTTGCATCTATATGCTCTAAGAGTGACTAAGTTAGAAAGAGCTCTCACTGTAGCCCCCAAGCATTTAGATGGAAGAAACTATTCCGACTAGATGCTATAAGAGTAGCATATGCAGTGTTTATATTTTTTAATACTGTAGCCCCCAAGCCTCTAGTTGTAACTGAATTAGTTCCGACTAGATGTTTAAAGAAAAGTTAAGAATTTTCCGAGTTAAAACTGTATACTATATCCCCCAAGCTTCTAATCGAGAACTGAAGTAGCTCCGACTAGATGCTTAAAGAAAAGCTAAGCATATTGCTAAGTTGAAAAACTTTCACCGTAGCCCCCGAGCGCCTAGATGGAGAGTTTCCGACTAGGTGCTCCAAGCAGACTAAACAACATTTTTAACTTTTTCCTTTGTTTCACAGAACGAGAATGCTCGGCGAGGCATGGCCAACGAAAAGTACCAGAAGATGCGCGCAGATCTTGAAGCCGAAAAGGGTAAAACTGCCATCTTGAAGGAACAAATCATAAAAACAAGAGTCTGTTTTTCTTTTTTGCGCATTCTATCTTGGTTTTATTCCTTCCTTCTTCGAGTACTCACTCTGTACTTTGTTTTCTCCGACTTGCAGAGCATGTCGCCAAGGCCAAGGATATTGTCGAGCAGTCCAAGCACATTCAATAGCTGGACAGTGAGAACAAAATACTTAAGAAGGGGAGGGAAGAGATGCTGAAGATGCACGAGGATTCCATGAAAGCCCTACAAGATTCCGCCTCCGCGGAGATCAATCGCTTGAAGGAGGATCTTGCGATCTTAAAAGATCAGAAGCAAGCTGCTGATGAGCAAAACCATCGCCACAGCGAGGCGTTTAAGCTCCTCCAACAAGAGAAGGAATCCTTGGCGGACACCGTCTGGCAAGCTAAGCCTAGCATCTTCAGTAAGTTTCCTCCGCCTTGTATTTCTGCAGTCTGGATACTTAGAGTTTATTGAACTCATGCCCTCCTTGTCGGAATTTTCAGCGCCTATGGGTTTAACCCGCTCGCCTCCTTCGGACAAGGAATGCATGGTTCTTGCCGGCAACTTCATCAACACCTCCATCACACAAGCCAAGGACATTGCTAAGCCCCTCCAGATATATATCAAGGCATCGGACTCCGTGACGAAGTACTCGGAGATTCTGCGCCGAGCCCCCGAGCGTGTTACAAGCTGGAAAGCTTCATGTGCACGGGCCGGTGCGAGGATGGCGCTCTCAATGGTGAAGGCACACTACGAAGATGCCGACATCGACACGGTGACCTCCGGCATCCCCGACGTTGATGATGACGGCAAAGAGATTGATCACGAAGCCATCTTGTCATCACTCGCGGGTAATGACACCAGAGTTGCCGAGTTGGTGGACATCGACGTCTTCGTGCCCATGAACACCATCGACAGCGTTAACCAAGATTCCTCCGAGTCTCATCATAGCGCCGATGTTGAGGGTGATTCTCTGGCTGGGGACGATGCTGCTTCCAAGTCTCCTGCGCCCAAAGAGTAAAAAACACTATATAATATTTGTTTTGCCTTTGGTGGATGCGCGGAAAAAAAACTTGATGGTGTAACTTAAGGCGGAAAACAATGGTTGTTATGTCCTGCTACTTAACAATTTAGTTCCCAGCATGTATATATTTTTTAAGCAAGTGCTGGCTTATCCATTACTTTGGTTCTTATGCTTGACTTTTCGTGAGTCGGAAGACTCGTTGTCGGAACCATGCGCTTAGGTGATGATGCCCAATAGCACCGTCAATAACCTGAGCACAAAATCGCCGACAATAAGTGCCAAAAGTCACTACTCCAGAATCCACATAAAAACGACAAAGAACTTGTAGACCAGAAAACTTAAGCTAACGCTCGTAGGCGGAATTTTCACAAGTGCAAATGCAAAGCTTGTGCATAAAGGTTTTATATGATCCAAAAATGAACACTAAAGGAGTTAAAAGACTCAGAAATATGAGTGAACCAAAGAGCTTTATTTTAGTGATCATATAAGTGATACACCATTAGATAAAAATGCTAAGTGTAAAAAGGACGTAGCTGTGCTATGTTCCATGGCCGATCAAGCTCCGGGTAGTCATCATCCAGGTCACGTCGCTTACGCTTATGATCCTCGTTGGGTCTATCCTTTAGTTCACGATTGTCAACAAGGTAGTAAGACCCATTGAGCAGCGCCTTGCTTATGATGAACGGTCCTTCCCATGGCGGGGATAATTTGTGTGACTTCTTCTGCTTAAGTCGGATCACCAAATCCCCCTCTTTAAACGAGCGATGCCGAACGCGGCGACTATGGTAGCTGCGTAGCTTCTGCTGGTAGATGGCGGATCTTCGGCATGCCAAAACGCACTCCTCCTCGATAAGGTCCACATCCAGGCGTCTGGATTCTTCAGCGTCATCCTCGTCGTAGGCGGCAACTCTTGGTGCATCGTGGAGGATGTCGGAAGGCAGGATGGCTTCTTCTCCATATACCATGAAGTAAGGGGTGTAGCCGGTAGATCTATTGGGTGTAGTTCATAAACTCCACAGCACAGATGGCAATTCTTCCGCCCAGGCTCTAGCTGCTCTATGTAGCGGTGCCTCCAGACGAGGCTTGATTCCCTGCAGAATTAATCCATTGGCTCGCTCAACCTGACCGTTGGATTGTGGTGTGCCACAGATGCAAGGTCAAGTAGGATGCCTTTCTCCCAGGAATATGCCTCCACTTCTCCGAGTGATAAATTGCTACCATTGTCGGTGATAATGCTATGTGGGAGACCAAATCTCACCACTAGATCTCGGACAAACCTGAGGACAGTTGCCCCATCAAGCTTTCTAATGGGTTTAGCTTCTATCCATTTGGTGAATTTATCAACTGCTACAAGCAGATGCGTAAATCCACAAGGTGTCGTCTGTAACGGTCCCACCATGTCCAGCCCCCAGACCGCAAACGGCCAAGTTATTGGTATTGTTCGCAGTTCTTCAGCAGGAACATGTGGTTGTCGGGCATAATACTGGCATCCCATGCATGTCTCAACCAGCTTGTCGGTGTCCGCGTTCGCGGTCAGCCAGTAGAATCCTTGCCGGAAGGCTTTCGCGACCAACGATCGAGGAGGGGCGTGATCCCCGCAATCTCCGAGATGGATTTCGCGTAGGATTTCCATACCTTCTAGCTGGGAAACACACTTTAGGTATACACCATTAGTGCTCCTTTTGTAGAGTTGCCCATTGATTATGTTATAACCCTTTGCTCGTCGTACTATTTGCCGTCTTTCGACTTCATCGTCGGGTAAAGTTCCGTGTTCGAGGTATTCCATGAACGGTTTTGTCCAAGCCGGAGGGACCTTAGTCACCATGTTGACGAAAGAGTCAGCTCTATCCGGGTTGTCGATGTCGTCTCCCTTCACGGATGGTGTGCGCAGATGCTCTAGGAAAACTTCTGGCGAAATTCGCTTGCGCCCTGATCCTAGCTTAGACAGCAGATCAGCCGCCTTGTTTTGTTCCCTAGGCACATACTTAACTTCGTAGCCCAAGAAGCTCTTGGCTATCTCGTCCACTTCGTCTTGATATGCCGCCATCATAGGTTTCCGTGCATTCCAGGTGCCACCCACCTGCTGGGCAACCAAGTCGGAATCTCCACAACAAACTATGCGCTTGATGCCAATATCCTTGGCTACACGTAGTCTGTGAATGAGTGCTTCATACTCCGCCATGTTGTTTGTAGCCTCGAAGTGGATCTGCGGAACGTAGTGTAGCTTGTCTCCTGTTGGTGACTGTAGCAATACACCATCCCCCGAGACGTTGAGCAGCTTTGATCCGTCAAAGTGCATCACCCAGTACTCTGGTTCTGGCAACGGAGTAGCGTCTGGAATCTCCGTCCAATCTGCAACAAAATCCGCCAAGGCTTGTGATTTGATAGCGTCGTGTCTCTTGTAGGTGATCTCGAAGGCGACAAGTTCAATGCCCCACTTCGCGACCCTTCCTGTAGCGTCGTTATTGTTGATGATGTCCGACAATGGAGTCTTGCTCACCAGTGTGATTGGGTGCTCCTGAAAGTAATGCCTTAGCTTCCGAGAAGCAAGGAATACTCCATAAGCTATCTTTTGGTAGTGCGGGTAACGCTGCATAGACTCCGTCAAGACCTCGCTTACATAGTAAACTGGTCGTTGAACTCCGTGCTCATAGCCTGGTTCCTTCCGCTCTACAACGATGACGATGCTGATAACCCGGTTGGTTGCCGCCATGTAAATTAACAGGGGATCTCCAGGCTCGGGTGCTGCAAGGATGGGCGCTGAGGAAAGAATCTCCTTGAGCTGCTTCAATTTTGCATCTGCGTCGTCCGTCCACGTGAATTTGTCTGCCTTTTTCAGCAACTTGTATAGCGGCAGGGCCTTCTCTCCAAGTCGGCCGACTAACTGCTGCAACACAACCTGTAAGTCGTTGAATGTCCTTTAGGCATATCGGACGGTTTATGTTTAAGATGGCCTTGATTTTCTCCGGGTTGACCTCGATTCCACGCTGGGAAATGATGAAGCCCAACAATTTGCTGGCTGGAACCCCGAAGACGCACTTCTTAGGGTTAAGCATCATGTTGTATTTCCGGAGATTATCGAAGGTTTCTTTTAAGTCGGAGATTAAGTCGTTTGACTTTTTAGACATCACCGTGATATCATCCACGTAGGCGTGAACATTCCGACCAATTTGGTCATGAAGGCAACATTGCATTGTCCGCTGGTAGGTAGCACCTGCGTTTTTCAGCCCAAAGGGCATCGTGACAAAGCAAAACGTGTCGTATAGGGTAGTGAATGAAGTGGCCAATTGGTCCGACTTCCTCATATTGATCTGGTGGTATCCTGAGTATGCATCGAGAAAACACAAAAGTTCCGAGCCAGCCGTCGAGTCAATGACTTGGTCAATGCGAGGCAAAGCAAACGGATCTTTGGGACATGCTTTGTTCAAGCCGGTGTAATCAACGCACATTCTTAATTCATTGGTTGCCTTTTTGGGGACAAGTACAGGATTAGCCACCCATTGGGTGTGAAGGACTTCTCAGATAAATCTAGCCTTAAGTAACCTAGCTATCTCTTTGCCAAGGGCGCGTCTCTTCTCATCTCCAAAGCGTCGTAGAGGTTGTTTCACTGGTTTGGATTTTGGATCAATGTTTAAGCTGTGCTCGGCAAGTTCCATAGGTACACCTTTCATGTCGGCAGGTTGCAAGGCAAATATGTCCCTATTCTCACGGAGGAACTCGACGAGCGCGCTTTCCTATTTGGGATCCAGGTTCGTCTCAATGGCGGTGACCTTGGAGGCATCGCCTACCACAAGTTCCACCGGCTTGGTCTCCATGGCGGCCTTTAACGCAGGAGCGGAGTCGGAGATTTGTTTCTTCGACGCGGGCATCTCTGAGTCATCTACCTTGTTCTGGATCTCTTTGAATTCTTCGCTGTAGAGGACAGCTTCTGCAATGGCTGCTTTGTTGATCTCGCAGTCCCTTGCCTTGGTAAAGCTTCCGGATATGATGATGATGCCGTTTGGTCCGGGTATCTTGAGTTTGTTGTAGATGAAGCATGGCTTGGCCATGAACATGTGGAATATGTCGCGGCCGAATATGACGTGGTACATGCTCTTGAAGGGGACCACCTCGAAGGTCACGCGCTCTTGGCGGTAGTTATTAACATCGCCAAAGGCTACCTGAAGTGTAATGCACCCAAGGGACCTAGCCTCCCGACCAGGAACTACGTCGTGGAAGACGGTCTTGGTCCGCCTTAGGTTTGCCTCCGTCAAGTTCATCTTTTGCAGTGTATCCAGGTACATGATGTTGATGCTGCTTCCACTGTCCACCATACACTTGATGAACTCCATGCCGTCAATCAAGGGGTTGATGACCATGGCGTACTGGTTCTCCGTGGGTATAAGTTCTGGGTGGTCCGTCCTGTCCCAAGTTATTGGAACCTCTGACCAGCACAGGTACTGGGGGACTGGGGGCAGAGTAGGCATCAGGATCCTCAGAGAGGTCTTCTGTTGTCGGACGGTGGGGGTGCCAAGGAAAGTGTGGTAGACTCGGGCCTTCTTTGCGAAGGGGTTCTTGCCCTTGTCGTCGCTCTTGGCGGCGTGCTTGGGGTCAACGTCTTCGTCCATGTCATTTGAATCCTTGGACTCCTCCTCCTTCTTCTTCCCCTTGCCCTTGCCGCGTGGTCTGTTCTTCCGACTTCACTTGTAGTCGGACTCCGGGTCTTCCTTGAGGTCGTTGACGAACTTGCAGTGTCGATTGTTATGGGTGGCTTTGTCGTTGACGTCGAGGTGTACGAGGCATGGCATATCACGGTACTCCTCGTAGGTTTGGGGAACACGGAGCGGCGCCGAGGTGGTTTCACTTCCTTGTTGCTGCCCACGACCAGCTCCCCTTCCTCGGCCACGTTGTCCGCCCTCTCCTCGTCCTGCAAAAGTCATAGCGACCATGTCGGTAGATTGCTTTTCTTCTGGAGCGGTTTTCCGCTTTATACTGTTGTTTCTCCGAGCTTGGGTTGGAACGGCCGTTGCCGGCAAGGAGCCACGAGCATCGTCATCGGCAGCTGCGAACTCACTAGCCAACTAAATCATCTGGTTCAAGTCGAGCTGGTGATTGTCCTGCAAGCGCTTCAGCTTATGTCGGAGCAACGTGCCCCTTTCTAACCCATCGATGAAGGCGGCCATGGCGGTTTGAGCATGCACTCCTACGCAGGAATTCTTCATATCCAGCCAGCGGGAGAGGTAGGCGCGAGATGTCTTGTCTTTCTCTTGCACGCACCGCTGTAGATCGCCCACAGTGCAGGGACGCTTGTATGTACCCTCAAAGTTCTTGGTGAACGCTTCTTGCATGTCCAACCAGTGGTAGATATATTTCTCCGGCAAGTAGTCAATCCACTGACGGGCCTCACCCGCCAACATTAATGGGAGGTACTTGACGGCGACGTTGGGGTTGCCTCCGGCAATCTCCACTGCGTTGCCGTAGTCCTGCAACCATGTGGCTGTCTTGGCGGTGCCGTCATAGTGCTTGATGGTCTTGTCAATCCGGAAGCCTTTGGGGTAAGTTGCGGACCGTATTGCAGGTCCAAAGCAACGTGGTCCCAGGTATGGTCCTTCCCGGGCCTCGTGGATCTTGTCGATCCGCAAACGTGCATCGTATGGCTCCGGGTTCTTCTTCTTGTCAACAGGGGATGGGCTGCATGAACGACACGGGCCTCCTCCGCCATGGTGACTGCTTGGTGGTGACGGAGGCGGAGGTGGCGATGGGTTAGCCTTATTGCTATTACCCTCCTGTGACGCCTCACGTCTATCACGGTTGCTTGTCGGACGCGGAGGGTCATGGCGCGACCTGCTCTTATGTCCTTCGTTGTGCTTTCCGTCATGATGGGTTTGCTCCATGTTGTCGCGGATGACGATGCCACACTGCTTTGGTGGGGGCATATCCGTATGATGGTGGGCGTTGTAATCTTCGCGATGTCGGGGAGACCGGGGTGGTGGCGATGGGTGACGAGGTCGGGCCTTTTCTCCGTGGTCGGAGGATATTGGGACGGCATCCTTCCTGTTGCGTGCATCCATCCGTCTTCGTTCTGAGGAACCCGTCTGGGACCCGACATCAAGAGGAGATCTGTCCCTTGGCGGTTTTTACTGGCTAGACTGGCAGAGCGCTGGGTTAGACTCAAGCCTCTGGGAGGTGGAATTTTCCTGCTGATTCACCGCCTTGGCCACTAGGTCGTAGACCTGTTCCACTGCCTTAGGCGATCTATCCTACTCCAGAAGTGTCTTGGCGACGGCGAGGTTAAGGAGTGGGGTGGGCATCACCTGCTTGCCTTCACTGTCAATGTATGGCTTGGCTTGTGCCGGCTTCGAGGGAGCCCATCCTAGGTTTCGCCGTACACCAGGATTGTTGATGACGCGAGCCGGAGCTTTCTTAGCCTTCTGCTGCTGTAGCAGAGTCTTGTACTCGGCCTCCATTGCTCTAGCTTTCTCTATGGACTTCTGCGTGTTGACCAGATCTCGATCTATCTTAGTGCCTTCCTCCGCGATGGCTTGCGCTTCCTCCAGCAGCTGCTGGCGTTTCTCGTCAAGATGGGTCACGTTCCGGATATGAGCAATGGTTAGTGGCTCGACGAGGAGATTGCCATACATAACTCTATCAGATGGAGTAACCTGGGCTGCTGCAGACGCAGATGCTGGAGGCGGCAAGTTTGCGGTGTTGTTGTTACTCGGGCCGGTGCCGAGTTCCTGCGGCTGCTGCACTGGGTTGGGCGGAGGAGGCATGTCTTTTGCGCGATCATCGTTAGCAGCAATAAGTGTCCCCTTCCCCTTTTCTAGTGTCGTAGGAGGAGCTTGTCCGGGTTGATCTTCATCCATCGCCTTCCCACCCCTCGGGACGCGACAACGTTGTTGGCATGTTCATCGCGCGAGTACTCCTCCTCCATCTCCTGCATAGCGGAGTCTAGCTCTTCTGGGCTGAAGTCTATTTCCTCTGAATCTGCACTGAAGTCAGCATAAAGCGGGTCAATGACAGAGTCGGAGGGTGCCAGGACTTCCTCGATGCGGGCGGTGGAGGTGCAATGGGCTCGACGATGACTAGAGGCGGTGGTGCTGCTATGACGATGGTGGCCGGAGGCGGTGGTGGCGGTGGCTGAATCGGAGGGGCTCCGTCAATGAGCGCAAGCGCTGTCTGAGCTACCGCTTCGGCCTCCGCGTAGTTGTTGAAGGTGCTCACCATCTCTTCGAGGGTGAGGCGTCATGTTGCCTGCTGTTGTCTTAAAGAATGTCGGAGAAGCGTGCCACGGTCCAGTCCTTCCACGAAGTGATACAGAGCGTTATCATCGGGGTAGTGGGCTAGGTCGGCTCGTATGCGGAGCCACCGGCGGTAATGTCGGGGTTTTCGCCTCTCTCTCGAATGCAGCGCCGCGGATCGAAGATGGTAACCACACCGAACTTGGATCTCTGTGTCGAGCCTTGCGGACTAAGCCGGCGGATTTGCAGTGATCTTCCACCTTTATATCCTGCACAGGGGCGGTTTGGGTGGGCCTTGAATTTTTCCGATCTTTGGCGGAAAGCTCCGAAGAGAGATCCGACATCGATCCTTCCGCGAACGTATCCTGCCCGTAGGCGGTCCGTGCGGGTCTTGATGCTCCTCCGACTCCTAGGGAACTAGTGCCCGAGTCGGTTTCACCAATGAAGAGGTGGATGTCTCCGATAGGAACGATCGAACACCGCATAGGGTTCGTCTTCGCCGGGATCTAGAACTCGTCGGGAGGGACGATCGGAACGTTGCCGGAGAATAGAACACGGCCAATGGCTATGGTTTCGCCAATTCCCGCGAAGATCTTGGTCCTCGCCCGCTGAAGAGCCTGAAGCACCTCTTGCCCCACGGTGGGCGCCAACTGTCGTGGTATTGCCGACGAGTACGCCATGGAGGGGTCCTCACAGTGCGTGTTTAGAGACGTGGGGTAAGGCGGACGGTTGACGGGTACGAGGTAACACATCTTACCCAGGTTCAGATCCCACAACGGTGGCGGAATCCTACTCCTTCTATAAATCACTATAAGGGAAATACGCCGAGTTACAGAGATAGGTTCGCTGTGCGAGGTTATCTGAATCGATGCCCTAAAGGCTCCCATAGGCCCTACTTACATAGTCGCCAGGTCCTAGGGTTATAGGGAAAAGTCCTAGCTGGACAGGTTACAGAGTCCTACACTATCTATTACTAGTCTTGTGTATCTTGCACTCCAAGGCTCCGGGTACGCTGGTGACTCCACCGTAGCCTTCCTTTATCCGGCATGGGCCTCCCTTGTAGATCCACCTAACTGGGCCGCCCAGCAGGCTATAGGCCATGCTACCGACTATGGGCCACCCGGGTTAGTAGGATAAGACACATCTCAAGTACATGCGACAATCTCAGGTCTAAGGACAAAACGTACACGATGTGTAGAGAGAGAGCTGCAACTAATTGCCAGTCTCAAGTTGGGTCAGTCCAACCCCATGTTTATAACATGTGCCCACATCATTCGTTTGACATATCCATGTCTATGACTTGTGAAACATAGTCATCAACCAATCGATGTGCTAGTCTAATATTCACGTGTGTCCTCACATGAACTCCGACTAGGGACAACTCTTAAATAACCATACAAGTAAAGAGTTTCACAAACAATTCACATAATTGCCAATCAATACAAGTTTCCTGATATGGATATTCAAGCAACATTACAATAACTCATGGATACATAAGAAATATAATCATCTCTATGATTGCCTCTAGGGCATATTTCCTTTAGTAAGTACATGGAGTTATGTATGTGTGTTAGAGAAACGCCTGGGCCACTAGCCTAAGCCATGCCTAATCATGGTGGAATCTTGCAGCATCACAATAGTGAGCAATCTATGAAGCTTTCTTCTTATCAAAAAGAGACACATTGAAAAGAGGAAAGAGAGAAAAAACACCATTTTCCCATGGTAAATAAGAAGATTGCTGAGATACTCATTGTTTTCTTGTCTTGTCATTTTGATTATGGGATAGCTCCTATATCATGTTCAAGGTGTACCCCGTTGGCGGTTCTCTATTATACACATGTACTTACTATGACAAAAACTTACAAGTGACTAAAGTTGAGTAGCATGAGGAGCGGCCCTCGTATTCAAGGGACATGAGATTGCCAACTGATACTTTGCCAAGCATATACTCCATAGTTTGTTCACTTTAACCTTAATCACTTCAAGATGCTTATGATAGGGGCAATGAGAGCTTAAAGCTAACAAGTACTATAATTTTTGGAAGCTCTTTATGAGACTTGAAATCCATTCTTCCCTTTTATATCAAGGGCCTTTCTTCCACCATTATATTGAGTCTCCACCTTCTATCCTTAGGCACAAGTTAAGAGAGCATAGTTACCATTCTTAGTTCTATGTGCATTGTCTCAAAACTTATTGATTGATGCATATTGTTGATATTTCTTATTCTTGAACTATTTGTATCTAGTCACTCTTATGAACGTTGAAGGTGTCCTATGCATTTATTTGCTACTCCATGAGGGACAATTTGAATGCCACGATGTTATGTTTTCTATATGTGAAACAAACAAACGTCTTTCAATGCATTGTTATTCATGATCTTTGTTTGTAACCTTTCGTGTTGCATGCATAGTTACTTTGTATTATTGTTAGAAATCCATCTTTCATGCTCATGTTTAGATTTCTTTGATCCCAGCTTTCAATGCTTGCAAATGGTTTGATCTTGATTTTGATGGTGCATGTCACCTCAAAAATTATTCTTTTTATCACTTACCTACTCGAGGACGAGCAGGAGTTAAGCTTGGGGATGCTTGATACGTCGTAAACATATATATAATTTTTGATGTTCCATGCTTGTTTAGTATCTACTTTGCTTTGCTTTGTCTACACTTTGAGGTATTTTTATATGTTTTCTGGGACTAAACTGTTAACAAGATGCCACAATGCCAGTTGCATGTTTTCTTCTGTTTTTGGTTCCAGACAAGGCAGAAAATTAATATTCTCGGAATTGGACAGGACAAGAGCCAAAGTCAATATTTTACCGTGAGGAACACAGAGCCAGGATACGAGACAGAGGGGAGCCACCAGGGGGCCACACCCCCTAGCCGTGCGGCTAACCCTATCCCGTGCCTGGGGGTGCGGCCGCCCTGGGTGCCCCCTACCTCGCCTCTTCGCCTATAAGAAGCCCCCGATACCAAAACCTTAAGGACCCAATCAATCTTCCACGAAACAGTTCATAGCCTCCGCCACCATCGTCCCTAGATCGAGGGTATCTGAAGCTCTTACCGGCACCCTGTCGAAGGGGAGATCATCCCTGAGGCCTTCTTCATCAGCCTCCGGTATGAAACGTGAGTAGTTCCACCTTGGACTACGGGTCCATGTAGTAGCTAGATGGTTATCTCTCCTCCTTTGTGCTACAATGTTTAGATCTTGTGAGATTCGTCCATGATCAAGATCATCTATTTGTAATCATGCATGTTGTGTTTGCGGGGATCTGATGGATATTGAGATTACTATGTCAGATTGATTAATGGTATTGTCTTATTCATTCTAGCATGTCTGTGTTGTTTGTGATCTTGCATGCTCTCCATTTCTAGTAGCTATATTTGCCAAGTAGATGCTAGTGACTCGAAGAGGGAGTATTTATGCACGATAGTGGGTTCATGCCTCCATTTAATCTAAGGGAAGTGACAAAAATCTCTAAGGTTGTAGATGTGTTGTTGCTACTAGGGAGAAAACAACGGTCTGTTGTTCATGGAACAAGTGGATTGTTTACCTTACACACTTTGCTCAAAGCAGTTATCCGTTGCTTGTAACTTAATACTGTAGGGGGTTCGGATGATACCTGAAGGTGGATAACTAGTCATAGATGCAGTTGGATGGCGGTCTATGTATCTTGTTGTATTGACCAATAAAATCTCATAGGATCATGAATGTCTAGTATTGCATTGTGATGCCTTGCTCAGTCCTGTCAATTGCCCTGTTGTAATTTGTTTACCCAGCATGCCATGTTTGTTTATCTTAAGGAGAACACCTCTAGTGAAGTATGAACCCCAGTGCAATCTTTACCATTGATACATCTTCCACTGTTACTGTTTACCTTTCTGCAAACCACCATTACATTCCATACCATACAGTTAATCCTTTGTTTTTAGCAAACTGGTGAGATTGACAACCTCACTGTTCGTTGGGGCAAAGTCTTGAGTTTGTGTTGTGCAGCATGCTACGTGATAGGATGCTCCTGCCCCGCGGGTTCGTGACACTGATCAGTGACACGCCGCCCGCACTTGTCATGTTGCGGGGAAACGGCTTCAGGACCAGCAGGTATCCGGTTGATCTTCAGTTCGATCCGGCTAGATGTACATCGGCAGCGGTTGGGAGTGCTTCGCCCAATCACACCATATCAAAGCGGGCAAAATCCTCATCTTCAAGTATGACGGTGAAGAAAAGTTTGGCGTCAGCGTCTTCGACCACACCATGTGCCTGTCGTGGTATTGCCAACGAGTACGCCATGGAGGGGTCGTCACAGTGCATGTTTAGAGACGTGGGGTAAGGTGGAAGGTTGGCGGGTACGAGGTAACACAGCTTACCCAGGTTCAGATCCCACGACGGTGGCGGAATCCTACTCCTGCTATAAATCACTATAATGGCAATACGCCGAGTTACAAGGATCGGTTCGTTGTGCGAGGTATGAGTTGTATCGTTCCCTAAAGTCTCCTCTAGCTCCAGCTTATATAGTCGCCAGATCCTAGGGTTACAGGTAAAGTCCTAGCCGAACATGTTATAGAGTCCTACACGGTACACAACTAGTCTAACGTGTCTTGCAATCCAAGGCTTCGGGTAAGATGGTGACTCCATCGTAGCCTTCCTTCATCCTGCATGGGCCTCCCTTCTGGATCCATCTAATTGGTCCGCCCAGCAGGTCATAGGCCTTTATACCGACTATGGGCCACCTAGGTTATCCGGATTAGAGACATGCAATGGTGATACCCATTTAGCATATCCTCAATAGTAGCCCCCAGAGAATTCCGAGATCTTGCGTCGTCTTTCCTCTTCATATTGAATGATTCGTCTAGATGGATGTAGTCAAATCGTCAAGCAATATCTTGTAGTCATCCTAAGAACCCTGCGATGTTCTCCGTCTTCAACATGTAAGTCAAAGAACTGCTGAATCTTCCATCATACTCTTCTCGTAGCCGGACTGGATCCGTCCATGCCGGAATCTTCAGATGGGATGGTTCATCTTCCTATGCTTGTAGAGTGACATAGACCATAGGTCAGCGACGCCTCGTAACTCACACATGCAAAGAACGCAATCATAGCCGTTTTTACCGTGCAAAGGATACAAAACGTTCGCGGCGTCGGTGGGAATGTGGCAAAATTTCCACGCACGCACTATCCACGCAGCAACTGTTCGATCAACTTGCACGAATCTTGATGCCGAGTACTATATATTGTAACTGTGGTGATTTTTATCTTTTCACCCATTCTTCCTCGCATCGTCTTCTTCCTCTAGCCAACATCTCCTTGAGCTATCCGCACGCACAGAGGAAAAACCCAAACTTTCCTTCCAATCTCACAGCCATCCTTCCTCTGCACCAATGGCTAGCATCAGCACTACTCCATCCATGGCAGCATTGGGCGAGTCCACGGCTAACCCGACGGCTCCGATCAATGTTCCACCAGAGGGCGTGGTGGTGTCGCACACTATGATGGTGGAATCCACCGGTGGCGACCATGTTCTAGCGGGACTGGAACTGCTAGAAGAAGAGGATGATTCCCACAAGGGGGAATGGCGCGGCATGGACATTACGAAGAACGATCTCAAAGAGATGCTTATCGAGGGGTACCTTCCTGCGACGGAGGGTCTGATCTGGCGGGCGGCGCCGGCCAGCAAGGTCATCCCTTCTCCCCTACCCGTAGAAAAGGTATACCTCAAAGCCCAACTATTGCGCGGTGTCTCCCTCCCAATCTCCTACTTCTTCATAGAAGTCCTTAGCCACTACCGGGTTCAACCTCAGAACCTATGCCCGAATAGCATCCTCGCGCTTATCAACTATGCGGCGCTTTGTGAGGGTTACCTAGGAATCAGGCCTAGGTTAGATTTTTATTTACTTCTTCACCATGAAGAGGGAAGCCGGAGTGAGCAGGGAGGAGCTTAGGAATTGCGGAACCATTAGCTTCAAGATTTGGCCTGGCCGGCGATTCCCCGACATCGTTGGCCAAGAATCCTGCAAGAACTAGCAGAGGACGTACTTCTATGGCCCAGACATTCCTCTGTCTGGCCAATAAAAAATGTACCCCGACTTTGTCGATGGAGCCGCTGCTGAAGCCCTGACATGGAGATCCCAAGCCCTCCTCCCCTCCGACGATGAAGCCTCTCACGCCGTAAGGAAGATAGACTGGCTCATAGAGACGGGTCTGACCGGGTTGGACCTAGCCATGTGCTAGTTCATCAGGCGGATTCAGCCTCTGCAGCACCGCGTGAAGATTATGCACGAATATTCCAAGGATAGGAAGGATAGCCTCCGCAACTCCGAGGACAACTTTTCGAGTGACTCGGTCGAGCTTTGCCTCAAAGACATAGTCAAGGTGAAGGATAGGAAGCGTGGCTTCACCATCACCTATGAAATGTTCGAGGGCGGCACGTGCCCAGAGGTACTTATTTATTTTTCAGTGTATGGCATATACTCCAGTTCTTCCACCTTGCCTTAACCATTGCGTCTAACACTTTGGGATTCACTTAACAGATAAAGAATCTAGAAGAATGTAGCATGGCTACCCAAGTCTATGATCCTAAGATGAAGGAATTCACCGTCGTGTCCGATGATGATGTCCCGTTGGCGCAAAAGCGGAAGAGCTCCAACTCTGACGCTGCCGACGGAGGAAAGAAAAAGAAGACGGATGGATGAGCCTCCAAGAGATCCACCGCCTCCATGGAGGCGGATAAAAGAAGAATTACCGGTATCCCGTTACCCAAGGCACCAACCGTTGTGTAAGCTTCTTAACATATGACATTTGTCTCTTACTCATCTTATTCCTGTACTTATACTTTTTGTACGTTTCAGGAAGAAAGCCGGTATGAGTTTGAAGAAGACCTCCAAAACATCGGAGCTTCTACAAACATCAAAGAAATGTTTAACCAAGCATCTCCCGCCATCGCCCCTCTGACTCCGAGCGTCCAGCCTGCTACCGCATCGACAAGTTCTCCTGCAAAGGTAACGTCTAAACCTTTCTCCATGGAAGTGGACTCAACTCCTTCTCAGGATGTCCCAGACGTTGCGGCGGATCCCCATGTTGTTAGCAAGTAGGCGACACAGGAGAGCATGTCCTATAAAGTGGCTGAAGCTCTGGCTAAGGATGCCACTGATAGCATTAAGGCGATGGTGGAAGGCGGAACTTCTGCCGTAGGCAGAGCCATTACACCCAAGACGCCAACAGAGCTCCCAAAGATCATCTACCTGGTGCTTACACCGAGTAGCTCAGCTCTGGCTCCTGGTGCAGTGCCGACTTCTCCCACATGTGGTCTTGAGGATCTGCACAAGCAGGCGGAGATCTTGCATGCAAATGTTCTTGCTTTTAGCAAGATATTCGCCGAGAGCGCTAGCAACCTCAAGATAATTGCACTTGTAAGTTGTATATGCCTTTTGCATTTCATATGTAGTATCCCACTGTAACCCCCGAGGATTTAGACGGAAAACCTTAGGTCATTGGGTATGAATGCTCTAAGAGTGACTAGGTTAGAAACTTATCACTTAGCCCCCAAGTATGTAGTTTGAATGAATTATTCTGGCTAGATACTTTTAGAGTAGCATACGCAGTGTTTTTAATTTTCAATATTGTAGCCGCCAAACCTCCAGTTGAAACATAATTAGTTCCGACTAGATGCTTAAAGATAGAATAAGCATATTGCTAAGTTAAAAACTTGTACTGTAGCCCCCAAGCCTCTAGGCAGATACTTATCCGGCTAGATGCTCCAAGTAGACTAAATAACATTAATATTTTTTGCAGAATGAGAATGCTCGGAGTAACATCGCCAACGACCAGTTCCACAAGATTCCTGCTGATCTCGAAGCTGAAAAGGGTAAAACTACCTTCTTGAAGGATCAAATCACCAAGATCAAGAGTCTATTTTTCTTTTCAATTTCGCACTTAGTCTTGGTCTTGCACCACTAACTTCCGACTACTCATTGTGCCTCGTCATTTCTCCGACATGCATAAGCTATTGCCAAGGCGAAGGACATTGTCGAACAATCCAAGCACATACAGCTGCTGGATAGAGAGAAAAAATCCATAAGAAGGAGAGAGCTGAATCTTTGAAGATGCATGAGGATGCTCTGAAAGCCATGAAGGAATCCGCTAACACGGAGATCAACCGTCTAAAGGAGTAAATTGCAATCCTCAAGGAACAGAACAAAGTTGCCGCCGAGCAGAATACTCGCAACCTTGATGCTTACAAGGTCCTCCGACAAGAACAAGACTCCATGGCGGAGATTATCCAGCAAGCTGAGGATAGCATCTTTGGTAAGCATACTCCCTCTTGTACTTCTACAATCCAGGTACTCTGAACTTTTGTTATGTTGAACTCATGTACTCAATCACTTGGCCGGAAATGCATCTCCTATTGGTTTAACCAATAATCCTCCTCCGCCAAAGGAATGCATGGTTCTTGCCGGCAACTTCATCAGCACCACCATCACCCACGAAAAATAAATTTACATGCCCTTAGTGATTAACATCAAAGCAGTTGAATCCGTCATGAAGAACTCGGAGATCCTACGCCAAGACCCCAAGCGTATCGTAAGCTGGAAAGCTTCATGTACCCGGGCTGGTGTAAGGATGTCGCTGGCAATGGTCAAGGCTCATTATGATAATGCCGACATCGACACCTGACCTCCGGCCTGCCCGATGTAGACGATGACGGCCAGAAGATCGATCACGGATCTATCTAGCCATCTCTCGTCGGCTATGACACCAGGGTCGCCAAGTTGGTGGATGCAAAAACGTTTGTACCCCTTGAGGTTATTGAAGCCGACCAGTCCAGCTCCTCCAAGTCCCTTAAGACTGCCAACTTCACTAATGGCCAGATGGCTCTCCTACAGCTAATGATGTTACCTCAAAGTCTCCTGCACCAGAGGAATGAAAACACTATGTAATATTTGTTTCCTCTGTATGTGTTGTATGTATGCGGAAAACTATGGGTTAACCTTAAGGCAGAAAACAATAGCTATATGTTTCCTGCTACTTAAGTACTAATTCCAGCATGTATATATTTATTAAGCAAGTGATGGATTATACATTACTCTAGGTTTTATGCTTGACTTTTCGTGAGTCGGAAGACCCATAGTCGGAACTGTCACATCCCAAGATTTTCCAAATCTTGTAATGTGAAAAATAAATGAATAAAATAAAACTTTGTTGATTTTCAGGATGAGAAGAAACTTTTTGAATCCAATTGAAAACTTGCAAAACCTATTTGGATCAAATAAAATCCTAAAGGGATTTAAAAGATAAAAAAACAATAAAGTTAAAATATTTGGATTTACTATTTTGGACCTTTAAATAAAAAGATTTGGTTTTCAAATGAAATAGAAGTTTTACAAATAAGGATTATTTTGTAAGCCAAATTAAAACTTGGCCAAGCCTTTGACATAAAATATTTCTATTTGGATAAAAATAGTAAAGGTTTATAAATAAGGATTTAATATCCAAGTTATTAAAAATAAAGGTTTTACTATTTTATTTAAACATCAAAACTTATTTATTTGTTTTAAACAAGTTTTCCAAGTATTCTTTAATTCCAAATAAAACCTACTGATTTGGTTTTGAAAATAATTAAATTTCAAATAGAGTTTTGAATAAAAACAAATTCTATTTTGATTTAGTAAACAAGGTCTATTTATTTAATTAATAATGGACCCTAAAATAAAAATATTATTTTATTTTGGGAATTGGTTTATGTTGTTAAACATAACCAAATTCAATTACAATGTTTGGTGAATGTTTGAATTAATTTGAATGTTTGACTGGTTGTTTGAAATTCAAAACAGAAAATAGAATTGGAAAAAGAAAAAGCATTCAGAAGAAAAAATATAGAAATGGACTCAGCCCAACTGGCCAAGCCCAACGAGACCAGCTAGCCCAGCTTCTCTCCCCCACGCGCGAAGCGTTTTCGACCTAAACCCGTAGAGCGACTGACTGGTGGCCCCTCTCCCTCTCTTCCTTTCCCACTGACGCCCGGACCCCATCGCCAGCTCACCTCCTTCTTCCTCGCGCAGACAGCGCCTGCCGTTGATGCCATTTACTCCGGCATTGAATACACGATGAATACGCCTTGATTCCTCGCAGTAACAGTGCCCATTTAACCGCCTGCGCCTTCTCTCCATTTCCTCTCAAGCGCCTCCCTCTCTCTGCCCCCAGGCCGTCGTAATTTCGAGCCACACCGTCACTGCTCCGACGAGCTCCCTCCTCGATTCCGGCCGAACCTCGCCGCCCCTTTCCATGCTAAGCACACCGTCGTGATCCCCACCCCTAGACGCTTTTCTCGTCATCCGTTCACCATGGGCGCCTAGAACATCGTCTTCGACAAGCTCTGAGCGCCGCCGCGTCTGCAAGCAACTCCGGCGATCCTTCTGGTAAGCACCTGACCGCCCCGCTCTTTCCCGATGATGCTCCCGCACTCCCCAACCTCAGCTGCATCTAACCATGCCTTTGCTTTTCCTCGGGGCGAACCGCAGCACCACCCTCGACAACGACCAGAGCCACCCGACGCTGTTTCCCACTCTGGCGAGCGATTACTCCTACGCCAGTGCGCCCCTCGACCAACCGACCACGCCTCGAGCATCACCACAACCCTACGAGCACGGTGAGACCATCCCTTGCCCTCTTTGCTTCCTGTAACCTCCGTTAGCTCCTCGTCCGAACGTGCGCCGCCGCCAGCCGCCGCTAACGCCGCCAGTTAATGGTTGAGCTGCTGTGAGCCGTGCGATGCAAATCGTCTAGCTAAGAATAGAACTTGAGCGAAGCGGTATGAGCTAGTCTGAGCCGTGCGATCTGTTTAGATCCAACGCCCCGCCGAGCATGATCCGACCGAAGCGATACCAGCCAGTAGCATCCCGCCGCGTGGCACCAGACGATTTAGAAATAGAATTTGAAATCAGATTTAGATGCAAATTTGAAACCCTTGTAACTTTTGATCCACGCTTCCAAAATTTACAAACTTTATATCAATGGAATCAGTGGAACAAGCCCTAGCTAATCATGCAATTTGTTTAGTAAAAAGCCTCCGGTAGATTGTTTGTTTGTGCAGAAACGTTTGTATGCTTGATTAGGTGATCAAAATTATTCTAAAATATTTTTGAGGTTGAAACCTTTGAAAAATTGGTTTGTAGTGAACCTACTGACCTTAGGAACCAACCCATGGTTTTAAAAATGTTTTTGCTGAAGATTAGGATTGATTAATTGAATTAGCATATTTCTAGCCATATAAAAACATTGATTTTGTTATGGAAATGACGTTCGAGTAAAAACTTTGGGAAAATGATTTGGATCAAACCTACTGACCCTAAACACCAAGTTTTGAGAAACAACAACTTATTTGGTGAACAACATAAAGTTGTTGCTTTGATAAAAACACTTTCCACCACATAAACTAATGATTGGATTTGAAAATGGTTTATGGATAAAACCCTTTTACAAATGACTTTGCCACTTTGGAAAATGACCACTTTGGACTTTACAAAGTTTAGGGCCTAGTAGAAACCATCTTTGCAAATAAAACTATCTTATGCATGCTTGCATGCATGACTTAGTTTTTATTTTTTTGTGTGTGATGTTTTGTTTGTTTGGTTATTGTTTGGAATGCTAGTTTATTTTGGTGTTTGCTTGATTGACTTGTAGTGAAGTTATAAAAGTGTGAAACTAGCAAGATCAAGAAGTGAACCAACATTCCCTACCAAAAGAAAGGCAAGTGACACTATCATCTAATGTCCTACTATTTTCATTATACTTAGTGGATTTTGAAACATGCATGAAAAGAATTTCTATACATATGCTATGCTTAATCCTAATAGGATACCCCTATATATTCCTTAGTGAAAACAATGTAGTTGTAGTATGCTTAGCCCAGCTATATATTGGGATGGGACACATGTTATGATTATATGAAGTATGGAAAAGACTTATGTTTTATATAATAAAACAAGTACTCAATGAATCACCTGGGTGGACAAGGATACTCAAGATTTTGGACAAGGTGGCAACAAAAGGAACCATGTTTATATGGCAATCTCTTTTTGTTGTGCACTAAAAGAAAACCACCCAGGGACTTAGATAATTAACATTTTTCTCGTACAGTGGCTTCCGTGTACAGCCACATGCTAAATGGGCTCTGGCTTAGTCAACTACATAGTGGAAGTCCCATGCATTGGCATCTTCAGGTTAACTTGATTTGTGTAAGGGAACTAGAACCGTACATTGGTGCCTGGTAGACAAGCTAGCATTTTGTATTGGGAGGACTCCTATGGAAAGACTTTGTCACATTCTCAATCTTCCAGTACTCCATCTTGGTGAGTACTTATCCAGTGTCCACTGGTGGCATCAAGATGAGATTGTGTCATGTGGGTAAAGTGTACAACTTCTGCAGAAGATCAAAATTCTAAGTACTTAGCTGTGTCCCCGGTTATGGACAATACTGAGCAACTAAGGCCTGAAGCTATGGAAGATCTCGACATTCCAATTTCTCAAAGTTAAAACTTGAGGGTGACAACAAGGGATTTTGTTACACTTGGTGGATTCCAAGGAGTTCAGAAAGATTTGACAAAAGATCAAAACTATTTTGAAAAGATAGGAAAAAACTATATTGCTTTCTGCAAATGAGCCTAAACCCCACTTAGCCAAATATGCATGTATTGATAGGATCCACTCATATTATACTTAGTAGTGAAACTTGCCAATACAATTCAAATGTATTGACCCTTGTGGCTGCAACTTGTTATGTTGCAAGTTTGATTGATATTAGTGAAGTTGATTGATTAGGATTACAAGTCTACAACCAACATGTTTGCCTGTGGCACTTTGAAGATGAAGGACCCCATGCTTATATTTATTCCGCTGCAATGTATTGTAATAGCCAAATGAGCTATGTAAGATGTAATAAAATTATGTTATTCCTGGTTATAAAGTTATATTATGACCTTTGTTTCTTGATATTACATCTTAACTGTGGATGCTAGCTATTGATCCAGGGACTAGCATTGTAAACACAGGGGACTCTACCTTATTTAAAGGTTGGGACCCTTACAGATGGTATCAGAGCACTGTGTTGCCTGTGGGATTGTAACCCTAGGATTGGACAAAACCCCTTAGAGAAATAGGAGTTGTGTTTGTTCCAAAACTTATTTACAAACAATATTGTAAACTCTTTCCTCAACCATTTTTGGTTTTGACTCTACATCTATTCTATTTCAACTTGATGGATAGAGCCTACCCCATGGCCAAAGACCTTACCATGAGCTAAGAACATCTTCAACTCTAATGACTTCAACATCTTCAACATTTCCACCAAGGACTCAACCTTGGATATCACTAAGGACTACTAGTGAAAACCAAGAGACATTAGATTGCCTACCAAAGACATTGATATCAAGTTAGAGTATGGTTCATATTGTCCTATGAGGTATGATTATACTAAGTTATTATTTTCAAGAAAACTTGTTGTTTCCTTCAAATCATGAGTTAAACTCATAAGTTGTTAAGTGGATAGTTGCTTGTTGATTGTTTGATGGTTTGATTGTTTGATTGAACTTGGTTGTTTTTGGGTTGTGTGTTAAAACTTCTTAAAAACCTATCCACCAATACTTATCCCTATCAAACCAACAGATGCCTCCCTGTCGTGCCAACCCCAACCAAAACAACAACAACGTCACCCCTGAGATGCAATAGATGATGGCAGCTCAGACACAGTTGATGCAGCAGATGACTACATTCATACAGAATCAGAACAACAACAACAACAACAACAGCAGCAATAACAGCAACAACAACAGCAGCAACAGCAGCAGCAACAACAACAACAACAACAACAATCAGAATAATCCTCCAGCACTTGACATGCTCACCAAGTTTCTGAAACTTAGGCCTGCAAGATTCTCTAGAACAACTGATCCCATGGAAGCCAATGACTGGTTACGTTCGGTGAATAAGGACTTAGTGACTGTTGGCTGCACCGACGAAGAAAAAGTAAGGTGTAACATCCCAAAAATACCAAACTTAGATCATCAAACACTAATCATCAAGTTTAGGGTTAACAAAAACTTTTCTAAATGAATTCATGAATGCATGTATATGTGTATGCATGGATTTTGAATTTCTTTAAAAACCACCTTGTTTGTGTGCACCGTTGCTTGTAAAATGTTTCTTAGGTGAAAAGAACATCATCTAAAACATTCCCCACACTTTTCCTAAAGACAAGTAAATCAAAACAAATATATGAAGTGAATGGTCATTTTGACCAATTTAACTCCCATGCCTACTTTGGTAGTCTCAAACTTTCAAAACCTAACAGAAACTTTTCTGGATCTTTGCACCCCTTGAATGTAATCATAACAAGGTATCAAGGACCACTTTGTGATCATCCAGAAACTTTCAAATGCATAGTTTAAATGACAATTCAAAATTGAATCTTCTTCATATGGGAAGATCCCACTTTTCCAAAACCCACTCAAACAAGCTCAATTTTCAAAACCCAAGCATCTGCAGACTCACCAGGACCAATCTAGCAAACCCACCAAAATTCATTTCAAAATTCAAAACTTGATTTCATACGGCCATTTCATCAAACAGGTTGCAGACACAAATCAAACAAAACATCAGTCAGAATAATCCTCCAGCACTAGACATGATCACCAAGTTTCTGAAACTTAGGCCTGCAAGATTCTCTGGAACAACTGATCTAATGGAAGCTGATGATTGGTTACGTTCAGTGAACAAAGACCTAGTGACTGTTGGCTGCACTGATGAAGAAAAAGTAAGGTTTGCAGCATTTCTGCTTGAAGGACCAGCAGAAACATGGTGGGACAACTTTCAAATCACCACTCCCCTTGAAGATGTGACTTGGGCTATTTTTGAAGATGGATTCAGAACCACTCACATCTCACCTGGAGTAATGTACTTGAAGAAAAAGGTGTTTCACAATCTGAAACAACGTCACCTCAGTGTGGCTGAGTATATTGAAGAATTCAACAATCTGGCACGCTATGCACCGGATGAAGTTGATACAGATGCTAAGAGAAAGGATAAATTTCTTGAAGGACTTAATGATGAGTTGAACCTGCAGCTAGCTGTTGCCTATGTCCCAACTTATCAATCACTCTGTGACAAAGCCACCATTTTGGAAAACAAGATGAATCGAGTTGAGAACAAAAAGAGGAAGCATAAACTCAAGAATCATTCGGGATCATCAAAGAAGAAACATTCATTCAAAAGGAGCAATGAAGATTCTGAACCACATCAGTATCACCACAATAGCAATGGAAGTGAGAATAATGGAAATGATACTGACAATGGAGATGACCTTGGTCAGAACCAACATGACACTTACAGGAAAAAGGACATTAGCCAGTTGCAATGCTATAATTGTAAGGAACTTGGACACTATGCATCAGACTGTCCAGAGAAGAAAAAGAAAAAGGATGCCAGAAGAGCCAATGGAAATGACTCCAATGTGACCCAGAAAGGACATGTGAACCACATTGACATGAATGGAAACTTTGA
Source organism: Avena longiglumis (assembly GCA_030063025.1). Taxonomy (NCBI): domain Eukaryota; kingdom Viridiplantae; phylum Streptophyta; class Magnoliopsida; order Poales; family Poaceae; genus Avena; species Avena longiglumis. The sequence continues at coordinate 303,821,783 of CP125978.1, forward strand.
AGAGATACAAGAAGTGGATGTCAGGATTTAGAAAACTCAGAAGAGTCAAATAAGGATTCCTTGTCTGGTTATTGTGTTGAACTTTTAGTCAAGTAAACCATCAATGTAACCCTATGAGACTTTATTTTAAGGGTGGTAGTACCCTAGATGCCTTGAGCCTACTTGTAACCCTAGCCTTCCCAAATCTTGGGACGAGATTTATTTTAAGGGTGGTAGCCTGTCACATCCCAAGATTTTCCAAATCTTGTAATGTGAAAAATAAATGAATAAAATAAAACTTTGTTGATTTTCAGGATGAGAAGAAACTTTTTGAATCCAATTGAAAACTTGCAAAACCTATTTGGATCAAATAAAATCCTAAAGGGATTTAAAAAGATAAATAAACAATAAAGTTAAAATATTTGGATTGACTATTTTGGATCTTTTAAATAAAAAGATTTGGTTTTCAAATGAAATAGAAGTTTTACAAATAAGGATTATTTTGTAAGCCAAATTAAAACTTGGCCAAGCCTTTGAAATAAAATATTTCTATTTGGATAAAAATAGTAAAGGTTTATAAATAAGGATTTAATATCCAAGTTATTAAAAATAAAGGTTTTACTATTTTATTTAAACATCAAAACTTATTTATTTGTTTTAAACAAGTTTTCCAAGTATTCTTTAATTCCAAATGAAACCTACTGATTTGGTTTTGAAAATAATTAAATTTCAAATAGAGTTTTGAATAAAAACAAATTCTATTTTGATTTAGTAAACAAGGTCTATTTATTTAATTAATAATGGACCCTAAAATAAAAATATTATTTTATTTTGGGAATTGGTTTATGTTGTTAAACAGAACCAAACTCAATTACAATGTTTGGTGAATGTTTGAATTAATTTGAATGTTTGACTGGTTGTTTGAAATTCAAAACAGAAAATAGAATTTGAAAAAGAAAAAGCATTCAGAAGAAAAAAATATAGAAATGGACTCAGCCCAACTGGCCAAGCCCAACGACCCCAGCTAGCCCAGCTTCTCTCCCCACGTTGCTGACCTAAACCCGAGAGGCGATTTGGTGGCCCCTCTCCCTCTCTTCCTTTCCCACTGACGCCCGGACCCCATCGCCAGCTCACCTCCTTCTTCCTCGCGCAGACACCGCCTGCCGTTGCTGCCATTTACGCCAGCGTTGAATACGCGATGAATACGCCTTGATTCCTCGCAGTAACAGCGCCCATTTAACCGTCTGCGCCTTCTCTCCATTTCCCCTCAAGCGCCTCCCTCTCTCTGCCCCCAGGCCGTCGTAATTTCGAGCCACACCGTCACTGCTTCGACGAGCTCCCTCCTCGATTCTGGCCGAACCTCGCCGCCCCTTGCCTTCCTAAGCACACCGTCGTGATCCCCACCCCCAGACTCACCTGCTCGTGTCATCCGTTCACCCGCGGGCGCCCTAGAACATCGTCTTCGACAAGCTCTGAGCGCCGCCGCGTCTGCAAGAAACTCCGGCGATCCTTCTGGTAAGCACCTGACCGCCCCGCTCTTTCCCGATGATGCTCCCGCACTCCCCAACCTCGGCTGCATCTAACCATGCCTTTGCTTTTCCTCGGGGCGAACCGCAGCACCGCCCTCGACAACGACCAGAGCCACCCGACGCCGTTTCCCACTCCGACGAGCGATTACTCCTACGCCAGTGCGCCCCTCGACCAACCGACCACGCCTCGAGCATCACCACGACCCTGCGAGCACGGTGAGACCATCCCTTGCCCTCTTTGCTTCCTGTAACCTCCGTTAGCTCCTCGTCCGAACGTGCGCCGCCGCCAGCCGCCGCTAACGCTGCCAGTTAATGGTTGAGCTGCTGTGAGCCGTGGGATGCAAATCGTCTAGCTAAGAATAGAACTTGAGCGAAGCGGTATGAGCTAGTTTGAGCCGTGCGATCTGTTTAGATCCAACGCCCCGCCGAGCATGATCCGACCGAAGCGGTACCAGCCAGTAGCATCCCGCCGCGTGGCACCAGACGATTTAGAAATAGAATTTGAAATCAGATTTAGATGCAAATTTGAAACCCTTGTAACTTTTGATCCACACGTCCAAAATTTACAATCTTTATATCAATGGAATCAGTGGAACAAGACCTAGCTAATAATGCAATTTGTTTAGTAAAAAGACTCTGGTAGATTGTTTGTTTTTGCAGAAACATTTGTATGCTTGATTAGGTGATAAAAATTATTCTAAAATGTTTTTGAGTTTGAAACCTTTGAAAAATTGGTTTGTAGTGAACCTACTGACCTTAGGAACCAACCCATGGTTTTAAAAATGTTTTTGGTGAATATTAGGATTTATTAATTGAATTAGCCTATTTCTAGCCAAATAAAAACATTGATTTTGTTATGGAAATGACTTTGGAGTAAAAACTTTGGGAAAATGATTTGGATCAAACCTACTGACCCTAAACACCAAGTTTTGAGAAACATCAACTTATTTGGTGAACAACATAAAGTTGTTGCTTTGATAAAAACACTTTCCACCACATAAACTAATGATTGGATTTGAAAATGGTTTATGGATAAAACCCTTTTGCAAATGACTTTGCCACTTTGGAAAATGACCACTTTGGACTTTACAAAGTTTAGGGCCTAGTAGAAACCATCTTTGCAAATAAAACTATCTTATGCATGCTTGCATGCATGACTTAGTTTTTATTGTTTTATGTGTGATGTTTTGTTTGTTTGGTTATTGTTTGGAATGCTAGTTGATTTTTGGGTTTGCTTGATTGACTTGTAGTGAAGTTAGAAAAGTGTGAAACTAGCAAGATCAAGAATTGAACCAACATTCCCTACCAAAATAAAGGCAAGTGACACTATCATCTAAAGTCCTACTATTTTCATTATACTTAGTGGATTTTGAAACATGCATGAAAAGAATTTCTATACATATCCTATGCTTAATCCTAATAGGATACCCCTATATATTCCTTAGTGAAAACAATGTAGTTATAGTATGCTTAGCCCAGCTATATATTGGGATGGGATACATGTTATGATTATATGAAGTATGGAAAAGACTTATGTTTTATATAATAAAACAAGTACTCAATGAACCACCTGGGTGGACAAGGATACTCAAGATTTTGGACAAGGTGGCAACAAAAGGAACCATGTTTATATGGCAATCTCTTTTTGTTGTGCACTAAAATAAAACCACCCAGGGACTTAGAGATTGAACATGTTTCTCGTACAGTGGCTTCCGTGTACAGCCACATGCTAAATGGGCTCTGGCTTAGTTAACTACATAGTGGAAGTCCCATGCATTGGCATCTTCAGGTTAACTTGATTTGTGTAAGGGAACTAGAACCGTACATTGGTGCCTGGTAGACAAGCTAGCATTTTGTATTGGGAGGACTCCTATGGAAAGACTTTGTCACATTCTCAATCTTCCAGTACTCCATCTTGGTGAGTACTTATCCAGTTTCCACTGGTGGCATCAAGATGAGATTGTGTCATGTGGGTAAAGTGTACAACTTCTGCAGAAGATCAAAATTCTAAGTAGTTAGCCGTGTCCCCGGTTATGGACAATACTGAGCAACTAAGGCCTGAAGCTATGGAAGATCTTGACATTCCAATTTCTCAAAGTTAAAACTTGAGGGTGACAACAAGGGATTTTGTTACACTTGGTGGATTCCAAGGAGTTCAGAAAGATTTGACAAAAGATCAAAACTATTTTGAAAAGATAGGAAAAAACTATATTGCTTTCTGCAAATGAGCCTAAACCCCACTTAGCCAAATATGCATGTATTGATAGGATCCACTCATATTATACTTAGTAGTGAAACTTGCCAATACAATTCAAATGTATTGACCCTTGTGCCTACAACTTGTTATGTTGCAGGTTTGATTGATATTAGTGAAGTTGATTGATTAGGATTACAAGTCTACAACCAACATGTTTGCATGTGGCACTTTGAAGATGAAGGACCCCATGCTTATAGTTATTCTGCTGCAATGTATTGTAATAGCCAAATGAGCTATGTAAGATGTAATAAAATTATGTTATTCCTGGTTATAAAGTTATATTATGACCTTTGTTTCTTGATATTAAATCTTAACTATGGATGCTAGCTATTGATCCAGGGACTAGCATTGTAAACACAGGGGACTCTACCTTATTTAAAGGTTGGGACCCTTACAGGAACTATGCTCTCAAGCGATGATGCCCAATGGCACCGTAAAGAACCTAAGCACAAAATCACCGACTTCGAGTGCCGAAAGTCATTACTCTAGAATCCACACAAAAACAACAAAGAACGTGTATACCATAAAACTTAAGCTAACGCCCGTAGGCAGAATTTTCACAAGTGAAAATGCAAAACTTGCGCATAAAGGTTTTATACGATCCAAAAATGAACACTAAAGGAGGTAAAAGACTCAAGCATATGAGTAAACCAAAGAGAATTATTTCATTGATCATATAAGAGGTACACAGTAGATAAAAATATGCTAAGTGTAAAAAGGACGTAGCTGTACTATGTTCCATGGCCGATCAAGCTCTGGGTAGTCATCATCCGGGTCACGTCACTTACGCTTATGATCCTCGTTTGGTCTATCCTCTAGTTCACGATTATCAGCGAGGTAGTAAGACCCATTGAGTAGCGCCTTGCTAATGATGAACGGTCCTTCCCATGGTGGGGCTAATTTTTATGACTTCTTATGCTTAAGTTGGAGCACCAGATCCCCCTGTTTAAACGAGTGATGCCAAACACGACGACTATGGTAGATGTGTAGCTTCTGCTGGTAGATGGCGGATCTTTGGCATGCCAATACGCGCTCTTCCTCAAGAAGGTCCACATCAAGGCGCATGGATTCTTCAGTGTCATCTTCGTTGTAGGCGGCAACTCTTGCTGAATCGTGGAGGATGTCGGAAGCAGGATGGGTTCTGCTCCATATACCATGAAATAAGGGGTTTAGCCAGTAGATCTATTGGGTGTATTTTGTAAACTACACAAAACAGATGGTAATTCCTCCGCCCGGGCTCCATCTTCTCTATGCAGCGGTGCCTCTAGACGTGGCTTGATTCCCTATAAAACTAATCCATTGGCTCGCTCAACTTGCCCATTGGACTGTGGATGTGCCACAGATGCCAAGTCAAGTCGGATGCCCTTCTCCAAACAATAGGCTTTCACTTCTGTGAGTGACAAGTTGCTACCATTGTCGGTGATAATGCTATGTGGGAGACCAAATCTCACCACTAAATCCCGGACAAACCTAAGGGAAGTTTCCCCATCAAGCTTTCTAATGGGTTTAGCTTCTATCCATTTGGTGAATTTATTAACCGCTACTAGGAGATGCGTAAACCCACAAGGTGCCGTCTGTAATGGACCAACCATGTCTAGCCCCTAGACTGCAAACGACCAGGTTATTGGTATTGTTCGCAATTCTTGAGATAGTACATGTGGTTGTCGATCATAGTACTGGCATCCCATGCATGTCTCAACTAGCTTGTCGGTATCCTTCTTCGCGGTCAGCCAGTAGAATACTTGCCGGAAGTCTTTGGATACCAACGATCGAGGAGCGGCGTGATGCCCACAATCTCTGAGATGGATCTCACGAAGGATTTCAATACCTTCTTGATGGGAAACACACTTTAGATATACACCAGTGGTGATTATTTTATAGAGTTGTCCATTGATTATGGTATAGCCCTTCGCTCGATGTACTATTTGCCGACTTTCGACCTCGTCGATGGGCAAAGTTCCATTTACGAGATATTCCATGAACGGTTTTGTCCAAGCCTAAGGCACCTTTGTTACTGTATGAACAAAAGAGTCAACTCTATCCAGGTTCTCGAGGTCCGCTCCTTTCACGGATGATGTCCGTAGATGCTCTAGAAAAACGCCAGGAGGAATTGGTTTGCGCCCTGATCCAAGCTTTGGCAGTAGATCAGTGGCCTCATTTTCCTCCCTTTTGACATACTTGACTTTGTAGCCCTCGAAGCACTTGGCTATCTCGTCTACTTCGTATCGATATGCCACCATCATAGGTTTCCACGTGTTCCAGGTGCCAGCCACCTGCTAGGAAACCAAGTCGGAATCTCCATAGAAAACTATGCGCTTGATGCCAATATCCTTGGCTATGCGAAGTCCATGAATGAGTGCTTCATATTCCACCATGTTATTCGTAGCCTCAAAGTGGATCTGCAGAATGTAGTGTAGCTTTTCCCCTATTGGTGACTGTAGCAATACACCAGCCCCCGAGCCATTGAGTAGCTTTGATCCGTCAAAGTGCATCACCCAGTATTCTGTCTCTGGTATAGGGGTAACATCTGACATCTCCGTCCAATATACAATGAAATCCACCAAGACCTATGATTTGATAGCGTAGCGTCTCTTGTAGGTGATCTCGAAGGCGGAAAGTTCAATGCCCCACTTCGCGACCCTTCCTGTAGCATCGCTATTGTTGATGATGTCGGACAGTGGAGCTTTTCTCACAACTGTGATAGGGTGCTCCTGGAAATAGTGCCTTAGCTTCCGAGAAGCAAGGAACACTCCATAAGCTATCTTTTGGTAGTGCGGGTAACACTTCTTGGACTCCATCAAGACCTCGCTTACATAGTAAACTGTCTGTTGCACTCTGTACTCATGCGTTGATTCTTTCTGCTCCACCACGACGACGATGTTGATTACCCGATTGGTGGCCGCCATGTAAATCAACATAGGATCCATGGGCTCGGGTGCTGCGAGTATAGGTGCCGAGGAAAGTATCTCCTTTAGCTTCTTAAGCGCAGCATCTGCTTCGTCCGTCCATGTAAATTTGTGTTGGAGATATGCCCTAGAGGCAATAATAAATATAGTTATTATTATATCTTTGTGTTTATGATAAATGTTTACATTCATGCTATAATAGTATTAACAAGGAAACCATTAATACTTGTGTGATTTGTAAACTTAATTTGAAGTCCCTAGTATAGCCTCTATACTTCACTAGCTTGTTGGTTGATTAATGATTGTGGTTTCCCTATCATGAACATTGAGATGTTATCAACAACAAGATCATATCGTTAGGAGAATGATATGGTGGACATACTCCTATAGATAAGCGTAGCATAAATATCAAGTCATTTCAATAGTTCAATTGCTATATGCTGTCGTATACATAGTAACCTAATTCCTTCGACCATGAGATCATGCATATCACCTTTACGGATGGATGCTTTGATGACATCAAACACCACACCGTAATCGGGTGGCTATAAAGGTGGCATTAAGTGTTCGGAAAGTGTTGGTTGAAACACATGGATCAAGAGTGGATTTGTCCATCCACATGACGGATAGATATACTACAGGCCCTCTCGGTGGAATGTCATCCAATTGGCTTGCAAGCATGTGACTTGGTCACAAGGGATCACATATCACGGAACGAGAAAAGAGTACTTATCGGTAACGAGGTTGAACTAGGTATGCGAGATACCGACGATCATAACCTCGGATAAGTAACATATCGTGAGACAAAGGGAAATTGGTATCGTATGTAAGTGGTTCATTCGATCGCAAAGTAATCGAGAAATATGTGGAGCCATATGAATTTCCAGATTCCTCTATTGGTTATTGTTAGGAGAAGTGTCTCGATCATGTCCGCATAATTCACGAACCGTAGGGAGACACACTTAAGGATTCGACGTTGTTTGAGTAGTTATGGTATTATGAGAAAGAGACCGAATGTTGTTCGAGTCTCGGATGGGATCCGGATATCAAGAGGTGATCCGGAATGGTCCGGAGAATAAGATTCATATAAGGAAAGTCCCGTTTGAGTTCGGGAATGATTCCGTGTTTTCATCGAATGTTCTAGAAGGTTCGGATTGTCCAAGCACTGGGGAAGGGTACATGAATGTGTCATTACTTAATGGAATGATTGCATCATGTACTAAGTGTTCTTGCTGTCCCAAATAAAGGATTAAATTGAATCCTAAAACAGAAAAGTCAAATGTCCGCTTGAAAGTCAAACCGCCAAAACAAGAAACTGTGGAAACAAGCAAGAGGAGTTGGAACCAACCCGAGGAGGAGTTGGACTCCTCCAGCCGGCCACCTAGGCGAGTTGGGGAGGGACTCCCTCCCTCCCCTGGCGCGCCAAGGACCCCCCTCCCATAAAAGGAGGGGCAGGGCTCCTCCTAGAGACACATAAGTTTCACCTCTAGATCTCCGGTTTAGAGCCGTTTTGGTTTAGAGCTTCTAATTTCTTTAGCCAGCGGTTTAGAGCCTTCTAATTGGTTTAGAGCCTTCTAATTGGTGTGTCTAATTACTAGACCACTAATAGCCTCTCTCATAAGCTCCACCATACTGCACCGGCTTAAGGCGAAGCTCATGGATCTCCCTCTACTTCGGTACCACGCCAGTTGCCCGGAATCGCGAGGAGAGTGCTACAACCTCCATCACTTTGGAACAAGGGAGAGGAAGGTCTTCGTCAGTACGAACGTGACCGATCGGGAGCGCCTAGGAACGTGGCTGGAAGGATCGTCCACACGATCTTGAGATCGGAAAGAGTACGACTACATCACCCACGAGAATCCGCTCTCGTTAAACACTTTGGAATCTTCGAGGGTAAGTTATTCCATCGACTCGTTGCTACAATCTAGTAGATAGATCTTGGCTTGTTTGTTTGTATGCGATAGAAAATTTTTGTTTTCCATGCTACGAACCCCTATAGTGGTATCAGAGCCGTGTCTATATGTAGATCTGTTGCACGAGTAGAACACAATGGTCATTGTGGGCGTTGATGCTTTTATTGTCGATTGCTTCTTGTGTACTTTGCATCTTGCGGTATGTTGGGATGAAGCGGCCCGGGCTAACCTTACATGACATCGTTCATGAGACTTGCTCCACGCTTGACATGCAACTTGTATTGCATAAGTGGCTTTATGGTGCTGCTTTCTCCTAGCATAGTTAAGATCCAATTTACAACGGTGATCAACAATGCTAGTATCAATGTTGTGGTTCTTGTTCGTAAGTTAGAACGACACTTATTGAAAGCCCCAAACCACGTAAAATATGCAAAGAAAGTAGAGGCGTCTAACTTTGTTTTGCAGGGGTGTGCAGTGATGTGATATGGCCATGATTGTGATTATATTTGATGTATGCAATGTTCCTTATTGTAAGTCGGCAACCGGCAGGAGCCATATGGTTGTCTTTAATTTATGTTAAGACCCGCGTGTCTATTCAAAGTAGTTGTAATAGTTGAAGCCGGTGGACTACAACCATGGAGAAGCGTCATTGACCTTGATGCAATGTCGATGATGATGGAGATCATGTTCGTGCCTGAAGATGGAGATCGGAGGCACAAAGCAGAAAGGCCATATCATATCACATATATATTGAATTGCATGTGATGTTAATCATTTATGCATCTTGTATTGCTTAGTAGACGACGGTAGCATTATAAGATGATCCCTCATGCACATCAATTTCAAATCATAAAGTGTTCACCCTTAGTTAGCACCGTTGCTAAAGCTTGTTGTTTCGAAGCACCACGTGATGATCGGGTGTTAGATTACGCAAGTGTATACAACGTGAGCAAGCCAGATTTGGTCATGCGAAACTAAGGTTTGATCTTGACGAGCCTAGCATGTATGGACATGGTCTCGAACACGGATCACCGAAAGGTAAAGCATGAATCATATAGTAGATATGATGAACATGACGATTGTTCGCCATTGAAACTATGTCAACTCTCGTGATGATCGGTGTTGATATGGTGGATTTGGTTCGTGATCACTAAAACAATGTGAGGGATATTGTTTTGGTGGGAGTTCACCTAGTTTAATTTTATTATTAATTTGAACTCAATTTGTCATAAACTTAGTCTAAACTATTGCAAATATGTTGTAGATCAATGGCAGCCCCTACCATCAATTTTAATGCTCCTAGAGAAAGAAAAGTTGAAAAACAATGGAAGCAACTTCATGGATTGGTTCCGCAATTTGAGGATTGTCCTCACAATGGTAATTTGACCTATGTCCGGATGCACCATTGGTGACCCACTGCCAATGCTTCCGATGAAGTAAAGAATGTTTACCTCGCCTAAGAATCAAGACTCCATAGTTCAAGGTGCTATCTTGTATGGTTTAGAATCGAGCTTGTAAAAGGTTTGAGGATTCGACCCATATGATATTGTCGAGGATCTCAAATTGATTTTTGAGACTCATGCGGCAATTGAAAGCTATGAGGCTTCAAAAGTTCTTTAACCGCAAGATGGAAGAGGGCAGCTCCGTCGGTGAGCATGTGCTTAAGATGTGCAGGCACGCAAACAAACTTCAAAGCTTGGGTATAGTGATTCCTAATGCTTTGGGATTTACCGTGTCCTCCAATCACTACCACCAAGTTACAAGAACTTTGTGATGAACTACAACATGCGTAACATGAACAAGACGTTGCGTAACTCTTTGCCATGTTGAAATCTGCAGAAGTGGAGATCAAGAAAGAGCACCAAGTGTTGTTGGTCAATAAGACCACCAAATTCAAGAAAGGCAAGTCTAAGCAAAAGGGACACTTCAAGAAGGGTGGTAAGAAAGCTACCACGCCGACGAAGAAGACCAGAGCTGGACCTAAGCCTGAAACTGAGTGCTTTTACTGCAAGGGAGAAGGTCACTGGAAGCGGAATTGCCCAAAGTACTTGGCGGATCTGAAGAACGGCAACATCAAGAAGAAAGGTATATCTGATATACATGTTATTGATGTGTATCTCACTAGTACTCGTAGTAGTGCCTGGGTATTTGATAATCGGGTTCGTTGCTCACATTTGTAACTCAAACAAAGCAGTCTTTGCAGAAAACGGAAGCTAGCGAAGAACGAGGTGGCGGCGCGCTGGGAAACGGATCAAAGGTTGATGTGATCGCGGTCGCACGCTACCCTTCATCTACCATCGGATTAGTTTTATACTTAAATAATTGTTATTTGGTGCTGCGTTGAGCATGAACATTATATCGGATCTTGTTTATTGCGATACGGTTACTTGTTTAAATCCGAGAATAATGGTTGTTCTATTTATATGAGTAATATGTTTTATGCACATGCACCTTTGATAGATGGTCTATTCTTATTGAATCTCGATGGTGGAAATACACATATCAACAACATTGAGGCTAAACGTTTGAAATCAGCGATAATTCGACCTATATGTGAATCGCTGCCTTGGTCACATCGGAGTGAAACGTATGAAGAAACTCCATTCGATGGACTTCTTGAATCACTTGATTTTGAATCACTTGAAAGATGCGAAGCATGTCCGATGGGTAAAATGACTAAGACTCCATTTTACGGTATGATGGAGCGAGCTACGGACTTATTGGAAATCATACATACCGATGTGTGTGGTCCAATGAGTGTAGCATCGCCGGTGGTTATCGTTATGTTCTTACCTTCACGGATGACTTGAGTAGATATGGGTATATCTATTTCATGAAACATAAGTCCAAACTTTCGAGAAGTTTAAGGAGTTTCAAAGTGAGGTAGAGAATCAACGTAACAAGAAGATTAAATTTCTACGCTCGATCGTGGAGGTGAATATCTAAGTTACGAGTTTGGCGAGCATTTAAAGAAGTGCGGAATACTTTCACAATTGACACCGCCGAACACCACAACAGAATGGTGTGTCCGAACGTCGTAATCGAACTCTCTTAGATATGGTTCGTTCTATGATGTCACTTACAGATTTACCGCTATCATTTTGGGGTTATGCATTAGAAACACCGCATTCACTTTAAATAGGGCACCGTCTAAATCCGTTGAAACGACACCGTATGAATTATGGTTTGGGAAGAAACCTAAATTGTCGTTCCTTAAAGTTTGGGGATGCGGCCTATGTAATGAAGTTACAGCCGGACAAGCTTGAACCCAAAGCGGAAAAATGCGTCTTCATAGGATACGAAGGAAACTATTGGGTATACCTTCTATCATAGATCCGAAGAAAAACATTCGTTAAGAATGGATCCTTTCTAGAGAAGGAATTTCTCTCGAAAGAAGTGACTGGAAGGAAAGTAGAACTCGACGAGGTTGTCGAACCTTCTCTCGAATTGCGAGTAGCGCAGACCGAAGAAGTTCTGTGGTGCCCGCACCAATAAGAGAGGAAGCTAATGATGATGATCATGAAACTTGGTTGAAGTTGCACTGAGCCTCGGAGGTCAACGAGAACTCGTACCACCTGCATTGGTATGATTCCGTTATGAATGTCATGGTGGTGGACAACACCGATGACCCCGAGACATATGAGGAAGCGATGATGAGCCCAGATTCCAATAAATGGCAAGAAGCCATGAAATCCGAGATTGGATCCATGTACGAAAACCAAGTATGGACTTTGGTGGACTTACCGGATGGCGGGAAGGTCACGAGAACAAATGGATTTTCAAGAAGAAAGCAGATCTTGATGGTAATGTTATCGTCTATAAAGCTCGACTTGTCGCAAAAGGGTTTCGACAAATTCAAGGAGTTGACTACGATGAGACTTTCTCACAGGTAGCGAAGCTAAAGTCTGTGAGGATTATGTTAGCAATCGCTGCATATTATGATTATGAGATATGGCAGATGGATGTCAAAACAAAGATTCCTCAATGGAGACATTGATGAAGAGTTGTATATGATGCAACCCAAAGGTTTTGTCGATCCTAAAGATGCTAACAAGGTATGCAAACTTCAACGGTCCATCTATGGATTGAAGCAAGCATCCCGAAGTTGGAATCAACGTTTTGATAAGGTAATCAAAAGTTTTGGTTTTATACAAACTTATGGAGAAGCTTGTATTTACAAGAAAGTGAGTGGGAGCTCAGAGCATTCTTAATCTTGTATGTGGATGACATATTGTTGATTGGGAATGATGTAGACCTTCTTAATAGTGTCAAGGAATATTTGAATAATAGTTTTCAATGAAGGATCTTGGCAAAAGCTTACATATTAGGCATAAAGATTTATAGAGATAGATCGAAGCCAAATATCATTGTCACAGTACATATTTGGACAAAGTTCTAAAGAAGTTTGGAATGGAAGAAAGCAAGAAAGGGTTCTTGCCCATGTTGCTCAATCGACCTTGAGTAAAACTCAAAGTCCGACATCGGCGGAAGATAGAGAAAGGATGAGTAAGACTCCTATGCCTCACCATAGGATCTCTAATGTATGCCATGCTATGTACTAGACCCGACATTGCATATGTTGTTAGTTTAACTAGCAGATATCAAAGTGATCCAGAGTGGATCATTGGACAATGTGTCAAAACATCCTTAAGTACTTGAGAAGAACTAAGGATATGGTTCTTTCTTATGGAGGTGATGAGCATTTCGTTGTTAATGGTTACACGATGCTAGTTGGAACACCGATCCAGATGATTCTAAATCACAATCCGGATCGTATTTATTTTGAATGGTGCGTGATTAGGCGGAGGAGTGCAAAGCAAAGCGTTGTGGCGAGATCTTCAACTGAATCGGAATACATGGTCGCCGGAGGCTTCACAAGAAGCGATATGGATGAAAGAGTTCATTACAGATGGGTGTGGTTCCAAGTCTTTGGACCCAATGTCTATCTCTTTGTGATAACATGGGCCATAGCCAATGCGCAAGAACCAAGGTCACACAAGAAGCTGAAGCATATCAAGCTGCGTTTTCACGCTATTCGAGAACATATCCAGGATGGGGATATAAAGATTTGCAAAGTACACACAGATCTGAATGTGGCGGATCCGTTGACTAAACCTCTCCCGAGGGCAAAACATGACCAACACCAAACTGCCATGGGTGTTCGGTATATTACCATGTAATCTAGATTAGATGACTCTAGTGCAAGTGGGAGACTGTTGGAGATATGCCCTAGAGGCAATAATAAATATAGTTATTATTATATCTTTGTGTTTATGATAAATGTTTACATTCATGCTATAATAGTATAATACTTGTGTGATTTGTAAACTTAATTTGAAGTCCCTAGTATAGCCTCTATACTTCACTAGCTTGTTGGTTGATTAATGATTGTGGTTTCCCTATCATGAACATTGAGATGTTATCAACAACAAGATCATATCGTTAGGAGAATGATATGGTGGACATACTCCTATAGATAAGCGTAGCATAAAGATCAAGTCATTTCAATAGTTCAATTGCTATATGCTTTCTGATACATAGTAACCTAATTCCTTCGACCATGAGATCATGCATATCACCTTTAGGATGGATGCTTTGATGACATCAAACACCACACCGTGAATCGGGTGGCTATAAAGGTGGCATTAAGTGTTGGAAAGTGTTGGTTGAAACACATGGATCAAGAGTGGGATTTGTCCATCCACATGACGGATAGATATACTCGGCCCTCTCGGTGGAATGTCATCCAATTGGCTTGCAAGCATGTGACTTGGTCACAAGGGATCACATATCACGGAGCGAGAAAAGAGTACTTATCGAACGAGGTTGAACTAGGTATGCGGAGATACAAGCGATCATAACCTCGGATAAGTAACATATCGTGAGACAAAGGGAAATTGGTATCGTATGTAAGTGGTTCATTCGATCGCAAAGTAATCGTAGAAATATGTAGAACCATATGAATTTCCAGATTCCTCTATTGGTTATTGTTGGAGAAGTGTCTCGATCATGTCCGCATAATTCACGAACCGTAGGGAGACACACTTAAGGATTGACGTTGTTTGAGTAGTTATGGTATTATGAGAAAGAGACCGAATGTTGTTGAGTCTCGGATGGGATCCGGGATATCACGAGGTGATCCGGAATGGTCCGGAGAATAAGATTCATATAAGGAAAGTCTCGTTTGAGTTCGGGAATGATTAGGTGTTTTCATCGGGAATGTTCTAGAAGGTTCGGATTGTCCGGCACTCGGGGAAGGGTACATGAATGTGTCATTACTTAATGGAATGATTGCATCATGTACTAAGTGTTCTTGCTGTCCCAAATAAAGGATTAAATTGAATCCTAAAGCAGAAAAGTCAAATGTCCGGTTTGAAAGTCAAACCGCCAAAACAAGAAACGTGGAAACAAGCAAGAGGAGTTGGAACCAACTGGAGGAGGAGTTGGACTCCTCCAGGCCGGACCCTAGGCCGAGTTGGGGAGGACTCCTCCTCCCTGGCCGCCAAGGACCCCCTCCCATAAAAGGAGGCGGGGCTCCTCCTAGACACACAAGTTTCACCTCTAGATCTCGGTTTAGAGCGTTTTGGTTTAGAGCTTCTAATTGCTTTAGCCTTGGTTTAGAGCCTTCTAATTGGTTTAGAGCCTTCTAATTGGTGTGTCTAATTACTAGACCACTAATAGCCTCTCTCATAAGCTCCACCATACTACTTAAGCAAGCGAAGCCTGCGGGATCTCCCTCTACTTGGTACCACGTTGTCTTCTTGGGAATCGCGAGAGTGCTACAACCTCCGCATTCTTTGGAACAAGGAGAGGAAGGTCTTCGTCAGTCGAACGATGTGACCGGCTGAGCGGCTAGGAGCGTGGCGCTGGAAGGATCGTCTACACGATCTTGAGATCGGAAAGAGTACGACTACATCACCCACGAGAATCCGCTCTCGTTAAACACTTTGGAATCTTCGAGGGTAAGTTATTCCATCGACTCGTTGCTACAATCTAGTAGATAGATCTTGGCTTGTTTGTTTGTATGCGATAGAAAATTTTTGTTTTCCATGCTACGAACCCCTACAATTTGTCCGCCTTCTTTAGCAACTTGTACAGCAGCAGAGCCTTCTCTCCAAGTCGGCAGACGAACCTGCTTACTGCTACAATGCAGACTATGAGTCGTTGGATGTCCTTCATGCATGTAGGACGATTTATGTTTAGGATGGCTTTGATCTTCTCCGGGTTGACCTCGATTCCATGCTGGGAAACGATGAAGCCTAAAAATTTGTCGGCTGGAACCCCGAACACGCACTTCTTTGGGTTAAGCATCATGTTGTATTTCCGGATATTATCAAAGGTTTCTTTTAAGTCGGAGATTAATTCGTTTGACTTTTTAGACATCACCACTATATCGTCCACATAGGCGTGAACATTCCGACCAATTTGGTCGTGTAGTCAACGTTGCATAGTCCGCTGGTACGTGGCACCTGCATTTTTCAGCTCAAAGGGCATCGCGACATAGCAAAACGTGTCGTAAGGTGTGGTGAACGAAGTGGCCAATTGGTCCAACTTCCTCATCTTTATCTGGTGGTATCATGAGTATGCATCTAAAAACACATAAGTTCCGAGTCAGGCGTCGAGTCAATGACTTGGTCAATGCGAGGCAGAGCAAACAGATCCTTCGGACATGCATTGTTCAAGCCGGTGTAATCAACGCACATTCTTAATTCTTTGGTTCCCTTTTTGGGGACAAGTACATGATTGGCCACCCATCGGGTGTGAAGAACTTCTCGGATAAAACTAGCCTTAAGTAACCTAGCTATCTCTTTGCATATGGCATGTCTCTTCTCGTCTCCGAAGCATCGTAGAGGTTGTTTCACAGGTTTGCATTTTGGATCAATATTCAAGTTGTGCTCGGCAAGTTTCCTAGGTACACCTTTCATGTCGGCAGGTTGCCTGGCAAAGATGACCCTATTCTCATGGAGGAACTCAACGAGCGTGCTTTACTATTTAGGGTTCAGGTTCGTCCCAATGGCTCGCTGGCGGCCTTGAAGGCGGGATCGGAGTCATAAATCTACTTCTTAGATGTCGGCATCTCCGAGGCATCGACCTTGCTCTGGATCTCCTTGAATTCTTTGCTATACAGGATAGCTTCTGCAAAGGCTGCTTCTCCAATCTCACAGTCCCTTGCTTTTGAAAAGCTTCCAGATACGGTGATGACACTGTTTGGTCCAGGTATATTGAGCTTGTTGTAGATGAAGCATGTCTTGGCCATGAAGGCATGGAAGATGCCGCGTCCGAATATGACGTGGTACATGCTCTTGAAGGGGACTGCTTCAAAGGTCATGCATTCTTGGCGGTAATTGTTAACATCACCAAAAGAGACTAGAAGCGTGATGCACCCCAAGGGACCGAGCCTCCCGGCCAGGAACTACGCCATGGAACATGGTGTTGGTCCGCCTTAGGTTGGTCTCCGTCAAGTTAAATTGTGTAGTGTATCCAGGTACAAGATGTTGATGCTGCTTCCACTATCCACCATGCATTTGGTGAACTCATTGACGTCAATCAAAGGGTTGATGACCATGGCGTATTGGTTCTCCATTGGGATGAGGTATGGGTGATACTTCCTATTCCAAGTAATTAAAACTTCCGACCAGCGCAGGTATTGGGGGACTGGGGGTAGGGTGGCCATCAGTATCCTCAGCGAGGTTTTCTGTGCCTGGACAGTTGGGGTGCCAAGTAAAGTGTGGTAGATGGGGGGACTTCATCTCGAAGGGGTTCTTGCCTTTGCCATCGCCCTTGTCGGCGTGCTTGGGGTCAACATCCTCGTCATATCACTTAAATCCTTGGAGTCCTCTTCCTTCTTCTTCCCTTTGCCCTTGCCTAGCGGTCTGTTCTTCCGGCTTCGTTTGTAGCCGGACTCCGGGTCTTCCTTGAGGTCGTTGACGAACTTGCAATGGTGATTGGTGTGAGTGGTTTTGCCGTTGGCGTCGAGGTGTACAAGGCATGTCATATCACGGTACTCCTCTTACGTTTGGGGAGCAGGCTCGCGGGGGTAGTTTCACTACCTCGGCTGCTTCAGACCAGCCCATCTCGGCCACCATTGCTCGCCATCACCTTGTCATGCAAACATCATCGCGACCATGTCGTAGGTTGGCTTTTCTTCTGGCGGACTCTTCCGCTTGGTGCTGTTACTCCTCTTGGCTTGGGTTGGGATGGCAATTGCCGGCAAGGAGCCGCGAGCATCGTCGGCGGCAGCTGCGAACTCACTAGCAAGCGAGATCATCTAATTGAGATCTAGCATGTATTGTCCTACAGGCGCTTCAACTTATGTTGGAGCAATGTACCCTTTTCCAAGCCATCAATGTAGGCGGCCATACCGGTCTGATCGTGCACTCCTACGCAGGAATTTCTCATATCCAGCTAGCGGGAAAGGTAGGCTCGAGATGTCTCGTATTTCTCTTGCACGCAACGCTATAGATCGCCAATAGTGCAGGGACGCTTATACGTACCGTTGAAGTTTTTGGTGAACGCTTCTTGCATGTCCAACCAGTTGCATATGGACTTTTCCGGCAAGTCAGCAATCCATTGGCGGGCCGTGCCCGTCAACATCAGTGGGAGGTACTTGAAGGTAATGTTGGGGTTTCCCCCGGAGATTTCTACTGCGTTGTCGTAATCCTGCAACCACATAGCTAGTTTGGCGGTGCCGTCATAGGTATTGATCGTCTTGTCTATCCAGAAACCCTTGGGTTAAGTTGCGGCCTGTATTACAGGTCCAAAGCAACGGGGTCCCAGGCAATGTCCTTCCCGGGCCTCGTGAATCTTGTCCAGGCGTGAGCGTGCATTGTATGGCTCCTGGCTTGCTCTTTTATTCTTGCCACCAGGGGATGGACTGCATGAACGATGTGGGCCCCCTCCGCCATGGTGGCTGCTAGGTGGCGATGGAGGCGGAGGTGGAGGTGGGTTAGCCTTCTTGATGTTACCCTCCTACGACGCCGCGCGTCTATCGCGGTTGCTTGTCGGACATGGAGGGTCATGGCGTGACCTGCTCTTTTGTCCTTGGTTGCCGTTGCGCTCTCCACCGTGATGGGGCTGCTCCGCGTTGTTGCGAATGATGATGCCAACCTGAGGTTGTCTTGGCGGAGGCATGCTTGTATGGTGGTGAGCCTTTTGGTCTTCGTGATGTCCGGGAGATCGGGCGGTGGAGATGGGAGACAAGTATGAGTTTTTCCTCCGTGGTTGGAGGATATGTGGATAACGTCCTTCATGTTGCGCGCGTCCCTCCGTATTCGTTCTGATGAACCCGTCTGGGACCCGACATCATGAGGAGATCTCTCCCTTGGCGTCTTAGGATTGCTAGACTGGCAATATGTTGGGTCAGACTCAAACCTCTGAGAGGTGGCCTTTTCCTGTTGTTTGACCGCTTTTGCTTCAAGGTCATAGACCTGTTTCCACAGCTACGGGCGATCTATCCTTCTCCAGTTGAGGATAGGAGTGGGCATGACCTACCTATCCTCGCTGTCAATGTATGACTTGGCTTGTGGCGGCTTTGGGGGAGACCATCCTATCTTGTGCCATACACCAGGATCGTTGATAATGCGAGCTGGAGATTTCTTAGCCTTCAGCTGCTTGAGCAAAGTCTTGTACTCGGCCTCCATGGCTCTAGCTGTCTCGATTGATTTTTGTGCCTTGGACAGATCTCGATCTAGCTTTGCGCCCTGCTCCACGATGGCCTGCGCCTCCTCCAGTAGTTGTTGCCGCTTCTCGTCAAGCTGGACTACGTTTCATATGATAAATTTATGACATCTTTTAAGAACGAAGAAACACTAGATATAAGCCTAACTCCTGGGATTTTTCTAATTTTTTTAGTAAGCCTAATAACTGAGAAGAGGGAGTACTCCGTGTAACCCTGGACATGTCAGCGTCGATCCAATCGCGTATTCCTTAACCTTTTGACCCTTGTTGTAGCCGCGAGGGTTAGGGTAAATTTCATGTCGAAATCAGTGTGAGCAGTAGCCGACCCAAGAGCAATTTGAAGCCTGGGCACATTACAAATTTAAAAGCTAAAATTGCCATTTTTACTCAAATTTTCATTGCGTTGGCCGGCCGGAAGCCCGGGCACGGCCTTGCGTCCGCCACTGAGTGTGAGGTAGCGCAATAATACCAACCGGTGTGGGCCGGCCGGCTTCGATCCTTTTCTTCCTTGTTGGGTCATATGCAATGTATTCCCTCTGTTTTAAATTACTTCGCGCGCACGCTTATCTAGGTGGACTAGTATTCTAATGTTTTTCATTCAAAAAAATTCTAAATTTTTTAAAATAGATAGTATGTGATATGTACTACGTATTCCAAAAATCGAAGAAATTTTTGAATGAAAAATAAGAGAGTATTAGCCCACCTAGATAAACGTATGTACAGAGTAATTTGAAACCGAGGGAGTATATAGCTGCCGCCGTAGGTGACAGCTGACAGAGACGGATGTGTTGGAGTATATCGTGATGGCAGAACGTCTCCCCTCCCTCGTGATCATTTCTCCATGCATGCACAAATACTTTTAATTTACTCGATAGGCCACTTGATGCCTTGGCAGGCCCCAATTATACTCAAAATAAACCGACAAAAACCAAACAGTCACATATATATGGTACGACACGCCATGCATATAGAGCACATGAAACGAAGAAGAAAAAAGTGCCACAAATGAAGTTGCTGATCCATGTTTAGAAAAACACACTGGTTGGTTACTTAGCAAGTTGTTGGACGCTCCTGGTAGGTTTCCGGTACACGCCCCCACACGTGTACCACCTGCTAGTCAATTATGGGCGTCGCCTGAGTGCAGGGCAGGGGGAGTTTGTGGAGCGTTAACTGCCCCGGCCGGTCCCTTTCTTATCCTTTCCGACGACCCAAGCAGAGTAAAAGAGAGACGAAGAGTTGAGACGTTAACTTCCATGATAATCATTATAATAATAGCGGCAGCCTCGTCGCGCTAGTGGCCCAGTTGCATGCATGCGATCTCGTTTACGCCAACATACAGAGACGAGGAGGGGGTTGGCACCAGTCCAAATCCAATCCGACGGGAGAGCAAGCAGAGGTAAACAAGGAAAAAAGTAAGCCGGACGGGCGGGCCGGTATTTTGACACAACACAAGTGCAGCAGGCATTGCTCGCTGCCAGGAAATGGCTCCTCCGGCTGCACAGATACTACACGCGGCAGGAAAGGGGTCTACGTATGTACACGACGTGCTCCTTTCACTTTTGGGCTTTGCTTAAACAACTAACCGACCAAAGGGCCAATCGCAACACACCTTTCAGTCTAAGTACACGATCTTCGCATGCATACGTAGTACTCCCTCCATTCCATATTATGTTGCCTATAATTTTGCGTGCACATCAAATTTTACAAAGTTTAACCAAAAATATAAAAAATAATATAATATGTATGATATAAAATGTATATATTATAAACTTATATTTCAAGATAATTCTAATAATATTAATTTAACATCCTATAAGTTTATAATTATATCAAATTAATTGGTCAAACATTATAGACTTTAATAAAATCTTATATACAAACTAAATTGGGATGGAGGCAGTAGTACCCTTTGTATAGCCTTTAACTCCCCGGTGTGTTTGATAATGATTTTTTTCTGAAACGGGGCACAATATTTGCCCATTCTATTAATTAAGAGGGAAGTTCGACAAAAATTAAAAGTTGCATATTACAACCCAAGGTCTTATTCTCTCGTAATTAAATTACTTAAACGTTTGGCACCCGCAAGCACCTAAATATGTGCCTCACTTTTGATCTTACGAAAAACCAACGTGGGAGGGGTGTGCTTGTTGCGAAAGATTCTAGCGTTGCGTTCGTTCCAAATTTCGCAAGATACAAGGAGGGTGATAGAAGCCAAGTCCTTGCGCCGAGACATGATGGGCCACCAAGAGGAGATAGGTCGAGTTGCCCAAGTAGTTGGGTCAAGGTCATGTAGCCCGAGCCAATTCTTGATTAGCCCCCAAAGTTTTGTCGTATATCTACAATGGACAAAGAGATTGTCCACCGACTCCGTTGTTTGCTTGCAAAGGGGGGCACACTCCACAATTTCCCCATCCTCTCTTCTCAAGACGATCGGTCGTCCAAAGTCTATCTTGGATTCTGAGCCATGCAAAGAACTTGACTTTTGGAGGGGCTCAAATCTTCCAAATGGTAGATCTAGTGGGCGAGGAGTTTGCACCCAAGAATTAAGCTTGGTAGGTGGATTTTGTGGTGTATTTTCCATTTTTGGTGAGAGACCAAGATATCTCATCCATGGCGTCCTCCCTAAGGTGCACTTGCCGAAGTAGGGACCAAAGGGAAACGAATTTCCTAATGTGCTCCACAGATAGATTTCCATCCATTTTGATTTTCTTGGTCCAAGCTTCCTCGTTGAGGGCTTGTTTCATGCTCCATTGTTGGTATTGATCTGTCACGTTTAACAGGCAAAAGACAAAGTGATCAACATATAAACTTAATTAACGTTAAGTAAAAGGGGGGCCACCAAAACCAACGAGATGGTCACCTCGTACGCTACCTTATGCGCCCTGATCGGGGCACCTGAACTAACTGATGGATCTAGGTCCCCTGTCGCCTACGCCATATAAAGGTGGGGAGGCTGGCCGCGATCGATCTCTTCCAATTCTCAATCTGCCCTATCTCCTCCCCCACATCCCCAAACCCTACCGATCTAGGGAGGCGTAGCAGCGAAGGGAAGGCCAACCTAAACCCCGTCGATGCCAGGGCAGTGCCGCTGGAGGTCGTAGGGTATCCGCACCTTCCCCGCATCATCTCCCTCGACTACGGCACAAGCCTGCATTAACTGGGCAGAATTGGCATCTTCCTTGACTCCAGCACCCCGTAAAGCACTAATATACCCCTCTTTTTATGTCCATTAGGTGTTCTAGATGATGTTTATACATGATCTTGAGTGGCTACTGTGGTTTTTGGCCTAACAATGGTATCAGATACCAAAATTAAGCAACACTAGAACCCTAAGTGAGATTTGATGATCTCAATTATGATGTTTTAATCATGTTTTAGGCAAGTATGCTCTAGTTTAGCGTCAAATTAGTCCTAATTATTCTTTAGACATGCACATTTAATGCTCAAGATCACAAGTAATTAACCGATCAAGTTACAATGAATCAATTATGTCTGAGTTGATTATTTACTGATATGTTGTTAGTCATGTCTAAGTAATTAAGATCATAGGGGCACGCATCTAAAGTTAGAATCTGTTATTTTTATGAACCCTAACACTAGTAATGAATCCCCAATTTAGAAGATGAATCCCTAAGTAATTAAGATGCACGAGCACAAGATTGGGAACTCACCTAATGACGTCGTCGGGTCATCGCCTCTCCCTTCGGGGTCCGTCGGAGCACCCACTGCTCCCGCGAGGGCGAGGATCCTGTGTCGCCGCTACCATCCCGACGGAGGAGCACGCGGAATGGACTCACTTGATGATGGCTGCTACACCACCTCCTCCCAACCCAGACGGTACACGTCGCAGGTAGCTACGCTTGACGAAGTAAAGCGCCGGACCTAGTACAGTGCACGCTTCGCCGGCGAGCGCAACCACCGCGACGGAAAGAACAGGGGAGGGTTGGGACATGAAGGGGCGCCGACTGCCAAGGAGTGCCGTTGCCGATCTCTTCCGCGCAAGGCGTTGTCTCTCCTCATGCGCTATCGTGGCTGCTGCGCTCGACGCGGGGAAGGAAGGGGAAGGGTGCCGCATTCACCGTCGACCGCTGAATGTTGCCCCGCACAAGAAGAAGGAAGAGAAGGGGAAGCGAGAGCACCGGATACCGCCGTTGCCTCTCTCCACGTGTGATGTTGCCGCTGTGCTGCCTCCACTACGCGCGCGGCTGCGCTGCTACTCACTCTGCTTCTGTGTGCGCGGCTGCCGCTGCTCACTCTGCACGCACGCGCTGCTGCATCTGTTTCTCTGCATATGCGTGTCTGCTGGTGCGCAATCCGCCGCTGCTCTGCTGCCGCACGATTCTCTCTCACAGAGAGCATCAGGAGGGAGTGGGGATAAGGATAGGGTTAGGGTTGGCTCCTTGGATGTTGATTTCAATCAATGGTCCAGATGAACGCGGGAGCCAGTTGGGCTCAACTAGGATGGTTCTGAGGATGGACTGCAACCCAAGTGTAGTTTTAGCCTGGGCTGCTATTTGTTTGTTTTCTTTGTATTTTAATTTCAGTGCATTAGCCTTATGTTTAATATGTTACGTTTTATGTACTTTGCACTGCTTTTAATATATACAATAGTTGCCTAAATATAATTGCAAAACATGTTACTATTCTGGGCTAAAATGAACCAACGAGATTGTTTGTCTAGAATACTTAATATGTTTTAATGTTGTATGATCATTTTAGGCATAGAATAATGTTGTATTTCCTTATGTTTTATATCGATACTTAGTATGATAATGTAATGACTTCAAATTTAATTCTGACCAATGTTGTATTAATTTTTGTAAGTCAAATCCCCTAATTTTATTCTAACTGTAAGTCTTTTCTGCCCAACGGTGTTTTGGCATATAATTAGAAGTTTGATGATTATGGCATACTTTATTTACATTCATGCAATTTACTGATGAATTACTATGTGAAAAATTCAGCTTTCGTTGCGATACGCTATGACACTGTCGAGCCACTAACAAGAAGTAACATTCCTTGCTGGAAGAACTCAATCGAGTTAAGCTTGGCTTTCAGTGATTTTGATTATTCCTTAAGGGAGGATAAGCCCACGGCACCCGTTGTTGGTGTCGCGGGGTATGATGAATTAAAGAAAGCTTATGACTCCAAGATGGATAAATGGGAAAGATCCAATCATGTGGCTATGCTACTTATGAAGTCTTCCATACACCTGAGATTATTCGGGCTCTCCTTGTAGTTTCAAGGCTTCGAAAAGGTTTATGCGAATGAGCTTATTCACAAGCTACTTGGGAAGTATAAATGTAATGGAGAAGTTAGGAGCCACATAATGAAAATGGTCTCCGTTTCACAAAAGCTAAAGACATTAAAGTGTGAGCTAAGTGACAATATCCTTGTGATAATGATATTGGAGTCCCTCCCTGATGAATTTTATCAATTCAAGATCAACTATAACTCCATGAAGCAAAAGTGGACTCTTCCTGAGCTAACCCCTAAAGTTGTTCAGGAGGAGGAAAGGTTCATGACGCATAACAAGGACCAAGCCCTTCATGTTGGCTCCCACAAGGGAAAGCATGAAGAGCCAAATTCTCCAAAGCCTCCAAAGAATCCTTTCATGAAATAAATGCCAAAGTCTAAGGGAAAGGAAGTTGGACAGTCCTCTGGAAGCGCAGATAATGAGAATGTGTGCTTCCATTGCAAGAAAGGAGGTCATTACAGTAAGAACTATTTAGAATACTTCTAGTGGATGATGATGAGAGGTACAGATGAAATTACTTTTGTTTATGAATTGCATTATGCTAATTTCTCTTGTACTTCATGGTGGATTGATTCAAGAACAACTTCTCATGTTGCTGACTCCATGCAGAGATTAAATATGATCCAAACTACAATAAGAGGTTCAAGAAAGCTTAAAGTAGAAAATGGAGTTGAAGTCGACGTTGAAGCAATAAGATCACTCACCTTGGAGCTTCACACCGGCTTTAGTCTTCAATTAAATAATGTTATTTATGTACCTACTTTGAGCAGGAATTTAATTTCTATCTCTTGTTTAGATGATGAGATGTACGAATGCTTGTTTGGTCACAAACAATTTATTTTGAAATATTGTAATTAAGATGTTGGCCTCGGTTTCAGACGAGGAAAAATATATATGTTAACTCTCAATAATTATGTGATGCATGTGAGTATTGTTTCAAATAATGATAAGAAATGGAAGGGTACTAGCAATTCATCAAAACTGTGGCACCGTCGTTTAGGCCACATTTTGAGGGGAGAATGGAAAGACTTATTAGAAATGACATACTCCTTCCATTAGACTTTTCAGATGCAGGCAATTGTGTAGACTATATTAAAGGAAAATATGCGAAAACAATGAAGAAAGGAGCCATAAGAGCCACAGGAGTTCTCCAACTTATTCACATTAACATATGTGGACCCCTGAATGTTAAGTCTATAGATGGTTTTGATTCGTTCATCACATTTACAAATGATTACTCCTGGTATGGGTATATTTACCCCATACGCGATCGATCGGAAGCTTTGGATAAAATCAAAGTGTTCAAAGCCGAAGTTGAGAACCAACTGAATGCAAAAATTAAAGTTGTACGATCAGATCGTGGGGGAGAGTATTATGGAAGGCATGCTCCTTATGGGAAAATTCTAGGACCTTTTACTAAGTTCCTAACATAAAATGGAATTGTTACCCACTACTCAATGCCTCGTGAACCTGAGCAAAATGGTGTGGATGAGCATAGAAATCACACACTCATGATGGTGTGAAGCATGCTTAGCCATGCAGATTTGCCAAAAAGCTTATGGATGGATGCTTTGAAGACAGATGCATATGTACTAAATCTTGCTCCCACTAAAGCATCATCGTGACACCTTACGAGATGTGGATGGGAATGAAGATGAGCTTGAACTACTTCGTGTGTGGGGCTCTCCTGCTGAAGCTATAGTTTTCAATCCATAACTAAAGAAGCTAGATCCAAAAATAGTTAGATGTTTCTTCATTGGATACCCTCATAGAGGAAAGGGATACCATTTCGATTCTCTAGGTCACACCACTAAGTATGTGGAGACCTGACAAGCGGTATTTTTTGAAGATAATGAAGTGATAGAAAAAAGAAAGACCGATCTTGAGGAGAAGAGGGTGTGCTCCATGCCCGACTATCCAAGAAATCGTTCTACCAATACCAAGGAAAGTAACTTCTCATATTTCTCAATCCGATAGTTTAGGCCCTCCACCTAATGGTGATGCTAAAACTAATGAAAATGACAATGAAGAGCCTCACCAGTCAGATGACGAAAATTATCCACAAAATAATGATGTTCCTCCACCACCTCATGTGATAAGATCACTGCGAGAGAGTAAGAAAGCCATCCCAGATGATTATGTCACTTACATAAGTGAGGATTTAAATGATATAGGAAAGGTGGAGGATCCAACCTCATACAAAGATGCCATTAAAAGTACAAATTCATCTAAGTGCATGTTGCCATGGAAGACGAGTTGAAGTCTATGGCCTCAAATGATGTTTGGGACTAAGTAGAAGTTCCCAATGGAGCTAAAAAAAGTAGGCTACAAATGGGTCTACAAAACCAAGTATGAATCCAAAGGGAATGTCGAAAGGTTCAACGCAAGACTTGTGCCAAAAGGATTCACACAGAGAGAAGGAATCAATTACAATGAGACCTTTGTTAGGCCAAAAACCACAGTAGACGCTCAAGATCATGTATATAGAACACCTACTGGACATAAAAGAGGGGTAGATTAGTGCTTTACGGGGTGCACTACTAGGAAGAATCCTATTCGAGGAGCATCACAAAAGCCATTAGAGGCGCATATGAGATGCGACTATAGGCCCGCGCTGCTAGTATTTATTACCCAAGTCGTATCTCATATGCGCCTTGTATAACCTATATATGCGAGGCACATATTAACATGCGCCTCCTATATAGAGGCGCATGTTGATATGTGCCTCACATATATAGGTTGTAAAAGGCGCATGTGTGATGCGACTCGAGTATGTCTGAGGAATGTGTCCTGCCTATGTATGACATATGCGCCTCTGCGCCTCAAATAGTATTTTCGAATTTTATATTTTACAAAACCACAGTACAGTCCAGAATACATAGCACACGGGTATTATATAGTCCAGAATATAGTATAAACAACACAAAATTTTCAGAAATTTGCAATTGGCCAAAACATAGTATAACCAACAAGAATACAAGTACATCACATATCAACTTGAATTAATCCACGACATAGAGTTCGCACATGAACCAACTAGAGTACATCACACACAACACCAAGTTCACATCTCTCGGGGACCGAGTACAAGTTCACAATCACATTACAACTACACGACGGAGCTCTCTAGGTGAAGTAGAGCACACAACCTACCATGAAGATCAAGGTGGTGACTACGACGAAGTTCCTCCACTTCTTCCTCCCGTGCTTTCTCCATTTATCTTCCACCACCTCTCTACTCTTGTAGCCTTTGTAGCTGTTGCCCGAGATGTTGTTTACTTGATTCTGGCAGTATTCCCACTCCTGGTACACACCTGGAACCTTACCGATGTACACTACGTAGCACTTCTTTGCCATTTCATGTACACAAGATAGATGATATTAGCTATATATGTCAGTGGAAAGCAATAGCAATTCACAAGATAAGATCATGCATATATATATGGGTACCATGGTATACGAATATCACCATGCTATACGATTCACGAACTTATTTGTCCCCTCTCGACTTTGGGGATCAATAGTTTATCATTTCATTGTATCGCCAAAGATGAAAGAAAAGAAATCATTCCACGATTCATATAAAAATATCACCAACGTTATACGAATAGTGAAGTAATGTCTTTCCTTTCAACTTTGGGGCTACAATGAGATATTTGAAACTACATAATTCACCATTTTATTTAATTCACGCTATCTAATCTATTCGTATCGCCAAAGAAGAAATAAGATAAATACTTCCATGATTCATATAGCATGGGAAATGATATGTCCAGTGGTAAGGCAAAGAAATGATTCGTTCTCCATGGCAACAAATCATTACTATTTTGGTGTGTCGAAAGGAGCCGTTGTCATGGACCCATCATCCTTTCCTTGGCTTACCACTAGACATATTATGTCTATGTATATGAATCTCGAAAATATTTTTCCTCTTTAGACTTTGGGGCTATGAGATGAAATATTATTAACTAACACAATGTCGCCAGGTTATACGAGTCATGAACTTATTTGTCCCCTCATGACTTTGGGGCTACATACTTTATCATGTCATTGTATCGCCAAAGATGAAAGGAAAGAAATCATTCCACGATTCATATAACAATGTCGCCCATGCTATACGCATAGTGAAGTAATGTCCTTCTTTTCAAATTTCGGGGCTACAATGAAATATTTGAAACTACATAGTTCACCATTTCATTTAATTCACGCTATCTAATATCTTCGTATTTCCAAAGACGAAAGGAAAGAAATCATTCCATAATTCATATAACAATGTCGCCAATGCTATAAGAATAGTGAAGTAATGTCTTTCCTTTAGAATTTGGGGCTACAATGAGATATTTGAAACTACATAACTCACCATTTCATTAATTCACGCTATCTAATCTCTTCGTATTGCCAAAGACGAAATAAAGAAATCATTCCACGATTCATATAAGAATGTCGCCAATTCTATACGAATAGTAAAGTAATGTCTTTCCTTTCGACTTTGCGGCCACAATGAGATATTTGAAACTACAGAATTCACCATTTCATTTAATTCACGCTATATAATCTCTTCGTATCGCCAAAGATGAAACAAGAGAAATACTTCCACGATTCATATAGCATGGGCATGATATGTCTAGTGGTAAACCAAATAAAGGATTCGGTCTCCATGACAACGACTCATTTAGAGTTTGATGATTCAAAAGGAGTCATTGTCGTGGACCCAGAATACTTTCCTTGCCTTACCGTTGGACATATTATGTCTATGTATATGAATCTCGAAAATATTTGTCCTCTTCCGACTTTGGGTCTACGAGATGAAAAATAAAACCAAGAATGTGTTGGATATATGCCCTAGAGGCAATAATAAAAGTGGTTATTATTATATCTTTGTGTTTATGATAAATGTTTACATTCATGCTATAACAGTATTAACCGGAAACATTAATACTTGTGTGATTTGTAAACTAAATTAGAGTCCCTAGTAAAGCCTCTTTGTAATACTAGCTTGTTGGTTAATAGATGATCGTGGTTTCCCTGATCATGAACATTGAGATGTTGTTAACAACAAGATCATATCATTAGGAGAATGGTATGATGGACATACTCCTATAGATAAGCGTAGCATAAAGATCAAGTCATTTCAATAGTTCATTTGCTATAAGCTTTCTGATACATAGTAACCTAATTCCTTCGACCATGAGATCATGCTAATCACCATCACTGGAAGGATACTTTGATGACATCAAACTCCACACCGTAACTGGGTGGCTATAAAGGTGGCATTGAGTGTTCGGAAAGTATGTGTTGAGGCACATGGATCAAGAGTGGGATTTGTCCATCCATATGACAGATAGATATAATCTGGGCCCTCTCGGTGGAATGTCATACAATTGGCTTGCAAGCATGTGACTGGATCACAAGGGATCACATATCACGGGAACAAGAAAAGAGTACTTATCAGTAACGAGGTTGATCTAGGTATGCAGAGATAACGACGATCAAAACCTCGGATGAGTAAACTATCGTGAGACAAAGGTAAATTGGTATCGTATGTAAGTGGTTCATTCGATCGCAAAGTAATCATAGAAATATGTGGGAGCCATATGAATTTCTAGATTCCTCTATTGGTTATTGATCAGAGAAGTGTCTCGGTCATGTCCGCATAATTCACGAACCGTAGGGAGACACACTTAAGGATTCGATGTTGTTTAGTAGATATGGAATGTTAGTAGGGATACCGAATTTTATTCGGAGTATCGTATGGGATCCAGGATATCATGAGGAGATCCGGAATGGTCTGGAGAATAAGATTCATATAAGGAAAGTCCGATTCCGGAGTTCGGGAAAGATTCCGATGTTTTCATCGGAGAGGTTCTAGAAGGGTCTAGAAGGTTCACCGGTCCGGAAGGGGAATGATCCATGAATGTGTCATGGGTAAGTGGAATGATTGGATCATATCTTAGGTCACTTGGTGTGGACATTTGCAAGAGAGAATTAAAGCTCTAAATTGAAAGTCAAACGGGAAGTTTGAAAAGTCAAACTGGAACAATGGTTTCCTAGTGGAAGAAGGAAAGAGTCCTTCTCTCAATCCAACTTGGGTTTGGGTTTGGATTCAAACCCACCCCTCCCAAGGCTTCCCCCTCTCTCATAAATAGAGGGAGGCTTCCCAAGCCTAGCCTCCCACACCCAAGTCATTGGCCGCCGCCCGGCCGCCGCCTCGCTTCCCGGTTCGCCGCCCTAGCCGCCCCCGACACCACCTCCTCCTTCTAGTCTTCTAAACCCTAGATCACCGGGAAACCCTAGATCCACCATAACTCGCACCGGTTTAGGCGAAACCCTGTGGGATCTTCCCTCTACCTCCGACACCACGCCGTCGTGCTGCCGGAATCGCGAGGGGAGAACTACAACCTCCACTGCCTGCTAGAACAAGGGACAGGAAGGTCTTCATCGAGTACCGAATGTGTGACCGACTGTGGAAGCACTGCCGGAACGCAGGCCGGAAGGATCTTCTACGCGATCTTGAGATCGGCAAGTGTACGACTACATCACCCACGAGAATCTTCTCTCGTTAACCGCTTTGGAATCTTAGAGGGTGAGTGCTTCTATCGACTCGTTGCTACAATCTAGTAGATAGATCTTGGCTTGTTTGTGTGCATGCGGTAGAATTTTTTTGTTTTCCATGCTATGAACCCCTACAGAATGACTTGGATTTGTGCCTCATACTAAGGTTGGGCACAGAAATAACAATTCCACTGATGGATCCGGTGTGGCAAGTAGAAGAAGCTCAAATTCAAGTCTACTTGGCACACCAGATCCAGCAGCGGTATAGTTACACATATATATAGTGCCACAACGCGTTTTAATCATCGTACTTTCGAAGAAAGACGGAAAGAAAACCAAGAAGTAGGGAAGAAATAACAAATGAGAAGCAACATATGACCAAGCACTAAAATAGTTCATAACACAAATAACTAGCGTCGCTCACAATCAAGTTCAACGGTTTACGAAACATACTCTAGAGGTTGCTAGCCAAGTTAACATAGGGATAAAGTTTACAACACAAGTTTGGAACTAACAGCTAGCTAGGAAAACATCAAGACTTGTTCGGCTGATGAGTCGGATCGGGGATATTGATGAAGCCCCATTTAGGTCCTTTCGCTAACGTCATGAGCGCTCTGCCATCACCCTGCTTCACTAAATGTTCATCTATCTCCTTGTTGCATGGTGGAGTGCCGCCATAGAAGAGGCCCCCGGATTTTACCACATGTTGGTGCATGATTTATGAGATATCCTCCTGGATATCGAAGAAATCCATCCTGAGGTTGCAATACTGTATACGTTCAAGATCTTCAGCCCACCCTCGAAGGTCAGATGGCAACGCTCTTTTATGCTAGTCCCCTACGGACGCCTTGATGTGGTGTAGGGCGTAGAAGGCATCCTTCCCGATGTCAGGCGCCTACTTGGTGCAGGGGAACTATGTTGTGTGGCCGAACACATGCATGCCATGCCTCTTAACTGCCCTACCAGGGAGAGCGCCTCCGTCGCGATGTATCCGGTGAGAGCATCGTCAAGAACTCTCTTGAAAGTGGAGTAGTCTTTCATTGTTGCACTACCCAAGTTGAGATACAAGGCGTTTGAGCATTGCACATTCAAGGATATGATCATACAGCCTTCGTGACCACTCTCTGACTCTGGATGGTAGGGAATGAGAATCACATCCTTGCCTGAGTTTGTTTGCAGGAATGATGAGATGTAGTTTGTCACCATTAGGACGCCCTCATGTGTTCTCAAGACGGTGCCACGCATGAAGTAGGGATCCACTAGCATGATGCCCGGGGTCACGTCTCTAATGATCTACATGGACATATTGAGCAAGAACAGCCGGACCAGGGTATAGTACGTGCAGTCAGAATCCCTGCAACATGTTGAAGAGGTCGGTATGCCACACATAGAAAATATCCCTTGGGGCTACTATGAAGAAGCCCGACACATTTTGCACCTTAGCCTTGTAAACCAGGTACGACCGATCACCCTCTTGATTGTGGCACCCCTCAATAAGTAGACACCCATGATGAATTCTATGCATTTGCGAGCCTACGAACACGAGCATCGACTCACTAAGAATCGGTGTACCGGCCTCGTGCATCCGCTTCTTGGGATTTACTGCAGGGCCGTCCTAAGACCGGAAAGCAGACTTTGGATTCTGGATCGCACCCTCAGGCTTCCTTTTGTGACCCTTCTTTCCCTTTAAGGCATCATCGTCCGCTGCCATCACCTCATCGGCCACCCTATGGAGGGTTTTGGGGCTGAACTTAGGACGAGCTGGCATCTGAGGCTCAGTGAAGGCGACGGGTGGCGGCATTTTCTAACTAGATGGGAAGATATGCACTTGGAAAGTGGGTTTTGTTGAGGGTCCAGGTGCTGCTTGGGGATCGACAACTTCATGCATGAACAGCTGGCCTCCCTGTTTCTCATGGTCATCACCAAACCTTGTGTTTAAGAACTGGTCGCCGAGGTTTTCATCAATTTCATTATCATCATCGGTCATATCGAACTCTTCATGTGTTGGTTGTGCTGCCTCTGGGGTGGTGTCCCGGCCCTCCGTCCCAAAATGTATCTGGCTCTTTGGCCATAAGAAGATATAGCCGAAAGGTCGAGAATTTGGCGCTGCTCACTATCCCATCCATCCATGAGGATGAGAGGTTTCAGCCCTCATAGCCCGAAAGAACCATACTTTATTTGACCATAAGAACGTCCAGTGCCATTGGTTTGCTGTGGAAGATGCGGTTCGTGGGTTGAACGTGTAGGATTTGTTGCATGGAAAAAAAATTCTATCGCAAGAACGCATAAAACCAAGACCCAATCTATGGAAAAGCCAAGATCTAATCTATGAGATCGGTGCAATGAGATTTTAAAGAACTAACCCTTGTAGATCCAAAGTGTTTAACAAGATTAGATTCTCGTGGTTGATGTAGTCGATCACTTGCCAATCTCATGATCGTGTAGACGATCCTTCCGGCGCTGCATTCCGGCAGCGCTTCCGCAATCGGTCACACATACGGTAGTCGATGAAGACCTTTCTCTCCCTTGTTCCAGTAGGGCAGCGGAGGTAGTAGATATCCTCGGAATCCCAAAAACACGACGGTGTGGTGGTGGTTGTGGAGGAGGATAGATTTCTGCAGGGCTTCGCCTAAGCCGGAGCAGGATGGTGGACGAGAGAGAAGAGAGGCGGTGGCTAGGGTTAGGCACCAAGGGACAAGGGGTGTGGGAGGTGCGCCCCCACCACTCATTATATAGGTGGGGGCGGCCGTCCTAGGGTTCCCAGCCCAGGCCGTGTCCCCCCAGCTCGTCCATCAAGGGAAGAGCTTGAACCTTTTCCAACAAGTCTTCCTTCTTACCAAAAACTAGAGTTTGACTTTTCAAACTAGGATTTGACTATTCAAACTAGGTTTTGACCCTTTTACTAGTATTGGCCGAATTGTCCCTTCAGGGTTTGGCGCGGCTGGTCCCTAGGGCATTCCACTGTCCAAGTGACCCCCTCCCGGGGTGGTGGAAACACTGGTGGTCCCTCTAGAACATTCTAGAAGTATCTAGTCAAAATACCGAAACTTTTCCTGAACCCCGGAAAACCACTTTCCTTATATGAATCTTATTCTCCGGACCATTCCGGATGTCCTCGTGATGTCCTGGATCCAATCCGAAACTCCGAACAACATTCGGTCTCCAACTCATATTCCATATCTACTTAAACAACATCGATTCCTTAAGTGTGTCTCCCTACGTGTAGAGGGAGTGTCCCAACCTTACAAACAACATAAGGTGGTGTCCCCTGTGTTTATAATGCTAGTCCCTGGATCAATAGCTAGCATCCACAGTTAAGATGTAATATCAAGAAACAAAGGTCATAACATAACTTTATAACCAGGAATAACATAATTTTATTACATCATACATAGCTCATTTGGCTATTACATTACATTGCAGCGGAATAACTATAAGTATGGGTCCTTCATCTTCAAAGTGCCACAGTATGTTGGTTGTAGACTTTGTAATCCTAATCAAACAATCTTCACTAAAATCAATCAAACCTGCAACATTACAAGTTACAGCCACAAGGGTCAATACATTTGATTTGTATTGGCAAGTTTCACTACTTTGTAGAATATAAGTGGATTCTATCACTACATGCATATTTGGCTATGTAGAGTTTTTAGGCTCATTTGCATAAAGCAAAATTTATCCTATCTTTTCAAAATGGTTTTGGTCCTTTGTCAAATCTCCTTTTTCCAAGTTCCTTGAACTCCTTGGTAGAAACTCAAGTGTTCAAGTCCTTGTCAAAATCCCTTGAGCTACTTGGTAACCCCAAGTGCAACAAGTGTTATCAAAATCTCATGAGTTCCTTGGTAACCCCAAGTGTTCATGTTTTCATCTCTTGAGTTCCTTGGTAACCCCACGTACATCAAGTTTTATCAAAGTCTCTTGTGCTCCTTGGTAACCCCAAGTGCATCAAGTTTTTATTTTAGAAGTTGGAATGTAGAGATCTCCCATAGTTAAAACTTTAGTTGCTCAGTATTGTCCATAACCGGGGACACGGCTAAGTACTTAGATTTTATTATCTTCTGCAGAAGGAGTACACTTTACCCACATGTCACAATCCCATCCTTTTTCCACCAGTGGCCACTGGATTAGCACTCACCAAAATGGAGTACTGGCAGATTGAGAATGTGACGAAGTCTTTCCAAAGGGTCCTCCCATACACCATTGCTAGATTGTCTTCAGCACCCATGAATCATTCCAGATCCCCATGTCCAGATCAAGACAATGCATGGGTCGTCCCATTGTAGTTGACTAAGCCAGAGCCATAATAGCATGTGGTTGCACACGAAAGCCACAATTGGAGAAACATGTTCAATCTCTAAGTTTCCTAGGTGGTTTTCTTTTGGAGCACAACACAAAGTGATTGCCATAGACATGGTTCCTTTTGTTGCCACCTTCTCCAAAACTTAAAGTATCCTCCACCTAGGTGGTTCATTGAGTCCTTGTTTTATTATGTAAAACACAAGTCCTTTTCTCAACCTTTGTAAAATCTCAACATGTATCTCTTTTCAAAATATAGCAAGGCTAAGCATGTAACCACTACATTGTTTTTACTAAGGAATGTATAGGGAATCCTATTTAGGATTTAGCATAGCATAAGTATAAAATTCTTTTCATGCATGTTTTCAAAATCCACTAAGTATAATGAAAATAGTAGGACTTTAGATGATAGTGTAACTTGCCTTTTTGGGTAGGGAATGATGTTTCACTCCTTGATCTTGCTAGTCTCACACTTTGCTAATTTCACTACAATCAATCAAGCAAACACCAAATCAACTAGCATTCCAAATAATCAACCAAACAACAATTCACACACATAAAACTATAGGATCTAAGTCATGCATGTAAGCATGCAAGAGATGGTTCTATTTGTAAAGATGGTCTCCACTAGGTTTCTAAACATTGTAGGTTCCAAATTGGTCATTTTCCAAAGTGGCAAAGTCATTTGCAAAAGGGTTTTGTCCAAGAACCATTTTTAAATCCCTTCATTATTTTATGTGGTGGAAAACATTTTTATAATAGCAACAACTTATGTGGTTCACCAAATAAGTTGTTGTTTCTCAAAACTTGGTGTTTTGGGTCAGTAGGTTTGATCCAAACCATTTTCTCAAAATTTTCTTTCCATAAACATTTTCATAACAAAAACCATTCTTTTATTTGGCTAGAAATGGGCTAAGTCAATTAATCCATCCTAGACATTACCAAATTCATTTTCCAAACTATGGGTTGGTTCCTAGGGTCAGTGAGTTTACAACAATCCAATTTGCAAAGGTTTTGACCCCAAAAACATTTTTGAATCATTTTTCAAAACTAGACAAGCAATCAAATGTTTTTGCAAAATCCAACAAGCTAACAGATACTATTTGCTAAACCAAAGGCATGGTTGGATAGGTTTTGTTCTACTGATTCCAACGGTACCAAATTTGTAAATTTTGGACGTGTGGATCGAAAGTTACAAAGGTTTGAAATTGCAACTTAAATCTGATTTCCAATTTCTGTTTTAAACAGACCTGGCCACGCGTCGCAATATCATTGGACGGTACCGGTTCGGCGGTATCTCGCGTTGTAGCCATTGGATCTAAGCAGATCGTGCGGCACAGGACGCGTAACCCTTCGCGTTTAAGTGATCTATTCTTATTCGTTCGATCCAGATCCTACGGCTATTAACGCGTCAATAGCCACCAGCAATGTTCTTGGGAATCATGAGGAGAACTACAACCTCCACTGCCTGCTAGAACAAGGGACAAGAAGGTCTTCATCGAGTACCGAATGTGTGACCGACTGTGGAAGCACTGCCGGAACGCAGGCCGGAAGGATCTTCTACGCGATCTTGAGATCGGCAAGTGTACGACTACATCACCCACGAGAATCTTCTCTCGTTAACCGCTTTGGAATCTTAGAGGGTGAGTGCTTCTATCGTTGCTACAATCTAGTAGATAGATCTTGGCTTGTTTGTGTGCATGCGGTAGAATTTTTTTGTTTTCCATGCTATGAACCCCTACAGAATGACTTGGATTTGTGCCTCATACTAAGGTTGGGCACAGAAATAACAATTCCACTGATGGATCCGGTGTGGCAAGTAGAAGAAGCTCAAATTCAAGTCTACTTGGCACACCAGATCCAGCAGCGGTATAGTTACACATATATATAGTGCCACAACGCGTTTTAATCATCGTACTTTCGAAGAAAGACGGAAAGAAAACCAAGAAGTAGGGAAGAAATAACAAATGAGAAGCAACATATGACCAAGCACTAAAATAGTTCATAACACAAATAACTAGCGTCGCTCACAATCAAGTTCAACGGTTTCTGAAACATACTCTAGAGGTTGCTAGCCAAGTTAACATAGGGATAAAGTTTACAACACAAGTTTGGAACTAACACTAGCTAGGAAAACATCAAGACTTGTTCGTCTGATGAGTCGGATCGGGGATATTGATGAAGCCCCATTTAGGTCCTTTCGCTAACGTCATGAGCGCTCTGCCATCACCCTGCTTCACTAAATGTTCATCTATCTCCTTGTTGCATGGTGGAGTGCCGCCATATAAGAGGCCCCCGGATTTTACCACATGTTGGTGCATGATTTATGAGATATCCTCCTGGATATCGAAGAAATCCATCCTGAGGTTGCAATACTGTATACGTTCAAGATCTTCAGCCCACCCTCGAAGGTCAGATGGCAACGCTCTTTTATGCTAGTCCCCTACGGACGCCTTGATGTGGTGTAGGGCGTAGAAGGCATCCTTCCCGATGTCAGGCGCCTACTTGGTGCAGGGGAACTATGTTGTGTGGCCGAACACATGCATGCCATGCCTCTTAACTGCCCTACCAGGGAGAGCGCCTCCGTCGCGATGTATCCGGTGAGAGCATCGTCAAGAACTCTCTTGAAAGTGGAGTAGTCTTTCATTGTTGCACTACCCAAGTTGAGATACAAGGCGTTTGAGCATTGCACATTCAAGGATATGATCATACAGCCTTCGTGACCACTCTCTGACTCTGGATGGTAGGGAATGAGAATCACATCCTTGCCTGAGTTTGTTTGCAGGAATGATGAGATGTAGTTTGTCACCATTAGGACGCCCTCATGTGTTCTCAAGACGGTGCCACGCATGAAGTAGGGATCCACTAGCATGATGCCCGGGGTCACGTCTCTAATGATCTACATGGACATATTGAGCAAGAACAGCCGGACCAGGGTATAGTACGTGCAGTCAGAATCCCTGCAACATGTTGAAGAGGTCGGTATGCCACACATAGAAAATATCCCTTGGGGCTACTATGAAGAAGCCCGACACATTTTGCACCTTAGCCTTGTAAACCAGGTACGACCGATCACCCTCTTGATTGTGGCACCCCTCAATAAGTAGACACCCATGATGAATTCTATCCATTTGAGCCTCGAACACGAGCATCGACTCACTAAGAATCGTGTAGGCCTCGTGCATCCGCTTCTTGGGATTTACTGCAGGGACGTCCTAAGACCGGAAAGCAGACTTTGGATTCTGGATCGCACCCTCAGGCTTCCTTTTGTGACCCTTCTTTCCCTTTACGGCATCATCGTCCGCTGCCATCACCTCATCGGCCACCCTATGGAGGGTTTTGGGGGTGAACTTAGGACGAGCTGGCATCTGAGGCTCAGTGAAGGCGACGGGTGGCGGCATTTTCTAACTAGATGGGAAGATATGCACTTGGAAAGTGGGTTTTGTTGAGGGTCCAGGTGCTGCTTGGGGATCGACAACTTCATGCATGAACAGCTGGCCTCCCTGTTTCTCATGGTCATCACCAAACCTTGTGTTTAAGAACTGGTCGCCGAGGTTTTCATCAATTTCATTATCATCATCGGCCATATCGAACTCTTCATGTGTTGGTTGTGCTGCCTCTGGGGTGGTGTCCCGGCCCTCCGTCCCAAAATGTATCTGGCTCTTTGGCCATAAGAAGATATAGCCGAAGACGGTACTGAGGACTGCTGGCTCATCACTATCCCATCCATGAGGTTGATATGGAGGTTTCAAGCCCTCATAGCCCGAAAGAACCATACTTTATTTGACCATAAGAACGTCCAGTGCCATTGGTTTGCTGTGGAAGATGCGGTTCGTGGGTTGAACGTGTAGGATTTGTTGCATGGAAAAAAAATTCTATCGCAAGAACGCATAAAACCAAGACCCAATCTATGGAAAAGCCAAGATCTAATCTATGAGATCGGTGCAATGAGATTTTAAAGAACTAACCCTTGTAGATCCAAAGTGTTTAACAAGATTAGATTCTCGTGGTTGATGTAGTCGATCACTTGCCAATCTCATGATCGTGTAGACGATCCTTCCATTGTGCATTCGGCGGCGCTTTCATATCGGTCACACATACGGTAGTCGATGAAGACCTTTCTCTCCTTGTTCCAAAGAGCGTGAGGTAGTAGATATCCTCGGAATCCCAAAACACGACGGTGTGGTGGTGGTTGTGGAGGAGGATAGATTCTGCAGGCTTCGCCTAAGCCGGAGCAGGATGGTGGACGAGAGAGAAGAGAGGCGGTGGCTAGGGTTAGGCACCAAGGGACAAGGGGTGTGGGAGGTGCGCCCCCACCACTCATTATATAGGTGGGGGCGGCCGTCCTAGGGTTCCCAGCCCAGGCCGTGTCCCCCCAGCTCGTCCATCAAGGGAAGAGCTTGAACCTTTTCCAACAAGTCTTCCTTCTTACCAAAAACTAGAGTTTGACTTTTCAAACTAGGATTTGACTATTCAAACTAGGTTTTGACCCTTTTACTAGTATTGGCCGAATTGTCCCTTCAGGGTTTGGCGCGGCTGGTCCCTAGGGCATTCCACTGTCCAAGTGACCCCCTCCCGGGGTGGTGGAAACACTGGTGGTCCCTCTAGAACATTCTAGAAGTATCTAGTCAAAATACCGAAACTTTTCCTGAACCCCGGAAAACCACTTTCCTTATATGAATCTTATTCTCCGGACCATTCCGGATGTCCTCGTGATGTCCTGGATCCAATCCGAAACTCCGAACAACATTCGGTCTCCAACTCATATTCCATATCTACTTAAACAACATCGATTCCTTAAGTGTGTCTCCCTACGTGTAGAGGGAGTGTCCCAACCTTACAAACAACATAAGGTGGTGTCCCCTGTGTTTATAATGCTAGTCCCTGGATCAATAGCTAGCATCCACAGTTAAGATGTAATATCAAGAAACAAAGGTCATAACATAACTTTATAACCAGGAATAACATAATTTTATTACATCATACATAGCTCATTTGGCTATTACATTACATTGCAGCGGAATAACTATAAGTATGGGTCCTTCATCTTCAAAGTGCCACAGGCAGATGTTGGTTGTAGACTTTGTAATCCTAATCAAACAATCTTCACTAAAATCAATCAAACCTGCAACATTACAAGTTACAGCCACAAGGGTCAATACATTTGATTTGTATTGGCAAGTTTCACTACTTTGTAGAATATAAGTGGATTCTATCACTACATGCATATTTTGCTATGTAGAGTTTTTAGGCTCATTTGCATAAAGCAAAATTTATCCTATCTTTTCAAAATGGTTTTGGTCCTTTGTCAAATCTCCTTTTTCCAAGTTCCTTGAACTCCTTGGTAGAAACTCAAGTGTTCAAGTCCTTGTCAAAATCCCTTGAGCTACTTGGTAATGTTGGAGATATGCCCTAGAGGCAATAATAAATGTAGTTATTATTATATCTTTGTGTTTATGATAAATGTTTACATTCATGCTATAATAGTATTAACAAGGAAACATTGATACTTGTGTGATTTGTAAACTTAATTTGAAGTCCCTAGTATAGCCTATATACATCACTAGCTTGTTGGTTGATAAATGATTGTGGTTTCCCTATCATGAACATTGAGATGTTATCAACAACAAGATCATATCGT
Source organism: Avena longiglumis (assembly GCA_030063025.1). Classification (NCBI taxonomy): domain Eukaryota; kingdom Viridiplantae; phylum Streptophyta; class Magnoliopsida; order Poales; family Poaceae; genus Avena; species Avena longiglumis. The sequence goes on from CP125978.1 coordinate 303,862,790, forward strand.
TAGGAGAATGATATGGTGGACATACTCCTATAGATAAGCGTAGCATAAAGACCAAGTCATTTGAATAGTTCAATTGCTATATGCTTTCTGATACATAGTAACCTAATTCCTTCGACCATGAGATCATGCATATCACCTTTACCGGATGGATGCTTTGATGACATCAAACACCACACCGTGGCGGGTGGCTATAAAGGTGGCATTGAATGTTCGGAAAGTATTGGTTGAGACACATGGATCAAGAGTGGGATTTGTCCATCCATATGACGGATAGATATACTCTGGGCCCTCTCGGTGGAATGTCATCCAATTGGCTTGCAAGCATGTGACTGGCTCACAAGGGATCACATATCACGGGAACGAGAAAAGAGTACTTATCGGTAACGAGGTTGAACTAGGTATGCAGAGATACCAACGATCATAACCTCGGATAAGTAAACTATCGTGAGACAAAGGGAAATTGGTATCGTATGTAAGTGGTTCATTCGATCGCAAAGTAATCGTAGAAACATGTGGGAGCCATATGAATTTCTAGATTCCTCTATTGGTTATTGTTCGGAGAAGTGTCTCGATCATGTCCGCATATTCACGAACCGTAGGGAGACACACTTAAGGATTCGACGTTGTTTGAGTAGTTATGGTATTATGAGAAAGAGACCAAATGTTGTTCGGAGTCTCGGATGGGATCCGGGATATCACGAGGGGATCCGGAATGGTCCGGAGAATAAGATTCATATAAGGAAAGTCCCGTTTCGGAGTTTGGGAATGATTCCGGTGTTTTCATCGGGAATGTTCTAGAAGGTTCCGGAATGTCCGACACTCCGGAGGGGAAGGGGTACATGAATGTGTCATTGCATATTGGAATGATTGCATCATGTACTAAGTGTCCTCGCTGTTCCAAATAAAGGATTAAATTGAATCTTAAATTGAAAAGTCAAATAGCTAGTTTGAAAAGTCAAACGGCTAAAATTGGAAAGAGGAAAAGAGGAAGGAGTGGGAAACCGAGTTGGGGAGGGAATCCCTCCTCCAACCGGGCCCTCGGCCGAGTTGGGAGGACTCCTCCCTCCCTTGGCGCCGGCCCCTCCACCTATATAAGGAGGGGCAGGGGCTCCCTCCTCTAGACACACAAGTCCCTCACCTCAAACCCTAGAAGGCGCGGCCCTCCATAGCTGCCGCCACCACCTAGGGTTTTGCCCTAGCCGCCGACTTGGGGTCCCCGGAACCCTAGCCGCGGCTCTATACCCTCCTCCTTGGTGTTTCTAAACCCTAGATCGAGGAGCTCTCTCATACCACCATACTCGCTCCCGGCTTAAGGCGAAGCCTGCGAGATTTCCCTCTACTTGGTACCACGCCGTTGTCACGGAATCGCGAGAGTGCTACAACCTCCGCTGCCTTTGGAACAAGGGAGGAAGGTCTTCGTCGAGCGTGTGACCGGCTGCGGGAGCGCTGCAAGCAGCTTGGGAAGGATCGTCTACGATCTTGAGATCGGGAAGAGTACGACTACATCACCCACGAATCCGCTCTCGTTAAACACTTTGGAATCTTCGAGGTAAGTTATTCCATCGACTCGTTGCTACAATCTAGTAGATAGATCTTGGCTTGTTTGTTTGTCGATAGAAATTTTTGTTTTCCATGCTACGAAACCCTACAGTGGTATCAGAGCCGTGTCTATATGTAGATCTGTTGCACGAATAGAACACAATGGTCATTGTGGGCGTTGATGCTTTTATTGTTGATTGCTTCTTGTGTACTTTGCATCTTGCGGTATGTTGGGATGAAGCGGCCCGGGCTAACCTTACATGACATCGTTCATGAGACTTGCTCCACGCTTGACATGCAACTTGTATTGCATAAGTGGCTTTATGGGTGCTGTTTCTCCTAGCATAGTTAAGATCCAATTTACAGGGTGATCAACAATGCTAGTATCAATGTTGTGGTTCTTGTTCGTAAGTTAGAACGACACTTATTGAAAGCCCCAAACCACGTAAAATATGCAAAGAAAGTAGAGGCGTCTAACTTTGTTTTGCGAGGGTGTCTGATGATGTGATATGGCCATGATTGTGATTATATTTGATGTATGCAATGTTCCTTATTGTAAGTTGGCAACGGCAGGAGCGGATGGTTGTCTTTAATTTTTGTTAAGACCCGCGTGTCTATTCAAAGTAGTTGTAATAGTTGAAGACGTGGGCGACAACCATGGAGAAGCGTCATTGACCTTGATGCAATGCTGGGTGATGATGGAGATCATGTTCGTGCTTGAAGATGGAGATCGGAAGCACAAAGAAGAAAGGCCATATCATATCACATATTATTGAATTGCATGTGATGTTAATCCTTTATGCATCTTGTATTGCTTAGTAGCACTTGTAGCATTATAAGATGATCCCTCATGCACATGAATTTCAAGTCATAAAGTGTTCACCCTTAGTTAGCACCGTTGCTAAAGCTTGTTGTTTGAAGCACCACGTGATGATCGGGTGTGTTAGATTACGCAAGTGTATAGCGTGAGCAAGCCAGATTTGCTCATGCGGAAACTAAGGTTTGATCTTGACGAGCCTAGCATGTACAGACATGGTCTCGGAACACGGATCACCGAAAGGTAAAGCATGAATCATATAGTAGATATGATGAAGATGATGATTGTTCGCCATTGAAACTATATCAACTCTCGTGATGATCGGTGTTGATGTAGTAGATTTGGTTCATGTGATCACTAAAACAATGTGAGGGATGTTGTTTTGAGTGGGAGTTCACCTAGGTTAATTTTATTATTAATTTGAACTCAATTGGTCATAAACTTAGTCTAAACTATTGCAAATATGTTGTAGATCAATGGCAGCCCCTACCATCAATTTTAATGCGTTCCTAGAGAAAGAAAAGTTGAAAAACAATGGAAGCAACTTCGCGGATTGGTTCCGCAATTTGAGGATTGTCCTCATAGCTGGTAATTTGACCTATGTGTTGGATGCACCGCTGGGTGACCCACCTGCAGCTGATGCTTCCGATGAAGTAAAGAATGTTTACCTCGCTCGGAAGAATCAGTACTCCATAGTTCGATGCTATCTTGTATGGTTTGGAATCGGAGCTTGGAAAAGGTTTGAGAATTCAGACCCATATGATATTGTCGAGGATCTCAAATTGATTTTGAGACTCATGCGGCAATTGAAAGCTATGAGGCTTGAAAAGTTCTTTAAGCGCAAGATGGAAGAGGGCATTTCGATCGGTGAGCATGTTCTTAAGATGTCCGGGCATAAACAAACTTCAAAGCTTGGGTATAGTGATTCCTAATGCTTTGGGGATTTACCGTGTCCTCCAATCACTACCACCAAGTTACAAGAACTTTGTGATGAACTACAACATGCAGAACATGAACAAGCAGTTGCCAGAACTGTTTGCTATGTTTAAGTCTGCAGAAGTGGAGATCAAAAAAGAGCACCAAGTGTTGTTGGTCAATAAGACCACCAAATTCAAGAAAAGCAAGTCCAAGCAGAAGGGACACTTCAAGAAGGGTGGTAAGAAAGTTACCACGCCGGCGAAGAAGACCAAGGCTGGACCCAAGCCCGACATCTTGAGTGCTTTTACTACAAGGAGAAGGTCCTTTGGGCGGAATTGCCCAAAGTACTTAGCGGATCGAAGAACGGCAACATCAAGAAGAAAGGTATATCGATATACATGTTATTGATGTGTATCTCACTAGTACTCGTAGTAGTGCACGGGTATTTGATCTTGGTTGGTTGCTCATATTTGTAACTCGAAGCAAAGTCTTTGCAGAATAAACGGAAGCTAGCGAAAAACAAGGTGACGATGCGCGTGGGAAACGGATCAAAGGTTGATGTGATCGCGGTCGGCACTCTACCCCTTCATCTACCATCGGGATTAGTTTTATACTTAAATAATTGTTATTTGGTGCCTGCGTTGAGCATGAACATTATATCGGGATCTTGTTTATTGCGAGACAGTTACTTGTTTAAGTCCGAGAATAATGGTTGTTCGATTTATATGAGTAATATGTTTTATGCACATGCACCTTTGATAGATGGTCTATTCTTATTGAATCTCGATAGTGGAAATACACATATCAACAACATTGAGGCTAAACATTTGAAATCAAGCGATAATTCGACCTATATGTGGCACTGTCGTCTTGGTCACATTGGAGTGAAACGTATGAAGAAACTCCATTCCGATGGACTTTTTGAATCACTTGATTTTGAATCACTTGAAAGATGCGAATCATGTCTAATGGGATAAATGACTAAGACTCCATTTTCTGGTATGATGGAGCGAGCTACGGACTTATTGGAAATCATACATACCGATGTGTGTGGCCCAATGAGTGTAGCATCGCGCGGTGGTTATAGTTATGTTCTTACCTTTACGGATGACTTGAGTAGATATGGGTATATCTATTTTATGAAACATAAGTCCGAGACTTTTGAGAAGTTTAAGGAGTTTCAAAGTGAGGTAGAGAATCAACGTAACAAGAAGATTAAATTTCTACGTTCTGATCGTGGAGGTGAATATCTTAGTTACGAGTTTGGCGAGCATTTGAAGAAATGCGGAATACTTTCACAGTTGACACCGCCGGGAACACCACAGCGTAATGGTGTGTCCGAACGTCGTAATCGAACTCTCTTAGATATGGTTCGTTCTATGATGTCACTTACAGATTTACCGCTATCATTTTGGGGTTATGCATTAGAAACAGCCGCATTCACTTTAAATAGGGAACCGTCTAAATACGTTGAAACGACACCGTATGAATTATGGTTTGGGAAGAAACCTAGATTGTCGTTCCTTAAAGTTTGGGGTTGCGAAGCCTATGTAAAGAAGTTACAGCTGGACAAGCTTGAACCCAAAGCGGAAAAATGCGTCTTCATAGGATACCCAAAGGAAACTATTGGGTATACCTTCTATCATAGATCCGAAGGCAAAATCTTTGTTGCCAAGAATGGATCCTTTCTAGAAGAATTTCTCTCGAAAGAAGTGACTGGAAGGAAAGTAGAACTCGACGAGGTTGTCGAACCTTCTCTCGAAATTGCGAGTAGCGCGCATCGGAAGAAGTTCTGTGGTTCTGCACCAATAAGAGAGGAAGCTAATGATGATGATCATGAAACTTGGTTGAAGTTGCTCTGAGCCTCGGAGGTCAACGAGAACTCGTACCACTCCAGATTGGTATGATCCCATTATGAGTGTCATGTTGGTGGATAACACCGATGACCCCGAGACATATGAGGAAGCGATGATGAGCCCAGATTCCAATAAATGGCAAGAAGCCATGAAATCCGAGATTGGATCCATGTACGAAAACCAAGTATGGACCTTGGTGGACTTACCGGATGGCCGGAAGGCTGTCGAGAACAAATGGATCTTCAAGAAGAAAACAGATGCTGATGGTAATGTTACTGTCTATAAAGCTCGACTTGTCGTAAAAGGGTTTCGACAAATTCAAGGAGTTGACTACGATGAGACTTTCTCACCGGTAGCGAAGCTAAAGTCTGTGAGGATTATGTTAGCAATCGCTGCATATTATGATTATGAGATATGACAGATGGATGTCAAAACAGCATTCCTCAATGGAGATATTAATGAAGAGTTGTATATGATGCAACCCAAAGGTTTTGTCGATCCTAAAGATGCTAACAAGGTATGCAAACTTCAACGATCCATCTATGGATTGAAGCAAGCATCCCGAAGTTGGAATCAACATTTTGATAAGGTGATCAAAAGTTTTGGTTTTATACAAACTTATGGAGAAGCTTGTATTTACAAGAAAGTGAGTGGGAGCTCTTTAGCATTCTTAATACTATATGTGGATGACATATTGTTGATTGGGAATGATGAAGACCTTCTTAATAGTGTCAAGGAATATTTGAATAATAGTTTTTCAATGAAGGATCTTGGCGAAGCAGCTTACATATTAGGCATAAAGATTTATAGAGATAGATCGAAACGACAAATATCATTGTCACAGAGTACATATTTGGACAAAGTTCTAAAGAGGTTTGGAATGGAAGAAAGCAAGAAAGGGTTCTTGCCCATGTTGCCCAATACGACCTTGAGTAAAACTCAAAGTCCGACATCGGCAGAAGATAGAGAAAGAATGAGTAAGACTCCCTATGCCTCAGCCATAGGATCTCTAATGTATGCCATGCTATGTACTAGACCCAGGAGTGGATCATTGGACAGCGGTCAAAAACATCCTTAAGTACTTGAGAAGAACTAAGGATATGGTTCTTTCTTATGGAGGTGATGAACAGCTCGTTGTTAACGGTTACACCGATGCTAGTTGGAACACCGATCCGGATGATTCTAAATCACAATCTGGATACGTATTTATTTTGAATGGTGCAGCGATTAGGAGGAGTGCAAAGCAAAGCGTTGTGGCGAGATCTTCAACTAAATCGGAATACATGGCTGCTTTGGAGGCTTCACAAGAAGCGATATGGATGAAAGAGTTCATTACAGAGCTGGGTGTGGTTCCTAGTGCGCTGGACCCAATGTCTATCTACTGTGATAACATGGGTGCCATAGCCAATGCGCAAGAACCAAGGTCACACAAGAAGTGAAGCACACGAAGCTAAGTTTTCACGCTATTCGAGAACATATCCAGGATGGGGATATAAAGATTTGCAAAGTACACACAGATCTGAATGTGGCAGATCCGTTGACTAAACCTCTCCCGAGAGAAAAACATGACCAACACCAGACTGCCATGGGTGTTCGGTATATTACCATGTAATCTGGATTAGATGACTCTAGTGCAAGTGGGAGACTGTTGGAGATATGCCCTAGAGGCAATAATAAATGTAGTTATTATTATATCTTTATGTTTATGATAAATGTTTACATTCATGCTATAATAGTATTAACAAGGAAACATTGATACTTGTGTGATTTGTAAACTTAATTTGAAGTCCCTAGTATAGCCTCTATACATCACTATCTTGTTGGTTGATAAATGATTGTGGTTTCCCTATCATGAACATTGAGATGTTATCAACAACAAGATCATATCGTTAGGAGAATGATATGGTGGACATACACCTATAGATAAGCGTAGCATAAAGATCAAGTCATTTGAATAGTTCAATTGCTATATGCTTTCTGATACATAGTAACCTAATTCCTTCGACCATGAGATCATGCATATCACCTTTACCGGATGGATGCTTTGATGACATCAAACACCACACCGTGAATCGGGTGGCTATAAAGGTGGCATTGAGTGTTGGAAAGTATTGGTTGAGACACATGGATCAAGAGTGGGATTTGTCCATCCATATGACGGATAGATATACTCTGGCCCTCTCGGTGGAATGTCATCCAATTGGATTGCAAGCATGTGACGGCTCACAAGGGATCACATATCACGGAACGAGAAAAGAGTACTTATCGGTATGAGGTTGAACTAGGTATGCGAGATACAAGCGATCATAACCTCGGATAAGTAAACTATCGTGAGACAAAGGGAAATTGGTATCGTATGTAAGTGGCTCATTCGATCGCAAAGTAATCGTAGAAATATGTGGGAGCCATATGAATTTCCAGATTCCTCTATTGGTTATTGTTCGGAGAAGTGTCTCGATCATGTCCGCATAATTCACGAACCGTAGGGAGACACACTTAAGGATTCGACGTTGTTTGAGTAGTTATGGTATTATGAGAAAGAGACCGAATGTTGTTCGGAGTCTCGGATGGGATCCGGGATATCACGAGGTGATCCGGAATGGTCCGGATAATAAGATTCATATAAGGAAAGTCCCGTTTCGGAGTTCGGGAATGATTACGGTGTTTTCAGCGGGAATGTTCTAGAAGGTTCCGGAATGTCCGGCACTCCGGAGGGGAAGGGGTACATGAATGTGTCATTGCATATTGGAATGATTGCATCATGTACTAAGTGTCCTCGCTGTTCCAAATAAAGGATTAAATTGAATCCTAAATTGAAAAGTCAAATAGCTAGTTTGAAAAGTCAAACGGCTAAAATTGGAAAGAGGAAAAGAGGAAGGAGTGGGAAACCGAGTTGGGGAGGAATCCTCCTCCAACCCGGACCCCCTCAAGCCGAGTTGGGAGGACTCCCCTCCTCCCTTGGGCCGGCCCCTCCACCTATATAAGGAGGCGGGGCTCCTCCTCTAGACACACAAGTTCCTCACCTCAAACCCTAGAAAGTCAGCCCTCCATAGCCGCCACCACCTAGGGTTTTCCTAGCCGCCGACTTGGGGTCCCGGAACCCTAGCCGCGGCTCTAGCCCCTCCTCCTTTGTGTGTCTAAACCCTAGATCGCCGAGGAGCTCTCATACTCCACCATACTCGCTCGGCTTAAGGCGAATCCTGCGAGATTTCCCTCTACTTAGGTACTGCCCGTTGTGCTTAGGAATCGCGAGGAGAGTGCTACAACCTCCATGCCTCTTTGGAACAAGGGAGAGGAAGGTCTTCGTCAGTAGAACGTGTGACCGATCTGGAGAGCTGCAGGAGCCTGGCCGGAAGGATCGTCTACACGATCTTGAGATCGGGAAGAGTATGACTACATCACCCACGAGAATCCGCTCTCGTTAAACACTTTGGAATCTTCGAGGGTAAGTTATTCCATCGACTCGTTGCTACAATCTAGTAGATAGATCTTGGCTTGTTTGTTTGTATGCGATAGAATTTTTTTGTTTTCCATGCTACGAAACCCTACAGGTAACCCCAAGTGCAACAAGTGTTATCAAAATCTCATGAGTTCCTTGGTAACCCCAAGTGTTCATGTTTTCATCTCTTGAGTTCCTTGGTAACCCCAAGTAAATCAAGTTTTATCAAAGTCTCTTGTGCTCCTTGGTAACCCCAAGTGCATCAAGTTTTTATTTTAGAAGTTGGAATGTCGAGATCTCCCATAGTTAACACTTTAGTTGCTCAGTATTGTCCATAACCGGGGACACGGCTAAGTACTTAGATTTTATTATCTTCTGCAGAAGGAGTACACTTTACCCACATGTCACAATCCCATCCTTTTGCCACCAGTGGCCACTGGATTAGCACTCACCAAAATGGAGTACTGGCAGATTGAGAATGTGACGAAGTCTTTCCAAAGGGTCCTCCCATACACCATTGCTAGCTTGTCTTCAGCACCCATGAAGCATTCCAGATCCCCATGTCCAAGATGGCTGAAGACAATGCATGGGTCTTCCCAATGTAGTTTACTAAGACAGAGCCATAATAGCATGTGGTTGCACACGAAAGCCACAATTGGAGAAACATGTTCAATCTCTAAGTTTCCTAGGTGTTTTTCTTTTGGAGCACAACACAAAGTGATTGCCATAGACATGGTTCCTTTTGTTTCCACCTTCTCCAAGTATCCTCCACCTAGGTGGTTCATTGAGTCCTTGTTTTATTATGTAAAACACAAGTCCTTTTCTCAACCTTTGTAAAATCTCAACATGTATCTCCTTTTCAAAATATAGCATGGCTAAGCATGTAACCACTACATTGTTTTTACTAAGGAATGTATAGGGAATCCTATTTAGGATTTAGCATAGCATAAGTACAAAATTCTTTTCATGCATGTTTTCAAAATCCACTAAGTATAATGAAAATAGTAGGACTTTAGATGATAGTGTAACTTGCCTTTTTGGGTAGGGAATGATGGTTAACTCCTTGATCTTGCTAGTCTCACACTTTGCTAATTTCACTACAATCAATCAAGCAAACACCAAATCAACTAGCATTCCAAATAATCAACCAAACAACAATTCACACACATAAAACTATGGGATCTAAGTCATGCATGTAAGCATGCAAGAGATGGTTCTATTTTTAAAGATGGTATCCACTAGGTTTCTAAACTTTTTAGGTTCCAAATTGGTCATTTTCCAAAGTGGCAAAGTCATTTGCAAAAGGGTTTTGTCCAAGAACCATTTTTAAATCCCTTCATTATTTTATGTGGTGGAAAACATTTTTATAATAGCAACAACTCTATGTGGTTCACCAAATAAGTTGTTGTTTCTCAAAACTTGGTTATTTGGGTCAGTAGGTTTGATCCAAACCATTTCCTCAAAATTTTCTTTCCATAAACATTTTCATAACAAAAACCATTCTTTTATTTGGCTAGAAATGGGCTAAGTCAATTAATCCATCCTAGACATTACCAAATTCATTTTCCAAACTATGGGTTGGTTCCTAGGGTCAGTGAGTTTACAACAATCCAATTTGCAAAGGTTTTGACCCCAAAAACATTTTTGAATCATTTTTCAAAACTAGACAAGCAATAAAATGTTTATGCAAAACCAACAAGCTAACAGATACTATTTGCTAAAACAAAGGCATGGTTGGCTAGGGTTTGTTCTACTGATTCCAACGGTACCAAATTTGTAAATTTTGGACGTGTGGATCGAAAGTTACAAAGGTTTGAAATTGCAACTTAAATCTGATTTCCAATTTCTATTTTAAACAGACCTGGCCACGCGTCGCAATATCATTGGACGGTACCGGTTCGGCGGGATCTCGCGTTGCAGCCATTGGATCTAATCAGATCGTGCGGAAAAGGACGCGTAACCCTTCGCGTTTAAGTGATCTATTCTTATTCGTTCGATCCAGATCCTACGACTATTAACGCATTGACCAAACTCTAGCGGCGCAGAAGATTCTTTGGCAGCGGCGAGGTCGATCGCTACCGGCTTGGTGAAACAGGACGCTAGAAGAGAGGGGAGGATGCTCACCAGATTCGCGAGGACGTGGTGATTCTCGATGTGTGCTTGTCGTGGCAGGGGGTGCTCGGGTACAGCTGCGATTGCTCGCCGAAGTAGAGAACAATGTCGGGTGGTCCTGGTCGTGGTCGGAGTCGTCGCTATAGGTCACGAGAAGGCCAACCGAGGGTATGGTTAGGTGCGTAAGACCAAGGCGAAGATGCTCGCATGATCGAGAAACATAGGGGCGGTCGAGGCTTACCGGGGGAGCTCGACGGAGACGAGACAGACGGCGGCGAGGTCGGAGCTTGACGAAGGTGATGCTCTGGGGCACCCGCGGTCGAACGAAGGGTACAAGCAGATGTGCCAAGGAGTGGTGAAGGTGCGAGCTTGGTCGGGGAGGCAGGAGGTGGTGAGTGTTGGCCGGAATCGAAGGTGGAAGGTGGTCGGAGACAGGGGTTGTCGCATGCAATGCGAGCAGCCTGGTGGCGATGTGGCGTTCGCGTTTGAGGGAAATGACAGAGGGTGGAGGGGCGCTTATGTACGCATGGTCGGGGCAAGATTAACGCAGCCATTATTCGTGAATTGAACGCGCGGTTGAATGACAGAGAACGGCAGCGCGGTTTGGGGGAGAAGGGGTCGCGCGGGTGAGGAGGATGAACAGGGAGGTGGGGTCCAGTCGTCAGTGGGAAAAGAAGTGAGAGGGAGGTCCACCAGTCAGTGTCACCGCGGGTTAACAAATTGGTGCGAACCGTTTTCTTTCGGGGAGGGGAAGCTGGGCTGGTTCTGGGCTTCTTGGGCTGGCTCAGTTGGGTCAGGTCCAAATCTTATTATTTTTTTCTGTTTTAAACCTTTTCCTTTTTCCAATACTATTTTCTGTTTTGAAATTCCAAACTATCAAATCACACTCAAATCAATTTCAAACAATCAACAAACTTTTGCAACTATGAATTTGGTTCTGTTTTGTCACATAAACCAGAATTCCAAAACCAAAATAATAATTTTATTTTAGGTCCATTATTAATTAAGTAAATAGACCATTGTTATTAAATCAAAATGTAATTTGATGTTTATTCTAAAACTCCATTTTGAAACCTAATTATTTTCAAAACCAATTCAGTAGGTTTTATTTGGGAATATCAAGTACTTGGAAAACTTATTTTTAAATAAATAATTAGGTTTTGTTATTTTGGAAGTAGTAAAACCTTTATTAATAAAACTTGGATATTAAATCCTTATTAAATTTATTTAATTTAAATCTTTACTATTTTTATCAAAACAAAATGTTTTAATTCAAAGCTTGGCCAAGGTTTAATTTGGCTTTATAAAATATTCTTTATTTATAAAACTTCTATTTCTTTTGAAATCCAAATTCTTTTATTTTAAGGATCAAAATAGTAGTTCTAAAACATTTTATTTTACTTTAAATGTTTATCTTTATAAATCCCTTTAGGGTTTTATTTAATTCAAAAAGGTTTGCAGTCCCAATTGAATTCAAAAAGTTTCTTCTGACCCTGAAAATCAAACAAAGTTTTATTTTATTCATTTATTTTTCACATTACAAGATTTGGAAAATCTTGGGATGTGACACTACGGTTCACGAACTATGCAGACATGATCGAGACACCTCTCCGGTCAATAACCAATAAATGGATCTGGAAATCCATATGGCTCCCAAATATTTCTACGATGATTTCGTGATCGAATGAACCATTTACATATTATACCAATTCCCTTTGTCGGACGATACTTTACTTATTCAAGGTTCAATCGTTGGTATCTCCATACCTAGTTCAACCTCGTTACCGATAAGTACTCTTTACTCGTTCCATGATATGACATCCCATGTGACCTAGTCACATGCTTGCAATCCAATTGGATGACACTCCACCGAGAGGGCCCAGAGTATATCTATCTGTCATATGGATAGACAAATCCCACTCTTGATCCATGTGCTTCAACACATACTTTCAGAATACCTAATGCCACCTTTATAACCACCTAGTTATGGAAGTGGTTTGATGTCATCAAAGCATCCATCCGGTGATCGTGATTAACATGATCTCATGGTCCAAGTATTATGTTACTATGTATTTGAAAGCTTGTAGCAAACAAACTCTAAATGACTTGATCTTATGTTATGCTAACTATAGGAGTGTGTCCATAACATCATTCACCTAATGACATGATCTTGTTATTAATTAAATCTAATGTCCATGATCATGAAACCATTATCATCTATTAATCAACAATTGTAACATCCCAGCATTTAAGAACCAACGAAGGGTAGATTAAGGAATTTATGCATACCCATGAATTCATCTGTAAAATGCAGGTTAATTTTTTGCCAACCTAAAAAACCTAAAGTGATCAGAGTTTCTTTCACTCTCTGTATGTAGGGATAGCTATTGGGAGTGATCGTTATAAATTTTGACATGATCTTTTTGGATAAGTGTGTTTTGGAAAGGAGAATTTGAATTCAAAATTGGAAATTTGAATTTAAATTTAAAGATTAAGAATTGTTATTAAGTAATGAATTATAAACTAATTAAGTAATCTCATTTGATATAATGTTTAGAGATAATAAATAAAATGGAATTCAAATAGTAAATGAATCTTTAATTCTTATCTTTATTCCATATACATTCTTCTTTTACAATAATAAATCATGAAGGGTTCAGTACAACAGAGGAAATACAACAAATGAAATTTCAATAATAAATTATTACAGGAATGTTACAAACAGAATAAATAGGATATTACAAAATATTGACAAATGAATTAATAAAAAATTACAATCTATCTATCTGATCCTATACTAGAATCTTGAATATCCAAATCTTGTACCTGCAACAAAATACAAAATCAAACAAAAAGGAAAATAAAGGTTAGTGGTTAAAATACTCTCAGTAGAGAGCAGTGAGGTGCACTTCTCCTGATTCATCATTGAGTAGTGTTATAAAAAGGGGCAAGTTTCACCAATATGAAAGAATCAATTCTTTCATAAAACAATAAGCCACAACATAGCTCTCAATAGCAAGTAAAAGGGACTAGTTTCACCAAGAGAGTAAAAGGTTAAAAGATCAAAAGTTAAAGACACCTCATTGATCTGATCCAAATGGTGTACCAAAGACATGGCAACACACTCACCTAAATGCATGGTGAGAGCTGTCAACACAGCAACAGCCACACACGCAAAAGGAGTAGCACAACCGTGGAACAACTTCCAGCAGTTCATTCTCTTCATCTCAAATAGCACACCAGGAACACACCAATCCTGCCAAAGCTTAGCCAAATCACCAGCCAAACCACACACACAAGATCATCCTAGTATCATCAGATGGTGACATAATGTAACACCCTCAGAATCGGACCTATGCAAGCTTTAGCGAAACCCGCCAAACCCGCATAGAAACGATTCAAAGGTGCCCACCAGGCACTTTCGTGCGGGTGGAAAACGAAGTAATAACATTACACAACAGTCCTCGATGGGACCCACAGAACAGATATATATACAACACGACTCCATGAGTCAAGAATACAGATATAATATACAAAGATCCAAATCACCTTGAAAATGATAGAGCGTCCGATTACGGACAAGATGCAAATGGGGCTAAGAGCCCTGAAGAATAACCAATGGCGTCCATAACCCTGCCCAGGCCAAGCCGGAAGGGTAACCCTGCTAACGACGTCGATCTCAAAACCTGCTTAAACAAAAAGGGGTGCCGACAAAGGCCAAAGGAAAAAGAGGAGCGTCAGTACTGAGGCCAGTACACGGCGAGGCTAGAATTCAGCGGTCCTCGCCTACATAGGTATGGTGGACTGAGCGGCAGCGGCAACATGCACTAAACAACCTATAGAGACTCGATACAACTGGCGGCAAACAGAGAGGGGTAAGAAAGACCTATCCGGAAGCAGCCTGATACTAACACCAAACAATCCCATCCTGGCATTTCCCCCTCGAGACCAAACGAGGAAGTCAACCGAGGAACTCACACAGTTGGCAGTTTTAGGTATTCAGTTATCGTTGCAGCAATTACTAGTCAGGTATAGATAATCGTCCTGATAAAAGAAGCAGTGGGTCCTTTTAGTTAATCATTCCGTTGTAGTTGCAACAATTACTAATCAGATACAGATAGCATGAGATAAATCCAAAACCCAGCAGTTGTTGGTACTTTTAATCAGCCATTCCGTTGTAGTTGCCATACTTACTAGTCAGGTACAATGGTCGCAAGCGACAATCCAAACAAGCAATTGTGGGCAGTATTATTTAGCCATTCCATTATAGTGAAGCTGATTACTAGTCATTATAAAGTCAAATTTATAGCAATAAACCTTAGTTATGCTTGTCTATGGTCGAGATACTATGCTCCAAGACGTCCATATCCGCGGACACGGCTTCCAGAAAGTTTTACCCGGCCGGGGTGCACCAATAGCAACACACGCTCGATCAACCTCGGAAAAACCAAATCAAAACCCAACGAGGCTTTCACGACTAAGCAATCATAGGATTCAGAAATATTTCAGGGGGCCACCCCATTGAGTAGACCCGCAACTAAGTAAGCAAGCTCCGAGACGGACTCAAGGTTTGCGTCAATGGCTGTAAACGACTGGGAACCCGAAAGTGTGGCTGGGCTTGTCGATACCGCGAAAACATTCCGCTTACCTAAACAGTACAGTGTGCTCCTCGCACAATCTTAAATACAGAAGTAGCATGGCATAAGTACAGGATAGTAAATAAAACCTCAAACTAGTTTGTGGCCCCAAGAAATAAGACTGAATCAAGCTCTGGCTCAGGGGGGTCCCATATACCTCCCGGATGTGGATAGCGCGATAAATCAAGGAACAGGTATCAAGTACTCGGGGTCCTACGGGACACAAGTGGGCGTTCGGAAACCAAATATTATCTATCACCCACCGATGCCTCTGCTTACTTCAATTTTAGTTGTTAAACAGGAATTAAAGTGAACGATAAGTAAAGCCATAATCATCTCCAACAACAAACATGCGGCAAGGCTCCAACAACTGTGGCAATTGACGACACGCAACAGCACTTGAGCAGGCGACTACGACGCGCAAGTCCAACTATCTAACAAACAACAGGTAATAGGATGTGTCCAAGGCAATATAGGGCTGCAAGGGATATCACGGGTACGAAAACTAGAGCATCGCAACACAGATAGCAATAGATCAACAGGAAGGAGTAAAACACTATAAAAGTAAGATAGGTAGAAAGGGGAAGATGCTCGCCTGAAAACATTGCCGAAGGTTCAACCGAAGATCGGGTCGACACTCGCATCAACTCAACGGCCTTATCCGCGAAGAAGCAAAACACTAGAATAAACACCGGATGCAATATTTAATACTACGGCAAAAGATCGGCATGATGCATGTATGATGTATGACATGGCAAAGGTGCGATGCAATTAGGTCAATATTAAGTGGAACCGGGGTCCCGACAATTAATTATATGATTCAAGTTGTTTAGCTACCCCGCAATTTAAATGTTGTTTTAACATGGCAAGATATGGTACCGGTTCGATGCACAAATTTAAATGAGGCCAATATAAGGCTGGATTTGCCCGCATATGGGCCCCGTATTTAATTATGAGGTGAATCGGCATAAGGCCCCCAAACCAATGATATGCATGCGAGATGACAATTTAATATGCAACAGGTTTTATGTTTAGCATTTATAAAATAGGGCTCGGAAAAAGGGGTCACACATTAGGGTTCGACGATCTTGGGGTTCCGGGGGATTCGGGGCTCGGTGTCCAGGGTTCGACGGATTCGGTCTCGCGGGAACGTTCTCGCATCCGGGCAGGACTTGGTGCGGCGTCAGGGGCGCATCGGATTCGTCCGGGTCGGTGTCGTTCTTGTCGTTGCGAGGCTCTTGTCGGGTCCGCGTATTGGTCGGTCTTGGCGTTCGGGAGGAAGAACTTGTCGTTCTCGCGGCGATCTTGGCGTTCTTCCGGTCCAGGGTTTGGATTCCGAGGGAATTATTTGGCGTTCCCGGAGGAAGTACTTGTCGTTCCCGTGTTGGCGTCCTCGGTGTAGGGGGAGACCTTGGGGTTCCAACTTGTCCATCATTGACGGACTTGGGGCTCGACACCGGGGTCAGTCTTCGGATCTGAGAACGGTCTTGCGGTCCGTGAGGGAGTACTTGTTGTTCCAAGACGTCGAACTTGTGAACGGTAAGGAGATATTCGATTCCTGATGGCGAGCTTGTTGACGATGAAGAACTTGTCACTGGGTTGGCCACGTCAAAGGAGACCTTGACGAAACTTGTCGGCTTTTCTCCCTATAGCTGTTCATTGACATGTTCTAAGCGAGATTGCGTGGCAGCAGCAAACAACTTGACTGGAAACGAGGGTGCTCGCAGACGGCAGAGCTCGCGTGGGCCCGGACGCGAGGTAGAGGCCAGGACGGACGGGCAGAGCGGAGGAGGGGCGCGGGCTCGCCGGCGGCGAGCAGCAGAGGAGGCGGGAGGAGCGAGGCGGCTCGGGCGGAGGCAGCGGAGGCTCTGCGAGGCAGTGTAGTGGCGGAGGTCGACAGGGAGGAGGGCTGGCCGGCCGGGCCACAAGGGGAAGCGCTCGGGCGGCGAGACGAGCAGCGGCGAGGGCTGGTGGCGGTTGGCCGGCGGGCTGCTGCAGAAGGAGGCCGGCCGCGGGCTCGGGGCGAGGTCGGCGGGAGCATGGCGGAGAGAGGGGACCGCGGCCAGGGGCCGCGCGTCCGGTCGGGCGAGGTCGCGGCGGCTGTGGGGAGGTTGCGGGGCGGTGACGGCCGGCGTCGGGAAGACGCGAGGAGGATGGGCCACGGCAGCGGTGGAGGGGAGAGCGGCGTGGCTGGGGCCGGGCGCGGAGGGGAGCAGGTGGGCGGGAGACGCGGGGAAGAAGAGGAGCGCGGAGATGGCCTGGCGGCGGAGCATCGGCCGGAGGAGCGGCGGGGTCGACGCACGCAGAGGGCGGAGGAAGAGGAGGCGGGGAGCCAGAGGAGGGAAGAGCGGCAGCGCGCGCTAGGGGGGGGGTGGCGGAAGGAGGCGGGCAGCCGGCGGCGAGGAGGACCGCCGGTGAGAGGAGAGGGGGCGGGAGGAGCTTGGAGAGGAGGGAGGCGGGCGTGCGCGTGCGGGATGGGAGGTTGTCGGGGCGTGGGGCGTGGGGTGCGGTGGGGGACGTGGGCAGGGTCCAGGTGGGCCAGGGTGGCAGGCGCGTGTGGTGTGGTGTGTGTGTGGCCGCGTGTGTGTGTGAGAGGGTTGGGGAGAGGGTTGGTCTAGGTGGCAACATAGGATTGGTAGAGGGGAGGGAGAGGGTGAGGTGGCGGCCAGGGATTGGGTGGGGTGAGGTGGAGGGGGTGTGTGGGTAGATAGGTTGGTAGCTGTAGGATTATGGGTGGGCCGTTTGTATTTTCTGGGGTGGTCGTTCGGGTCTATCCGGCCCGTTCGACTGCCCCCACTAAAATAATTAAACATTTTATTTGTTTTAAACGGGCCGTTTGCAAACCGATAGCAGCCAAAACAAAATAATCCGGAGACCCGGGTTTTGCGTTTGAATTAAGATGGGGCGTTTGGAAAACAAATCGGGCTTTGCGAAAATAGTTTTAGACAAACAACATATGATGATGACGATGCAATGCACAAATTCAACGCGATTTTCTAGTAGTGGTTTTGCGGGATGCCACAATTCGACACCACTAACAATGGATCTCGCCCTCGAGATCCGCCTCATGGTACCGGAAGGAAGGCCGGCGATCTGATCCTTCGCGCTTCGTGTAGATCCTCGCGACACCACTAACAAGAGGTCGTTGTCCGTGATCGTCGGGAGAACACTCCGGGAACAAAAGGTCAAAGGTAGAGGCATCAACAATTAAAGCCACCTCTAGCTCCGATGGGAAGGGGGAACCGATGCATTCTCATCCACTTCAATGTACACAAGCGAGTAGAAGGGGTAGTCGGCATGGGGGCCAATCCATCACGCACCCAAACTATTACTCTGCACAATCAGTGGAAAAGCGTGCAACCATTCTCGGAATCAGACTGAAGATCTCGACAAGCGAGGTTCGGAACAAAGGAGGGATGCAGACTCTGCATCGGATCTGGCGTAGAGGATGTCGTCGCGTCGGAAAACACCGGAAGGCACAAACAAGGAACAAAGAATGGTACCACAGTAGACGGATTCTTCAGACAGCATGGACACCGGAGGGTAGAACACCGTTACCAAAGGAGGAAGCAAAACCCTAAAGGTACGACGGAAACCCAACCACGAGAATTCCTGGACTCGAAGAGAAGATAAGAGAGCAGGTTCAAAACACGTAGAGGTAAGAGGAGAATAGAAAAGGGGTAAGGAGTAAAATCAGACCTAATCAGAACTATCCAACCGATTTTGCAAAATAGTTTTTGACACTCTACTTCGGCCGTTAGCTAGGTTATCCTACAGGCTGTACTTGTGGGGTATCGCAACTGCTGAGCTCTGATACCACTCTGTAACACCCTCAGAATCGGACCTATGCAAGTTTTAGCGAAACCCGCCAAACCCGCATAGAAACGATTCAAAGGTGCCCACCAGGCACTTTCGTGCTGGTGGAAAACAAAGTAATAACATTACACAACAGTCCTCGATGGGACCCACAGAACATATATATATACAACACGACTCCATGAGTCAAGAATACAGATATAATATACAAAGATCCAAATCACCTTGAAAATGATAGAGCGTCCGACTACGGACAAGATGCAAATGGGGCTAAGAGCCCTGAAGAATAACCAATGGCGTCCATAACCCTGCCCAGGCCAAGCCGGAAGGGTAACCCTGCTAACGACGTCGATCTCAAAACCTGCTTAAACAAAAAGGGGTGCCGACAAAGGCCAAAGGAAAAAGAGGAGCGTCAGTACTGAGGCCAGTACACGGCGAGGCTAGAATTCGGCGGTCCTCGCCTACATAGGTATGGTGGACTGAGCGGCAGCGGCAACATGCACTAAACAACCTATAGAGACTCGATACAACTGGCGGCAAACAGAGAGGGGTAAGAAAGACCTATCCGGAAGCAGCCTGATACTAACACCAAACAATCCCATCCTGGCATTTCCCCCTCTAGACCAAACGAGGAAGTCAACCGAGGAACTCACACAGTTGGCGCTTTAGGTATTATTATCGTTGCAGCAATTACTAGTCAGGTATAGATAATCGTCCTGATAAAAGAAGCAGTGGGTCCTTTTAGTTAATCATTCCGTTGTAGTTGCAACAATTACTAATCAGATACAGATAGCATGAGATAAATCCAAAACCCAGCAGTTGTTGGTACTTTTAATCAGCCATTCCGTTGTAGTTGCCATAATTACTAGTCAGGTACAATGGTCGCAAGCGACAATCCAAACAAGCAATTGTGGGCAGTATTATTTATCCATTCCATTATAGTGAAGCTGATTACTAGTCATTATAAAGTCAAATTTATAGCAATAAACCTTAGTTATGCTTGTCTATGGTCGAGATACTGTGCTCCAAGTCGTCCATATCCGTGGACACGGCTTCCAGAAAGTTTTACCCGGCCGGGGTGCACCAATAGCAACACACGCTCGATCAACCTCGGAAAAACCAAATCAAAACCCAACAAGGCTTTCACGACTAAGCAATCACAGGATTCAGAAATATTTCTGGCCACCCCATTGAGTAGACCATAGCGAAGTAAGCAAGCTCGAGACGGACTCAAGGTTTGCGTCAATGGTTGTAAACGAGGGAACCCGAAAGTGTGGCTGGGCTTGTCGACACTGGCGAAAACATTCCGCTTACCTAAGCAGACAAGGTGCTCCTCGCAATCGTAAATACGTAAGTAGCATGGCATAAGTACATGATAGTAAATAAAACCTCAAACTAGTTTGTGGCCCCAAGAAATAAGATGAATCAAGATCCGCTCGGGGGTCCCATATACCTCCCGGATGTGGATAGCGCGATAAATCAAGGAACAGGTATCAAGTACTCGGGGTCCTACGAGACACAAGTGGGCGTTCGGAAACCAAATATTTTCTATCACCCACCGATGCCTCTGCTTACTTCAATTTTAGTTGTTAAACAGGAATTAAAGTGAACGATAAGTAAAGCCATAATCATCTCCAACAACAAACATGCGGCAAGGCTCCAACAACTGTGGCAATTGGCGACATGCAACCGCACTTGAGCAGGCGACTACGACGCGCAAGTCCAACTATCTAACAAACAACAGGTAATAGGATGTGTCCAAGGCAATATAGGGCTGCAAGGGATATCACGGGCACGAAAACTAGAGCATCGCAACACGGATAGCAATAGATCAACAGGAAGGAGTAAAACACTATAAAAGTAAGATAGGTAGAAAGGGGAAGATGCTCGCCTGAAAACATTGCCGAAGGTTCAACCGAAGATCGAGTCGACACTCGCATCAACTCAATGGCCTTATCCGCGAAGAAGAAAAACACTAGAATAAACACGGATGCAATATTTAATACTACGGCAAAAGATCGGCATGATGCATGTATGATGTATGACATGGCAAAGGTGCGATGCAATTAGGTCAATATTAAGTGGAACCGGGGTCCCGACAATTAATTATATGATTCAAGTTGTTTAGCTACCCCGCAATTTAAATGTTGTTTTAACATGGCAAGATATGGTACCGGTTCGATGCACAAATTGAAATGAGGCCAATATAAGGCTGGATTTGCCCGCATATGGGCCCCGTATTTAATTATGAGGTGAATCGGCATAAGGCCCCCAAACCAATGATATGCATGCGAGATGACAATTTAATATGCAACAGGTTTTATGATTAGCATTTATAAAATAGGGCTCGGAAAAAGGGGTCACACATTAGGGTTCGACGATCTTGGGGTTCCGGGGGATTCGGGGCTCGGTGTCCAGGGTTCGACGGATTCGGTCTCGCGGGAACGTTCTCGCATCCGGGCAGGACTTGGTGCGGCGTCGGGGGCGCATCGGATTCGTCCGGGTCGGTGTCGTTCTTGTCGCTGCGAGGCTCTTGTCGGGTCCACGTATTGGTCGGTCTTGGCGTTCGGGAAGAAGAACTTGTCGTTCTCGCGGCGATCTTGGCGTTCTTCCGGTCCAGGGTTTGGAGTCCGAGGGAATTGCTTGGCGTTCCCGGAGGAAGTACTTGTCGTTCCCGTGTTGGCGTCCTCGGTGTCGGGGGAGACCTTGGGGTTCCAACTTGTCCATCATTGACGGACTTGGGGCTCGACACCGGGGTCAGTCTTCGGATCTGAGAACGGTCTTGCGGTCCGTGAGGGAGTACTTGTTGTTCCAAGACGTCGAACTTGTGAATGGTAAGGAGATATTCGATTCCTGATGGCGAGCTTGTTGACGATGAAGAACTTGTCACTGGGTTGGCCACGTCAAAGGAGACCTTGACGAAACTTGTCGGCTTTTCTCCCTATAGCTGTTCATTGACATGTTCTAAGCGAGATTGGCAGCAAACAACTTGACTGGAAACGAGGGTGCTCGCAGGCGGCAGAACGCGCGTGGGCCCGGACGCGAGGTAGAGGCCAGGACGGACGGGCAGAAGCGGAGGGCGGCTCGCCGGGCGGCAGCAGACGGCGAGGAGCAGGCGGCTCGGGCGGAGGCAGCGGGCTCCTGCGGCGACGCTGGAGGCAGGTAGTGGCGGAGGTCGACGCCGGGAGGAGGACTGCGGCTGGCCACAGCGGAAGGCGGCGCCCGGCTTCGAGCTCGAGGGCGGCGGCGGGCTGGTGGCGGTTGGCAGCGGGCTGCTGAAGGGCGCATGGCGGGCTCGAGGCGGCGGAGCATGGCGGAGAGAGGGGACAGCGGCGTCATGGTCGAGGTGGCCGCGTGGCCAGGGGAGGTTAGGCGGTGGTGACGGCGTCGGGAAGACGCGAGGAGGGTGGCCAAGGCGCTTGTGAGGAGGGGCGAGGCTGGGGCCGGGCCGGAGAGGAGCAGGGGCGAGCGCGAGAAGAAGAGGCCTTGGAGATGGCTCTGTGAGAGCATCGGAGGAGTGGCGGGGTCGACGCACGCGGAGGGCGGAGGAAGAGGAGGCGGGGAGCCAGAGGAGGGAAGAGCGGCGGCGCGCGCTAGGGGGGGCGGCGGAAGGAGGCGGGCAGCCGGCGGCGAGGAGGACCGCCGGTGAGAGGAGAGGGGGCGGGAGGAGCTTGGAGAGGAGGGAGGCGGGCGCGCGCGTGCGGGATGGGCGGTTACCGGGGCGTGCGGGGTCCAGGTGGGCCAGGGTGGCAGGCGCGTGTGGTGTGGTGTGTGTGTGGCCGCGTGTGTGTGTGAGAGGGTTGGGGAGAGGGTTGGGTCTAGGTGGCAACATTGGATTGGTAGAGGGGAGGGAGAGGTTGAGGTGGCGGCCAGGGATTGGGTGGGGTGTGGGTAGATAGGTTGGTAGTCAGAGGATTATGGGTGGGCGTTTGTATTTTCGGGTGGTCGTTCGGGTCTATCCGCCTGCTCGTTCGCCCCACTAAAATAATTAAACATTTTATTTGTTTTAAACGGGCCGTTTGCAAACCGATAGCAGCCAAAACAAAATAATCCGGAGACCCGGGTTTTGCGTTTGAATTAAGATGGGGCGTTTGGAAAACAAATCGGGCTTTGCGAAAATAGTTTTAGACAAACAACAAATGATGATGACGATGCAATGCACAAATTCAACGCGATTTTCTAGTAGTGGTTTTGCGGGATGCCACACATAAGGAGGGGGTGGATCAGGTGGACAACATGGCTAAGTCGCAGGAGCAAGGAGGTGAAGGGAAAGATCAAGGCCAAGCTTCCAGGAGCCAAAATTAGCAGGAGATGCACCAGGAGGTGAAGCATCAGATCAACCAGCAACAATAACCAACTGTTATGGTGAGTATTATAAAACTCTCTCATGATCTGTTTGTTTTATCTAAATAGAAATTCATGTGTTGTTCTAAATTTAACCTCTTAGTAATCACCCAAGTGGGATGAAATATATCACAGAGGATTTTGGAATATAAAATCTATAAGTAAATTCTACCAAATCAACCAAGATCTCAGACCAGCATCATAGATCCTAGAGGTTACAAACAATTTATATATTCCCACATGTTTTCATATAGCTTATGAGTTCTGGGCACATCTCCTAATGGAGTAGCACATCAGATTTCATAAACTCTATGAATCAATATAAAGCTATGAGCAAACCAACCATCTTAGCCAATTAGGATCCAAGATCCAGTAACCCACAATGATACTTAAACATTTCTGTTAGGGACAACAATATAGAAAACTAGTTCCTATGCCTCAGACAAACATCACAGACAAATTAGTTTAAGAAGAAGATTTCCATTTAACTTGATTTAATCCAATCATAAGCTCAACAGGTTCAAACCAATTGTAGAAACCAATAGCTTGTGTGCCATAGTTAAATGGTGTCACAAGAACAGGTTCTATAAGCCAAGTAAAAACATTATTAAGATACCACAAAGAAAGTGGCAAGCCATTGGATATCATTTTCCTAAGACTACACTAAAAAATCATCATCAAACTTATCTAAGCATTCACAGAGTATCATTAAAATCAAATGATTAAACTCAGTCTGTTTATGACCATACATGCCGACGAACACACGGCGGCACGGGGAGGACCCAAGGGGCACTGCAACCTGCACCAAGCCGAGGCAGCGGCCACAGCAACCTCTAAAGACTAGCAGCACCAACACCGCAACCAAAGCACCACTAGGGGCAGCGGTGAAGGCATCACCGACACCACCCCAAACCCTAGGGTTCAGGACGGGGCTAGCCTGGCCGCAGGAGAGCTCCAGATCCAAATGAAATTGGACCAAACGATGGAGCGTGGTTGATAACTACACCATGCACCACAGCGGCGACCAGAGAGGACCACGGCGGCAGGAATCACACGGCGGTGGTGTCAGCGACCACGGGGGTGAGGAAGAGAAGGGATGAGGTCGAGAGAAGGTGAGGCAGAGGACTGGGCCGATAGGGCCAGTACCCCTTCGAGGAGACCTTTTGACCAGGCCAAATGGGCCAAGATGGGCGCAAAAAGCCTAATGGGTTGGCCCGAAACTCTAAAAGGAACTTTAATAATTAATTAAAAGACCAAAATACCCCTAGAACTCAATAAATTCTAGAAAATAAAACAGAAGTCTAAAAATACAAATAATATATTTTTAGACTCATAATAAATCAACCTATTTAATTAAATTAAGAAACCATTTTTAATAAATGAATTTTTGGTTAAGGATTTTATAAAATATATATTCCTTATGGAATTATAAAAAATTCAAGAAAATAGATAAAAATCAATAAAAATAACATTTATTCTATATTGTTATTATAGTATTTTAGAAAAATACTAAATAAATATTTAGAGTTACCAAAATAAATCCCCTTTTATTTAAATGCCGATTCTTAAAAAGAATCATTAAATAAATAAATATAAGAGTTAAATTAAATAAATATTAGTTTTATCTCTATTAAAAATATAGATTACATTATAAAATAGTGAAAGTAATATTTATCAAATATTCATATTATTTTTAAAAAAATGAAGTTCTGAAGTTCCTAAAGATATTCTAGGAAACTAAAATAATGGGTAACACACATAAAGAAAGCAAATCAGAAGTGATGCATTACATTACTATGCATGTTCATTTTTGCTTCTTTATATATTGTCCTTATCGGGCAATAATGATGTTTTGTAGACATAGAAGCTCAAGGTCCAGTGCAAGCATCCGACTTCACTACCTTGCAATCACAAGGCAAGTTCATCACTTGCTCATGTCCTTTGAAGAGTATTTACAAAGTATATATAAATTGTGTGTTATCATCTATGTTTCAAGGAAAGAAAATATTATTTTCTCAAATAAACAAATTGTTGATATCATCCTAAGTGATGATATAGTGGAGCAATAGAACTTAGGTTTCAATTTGCAACAATGATAATCACCTAGGAATTCGAAAACCCATGACATCAGTGATTCTAGTGACATATATAACGCGTTAACCATGATATTTGGAATGGGATGGAGAAGTCAGCTATATCCTTTTCCTTTCGTTGGAGGAAAGACGACATTAACGTGATGTTGTGATTCCTTGTGCGGATCCAACATATGGGTGGGCACAATTAAGCCCCATGTTTTTGGTGTCTAGATTATCTATGAGTGGCTGTCGGAGGTATAGCCGGACCTATATGGTACTTGCCAGGGGCATCACCAGCTCATAGAGTCCTCGGGAACTCATCGGGGTTTTAACCTTCCCGAAAGGGGGCTTAACGGAGGTGAGCCAGGCTCGAAGGATCGTGCAGACATATGGGTTCGTGGGAAGGGCAGTGATTGGCTTGGATCATCTACTGGTCCCCACATCATGGAATTGTGGAGGGAAAGTACGCCCGGTTGTGCAACAAGGAGTTGATCTCTCATGGGTAAAGTAACGCACCTCTGCAGAGTGTAAGAATTGTAACTTGTTACTCCCTGTTCCAAGAAGGAGCTACGAACGTGGCAGGAAAGGAACTCCATGAAAGTTCTGGTAAACCAGTGAAGGCTGATGGGCATAGTTTTTTAACAATAAAATTAATCTTTGCAGAAAGATTTATGAAAACTGCATAGTGCCAAGGACTTATAGTCCAAGGTGGTAGATAGAGCATCAAACTTCCTTGTTGGGTAATGAACTTGTTGGGTAACCCATCTTACCAGAGCATCAAACTTACCAGAGCATCAACGTTCTGGTAACCCATCTTGCATATAATGAACTTGTTGGGTAACGCTGTTACTCACCTTTTCCTTTGATCCCCTGCTTAGAATCTGAGGATCCAGAAGATACCCTAATGTATGCAGGTGAAAGCCAAGAGGAGGTCTTCTATGAAGAGCCCGATCTGTACGGCATTGTAGAAGGGGTGGACTACGACGTCGTTTATGGAGGAGAGCACCATGAGTCAGAATAATTACCTTAGTATAAGTAACCAATTGAGCCAAGCAACATGGACCTTATATAAGAATAAGTTGATGAGCTCAATTCAGATATGAATTTGTACTTTAAAACTTCCGCTGAAATACTTTATATTTGGTTTATAAGTTGAATCTTTTGAAATCTTGAACTTTTGGTATTATAATAATAATTAATGTATGTTTGTAATATGGACCTGCAATGTTTCTGTTGTACCACTCTGAGGGATATGATATTTATGGAATGGTGTTCTGTGAATGTCATGTGAACGACTATAGTGTACTCCACATGCAGTGGTATGCTGGGTCACTACAGTTGGTATCAGAGCAAATTGCTTTGACCTTAGGTTGGAAACCTAGTAAAGGGTATTACCTTTAGGAGTGTATAGCAACGATAAAGAATTATCTAAAAGGGTATAATGGGTATTCAAATGAGAATATTCCATTATATAGTTTAGTGCGATAATTCTTTGTTATGATGCAATATATTATGGAATACTAATAAAAATATTTTTGTTATATAGAGTAATGGCACCAAAGTTTCCAAAACAAACTTTGGTAAGGAAAGAGGATACTCTTGATGATTATCAAGGATCATTTACTGATCAGCTTCGTCAACTCTTAAGGATTTTTAGTTGTCCAACTAAAATCCTAGTGAATACCATAACCTATTATGATGGTCGTAGGTTATCCAAGTATCGCGTGAGTATCCAACTTCCAGAGGATCTTGGATTATATCATGATCTACCTATAGGTGAAGGTAGGAGTCCTTTAGCAGCATATCATGTTGTTGTTGGGGAGGCGATAACCAATATCCGGGAGAATAAAGCCCAGGAGTTAGAAGGGACCACATTTTTCGTGATTCCTCATGATTCTATAGACTCGGAGCCAGTACCAGATCATCTTACCTTGGTTAAGAAGCATCCTAAGTTAGCTTCCAAGTTTATGGATCGAGATGGAACACTTGTTGCGTCTTTTTATAAGACACATCAAGTTATAGTAGAAGATAAAAATGACAGGTTAGAGGATCTAAATGATCCAGAAAGAAGGAAACATTTAGCATTCCAATTTAAGAATGAAGCAAGGAGTAGTGCATAACCAATCTTTAAGGATATACCTATAGATCCCAACTCATTTACACCATATCCTTGTTCATTCAGACCAGAACCTACCTATGATCCTAGTTTAGATATGAGGTATTATGTATCACAGGCTTCTGAGGAAGGATATGATTCAGAACTTCCTATCGAGAATTTTGATGGATGGAGAATAGGGTCACTTGAGGTATCCCAAGGGAATGAGATGTCAGTAGATGGGTCTGACAGAGATGTTGGACAATCCAGCTGGATGGATACGAGAATCAACCCTAATAATAGTAGTAGAAATACCATATTTGTAGAAAGTCAGGATGAGGAAGAAGATCCCGAGGAGAGAGTGTTTGAATCGTCAACACCTTCTCAAAACCCAGAGAATGTACATTATCCAGTGTTTAATTATCTTGCCCAACAGAGCACCCAGGGAGCAGCTGAATCTGTGTATTCTATTGACAACTCTTGGAATGAAGCTCAGGAGATGCAAGTGGATAATGTTGAACAGGTTTCTGAAGACTTTTCAGCTGAGATGGATGGAGTCAATGCACTTAGGCTGAGTAATGACTCAAGTCCTGATACTTTAGATATTGAGTATGTTCTGTATGGAAGGCCATTTGTTCCACAAACTGTGCAACGGACGTTACGTCATCACAGTTGGACTACAGGAATGTATGATGAGCGTCACGGGTACTACAAGCATAGGTTACTTATTATGAAGTAGATGGTATTGCATATTGTAATCTGAGAGAATGATGTAGCTAAATAAGTGAGGTGGTGTTTTTAATTTGTTATGGTACCTATATGGTACAGGTTTGTAATGACTTTGTATTTACTAAGTGGTTTGTAATGTATAATATGTGAAATGTATATTTGGATCTTATTTGGGTTTTGAGTTCCATTGTGTGACTAGTTCTGTGCGTAAAGTTGAGCTCAGAACACATGTGCATGATGTAATTATGAGTATTCGCTTTATGTTTCAGGACTAGGGGGTCATGGAATCGGGTGTAGAAACTGAATCTAAACAGCAGCTCATGGAGCGCGAGGCTAAGGAGAAGGCAGATGCAGATGTTGGAAATCAAGGAGCATTACCAGCACCACCAATGAGGCCACTAACAGAACTTTATGCAATACATGCAAATGATGCAAGAACACCAAAACAAATTCATGGAAGAGTTGTTGGGACGATCTGGAAATCAGAGAGTACCTAAAGGAGGAGTGAGTCTTTCCGACTTCCAGATTGCAAGGCCGTTACCTTTTGCATCAGCCCCAGAACCAATGGATCCAGAGGATTGGCTAGCAGATACTAAGAGGAAGTTGAATACTGTAGGTTGTAATGCTGAAGAAAAGGTGAGGTATGCAACTCATCTTTTGACTGGACCTGCAGCATCATGGTGGGAAAATCAGTTAGCAATGCAACCGCCAGGGAGAGAGTATACCTGTCAAGAGTTCAAGCAGAGGTTTCATGAGTATCATATTCCTGAAAGTGTGATGGAGTTGAAGCGTAGGGAGTTTGGGGAGCTTCAGCAAGGTTATACCAGTGTCGTGATGTACATCCGGGAGTTTAGCCAACTGTCTCGTTATGCAGAGGATGAAGTGAGCACTAAGGAGAAGAGGAAGAAATGTTTTCTATGGGGGTTAAATCCATTCATGAAGATGCAATTGAGGTTGGCCAATAAACAAACTTTTCAGCAGTTACCGGATGCAGCCATCACTTTTGAAGATGATTATAAGAATGTCCAAGAGGACCAAAGGAAAAGAGCCAAGAAGGAAATAAAGAGGATTCAGGCAAGTAAACCCAATCCCAATTTGGAGTTCAAGCCAAGGAATAGACCCTACAACAGCAACAATAATTCCAACCAGAATGCAAATCCAACCGGAAGGAATATTATATGCCATAATTTTAAACTTCTAGGGCATATGAGCAGGGATTGCCAGAAACCAGTGATAATTTGCCATGCTTGTGGCCAGAGGGGTCATATAAATCCAAACCATCCAAGTAAACCACAAGGTGGTTGGCCTGTTAAAGGTGGAGGACAAACCAGTGGAAGCAATGGACAACCCAATAGAGGAGGAAGCTTTGTCAAAAACAATAATGGCAAGAGGAGCAGGCCTACTAGGAAGCTGAATTGTGCAACCTTGGAGGAGGTGGATAACTCCGAGCATGTAGTGATAGGTACGCTCAATATCCTTACCAATCCTGGAAAAGTTCTATTTGATACCGGTGCAACTACTTCATTCATTTATGAAGAATTCTGTGATAAATTCGGGATTAGAAGGGCAGTGTTAGTAAACCCTATGACTATGGTGATGGCAGGGGGAAATGTAGTTGTACACCACATTAAATAAGATAAAGTTATCTCAATCTATGGTTGTACATACTTTGCGGACCTTTATGTGATTCCTTTGAAGGGAATTGTAGTAGTGCTGGGTATGGACTGGATGACTGAACATGGGGCTCATATTAATTGTGAGGATAAAATTGTCCCAATCAAGACTCCAAGTGGAGCAAGAACTGTATATCAGGCAGATAAGCATAGTCATATTATGGTAGATCTTTAGTTAAACTCAATGAAGGAGGTCAAGTTGGAGGATATTCCTGTAGTCAATGAGTTTCAGGATGTTTTCCCATCAGAATTACTAGGAATGCCACCAGATCGGGAAATAGAGTTCACTATTGATCTAATTACGGGTACAACACCAATATATCAAGCACCATACAAGATGGGTCTGAAGGAATTAAAAGAACTTAAAGAGCAAATTGATGAGTTATCCAGGAAGGGATTCATTCAAGAAAGTGTATCTCCATGGGGAACTCCGGTGATTTTTGTAGATAAAATAGATGGAGGACGAAGGATGTGTGGAGACTATAGAAATGTCAATAATGTTACCATCAAGAGTAAGTAACCATTGCCAAGAATTCAAGATCTATTTGATCAAGTTAAGGGATCTAGAGTATCTTCTAAGATTGATCTAAGATCAGGATACCACCAGATAAAAATCAAACCGGAAGATGTTCTAAAGACAACATTTGTCTCAAGGTATGGACACCATGAGTATCATCTCGTACCCTTTGGATTGACCAATGCACCAACAATATTCATGAATCTGATGAACAAAATCTTCATCCCATACTTGTATAAGTCTGTCATAGTTTTTATTGATAATATTATAATATATTCAAAGGATAAGGAAGAGCATGCTGATCATTTGAGAATAGCATTGTAGATCTTAAGAGAACATAAGCTTTATGATAAGTTCAGCAAGTGTGAATTTTGGCTAGATGAGGTAGAATTACTTGTTCATGTGATCAGTAAGAATGGAATTGTTGTAAATCCATCCAAAGTTCAATTAGTATTAGAATGGACTGCACTAACCAATGTGAAGCAAATTCGAGGTTTCTTGGGTATGGCTGGTTATTATCGAAGGTTCATTGAAGGTTTCTCCAAGATAGCTGGACCAATGACTAAATTGCTAAGAAAGAACACACCATTCATCTGGGATGAGAAGTGTGAAGCAAGCTTTCAGGAATTAAAGACTAGATTAACTACCGCTCCAATTTTAGCAGTTCCTGAAACATGAAAGGACGATACAGTATATTGTGATGCGTCTAAAGAAGGTTTGGGTTGTGTGTTAATGCAAGATCGTAAACTAATTGCTTACGAATCAAGATAACTGAAACCACATGAAGTTAATTATCCAACCCATGATTTGAAACTAGCAGCAGTAGTCTTTTCTTTGAAAGGATGGAGACATTTTCTTTATGGATCAATGTGCGAGTTATACACTGACCACAAAAGTCTCAAATATTTCATCACTCAAAAGGAATTGAATATGATACAGAAGCATTGGTTAGAGTTAATCAAGGATTATGATTTGACTATCAATTATACCCCTGGAAAAGCAAATGTTCTAGCAGATGCTTTAAGTCGAAAGAGCATCGATATTCAACCTAGCAATCGAGAACTGCCAAAAGAGCTATAGATGGATTTGGAGAGGTTGGAACTTCAATTCATAAGAACAGAGATTCTTGGAGGACTAGCTACATGGCCGGTAGATGCAGAACAAAATAGTGATCTCAGGCATGAAATTTTTAGACATCAAGCTGAAGATCCTTTTATTGCTGAAGAAATTCGGAGGATATCTCAAGGTCAAGCATCAGTTTTTTGCTTAGGATATTATGGATCTTTATGGTTCCAAGATCGTCTTTGTGTACCAGATGGGTCAGAAATTCGTGAAGTGATACTCCGAGAGGCACATGAGACACCATATTCCATTCATCCAGGAAGTACCAAGATGTACATGGATTTGAAATAATTATTCTGGTGGAATAAAATGAAAAGAGACATTGCAAAATATGTGTCGAAATGACATACTTGCCAAAGAGTAAAAGCTGAACATCAAAGTCCAGTAGGACAATTACAATCCTTGGAAATTACTGAGTGGAAATGGGAGGAAATCGGTATGGATTTCATCACAGGATTACCCATGACACCAAAACGGAAAGATATGATATGGGTGATTGTTGATAGACTCACTAAGAGTGCATATTTTATTCCGGTGAATCAGAAAGATAATGCCGAGAAGTTAGTAGAAATTTATGTCAAGGAGATAGTAAGTAAGCATGGAGTGCCCAATAAGATCGTAACTGATAGATGATCTGTGTTTACTTTAGCATTTTGGAAACAATTACATGAAGCACTTGGTTCAAAGTTAGATTTCAGCACAACCTATCATCCAGAAACTACGGGTCAGACTAAAAGAACCAATCAAATATTGGAGACATGCTTAGGGCTTGTGCATTAGATTTTGGAGGTTCGTGGAAGATCATATACCATTGGCAGAATTTTCCTACAATAATAGCCATCAAAGTAGTCTGAAGGCATCTCCATATCAAGTACTATATGGAAGAAAATGTAGATCACCAATATGTTGGTATGAGCCTAGTGATAGCAAAGAATTTGCACAAGACTATATCAAGGAAAGGTATGATATCATCGATGTAATCAAGGATAGATTGAAAATATCTCAAAGTAGACAAAAAAGTTATGCTGATCTAAGTCGAAGATCATGGCATCCTGAAGTAGGAGACATGGTATATCTCAAAGTAAGCCCAATGAAAGGAGTTAAGAGTTTTGAGTTAAAGGAAAATTGAGTCCCAAATATATAGAACCATTCAAAGTACTAAGTCAGAACAAGACTATAGCTTATGCTTTAGAGTTACCACCAAGATTGGATCAAGTTCAGAATGTTTTCCATGTGTCACAACTCCGGAAATGTCTTAAGGTTCCTAATGATGCAATTACACATCAAGAGGTGGAATTACAAGCAGATCTGACATATGCTGAGAAACCCTATAAAATTCTGGAAGAGAAATTGAAAAGGTTGAGAAATAGGGCAATCAAGTACTGCAAAGTACAGTGGGAGCATCACCCGAGAGGGAAGCCACCTAGGAGAAAGAGGATGAATTAAGAGAATACTATCCAAAACTATTCAGGTACACTTCAGCAAACTTCGGGATGAAGTTTAATTTAAGGGGGGGAGGTCTGTAACATTCCATCATTTAGGAACCAACGAAGGGTAGATTTAGAATTTGTGCATGTGCATGCATTCATCTGTAAAATGCGGGTAAATTTTTCGCCAAACTAAAAAACCTAAAGTGATCATAGTTTCTTTCACTCTCTGTATGTAGGGATAGCTATTGGGAGTGATCGTTATAAATTCTGACATGATCTTTTTGGATAAGTGTGTTTTGGAAAGGAGAATTTGAATTCAAAATTCCAAATTTGAATTTAAATTTAAAGATTAAGAATTTTTATTAAGTAATGAATTATAAACTAATAAAGTAATCTCATTTGATATAACGTTTAGAGATAATAAATAAAATGGAATTCAAGATAAAATAATTCAAATAGGAAATGAATATTTAATTATTATCTTTATTCCACATACATTCTTCTTTTACAATAATAAACTCATGAAGGGTTCAGTACAATAGAGGAATTACAACAAATGAAATTTCAATAATAAATTATTAAAAGAATGTTACAAACAGAATAAATAGGATATTAAAAAATCTTTACAAATGAATGAATAAAAAATTACAATCTATCTATCTAATCCTATACTAGAATCTTGAATATCCAAATCTTGTACCTGCAACAAAATACAAAATCAAACAAAAAGGAAAATAAAGGTTAGTGGTTAAAATACTCTTAGTAGAGCGCAGTGAGGTGCACTGCTCATGATTCATCATTGAGTATTGTTATAAAAAGGGGCAAGTTTCACCAATATGAAAGAATCAATTCTTTCATAAACCAATAAGGCACAACACAACTCTCAACAGCAAATAAAAGGGACTAGTTTCACCAGGAGAGTAAAAGGTTAAAAGATCAAAAGGTAAAGACACCTCATTGATCTGATCCTAATGGTGTACCAGAGACATGGCAGAACAATCACCTAAATGCATGGTGAGAGCTGTCAACACAGCAGCAGCCGCACAAGAAAAATGAGTATCACAGCCGTGGAACAACTTCCAGCAATTCATTCTCTTCATCTCAAATAGAAAACTAGGAACACACCAAGCCTGTCAAAGCCTAGACAAATCACCAGCCAAACCACACACACAAGATCATCCTAGTATCGCCAGATGGTGACATAAGGAGGGGTTGGATCAGGTGGATAGCAAGGCCAAGTTGCAGGAGCAAGGAGGTGAAGGGCAAGATCAAAGCCAATCTTCCAGGAGCCAAAAGTAGCAGGAGATGCACCAGGAGGTGAAGCATCTGATCAACCAGCAACCACAACAATAACCAACTGTTATGGTGAGTATTATAAAACTCTCACATGATCTATTTGTTTTATCTAAACAGAAATTCATGTGTTGTTCTATATTTAACCTCTCAGTAATCACCCAAGTGGGATGAATATATCATAGAGGATTTTGGAATATAAAAGCTATAAGTAAATTCTACCAAATCAACCAAAATCTCAGACCAACATCATAGATCCTGGAGGTGACAAACAATTTATATATTCCCACAAGTTTTCATATAGCTTATAAATTCTGGGCACATCTCCTAATGGAGTAGCACCTCAGATTTCATAAACTCTATGAATCAATATAAAGCTATGAGCAAACCAACCATCTTAGCCAATTAGGATCCAAGATCCAGTATCCCACAATGATACTTAAAAATTTCTGTTAGGGACAACAATATAGGAAACTAGTTCCTATGCCTCATATCAACATCACAGGAAAATTCGTTTAAGAAGAAGATTTCCATTTAACTTGATTTAATCTAATCATAAGCTCAACAGAATCAAACCAATTGTAGAAACCAACAGCTTGTGTGTCATAGTTAAATGGTGTCACAAGAACATGTTCTATAAGCCAAGTAAAATGATTATTAAGATAACACAAAGAAAGTAGCAAGCCATTGGATATCATTTTCCTGAGACTACACTCAGAAATCATCATCAAACTTATCTAAGCATTCATAGAGTATCATTACAATCGAATGATTAAACTCTGTCTATTTATGACCATACAAGCCAACATCTACTGATGTAGTGAGTAATCACTGATAGTGCTACTGTCAGTACTAGTGTACTAACAGAACATTAACACACCAATCATCAACACAACCAGTGAGATTTCACAGTAATACCATCATGTTAACCAAGCTCAACTACCAATTGGAGGCAACATTATAGAACCAGT
Source organism: Avena longiglumis (assembly GCA_030063025.1). Classification (NCBI taxonomy): domain Eukaryota; kingdom Viridiplantae; phylum Streptophyta; class Magnoliopsida; order Poales; family Poaceae; genus Avena; species Avena longiglumis. The sequence goes on from CP125978.1 coordinate 303,898,173, forward strand.
AGCATCAGATAATCAAATCAAGACAGTAAGCACTGAAGTGCAATTGATGACAATCCTCGCTAGGCACCACTAACAGTCCAATTCATCATTTACAATTAAATAGAGGGATGAACCCTAGAACCAGGGAGGAACCCTAGAACAGGTATGAATCCTAATCAGACATATAAGGCAGAGTCACACAGCCTAGCTCAAGAGGGGCAGAGGACAAACAACCACAAGGGGTAAACCAAATCAACTCACTGTAGGTCCTTGCTAAAGATTAGAAGAGGAAGCGGAGAGGCCGACAAACACACGGCGGCACGGGGAGCACCTAAGGGGTGCTGCAACCCGCACCAAGACAAGGCGTCGGCCACAACAATGTCTGAAGACGAGCAGCACCACCACCGCAACCAAAGAACCACTAGGGGCAGCGGTGAAGGCATCACCGGCACCACCCCAAACCCTAGGGTTCGGGACATGGCTAGCCTAGCTGCAGGAGAGCTCTAAATCCAAATCAAATTGTACCAAATGATGGAGTGCGGTTGACAATTACACCATGCACCAGGGCGGCGGCCAGAGAGGACCACGGCGGCGGGAATCGCACTACGGCGGTGTCAGCGAACATGGGGTCGAGGAAGAGAAGGGATGAGGTCGAGAGAAGGTGAGGCAGATGACTGGGCTGATAGGGCTAGTACCCCTTCGAGGAGACCCTTTGACTAGGCCAATTGGGCCAAGATGGGCCCAAAAAGCCCAATGGGTTGGCACAAAACCCTAAAAGGAACATTAATAATTAAGTAAAAGACCAAAATACCCCCAGAACTCAATAATTCTAGAAAATAAATCAGAAGTCTAAAAAATACAAATAATATATTTTTAGACTCATAATAAATCAACCTATTTAATTAAATTAAAAACCATTTTTAATAAATGAATTTTTTGTTATGGATTTTATAATATATATTCCTTATGGAATTTTACAAAATTCAAGAAAATATATTAAAATCAATAAAAATAAACTTTATTCTATTTTTTTATTATCGTACTTTATAAAAATACTAAATAAATATTTAGATTTACCAAAATAAATCCCCTTTTATTTAAATGCTGAGTCTTAAAAAGAATCATTAAATAAATAAATAAAAGAGTTAAATTAAATAAAGATTAGTTTTAACTCTATTAAAAATATATATATTACATTATAAAATAGTGAAAATAATATTTATCAAATATTCCTATTATTTTTTAAAAAATGAAGTTCTTAAGTTCCTAAAGATATTCCAGGAAACTAAAATAATGGGTAAAACACATAAAGAAAGTAAATCACAAGTAATGCATTACATTACTATGCATGTTCATTTTTGCTTCTTTAAATATTGTCCTTACCGGGCAATAATGATGTTTTGTAGACATAGAAGCTCAAGGTCCAGTGCAAGCAGCCGACTTCACTACCTTGCAATGACAAGGCAAGTTCATCACTTTCTCATGTCCTTTGAAGAGTCTTTACGAAAGTATTTATAAATTGTGTGTTATCATCTATCTTTGAAGGAAAGAAAATATTATTTTCTCAAATAAACAAATTGTTGATATCATCCTAAGTGATGATATAGTGGAGCAATAGAACTTAGGTTTCTATTTGCAACAATGATAATCACCTAGGAATTCAACAACCCATGACATCAGTGATTCTAGCGCCGTATATAACAAGTTAACCATGAGATTTGGAATGGGATGGAGAAGTTAGCTCTATCCTTTTCCTTTCGTTGGAGGCAAGACGACATTAATGTGACGTTGTGATTCCTTGTGCAGATCCAACATATGGGTGGGCACCCTTAGGCCCCATGTTTTTGGTGTCTAGATTATCTATGAGTGGCTGTCGGAGGTATAGCCGGACCTATATGGTACTTGCCAGGGGCATCACCAGCTCATAGAGTCCTCAGGAACTCATCGGGGTTTTAGCCTGCCCGAAAGGGGGCTTAACGGAGGTGAGCCAGCCCCGAAGGATCGTGCAGACATATGGGTTCGTGGGAAGGGCAGTGATTGGCTTGGATCATCTACTGGTCCCCACATCATGGAATTGTGGACGGGAAAGTATGCCCGGTTGTGCAACATGGAGTTGATCTCTCATGGTTAAAGTAACGCACCTCTGCAGAGTGTAAGAATTGTAACTTGTCACTCCCTGTTCCGGGAAGGAGCTACGAACGCGGCAGGAAAGGAAATCCATGAAATTTCTGGTAAACTTGTGAAGGCTGATGGGCATAGTTTTTTACAATAAAGTCAATATTTGAAGAAAGATTTATGAAAATTGCATAGTGCCAAGGACTTATAGTCCGAGGTGGTAGATATAGCATCAAACTTCCCACCTTGCATATAATGAACTTGCTGGGTAACGTTGTTACTCACCTTTTCCTTTGATCCCTTGCTTAGACTCTGAGGATCCATAAGATACCCCAATGTATGCAGCTGAAAGCCAAGAGGAAGTCTTCTATGAAGAGCCCGATCTATACGGAGATATAGAAGGGGTGGACTACGACGTCGTCTATGCAGGAGTGCACCATGATTCATAATAATTACCTTAGTATAAGTAACCAATTGAGACGAGCAACATGGACCTTATATAAGAATAAGTTGTTGAGCTCAATTCAGATATGAAGTTGTACTTTAAAACTTCCGCTGAAATAATTTATATTTGGTTTGTAAGTTGAATCTTTTGAAGTCTTGAACTTCTGGTATTGTAATAATAATAATGTATGTATGTTTGTAATATGGACCCGCAATGTTTCTGTTGTACCACTCTGAGGGATATGATATTTACGGAACGGTGTTCTATGAATGTCATGTCAACGACTATAATGTACTACACATGCAGTGGTATGCTGGGTCACCACAACAATCTAGTTTAACAAGAGTCTTACTAGGGACTCTTTTATGTTTACAAAACACACAAGTATTAATGTTTCCTATTAATACAATTATATCATGGGATGTAAACATTTATCATAAACGCAAAGATATAATAATAACCACTTTATTATTGCCTCTTGGAACAGTCTCCCACTTGCACTAGAGTCAATAATCTAGTTTGAAAAACTTTCTGCATTCAACATCTATGGATTTCTGGTGTTGTATATACACGATTGCTAGTGGTAAACATAATCTTCGAATTTGACACTTTCAGGTCTATGTGTATTTGCATGTCCTTGTGTCTCTACGCATCAATCATTCTCCAATGAGATGGCAATATATAAATTTTGTCCTTTGATGATACCTTTAGTTCCTTGGGGTTAAATCATGTCAATACAATTGTCGTACAATATATCTTCATTGTATTATCGCGCTGTGAACCACACCTAGTTTGATAACAAACTACTTAACACAAATACCCTCTATTGATGCTACAATAGCAGTCATATACTTAGCATTTTGTTGTACTATCTGTCACAATGTCTTAATTTTGGAACTCATCCAAATCCGTTGTGGAACTTCCTTTCCATTACATTGTGCCACCCATAGTTTAAATTGAGATAAACTTAATTTGTATCTTGTGACAAAACTAGTATCAATGTAACACTTTACAATGAACTATCTATCTATTTGTCACCTCTACATAAATAACATATTCTTAGTTCTTCCAAAGATCAAAAGAATATCCTTACTATCGTCCAATGATCATCTTATGAATCATTCTGGTATATGCGCATAACATTTTTAGAATAGGACATATCTGGATGTATACATATCACGATATGATTGATCAAAATATCTTGTGATTTCACTCATCAAGTGTCAAAACACTTGAATCTCGTTTCACTTACCAAGTGTCAAAACACTTGAATCTGGATTCAATCCTTCCTGTGCGACAAGAACCTTTATTGCCGTTTCCATATTGAACTCATTCAATATCTCATCTATGTACATTTGGCACGACCATATTAGTGTCTCAATCTATCCATATAGACATTGATACCTAACTCAGTTTTTCCTAAGTCTTTCATCGAAATGAAATTCTTATCATGTGTAAACAAAAGATACATCATTTCCAATCAACAATATGTCTTTCACATAATGTATTAGAAATATTTCTTAGTGTTCCCAGTTAATTTCTTGCAAATGCGAGCATCTTCATCGTCTCGGATGAAATTAAACTCTTTTAACAGTTTCATCACGGTGAAGATTCCAACTCCGCGATGCTTACTTCAACCATTGAAGTTTTCATATGCTTTTAGCATCCTTTGAGTTAACAAAACCCTTTGGATTGTGTCCTGTACACGTCCTAGGTAACCATTCTATTAGAAGAACCTTGTATTGTTTATTCAACTACCATATACCAAAATTATATGAAGTAGTTGCTACATAAATCCGTCCAGACTAAATATCACTATGAAAGATTAAATCTTGTCATAATCAACTCCTTGAACATTGTCGTAAACTCTTTCCCAACATGTCGACAATTTCATAGATGTCAAACATCTATGTCTATTTCTTTCTAGATCGAAATATGATTGAAAGGTTTTACACCTCTTCAAAGGGTCTTTCAAGTTCAAAAACATGATTTCTCGTGTATTATCACGGATTCTATGGCTTCAATCCATATGACGGAGTCAGGGCCCATCATTGCTTGTTTGCATATATTCGGTTCATCATTGTCAAACAACCTTGATTTACTCTCAAATCTTAGAATTTAATTGTTTACCCGACCTACTTGGTTCAATAAGAACTTACACCTTCGTGACCACAACCTTTGAGGCACGTGAGCTATGAGAATTGTTGATACCTCTGGGACACTTTCCGGCACTGCGCAACTCAGCACATATTAGCTAAACTTCAATAACATTATCAAATTTCTATTGTCCTCCCACTTAACTTTTCATGAAATATTCCTTCTCAAGAAACTTGACGTTCTAAGAGATAAAGACTTTTGTCTTCAGTGTTATGGAGGAATACCCAATGGTTATTCTAAATAACATACAAAGGCATGTTAATTCGACTTTGGTTGCAAACATCTTACTTATGCCTAACATACCAACATTTTAAGAAAGGACAATTTGGGTTTTATCCCAGACCATTACATATATGGTGTCATTTCAGCGAATCACGATGGTGCTCTTTTTAGTGTAAAAGTGGTAGTCACTAAAGCTTTCAATCTTTAAAATACAATGGCATTTTTATAACCGACACCTTTGATCTCACCATGTCAAACAATATTTTATTACATATCTCGAACACTCCATACTCTTATGGTGTTTCGGGAAATGCAAATCCATGGAACGATTCCTAAAATCTTAGGTGTTATGCTAAACTTGTAACTCAAATATCTTCCTTTATAATCCAATCATAAACTCTTTATTTTCTTGTTACAATGATTTTCCACTTCATCTTTAAAGTCTTTGAAAATTTTCAAATATTTCACACTTCTTCTTCATTAAGTAAATATGCACATATATTCACTCAAATTTCCAGAGAAATCATATGAAGTTGAAATCCATCGCTCACGACTACACATAATGGACTACATACATCAATATGTAGAAATTCCAATAAGTTAGTCGTTCGTTCTTCTTCGGCCTTTGAACGAAGTTTCTCAAAAACGTAATTTTGATAAAAATCAAAAGACTCAAAAATTCCATCAACATGGAGTTTCTACATGTTTTCTTTCCATTATAATTTAAACGGTGATGTCACTTCTTAAGTGATCTTTCAATCATTTGTATATCAAAAATTTTAGCACTAGTTTTATGGACGTGATTTCTCCAACCAGACTTGTAAATCATCCATCTTATATGAAACACGGTATTTATTTGAACAATCTTTTATTCTCGTAATACCTGATAGAAATTACAATTATTGAAACAAATCTTGAAGGTAAGCTTTGATGTCAATGAGAAACACAACAACACCTTGTTTGTTTTCGATGAATATCATCACATATTCTCTTGCTGGTTACTTAGGCCATTGAGTTCATGAATTGAGTTGTCCAGCATGACATTTCACACCAACCAATTTGGTATCCAATACCCAAGAACCACATTGTTTATCAACCAAAGAATACAACCATAACATGTATATCATCTATATATCCAAGATGGACAATTCTAGTCTTTCCTTTTCTGCCAAATATTTCTGAGATTATCTTTCAGCATTTCCTTTCCCTTTTAAAAGAATCTATCAACAGTGGCACCATACACATGACACATAGTCCAAAGCATGTATAGTCAAATACTAATACCTTTGGACTTGCACTTTGAAGTAGATCACCATCATCAAATGTTTGTCATTCTTTCAAAATCCATTCAATAGTAATCTTTCAGTATAGTAAACATTTTACCTATATCTTCTATTCGTACTTATCATGACAACTTTCATGATCTAGCTACTATAGCTTATAAAGGTGAATCACGAGTATAAAGTTGCTTTCCAAAACCTTTTGTAGGATTAGGATGTCTAGCATCTCCAATCGTCGCAAATTCTCATCAAATATGAGAACATAATTTTTGCCAAATTATACTCTATCATGTTTCAACCAAAACATTGTATTAGATATCACAATATCTTCCACACATGATGGTTTCTAAAACAATTCTTTTAGCTCCTAGATAACCTTGATATTAAAACAATCTTTTTGAATATCAAGAATCATGGAGGCAAACATAATACTTTAGATACTAACACTGGAATTGTTACTCTTGATTTAATACTAATTATTAAACTTCATGGAGTTTGATAAAAGTTTGCAATATGACTTTTAAACTTTAGATTGACACTCAAAACAATATTATCCAGAATTCTATAGTTCTATTATATTAATTATAACTAAGCATAAGGTGGTGAACGGATGCTAATGACTATAACAATTATGCAAATTCACTTTGATTTAATTTATGATAAATTGTGTTCAAATTTAATCATATTACTATTTGAACTCCCACTCAAAACAACATCCCTCGAGTCATTTTGGTGACTACACGAACAAAATCCACTACACCAAGTACGATCATCATGAGAGATGATGTAGCTTCAAAGGCAAATAATCAACATTTTGATCATATCATCCATATGACTCATGCTTTACGTTTAGGTATTTCATGTTCCAAGACCATGTCTATACATTTTAGGCTCTTCAAGGATAATCTTAGTCTCCGCATGTGCAAAGCTGGCTTGCACCCATTGTATGCACACGTACAATATATCACACCCGATCATCACGAGATGCTTCAAAACTACGAGTCTTAGCAACGGTGCCTACTAAGGACGAACACTTTATTACTTGATATTTAGTGAGAGGGATAATCTTATAGTGCTACCGTCGTGATCTAAGCAATGCAAGATGCATAAAAAGGACTACTATCACATGTTATTCATAATATGTGATATGATATGGCCTTTATTCGTGTGCCTTTGATCTTCATCTCCAAAGAACGGACATGATCTCCATCATCACCAGCATTGCGTCAAGGTCCTTGGCGCCGCTTCATGGTTGTCCATCATCAACAAAAACTATTAAAACTACTTGGAATAAAGCTATTACATGATGAATAGACACGCATGTCTTAACAAATTTAAAGACAACCATTAGGCTCCTGCCGGTTGCCATATTACAATAAGGATCATTGCATACATCAAATATAATCACAATCACATCATGGACATATCAAATCACATGCCCCTGCAAAAACAAGTTAGAAGCCTCTAATTTTCTTTGTATGTTTTACGTGGCTTGGGGTTTATGAATAAGAACCATTCTTACCTACAAACATGAACCACAACGCTGATACAAGTGTTGTCTAGTTCCCATTGTAAATTAAATCTTAACTATGGTGGGAGAGACATACACCCGCAAAGACACTTGTGCAATACAAGTTACACGCTGAGCTTGGAGCAAGTCTCATGTGCGACGACATGTAAGGTTAGCCCGGGACGCTTCATCCCACCATCCCGCAAGATGCAAAGTACACGAAAAGCAAGCGACAACAAAAGCATCAAAGCCCACAAAACCATTCTGTTCTACTCATGCAACAGATCTACTCATAGATTTGGCTCTGATACCACTGTAGGGTTCGTTGCATGGAAAAAAAATTATCGCATGAATGCATAAAACCAAGATCCAATCTATGGAAAAGCCAAGATCTAATCTACGAGATTGGTGCAACAATATTGTAGAGAACTAACCCTCGTAGATCCAAAGCATTTAACGAGATCATATTCTCATGGTTGATGTAGTCGATCTCTTTTCGATCTCAAGATCGCGTAGACGATCCTTCCGGCACTGCGTTCTAGTAGCGCTTCCGCAGTTGGTCACATGTACGGTAGTCAATGAAGACCTTCCTCGCCCTTGTTCCAGTAGGGCAGTGGAGGTAGTAGATCTCCTCGGAATCCCATTAGCACAACGGTGTGGTGGTGTAGGAGGAGAGATTTCTGCAAGGCTTCGCCTAAGACGGAGCAGGACGGTGGACGAGAGAGAAGAGAGGCGGCGGCTAGGGTTAGGCGCCAAGGGACAAGGGGTGTGTGTGTGTGTGGGGGGGGGGTTGGGGTGCGCCCCGCCCCTCATTATATAGGTTGAGGGAGGCCGACCAAGGGTTCCTAGCCTAGTCCATGTCCCCCCGAAACTCGGCCATCAAGGGAAGAGCTTGAAATCTTTTCCACCAAGTCTTCCTTCTTACCAAAAAACTGGAGTTTGACTTTTCAAACTAGGATTTGACTATTAAAACTAGGGTTTGAACCTTTTACTAGCCTTGGACAAATTGGCCCTTTAGGGTTTGGTGCGGCTGGCCCCTAGGGCATGCCACTACCCAAGTGACCCCGCCCGGGGTGGTGGAACCACTTGTGGTCCCTCTAGAACATTCTAGAAGTATCCGGTCAATATACCGAAACTTTTCTCGAACCCCAGAAAACCGCTTTCCTTATATGAATCTTATTCCCCAGACCATTACGGATCTCCTCATGATGTCATGGATCCAATCCGAGACTCCGAACAACATTCGGTCTCCAACTCATATTCCATATCTACTTTAATAACATCGATTCCTTAAGTGTGTCTCCCTACAGTTCGTGAACTATGCAGACATGATCGAGCAACCTCTCCGGTCAATAACCAATAGAGGGATCTGGAAATACATATGGCTACCACATATTTCTACAATGACTTTGTGATTGAATGAACCATTTACATACGATACCGATTCTCTTTTTCGCGCGATACTATACTTATCTGAGGTTCGATCGTTGGTATCTCCATACCTAGTTGAACCTCGTTACCGATAAGTACTCTTTACTCGTTCCTTGATATGACATCCCTTGTGATCTATTCACATGCTTGAAGCCAACTGGATGACACTCCACCGAGAGGGCCCAGAGTATATCTATCTGTCATATGGATAGACAAATCCCACTCTTGATCCATGTGCTGCAACACATACTTTCAGGATACCTAATGCCACCTTTATAACCACCTAGTTATGCAAGTGGTGTTTGATGTCATTAGAGCATCCATTCAGTGATGGTGATTAATAACATGATATCATGGTCGGAGGATTTGGTTACTATGTATTTGAAAGCTTGTAGAAAATGAACTCTAAATGACTTGATCTTATGCTATGTTAGCTATAGGAGTGTGTCCATTACATCATTCTCCTAATTACATGATCTTGTTATTAATGACATCTAATGTCCATGATTATGAGACCATGATCATCTATTAATCAACAAATTAGTTTAACAAGTGTCTTACTAGGGACTCTTTTATGTTTACAAAACACACAAGTATTAATGTTTCCTATTAATACAATTATAGCATGGGATGTAAACATTTATCATAAACTCAAAGATATAATAATAACCAATTTATTATTGCCTCTTGGGCATATCTTCAACAGAACGATAGAACCCTTGGCAACATCCTTCAACTCTCCGTTCACCTAGTGTAGTAGAGTGCAAGGAGTGTCTTCCTGCGAAAGACATATATAGGTCGGTCGTCAGTAAAACGGGAGATGAAGTCATAGGTTGAGCCTCCCAACTCTCGCTTTAATTAGTTACCTTGAAGGCATCGAGCTCGGCCAATGTCGAGGCACCACCGCTAACGCCGAGCATGCAAGTGGAGTAGTGGCTGCTTGCTAGCATAGTGCGGGTCGGTGCCTTCTCCGCACCATACAAGGTAAGCTCGGACCTTTGAGCCCTGTCAGAGGAGTCACCAACACCTCCGGCATCATGTTGTCCAGTTGGGCGCTAGCGATGTTTGGAACCGGGAGCGGCCCCTGTTTACCACTCTTCTTCCACTTGGCGTACTGCTCGAAGTAGGCGGGAAGGATGGTGTTGAGCTTCTCGGTCACTTGTGTTTGGACTTGTGTCTGGACTTGTGATTGGAATTGTGTCTATACTACCATCACAACCTCCTTCACTATATCTTTGAGCAGCTGTGGAAACTTCTCCACTTGTTCCCTTAGGTGTTTTACCGCAATGCTCTCGGCCTTCTTTCCCTTCCGCGGTGAGGTGCCATAGTATTTAGACCATGGAATACCACCAAAGCTAGGCACACGGCCACCAGACAATGGTGGCTCCTGGGGATCAAAATTTTTGACCCGGTTCAGCACGCTATTAAAAGTGGTGTCCCACTTGGCGACCGGCGCCGACCCCTGAGATGAGGAGCTCCTACATTCCTTGTCCTGCGCATAAGGAACGTGAAGCATTTGAGAAATTGGACTTCATTGATTAATTATGAATGCAATTAATCGACTTGCATGCAAAGTACTTACATATATTGATGAAGTCCTTCACCTTTGGAGCGAAGGGACCGTGGGGTTCCGACGAATATTCAGAACACCCTTTCGGCTTCCGAAATCGGGCTCTGAAAAAGTTCTTTGCCTAAACTTTGGTGATAGTGGCAAAGGGAGGTGTCTCCCCTTTTTCACGAGCGGAGGCGTCCTCCTTCTCCCATTTGGGAATTGTATCTCTATAACCGATGGAGCCGAGATGGTGGGTACCAATGTTCATCTCGTACAACTCCTTGAAGTATAAACTCTTGGCATTGCCCATGGTGGAGTCACATCTAGTCTTGAACACCTTGAAGTGATATTCCGTGACCAGTGGCTCCTTCTCGATGACCTGCTTGTAACTTAGCTTTTTCTTGTAAATGAGCCTCTTCACCCGTGCCTTCCAATTCGACAAGGCCTCGGTCATCATCTTGATGGCGAACTTGATTAACGGATTCCCTTTGAGATTGTCATTGTTGTATTTATTGTCCTCATCACTCGGGTACGCGTATCTTGCGTGCAGCTTCCTAAAGAGCTGATGGAGGTAACGCTCGTTCTCAGGGGCCTTTAGGTTCTCGATGTTGATCGTGACAGTGTTCTAGAGGATTGTAGAGAGCTATAGTGAGTATGACGCGACCAATTCCTCCGTCTCCAAAGGCACCCCTTTATCACTCACGCTTGTGAATATGGACCTTTTGAGGCCGACTATGATCGGGGTCCATTCCTTACAGGGCTTCTTTAGTTGGTGGCTACCGTCTGTGGCATCACCAACGCCACCACCATAAGTGGTAGTGGCGTCCTCTCCAACGGCATCATCCCCCATCTCCTCATTAGACGATGTATCCTCATCCTCCATTCCCTCTTCCTCCCGCGGCACGAATTCTGAGTCCACTTGTAATTCCATCTCCTCCAAATGCTCCCAATAGTCCTTCTTTCTAGAAGTGCCCGCTTCGGCGTTGTGCTGTCCACCACCCGACATATCTAAACATGAAAATAAATGGAACTAATAAGCACCAAAATTCACAAAAAATTTGGGCATGACCTTTGCTAATTTCCTAGACATAGGAGTGCCAGAAATTCACCTGAACGGAAATGAATTAACATTCTGGTGAAACATTGGCATCTCAAATAGAAAAAAACCTGCACAAAATGGCCTGCATAGGCACAAACACAACCAACAACTTGCTACCAGGATACACAACCACATTAAGAATATGAAGTCCGTGGATCATTTTCTGCCAGCAACGTTGCAGCTAGCATACACAACTACATGCCCAAACACCACCAGCTTACACCACTAGATAGAGCTACTGTACACACCTAAGGAAGTTTCAGTACTTGAAACAAACCTCCAACATAGTTATTCTGTAGACAATAAGAGCTAGTATATTAGTAAAAGTATATAGCAAAAATAGCCCCAACACAACTGCAGGTTGTTATGTCCAAAATCAAATATAACAGATGTTCTTATCATTTTATTTAAGAAAAAGATTTCAAGGGAGATGGAGCTCTCGGTTAGTATGGAATTGTTATGTTAGTTACGTCATTGAGCTAGGAAGGAAAATGAAGCATCTGATCTTATTCACATCCATGCCTCAATATCTCCTTATAAAGTATACAACATCTGTTCTTGCATCATTGGCAAATAAATCATATGTTCTGGCATCATTGACTACGGATTTTCAAGTTATTAATTTGCATCTAAATCATCTCAAGTAATTACTATTGATCAAGCATTCATTCATTTAAAGTATACAACAAAATAATGTAACCAAGCATTCATTTATCTTCTGAATCAGAGCAGATACTACCACATGAAACTAAGTACTTGAAAATCAGCACCAACCAGCTAACTTGCTGTAAGATTCCCAACCTTTAATAAGGTAGAGATCCCTGTGTTTACAATGCTAGTCCCTGGATCAATAGCTAGCATCCACAGTTAAGATGTAATATCAAGAAACAAAGGTCATAATACAACTATATAACCTGGAATAAAATAATTTGATTACACCTTACATAGCTCATTTGGCTATCTCATTACAATGCAGCAGAATATAGCAATAGCATGGGGTCCTTCATCTTCAAAGTGCCACATGCAATCATGTTGGTTGTAGACTTGTAATCCTATTCAACAAACTTCACTAACATCAAACAAACCTGCAACATAATAAGTTGCAGCCACAAGGGTCAATACATTTGAATTGTATTGGCAAGTTTCACTACTATGTAGAAATAAGTGGATCCTATCATTTACATGCATATTTGGCTAAGTAGGGTTTTGGCTCTTTTGCAGAAAGCAATATAGTTTTATCCTATCTTTTCAAAATAGTTTTTGATCTTTTGTCAAATCTTTCTGAACTTCTTGGAAAACTCCAAGTGCTTCAAACCCCTTGTTGTCACCATCAAGTTTTACTTTGAGAAATTGGAATGTCGAGATCTTCCATAGCTTCAGGCCTTACTTGCTCAGTATTGTCCATAACCGGGGACACGGCTAAGTACTTAGAATTTGATCTTCTGCAGAAGTTGTACACTTTACCCACATGACACAATCTCATCTTGATGCCACAAGTGGCCGCTGGATAAGTACTCACCAAGATGGAGTACTGGCAGATTGAGAATGTGACAAAGTCTTTCCATAGGAGTCCTCCCAATACACAATGCTAGCTTGTCAGCCAGGCACCAATGTAGGGATAAATTTCCCTTACACAATTCTAGTTAACATGAAGATGCCAATGCATGGGTCTTCCATTATGTAGTTGACTTAGCGAGAGCCCATTTAGCATGTGGCTGTACACGGAAGCTACTGTATGAGAAACATGTTCAATCTCTAAGTCCCTGGGTGGTTTTCTTCTAGTGCACTTACAAAAAGAGATAGCCATATAAACATGGTTCCTTTTGTTGCCACCTTGTCCAATCTTGAGTATCCTTGTCCACCTAGGTGGTTCATTGAGTACTTGTTTTATTATATAAAACATATATCTTTCCAACACTTCATATATTCATATCATGAATCCCATCCCAATATATAGCAGGGCTAAGTATACTAGAACTACAATGTTTTCACTAAGGAGGATATAAGGATATCCTAATAGGATATATCATAGCATAGAAATATAGTAGTCCTATCATGCATGTTACAAAAATCCACTAAGTGTATTTAAAATAGTAGGAAATTGGATGATAGTGTCACTTGCCTTTTTAGTAGAGAATGTTGGTTCACTTCTTGATCTTGCAAATATCACACTCTTCTAAATTCACTACAAATCAATCAAGCAAACACAAATTCATCTAGCATTCAAACAATTTGTCACACATAAAATAACAAAAACAAGGTCATGCATGCAAGCATGCAAAAGATAGTTTTTATTTAGAAAAGTGGTTTCTACTAGGCTCTAAACATTTTAAAGTTCAAAGTGGTCATTTACTAAAGTGGTAAAACCATTTGCATAAGGTTTTATCTATCAACCATTTTTAAATCAAATCAATATTTTATGTGGTTGAAAATGCTTTTAGCAAAGCAATATTCTTTAAAGGGTTCACCAAACATATTTTAATTCTCAAAACTTGGTGTTTAGGGTCAGAAGGTTTGAATCAAAACATTTCCCAAAGGTTTCACTCAAAAATCATTTCTAAATCATAATCAACATTTTTTATTGGACTAGATATGAGCTAATTCAAATATTTATTCCTTATCTTCACAAAATACATTTTTAAATCCATAAGTTGGTTCCTATGGTCAGTAGGTTCACAACAATCCATTTTGCAAAGATTTCATACCAAAAATATATCTAGAACAATTTTTATATTCAAAATAAGCCTACACAAGTTTCTGCAATTTCAACCAATTTTCCAGAAGGAAATCATTAAAAAAGTGCATGGTTGCAAAGTACTTGTTCTGCTGAATCCATTGATATAAAATTTGCAAAATTTGGACGTGTAGAATTAAAGTTATGAATTTTACAAGTTTGCATATCATGTAGATTCTAATTTCTGTTTTAAACAAATCCTTGTCCATGTGGCGCTTCCCTACTGGTCGATACCGTTTCGTGCGGATCAGCCTCTGCGAACCGTTGGATTTCATTTAAATCGCATGGCGCAGATGCACATGATACCCCTTCGCTTGAATCTAATCCTAGCCATTGGATCGATATCTAACGAACGTAGTTGCTTGGTCAAAGACTGGCGGCGCTGCGTGGCGGCGAGCGGCGGAGCACGCTCTGGAGGTGAGCTTGCCGACGATGTAGGAAGCAAGGGAGAGGGAGGAGAGGCTCACCAGATTCGCAACGTCACGGTGGTGCTCGTGGTGTGGTCAACTCGTCAAGGGGCACTCTGGAACGGAGGGGATTTTTCGCCGTAGTCTGTAGCGGCGCCAGTTGCTTCGGTTTGTCATCGGGGACGGAGCTGCAGGTCGTGCCGAGGCAAATGGGAGGGGGCGTTAGATGCGTACGAGCATGGGGAGTACGGGAGTATCATTGAGAGGGCTCGGGGCGGTCTGGGCTTACCAGGGGGACTCGCCGGAGAAACGGCCGAAGACGGTGGTGCTCTGATGTGGTCGTTGCCGATGATTTGGAGCGCACACAAGCGAGTGGAGCACACGGGCATATGCACAAGGTACTGGAGAGAAAGCTTGCGTGCTCTGGGAGTGGAGAGGTGGTCGAAGTTGTCGGAATTTCGCCGGAGAAGTTCATAGGGGACAGTGGGTTCGAGCTCGCGATTGACGCAGCCTGGAGGCAGAGAGGGGATGGCTCTTGGGGGAAAAGAGAGAGGAGGGCGAGGAGCTTTAATGAGCATGGTCACTGGTGAGTTTACTCCGGCCATCAACGCGTATTCAACGGAATTAATCGCGGCAGAACACTGTTGAGAAAGGGGGAAACGGCTGGCGCAGGTGAGTACGACGACGTGCTGGCGTGGGGCCGTGCTGACAGTGAGAGAGAGGGGGCACAAGGTCCACTGCTCAGTGACTCAGCGGGTTGATCTCTGGTAAGAAAACGTTTCTCCAGAGGGGTTTAGTTGGGCTGCGAGTTGGTCTTGCTGGGCCTGTTAGCTGGGCTGCTGTTTGTCTCCCTTTTTTTACTGAAGCTTTTTTCCATTTTCTATTTGAATTTCTGTTTTGATTTTCAAACAAATAATTCAAACAACAAATCAATTCAAACCACCACCAACCTTTGTATTGATTTTAATTCTATTTAACATCATAATCCAAAGTCCAAAATAAAATAATACTTTTATTCTTTTAGGATCTATTTAATAATTAAATAAATAGACCTTAGTCATTAATTCAAATAGGATTTTATTTATTTAAAAACTCTATTGAAATCTAAATAATACCAAAATTATTTCAGTAGGTTTTATTTGAAAATATAAAACACTTGGAAATCTTATTTAAAATAAATTAACAAGTTTTAGTGTTTATTTAAAATGGAAAATCCTTTACTTTAATAAAATTGGATATTAATAAATCCTCATTACTTTATTTAAATAAACCTTTACTCTTTTATCAAATAGAAATATTTTATTTCAAAAGCTTGGCCAAGATCTAATTTGGCTCTATAAAATAATCCTTATTTATAATTCTACCTTTGCTTTTGAAAATCAAATATTTTTATTAAAAGATCTAAAAATAGTGATTCCAACTATTTTAACTTTATTTATTAATTTTTTATCTTTTTAAATCCCTTTAGGATTTTATTTGATAAAAATAGGTTTTCATGTTTCCAATTGGAATCAAAAAGTTTCTTCTCACCCTAAAAATCAACAATTGTTTATTTGTTTATTTATTTTTCACATTTCAAAATTTGGAAAATTTTGGGATGTGACAGGCTACCAGCCTTAAAAGAATTCTCGTCCCGAGATTTGTGAAGGCTAGGGTTACAAGTTGGTTTCAAGGCAACTAGGGTACTACCACCCTTAAAATAAAGTCTCATAGGATTACATTGATGGTTCACTTGACTATGGTTCAACACTTAATATCGAGACAAGGAATCCTTATTTGACTCAACTGAGTTAACTAGTTTCTGACATCCACTTATTCTATCTCTTTAAAGTTTCCATCCATGTCAATGTGGTTCACATGTCCTTTCTGGGTCACATTGGAGTCATCTCCATTGGTTCTTCTAGCATCCTTTTTCTTTTTCTTCTCAGGACAGTCTGATGCATAGTGTCCAAGTTCCTTACAATTATAGCACTGCAACTGGCTAATATCTTTCTTCCTAAAAGTGTCATGTTGGTTCTGACGGTCATCTCCATTGTCAGTATCATTTCCATTATTATCACTTCCATCGTTGTTGTGGTGATACTGATGTGGTTCAGAATCCTCATTGCTCTTTTTGAATGAACGCTTCTTTTGTGATGATCCTGAATGATACTTGAGTTTATGCTTCCTCTTTCTATTCTCAACTTGATTCATCTTGTTTTCCAAAATGGTGGCTTTGTCACATAGTGATTGATAAGTTGGGACATAGGCAACAGCTAGCTACAGGTTCAACTCATCATTAAGTCCTTCAAGAAATTTCTCCTTTATCTTAGCATCTGTATCAACTTCATCCGGTGCATATCGTGCCAGATTGTTGAATTCTTCAATATACTCAGCCACACTGAGATAACGCTGTTTCAGATTGTGAAACTCCTTTTTCTTCAAGTACATCACTCTAGGTGAGATGTGAGTTGTTCTGAATCCATCCTCAAAAATATCCCTAGTCATATCTTCAAGGGGAGTGGTGATCTGAAAGTTGTCCCACCATGTTGCTGATGGTCCTTCAAGCAGAAATGCTGCAAACCTTATGTCAACACCCGAATTTTTCAATCCTAGATGCCTGTTATGTCATACATCGCAATCCCAGGATTACCATTTTTGCGAGACATAACAGAATTGGATACCATAGTACTTCATCCATTACAAACGATACATAAGTTCTTACACAAATAGGGATCTCATGATCCAGTTCTTAATACAACATCAGGCAGCGGAATACGTAATAATAACGGTAGCGTAGGCGAAGCTCCATCTTCGGGGTCACAGGCAATGCTGACGATGGGAGATGATCCTAGTTGTCGTAACCTTCCGGGGGTCCATCTTCCAGGTACTCCTCTTCATAGTCTGGCCATGGGAATAGCCAGGGACAAAGCCATGAGTACTCTTTAAGTACTCGCAAACTAATACTAACAGGTAAGGTGTTTTTGGATAATAGGACACTAGGCTCTAGGGTTGTTTTGCAAAAATCCAGGTTTATCTCTATTAAGTTCCGAAGCTAGTCACAATTTTATAACTCCTAAATGGGATCTTGTAATCCAGGTCACAACTCTGTTGTGTTCAAGTCAAAGTCTCAATTCATTTCACATGTCATTTTGAAAAGTCTGACGGGGGAACAGTATGGCCACTCCAACTGTCCATAACCGCGGACGCGGCTATTCGAATAGTTTGACACTCTGCAGAGATTGTACACTTTCACCACAACATTCGATACATCCGTCAAGAACAAATCCTGAATTCACCATACTCAGTATGCGGATAATCAATCCTAACCTTTCAATTACACGCCTTAGTATAAGCACCTCTCCTGTGAGTTTGGCCTCCCAACCATGACCACTGTCATTTTGGGTACTGCACAGGTGGACAATCTTCACAAGGTAGCCTCAGCTCAGACCTTGTCCGTGAGGGACCTTATACTAAGGTATATAAGTTTCCAGTCAAGCCCTACCCAATATTCGGGTATTGTGGTTGTACGCTAAAATTGGAATGGTATCACATCCAGACAACCATCAGTTTTATAAAGGGCTAAGGCTCATGCCTCAACATTTTCATCACCAAAATCATCAAGTGTTTGTAAACACATGTCCAAAACATTTCAATAGAATGGTCCATCATTCCAAGGTTTTCATAACCATTTTTCCACCAAGTATTCCCATCTAAAGTTGAGCAAGTTTTATGCTTAGCACTAGCATCTATAGGTGGGGGGTAGTAATAATGAGGGGTGGTAATAGTGGAGTTTCACTAAGTCCAACCTTATATCTTAGGATGATATCAAGGTTTCTAGCTTAGGCCAAATTTTATGCTCTTTAGGCAACCTTTAGCACAACTGTCTAGTATCTACCAAACTCTTAGGTAAACTCTAAGTAAACTTTGATAAAGAAATAAAGTAAGAAGCTTTCCATAAAACTAGGATTGGTTTATAAAATGGGCATGATCACATATGCTTAAGGCATAGAGTAGTCATCTCATAGGTATGGGTTTGTGGCATCAGTAAGGTATCTTGAAAGTGTTAGCTTGCACAAATGTCAATATAAGCTTGCATAGGTATAGTATCTTGCAAGTGTTAGCTTTCATTGGTATAATATCAGCTTGCCTTGTGCAGAGCAGTGGTTGAAGTTCTCCTCGGCTTCTTCTTCGTAGTATCCTCCTTCATCCTCGTAGTATCATTGGTCGGTACTAGCGTCTATGAATAAATACGAGGTACACAATCACCAAACAATACTTAACTACTTGCAATCATCACACACAAGGGTACTATAGATGATCTAGCATCATCCCTAACATTACAAGGTTAAGGCTTGATTTAAATCCTTTTATTTTTTTAGAAAAGTAATTTCTACTCATTGAAAAACTACTTAAGATTTAATATTCTCCAAACCAAATATGGGATCATGTTGACACATGTCATCACCACATATTGTAGTCCATGCGAATGTGATTTAAAGTGGTGTCCCAGTTTAATAAGGTTTTACCCTTTTATTTTAATTAATTAAAGTGGCTAGAAATGCTTATGAAGCATTCTTTTATTACTTGAACATTATTTCTGCAATTAAACCTAGATATTTTTATATATTCTGAAAGGTATGGTTAAATGTGATTTTTTAGAGTTGGAATCAACTCAAAATCTTTTATGGTTTGAATTTGAAAAATGTTTGAATGCAGAAAAGCTTCTGCCTTGTTATTTTTTCTATGGGTGATCTACAGATCCAAATGACTTGAATCCAACGGGCTTGTATTAGGCATTCACAGACCTTCCCAACAAAATTGGTTTCATCCAATTTGGTGTACTGAATCGATCTGGGTTGATTTTTGAAGTTGGGTACAGAAGTGTGTTTGAATTTAAAAACAAAAAGGTTTAATTTGAATTCTTTGGGCTGGGAAAAGTTCTTGGGCGGCCTACTAAGCGCAGGCTCCGCAGTTGCTTAAGTGGGTGTCCCCACTCGCCGGTGACACGGGGCTGGGCGGTATGGGGCAACGTGGATCGTTCGATCTAGTTCTAATCCAACGGTGAGGGTCATCGTCGACGCGAGACAACTCCGGCGAAACGAAACCTAGCGGCCAGTGAGGGTGCTGGGGCTCACCAGTGCAGGCGAGGGTCGGCGAGGCGGGCAACGAAGTCGACGACGGCGAACCTCCTGGTACGGTGGCTTCTCCAGGCGGCTCAATCGCTGGCTCCTTCTTCTTCGGCAGCAGGCTCGGTGAAATTCCGGCGGTGGTGCTCGGCTTGCTCGAGGATGGTGTGGCACGGTCGTGGGAGAGGAGTGAGATGGTGTGAAGAAATCATGCGGGTGGTCTCTATTTATAGTCGGCGAGGGACCGTCAGGCGCAGTGAGATCGTCGGGCGGCGTTACGGTGACTATAGGCATGGGCAAGGGTAGGGAAGGTCTTGTGTCTCTGGCGATGCTCAACGACATGATCGCGAGGCATGGGGCGGTGTGGTTTGGTCTGAACAGGCGGTGCTCTAGAGGCGGCGTCTTCGGCGGCGGTGTGGTATGTACGGGCGGCAACGGGATGTCTGCGGTCTCTGGGTCGGTGGTGATCGTGTGCTTGTGAAGGCGGTCTTGCGGTCTCAGTGATGGTCGAGGTGGCGCTCGGCGCACGCTCGGCATGGTCTGGTGTGTCTCGTCGCGTGGTCAGGGCTTGGCAACGCCATGGCTGGGGAGTGGTGGTGGACGGTGGGCTGTCTCCGAGACATGCTGGCTAGGCTTGCTGCTGCTCCTAGCTTGCTGTCCACAATGGGGTGACATGGGGGTGCTCGGCTGTTCACCATTAATGGCAATGGCAAGCTCACAGGGGTGCTAGTGTTGGGCTAATCTTTCTAGATGATCTACTGGGTTGTGTGTTAGCTAACTAGGGAACAAGTTAGGCTCAAAACACTTCACACTATAGTGTTTAATGTTTTGTTTGATTTGTGTCTGCAACCTGTTTGATGAAATGGCCGCATGAAATCAATTTTTGAATTTTGAAATGAATTTTTGTGGGTTTGCTAGATTTGTTCTGGTGAGTCTGCAGATGCTTGGGTTTTGAAAATTGAGCTTGTTTGAGTGGGTTTTGGAAAAGTGGGATCTTCCCATATGAAGAAGATTCAATTTTAAATTGTCATTTAAACTATGCATTTGAAAGTTTCTGGATGATCACAAAGTGGTCCTTGATACCTTGTTATGAGTACATTCAAGGGGTGCAAAGATCCAGAAAAGTTTTTGTTAGGTTTTGAAAGTTTGAGACAGCCAAAGTAGGCATGGGAGTTAAATTGGTCAAGATGACCATTCACTTCATATATTTGTTTTCATTTACTTGTCTTTAGGAAAAGTGTGGGGGAATGTTTTAGATGATGTTATTTTCACCTAAGAAACATTTTACAAGCAATGGTTCACACAAACAAGGTGATTTTTAAAGAAATTCAAAATCCATGCATACACATATACATGCATTCATGAATTCATTTAGAAAAGTTTTTGTTAACCCTAAACTTGATGATTAGTGTTTGATGATCTAAGTTTGGTATTTTTGGGATGTTACAAACCTTCCCCCCTTAAACAAAATATCGTCCCGAGATTTGAAAAAGGACGAAAAGATTACCTAGGATGTGAAGAGATCTGGAAACTCCGTCCTGATGTGATCTTCGCGTTCCCAGGTAGCTTCCTCCTCTGTGTGGTTGCTCCACTGAATCTTGAGAAACTTGATGCTTCGGGTTCTGGTAGTTCGAAAGGCTTCTTCCAATATACGGATGGGTACTTCGGGATAGGTCAGATCATCGTTGATCTCTATGATCCGATGATCGATATTCTTGAACACTTCGGTCTTCTCGGGGATTTCGAGACACTTGCGAAGTAACGAGATATGGAACACATTGTGCACCGCTGACATCTCTTCTGGGAGTTCAAATTGATACGATACTTCTCCTCGACGGTTCAGAATTTTGAAAGGTCCGATATATCTGGGGGCTAACTTTCCCTTGAGTTGGAAACGCTGCATTCCCTTCAATGGCGACACTTTCAGATAAACAAAATCTCCGATATTGAAGGCGAGGTCTCGACGTCTCTTGTCGGCGTAACTCTTTTGTCGGGATTGGGCTGTCTTGATGTGCTCACGAATCTTGTGAACCTTCTCTTCTTCTTCTCGTAGGATGTCGGGTCCGAAAATCTGACTCTCTCCTACTTCCGACCAGTTCAAGGGGGTGCGACACTTCCTTCCGTACATAAATTCAAATGGGGCCATTTACAAACTGGCTTGGTAACTATTGTTGTATGAAAATTCTGCAAACGGCAGACAGTCTTCCCACTTGGATCCATATTCTAACACACATGCTCTAAGCATATCTTCGAGTATTTGGTTTACTCGCTCTGTTTGTCCATCGTCGAGGGTGATACGTGATCTGAAATCTAGGCGGGTTCCTAAACCTTCTTGGACTTTCTTCCGAATCTCGAGGTAAACCGAGTTCCTCGATCCGATAAAATGTTCTTGGGGACTCCGCAAACTAACGATTCTAGCGATGTACAACTCGCTAGCTTCAACTCGATAGGTAGTTTTGACGGCAAGAAATGGGCGACTTTGGACAATGTCCACTATGACCCAAATAGAGTTATTTCCCTACTAGAAGTAGGTAGTCCGATGATAAAGTCCATTCCTACGTAATCCCATTTCCATTCCGAATTTTCAAAGGTTGCAACAATCCAAATGGGTCTTTGATGTCCTGCCTTGACTCGCTGACATATATCACACTTGGCGATATAGCTTCCGATTTCTCTCTTCATCTTATGCCACCAAAATTGCTCTTTTAAATCTTGATACATCTTAGTTCCTCCGGGATGGATAGAATAAAGAGTATTATGAGCCTCCTTTAATATAACTTCTTTCAACTCTGAATCTGCTGGTACACAAATGCGTCCTTTGTACCACAGAACTCCTTCGTCGTCCTCGGTGAATCCGGGTACTTTGCCTGTACCGATACGACGCTTGATTCCGCCGATACTGGCATTTCCTTTCTATGCCTCCTTAATCTGACTGATCAAAGTGGGCTGAAGTTCTATGCTAGCCAAAAATCCTTCACTTACTAATTCCATTCAAAAATCTTCCATCTCCTTGTGCAAACTTGGTTGCTCCTTCAAAATCATGGAGTTCAAGCGGCACGGCAATCTGCTAAGGGCATCGGCTACCACATTGTCTTTTCCAGGGTGATAGTGAATGTCCAGGTCGTAATCCTTGATGAGCTCAATCCATCTTCTCTGCCTCATATTCAGCTCCTTCTGCGTGAATATATACTTTAGACTCCTGTGATCCGAATAATTCTCACAACGATTTCCCATCAGGTAATGTCTCCATGTCTTCAGGGCTAGAACTACGGCTGCGAGTTCGAGGTCATGGGTTGGGTAATTTTGTTCATGTTGCTTCAATTGTCGCGATAGATAAGATATAACTTTGCCTTCTTGCATTAGCACACATCCGAGACCAATCTTGGATGCGTCACAATACACATCGAAGGGCTTCGTGATATCCGGCATGATCAAGATTGGGGCTGAAATCAATCTCCTTTTGAGTTCTTGAAAACTCGCTTCACATTTGTCGGTCCATTCAAACTTCTTGTCCTTCTTCAGCAATTGGGTCATGGGTCGGGCGATACTGTAGAATCCTTCTACGAATTTGCGGTAATATCCCGCCAATCCGAGAAAAGCACGAACTTGGGGGTTTGAGTGGTTGGGGCTTGCCAATCTTCTACATCTTTCACTTAGGCAGGGTCAACGGCAATTCCTCCGGCTGATACAATGTGACCAAGGAATCCTACTTCCTGTAACCAGAATTCACATTTGCTAAACTTTGCATACAACTGATGCTCTCTAAGGGTTCCAAGAATGGTCCTTAGGTGTAGCTCATGTTCTTCTTCTGATTTGGAATAAATCAGAATGTCATCCATGAAAACAACGACAAACTTATCCAGGAAGTCCATAAAAATCTTATTCATGAGGTTCATGAAATAAGCGGGGGCATTGGTTAATCCAAAAGACATGACTGTATACTCATACAATCCATATCTGGTGGTAAAGGAAGTCTTGGGAATATCCTCTGCACGAATTTTGAGTTGATGATAGCCAGTTCTAAGATCAATCTTAGAAAACACCTGGGCTCCGGTCAACTGATCAAACAAATCTTCTATCTTAGGCAAGGGGTACTTGTTCTTGATGGTGACATCATTCAACTTTCGATAATCCGTACACAAACGGTTACCTCCATCCTTCTTGTCCACAAACAAGACAGGTGATCTCCATGGGGACGCACTCGGTTGAATTAATCCGATTTCCAACATGGAATCAAGTTGCTTCTTTAGTTCTTCTAGTTCTGATGGGTTCATACTATAGGGTCTCTGGGCTATGGGTCCTGTTCCGGGGATTAGTTCGATGATAAACTCGATATCCCGATCTGGGGGCATACCGGGCAAAACATCTGGAAATACATCGGGGTATTCGCAGAGTATCCGAACTTGGTCAATGGTAGGTTGGGCTATACTCTTGTTACACTTGAATTGGCGAGGTAAGGTTTCGGATATATGCTCGACTGATATTCCGGTGGTACTGGTCATGGTAATGGCTTTCTTGGCACAGTCAATCAATCCTTTATGTTTGGACATCCAATCCATTCCTAGTACTACATCCAAAACTTTAGTTCCGAGTACTATTAGATTAGCATAAAAATCTATGCCATGGATTCGGATAGGGACTTCTTTGCAAATTTTCCTAGCCTTGGTGGTTGATCCGGGAATTTGTACAATCATCACATGCTTCAATTTGGTTGGTTGAATTTTACTTGTGCAGGCAAATTCTTCGGTGACAAATGAATGCGATGCACCAGAATCAAACAACACTCTTGCAAGTACTGAATTAACAGAAAACATACCCAGCACGACGTCTGGCGCTTCCTGAGCTTTTTCCGCATGCATGAGAAAAAGACGGCCATTGCGGTTGAGTGAATTCCCTGGGGCAAATCTTCTCCCTGGCTGAACACGACGCTACTGCTGAGCTAGGACATTGGTGTTGGGGGCTGTAGCGTTCTTCTTGTTGGGGCACTCGTTGGAATAGTGGCCTTTATTTCCACAGTCATAACAGGTCACTTGTGACTTGTCCTTGGCTGCGACAGGCACAACATTGCTTCCAGTACTCGGGGTAGTGTTGGGGTTGGTTGTAGCATTGTTGGTGTTGAACTTGGGTGGGGCACGGGTGAAATTCCTAGAGTTGCCGGAGTTGTTGTGATTTCCTCCGGGTCTAGGGTTTCCACGGTTGGGGTAGGTAGGACGGGTCATAGGGGGTCTGTTGGTTCTTGGGGCAAATCCTGGAGATGGGTTGGGGCGATACTTTGGGGTCTGATGGGTTCCTGGTTGATGCATCATGCGACGCTTGCGGTTCTCATTGGCTTGGTTGATCTTTCCTTCCATCTGGATACAAGAGTCGACAAGGGATTCAATATCAGCAAAGGGGATATTGACTAACATCGTCTGCATCTCGTCATGCAGACCATTCAGGAATCTTTCTTTCTTCTTGGCTTCGGTGTCTATCTCGTCCGGGGCATACCTAGCTAATGACAAAAATTTGTCACGGTATTCCACTAGCGTCATCCTTCCTTTCTTCAACTCTCTGAACTCGTCTCTCATTCTCTTGATCAAACCTGGTGGCACATGGGTTCTGCTAAACTTGACCTTGAATTCCTCCCAGGTCATCATTTGGCCTCCGGTCATTGCACGAACACTGTTCCACCATGCCCTGGCATCTCCGGCTAGATAATGGGTGGCGAACAAGACTTTCTCGTTGGCTTCCACTCCGGCTACTTCTAAGTTATTTTCCATGGTTTGCAGCCAATCATCGGCGTCTAGGGGTTCTTCCGACTTGGTGAAAACGGGTGGGTTGGTATTCTGGAAATTCTTGAGCTTAGATCCATGGTTGTCCTGATTTCTGTGGCCTTGGTTGTTGTGGGCTAGCTGGGCTATCTGTTGCAGAGTGGCTAGGTTGGCTTGACGTTCCGCTCTTCAGCGGTCGAAGTCAACATTTGCGGATCTGCAACATCGGGTCCGGTTGAACCACTTCCTCCACGTGGCATCGAAGATTGATATAGATCATGAGAAAACAGGGAAATTGCTAAGGTTTTGGGTTTTGAAAAGTTTTGAGCTTGACTGGTTTTCTAGAAACTTGCTTTTCATTCATTCACTCATAGCACACAAGACAACACACACCACAACAAAGAAAAACAGATGGTTTTAAGAACCATTCGAAACTACGATCTGGGGACCGACTACTACTCACTATGCTAGTGCTCAGTGCTACTACTGCTCGGAGTCTGTGGCTTCATCATCTTCAGCAGCATCGATGAAGGCGAAATCATCCTCATCGGTGAAGAAGTCCATGGCCTGATCCTCCAGAAAATCATCGTCATCGCTGAGATAGGAGTAAGGGTCTCCACGAAGATCCTCTCCGGCATTCTCCCTTTCCTCTAACTGCATGTCTCTCTCGTGGATGGTCTCTTCCAGAGAGGAGATGCGATGGCGAAGATGGGCAATAATGCGCTCCTTCTTGTCGAGATGACGGCGGCGAGATTTGCGATCCTTTGCTAGCATGGCGATGGTCTGATCCTTCGTCTTGATGATGGCAGACTTTTGGTTGCAGTAGTCATGGCAGTTGTCCAACTCTTGCTGACGATCATACATCATGAAGCTAAGGTGGTCCAATTGAGTCTTCAGCTCGGGGTGGTATGGGGCTTCCAGTGGTTGTCCATTTGCATCACGCCTTGGGCAAAACTCAAAGCGAGTACCCTGGATCTGATTGATGCTCTGCCCACACAGACGGGAAAGAGCTTCCTGCATTGCTCGGGCAAGTCCATCGAGCCAGTTGTTTTCCCTCAAGGTAAACCGAATTCCCTCCACGGTGGGAGGTTCAATCTTTCCTCGGAGACTTGCAACAATTAGCCACTGCAGATCTTCTCCCCCTTGATCATTGATCTGAGCTCCGAAG
Organism: Avena longiglumis; assembly: GCA_030063025.1. Lineage (NCBI taxonomy): Eukaryota > Viridiplantae > Streptophyta > Magnoliopsida > Poales > Poaceae > Avena > Avena longiglumis. Next base: position 303,925,130 of record CP125978.1, read on the forward strand.
AACTCGGGGTGTGGACGCTCCAGAAGTTCCGAAAGCTGATCTAGATCCCTCTCAAAGATAAGGTCTCCACCATTCCCTAGTTGGTAAAACTTGCTGTACTTCACGTCCATCTATAAAACTAGAGGATGAGTAGATTAGCAGAGTGATCAAGTGTGTCAAAATTTTATCTATTTTGCAAGAGTTTTTTTTGAGGAACATGAAGTTTTATTAAAGAATTAAAGAGCTAAGAATGAGAATAGGTTTTTGTAAATATTTGTTTTTCTTTGGTTTTGAAACTAAGCTTTTGGTTCAACGTCCAATCTAACTAGGGTCTCCTATGGTCAGGATGGCTCTGATACCAACTTGTCAACACCCGGATTTTTCAATCCTAGATGCCTGTTATGTCATACATCGCAATCCCAGGATTACCATTTTTGCGAGACATAACAGAATTGGATACCATAGTACTTCATCCATTACAAACGATACATAAGTTCTTACACAAATAGGGATCTCATGATCCAGTTCTTAATACAACATCAGGTAGCGGAATACGTAATAATAACGGTAGCGTAGGCGAAGCTCCACCTTCGGGTCACAGCAATCTCGACGATGGGAGATGATCCTAGTTGTCGTAACCTTCCGGGGGTCCATCTTCCAGGTACTCCTCTTCATAGTCTGGCCATGGGAATAGCCAGGGACAAAGCCATGAGTACTCTTTAAGTACTCACAAACTAATACTAACAGGTAAGGTGTTTTTGGATAATAGGACACTAGGATCTAGGGTTGTTTTGCAAAAAGCCAGGTTTATCTCTACCAAGTTCCGAAGCTAGTCACAATTTTATAACTCCTAAATGGGATCTTGTAATCCAGGTCACAACTCTGTTGTGTTCAAGTCAAAGTCTCAATTCATTTCACATGTCATTTTGAAAAGTCTGACGGGGAACAAGATGTAATCTAATCTGTCCATAATCATGGACGCTGCTATTCGAATAGTTTGACACTGCAGAGATTGTACACTTTCACCACAACATTCGATACATCCGTCAGAACAAATCCTGAATTCACCATACTCGTGTATGGATAATCAATCCTAACCTTTCAATTACACGCCTTAGTATAAGCACCTCTCCTGTGAGTTTGGCCTCCCAACCATGACCACTGTCATCTTGGGTACTGCATGTGGACAATCTTCACAAGGTAGCCTCACTGGACCTTGGCCGTGAGGGAACTAATACTAAGGTATATAAGTTTCAAATAAGCCCTACCCAATATTCGGTATTGTGGTCAGACGCTAAAATTGGAATGGTATCGCATCCAGACAACCATCAGTTTTATAAAGGGCTAAGGCTCATGCCTCAACATTTTCATCACCAAAATCATCAAGTGTTTGGAAACACATGTCCAAAACATTTCAATAGAATGGTCCATCATTCCAAGGTTTTCATAACCATTTTTCCACCAAGTATTCCCATCTAAAGTTGAGCAAGTTTTATGCTTAGCACTAGCATCTATAGGTGGGGGGTAGTAATAATGAGGGGTGGTAATAGTGGAGTTTCACTAAGTCCAACCTTATATCTTAGGATGATATCAAGGTTTCTAGCTTAGGCCAAATTTTATGCTCTTTAGGCAACCTTTAGCACAACTGTCTAGTATCTACCAAACTCTTAGGTAAACTCTAAGTAAACTTTGATAAAGAAATAAAGTAAGAAGCTTTCCATAAAACTAGGATTGGTTTATAAAATGGGCATGATCACATATGCTTAAGGCATAGAGTAGTCATCTCATTGGTATGGGTTTGTGGCATCAGTAAGGTATCTTGAAAGTGTTAGCTTGCACAAATGTCAATATAAGCTTTCATAGGTATAGTATCTTGCAAGTGTTAGATTGCATTGGTATAATATCAGCTTTCCTTGTGCAGAGAAGTGGTTGAAGTTCTCCTCGGCTTCTTCTTCGTAGTATCCTCCTTCCTCCTCGTAGTATCCTTGGTCGGTACTAGCGTCTATGAATAAATACGAGGTACACAATCACCAAACAATACTTAACTACTTGCAATCATCACACACAAGGGTCCTATAGATGATCTAGCACCATCCCTAACATTACAAGGTTAAGGCTTGATTTAAATCCTTTTATTTTTTTAGAGAAGTAATTTCTACTCATTGAAAAACTACTTAAGGTTTAATATTCTCCAAACCAAATATGGGATCATGTTGACACATGTCATCACCACATATTGTAGTCCATGGGAATGTGATTTAAAGTGGTGTCACAATTTAATAAGGTTTTACCCTTTTATTTTAATTAATTAAAGTGGCTAGAAATTCTTATGAAGCATTCTTTTATTACTTGAACATTATTTCTGCAAGTAAACCTAGATATTTTTATATATTCTGAAAGGTATGGTTAAATGTTATTTTTTAGAGTTGGAATCAACTCAAAAGCTTTTATGGTTTGAATTTGAAAAATGTTTGAATGCAAAAAAGCTTCTGCCTTGTTATTTTTGCTATGGGTGATCTACAAATCCAAATGACTTGAATCCAACGGGCTTGGATTAAGAATTCACAGAACTTTCCAAAAAAATTGGTTTCATCCAATTTGGTGTACTGAATCGATCTGGGTTGATTTTTGAAGTTGGGTACAGAAGTGTGTTTGAATTTAAAAAGAAAAAGGTTTAATTTGAATTCTTTGGGCTGCAGGAAAAGTTCTTGGGCGACTGCTAAGCGCAGGCTCCCTGCTGCTTAAGTGGGTGTCCCCACTCGTCAGTGACACGGGGCTGGGCGAAGCGGTATGGGGCAACGTGGATCGTTCGATGTAGTTCTAATCCAACGGCTGAGGGTCATCGTCGACGCGAGACAACTCAGGCGAGAACGAAACCTAGCGGCGGTGAGGGGTGCTGGGGCTCACCGACGGCGGGCGAGGTCGGCGGCGAGCAGCGAAGTCGACGACGGCGAACCTCCTGGTACCGGTGGCTTCTCCTGGGGCGGCTCCAATCGCTGGCTCCCTTCTTCTCCGGCAGCGGCAGGCTCCAGTGAAATTCCGGCGAGGTGGTGCTCAGCTTGCTCTGAGGATGGTGTGGCACGGTCAGTGGGGAGAGGGGAGTGAGATGGTGTGAAGAAATCGTGCGGGGGTGGTGTCTATTTATAGTCGAGCGAGGGGACCGTCGGGGTTCACGGTGAGCTCGTTGGGGGCGACGTTACAGGCGGCTATAGGCATGGGCAAGGGTAGGGGACGGTGCTGTGTCTCCTGGCGCTGCTCAACGACATGATCGTGAGGCATGGGGAGGTGTGGTTTGGTCTGGAACGGGAGGTGCTCTGCGCGGCAGAGGCGGCGTCTTCGACGGCGGGCGGTGGCTGTATGGCACGGGGCAGCAAACGGGTATGTCTGGCGGTTTCCTGGGTTGGTGGTGATCATGTGTGCGCGCGATGAGGGTGGCGCGCGGTCTGTGGGTGATGGTCGAGGGTGGCGCTTTGGCGCACGCTCGGCATGGTCTGGGCGTGTCTCGTGCACGTGGTCCAGGGCTTGGCAACGCTCGCGGCTGGGACAGGGAGTGGCGGTGGACGGTGGGCTGCCTCCCAGACATGCTGGCTAGGCTTGCTGCTGCTCCTAGCTTGCTGTCCACAATGGGGTGACATGGGGGTGCCCTGCTGTTCACCATTAATGGCAATGGCAAGCTCACAAGGGTGCTAGTGTTGGGCTAATCTTTCTAGATGATCTACTGGGTTGTGTGTGAGCTAACTAGGGAATACGTTAGGCTCAAAACACTGCACACTATAGTGTTTGATGTTTTGTTTGATTTGTGTCTGCAACCTGTTTGATGAAATGGCCGTATGAAATCAAGTTTTGAATTTTTGAAATGAATTTTGGTGGGTTTGCTAGATTGGTCCTGGTGAGTCTGCAGATGCTTGGGTTTTGAAAATTGAGCTTGTTTGAGTGGGTTTTGGAAAAGTGGGATCTTCCCATATGTAGAAGATTCAATTTTGAATTGTCATTTAAACTATGCATTTGAAAGCTTATGGATGATCACAAAGTGGTCCTTGATACCTTGTTAGGAGTACATTCAAGGGGTGCAAAGATCCAGAAAAGTTTCTGTTAGGTTTTGAAAGTTTGAGACAGCCAAAGTAGGCATGGGAGTTAAATTGGTCAAAATGACCATTCACTTCATATATTTGTTTTGATTTACTTGTCTTTAGGAAAAGTGTGGGGAATGTTTTAGATGATGTTCTTTTCACCTAAGAAACATTTTACAAGCAACGGTTCACACAAACAAGGTGGTTTTTAAAGAAATTCAAAATCCATGCATACACATATACATGCATTCATGAATTCATTTAGAAAAGTTTTTGTTAACCCTAAACTTGATGATTAGTGTTTGATGATCTAAGTTTGGTATTTTTGGGATGTTACACCTTACTTTTCTACTAAGTCCTTATTCATCATTGGCTTCCATGGGATCAGTTGTTCTAGAGAATCTTGCAGGCCTAAGTTTCAGAAACTTGGTGAGCATGTCAAGTGCTGGAGGATTATTCTGATTGTTGTTGTTGTTGTTGTTGTTGTTGTTGTTGTTGTTGTTGTTGTTGTTGTTGTTGTTGTTGTTGTTGTTGTTGTTGTTGTTGTTGTTGTTGTTGTTGTTGTTTTTTGTTGTTTTTGTTGTTGTTTTTGTTGTTGTTGTTGTTGTTGTTGTTGTTGTTGTTGTTGTTGTTGTTGTTGTTGTTGTTGTTGTTGTTGTTGTTGTTGTTGTTGTTGTTGTTGTTGTTGTTGTTGTTGTTGTTGTTGTTGTTGTTGTTGTTGTTGTTGTTTATTTGTTGTTGTTGTTGTTGTTGTTGTTGTTGTTGTTGTTGTTTATTTGTTGTTGTTGTTGTTGTTGTTGTTGTTGTTGTTGTTGTTGTTGTTGTTGTTGTTGTTGTTGTTGTTGTTGTTGTTGTTGTTGTTGTTGTTGTTGTTGTTGTTGTTGTTGTTGTTGTTGTTGTTGTTGTTGTTGTTGTTGTTGTTGTTGTTGTTGTTGTTGTTGTTGTTATTTTTTGTTGTTGTTGTTGTTGTTGTTGTTGTTGTTGTTGTTGTTGTTGTTGTTGTTGTTGTTGTTGTTGTTGTTGTTTGTTGTTGTTGTTGTTGTTGTTGTTGTTGTTGTTGTTGTTGTTGTTGTTGTTGTTGTTGTTATTTGTTGTTGTTGTTGTTGTTGTTGTTGTTGTTGTTGTTGTTGTTGTTGTTGTTGTTGTTGTTGTTGTTGTTGTTGTTGTTGTTGTTGTTGTTGTTGTTGTTGTTGTTGTTGTTGTTGTTGTTGTTGTTGTTGTTGTTGTTGTTGTTGTTGTTGTTCTGATTCTATATGAATGTGGTCATCTCTTGCATCAGTTGAGTCTTAGTTGTCATCATCTGCTGCATCTCAGGAGTGATGTTGTTGTTTTGGTTGGGGTTGGCACGACGGGGAGGCATCTGTTGGTTTGATAGGGATGAGTAATGATGGATAGGTTTTTAAGAAGTTCTAACACACAACTCAAAACATCCAAGTTCAAACAAACAATCAAGCAATCAACAAGCAACTATCCACTTAACAACTTATGAGCTTAACTCATGAGTTGAAGGAAACAACAAGTTTTCTTGAAATAATCAACCTAGTATAGTCATACCTCATAGGTCAATATGATCCATACTCTAACTTGATATCAATGTCTTTGGTAGGCAATCTAATGTCTCTTGGTTTCACTTGTAGTCCTTAGTGATGTCTAAGTTCAAGTCCTTGGTGAAACTAAAGTGGAAGTCATTGGTCATGGTGGAGACTTTGTCCATCAAGTTGAAAAGGAAGAGATGTAGAATCAAAACCAAAATGGTTGAGGAAAGAGTTTACAAGATTGTTTGTAAATAAGTTTTTGGAACAAATTCAACTCCTATTTTCTGAGGGGTTTTGTCCAATCCTAGGGTTACAATCCTACAGGCAACACAGTGCTCTGATACCATCTGTAAGATTCCCAACCTTTAATAAGGTAGAGATCCCTGTGTTTACAATGCTAGTCCCTGGATCAATAGCTAGCATCCATAGTTAAGATGTAATATCAAGAAACAAAGGTCATAATACAACTATATAACCAGGAAAAAAATAATTTTATTACACCTTACATAGCTCATTTGGCTATCTCATTACAATGCAGCAGAATATAGCAATAGCATGGGGTCCTTCATCTTCAAAGTGCCACAGGAAATCATGTTGGTTGTAGACTTGTAATCCTATTCAACAAACTTCACTAACATCAAACAAACCTGCAACATAATAAGTTGCAGCCACAAGGGTCAATACATTTGAATTGTATTGGCAAGTTTCACTACTATGTAGAAATAAGTGGATCCTATCATTTACATGCATATTTGGCTAAGTAGGGTTTTGGCTCTTTTGCAGAAAGCAATATAGTTTATCCTATCTTTTCAAAATAGTTTTTGATATTTTGTAAAATCTTTCTGAACTTCTTGGAAAACTCCAAGTGCTTCAAACCCCTTGTTGTCACCATCAAGTTTTACTTTGAGAAATTGGAATGTCGAGACCTTCCTTAGCTTCAGGCCTTAGTTTCTCAGTATTGTCCATAACCGGGGACACGGCTAAGTACTTAGAATTTGATCTTCTGCAGAAGTTGTACACTTTACCCACATGACACAATCTCATCTTGATGCCACAAGTGGCCGCTGGATAAGTACTCACCAAGATGGAGTACTGGCAGATTGAGAATGTGACAAAGTCTTTCCATAGGAGTCCTCCCAATACACAATGCTAGCTTGTTAACCAGGCACCAATGTAGGGATAAATTTCCCTTACATAATTCTAGTAAACCTGAAGATGCCAATGCATGGGTCTTCCACTATGTAGTTGACTAAGACAGAGCCCATTTAGCATGTGGCTATACACGGAAGCCACTGTACGAGAAACATGTTTAATCTCTAAGTCCCTGGGTGGTTTTCTTCTAGTGCACTTACAAAAAGAGATAGCCATATAAACATGGTTCCTTTTGTTTCCACCTTGTCCAATCTTGAGTATCCTTGTCCACCCAGGTGGTTCATTGAGTACATGTTTTATTATATAAAACATATATCTTTCCAACACTTCATATATTCATATCATGAATCCCATCCCAATATATAGCAGGGCTAAGCATACTATAACTACAATGTTTTCACTAAGGAGGATATAAGGATATCCTAATAGGATATAGCATAGCATAGAAATATAGTAGTCCTATCATGCATGTTACAAAAATCCACTAAGTGTAATGAAAATAGTAGGACATTGGATGATAGTGTCACTTGCCTTTTTAGTAGAGAATGTTGGTTCACTTCTTGATCTTTCAAATATCACACTCTTCTAAATTCACTACAAATCAATCAAGCAAACACAAATTCAACTAGCATTCAAACAATTTGTCACACATAAAATACCAAAAACAAGGTCATGCATGCAAGCATGCAAAGGATAGTTTTTATTTATATAAGTGGTTTCTACTAGGCTCTAAACATTTTAAAGTTCAAAGTGGTCATTTACTAAAATGGTAAAACCATTTGCATAAGGTTATCTATAAACCATTTTTAAATCAAATCAATATTTTATGTGGTTGAAAATGCTTTTAGCAAATCAATATTCTTTAAAGGGTTCACCAAATATATTTTAATTCTCAAAACTTGGTGTTTAGGGTCAGCAGGTTTGAATCAAAATATTTCCCAAAGGTTTCACTCAAAAATCATTTCTAAATCATAATCAACATTTTTTTATTTGACTAGATATGAGCTAATTCAAATATTTATTCCTTATATTCACAAAATACATTTTTAAATCCATAAGTTGGTTCCTATGGTCAGTAGGTTCACAACAATCCATTTTGCAAAGATTTCATACCAAAAATATATCTAGAACAATTTTTATATTCAAAATAATCCTACATAAGTTTCTGCAATTTCAACCAATTTTCGAGAAGCAAATCATTAAACAAAGTGCATGGTTGCAAATTACTTGATCTGATGAATCCATTGATATAAAATTTTGCAAAATTTGGACGTGTAGAATTAAAGTTATGAATTTTACAAGTTTGCATATCAAATAGATTCTAATTTCTGTGTTAAACAAATCCTTGTCCACGCAGCGCTTCCCTACTGGTCGATACCGCTTCGTGCGGATCAGCCTCTGCGAACAGTTGGATTTCATTTAAATCGCACGGCGCAGATGCACATGATACCCCTTCGCTTGAATCTAATCCTAGCCACTGGATCGATATCTAACGAACGTAGTTGCTTGGTCAAAGACTGGCGGCGCTGCGCGACGGCGAGCGGCGGAGCACGCTCTAGAGGTGAGCTTGCCGACGATGCAGGAAGTGAGGGAGAGGGAGGAGAGGCTCACCAGATTCACAACGTCACGGTGGTGCTTGTGGTGTGGTCAACTTGTCAAGGGGCGCTCTGGAACGGAGGGGATTTCTCGCTGGAGTCAGTAGCGGCGCCAATTGTTTCGGTTTGTCGTCGGGGACGGAGCTGCAGGTCACGCCGAGGCAAGTGGGAGGGGGCGTTAGATGCATATGAGCATGGGAGTACGGGAGTATCATTGAGACAGCTCGGGGCGGTCTGCGCAAGGGACTGGAGAGCAAGCTTGCGTGCTCTGGGAGTGGAGAGGTGGTCGAAGTCGTCGGAATTTCGCCAGAGAAGTTCGTCGGGGACAGTGGGTTCGAGCTCGCGATTGACGCAGCCTGGAGGCAGAGGGGATGGCGCTTGGGGGAAAAGAGAGAGGAGGGCGAGGCGCTTTAACGAGCGTGGTCACTGGTGAGTTTACTCCGGCCATCAACGCGTATTCAAGGGAATTAATCGCGGCAGAAGGCCGTTGAGAAAGGGGGAAACACCTGGCGCGGGTGAGAACGACGACGTGCTGGTGTGGGGCCGCGCTGACAGTGAGAGAGAGAGAGGGGGCACAGGGTCCACTGCTCAGTGACTCAGCGGGTTGATCTCTGGGTAAGAAAACGTTTCGCCAGAGGGGTTTAGTTGGGCTGCGAGTTGGGCTTGCTGGGCCTGTTAGCTGGGCTGCTGTTTGTCTCCCTTTTTTTTACTGAAGCTTTTTTCCTTTTTCTATTTGAATTTCTGTTTTGATTTTCAAACAAATAATTCAAACAACAAATCAATTCAAACCACCACCAAGCTTTGTCTTGATTTTAATTCTGTTTAACAGCATAATCCAAAGTCCAAAATAAAATAATACTTTTATTCTTTTAGGATCTATTTAATAATTAAATAAATAGACCTTAGTCATTAATTCAAATAGGATTTTATTTATTTAAAAACTCTATTAGAAATCTAAATAATACCAAAATCATTTCAGTAGGTTTTATTTGAAAATATAAAACACTTGGAAATCTTATTTAAAATAAATTAACAAGTTTTAGTGTTTATTTAAAATGGAAAAGCCTTTACTTTAATAAAATTGGATATTAATAAATCCTCATTACTTTATTTAAATAAACCTTTACTATTTTTATCAAATAGAAATATTTTATTTCAAAAGCTTGGCCAAGATCTAATTTGGCTCTATAAAATAATCCTTATTTATAATTCTACCTTTGCTTTTGAAAATCAAATCTTTTTATTAAAAGATCTAAAAATAGTGATTCCAACTATTTTAACATTATTTATTAATTTGTTTATCTTTTTAAATCCCTTTAGGATTTTATTTGATCAAAATAGGTTTTGATGTTTCCAATTGGAATCAAAAATTTTCTTCTCACCCTAAAAATCAACAATTATTTATTTGTTTATTTATTTTTCACATTTCAAAATTTGGAAAATTTTGGGATGTGACACTTGCTACCTACAGGAAAAATAACCGACTTTGGGCATGGACAACCTGAGCAAAAAACCAACAATTAAGACATGTCCTATGATTGACTGATACATGTGTGGATCATACCCATCTTATGATGGATAGGATCATTTTATTTGTAGTAAGACATGTCCAACTTCTCCTCAGTCTTGACAGGGGCACAAATTAAGCAAACCACTCTATGCATTACATACCTAATTAAGCCCTAGAGATAAACCAGATAGAATTCATGGAACCAAGGTTCATCTATGATGAACTATATCACAAAACCTAACATAAGAAATTATACAGAGTTCATATATGTGATGAACACAACCACATACTTAATCTAGACATGGACAATTCCTCACTAGGATCACAAAAAACATGCCCTGGAAATCTATCTAGCAATTCAACCAACATAGCAAAATCATCACCAAATCCTAAACCTAAACTAGCTAGAACATGGCCATGGATGATATGGACATGGATGCCAAGGCAGACCATTCCGGGAAGAGGAAAGAGGGAAGGGAGGGAGTAGGGTGGCTCACCTGCAGACTCGATGGCATGCAGGAGCTCGACGGTGTGCACAGTTTGTTTGTAGCTAGTTTCGAAGTTCAGATATCGATCCCACGTGGATCCCAAAGGTAAATGTTTATTGGTGAAGTCTCTATCATACCCGAAGTTGTCATAGGTCTTCGAGTGAATTGACTGCAAGTGTTGAGAATGAGAATGGAATTTGGGTGTAAATGAAAGTACTTAAGTAAAGCTAAAATGTAAACTTAAGAAATAAAAAGCATAAAAAGTAAAGGATGATTTGTTTGTTGTTTTCTACAGATAACGAAGTAGGCGTGGGGAGTTTCAGTTCATGGTGATAGTGAATGTGCCGGTGAATGAGTGATAAGTGTAAGAATTATAATCTTGTAAGTACGTGTGTAGGCGAGGAACCCATAATTAGCCAGAACTCCTCTTGGTAGATTTCATCCCAACTTGAACAATCCTACTAGCCTGTTTACCACAACCATGGTCAGTCGCTAGACGGTTAAGATCCTTCAGGTTGCTTAGCAATTAAGCTCCTTGGATCAGACTAATGCAATAAGCTCGGTGGTTCCCGTTATCCTCAAGTTAAACTAGTTTCCCATTGATATCCTTGTGTCACTCGATGGTCGCTGGTCTGCTAGCAAACAAGATTCTATCTATGTAGAACAAATCATCAAGTTGTCTCGGACCTTAATTGGACAATAGGAATTAATCAACCCACAGATAATTAAGCACACATAATATAGCAATTATAATTAACCACAAACTTGATGGAAATTGTGTAGGCCCATCACATCTCACCAATCCCGTACATCTCCCACTCCCAAGGGAACTTAGTCACACATGAGAGAAGAAAGCATCATCAATATAATTATATAAAGGGAGTTCTTCTCGATATTACCGTGGAGATCCACAATAAGAAATAGAAACAAATCCAACACAATTCAAGATAGGAAGAACAATGTCAAACCCTAATCTTGCAAAGTGGAGATCTCTCTCTCAAGTACAAGTAATGGCTATGGAGGTGTGGTGGCTAGGAGATAGAAGATCGTGGAGCGAGATGAAGAACGTCTTCCCCTTTTTCTCCGGATCCCTTCTTTCTCCCGTCTGGAAGGTATGGAGGATCGTGTGTTCTGTTTTCGACCATGGCCTCTTCACGAAAGTTGTCCCTTTTAATAAAACGAAGGAGATGGCAACTATACAAAAGTTGTCCCTTGTCACTATAGTTGGTCTTTAAACTTGCAGTGAATTCCCCTCGATTGCTTCCAAAAAGGGACTTGCTTGTTTTCACCTGAATATTATTATTTTTTCTATTAAATCCCTCTATTGATATTCAGAACCTGAAACACACATTAAAAACCAAGTTTTCTTTGCTACCGAAGTATTAGCGTTAGGTAAAGCGTTAAAACCATCAAATCCAAACGAAAACCATTGATAGAAGCCATAAAAAATGTGTAGAATATCATAGCTAGCAAGTCCCCCAAGCTTAGGTGTTGCTCGTCCTCGAGTGACAAGGAAATAAGAAAGGATAGCGGCGATTCGAAACTGAAATAAAAGAACTTAAATCTTGAATTGGTGTCAAATTCTCACGTTTCCTGCAATCTTAAACATGATCATACAAGTATTCACAAGATTGCATTGAGTTCACTTCCTAACCACACATATCTTTCTAGCAAATAAATCATATGTACGAGCGAGTGTCAAGAGTTTAGCTAGGAAAGTGAAACAAATCTTTTTGGTCTCTCGCTTATTGAGAGATGAGAACTTTTTGCTCTTGTTCCTTTAATCAATTAAGAGAACTCAAGTTTTCACCAAGAACATTTTAATTTAAGAACAACTCATATATTCCCACGACAAAATTTCAAGACTCTCAAAGCACCTATTTCCTTTCCTTGTTTTTCAAAAACTTCAACTCTTTTCATAGAGGAATCATGCCACTGTTTTTAACATGTTAATTGGGGCTGTGTTACACACTCGTGACCATTCCAATAGATAGCTAGTGAGCAATAGTGGATCAGAGGAGTACTACAACTTCACTTGGAACGTAAAACCACGAGGAGATTAAAATTTTTACACGTCATAGCTTTGCAGCTACAGACGTTTACATAACTCATAGCCGAAATCAAGTGGTTTTCCACATTTAGATCGTTCGTTGGCCAAAGGAGTTAATAGTTCCCCAAGGAGTATGATAGTATTTTTAGTGACACCCGTACAACAATATCCTACTAAAATTATTAGAAAAGCAGTGGTATAATCTCTACTACTTCGAAGTATCCATTTTATCAAACAATTTCATTCAAGGGTGATATCGAGTCTATTTACATTAAGCTCAATGGGGTTGATTATTTTCTAAAATCAAATCTTTTGGGATAAACATGGACTCAAGTCATCTATTGCATGCTTTTTCTTGTTGTAAAAATGTTGGAAATATTTAACCAAGTTGATTGCTCAAGGTTTCAAAGCTAAAAGTGGACACTAGCAAGGGAATATAACTTATAGGATGACAAGCTAGGTGGGGAGTGACTCAAGTGTAAGCGAGTAAATAATTATACAATTAATTTAAAATTTCAAGAGAGTTGATGGAAGGAATGTGATACCTCCTCTCTCTTTCTTCGTTCTCGTACTTGAGTCCAATCCTCCCTATATTTCCCTATTGCCAAGTCACCTGAAATTGAGTAATCTCCAAGAAAAACAAAGAAAAAAATTGCAATTGAAAGTTATACTAATTTTTTGTGTTTTGGGTTTGAATAATGCAAGCTGAAAGTAAACATGCTATTCTTGGAAAAGAAAACAAATCAAAAGAAGAAACAAAAATATGAATGCAAGTTTGGAGGTTTTCAAAACCTCCCCCAAGCTTAGGCTATTGCCATGCTTAGTTGTTGCCGTCGTTTGGCAGCGGTTGGTGGTGCTGCTGGTAATAGTCGGGGAAGTAGGTCATGAAGTTACCAAATGTGTGATTTAAAGCACCCACAACATCACTAACTCCATGATGAGTCTGATCAATCTCCCCAACGGGCTGGTTGAGCTGCAAAAATTCTTGATAGGGGACATTGTTGAATCCCTGTTGCTGTTGTGGCTGAATGGGACATTGGTCCCAATGCTGCTCCTCCTACTGCGGTCCTTCCTAATGTCACATCCCAAGATTTTCCAAATCTTGTAATGTGAAAAATAAATGAATAAAATAAAACTTTGTTGATTTTCAGGGTGAGAAGAAACTTTTTGATTCCAATTGGAAACCTTCAAACCTTTTTGATCAAAAAAATCCTAAAGGGATTTGAAAAGTTAAACAATTAATAAAGAAAATATTTTGAATAAGTGGAATTACTATTTTTGGATCTTTAAAAAAATATTTCGTTTTCAAAACAAAAGGTGGATTTATAAATAAAGATTATTTTATAAGACAAATTAAAACTTGGCCAAGCTTTTGAAATAAAATATTTCTATTTGATAAAAATAGTAAAGGTTTATTTAAATAAAATAATAAGGATTTAATATCCAAGTTTGTTAAAAATAAAACGGTTTTACTATTTTAAATAAACACTAAAACTTATTTATTTATTTTAAATAAGTTTTCCAAGTATTTTATATTCCCAAATAAAACCTACTGAAGTGTTTTGGTTTTATTTTAGATTTCAAAATCCTATTTGATTTAATGACTAAGGTCCATTTTATTTAATTATTAATGGACCCTAAAATAAAATGTTATTTTATTTTAAACAAGTTTTCCAAGTATCTTTTATTTTCAAATAAAACCTACTGATTTGGTTTTGAAAATATTTAGATTTCAAATGGAGTTTTTAAATAAATTAAAACCCATTTGATTTATTAACTAGTGTCCATTTTATTTAATTATAAATGGACTCCAAAATAAAAATATTATTTTATTTTGGGAATTGGTTTATGTTGTTAAACAGAACCAAACTCAATATAAAGTTTGGTGGAAGTTGTTTTGAATTGGTTGTTTGATTTGTTTGTTTGAATTTCAAAACAGAAAAAGAAATAGAAAAAGAAAAAGGTTTCAGAATAGGAAAAAAAAATAGAATTGGACTTGACCCAACCCAACCTGGCCCATTAAGCCCAGCAGCCCATTTCCCTCTCTCCCCCGAAGCGTTTTGCTCTCACTCACCAGACGTCTCGTAGAGCCAATGGCAGGTGGACCCCAACTCCCCTCTCCCACTCCGCTGACGAAACGGCCCCACACCCGAGCCTTCTTCCTCACTCGCCGCGACCTCTTATACCCCAAACCTCATCGCCGTTTCTGTCAAATAACTGCATGCTTGATTCCTCTTAACCACGCGTTGAATCAGCCCCGTGACCGCGCGCATTTAAGCGTCCCTCTCCCCTCTCTGATCTCCCTCACACGCCAGACCTCCCTTGCGCACAGGCTGCCACGATTTGAGCTGGCACTCCCTCTGTTCCGACGACGCTACGACGAGGATTCCGTCAGCCCCACGCCACCTCTTGCCTCCTCGAGCACGTAGCTGTGATCACCATCTTCCGGCGGACCTTTCTGCAGCCGCAGCTCGCTCGGCATCACGAGCCTCGCAGCGACTCCCAGTGCCGCCACCGTCTGGTTTAACTCTGGCGAGTGCCCCAGGTAGTTTCTGTCCGCCCCTTCCCCTCTCGTTCACGCACGCAAGTTCTACTCTCCCTCGCGCGTCTAACAGACCCCTTCTCTCGTCTTCCTGTGCCTTGTAGCCCCACCCCCAACGTCGACCAGAGCGTGCCTGACGCCGAGCAAACTCCGGTGAGCAATCCACGTTGGACCAGAGCGCCCCTCGTCGAACCAACAACATGTTGAGCTTCCCCAGGCTTCTGCGAACGCGGTGAGCACCTCCCCAGCCACTCTAGCTTCCTATCGCCACCATACCGTCTGGCAGCTCGCGCCACCGCCCATAGCCTTTCGTTTAGGTCAAGCTCGCAGCAACCGTCCGATATCGATCTAGTGGATAGGATAGAACCACTTAAAGCGAAGGGGTACGTAACCTGTGCCGCACGATCTGACTTGGTCCAACGCACCAGAGAGTGTGATCCGGGCGAAACGGTATCTGCGAATAGGAATAGGACACGTGTCACTGGTTTGATTTAAAACAAACTTTGAATCTGAATTAGATGCAGATTTGAAACCCTTGTAACTTTTGATACACACGTCCAAAATTTGCAAACTTTATATCAATGGAATCAGTGTAACAAGCCCTAGCCAACCATGCCATTTGTTTAGTAAAAAGCTTCTGGAAAAATGGTTGTTTTTGCAGAAACATTTGTATGCTTGTTTAGATTATAAAAATTGTTCAAAAATGATTTTGGGGATAAAATCTTTTGCAAATGGTGTGTTTTGAACCTACTGACCATAGGAATCACTTTGTGGTTTCAAAAATGTATTTGGTGAAACAAAATAATGATTCTTTGATTTAAAACCATTTCTAGTCAAATAAAAATATAGTTTATTTATTAAAAATGGTTTTGGAAGAAAACTTGTGGGAAATGTTTTGTTTTAAACTCTCTGACCCCAAACACCAAGTTTTATGGTTTGAAAACATATTTGGTGAACCCTATAGATTAATGCCTTAGTAAAAATATTTCTACACCACATAAAATGATACCTTGTTTTGAAAATGGTTTATAAAGTGAAACCTTTTGCAAATGACTTTGCCACTTTACAAAATGACCACTAGATGTACCCAAATGTTTATGATTCATTAGAAACCACTTTTACACATAAAACAACCCTTTTGCATGCTTGCATGTGTTGTTTTGATTTATTATTTTATGTGATGTTTTGCTTGATTGGTAGATTGAGATTGTGCCTTCCTTGATTGAATTGTAGTGACTTGAAGAGTGTGATTGTTGCAAGGACAAGGAGTAAACTTATACCCTCTACCAAAAAGGCAAGTGATGCTTCATACTTTTTGTCCCATTACATTCACTATGCATTTGTGATTTTTCTAAGTAAAACTTGCATGGATATTTTGCTAAGTATAAACCTTTCTATAGGAAAACCTAGTAGATGAAACCTTAGTAGAACTTTCCTAAGTTAAAGATTCCTACTACTATCAAGCTTAGCTTAGCTAATAGAAAACAATGGTGGAATATATATATCCATACTATGGAAAATTTCTAAGTCTGAGTACTTGTGTTTTTGTTTAACAAAACAACTAAGTTAATGAATCACCTGGGTGGAATGGGACTTGAATGGTGGTTTTTGGTTGAGTGATTCACAAGGCCCATGTTTATGGTTTACCTTGTGTATCTCACTTGTGGATGGCCACCCAGGAACAAAGAGATTTGAGATGTCAAATGTTGAGAAGCTTCAAGTGCAGCCACTTGGCATTATGGGCTCTGCCTGGATCATATAGGTTGCAAGAACTTAGCCATATGGACAGTTCGTGGTAGAGTTTGATAGGTTGGAGCGCGTCCATTTTGCTCTAAGGGAAGTCTTCTGAAAGATCTTGTCTTGGGAAACCAAGTCTTGTGGGGAAAGTGCACCACCTCTGAAGAGTGTAAAATCTAAGTACTTAGCCATGTCCCTGGTAAAGGACAATTTGAGCATCAAGACATGGAAGCAATCAAGAATCTCATCATTCAAATTTCTAAGTTAAAAACTTGTGGTTGAACAAGGGTTAAAGGATCTTCAATCTTTGATTGGGAAAAATGATTTTGTCAAGCAAAAACTTAGTGTTTTCAAATGTTAAGGAAAAATCTATTTTGAGCAATGCAAGCCTCAACTCCACTTAGCCAAATGCATATAGATGATAGACTCCACTATACTACCATAGTATCACTTGCCAATACAATTCAAATGTATTGACCCTTGTGGCTGTAACTTGTGGTGTTGCAGGTTTGATTGATTTTAGTGAAGATTGATTGATTAGGATTACAAAGTCTACAACCAACATGTTTGCCTGTGGCACTTTGAAGATGAAGGACCCCATGCTTATAGATATTCTGCTGCAATGTAATGTAATAGCCAAATTAGCTATGTAAGATGTAATAAAATTATGTTATTCCTGGTTATAAAGTTGTATTATGACCTTTGTTTCTTGATATTACATCTTAACTGTGGATGCTAGCTATTGATCCAGGGACTAGCATTGAAATCACAGGGATCCTTTTCCTTTACAAAGTAGGGACCTTACACCCAAGTAGGATTGTGCTCCTTCTCCTGCTGGTGCTCCTGTTCTTCCTGCTGCTCTCCTCCTTCTTCTTCTTCTTCATTGGAGTCCGGATAGAGCACCTCCATAATTTCAGTCACTTGATCCTTGGTGAGAATCCAATTGTCCCTTCCTTGAACCTCGAAGAATTGCAGGCAAGGCAATGGTATCTGACCCTCTTATACATCATTAAGATAACCAAACCGATAGGCTCGGAGCCTCCTGTTAACTCGGTAAACACCAAGGAATCCACAAGCAGTAACATATCTAACATCCATAAGTATGGAGCCATCAACAGGTTGTGCAATAGTAATTGCAATTTAAAGTGCTTGGACTAGGTGGGTTACCATCCCACCGATACGAATATCACCTTTTGTTTTGTTGCTCTCGTGGCGGAGGTGCTGGAGGAATAGTGAAGGAAATATGCCCTAGAGGCAATCATAGAGATGATTATATTTCTTATGTATCCATGAGTTATTGTAATGTTCCTTGAATATCCATATCAGGCAACTTGTATTGATTAGCAATTATGTGAATTGTTTGTGAAACTCTATACTTGTATGGTTACCTAATAGTTGTCCCTAGTCAGAGTTCATGTGAGGACACACGTGAATATTAGACTAGCACATCGATTGGTTGATGACTATGTTTCGCAAGTCATAGACATGGAGATGTCAAACCAATGATGTGGACACATGTTATGAACATGGGGTTGGACTGACCCAACTTGAGACTGGCAATTAGTTGCAGCTCTCTCTACACATGGTGTACGTTTTGTCCTTAGACCTGAGATTGTCGCATGTACTTGAGATGTGGATGGACCTACTTTGGGGCTATCAGTCGCTACTCCGTAACTAGGTAGTCATAAAGGTAGCTTTCGGGTTTGTTCTGAAGCATGATGCAAGGCATGGTCAATCAAGATGGGATTTTCCCCTCTCTACTTGAGAGAGATATCTCTGGGCCCCTCGAGTGATCGGATCTATAAATGCATGGCCGTGCTACATAAGGTTAAGAGTTAACCTATTAAACGGATCCCGAATCATAATATCGAGAAAGGGAGGTCAGCTTGGAGCTAGAACAAATATCATGAGGCAAAGGGAAAGACATGTACTAAACCTTGTGATGGTTCGTCCGATATGATCTTTGTATGCGTTTTGGAGTTGAGACGTCTTGCTAGAGGCCTCTACCAACTATTGACAGAATAAGTGTATTCATGTCATGTCTACACGTGTATGAACCAATAGGGTCACACACTTAAGGAGCTGGAAGCCTAATGAGGATTGGATCCGAATTAGACCAGGCTTAGGCTACTAATGGGATGCTTATGTAGAAGCCCACTAGGGACGCCTATATAAGGGAGGGTGGGGCGAGCTGACCATGGTTAGACCATTCCACACAGCCGCCACTGCTCACGCCTGTGTTACACGCGCGGACCTAGCTGTCTGATGTCTGACACTTCCACCTGTACGTGTTGATACCTTGGAGGTGCTGCATTTGTGGCAATTGGATGAGCCATGCAAAGGGAGCTGCTCGTGGTACGAGGACAAGGAGGAGACATAGAACATCTAAACTTCCTCGACACGCTTCATCAAGTTCCGCAACCGTGCGTCTAGTGGTAATCCCGTGATCTATGACAACAGTAATCCTAGTTTACGCGGTAGAATTTTTTTGATTTGCGCTAGTGGAGCCTACCCGTATCCCTTCAGTGGTATTAGAGCCGATGTTGTTCATTTATAGGTTCGTGAAGTTTGCATATGGTGATATGCAGATTGATATGAATGATGTGATCATTTGTATTGTGGTGGTTCATGATTGATCTATGATCTTTCTTTCCGTGATCGTGATTCTAAGGTTGTTGAACGACTTACCCCTACTGGTCGGGTGCGCCATCGGGGTAGACAGTGACACATAGATACTGTTGAATCACGCAAAGATCAATATGATTGGTCAAATCGGAACCTAGATCTAAAATCGATGTACCGTGATCAAAGGAGTTTGATCGAATCGGAACAATAATCGGTTTATGATAAATTTGATTTGCCGATCAAAATCCTTAAAGAAAATTGTATAGATTTGATCGTAGCTCCTTTTGTATCTTGTTAAGGTAACTAGGTGCTGCGAGTTCACATGATACGGTAAAATGCGATTCTATGCATAACTTATTTTTGCAGGATGCATGTGATCAGTATGGACCATATATGTATGTGATGCATGTATGAAATTTTTCATGACCTGCGTGTCGTTAGTAGGGCAACACGGCTGGAGCCATATGTGTTGTCAATTATTGTAATGGCCTGCGTTCCAACTTGTGATGATCCCAATATACTATGTAATTTTGATTACTAGCTGTTAGGAGTAATAGCTTGTATTAGTTCTTGGAGGACTCATCAATTATAGGATGTCTCACATGGAACATGAAGATGGAGATCATCATGGTGGACAGGTTCTATGGCGATGGAGATCACCATGAGAAAAATGGGCCATACTGTGTCACAGCTATGTGAATGTTATTCTTATGTGTTTTACTCTATGCATGCTTAGATGATAGAAATAGAACTATCCCTCACAAAGTTTAAGTTAAACCATGCCCTCCCAACCAAACCTTGCACCATCCTATGCCCTGTAGAATTGTTGGTGGGCCTATGAAATTAGGGTGCCACGGTTTTCCTTGGCAGGATGGGTTTGTATCAGATACCTACACGCATAAGGGTTGGTGAGCTTGACAAGGTCATCTTAACAGTTAAGGACCTTGGGGCATAAAGTTTGGGCGCCTATTTTTGACATAGAGATGTCACTCAATAACAAGAGTCATATGTGATGTGATTAGCAAGTGTTGCTTACCGATTTACCTTGTCTTCTAGCAGTGATACTAAAGCTCACTAGTCGACTGGTTAATTGTGGATCTTGAATCAGTTAGTATCAATAGAGGGATATTGATTTAAGTGGGAGTATATGCTATTAAATTGTTTAATATGTTTTACTCTTTCATGGTTACATGGCTTAGTATTTTGCATATTTTCTGTTGTAGATAAATGGCACCGAACAATACATGACCTTTTTCTTTGCGTTCAATTCTTGACAAAGATAAACTTAATGGAACAAACTATTCGGACTGGGTCCGTAACCTAATAATTGTACTCAGGTGACATGGTTATACCCTACGGGTACGTGACTACGGCATACCTGGTCCATCCCAAGGAAGGCCCACAGCAGACATACGCTAGCCCATGAAGATTTTCGGGTGGCCAAGGCCCATGACGCCTTCGGATCCTTGGAGAGCAAGACTAGCATAGATAGGAAATTTAAAGGGGTAAAACCCTAGAACCTGTAACCGACTAGGACTATGCCCGGGACTTGCCTAAGTCTATATAAAGGCTAGGAGGGCACATCCTAGATCTCTCAACTCATACTTTCGCACACGCACATCCACGCCAGATCGAATCTGCGCACCCTGTAACCTTCGGTTCCGCTGTAATCAAGAGCAGACAAGCAGGAGTAGGGTTTTCCCTCAGGGCTGAACACAGGTAAATCTCGTGTCCCCTGGTTGCTTGTCTGTTAACCGTTCCACGATCTCCAGCATCCCCATCTTCTCCAAAACCCAAGTCCATAACAATGGGCATTGATGAGATTAAACCTCGCCAATTGGCACCGTCTGTGGGAATCGGGGATGCTGATTGTGCGATCGTGACGGTCCCGACCCGATTGATCTACAACTCCGCAGCGACGGAGAATCACCTCCTCTTTGGCTCTTTCGACTTCACCTCCCACTCGCCAGCCACCATGAAGGATTTCGAGCCCGTAGGCGACGGACTCGAAATTTTGTTCGGGAGCTTCTGCTTCTAGGTGGGACAAACTGGCACCCTCCGCCTTCCTGAGCGGGTGCCCGTGCCATCAATCAGGCCCGCCTCATGGGCTCCACACCTCGTGATGCGCACATCACCATTGACAGATGAGTTCTACGACAGCAACAGCTGCAACTCTGATCTGTGCGATCCACCTTCGGATGAAGGGACCTACGGTTCCGGATCCGAAAGCTACGGCAGCAGCGGACCGATCTACGAGCGCTACCAATGCGCCGCAGTCATCCAGAAGCAGCAAACGCCTAACCCGCCGCCCAACATGAACCCCAACCCGCCGGACAGAAACAGCAAAAACGGCGGGAACACAAGAAGCCAGACCCCCCACCCAACGGGGAAAACAATGGCCATCTCATCCAACTTAGCAAAGAAGGATGGGTCCAGGCACGCCGTGCCGTCGCAGGCGACATAGTCCTACCTGTGGACTCCCCACGTGATCTACTGATGGCATACCACTACCTCCTCATCGAGGAGCACAAGAAGCAAGTCAAGATGCAGGAGACGCTCGACAAATGCAAGCAAGTTGCCTCACGAGTCCGGTAGTGACGAGCTGCTCTCCCCATGGCTTTTCGGCTCTAGCACAAACGGAAACCAGGGAAACAAACACCGCTCTCGGGTGGAGAACATGGATCCCAGGGAACGCCGTGATGTGACCCGAACTCTCCACACATCATTCATGGATATGGATGCCGACGGCAACATCATCCCGAAGACACTGCAAGCTGCGATCATGGCAGCCACTGCGTATCTCGCGGCCCACCCACCTCCGGAAGGGGACCCAAAAAGAGCCATGCATAAGTCCGCACTCACCGGACTCGGACTCGTCGGAGCTGCGCTCCACAAAGACGCTCCTGTGGAGCCGAAGAAGAAAGCTCCGGCCAGGCGTGACCGGAGCCCCACCCCTTCATCCGAAGAAGAAGAGGAACACGACCTTCCTCGAAGGAAGAAGAGCTCGCGTCGCCATAAACGCGACTGCGACGCCAGAGACGCGCTTACACAGCGCAAAATCGACAAAGCACGCGCCAAACGCGCATGGTCGTCTGAGTCCGAGATGGATGAAGATGAAGGAGAACTTTGCGGAGCTCGATGCTTCAGCAGATCTGTTCGGCGAACACAGATGCCACGCAATTTCAAGCTTCCTTCGGATACTCCGAAGTTCAACGACACGCAAGATCCAAAATCCTGGCTCAACGACCATCTGTCATCCGTCAAGCTGCACGGCGGTAATAAATAAACCGCCATGCAATGCCTTCAGCTGCAGCTGACAGGCGCAGCGTGGGTTTGGCTCAACAGCTTATCATCAGGGTCCATCCGAAGTTGGGAGGAGCTAGCTTACAGCTTCATCCGAAATTTCAAGGGCACCAGCAAGAGGCCCGCCTCAATCGAAGAGTTGCGAGCCTGCACTCAGAGAACGGGCGAATCTATTCGCTCGTACATATTACGCTGGTCTACCACCAAGAACTCCGCAGCACATATCTCCGAAGAGAGGGCCATCGACGCCTTCAGAGACGGCGTCAAACGCCAAGATTTCAAGGAGGAACTTGGGCGCGTCAAGCCCAAGACACTCGACCACCTCATGGACATCGCCAACAGGTGGGCGGACGGCGAAGATTGCATTCACCGAGCACAATCAGATGAAGAGGACGACTACGGCTGAAGGCGAGAACGCCACAGCAAGAGGAGATCGCGCGTCTACGAGGACCGCAACGGACCCGACATGGTCGCGGCCGGCTACGCAGACCGCCGCAACGACAACAGCCGCAACAGCGGAGGATACCACGGCGGAAACTTCCGCGACGCCTTCGGCCTGATCGTGTAGCGCGCGACCGCGACAACGGACCCTCAGCATTCGACAAACTTTCAGGTCGATGCACCATCCACTTCTACATCGACAAACAAGATGGCAAAAAGAAAGCCAGCCACATGCTCAAGGACTGCCGCGAGTTCCAGAAACTCAGCGAAAGCATGGTGCAGATGAGGCAACAGGCCCCAATCCCTACGTTCGGAAGCGCACCTGCGCAAGGAGAAATAGCACATGGAGCTCCTCCACCGCCACCTATCAGAGGCCCAAACCAACCAGTCGCACCAGCGCAGAACAACGCCGGGATCGGGTACTCCCCACCAAAAGGAGCACTAAATATGATCCAGAAAGGACGCCCCACGAATAGGGTGCAAAAGAAAATCACCCGACAAATCAACTTGGCCGTGGCAACTCCGCCTGCAATCCCTGAGTACCTCAGCGGATCGGAGTCCTGCATCACATTCACTCGCGCGGATCACCCTTGCCAGATTCCTCGCCCAGGTCATGCTACCCTGGTGCTGGAGGCGCAGATCAGAGGCTTCGAGATGAGTCGCGTCTTCATGGACGGCGGCAGCGGCATCAAACTAATGTTCGCAAGCACTCTAGCAGCAATGCGGATCCCGCAATGCAGCCTGGAACAATCAGACACAACGTTCCACGACATTGTCCCAGGGAAGGGCATATTCCCCTAGGCAAAATAGGGCTCGACGTAATCTTCGAGAAGCCGGACAACTTCCGGCAGGAGAGACTCGAATTCGAAGTAGTGGACTGGCCGTCGCAATACCACGCCATCCTAGGGCGTGTCGCATTCGCAAGGTTTCTGGCTGTCCCACACTACGCATACCTACTACTCAAGATGCCAGGACCGAGGGGCGTCATCACAATCCATGGGAGCTTCACCCGATCGGACCAATGCGACAGGGATTTCAACAAAATCTCCCTGTTTTTCGGCATGCAAGACGAGCTTGTAAGGCTCCGTGAGGTGACGGACAATGGGGCACCCCCAGTCACAAGCCAGAACGCACCTGACATGTCCTTCGACTCTACCGTAAACACCAAGAAAGTAAAGGTCCATACGACGGATGCCTCCAAGACGGCCTTGATCGCCAACGACCTCAGCTCCGCATAGGAAGGCGCGCTCGTCGAATTCCTCCGTGAGCGCTGGGAAATCTTCGCCTGGTGTCCTGCGGACATGCCGAGTTCGAGAATTCGCCGAGCACGCACTCAATGTCTTTCCAGACACCAAGCCAGTCAAGCAGTCCATCCGGAGACTATCGGAGCCACGAGCCGAAGCTATCGGCAAGGAAATCAATAGACTGCTCGCTGCAGACTTTATCAGGGAAATCAAGGAAAGTGAGTGGCTGGCAAACACAGTGATGGTCCCAAAAAAGGACACGGACATCCTGCGGATGTGCGTGGATTTCACGTCACTAAACAAGCATTGCCCAAAGGACCACTTCCCTCTTCCTCGGATCGATCAGATCATCGATTCGACTGCAGGTTGCGAGAAACTCTCCTTCCTCGACGCCTACTCAGGCTATAACCAGATTCGACTCAACGTCGAAGATCAGGAGAAAATGGCGTTTATCACACCGTTCGGAGTATAACATAATGCCCTTCGGGCTAAAGAACGCGGGAGCCACGTACCAGCGATGCATGCAGGCCTGCCTCAAGGACCAGATCGGTCGCAACGTCCAAGTCTATGTCGACGACATAGTAATAAAAACCAAGGAGGCAAGGACACTTATCGACGATCTCCGCGAGACGTTTGACAACCTTGATCGCTATAGGATCAAGCTCAATACCGAAAAGTGCGCCTTCGGCGTCCCATCGGGTCAGCTGCTCGGGTACTTCATCTCTCAACGAGGGATCGAGGCAAACCCGAAGAAAACCAGAGCCATCATGACGATGGAGAAGCCGAAAAACCTCAAAGGCGTCCAGCAGCTCGCAGGACGAGTAGCGGCGCTAAGCAGATTCATCAGCCGCATGGGCGAGAAGGCCCTTCCATTCCACCAGCTGCTACGCAGTGTAGACAAATTCGAGTGGACGCCATAAGCCAACGACGCATTCGAAAGCCTCAAGCGGCTCCTCTCCACCTCGCCCGTCTTGGTCACGCCAAAGGAGCGCGAGCCTCTTCTGCTGTACATAGCATCCACACACCAAGTGGTCAGCACCGCGCTCGTGGTCGAACGACCCGAAGAAGGCAAGACTCACGGGGTCCAGCGCCCAATCTACTACATCAGCGAGGTACTGACACCAACAAAGCAGAGGTACCCTCACTACCAGAAGCTCGCCTGCGGCATGTTCATGATGGCTCGACGACTGAGCCACTATTTCCAGGAGCACCAGGTGATGGTCGTCAATGAGGCACCCCTGAACAGCATCCTGAATAATACATAGGCCACAGGACGCGTGGCCCTGTGGGGCATCGAGCTGTCACCCTTGGACATCGTCTACGAGAAACAACTCGCAATCAAATCTCAAGTCCTTCCGGACTTCCTGGTACATTGGATGGAACTGCAGCTGCCAGACACCCCAGATATGTCACAGTCATGGACGATGCACTTTGACGGCTCCAAGCGTGAAGCCAGAGCAGGGGCAGGGGTCATACTAACCTCCCCGCAAGGCGACAAGATGAAGTACGTCCTCCGGATGAAATTCCGAGCCTTCAACAACGAGGCCGAATACGAAGCCCTCATCCATGGCATGAGGATGGCAAAGATATGCGGCGCAACGCGCCTGGTCATCTACGGTGACTCCAACCTCGTCGTCCAGCAGACGATGAATGAGTGTGATGCACACGCCGAAAACATGATCGCGTACCGCGCACTCTACAACGCACTCGAAGGAGAATTCGATGGCTGTGAGCTTCGACACGTTGGAAGAGAAAGCAACGAGGAAGCCGACAGACTCATCAACATCGGCTCCACTTGCGCAAAGGTGCCACCAGGTGTGTTCCTCGAACAGATCTGCGTGCCATCCATCAAGCGGAAATTCCCCAAGGGATCACCCGAAGAAGCAGAACACTCGGGAGCTACGCTACCCGAAGGACACGAAGGACCCGAAAAGCTGGACACAGAGGTATCCATGATCAACCTAATGCAGGTCATGGTAGTCAAAGAAACCTAGACACGCCCATACCTCCAGTTCTTGTTAAATGGAGAACTGCCTGACAGCCCGACAGATGCCCGGCGCATATCTCGTCGGTCAAAAGCCTTCACCATCATCAACGGCGAGCTGTACAAGCGCAGTATTACCGGTGTACTACAAAGGTGCGTCACCATCGGTGACGAGAAAGCAATCCTCCAAGACATCCACGAGGGAATCTGCGGCCATCGCGCAGGCAGCCGCTCCCTTGTCGCCAAAGCTCTACGAGCAGGATTCTGCTGGCCAACGGCCATGAGCGATGCAAAGGACATCGTTCGAAGATGCAACGGATGCCAATGGTTCGCCGACAAACCGCACACACCTGGGTCCGAGCTCAGACCCATACCCATAGCTTGGCCTTTTGCTCAATGGGGCCTCGACATGATCGGCAAACTGCCAAAGTCCTTGAAAGGGGGACACGTTTTCCTCCTGGTTGTAGTCGACAAGTTCACCAAGTGGATCGAGGCCATGCCAGTTACCAACCAGAAAGGCAAAACGGCCGTCAAGTTATTCGAGTCCATTGTCTACAGGTTCGGCATACCGCATAGCATCATCACCGACAATGGATCGAAGTTTATCTCCAAGGAATTCCAGGACTTCTGCGAAGGCCTCGGGATCAACATCATGTACGCCTCAGTGGCACACCCGCAAACGAACGGGCAAGTGGAAAAGGCCAACTGCCTAATCGGTGCGGGCATCAAGAAGCGCCTCATGAGTCCACTCGAACGGAAAGCAGGAGCCTGGACTAAAGAGCTACCATCCGTCCTATGGAGCTTACAGACCACGCCAAACAGCTCCACAGGCTACACACCGTTCTTCATGGTACACAGAGCCAAAGCCGTGCTGCCAGCCGAAGTACGCCACCAGGCCCCTCGGGTCGTCGCATACAGTGAAGCCGAATCCACGGCTGCACTCGAAGATGCCGTCGATACACTCGACGAAGGAAGAGACATAGCAGCTCGATCGGTGTACCGGTGAGTCTCCGCAACTACCACAGCCGCCGGCTTCGCCCCAGGTCCTTCGTCGAAGGAGACCTCGTCTTGCGACTCAAGCAAGAGCGACCGACAAAATTCGAGTCACCATGGGAAGGACCATACGTCATCACCGAAGTCATCCCAGCTGGCGCCTATCGCCTCAAGCACGTGGAGTCTGGAGTCGCATACTCCAACCCTTGGAATATCTCGCACCTGCAACGATTCTATCCGTAGCAACCTACCCCCTTTACTTTCAATAAGGCTTTCAGCCAAGGCTATTTAGCCGAACAATGTACCTCCTCCATTACGATATAAATAAAGCTAAGTGTCTCGCCCCACAACTTCAGTTCGCTATTTTGCAACTTTACTAACGTGCTACAAACGCAATCGGGGGCTCCCCCCACCTCACGATTTCATCTACTGAGGATCAAACGTGTACACCTGAGTAGCTGACAATGTCAGGCAAACGAAAAGGACACGTACTCAATCAAAGCACTGCGTGCTCACAACAAACAAACCTTTACAACAAAGGGCACAACACGCCCAGCCAAAATATACAAATTTTACATCTATCTCTTTTTTCATGTACTACCTATTCTGAAGAATAACCTGAGCACGCTTCTCAAACAAATCTACGACCTGTTCGGCATACTGCCTTACAGCTGCGTAATGTGGGCGCATGTCCCACTCACCGCCGTCCGGGCCGAGGAGGTGGCCCAGCTGCCACAGCAGCCAAATCTACGTCAGGCCGGTGCAACTTCACGAGAGACAAAGCAGCCTTCACTCTTGCGACGAGCTGTTGCCGCACCAACTCCTTGACATTGCTCATGTTCCGAAACTTCGATAGAAGACCCGCAAGGCTTGTCGGTACGGCATCTAAAGGGAACATGACGTGAAGCACCAAGGCAAGCGACGTCTGCACTTGGCGCAGCACTCGAGAAACCTGGTGCACACGATCCTGCACCGTCGCTAGAGCTATGGCACGATCACGATCCATCCAGAAGAAGCCACCAGCCTCCATGTCCTGTTGAGTCAAGCAATTGACCCGAACAGCGACACGCTCCTTCTCTTCCCTCGGAGCAAGGTTCACACCTGCGATAATGGAAAGAATAAGAGAAAAGGCCAGCAGGCTCACCCGAAGAACTGAGCTACAGCTCAAAATAAGGAACAACTTACATTGAAGCTGCTCAGACAGCCGAATAAGTTCCGCCATCAAGTACTCCTCTCTGGCTGCACCACAATCCGCCTTGTACTTCCACACATCGGCATGACCTCGCAACCCGAGCAGCTCCCTCTCCAGACTACGCACGCGATCCCGAAGAAAAGCGAGTTGAGAGGAAGCATCCAAAGATGGTCGCAACGGCATCGCGGAGGAAGTGTCAACAGGGTCAGCACCCGAAGGAACCTAGAGCAGCAGAAAAAGAAAGGGACACAAACATTCAGACAATGATAGAGCACAACTCAGAAGAATTCATTAAACATATAAGGCCACTACGTGGAACAAGGATGGTGTTCTTCAAGATATTTACAACAAAAGCAGACTACAAACTACCCTACGTCTACAACACCTAAGATGCGGCACCCTGAGTCGCCTCGTAGCCGGACTGCCTTGCTTTGGCCCCTCCCTGCTGCTGCAGTGCATACTCAGACAGCAAATCAATGAGCTTGGGCCCATATCGCTTGCAGCGAGCAGAGTAGGCAGCAAAGGCTACCTCGGATCCATCTGCAGTCGTCCGCATCTGGGAGGTGATCTGGGGCAGATCCAACTCCGCTCCAGCAGCCAAGGCCATCGCCAGCCCGACGGATGCGCCGATGCCCTTCTACTTGCGCTTGTACGTCGTAGGCGCTTCGGCTGACAGAGCCTCCGCCAGAGCATCCACATCGTCGAGGGACACGCCCTTAGGAACAAGCTCCTTGTAGAAGCGGCCAAGGACCTCCTTCTCCTTGGCAAGGGAGCTGACGACGGTGATGCAGCGGTCTTCGACCGCCACAGTAGCATCATCTAGAGCACTCCTGTGCTCTAGAGCACCGCGGTCAAACTCGATGCCTGCGGCATCTGAGACAAAAAATAAGAAGGAAGACATGAAGAAAAGCAGCACAGAAGAAGACACGAGGCATGGAGAAACAAGCACAAATCTAGTACTCACCCGAAATAGCCTTGGCAACAGCCATGAGGTTCGCCGCCACCTCTCTTTCACGAGCAGCCGCAACGGTGGTGTGGCATCCCGCAAAACCACTACTAGAAAATCGCGTTGATTTCGTGCATTGCATCGTCATCATCATGCATTGTTTGCCAAAACTATTTCGCAAAGCCCGTTTTGTTTTCTAAAACGCCCCATCTTTATTCAAACGCCAAACCCCGGGTGTTGCCGGATATTTTATTTGTCTAAAAACCACTTGCCAAAGTTCATCGCAAATTAAATAAAAAGTTAAATTATTTTAGCGGGGGCAGTCGAACGGGCCAACCCGACCCGAACGACCACCCCAGTTTAAAATCGGTCCAACCTCTAAATCCTATAGCTACCCAGCTATCTACCCCACACACCCCAGCCACCTCACCCTGGCCAATCGCCATGCGCCACCTCACCCTCTCCTCTCCTCCCACCCAACCAGATGCTGACAACTCACTCCATCTCTCTCATCTCTCCCTCTCTTCCTTCCCTCTCTCTCTCCCTCTCAGGCACAACACCACACACGCATACACCCACACGCCCAACGCACGCAACACACACCACGCACGCACACAACACGCAACAGCCCCGGCGATCCCACCTCCACCACACTGGATTCCCCTTGGCCACACCCGATCCCCACCTCCCCACGACCCACGCCGACAACCGCCCCTCCGACGCTGCTGCCGTCTTCTTCCTCCTGGCTCCCTCGCCGCCCGGCCGCCTCAGCCGCCACCCCGCCTCGCGCCGCTCCTCCCGCACCTCGCCCGGCCGCCCCAACCTTCCTCCGCAGGGCCCCTCGCCGTCCATGCCGCGCGCCCGCCGGCGATCCTCGGCCTTGTCCCCGCCCCCTCTGGTCCTCCTCGCCACCGGCTCCGTCGCCGGCGACCACCTCGCCTCCGGCCCCTCTGCCCCTCAGCGCCCTCAGCTCGCCCCAAGCCGCTCTCACCACCGCTTCCCTTCTCCTCTAGGCGCCGAGACAGCCCGCCTCTGCCGCCCCGCGCCTCTGCCGGTCCCGCCGGCGGCAGCGTCCTCCTCCGCCTCGGCAGTTCTCCATCATGACCCGCCCGCCGTCCTCCTCCTCGCTCCGGCCTGAGTCTTCCAGGCCTGGCTCCCGTCGACCTTCCGCCAGCGTCGCTGGGCTGGCTGCCCTGCCCTCCTGTCGCCCTCCTTGCGCGCACTCGGAGCCCGCCTCCAGGCTCCTCCGCTGCCTACCAGAGGCGCTGCCCGGCGCCAGGCCTCCCAAACCTCTGGCAGAGCCCGGCCTCGGAGACCTTCTCGATGCGGCCCCTGTGGCGTCCCGACACATGGCTGACGTCTGGCCCTACTCCTGTTTTCCACATCATGCGAATCCGTGAGTGTGTTCGACATGGTGTATGTATGGATGTGGTGCCACCAAGTACATTGGTGAAGAGATGGGCATCAAGAGCTTCTTCAAGGATTCAATGATCGTAGATCGCCGAGAGGAAATACCAAGACGGGTTGGCGGAGCTGAGTTCGACATCGACCAACCAAGAACTCCGACATGGAACCGGAAGACCCGATGTCGAACCCGAAGGACCGCCGACAAGGACCGTCCCTACACCAGGATCTGCTGCTGAACACTTCGACCGAAGCCGAATCGAGATTCCCCCCGGATGCGACAAGTTCTCCTTCCTGGATGCGATGCCCGAGAACTCGGACAAGAACGCCAATATTGTCGAGATCCCGGATACGCCAAGTACCCTCGAGGACTTGAGCACTTCTTTCCGGATCTGATGCCGAGAACCCTTGGACGCCAAGATCTTCTCGCCCACAAGTCCATCGCCAAGACCTGCTTGCCCTGCAAGATCGACCCTGTGGAACCCGACAAGATCGGCACGACGACAAGAACGACATCGATCAGGAAGAATCCGACGCGCCCCGACACCGACCCAAGTCCTGCTTCCCGGACGCGACAAGAACTACCCCCGATATCCGAGAACGTTCCCGTCGAGACCGATCCGTCGAACCCTGGACCCTGAGACCGACCCCGGACCCCGGAACCCCAAGTTCGGCGAGACCCCCTAAATGTGTGAACCCCTTTCCGAGAACCCTATTTTATAAATGGTCAACTATATGAATTGTTGCATATTGAATTGTCATACTCGCATGCATATCTGTGGTTTGGGGGCCTTATGCCGATCCACCTTATAATTAAATATGGGGCCCATATGCGGACAAATCTAGCCTTATATTGGCCTCATTTAAACTTGTGTAGCGAACCGGTATCTTATCTTGCCTTGTTATAACAATATTTAATTGCGGGGGATCTAAACAACATGAACCTATTAATTAATTGTCGGGACCCCGGTTCCGCTTAATTTGACATAGTTGCATCGCACTTTGCCATGCCATGCATCATACATGCATCATGCCGATCTTCTGCCGTGTATTAAATATTGCATCCGGTGTTTATTCTAGTGTTTTGCTTCTTCGCGGATAAGGCCGTTGAGTTGATGTGAGCTTCGCCCCGATCTTCGGTTGAACCTTCGACCATGTTTTCAGGCGAGCATCTCCCTCTTTCTACCTATCTTACTTTTATAGTCTTTATTCCCTCCTGTGGATCTATTGCTAGCTGTGTTGCGATGCTTTAGTTTCCGTACCTGTGATATCCCTTGCAGCCTTATATTGCCTTGGACACATCCTATTACCTGTTGTTTGGTAGATAGTTGGACTTGCGCGTCGTAGTTGCTTGCTCAAGTGCTGATGTGTGTCATCAAGTGCCACAGTTGTTGATGTATTGCCGCATGTTGATGATGGAGATGATCATAGTTTTACTTATCGTTCACTTTAATTTATGTTTAACAACTAAAATTGAAATAAGCAGAGGCATCGGTGGGTGATAGATAATATTTGGTTTCGAGCCACTTGTGTCCCGTAAGACCCCGAGTACTTGATACCTGTTCCTTGATTTATCGCGCTATCCACATCCGGAGGTATGGGACCCCCAGGCGAGCTTGATTCATTCTTATTTCTTGGGGCCACAAACTAGTTTGAGGTTTTATTTACTATCCTGTACTTATGCCATGCTACTTTACGTATTTAAATTGTGCGAGATAGCACATTGTACTGTTTAGGATCGGGACACGATTCATGGTGTCGACAAGCCCAGTTTTGGGTTCCCTCGTTCCTGACCGTCCACCCAAACCTTGAGTCCGTCTCGGAGCTTGCTTACCGTTCGGGATCTACTCAAGGGGCCCCCTGAAATATTTCTGAATCTGTGATTGTTCATCGTGAAAGCCTCGTTGGGTTTTGATTTGGTTTTCCGAGGTTGATCGGCGTGTGTTGCTATTGGTGCACCCGGCGGGTAAAACTTTTCCAAAGCCGTGTCCGCGGATATGGACGACTTGTAGCACAGTATCTCGATCATAGACAAGCATAACTAAAGTTTATTGTTATAAATTTGACTTTATAATGACTAGTAATCAGCTTCACTATAACGGAATGCCTAATTAATACTGCCACCACTGCTTGTTGGTTTGTCGCTTGCGACCATTGTACCTGACTAGTAAGTATTGCAACTACAACGGAATGGCTGAATAAAAGTACCAATAACTGCTGGGTTTTGGGCTTATATCATGCCATACATGTCGATTAGTAATTGTTGCAACTACAATGGAATGAATAACTAAAAGTGCCCACTGCTTATTTTATCAGGATGATTATCTACACCTGACTAGTAAAGTGCCGCAACCATAACTGAATAAGTAAACGCCAGCTGTGAGTTCCTCGGTTGACTTCCTCGTTTGGTCTCGAGGGGGAAACACCAGGATGGGTTTGTTTGGTGTTAGCTTCAGGTTGGATCCGGATAGGTCATTCTTACCCCTCTCTGATTGCCGACAGTTGTATCGAGTCTCTATAGGTTGTTTAGTGCATGCTGCCGCTGCCGCTCAGTCCACCATACCTTTGTAGGCGAGGACCGCCGAATTCTAGCCTCGCCGTGTACTGGCCTCAGTACTGACGCTCCTCTTTTTCCTTTGCCCTTCGTCGGCACCCCTTTTGTTTAAGCAGGTTTTGAGACCGATGCCGTTGGCAGGGTTACCCTTCCGGCTTGGCCTGGGCAGGGTTATGGACGCCATTGGTTATTCTTCAGGGCTCTTAGCCCCATTTGCATCTTGTCCGTAGCTGGCCGCTCTATCGTTCTCAAGGTGATTTGGATCTTTGTATATTATATTTGTATTCTTGACTCATTGAGTCGCTGTTGTATATATCCTACATGGGTCCCATCGAGGACTGTTGTGTAATGTTATTACCGCTTTTCCACCATGCGAAAGTGCCTGGTGGGCACCTTTGAATCGTTTCTATGCGGGTTTGGCGAGTTTCGCTAACACTTGCATAGGGCCGATTCTGAGGGTGTTACAGAGTGGTATCAGAGCTCAGCAGTTGCGATACCCACAAGTCCAGCCTGTAGGATAACCTAGCTGACGGCCGAAGTAGAGAGTCAAAACTATTTTGGAAAATCGGTTGGATAGTTCTGAGTAGGTCTGATTTTACTTCTTACCCCTCTGCTATTCTCCTCTTATCCCGACGTGTTTGAATCCGCTCTCTTCCCTTTCTTCGAGTCCAGGACTTCTCGTGGTTGGGTTTCCGTCGTACCTTCAGGGTTTCGTTTTTTCCCTTTTGTAACGGAGGTGCTACGATCATCAATATGCAGCTGGTCTGTTGTACCCTTCCTCCAACCTTGTGTTTTTGAGCTCTTTATCCATATGTGTTCCTTGCCGGATATCAGTGTCGTTGAAAAACATATGAGAAGGACGAGCTTTGGTGAAGTTGGAGTCGACCTTGAGCATGTGTTGTTCATGCCAATGGAACCATCGCGGAACCTAATCATTGTGTCTTTCATACGATTTCTGCTGGCATCATCCCTTTGTTCCGGATACCGCCTATGAAGATCTTCAGTCTAAATTCCGAGAGTTGGTTGCCTAATCCGTCTATTCGCGTGCAGAGTAATGGTTTGAGTGCGGGATGGAGTAGCTACCCTACCACTGCTCTTATCATTCGCTCTTGTACGTTGAATCAGGGGATCCAGCAGTTTTACTCCGTCCATGGAAGTTAGAGGTGGCCTTACCTTCAACTTCGTCCTTTGTTTCCCCGGAGTGTTCTCTCGACGATCAGGAGCAACGACCCATTGTTGGTGGTGTCGCCGTTTTCAAGATGAAGAAGGAACCATCGTTGGTGGTGTCGCGAGGATCTACACGAAGCGCGAAGGATCAGATCGCCGACCTTCCTTCCGGTACCATGAGGCGGATCTCGAGGGCGAGATCCATTGTTAGTGGTGTCGAATTGTGGCATCCCGCAAAACCACTACTAGAAAATAGCGTTGATTTTGTGCATTGCATCGTCATCATCATGCATTGTTTGCCAAAACTATTTCGCAAAGCCCGTTTTGTTTTCTAAAACGCCCCATCTTTATTCAAACGCCAAACCCCGGGTGCTGCCGGATATTTTATTTGTCTAAAAACCACTTGCAAAAGTTCATCACAAATTAAATAAAAAGTTAAATTATTTTAGCGGGGGCAGTCGAACGGGCCAACCCGACCCGAACGACCACCCCAGTTTAAAATCGGTCCAACCTCTAAATCCTATAGCTACCCAGCTATCTACCCCACACACCCCAGCCACCTCACCCTGGCCAATCGCCATGCGCCACCTCACCCTCTCCTCTCCTCCCACCCAACCAGATGCTGACAACTCACTCCATCTCTCTCATCTCTCCCTCTCTTCCTTCCCTCTCTCTCTCCCTCTCAGGCACAACACCACACACGCATACACCCACACGCCCAACGCACGCAACACACACCACGCACGCACACAACACGCAACAGCCCCGGCGGTCCCACCTCCACCACACCGGATTCCCCTTGGCCACACCCGATCCCCACCTCCCCACGTCCCACGCCCGACAACCGCCCCTCCCGCACGCGCGCGCTGCCGTCTTCTTCCTCCGCCGGCTCCCCTCGCCGCCCGGCGCGCCGCCGCGGCAGCCGCCACCCCGCCGCTCCGCTCCTCCGCACCTCGCCCGGCCGCGTCGCCCCAACCTTCCTCCGCAGGCCCCCTCGCCCATGCCGCGCCCGCCCGGCGATCTCGGCCTCGCCCCGCCTTTGGTCCTCCTCGCCACCGGCTCCGTCGCCGGCGACCACCTCGCCTCCGGCCCCTCTGCCCCTCCTGCAGCGCCCTCGAGCTCGCCCCCGCGCCTCCGCGCTCACCACCGCTTCCCCTTCCTCCTCTAGGCGCCGAGACAGCCCGCCTCTGCCGTCGCGCGCCTCTGCTGGTCCCGCCGCCGGCTGGTAGCGTCCTCCCTCCGGCAGTTCTCCACAGCGACCCGCCGCCCCGCCCTCCTCCTCGCTCCGGCCTTGGCGTCTTCCAGCCGCCAGGCCCGGCTCCCGTCGACCTTCCGCCGGTGCGCCGCTGGCCCACACCGCCTCCCGTCGCCCTCCTTGCGCTGCGCCGAGCCCGCCTCCAGAGCTCCTCCTCGCTGCCTACCAGAGCGCTGCGTGCCAAGGGCCTCCCCAAACCTCTGGCTGCAGAGCCCGGCCTCGCCAGAGACCTTCTCGATGCCGGCCCTGGCCTGACACATGGTGGCGTCTGGCCCTACTCCTGTTTTCCACATCATGCAGATACCGTGAGAGTGTTCGATGTGGTGTATGTATGGATGTGGTGCCACCTGAAGTACATTGGTGAAGAGATGGGCATCAAGAGCTTCTTCAAGGATTCAATGATCTGTAGATCGCCGAGAGGAAATACCAAGACGGGTTGGCGACGGAGCTGAGTTCGACACCGACCAACCAAGAACTCCGACATGGAACCCGGAAGACCCCGATGTCGAACCCGAAGGACCGCCGACAAGGACCGTCCCTACACCAGGATCTGCTGCTGAACACTTCGACCGAAGCCGAATCGAGATTCCCCCCGGATGCGACAAGTTCTCCTTCCTGGATGCGATGCCCGAGAACTCGGACAAGAACGCCAATATTGTCGAGATCCCGGATACGCCAAGTACCCCTCGAGGACGCAGAGCACTTCTTTCCGGATCTGATGCCGAGAACCCTTGGACGCCAAGATCTTCTCGCCCACAAGTCCATCGCCAAGACCTGCTTGCCCTGCAAGATCGACCCTGTGGAACCCGACAAGATCGGTACGACGACAAGAATGACATCGATCAGGAAGAATCCGACGCGCCCCGACACCGACCCAAGTCCTGCTTCCCGGACGCGACAAGAACTACCCCCGATATCCGAGAACGTTCCCGTCGAGACCGATCCGTCGAACCCTGGACCCTGAGACCGACCCCGGACCCCGGAACCCCAATTTCGGCGAGACCCCCTAAATATGTGAACCCCTTTCCGAGAACCCTATTTTATAAATGGTCAACTATATGAATTGTTGCATATTGAATTGTCATACTCGCATGCATATCTGTGGTTTGGGGGCCTTATGCCGATCCACCTTATAATTAAATATGGGGCCCATATGCGGACAAATCTAGCCTTATATTGGCCTCATTTAAACTTGTGTAGCGAACCGGTATCTTATCTTGCCTTGTTATAACAATATTTAATTGCGGGGGATCTAAACAACATGAACCTATTAATTAATTGCTGGGACCCCAGTTCCGCTTAATTTGACCTAGTTGCATCGCACTTTGCCATGCCATGCATCATACATGCATCATGCCGATCTTCTGCCGTGTATTAAATATTGCATCCGGTGTTTATTCTAGTGTTTTGCTTCTTCGCGGATAAGGCCGTTGAGTTGATGTGAGCTTCGCCCCGATCTTCGGTTGAACCTTCGACCATGTTTTTAGGCGAGCATCTCCCTCTTTCTACCTATCTTACTTTTATAGTCTTTATTCCCTCCTGTGGATCTATTGCTAGCTGTGTTGCGATGCTTTAGTTTCCGTACCTGTGATATCCCTTGCAGCCTTATATTGCCTTGGACACATCCTATTACCTGTTGTTTGGTAGATAGTTGGACTTGCGCGTCGTAGTTGCTTGCTCAAGTGCTGATGTGTGTCATCAAGTGCCACAGTTGTTGATGTATTGCCGCATGTTGATGATGGAGATGATCATAGTTTTACTTATCGTTCACTTTAATTTCTGTTTAACAACTAAAATTGAAATAAGCAGAGGCATCGGTGGGTGATAGATAATATTTGGTTTCCGAACGCCCACTTGTGTCCCGTAAGACCCCGAGTACTTGATACCTGTTCCTTGATTTATCGCGCTATCCACATCCGGGAGGTATATGGGACCCCCCGAGCCAGAGCTTGATTCATTCTTATTTCTTGGGGCCACAAACTAGTTTGAGGTTTTATTTACTATCCTGTACTTATGCCATGCTACTACGTATTTAAATTGTGCGAGATAGCACTGTCTGTTAGGATCGGGACACGATTCGCGGTGTCGACAAGCCCAGTTTTGGGTTCCGAGTCGTTCCAGCCGTCCACCCAAACCTTGAGTCCGTCTCGGAGCTTGCTTACTTTGGGATCTACTCCAAGGGGTGGCCCCCTGAAATATTTCTGAATCCTGTGATTGTTCAGTCGTGAAAGCCTCGTTGGGTTTTGATTTGGTTTTTCGAGGTTGATCGGCGTGTGTTGCTATTGGTGCACCGGCGGGTAAAACTTTACGAAAGTGTCGCGGATATGGACGACTTGGAGCACAGTAACTCGATCATAGACAAGCATAACTAAAGTTTATTGTTATAAATTTGACTTTATAATGACTAGTAATCAGCTTCACTATAACGGCATGCCTAATTAATACTGCCACCACTGCTTGTTGGTTTGTCGCTTGCGACCATTGTACCTGACTAGTAAGTATTGCAACTACAACGGAATGGCTGAATAAAAGTACCAATAACTGCTGGGTTTTGGGTTTATCTCATGCCATCTGTATCTGATTAGTAATTGTTGCAACTACAATGGAATGAATAACTAAAAGTGCCCACTGCTTATTTTATCAGGATGATTATCTACACCTGACTAGTAAAGTGCCGCAACCATAACTGAATAAGTAAAACTGCCAACTGTGTGAGTTCCTCGGTTGACTTCCTCGTTTGGTCTCGAGGGGGAAACACCAGGATGGGTTTGTTTGGTGTTAGCTTCAGGTTGGATCCGGATAGGTCATTCTTACCCCTCTCTGATTGCCGACAGTTGTATCGAGTCTCTATAGGTTGTTTAGTGCATCTTTGCCGCGCTCGATCCACCATACCTTTGTGGCGAGGACCGCGAATTCTAGCCTCGCCGTGTCTTGGCCTCAAGATCGACGCTCCTCTTTTTCCTTTGCCCTTCGGCACCCCTTTTGTTTAAGCAGGTTTTGAGACCGACGCCGTTAGCGAGGTTACCCTTCCGGCTTGGCTGGGCAGGTTATGGGCCATTGGTTATTCTTGAGGCTCTTAGCCCCATTTGCATCTTGTCCGTATGGACGCTCTATCGTTCTCAAGGTGATTTGGATCTTTGTATATTATATTTGTATTCTTGACTCATTGAGTCGTTGTTATATATATATACGTGGGTCCCATCGAGGACTGTTGTGTAATGTTATTACTTCGTTTTCCACCCGCACGAAAGTGCCTGGTGGGCACCTTTGAATCGTTTCTATGCGGGTTTGGCGAGTTTCGCTAACACTTGCATAGGGCCGATTCTGAGGGTGTTACAGGTGGCCAGCTGCTCCTCACGATCCGCGACCTCCTGCTACAGACGCTCCTTCGCTTCGGCTGCCTTAGTCAGCTCTAGCTCGAGGCGTTCTTTCGCGCCAACGGCGGCTTCGACATTCTGCTCCGATTAAACAAGGCTCTTCTTGAGAGCATCGACCTCACAGAGAGAAGTATTATGCTCCTCTGCATTCAAAACAAGAAACGTCAGAAAGCAGGACCGGAATAAACAAAAAAAGCACCAAAAGGCGAATAGGTACCTTGAAGCTGCCGAAGGTTAGCCTCCAGCACCAGACACTCCTGCACCAGCTGCTTGGCCTCCTGCACAAAAGGCTGCAGAAAAAGAAATAGCAGTAAGAAAAGGACTTGGGGGCAATGCCCAACACAAAGGAGTAAAAACAAAATTCGCACACGAAGACACTCGGGGGCTCCCCCATGACATGAAGCAGAGAAACTTACATGTTCTGATGGCGACTCCGAAGGCCCGCCATCCAAATTCTGAGGCGCAACCACCTGCACCTCCTGCATAGGAGGATCCGGAGCGGCGCCTCCCGAAGTCGCCACCGTTTGAGGAGGAGGAGACGCAATCTTCGACTCCCCCATCATTTCCTGCGCACCATCGCTAGAGGAGTCGCGGGAGGAATGCCTGCGTACGAACCAATCAACACAAGTGCAAAAATCATGAAGGAACAAGGACAATAGTACAACAAGAAACTTACGAGCCCAACGAGCTCAGGTCGATGACAGGAGGAGTCCTTCGAGCTCTCTTCTCCTCCTTCTTCTCTTCCTTCTTCTCCTCCTTTTTTTCTTCCTTCTTCCGCTTCGCTGGCGGGTGCGGCGCTACAGCCCGCACAGGAATGGCAGGAATGGGAGAGGAAGAATATCCATTACCGTCACTATGACGCTCAATGCCCAGAGGGTTTCTGGGAGTCGGAGGAGTCGAGGCATCCGAAGACTCGCTGGAGCTCCGTGATCGCTTGCGCGTATGGTCCTCACTCGACTCGTCAGCATCCTCCGCCGGAGATCGCGCCGACGGAAGCTCGGACACGGACTCAACCACTTCATTATCCGGGGCATTCAGATACCTTTCGGGCAATGGTAGTACCATTCCCGGCACTTTGAAGCTCTGAAAAATCAGAAGGAACTTTGTTAAAAAACAAAGGAAATAAATACACAGCCGACAAAAAAGCACTACGTGCACAAATCTACACCTGCGGTACGACCAACGTCGAAGAAAATGGAGGAGTTAGCGACTTCCCCGGGATTTGTTCTCCGGCCTTGAACTTCAGCAGCGCGTGAAAGGACCTGTCAAGATCCCCCTCGGAGATTTTCTCAGTCGAAACCCTCGTCGGATCATGGCGCCCAGAATAAAGAAACATCGGGTGCGCCCTCGCTTGGATAGGCTGCACCCGACGCTCAAGAAACGTCCGGATGATGTCCACACCGTTCACCTCCTTCTCCGGAATCAGCTGGAGATCCTCCACCCGACGGTAAAGGGCCTCTATCTCCGCCACCTCACCGTCCAAGATTTGGTTTTTCCCAGACCTTTTCCGCTCAATCATTTGGGAGGGGTCAAAGGGAACAAGACCAAAATCTTGCCCGGGCACTACGGAGTCGCGGATATAAAACCATCGCCTCCGCCAGTACTGGACAGATTCGGACATGGAGAAAGAAAATAAGAGAAGATTGGGACTAAGGGAGATGAAGCAACCCCCAATGGGATACACACCATCCGAACCAGATTGCCTCTTCACGGAATAGAGCTTCCGGAAGAGGCCAAAGTGCGGCTCAATGCCAAGCTAGCACTCGCAAAAAGTGATAAAACAAGCAATATGGAGAAGAGAATTGGGAGACAGATGATGAAGCTGAATCCCATAGAAGAAGAGCAGTCCACGGAGGAAGTTGTGGACTGGAAAAGAAACCCATGCATAACGAAGGCGAGAAACATAACCTGATACCCAGATGGGGGACGGGGGATTACCTCATTGCCGGGGAGTTTGACGGCCTCCCTATCCTGCGGGATCAGGCCCCGCTCGCGAAGCTTGCGGAGATCGCTCTCCCGCGTCTCTGATCGCCACCAGCCACCATCGGGGACACAGGTAGCGGTGGTGATTTTCTTTCCTCTGGCGGCGCTGGTCCCAACTGCAGATGACGATTTCTTTGGTTTCCCCATTGCGCTACGGCGGCGCCGGCGGTGAAAACGCAGAAACAACGACGGAAATGTGGAAGGAAATCCCAGCGCGCAGCAAGAATCGCTAGAGCACAAGGAGGCAGTGAAAACAAGAACTGATGCGGTGAAAACAAACCGCGGCTTTCTCCAAAGATTATAACAGTGAAAGGCGGCCTTGGCCGTCCATCCAGAAGACCTAACGCCAACGGCAGATCTGACCGTACACGTGGCAACATCACAACGAACCGTCGTTACCACGCCGTCCACTACGCGTGGAAATCGAGGAGACGCCGTAATTATCTCCACGCCGCGCGTGACCGGTCAATTCAAAGTTAGCAAGTGGGACCCACGTTCGTCCAGTCAAGTCATCTCTGGCGTAGCAGACGCTTGAGGTCATTGATCGTCAGCACTGATGTCATCAAAAGCTATACTAGCACCAACTACAACTCCCCGGCTCCACAGCTAAGAGTACTCACTCGAATCTTCGATTCGACAAAATACTCGGGGGCTACTCCTATCAGGAGCGCTGGCCGCGCACCCGGAAGATGAATAAAGACAATGTATTTCTTCGCATCCTACGTCGAGTCTACGACTCCACTACGGACTCGGGGGCTACTCCCATAGGGAGGATGAATTTAAGCATCCGAAAATTTTCGTGTCCTACGGACTTAACAGCTGAACAATGCTTGAACTAAAGTCTCTGCTCGAGTCTACGAATCGAACAAACACTCGGGGGCTACTCCCATAGGGAGCGCTGGTCGCGCACCCTATAAAATCTTCGACTGCGATCTTTCGGATCAGCACGCAAAAACTTTTTGGCAACTCTGCCCCAACAAAACGCTGAGTGAGCGACAATCTCCTTGGCCACCCGAAGCACCTCCGTGGTGACAAATGTTCGGATGCTGCGTCTGCGACGCAAAGTTAAGACCTGCAGATATCATCTGATGCCTTGGCAACGTACACGACTGCGCTCTGCTAGTATAAATCCATGCCAACAGGCGTGATGAAAAATCCCGACGGACGCGTTGGGTACATCAATTAAAAACACTGGAATTCCACTCCTGTAAGTCCTCCACGGCCTGAGTCGAATTACGCCAGCATATGTTCCGGGTTCAAGTTAAGGGACTCGAACCTGATGATGATTATGTTGTTTCATCCTAAGGCTTAAGATTCGATCCGTCGGGTGAGTCAGGCACATGTATCAAACAATCCCTACACACATATATTGTTAACACCTAGTTGCACCCGAAGGATTGAAGAGTCCTCAGCCGAATCTATGATTCAACTAATCACTCGGGGGCTACTGACATGGTTATACCCTACGGTTACGTGACTTCAGCATACCTGGTCCAGCCCAAGAAAGGCCCACAGCAGACATACGCTGGCCCATGAAGATTTTCGGGTGGCCAAGGCCCATGACGCCTTCGGATCCTTGGAGAGCAAGACTAGCATAGATAGGAAATTTAAAGGGGTGAAACCCTAGAACCTGTATCCGACTAGGACAATGCCTGGGACCTTCCTAAGTCTATATAAAGGCTAGGAGGGCACGTCCTAGATCTCTCAACTCATACTTTCGCACACGCACCTCCACGCCAGATCGAATCTGCGCACCCTGTAACCTTCGGTTCCGCTGTAATCAAGAGCAGACAAGCAGGAGTAGGGTTTTCCCTCCGGGGGCCTGAACCTGGGTAAATCTCGTGTCCCCTGGTTGCTTGTCTGTTAACCGTTCCACGATCTCTAGCATCCCTATCTTCTCCAAAATCCAAGTCCATAACAATGGGCATTGATGAGATTAAACCTCGTCATCAGGTCTGATAAAAAGGAAACGGTTCTGGATACTCCAATCCCCGATGAACCTGCTGATAATGCATCTGCTTCCCTTAAGAATGCATACAAGAGAGCATGTGATGATTCTCTAGAGGTTAGTTGTCTTATGCTTGCATACATGGAACCTGAACTCCAAAAGAAGTTTGAGGATCAGGAATCGTACGATATGATCGTCGCACTTAAGGACATGTTCTAAGATCAGGCAAGGACTAAGAGGTACAATGTTGTCAAGTCCTTTGTGGAATGCAAGCTGGCAGAGGGAGCAGCTGTAGGCCCCCATGTGATCAAAATGGTTGGTTACAGTCAGACTTTGGAAAAGCTTGGTTATCCACTAGGCCAAGAGTTGGCTACTGATTTCATTTTGGCGTCTCTTCCGTCTAGCTATAGGCAGTTCATTTCGAACTACCATATGCATGGGGTGGAGAAGGGCCTTAATGAGTTATGCGGGATGCTAAAAACAGTAGAAAGTGACATGAACAAGTGTGCAGGGAATAGCCATGTGATGGCTATGCAGAACAAGCCTAGCTTCAAGAAAAAGGGTACTTCTTGGAAGAAGAAGAAGGCAAGGCTAAGGATACGATCCCTAAGCCTGCACCCAAGCAAAAGGCTGGACCTGCAGATGACACTGAGTTCTTCTTTTGTCATGAACATGGCCACTGGAAGAGAAACTGCAGCAAGTACTAGGCTTCTTTGAAGAAGAGTGGAAGTAAGAGTACTCCCCACTCAGGTACGCTTGTTGTAAATGTTATGCACATTCTTATCGTTGATTCATATGTTAACTCTTGGGTATTTGATACCGGATCGGTTGCTCATATTTGCAATTCGATGCACGGGCTAATAAGGACTAGAGAAGTGCAGAAAGGTGAAGTGGATTTTCGTGTCGGAAATAAAGCAAGAGTTGCTGCATTGTTCGTCGGCGTCATGCAACTTCACCTTTCGTCAGGATTTATTATGGAGTTGAATAATTGTTATTACATTCCAAGTATGGGTTGAAACATTTTATCACCTTCATGTTTGATGAGGGATGGATATTCATTTGCGATTATGAACAATGGTTGTTTAATCTCTAAGAATGATATGCTTATGGCTAATGCTCCCATTGTGAATGGGTTATTTATTTTAAATTTTGATGATGCATCTGTTTACAATGTTAGTGCTAAAAGGCTTTGGTCTAATGATTTGAGTCCTACCTATTTATGGCATTGTCATTTGGGGCATAAAAGTGAAAAGCGCATGAAGAAGGTCCATGGTGATGGTCTTCTAACTTCGTTTGATTTTGAATCATACGAGACATGTCAGGCTTGTTTACTTGGAAAGATGACCAAGTCACCTTTTTTGGGTTTATCCGAGAGAGCGAAAGACTTGTTGGAACTCATACATACTGATGTATGTGGACCAATGAGCACGACAGCCAGAGGAGGATATCACTACTTCATTAGTTTTACTAATGATTTCAGTAGATATGGTTATGTCTACTTGATGAGGCATAAGTCTGAAACTTCTGAAAAGTTCAAAGTGTTTCTGAGTGAGGTAGAGAATCAACGCGGCAAGAAAATAAAGGCCTTGCGATCTGATCATGGAGGTGAATATTTGAGTCACGAATTTAGCAATGATCTTAAGGGTTGCAGAATTGTTCCACAGCTCACGCCGCCCGGAACGCCTCAAAGAAACGAGGTCTCTAAATGGCGCAATCGAACTATGTTGTACATGGTTTGATCGATGATGAGCTAGTCGGATTTACCATTATCATTTTGGGGTTACGCTCTAGAAACGGCAGCTTTCACACTTAATAGGGTACCATCTAAATCCGTAGTTAAGACACCATTTGAGATGTGGACTGGAAAGAATCCCAGTTTGTCTTTTCTAA
This sequence comes from Avena longiglumis, assembly GCA_030063025.1. NCBI lineage: Eukaryota > Viridiplantae > Streptophyta > Magnoliopsida > Poales > Poaceae > Avena > Avena longiglumis. The sequence goes on from CP125978.1 coordinate 303,970,094, forward strand.
AGATTTGGGGTTGTGATGCATTTGTCAAGCGAATTCAGTCGGATAAGCTAACACCCAAATCAGATAAGTGCATTTTTGTGGGATATCCGAGGGAAACCTTAGGGTATTACTTCTACAACTGAGAAGAGGGCAAAGTGTTTGTCGCTCGTAGCGGTGTTTTCCTAGAGAAAGAGTTTCTCACAAAGGGAACAAGTGGAAGGTCGGTGCGACTTGAAGAAGTTCAAGATGAGCCAGTCAGGGATGCTTCTATGAGTGATGCTATTTGTAAGGTTCCCTCCCTTTAATAAGGTAGAGATCCATGTGTTTACAATGCTACTCCCTGGATTAATAGCTAGCATCCACAGTTAAGATGTAATATCAAGAAACAAAGGTCATAATACAACTTTATAACTAGGAATAAAATAATTTATTACATATTACATAGCTCATTTCGCTATCTCATTACAATGCAGCAGAATATAACAATAGCATGGGGTCCTTCATCTTCAAAGTGCCACAGGCAGTCATGTTGGTTGTAGACTTGTAATCCTAATCAATAAACTTCACTAACATCAAACAAACCTGCAACATAATAAGTTACAGCCACAAGGGTCAATACATTTGAATTGTATTGGCAAGTGAACTATGGTAGTATAGTGGAGTCTATCATCTATATGCATTTGGCTAAGTGGAGCTTAGGCTTGCTTTGCTCAAAATAGATTTTCCTTATCATTTGAAAACACTAAGTTTTTGCTTGACAAAAATCACCCAAGGCATCTTCCAATAGAAATTGGTGATCCTTCAACCCTTGTTCAACCACAAAATTTTAACTTAGAAATTGGGATGAGGAGATTCTTGATAGCTTCCATGTCTTGATGCTCAATTTGTCCTTTGCCAGGGACATGGCTAAGTACTTAGATTTTACACTCTGCAGAGGTGGTGCACTTTCCCCACAAGACTTGGTTTCCCAAGAAAAGATCTTTCAGAAGCCTTCCCTTAGACCAGAATGGACGCGCTCCAACCTATCAATCCCCTACCACCAACTATCCATTTGGCTAAGTTATTGCAACCTATATGATCCAGGCAGAGCCCATAATGCCAAGTGGCTGCACTTGAAGCTTCTCAACATTTGACATCTCAAATATCTTTGTTCCTAGGTGGCCATCCACAAGTGAGATACCAAGTTTTCCCCAGTATACTGGACTTGGTGATGCCCAAGTTTTCCCCAGCATACTGGACTTTCATAACCACTCAAGACAAACCATTCTTTCCATTCCACCCAGGTGATTCATTCACTTAGTTGTTTTATTAAACAAAACACAAGTCCTTGATTTAGAAATATTCCATAGCATGAATATAATCCACCCTTGTTTTCTACTAGCTAGCTAAGCATGTTAGTGGTAGGAATCTTAACTTAGGGGAATTCTACTAAGGTTTCATCTACTAGGATTTCCCATAGCATAGTTTACACTTAGCAAAATTCCATGCAAGTCCTACTTAGAAATATCACTAATGCATAGTGAAAATAATGGGACAAAAGTATGAAGCATCACTTGCCTTTTTGGTAGATAATATGAGTTCACTCCTTGATCTTGCAATATTCACACTCTTCAAATCACTACAATTCAATCAAGCAAGCAATATTCAAACTACCACTCAAGCAAACATCACATAAAATAATAGAAACAAAGTAATGCATGCAAGCATGCCAAAGATGGTTTATTTGGAAAAGTGGTTTCTAATGGGTTATAAACATTGGAAAACACTTATTGGTCATTTCATATAAGTGGCAAAAACCATTTGCAAAAGATTTTACTTATAAATCATTTTTGAATATTTTATGTGGTTGAAAATTCCTTTAGCAAAGCAATAATTTTTATATGGTTGACCAAATACATTTTTAATTCTAAAACTTGGTGTTTGGGGTCAGAGAGTTTAAATCAAAACATTTCCCAAAGGTTTTCTTCCAAAATCATTTTTAACAATTAAACCATATTTTTATTTGACTAGAAATGATTTAATTCAAGGTTTTATTCTTTTGCTTCACCAAATATGTTTTCAAATCACTGATTTGGTTTCTAAGGTCAGTAGGTTCAAAACAAACCATTTGCCAAAGGTTTCATCTCAAAAATCATTTTAGAATCAATTTTATATTCTAAATATGCCTACATAAGTTTCTGCAATAACAATCAATTTAACAGAATCATTTTACTAAACAAAGTGCATGGTAATAAAGTACTTATTTTGCTGAATCTATTGATATAAAATTTGCAAAATTTGGACATGTGGTTTGGAAGTTATGAATTTTTCAAATTGGAACATCAAATAGATCAAATCCTGGTTTTTATAAACAGGCAGGGCCACGTGGCGTGTTCTGATTCGTCTGTACCGCTTCGTGCGGATCGTGCAGCGAGAGGCGTTGGATTTTAAACAGATCGTGTGGTTTAGAAGCAAGCGTACCCCTTCATCTAGATTTTAGCGTGTCACTCAGATCCAGATCGGACGGCTACCATTGTATTGCCAAGATCTGGCGGCACGACGACACCTTGAGCATCACCACGACCCCGTGAACCCGGTGAGCACATCCTTTCCCTTCCCCGCTTCCTATAGCCGCTGCAGCACCGCTAGCAGAGCGCCGCCGCCGCGCCGCCAGATCTTGGCAATACGATAGTAGCCGTCCGATCTGGATCTGAGTGACACGATAGAATCTAGACGAAGGGGTACGCTTGCTTCTGAACCACACGATCTGTTTAAAATCCAACGCCTCTTGATGCACGATGCGCACAAAGCGGTACAGACGAATAAGAACACGCCACGTGGCCCTGCCTGTTTATATAAACCAGGATTTGATCTATTTGATGTTCCAATTTGAAAAATTCATAACTTCCAAACCACTCGTCCAAATTTTGCAAATTTTATATCAATATATTCAGCAAAATAAGTACTTTCTGACCATGCACTTTGTTTAGTAAAATTCTTCTGTTAAATTTTATTTTGCAGAAACTTATGTAGGCATATTTAGAATATAAAATTTATTCTAAAATGATTTTTGAGATGAAACCTTTGGGAAATTGTTTGTTTTGAACCTACTGACCTTAGAAAGCAACTCAGGGATTTGAAAACATATTTGGTGAAGAAAAAGAATAAAACCTTGAATTAAAGCATTTCTAGTCAAATAAAAATATGGTTTAATTGTTAAAAATGATTTTGGAAGAAAATCTTTGGGAAATGTTTTGATTTAAAATCTCTGACCCTAGACACCAAGTTTTAGAATTAAAAATGTATTTGCTGAACAATATAAAAATTGTTGCTTTGCTAAAGGCATATTCAACCACATAAAATATTGATTTGGTTCAAAAATGATTTATAAGTAAAATCTTTTGCAAATGGTTTTTGCCACTTATATAAATTGACCAATAAGTGTTTTCCAATGTTTATAACCCATTAGAAATCACTCCAAATAAACCATCTTTGGCATGCTTGCATGCATTACTTTGTTTCTATTATTTTATGTGAAGTTTGCTTGAGTGGAAGTTTGAATATTGATTGCTTGATTGAATTGTAGTGATTTGAAGAGTGTGAATATTGCAATATCAAGGAGTGAACTCATATTCTCTACCAAAAAGGCAAGTGATGCTTCATACTTTTGTCCCATTATTTTCACTATGCATTAGTGATATTTCTAAGTAGGACTTGCATGGAATTTTGCTAAGTGTAAACTATGCTATCGGAAATCCTAGTAGATGAAACCTTAGTAGAATTCCCCTAAGTTAAGATTCCTACGACTAACATTCTTAGCTTAGCTAGTAGAAAACACTGGTGGATTATATTCATGTTATGGAATATTTCTAAGTCAAGGACTTGTGTTTTATTTAATAAAACAACTAAGTGAATGAATCACCTGGGTGGAATGGAAAGAATGGTTTGTGTTGAGTGGTTATGCAAGTCCAGTATGCTGGGGAAAATTTGGGCATCACCAAGTCCAGTATACTAGGGAAAATTTGGTATCTCACTTGTGGATGGCCACCCAGGAACAAAGAGATTTGAGATGTCAAATGTTGAGAAGCTTCAAGTGCAGCCACTTGGCATTATGGGCTCTGCCTGGATCATATTGGTTGCAATAACTTAGCAAAATGGACAGTTGGTGGTAGGGGATTGATAGGTTGGAGCGCGTCCATTATGGTCTAAGGGAAGGCTTCTAAACGATCTTGTCTTGGGAAACCAAGTCTTGTGGGGAAAGTGAACCACCTCTACAGAGTGTAAAATCTAAGTACTTAGCCATGTCCCTGGCAAAGGACAATTTGAGCATCAAGACATGGAAGCTATCAAGAATCTCCTCATCCCAATTTCTAAGTTAGAATTTTGTGGTTGAACAAGGGTTGAAGGATCACCAATTTCTATTGGGAGATGCCTTGAGTTATTTCTGTCAAGAAAAAACTTAGTGTTTTCAAATGATAAGGAAAATCTATTTTGAGCAAAGCAAGCCTAATCTCCACTTATCCAAATGCATATAGATGATAGACTCCACTATACTACCATAGTATCACTTGCCAATACAATTCAAATGTATTGACCCTTGTGGTTGTAACTTATTATGTTGCAGGTTTGTTTGATGTTAGTGAAGTTTATTGATTAGGATTACAAGTCTACAACCAACATGACTGCCTGTGGCACTTTGAAGATGAAGGACCCCATGCTATTGTTATAATCTGCTGCATTGTAATGAGATAGCTAAATGAGCTATGTAAGATGTAATAAATTATTTTATTCCTGGTTATAAAGTTATATTATGAACTTTGTTTCTTGATATTACATCTTAACTATGGATGCTAGCTATTGATCCAGGGACTACCATTGTAAACATAGGGATCTCTACCTTATTAAACGGAGTGAACCTTACAGATGGTATCAGAGCATTGTGTTGCCTGTAGGATTTGTAACCCTAGGATTGGACAAAACCCCTTATAATAATAGGAGTTGTATTTGTTCCAAAACTTATTTACAAACAATCTTGTAAACTCTTTCCTCAACCATTTTGGTTTTGACTCTACATCTCTTATATTTCAACTTGATGGATAAAGCCTTTCCATGGCCAAAGACTTCACCATGTTAAAAGGACTTCATCAACTCTAATGACTTCAACATCTTCAAGTAATTTCAACCTTATTCTCACCAAGGACTTCAACTTGGATATCACTAAGGATTACAAATGAGACAAGAAATATTGCTCAATACTTGAAGACTAAGGAAACACAAGTTAGAAGGAAACATCATCACTTTTGAAGTTTTGTGACTGTAAGGTTCCCAACCTTTAATAAGGTAGAGATCCTTGTGTTTACAATGCTAGTCCCTAGATCAATAGCTAGCATCCACAGTTAAGATGTAATATCAAGAAACAAAGGTCATAATACAACTTTATAACCAGGAATAACATAAGTTATTACATCTTACATAGCTCATTTGGCTATTACATTACATTGCAGCAGAATATCTATAAGCATGGGGTCCTTCATCTTCAAAGTGCCACAGGCAGACATGTTGGTTGTAGACTTGTAATCCTAATCAATAACTTCACTAATATCAAACAAACCTGCAACATAACAAGTTACAGCCACAAGGTTCAACACATTTGAATTGTATTGGCAAGTGATACTATGGTAGTATGGTGGAGTCTATCATCTAGATGCATTTGGCTAGGTGGAGCTTAGGTTTGCATTGCTCAAATAGATTTTCCTTATCATTTGAAAACACTAAGTTTTTGCTTGACAAAAATATCACCCAAGGAACCACCAATAGAAATTGGTGAACCTTAAACCCTTGTTCAACCACAAGTTTTTAACTTAGAAATTGGGATGATGAGATTCTTGATAGCTTCCATGTCTTGATGCTCAAATTGTCCTTTGCCAGGGACATGGCTAAGTACTTAGATTTTACACTCTGCACAGGTGGTGCACTTTCCCCACAAGACTTGGTTTCACCAAGACAAGATCTTTCAGAATCCTTCCCTTAGACCAGAATGGACGCGTTCCAACCTATCATTCCCCTACCACCAACTGTCCATTTGGCTAAGTTATTGCAACCTATATGATCCAGGCAGAGCCCATAATGCCAAGTGGCTACACTTGAAGCTTCTCAACATTTGACATCTCAAATCTCTTTGTTCCTGGGTGGCCATCCACAAGTGAGACACCAAGTTTCCCCCAGCATACTGGACTTGGTGATGCCCAAGTTTTCCCCAGCATACTGGACTTGCATGACCACTCAACACAAACCATTCCTTCCATTCCACCCAGGTGATTCATTCACTTAGTTGTTTTATTAAACAAAATACAAGTCCTCAGACTTAGAAATTTTTCCATAGTATGAATATATATTCCACCCTTGTTTTCTATTAGCTAAGCTAAGCATGATAGTAGTAGGAATCTTAACTTAGGAAAATTCTACTAAGGTTTCATCTACTAGGATTTCCCATAGCATGGTTTATGCTTAGCAAAAATTCCATGCAAGTCTTACTTAGAAATATCACTAATGCATAGTGAATATAATGGGACAGAAGTATAAAGCATTAGTTGCCTTTTTGGTAGAGAGTATAAGTTCACTTCCTTGTTCTTTGCAATATTCACTCACTTCAAATCACTACAATTCAATCAAGCAAACAATATTTCAATCTACCATTCAAGCAATTCGTCACATAAAATAATAAAAAGAAAACAATGCATGCAAGCATGCCAAACTTTGTTTTATTTACAAAAGTGGTTTATAATAGGTTATAAACATTCTAAAACACTTATTAGTCATTTTATAAAATGGCACAATCATTTGTAAAAGATTTCATTTAATAAACCATTTTTAAACCAAGTCATTATTTTATGTGGTGAAGAAATACTTTTAATAAGGTAAAATTCTATAGTTTTCACAAAATACATTTCTCAAAGATTTTCTACCAAAAGCATTTTTCATAAATAAACATTACTTTTGTTTGACTAGAAATGGTTTAAATCCAAAGTTTACTCTTTTGTTGCACCAAATACATTTTTGAAACCACAATTTGTTTCCTATGGTTAGTAGGTTCAAAACACACCATTTTCCAAAGATTTTATCCTTAAAATCATTTTGGAATAAATTTTATATCCCAAACATGAATACACAAGTTTCTGTAAAAACAAACAATTTAACAGAAGCTTTTTACTAAACAAAGTACATGGTTGTCTAGGGCTTGTTTTTCTAAATCCATTGATATAAAGTTTGCAAAATTTGGACGTGTAGATTAAAAGTTATAGATTTTACAAAATTGAATCACAAATAGATCAAATCCTGTTTTTAAATCTGACTCTGTGACACGCGGCACGTTTCTATTCGTCGGTACCGCTTCGGTTGGATCGTGCGATGGAAGCTGTTGGATTTAAGTGGGATCACACGGCTCAGATGCTAGCATACCCTTTCAGTTAGTTTCTATCGCGAGCGTCGGATTCAGATCGAACGGTTCACATGAGCTAGTCAAGGATGGACGACGCTGGCGGCGGCTGGTGGTGGCGGAACGGTCAGACGGCGGCGGAGTCGATGCTACAGGAAGCGAGGGAGGAAGGGGAGATGCTCACCGTGTTCGCCGTGGCGTGGGGAAGCTCAAGGTAGTCCTTGCTGGCGAGGGGGCGCACGGAGGTGATTGGAATCGCTCGCCGGAGTGGAGCTGCGCCTCGGGCTCGCTCAGATGTCGTCGGGGACGAGGCTACGTAGCGCGCAAGGACACGGTACAAGCGGCGTTAGATGCGGGCGAGTACTCTGATTCTAGGCGTATCATCGAAAGGACAAGGGGTGGACAGATTATTACCAGAAGCTTCGCCGGAAAGGAAACAGACGGTGGCGGCTGTGGTCGTCGTTGTTGCCGAGGCTCTTGGAGCGCGCGGGGACGATCTGGTGCCACGGGAAGGTGCGCCTGGGTATGGGCAACTCGCGTGTGTGCTCGAGGAGGCGAGGGGCGACGGTGGCTGGCCGGAATCGCTCGGTGAGATCGCCGGAGACAGCGGTAGTGCAACACAAAATGGGAGCAGCCTGGTGGCTCTCGAGGCGTGATGTTTGGGGGGAAAGGAAGAGGAGAAACAGGCGTTTAAGTGAGTGTGGTCAGGGGGCGATGATCACGCGGCATTGAAGTGAATTGACGACGTGAATCAATCGGCAGTAACGGGAGGAAGAACATGTCGCGTGGGGAAGAAGCCGACGTGGTCGTGGGGTTCGTCTGTCAGTGAGAGAGGAAGAGAGGGAATGGGGTCCATCTGTCAGTTACTGCGCGGGTCAAAACTTGAGTGAAACGTTTTGCTGCGTGTGGGGTGGAAAGATGGGCTTGCTGGGCCTTGTTGGGCTGGCTGCTTAGTTCATTTTTTTTGTACTGCTTTGTTTTTCTTTTTCCAATTTGATTTTTCTGTTTTGATTTTGAATAAGCAATTCAAACACTCATTTAAATTCAAACTTTTGCCAAAATTTGTGTAGGTTCAAATACTGATTAATAAGACATTCTGAAATCATTTTAGAATAATTTATTTATTCTTTTTAAGGTCTTTTAATTACTCAAAATAGGCTCTAGTTTTAAATCAAATAAGATTTAATAATATTATCAAACACCATTTAAATTCTTTAAACTTTCCAAAACTTTTCAGTAGGTTTTTATTTGATTACTTGGGTGTCAAAATACTCAACTTGAATTATTTGGAAAGTATTTTAATATGATTCATAAATCATTTGATTTGGGTATTTGTTTTAATTCCAATGGAATTAAATATGGTTTTAATTCCCTAAATTTTATTTGGAAGATTTATTTTATTAAGTTGATTAAACAACTTTTATTCCACTTGGGTAAATTCCAAAATACTATTTTCTCATGATTTAAATAATTGTTCTTATTAGAGATTTGTCTTTATTAAGATAGGGATAGCATGGTTAATGCCATTTTATTTTATTTTGGAAATTCTTTATCTTTTTATTTTATTTGATTTGGATTATATTCATTCCATTTGCTTAATGGATTAGGCCAAGATTTATTTGGTCCTTCAAATATTCTTTATTTTAATATTTCCTTCTTCATCTTATAAAATCCATATCGTTTTATTTAGAGATCCAAACTTGGTGATTCCAATTTGTAAAATCTTATTTAATATTTGTTTATGTTTTTAAATCCCTTTAGGATTATTTACTCACCATTTGGTATGGTTTTTAGATAAGTATTTCATTAGCTTTGGAAATTACTTTTCCTTATCTTATTTAAATTCATAAGATTTTATCTATGGCTCCAAATTAAGTGAAACCAATTTCTATGGCTTTATAATATTTCTATTTGTCTTTCTTGATCATTTGTAAATGTTTGAAGACAAGATTCTATATGGATCAAATCCATAGGCTTGGAGATAACTTGGAAATGATTTTTATTCCATTAAGGTTTAGGGTTTGGTTTATTTTCCAAGTGTTTAAATTTCCAGATACATTTAATGAGGAAAGCATTTCTCTTGATTTGGATTTTGTTGAATTCAAACTTTAATTAAAGCTTGTTCAAGATGGTATTTTAAGTTTCCTTTTAGAAAGAAAAGTTTCTTTTCACCCTGATTTTCAACAATAATTTATTTTGTTTATTTATTTTTCACATTACAATATTTGGAAAATCTTGGGATGTGACAGTGACCAAGAAACAAGAATATTGCAAGGAAACCATGATCTCATTCAAGAAAAAATCAAAGGATGGAATGATTTCAAGTGAATCATATAGTTGGACCACCATATTTAGATTAAATCAAACACACCAACTTATGTGGTGTAGCAAAAATATTTTGTTGCCTAAAAATGTGCTTGAAACTTGTTGTTTGAGTGGAATGTTTGTTTGTGATTGCTTGCACTCTGCTTGTGTGAATTGTGATATGAGTGATTAGAATTATTTCCTTCGAAATCTTCTGCCTATTCTAATCCCAATCCAACCCAAACAGATGACTACTCCAAGGAACTCCAACATCAAGGATGGTGACAACAACAACAACCAAGAGATCAACATGATGGAACTCATAGTAACCCAAACCCAGTTGAACCAAGTCAACTCAGTTTTTAGCCAACACCAGTGAGTTAGATCCAACCATGCAGAGGTTTTTGGAAACCCAAACCCAATTGTTGCATAAGGTGACATATCAAATGATCAACATGGGAGACAACTCTTCCCAAGGAGTTTGTGACAACAAGGATGTCAAGGATGATATTCTAGAAGGAACCCATGCTTGCAATATTTGTGGAGACAAGGATCACACTTCCAAAGAGCATGAAGATCAATGCCCCAATTGTGAAGGGAAACATCAAACTAATCAATGCCTCACATCTCAAGCTACTTGTTTCCTATGTGAAGGAAATAATCATGTCCCTATCCAATGCCCCATCTATTCCATAGTTCAACAAAGGAAACAAGGTGGAGTGCAACAACTGATTGCAGACTACCATGAGAGAACAAAGTCTACCAAGCAGGATGAAGGCAAAGGAAAATCTCAGCTTGCACCTCCATGTAATATGACTCAATTTAAAGGACCAAAGAGGAGACATATGTATTATGCAAGGAAAAGGTCAAGGAGACCAGGAAACTTTCCTACCTTTGAGATAAGATATGAAGAGCATGAACTAGAAGCACTCCTAGCTTTGGAGAAACCCAAGAAGAAGAAGGACAAAAGCCAAGTGCAATGTTGGCATTGCAAAGAGATGGGACACTATGCCAATGAATGTCCAGAGAAGAAGAAAAAGTATAAGGAGATTAGCCAAGTATGGTGCAACAACTGCAAAGAGTTAGGCCATTATGTGTCAACTTGTCCACAGAAGATACGTAAAGAACTCAATCTTATCACATGTTACAATTGTGGTAACCAAGGACATTATGCAAGCAATTGCCCAGAAAAGATGAAGCACAAGATAAAGCCTATGAAGGATCTCAGCCTTGTCACATGTTTCAAGTGTGGAAACAAAGGACACTATGCAGATGTTTGCCCAGAGAGATTTGAACAAGATCCCAAGAAAGCCAAGTTGTAATCTAGTTGGAAAATTTTTAAGGGTGGTCGTACCCAAGTTTCTTTGAGCCAACTTGTAACCCTAGCCTTCCCAAATCTCGGGATGAGATTTATTTTAAGGGTGGTAGCCTGTCACATCCCAAGATTTTCCAAATCTTGTAATGTGAAAAATAAATAAAACAAAATAAATAATTGTTGAAAAATAGAGTGAAAAGAAACTTTTGTTTCTAAATGAAAACTTAAAATCCCATCTTGAACAAACTTTGGTTAATGTTTTAATCCAACTAAATTCAAATCAAGTCGAATGATTTCTTCATAAATGCATCTTGAAATTTAAGCACCTTGAGAATAAACAAAAAACTCTAAAACCCTAATAGAAGAAAATCATTTCCAAGCTATCTCTAAGACCATGGATTTGATCCAAATAGAAATTTGTCAAACAAACATTTCAAAATGATCAAGAATGACAAATGGAAATATTATAAAACCATATAAATTGATTTCATTCAATTTGGAGCCATAGATAAAATCTTATGAATTTAATAAGATAAGGATATTTAATTCCCAAAGCTAATAAAGCATCTATCTATAAATCCATACCAAATGGTGAGCAAATAATCCTAAAGATATTTAAAAGGATAAATAAATATCAAATAAGATTTTACAAATTGGAATCACCAAGTTTGGATCTATAAATAAAAAGATATGGATTTTATAAGATAAGGAAATAAATTATTCAATAAGGAATATTTAAAGACCAAATTAAATCTTGGCCAAATCCATAAGCAAATGGAATGAATATAATCCAAATTCCAAATAAAATAAATGGATAAAGAATTTTCCAAAATAAAAATAAAGTGGCATTAACCAAATTTCATTTCCATTTGAATAAAGACAAAATCTTTATTAGAAATGATTAATTAATTCATGGGAAAAGATATTTGGAATTTACCCAAGTGGAATAAAAGTGGATCAATTGACCTAACTAAGATCAAAGAAAACTTCCAAATAAAATTTATGGAATTAAAACTATATTTAATTTCATGAGAATAAAGGACAAGTACCAAATTAAAAATGATTAATAAATCATTTTCCAAATAAGTCAAGGTGAAACATTTGACATCCTATTAAATAAATAAACCTACTAAAAAGGTTTTGTGATAATTGAAATTAAATAAGGGTTTAAAATATATTTGATATTAATTAAATTTAAATGCATGGGCCTACTTTTAAATAATTAAAAGACCCTAAGAGAATAAAAGAAATATTCTAATTTTGACTTTAAAATGAACTATTAACCAGTATTTGAATATACACAAATTTTGGTTGAGTTTTGAAATCAAATTGATGTTTAAATTGATTAATCAAAATCAAACAGAATAATAAGAATGGAAAAAGAAAAATGATCAGTACAAAAAAAATGATGAATCTAGCCAGCCCAGCCCACTAAGCCCAGACTAGCCCATCTCCCCCTCCCGCAGTGAAAAGTTTTTCACTCGCGAACTTACACGTAGTGTCGCTGACGACCATCCCCACTCCTCCTCTCTCTCACTCGCAGCCAAACGGACCCCACTAGACCGCGTCATCATCTTCCTCGCCCCGCTGATCCCTCCCCTCACCTCGCCGGCCGTTGCAGTCGATTAAGGCCCGAGTAAATTCGCGTTAACGCCGTAGTAAAACCATCCCACGACCATGCCATCTTAAGCGCCTCGACGCCCTCTCTGTTTCCCCTCCGTCGCCACACCCTCCTCGCCAACAGGCCGCCTCGATTTTACCCTGCACCGCCGCGGACTCCGGCGAGCATTTTCATCGATTCCGGCGAACTGCAATCACCCCTCGCCTCCCACTGCATGCTCACTTTCTTCCCATCTCTGGAAACCCCCGTAGCCCAGCCCCAGCGCCCGGAACCTCGACAACGACGACCACTTCACATCGCCACCGTCTGCCTCCGCTCCGACGAGCACTACTGGTGAGACCAGACCTCCCCTTCCCCTCTCCTGGATGCTCACATGTTCTTGACTCTCATACGAACCTAACGGTTCCCTCCATTTGTCTTAGCGTGCCATAAATTGTAGCCCCCGTCGACAACTGAGCGAGCCCGACGCCGTCACTGACTCCGGCGAGCGATTTCCGTCACCGCCGTGCGCCCCTCGACAAGCTGCGGCCACCTTGAGCATCACCACGACCCCGTGAACTCGGTGAGCACATCCTTTCCCTTCCTCGCTTCCTATAGCCGTCGTAGCACTGCTAGCAGTGCGTCGCCGCCGCGCGCCGCCAGATCTTGGCAATATGATGGTAGCCGTCCGATCTGGATCTGAGTGACACGATAGAATCTAGACGAAGGGGTACGCTTGCTTCTGAACCACACGATCTGTTTAAAATCCAACGCCTCTCGCTGCACGATCCGCACGAAGCGGTACAGACGAATAAGAACACCCCACGTGGCCCTGCCTGTTTATAACAACCAGTATTTGATCTATTTGATGTTCCAATTTGAAAAATTCATAACTTCCAAACCACACGTCCAAATTTTGCAAATTTTATGTCAATAGATTCAGCGAAATAAGTACTTTCTGACCATGCACTTTGTTTAGTAAAATGCTTCTGTTAAATTGATTTTTTTTGCAGAAACTTATGTAGGCATATTTAGAATATAAAATTTATTCTAAAATGATTTTTGAGATGAAACCTTTGGCAAATGGTGTTTTTTGAACCTACTGACCTTAGAAACCAACTCAGGGATTTTAAAGCATGTTTGGTGAAGCAAAAGAATAAAACCTTGAATTAACTCATTTCTAGTCAAATAAAAATATGGTTTAATTGTTAACAATGATTTTGGAAGAAAACCTTTGGTAAATGTTTTGATTTAAACTCTCTGACCCCAAACACCAAGTTTTAGAATTAAAAATGTATTTGGTGAACCATATAAAAATTGTTGCTTTGCTAAAGGCATTTTCAACCACATAAAATATTGATTTGGTTCAAAAATGATTTATAAGTAAAATCTTTTGCAAATGGTTTTGGCCACTTATATAAATTGACCAATAAGTGTTTTCCAATGTTTATAACCCATTAGAAACCACTTTTCCAAATAAACCATCTTTTGCATGCTTGCATGCATTACTTTGTTTCTATTATTTTATGTGATGTTTGCTTGAGTGGTAGTTTGAATATTGCTTGCTTGATTGAATTGTAGTGATTTGAAGAGTGTGAATATTGCAAGATCAAGGAGTGAACTCATATTCTCTACCAAAGAGGCAAGTGATGCTTCATACTTTTGTCCCATTATTTTCACTATGCATTAGTGATATTTCTAAGTAGGACTTGCATGGAATTTTGCTGAGTGTAAACTATGCTATGGGAAATCCTAGTAGATGAAACCTTAGTAAAATTCCCCTAAGTTATGATTCCTACCACTAGCATGCTTAGCTTAGCTAGTAGAAAACAAGGGTGGATTATATTCATGCTATGGAATATTTATAAGTCAAGGACTTGTGTTTTGTTTAATAAAACAACTAAGTGAATGAATCACCTGGGTGGAATGGAAAGAATGGTTTGTGTTGAGTGGTTATGCAAGTCCAGTATGCTGGGGAAAACTTGGGCATCACCAAGTCCAGTATACTGGGGAAAACTTGGTATCTCACGGTCGGCACGCTACCCCTTCATCTACCATCGAGATTAGTTTTATACTTAAATAATTGTTATTTGGTGCCTGCGTTGAGCATGAACATTATATCGGGATCTTGTGTATTGCGAGACAATTACTTGTTTAAGTCACAGAATAATGGTTGTTCGATTTATATGAGTAATATGTTTTATGCACATGCACCTTTGATAGATGGTCTATTCTTATTGAATCTCGATAGTGGAAATACACATATCAACAACATTGAGGCTAAACGTTTGAAATCAAGCAATAATTTGACCTATATGTGGCACTGTCGTCTTGGTCACATTGGAGTGAAGCGTATGAAGAAACTCCATTCCGATGGACTTCTTGAATCACTTGATTTTGAATCACTTGATTTTGAATCACTTGAAAGATGCGAAACATGTCTGATGGGAAAAATGACTAAGACTCCATTTTCTGGTATGATGGAGCGAGCTACGGACTTATTGGAAATCATACATACCGATGTGTGTGGTCCAATGAGTGTAGCATCGCACGGTGGTTATCGTTATGTTCTTACCTTCACAGATGACTTGAGTAGATATGGGTATATCTATTTCATGAAACATAAGTCCGAAACTTTCGAGAAGTTTAAGGAGTTTCAAAGTGAGGTAGAGAATCAACGTAACAAGAAGATTAAATTTCTACGTTCTGATCGTGGAGGTGAATATCTAAGTTACGAGTTTGGCGAGCATTTAAAGAAGTGCAGAATACTTTCACAATTGACACCGCCGGGAACACCACAGCGTAATGGTGTGTCCGAACGTCATAATCGAACTCTCTTAGATATGGTTCGTTCTATGATGTCACTTACAGATTTACCGCTATCATTTTGGGGTTATGCATTAGAAACAGCCGCATTCACTTTAAATAGGGCACCGTCTAAATCCGTTGAAACGGCACCGTATGAATTATGGTTTGGGAAGAAACCTAAATTGTCGTTCCTTAAAGTTTGGGGATGCGAAGCCTATGTAAAGAAGTTACAGCCGGACAAGCTTGAACCCAAAGCGGAGAAATGCGTCTTCATAGGATACCCGAAGGAAACTATTGGGTATACCTTCTATCATAGATCCGAAGGCAAAATCTTCGTTGCCAAGAATGGATCCTTTCTAGAGAAGGAATTTCTCTCGAAATAAGTGACTGGAAGGAAAGTAGAACTCGACGAGGTTATCGAACCTTCTCTCGAAATTGTGAGTAGCGCAGCACCGTAAGAAGTTCCTGTGGTGCCTACACCAATTAGAGAGGAAGCTAATGATGATGATCATGAAACTTCGGTTGAAGTTGCTACAGAGCCTCGGAGGTCACCGAGAACTCGTACCACTCCAGATTGGTATGATCCCGTTATGAGTGTCATGTTGGTGGACAACAGCGATGACCCCGAGACATATGAGGAAGCGATGATGAGCCGAGATTCAAATAAATGGCAAGAGGCCATGAAATCCGAGATTGGATCCATGTACGAAAACCAAGTATGGACTTTGGTGGACTTACCGGATGGCCGGAAGGCTGTCGAGAACAAATGGATTTTCAAGAAGAAAACAGATGCTGATGGTAATCTTACTGCCTATAAAGCTCGACTTGTCGCAAAAGGGTTTCGACAAATTCAAGGAGTTGACTACGATGAGACTTTCTCACCAGTAGCGAAGCTAAAGTCTGTGAGGATTATGTTAGCAATCGTTGCATATTATGATTATGAGATATGGCAGATGGATGTCAAAACAGCATTCCTCGATGGAGATATTGATGAAGAGTTGTATATGATGCAACCCAAAGGTTTTGTCGATCCTAAAGATGCTAAAAAGGTATGCAAACTTCAACGGTCCATCTATGGATTGAAGCAAGCATCCCGAAGTTGGAATCAACGTTTTGATAAGGTGATCAAATGTTTTGGTTTTATACAAACTTATGGAGAAGCTTGTATTTACAAGAAAGTGAGTGGGAGCTCTGTAGCATTCTTAATACTATATGTGGATGACATATTGTTGATTGGGAATGATGTAGACCTTCTTAATAGTGTCAAGGAATATTTGAATAATAGTTTTTCAATGAAGGATCTTGGCGAAGCAGCTTACATATTAGGCATAAATATTTATAGAGATAGATCGAAACGCCAAATATCATTGTCACAGATTACATATTTGGACAAAGTTCTAAAGAGATTTGGAATGGAAGAAAGCAAGAAAGGGTTCTTGCCCATGTTGCCCAATACGACCTTGAGTAAAACTCAAAGTCCGACATCGGCAGAAGATAGAGAAAGGATGAGTAAGACTCCCTATGCCTCAGCCATAGGATCTCTAATGTATGCCATGCTATGTTCCAGACCCGACATTGCATATGCTGTTAGTTTAACTAGCAGATATCGAAGTGATCCAGGAGTGGATCATTGGACAGCGGTCAAAAACATCCTTAAGTACTTGAGAAGAACTAAGGATATGGTTCTTTCTTATGGAGGTGATGAACAACTCGTTGTTAATGGTTACACCGATGCTAGTTGGAACACCGATCCGGATGATTCTAAATCACAATCTGGATACGTATTTATTTTGAATGGTGCAGCAGTTAGCTGGAGGAGTGCAAAGCAAAGCGTTGTGGCAAGATCTTCAACTGAATTGGAATACATGGTTGCTTCGGAGGCTTCACAAGAAGTGATATGGATGAAAGAGTTCATTACAGAGCTGGGTGTGGTTCCTAGTGCGCTGGACCCAATGTCTATCTACTGTGATAACATGGGCGCCATAGCCAATGCAAGAACCAAGGTCACACAAGAAGCTGAAGCATATCAAGCTGCGTTTTCACGCTATTCGAGAACATATCCAGGATGGGGATATAAAGATTTGCAAAGTACACACAGATCTGAATGTGGCGGATCCGTTGACTAAACCTCTCCCGAGGGCAAAACATGACCAACACCAAACTGCCATGGGTGTTCGGTATATTACCATGTAATCTAGATTAGATGACTCTAGTGCAAGTGGGAGACTGTTGGAGATATGCCCTAGAGGCAATAATAAATATAGTTATTATTATATCTTTGTGTTTATGATAAATGTTTACATTCATGCTATAATAGTATTAACAAGGAAACATTAATACTTGTGTGATTTGTAAACTTAATTTGAAGTCCCTAGTATAGCCTCTATACTTTACTAGCTTGTTGGTTGATTAATGATTGTGGTTTCCCTATAATGAACATTGAGATCATATCGTTAGAAGAATGATATGGTGGACATAATCCTATAGATAAGCATAGCATAAAGATCAAGTCATTTCAATAGTTCAATTGCTATATGCTTTCTGATACATAGTAACCTAATTCCTTCGACCATGAGATCATGCATATCACCTTTACCGGATGGATGCTTTGATGACATCAAACACCACACCGTGAATCGGGTGGCTATAAAGGTGGCATTGAGTGTTCGGAAAGTATTGGTTGAAACACATGGACCAAGAGTGGGATTTGTCCATCCATATGACGGATAGATATACTCTGGGCCCTCTCGGTGGAATGTCATCCAATTAGCTTGCAAGCATGTGACTGGGTCACAAGGGATCACATATCACGGGAACGAGAAAAGAGTACTTATCGGTAACGAGGTTGAACTAGGTATGCAGAGATACCGACGATCATAACCTCGGATAAGTAAACTATCTTGAGACAAAGGGAAATTGGTATCGTATGTAATTGGTTCATTCGATCGCAAAGTAATCGTAGAAATATGTGGGAGCCATATGAATTTCCAGATTCCTCTATTGGTTATTGTTCGGAGAAGTGTCTCGATCATGTCCGCATAATTCACGAACCGTAGGGAGACACACTTAAGGATTCGACGTTGTTTGAGTAGTTATGGTGTTATGAGAAAGAGACCGAATGTTGTTCGGAGTCTCGGATGGGATCCGGGATATCACGAGGTGATCCGGAATAGTCCGGAGAATAAGATTCATATAAGGAAAGTCCCGTTTCGGAGTTCGGGAATGATTCCGGTGTTTTCATCGGGAATGTTCTAGAAGGTTCCGGATTGTCCGGCACTCCGAAGGGGGAGGGTACATGAATGTGTCATTGAATGATTGCATCATGTACTAAGTGTTCTTGCTGTTCCAAAACTGAAAAGTCAAATTGCCAGTTTGAAAGTCAAACGGCTAAAACAGGAAACTGTGGAAAACAGGAAACTGTGGGAAACAGGAACTGTGGGAAACAAGCAAGAGGAGGTTGAAACCAACTTGGAGGAGGAGTTCCTCTCCTCCAAGCCGGCGGCCAGCCCTAGGCCGAGTTGGGGAGGGACTCCCCTCCCTCCCTGGCGCGCCAAGCCCCTCCACCTATAAAAGGAGGGGCAGGGCCTCCTCCTTGAGACACACAAGTTTCTACCTCTAATCTCCGGTTTAGAGCCGTTTTGGTTTAGAGCTTCTAATTGCTTTAGCCTGCGGTTTAGAGCCTTCTAATTGGTGTGTCTAATCTCTAGACCACTAATAGCCCTCTCTCATACTCCACCATACTCGCTCCGGCTTAAGGCGAAGCCCTGCGGGATTTCCCCTCTACTTCCGGTACCACGCCGTTGTGCTGCCGGAATCGCGAGGAGAGTGCTACAACCTCCGCTGCCTGCTGGAACAAGGGAGAGGAAGGTCTTCGTCGAGTACCGAACGTGTGACCGACTTCGGAAGCGCTGCCGGAACACAGCGCCAGAAGGATCGTCCACACGATCTTGAGATCGGAAAGAGTACGACTACATCACCAACGAGAATCCGCTCTCGTTAAACACTTTGGAATCTTTGAGGGTAAGTTATTCCATCGACTCATTGCTACAATCTATTAGATAGATCTTGGCTTGTTTGTTTGTATGCGATAGAAAATTTTTGTTTTCCATGCTACGAACCCCTACATGAACAAGGGTTGAAGGATCACCAATTTCTATTGGGAGATGCCTTGGGTGATTTTTGTCAAGCAAAAACTTAGTGTTTTCAAATGATAAGGAAAATCTATTTTGAGCAAAGCAAGCCTAAGCTCCACTTAGCCAAATGCATATAGATGATAGACTCCACTATACTACCATAGTATCACTTGCCAATACAATTCAAATGTATTGACCCTTGTGGCTGTAACTTATTATGTTGCAGGTTTGTTTGATGTTAGTGAAGTTTATTGAT
Organism: Avena longiglumis; assembly: GCA_030063025.1. Classification (NCBI taxonomy): domain Eukaryota; kingdom Viridiplantae; phylum Streptophyta; class Magnoliopsida; order Poales; family Poaceae; genus Avena; species Avena longiglumis. The sequence goes on from CP125978.1 coordinate 303,989,903, forward strand.
TAGGATTACAAGTCTACAACCAACATGACTGCCTGTGGCACTTTGAATATGAAGGACCCCATGCTATTGTTATATTCTGCTGCATTGTAATGAGATAGCGAAATGAGTTATGTAAGATGTAATAAATTATTTTATTCCTGGTTATAAAGTTGTATTATGACCTTTGTTTCTTGATATTACATCTTAACTGTGGATGCTAGCTATTAATACAGGGACTAGCATTGTAAACACAGGGATCTCTACCTTATTAAAGGGAGGTAACCTTACAAATAGCATCACTCATAGAAGCATCCCTGACTGGCTCATCTTGAACTTCTTCAAGTCGCACCGACCTTCCACTTGTTCCCTTTGTGAGAAACTCTTTCTCTAGGAAAACACCGCTACGAGCGACAAACACTTTGCCCTCTTCTCAGTTGTAGTAGTAATACCCTAAGGTTTCACTCGGATATCCCACAAAAATGCACTTATCTGATTTGGGTGTTAGCTTGTCCGAATGAATTCGCTTGACAAATGCATCACAACCCCAAATCTTTAGAAAATACAAACTGGGATTCTTTCCAGTCCACATCTCATATGGTGTCTTAACTACGGATTTAGATGGTACCCTGTTAAGTGTGAAAGCTGCCGTTTCTAGAGCGTAACCCCAAAATGATAATGGTAAATCCGACTAGCTCATCATCGATCAAACCATGTCCAACATAGTTCGATTGCGCCATTCAGAGACCTCGTTTCTTTGAGGCGTTCCGGGCGGCGTGAGCTGTGGAACAATTCCGCAACCCTTAAGATGATTGCTAAATTCGTGACTCAAATATTCACCTCCACGATCAGATCACAAGGCCTTTATTTTCTTTCCACGTTGATTCTCTACCTCACTCTGAAACACTTTGAACTTTTCAAAAGTTTCAGACTTATGCCTCATCAAGTAGACATAACCATATCTACTGAAATCGTCAGTAAAACTAATGAAGTAGTGATATCCTCCTCTGGCTGTCGTGCTCATTGGTCCACATACATCACTATGTATGAGTTCCAACAAGTCTATCGCTCTCTCGGGTAAACCCAAAAAACGCGACTTGGTCATCTTTCCAAGTAAACAAGCCTGACATGTCTCATATGATTCAAAATCAAACGAAGTTAGAAGACCATCACCATGGACCTTCTTCATGCGCTTTTCACTATTATGCCCCAAATGACACTGCCATAAATAGGGAGGACTCAAATCATTAGGCCGAAGCCTTTTAGCACTAACATTGTAAACATATGCATCATCACGATTTAAAATAAATAACCCAGTCACAATGGGAGTATTAGCCATAAACATATCATTCTTAGAGATTACACAACCATTGTTCATACTCGCAAATGAATATCCATCCATCATCAAACATGAAGGTGATAAAATGTTTCGACCCATACTTGGAATGTAATAACAATTATTCAACTCCATAATAAATCCTGACGGAAGGTGAAGTTGCATGACGCCGACGAACAATGCAGCAACTCTTGCTTTATTTCCGACACGAAAATCCACTTCGCCTTTCTGCACTTCTCTAGTCCTTATTAGCCCCTACATCGAATTGCAAATATGAGAAACCGATCCGGTATCAAATACCCAAGAGTTAACATATGAATCAACGATAAGAATGTCCACAACATTTATAACAAGCGTACCTGAGTGGGGAGTACTATTACTTCCACTCTTCTTCAAAGAAGCCTAGTACTTGCTGCAGTTTCTCTTCCAGTGGCCATGTTCATGACAAAAGAAGCACTCAGTGTCATCTGCAGGTCCAGCCTTTTGCTTGGGTGCAGGCTTAGGGATCGTATCCTTAGCCTTGCCTTCTTCTTCCAAGAAGTACCCTTTTTCTTGAAGCTAGGATTGTTCTGCACAGCCATCACATGGCTATTCCCTGCACACTTCTTCATGTCACTTTCTGCTGTTTTTAGCATCCCGTATAACTCATTAAGGCCCTTCTCCACCCCATGCATATGGTAGTTCGAAATGAACTGCCCATAGCTAGACGGAAGAGACGCCAAAATGAAATCAGTAGCCAACTCTTGGCCTAGTGTATAACAAGGCTTTTCCAAAGTCTGACTGTAACCAACCATTTTGATCACATGTGGGCCTACAGCTGCTCCCTCTGCCAGCTTGCATTCCACAAAGGACTTGACAACATTGTAATTCTCAGTCCTTGCCTGATCTTGGAACATGTCCTTAAGTGCGATGATCATATCGTACGATTCCTGATCCTCAAACTTCTTTTGGAGTTCAGGTTCCATGTATGCAAGCATAAGACAACTAACCTCTAGAGAATCATCACATGCTCTCTTGTATGCATTCTTAAGGGCAGCATATGCATTATCAGCAGGTTCATCGGGGATTGGGGTATCCAGAACTGTTTCCTTTTTATCTGGCCTGAGTACAATTCTTAGGTTATAGACCGAATCCGAATAGTTTGTTCCATTAAGTTTATCTTTGTCAAGAATCGAACGCAAAGAAAAAGGTGATGTAGTGTTCGGTGCCATTTATCTACAACAGAAACCATGCAAAATACTAAGCCATGTAACCATGAAAGAGTAAAACATATTAAACAATTTAATAGCATATACTCCCACTTAAACCAATATCCCTCTATTGATACTAAGTGATTCAAGATCCAGAATTAACCAGTCGACTAGTGAGCTTTAGCATCACTACTAGAAGACAAGGTAAATCGGTAAGCAACACTTGCTAATCACATCACATATGACTCTTGTTGTTGGGTGACATCTCTATGTCAAAAATAGGCGCCCAAACTTTATGCCCCAAGGTCCTTAAATGTTAAGATGACCTTGTCATGCTCACCTACCCTTATGCGTGTAGGTATCTGATACAAACCCATCCTGCCAAGGAAAACTGTGGCACCCTAATTTCATAGGCCCACCAACAATTCTATAGGGCATAGGATGGTGCAAGGTTTGGTTGGGAGGGCATGGTTTAACTTAAACTTTGCGAGGGATCGTTCTACTTCTATCATCTAAGCATGCATAGAGTAAAACACATAAGAATAACATTCACATAGCTATGACACAGTATGGCCCATTTTTTTCATGGTGATATCCATCACCATAGAACCTGTCCACCATGATGATCTCCATCTTCATTTTCCATGTGAGTCATCCTCTAATTGATGAGTCCTCCAAGAACTAATACAAGCTATTACTCCTAACAGCTAGTAATCAAAATTACATAGTATATTGGGATCATCACAAGTTGGCACGCATGCCATTACAATAATTGACAACACATATGGCTCCAGCCGTGTTGCCCTACTAACGACACGCAGGTCATGGAAAATTTCATACATGCATCACATACATATATGGGCCATACTGATCACATGCATCCTGCAAAAATAAGTTATGCATAGAATCGCATTCTACCGTATCATGTTAACTCGCAGCACCTAGTTACCTTAACGAGATACAAAAGGAGCTACAATCAAATATATACAATTTTCTTTAAGGATTTTGATCGGCAAATCAAATTTATCATAAACCGATTATTGTTCCGATTCGATCAAACTCCTTTGATCACGGTACATCGATTTTAGATCTAGGTTCCGATTCGATCAATCATATTGATCTTTGCGTGATTCAACAGGATCTATGTGTCACTGTCTACCCCGATGGCGGAAATCGACCGGTAGGGGTAAGTCGTTCGACAACCTCAGAATCACGATCACGGAAAGAAAGATCATAGATCAATCATGAACCACCGCAATACAAATTATCACATCATTCATATCAATCTGCATATCACCATATGCAAACTTCACGAACCTATAACTGAACAACATCGGCTCTGATACCACTGAAGGGATACGGGTAGGCTCCACTAGCGCAAATCAAAAAAATTCTACCGCGTAAACCAAGATTACTGTTGTCATAGATCACGGGATTACCACTAGACGCACGGTTGCGGAACTTGATGAAGCATGTCGAGGAAGTTTAGATGTTCTATGTCTCCTCCTTGTCCTCTTCCCACTAGTAGCTCCCTTTGCGCGGCTCGTCCAAGTGCCACAAATGCAGCGCCTCCGTGGTATCCACACGTACAGGTGGAAGCGTCAGACATCGGACAACTAGGTCCGCGCGTGTAACACAGGCGTGAGAAGTGGTGGCTGGGTGGAATGGTCTAACCATGGTCAGCTCGCCCCACCCTCCCTTATATAGGTGTCCCTAGTGGGCTTCTACATTAGCATCCCATTATTAGCCTAAGCCTGGTCTAATTCGGATCCAATCCTCATTAGGCTTCGAGCTCCTTAAGTGTGTGACCCTATTGGATCATACACGTGTAGACATGACATGAATACACTTATTCTGTCAATAGTTGGTAGAGGCCTCTAGAAAGACGTGCCAACTCCCAAACACATACAAAGATCATATCAGACGAACCATCACAAGGTTTAGTACATGTCTTTCCCTTTGCCTCACGATATTTGGTCTAGCTCCAAGCTAACCTCCCTTTCTCGATATTATGATTCGGAATCCCTTTAATAGGTTAACTCTTAACCTTATGTAGCACGGCCATGCATTTCTGGATCCGATCACTCGAGGGGCCCAGAGATATCTCTCTCAAGTAGAGAGGGGCAAATCTCATCTTGATTGACCATGCCTTGCATCATTCTTCAGAACAAACCCGAAAGTTACCTTTATGACTAGCTAGTTACGGAGTAGCGTCTGATAGCCCCAAAGTAGGTCGATCCACATCTCAAGTATATGCGACAATCTCAGGTCTAAGGACAAAACGTACACGATGTGTAGAGAGAGCTGCAACGAATTGCCAGTCTCAAGTTGGGTCACTCGTTCATAACATGTGTCCACATCATCCATGTCTATGACTTGCGAAACATAGTCATCAACCAATCGACGTGCTAGTCTAATATTCACGTGTGTCCTCACATGAACTCTGACTAGGGACAACTATTAGATAACCATACAAGTATAGAGTTTCACAAACAATTCACATAATTTCTAATCATACAAGTTGCCTGATATGGATATTCAAGGAACATTACAATAACTCATGGATACATAAGAAATATAATCATCTCTATGATTGCCTCTAGGGCATATTTCCTTCACTATTCCTCCAGCACCTCCGCCACCAGAGCAACAAAAAAGGTGATATTCGTATCGGTGGGATGGTAACCCACCTATTCCAAGCACTTTAAATTGCAATTCCTATTGCACAACCTGTTGATGGCTCCATACTTATGGATGTTAGATATGTTACTACTTGTGGCTTCCTCGGTGTTTACCGAGTTAACAGGAGGCTCCGAGCCTATCGGTTTGGTTATCTTAATGATGTATAGGAGGGTCAGATACCATTGCCTTTCCTGCAATTCTTCGAGGTTCAAGGAAGTGACAATTGGATTCTCACCAAGGATCAAGTGACTGAAATTATGGAGGTGCTCTATCCGGACTCCAATGAAGAAGAAGAAGAAGGAGGGCAGCAGGAAGAACAGGAGCACCAGCAGGATAAGGAGCACAATCCTACTTGGGAAGGACCGCAACAGCAGCAGGAGGAGGAGCAACATTGGGACCAATGTCCCAGTCAGCCACAACAGCAACAGGGATTCAACAATGTCCCCTATCAAGAATTTTTGCAGCTCAACCAGCCCGTTGGGGAGATTGATCAGACTCTTCATGGAGTAAGTGATGATGTGGGTGCTTTATATCACACATTTGGCAACTTCATGACCTACTTCCCTGACTATTACCAGCAGCACCACCAACCGTCGCCAAACGACGGCAACAACTAAGCATGGCAATAGCCTAAGCTTGGGGGAGGTTTTGAAAACCTCCAAACTTGCATTCATATTTTTATTTCTTCTTTTGATTTGTTTTATTTTCCAAGAATAGCATGTTTACTTTCAGCTTGCATTATTCAAACCCAAAACACAAAAAATTAGTATAAGTTTCAATTGCAATTTTTTTCTTTGTTTTTCTCGGAGATTGCTCAATTTCAGGTGACTTGGCAATAGGTAAATATAGGGAGGATTGGACTCAAGTACGAGAACGAAGCAAGCGAGAGGAGGTATCACATTCCTTCCATCACCTCTCTTGCAATTTTAAATTAATTGTATAAATATTTACTCGCTTACACTTGAGTCACTCCCCACCTAGCTTGTCATCCTATAAGTTATATTCCCTTACTAGTGTCCACTTTTAGCTTCGAAACCTTGAGAAATGAACTTGGTTAAATATTTCCAACATTTTTACAACAAGAAAAAGCATCCAATAGATGACTTGAGTCCATGTTTATCCCAAAATATTTGATTTTAGAAAATAATCAACCCCATTGAGCTTAATGTAAATAGACTCGATATCACCCTTGAATGAAATTGTCTGATAAAATGGATACTTCGAAGTAGTAGAGATTATACCACTGCTTTTCTAATGATCAAGAATGACAAATGGAAATATTATAAACCATATAAATTGATTTCATTCAATTTGCAGCCATAGATAAAATCTTATGAATTTAATAAGATAAGGATATTTAATTCCCAAAGCTAATAAAGCATCTATCTATAAATCCATACCAAATGGTGAGAAAATAATCCTAAAGATATTTAAAAGGATAAATAAATATCAAATAAGATTTTACAAATTGTAATCACCAAGTTTGGATCTATAAATAAAAAGATATGGATTTTATAAGATAAGGAAAGAAATTATTCAATAAGGAATATTTAAAGACCAAATTAAATCTTGGACAAATAAGCAAATGGAATGAATATAATCCAAATTCCAAATAAAATAAATCGATAAAGAATTTTACAAAATAAAAATAAAGTGGCATTAACCAAATTTCATTTCCATTTGAATAAAGACAAAATCTTTATTAGAAATGATTAATTAAATCATGGGAAAAGATATTTAGAATTTACCCAAGTGGAATAAAAGTGGATCAATTGAACTAACTAAGATCAAATAAAACTTCCAAATAAAATTTATGGAATTAAAACTATATTTAATTTCATGAGAATAAATGACAATTACCAAATTAAAAATGATTAATAAATCATTTTCCAAATAAGTCAAGGTGAAATAATTGACACCCTATTAAATAAATAAACCTACTGAAAAGGTTTTGTGATAATTGAAATTAACTAAGGGTTTAAAATATATTTGATATTAATTAAATTTAAATGCATGGGCCTAATTTTAAATAATTAAAAGACCCTAAGAGAATAAAAGAAATATTCTAATTTTGATTTTAAAATAAACTATTAACCAGTATTTGAATCTACACAAATTTTTGTTGAGTTTTGAAATCAAATTGATGTTTAAATTGATTAATCAAAATCAAAACAGAATAATAAGAATGGAAAAAGAAAAATGATCAGTACAAAAAAAATGATGAATCTAGCCAGCCCAGCCCACTAAGCCCAGACTAGCCCATCTTCCCCTCCCGCAATGAAACGTTTTTCACTCGCGAACTTACCCGTAACGTCGCTGACGACCAGGCCCCACTCCTCCTCTCTCTCACTCGCTGCCAAACGGACCCCACTTGGTCGCGTCATCATCTTCCTCGCCCCACGGACCCCGCCCCTCACCTCGCCGGCCGTTGCAGTCGATTAAGGCCCGAGTAAATTCGCGTTAACGCCGCAGTAATACCACCCCGCGACCATGCCATATTAAGCGCCTCGACGCCCTCTCTCTTTCCCCTCCGTCGCCACACCCTCCCCGCCACTAGGCCGCCTCGATTTTACCCTGCACCACCGCGGACTCGGGCGAGCATTTTCATCGATTCCGGCGAACTGCAATCACCCCTCGCCTCCCACAACATGCTCACTTGCTCCCCATCTCCTGTCGAACCTCCCTGTAGCACCAGCTCGCCCCCACGCGCCCCAGAACCTCGACAACGACGACCACTGCACATCGCCACCGTCTGCCTCCGCTCCGACGAGCACTACCGGTGAGACCAGACCTCCCCTTCCCCTCTCCTGGATTCTCACATGTTCGTGACTCTCATACGAACCTAACGGTGCCCTCTATTTGTCTTAGCGTGCCATAAATCGTCGCCCCCGTCGACAACAGAGCGAGCCCGACGTCGTCACTGACTCCGGCGAGCGATTGTCGTCACCACCGTGCGCCCCTCGACGAGATGCGGCCACCTTGAGCATCACCACGACCCCTTGAACTCGGTGAGCACATCCTTTCCCTTCCTCGCTTCCTGTAGCCGCCACAGCACCACTAGCAGAGCGCCGCTGCTGCGCGCCACCGTCGTCGCGCCGCCAAATCTTGGCAATACGATGGTAGCCGTCCGATCTGGATCTGAGTGACACGATAGAATCTAGACGAAGGGGTACGCTTGCTTCTTAACCACACGATCTGTTTAAAATCCAACGCCTCTCGCTGCACAATCCGCACGAAGAAGTACAGACGAAGAAGAACACGCCACGTGGCCCTGCCTGTTTATAAAAACCAGGATTTGATCTATTTGATGTTCCAATTTGAAAAATTCATAACTTCCAAACCACACGTCCAAATTTTGCAAATTTTATATCAATAGATTCAGCAAAATAAGTACTTTCTGACCATGCACTTTGTTTAGTAAAATGCTTCTGTTAAATTGATTGTTTTGCAGAAACTTATGTAGGCATATTTAGAATATGAAATTTATTCTAAAATTATTTTTGAGATGAAACCTTTGGCAAATGGTTTGTTTTGAACCTACTGACCTTAGAAACCAACTCAGGGATTTGAAAACATATTTGGTGAAGCAAAAGAATAAAACCTTGAATTAAATCATTTCTAGTCAAATAAAAATATGGTTTAATTGTTAAAAATGATTTTGGAAGAAAACCTTTGGGAAATGTTTTGATTTAAACTCTCTGACCCCAAACACCAAGTTTTAGAATTAAAAATGTATTTGGTGAACCATATAAAAATTGTTGCTTTGCTAAAGGCATTTTCAACCACATAAAATATTGATTTGGTTCAAAAATGATTTATAAGTAAAATCTTTTGCAAATGGTTTTGGACACTTATATAAAATGACCAATAAGTGTTTTCCAATGTTTATAACCCATTAGAAACCACTTTTCCAAATAAACCATCTTTGGCATGCTTGCATGCATTACTTTGTTTCTATTCTTTTATGTGATGTTTGCTTGAGTGGTAGTTTGAATATTGCTTGCTTGATTGAATTGTAGTGATTTGAAGAGTGTGAATATTGAAAGATCAAGGAGTGAACTCATATTCTCTACCAAAAAGGCAAGTGATTCTTCATACTTTTGTCCCATTATTTTCACTATGCATTAGTGATATTTCTAAGTAGGACTTGCATGGAATTTTGCTAAGTGTAAACTATGCTATGGGAAATCCTAGTAGATTAAACCTTAGTAGAATTCCCCTAAGTTAAGATTCCTACCACTAACATGCTTAGCTTAGCTAGTATAAAACAAGGGTGGATTATATTCAAGCTATGGAATATTTCTAAGTCAAGGACTTGTGTTTTGTTTAATAAAACAACTAAGTGAATAAATCACCTGGGTGGAATGGAAAGAATGGTTTGTGTTGAGTGGTTATGCAAGTACAGTATGCTGGGGAAAACTTGGGCATCACCAAGTCCAGTATATTGGGGAGAACTTGGTGTCTCACTTGTGGATGGACACCCAGGAACAAAGAGGTTTGAGATGTCAAATGTTGAGAAGCTTCAAGTGCAGCCACTTGGCATTATGGGCTCTGCCTGGATCACATAGGTTGCAATAACTTAGCCAAATGGACAGTTGGTGGTAGGGGATTGATAGGTTGGAGCGCGTCCATTCTTGTCTAAGGGAAGGCTTCTGAAAGATCTTGTCTTGGGAAACCAAGTCTTGTGGGGAAAGTGCACCACCTCTGTAGAGTGTAAAATCTATGTACTTAGCCATGTGCCTGGCAAAGGACAATTTGAGAATCAAGACATGGAAGCTATCAAGAATCTTCTCATCCCAATTTCTAAGTTAAAATTTTGTGGTTGAACAAGGGTTGAAGGATCACCAATTTCTAATGGGAGATGCCTTGTGTGATTTTTGTCAAGCAAAAACTTAGTGTTTTCAAATGATAAGGAAAATCTATTTTGAGAAAAGCAAGCCTAAGATCCACTTAGCCAAATGCATATAGATGATAGACTCCACTATACTACCATAGTATCACTTGCCAATACAATTCAAATGTATTCACCCTTGTGGATGTAACTTATTATGTTGCAGGTTTGTTTGATGTTAGTGAAGATTATTGATTAGGATTACAAGTCTACAACCAACATGACTGTCTGTGGCACTTTGAAGATGAAGGACCCCATGCTATTGTTATATTCTACTGCATTGTAATGAGATAGCCAAATGAGCTATGTGAGATGTAATAAATTATTTTATTCCTGGTTATAAAGTTGTATTATGACCTTTGTTTCTTGATATTACATATTAACTGTGGATGCTAGCTATTGATCCAGGGACTAGCATTGTAAACATAGGGATCTCTACCTTATTAAAGGGAGGGAACCTTACATTAAGCTCCTTGGATCAGACTAATGCAATAAGCTTGGTGGTTCCCCGTTATCCTCAATTTAAACTAGTTTCCCATTGATATCCCCGTGTCACTCAAGGGTCGCCGGTCTGCTAGCAAACAAGATTCTATCTGTGTAGAACAAACCATAAAGTTGTGTGGGACCTTTATTGGACAACAGGCATTAAGCAACCCATAGATAGTCAAGCACACATAATATATAAATTAGAATTAACCACAAACTTGAGGGAAATTGTGTAGGCACATGACATCTCACCAATACCCTACATCTTCCATGCCCAAGGGAACTTACTCATAAATGAGAGAATAAAGCATCATCAATATAACTAAATAAAGGGAGTTCTTCTCGATATTACCGTGGAGATCCACAATAAGAAATAGAAACAAATCCAACAAATTCAAGATAGGAAGAACAATCTCAAACCCTAATCTTGCAAAGTGGAGATCTCTCTCTCTCAAGTACGAGTAATGGCTATGGAGGTGTGGTGGCTAGGAGATTGAAGATCGTGGAGCGAGATGAAGAACGTTTTCCCCTTCTTCTCCGGATCCCTTCTTTCACTATTCTGGATGGTATGACAACTCGTGTGTTCTGTTTTCAAGATTGGCCTCTCCATGAAAGTTGTCCATTTTAATAAGATGAAGGAGATGGCAACTATACGGCGGAAACTATACGGCAGCAGTCCATATAGTTGGTCAAGAAACTTGCAGTGAATTCCCCTCGATTGCTTCCAAAAAGGGACTTGCTTGTTTTTGCCTGAATATTGTGTTTTTGCTGTTAAATCCCTCTGTTGATGTTCAGAACCTGAAAAACACATTAAAACCAATTTTCTTCGCTACCGAAGTATTAGAGTTAGGTAAAGCGGAAAAACCATCAAATCCAAACGAAAACCATTGATATAATCCATAAAAAATGTGTAGAATATCACATATATCAAGGGGCAGCTCCTCCTTCTTTGATGCAGAGAAGCGGCAGGCGGGAAGACACTCCTTATTCTACAATGCAAAGAAGCAGCGGGCGGGCTCTCCTTATTTTGGCTCTTGGCTCCTCATTTGCGAATCGGACGGCGACGAGCAGGAGCTTGTGGGTGCTCACCTGCGGACGGAGACTAGGTCCTCGATTAGATGGGGAAAGAGGAAAGAGGAAAGGGGGAATGGGAAGAGGGAGGGGAGGGGCGCTCACCTACCGAATCGACGACGTGCGGTTGCGGCAGGAGCTCGACGACAGACGGCGGGAAGAGCTTGCAGGTGCTGGCGACAGAGGGGTTCGATCGGTGGGCAATAGAGGTTGCACTAGCGGGAGAGGGGTTCGATCAGTAGTCTTGTGGTGTATGGTTCTTGGTCGGCATATCTGTCTTCCATATTCGGGTCACCGTACTGGTCAAATTCTTGCTTGTTGGCGACTCTGTCTATTCCGATGATGTCCCTTTTGCCTCTCCTAATGAAAACCCAGCTAGGCTTTGACGGGCCGGTAATGTAGAAGCATCGATTGACTTTACTAGCCAAAACCCATGGATCATTTCTCATAGGTACATTCGTGCCGGTGGTCTATGATTTGGAGGTATAACCATGGTGGTGAAATACCGGTCTTATTTTTCGATGCTCTTGGCCCACCTGAAACAGAACATCGTCACCTTCTCCATAACGTAGTCGAGCTCCCATATCTCCTCGATCCTTTTGTAGTATCTGTCTGGGATGTCATCAGTGTAGAATATCCCCATTACCCCTGAGTTCTGGTAATTGTAGTTAATGTCCTTTTCCTCAGTGTAAAACGTGTATCCATTGATATCATATGCATGATAGGTAATCAAGTAGTGTGCGGTGCCCTGTGACAAGGAGAATATGAGTTTATCGTTCTCCAAAGACTCGCCCTGTAGTGGACTATGAATAACCTTCTTCCTAAACAACTGCGTGAAACCGGAGTTATGCTCTTTGATTACATCTTCCTCTGTCCTCACCTAGCTGCGATCAGCGTACTTATTCTTGATAAATTCTTTGTCCTCATGTATATATGGATCGACCACCTATAGGTGTTGTAGCACAAGGTTTTCTCTTTCAAATTCCTTGTTCGCCCCTCGAAGTCGACATGCTTTGCACGCTGACGCTCGTGGTGACCCCATACAGCGAGCCTCCCAAGGTGCTTGTTGAATGGCAGACCGATAGGGGTTTCAGTTTGAAGAAAGTTCAATCATAAAGATATGTGCTCTTTGGCAGGAAGTCATTTGCTATGCTTCCATCTGGACATGACCTATTACGAATGTATCCCTTGATGTGTCCATTCAGCCTTTTGAACGACATCATGCTTCGTATAAAAGGAGGCCCGAGTTGGATGATATCCTCCATGACATGGAGCAGCAGATGAAGCATGACATCCAAGAATGTGGGAGGGAAGTAGATATCAAGCTCGCATATGATCACCACGATCTCCTCCTATAGCCTCGTGAGCTGCTTAATGTGTATCGACTTCCGAGAGATGACGTTAAAAAAGTTGTAGAGGAAAAAAGCGTTTCATGGACGTGCTTGTACATTATACCTTGGATCGCAATCGGAAGTACCTGCGTCATCAGCACGGCGATTTCGTGATACTTCATCCCTCTAAAGCGCTTCTTTGCCTCATCTAGCCATCTTCTTATCTTCCCCGCGTAGCCGTTCGGAAATTTGACTCCGATGAGGCACTTCATAAACTGTGTGGCCTCCTCCTTGCTTATTGTGAAGCACGCAGCCTTGAGCTTAACTTCGGCCTCCTTGGCCTTTTTGCCCTTGCGACGACTATTTTGTGTTTCCGTATCCTCCTCCTCCTCCTCCGACTGATCATCGTCTTCATCATCACTAGGTGGTTGAAGGTCCTTCCTGATGCCCATAGGCTTCAAGTCGTTCCTTGCCTTTGGCCCATCTTTGGTCTTGTCGGTGTTAAGGATGGTGGCAAACAGACTCTCCCCCATGTTCTTCATGATATGCATGAGATCAAGGCTATGAGGAACACGGAGGAGCTTCCAGTATGGAAAGTCCCAGAAAACAGACCTCGCCTTCCAAACCCTCAACATCGGCTCTGGCTTCTTTTGGTTCTTTCCTGGTGCAGGGCACTCTTTCCGGTTTATCAACAACTCATCGATTTCTGCGCCTCTCCTCCGATCTGGGATTCCTCAGAGATTGAGTGTCCCATCAAACAGATGATTTCTTCAGGCGTGATTATTGGGAATCCACCTTCGAGACCCCTGGAACACGGTTTTACCAGACCCAAGATCTTTCTATAGCTGGCGATACATTGTATTATCCTTGCACCTAATGCACGCAAAGAATCATTGGATCACCTGCCCCGCGTAGTATTTGTAACCAGCATAGTCTTGAACCATATTTATCACCGCCGGTCTCATATCAAAATATTCTTGTGCGGCAGCGTCCCACGTATGGGCTCCGTCTTCCCATAGCATGGCCAACTCCTCTTTCAACAGCGTGAGATACAGATTGATGTCTGTACCGGTTTTTTTTGGCCCTTGAACTAGCATACTCATGGTTATGTACTTGTTCTTTATGCACAGCCAAGGGGGAGGTTGTAGATCCATACAAATATGTTCCATGTGCTATGTGTTTTGCTCTATCTTACGAACGGATTCAGTCCGTCGGTGCTCATGCCCATCCTAAGGTTCCTTGACTCTTTCCTGAACCGTTGGTAATATTTGAGGTCCAACGACTTCCAGTGGCTAGCATCCTAAGGGTGCCTCAACATTTCCTCCTTTCTTGGATCTTCATCTTCTGGCCTATTTATTTCTGCATGCTAGGACATGAGTTGTGCTTCCTCAGGGTCCGTGAAATACCCCTACAGACGAGGAATTAGAGGAAATTACCACACCAATTTTCTACGAGCTTTCTTGGTCCCTCTCTTGTATCGAGAGGCATTGCACACCGGACACGTGGTATTCTCCGTGTCCTCACCCTGGTAAATGATGTAATCTTTTATGCAGACGTGGTATTTCACGTGCGGTAGATCGAGAGGGCACACGACTTTCTTGGCCTCAGCAATACTAGTCGGACATGTGTTCCCACTCTTGGGAAGACGATCATGAAGGAGATATGCCCTAGAGACAAATAATAAAGAGTTGTTATTTGATGTATCTCTTGTTCATAATATGTTTCTTACCGTGCTATAAATGTATTAATATGAAACTTTAATACACGTATGGTATGTAAACAACCAAGTATCTAGTTACCTCTAGTAAGCTAGCTCATTGGGAAAATGATGATCTTATGGTTTTGAGATCATGGTGATAGTGCCGATAGATAGTGAGGTCACATCATTGGAGAATGATGTGATAGACATTCACCCTAAAGTAATCACAATGAGATCTAGTTACTTAAATGTTCATCATTGATGATAACATAGAGACATCGTGGCTTATATCCTTTGACTGTGAGATAATGCATAATCACTATTTTGGAGGGAGACTTTGATGATATCAAGTATCAAGCCGTAAATGGATGATCATAAAGGTATCGTTGGGTTTCCTGAAGAAATGGGTTGATGAGTTTTTATCAAGACCAGGATTTTCCAATCCATGTAACGAATAGATACATGTGTCCAACTCGGTGACGTTGCATTAACGAAGCTTGCAAGCATATGATTGGATCATGGAATGGAACGACACGATAACGAGTAAAAGAGTTCATCATTAAACAGATCGAACACAAGTATGGAGATGCTTAAGATCAAATCTCGGATTACATAGTTATCATAGGGCAAATGGAATAGGACTACATAGTTAGGGTTCAAGCGATGAGATTAATCGTGAGGGCATGGGGATCATTATGGCCATCTAGGTCCTGATGTTGATCATTGATACAAGAGAGTCTTGGTCATGTCCGTAGCAACTTCGAGCCGAAGGGTGGCACACTTAAGGGTGGGGATGCTTTGGCCTCGAACTAACAACGAAGGAGAAATAAGAGAGAGAAACCAGAAAGGTTTCGGGTATTATCCGATGTTGATCGAAAGAGGTCCGGAAGGAGTTTCGGTGTATGGAGTATAGTAATAATTGTGTTTTATATTAATTAGTTGAATTAATATTAAAAAAATTATTTTATATTGTAAAGGCAGCGTTATTTCTATTGGGCCCCTTCTAGAAGGGCACAATAGGGTAGGCGCCTAAGGGAGAGAGGGGGAGGGGCCACCAGCCGAAACCCTAGGGTTTCCCACCCCCAGGGTGGGGCCTAGGGCCGGTGGCGGCCACCCAACCCCTGGAGGAGGCTTGGGGGATCCCACCCCCAAGCCCTAGGGTTTGATCCTACCCCCTCCCTACTATAAATAGAGGAGCCCCTTCCCCTCTATTTGCACCCCCAACAACAAGTTTTCTCCTCTCCCCTGAACCCTAGATCTCTCCCCATTATATTAGATCTAGCCTCTTGGTTTAGTTCTCCACCTCCGCACTACCATCATGCACAGGACGGTCCGGCTTCTTTCTTCATCACTATACACATACCTACGTAAGGCGTGCCATGGTCTTAAAGGGTACGAACTCCGTTCTTCATCTCCGTTACTTATGTCTACATAGTATAGATCTTGGTGCTCGTGTTTGTGTAGGTAGAAATTTTTTGATTTTCTGCTACAAACCCCTTTAGTGGTATCAGAGCCAAATCTATGGGTAGACATGTCATACAAATAGAACACCTAGAAGTATCTGGGCATTGATTCTCTAGTTGCGACACTCCTTCGTGTTCTATTCATATCGCGGGATTGATTGATGAAGTGGCCCAGACCGACCTTATGTGCAAGATTATGCGAGACTGGTTCCACGCTCAACATATGGCTTGTTCCATATAAGTGGCTGGTAGGTGTCTGTCTCTCTTCCAATAGTTGATATGACCTTTGCACCGGAGGGCCCTGAAAAGGGAGCGAAGAGGCAATCATTGAATCAACATTGTGGCTCAATGTTCATAGGTGGGATGGGGTTCTTCCATGAAAGCCCTAAAGCCACGTAAAATTTGCAAAAGGAAAAAATTAGAAGCGTCTAACTTTGTTTTGCAGGGGTGTATGTCATGACATGTTAATGGTAAGTTTATGAAACGATTGTCCATTGGAGCTCTCGATGGAGATCAAGGTTCTGCAACCATGTCATGGCACCATGCTTATGAAGTATCTATTTGCATGTCTTTTTTTGGCATAGTATATTAAGTTATATGGAGGTAGATAAATAGGATGATCCCTCACAATTCCAATGATAGTGTTCCCCTTGTGTGTTCACCACCAAGAAAGTTTGTCGGTATGAGGCAGGTCATGTTAATCGTGTGTCAAACATACCTACGTTCACATACAGTGGGTGCAATGGTTGCACTACAATACACACAAGTTAGAGTTGATGAGCCTGGCATGTGAAGACATGGTCTCGGAACACAAGAGACCGAAAAGCCGAGCATGCATCACATGGGGATGTGATTGACATTCAGAATGTCTACCTTTGGAACTATGTCATCGGTTGTGTCAATCAGGGGTGATATAGTGAAATGGGATCATGTGATCACTAATACAAATGGAGGGATGTTCATATTGAGTGGGAGCCCTATTAATTTAAGTTAGGTAGAACTTAAAACTTGTGCTCAAAATATTATGAACATGGTATAAACTCTTTGCAAATCCATTGTAGATGTATCGCCCACCCACCTTCGACCTTAGCGCTTTCCTAGAGAAGGACAAGCTGAAAACCGATGGGACAAACTTCACCACCTGGCACCGCACCTTGAGAATCCTCCTGAGACCCTACAAGCTCAACTACGTCTGGTAGAACTGCCCACCGAACCCGCAGACACTGCCACTACGGACGAAAATAATGTTTGGCAGTCCAAGGCGGATGATTCCTCCCTCATCCAGAGTGGAATGCTCTATGCCATGGAGCCGGAGCTTCAAAGGCGTTTTGATAAGATGGCTACATTTGCGATCCTTGAGGATCTGAAAGCCGTATTTGCTCCAAAGGCTCGGGAAGAGAGGTATGAAGCTTCCAAGCTCTTCTTCTCTTCCAAGATGGAAGAGCATAGTAGTGTGAGAGAGCACGTGGTTAAGATGTCTGGCTACATTCAATGCTTGAACGCCCTAGATTGTAAAATCCCGGACGAGCTGGCAATTGATAGGGTGTTGCACTTGTTGCCTCCTAGCTACAGAACTTTCATGATGAACTACAACATGCAAGATATGGTTAAGACCCTTGCTGAGTTGTTCGCCATGCTCAAGACTGCTAAGGTGGAAATCAAGAAGGAGCACATGGTGTTGATGGTCAATAAGACCACCAATTTAAGACGTCAAGTGGCTAAGGGCAAGAAGCCTAAGAGGGATGTCAAGCAATTTTCCCGTTCCCCTAAGGGCCCAAAGCCAAAGATTGGTGTCGTGTACTACTATTGTAAGGGAGACGGGCACTAGAAGTGCAACTGACCCAGGTACCTCGATGACAAGAAAGTCAGCAAGTTTGCCACAAAAGACAAAGTTATATTTGATATACATGTTATTGATGTTTTCCTTACAAGAACCAGGAGCAACACCTAGGTATTTTATACCGGTTCTGTTGCTTATATTTGTAACTCCCTATAGGATCTATGGAATAAGCGGTGCCTAGGGAAGGACAAAGTGACGATGCACATCGACAATAGATCGAAGGTGGATGTCAAGGCCGTGAATGATTTGCCTCTATGTCTGTCTTCAAAATTAATATTAGTTTTAATAAGTTCTACGTTGTACCCTCCTTAAGCATTAATATTGTGAGTGGATCTTTCTTATTGAAAGATCGTTATTCGTTTAAATACGGAACAAGTGGTTTTTCTATTTATATGAATGATGTTTTTATGTTCATGTGCGTGTATGCAAAGGTTAATTCTTAGTAGGTCTTGATCTTCGTACACACATCCATAACATTAATGCCAAGCACTGCAAGCATGATAACGATAATACCATGTACCTATGGCATTGCCGTCTTGGTCATATTGGCGTAAAGCGCATGAAGAAGCTCCATTCTAATGGACTTGTAGGGTCACTAGATTTTGAATCTCTTGATAAATGCGAGCCTTGCCTTATAGGTAAGATGACCAGGACACCCTTCTCCGGTACAATGGAGTGGGATGCAAACCTATTGAGAATCATACATACATATGTGTGTGGACCAATGAGTGTCTCGACACACAATGGGTATCGTTATTTTGTTACCTTTAGTGATGATTTGAGTAGAGACGGGTATATCTACTTGATGAAGCATAAGTATGAAATCTTTGAGAAGTTCAAGGAATTCCAGAAAGAGGTAGAGAATCAAATCAACAAGAAGATTAAGCACCTCCAATCAGATAGGGGAGGCGAATATTTGAGTTATGAGTTTGGCATGCACATGAGAAACTGTGGTATAGTACCACAGCTTACGCCAGCCGGAACACCAAAACGTAATGGTGTGTCAGAAAGATGTAACCGCACTCTATTGGATAGTGTTCACTCCATGATGTCTTTAACCGATTTGTGTATGTCGTTTTGGGGCTATGCATTAGAAACCGCCGCTTTTATATTAAACGAAGCACCATCCAAATCCGTGGAGATAACACCATATGAGATATGGCATGGCAAGAAGCCAACATTATCATTCTTGAAAGTTTGGGGATGTGAGGCTTACATTAAGAAACTGCAGACTGACAAACTTGAACCTAAAGCGGAATAGTGTATCTTTGTAGGATACCCAAAATAAACCATGGGATCCTTCTACAATAAAGCCGACGGCAAAACCTTTGTTGCTAGGAAGGACACCTTTCTAGATAAAGAGTTTCTCGGGAAAGGAGTTCGTGGAAGAACGATAGAGCTAGATGATATCGTTGACCCTTCTCTCCAAATACCGAGTATCGCAACGGAAAATGTTCTGGATCCGCCTGTAGGGGTTCGTAGCATGGAAAACAAAAATTTTCTATCGCATACAAACAAACAAGCCAAGATCTATCTACTAGATTGTAGCAACGAGTCGATGGAATAACTTACCCTCGAAGATTCCAAAGTGTTTAACGAGAGCGGATTCTCGTGGGTGATGTAGTCATACTCTTTCCGATCTCAAGATCGTGTGGACGATCCTTCCGGCGCTGCGTTACGGCAGTGCTTCCGCAGTCGGTCACACGTTCGGTACTCGACGAAGACCTTCCTCTCCCTTGTTCCAGCAGGCAGCGGAGGTTGTAGCACTCTCCTCGCGATTCCGGCAGCACAATGGCGTGGTACCGGAAGTAGAGGGGAAATCCCGCAGGGCTTCGCCTTAAGCCGGAGCGAGTATGGTGGAGTATGAGAGAGGGCTATTAGTGGTCTAGAGATTAGACACACCAATTAGAAGGCTCTAAACCGCAGGCTAAAGCAATTAGAAGCTCTAAACCAAAACGGCTCTAAACCGGAGATTAGAGGTAGAAACTTGTGTGTCTCAAGGAGGAGGCCCAGCCCCTCCTATTATAGGTGGAGGGGCTTGGCCAGGCCAGGGGAGGAGTCCTCCCCAACTCGGCCTAGGGCTGGCCGGCTTGGAGGAGAACTCCTCCTCCAAGTTGGTTTCAACCTCCTCTTGATTGTTTCCCACGCTTCGCTTTCCCACAGCCTGCTTTCCAGTTTCTGCTTTTAGCCGTTTGACTTTCAAACTGGCAATTTGACTTTTCAGTTTTGGAACAGCAAGAACACTTAGTACATGATGCAATCATTCAATGACACATTCATGTACCCTCCCCCTTCGGAGTGCCGGACAATCCAGAACCTTCTAGAACATTCCCGATGAAAACACCGGAATCATTCCCGAACTCCGAAACGGGACTTTCCTTATATGAATCTTATTCTCCGGACTATTCCGGATCACCTCGTGATATCCCGGATCCCATCCGAGACTCCGAACAACATTCGGTCTCTTTCTCATAACACCATAACTACTCAAACAACGTCGAATCCTTAAGTGTGTCTCCCTACGGTTCGTGAATTATGCGGACATGATCGAGACACTTCTCCGAACAATAACCAATAGAGGAATCTGGAAATTCATATGGCTCCCACATATTTCTATGATTACTTTACGATCGAATGAACCACTTACATACGATACCAATTTCCCTTTGTCTCACGATAGTTTACTTATCCGAGGTTATGATCGTCGGTATCTCTGCATACCTAGTTCAACCTCGTTACCGATAAGTACTATTTTCTCGTTCCCGTGATATGTGATCCCTTGTGACCCAGTCACATGCTTGCAAGCTAATTGGATGACATTCCACCGAGAGGGCCCAGAGTATATCTATCCGTCATATGGATGGACAAATCCCACTCTTGATCCATGTGTTTAAACCAATACTTTCCGAACACTCAATGCCACCTTTATAGCCACCCAGTTACGGTGTGGTGTTTGATGTCATCAAAGCATCCATCCAGTAAAGGTGATATGCATGATCTCATGGTCGAAGGAATTAGGTTACTATGTATCAGAAAGCATATAGCAATTGAACTATTGAAATAACTTGATCTTTATGCTATGCTTATCTATAGGAGTATGTCCACCATATCATTCTCCTAACGATATGATCTTGTTGTTGATAACATCTCAATATTCATGATAGGGAAACCACAATCATTAATCAACCAACAAGCTAGTGAAGTATAGAGGCTATACTAGGGACTTCAAATTAAGTTTACAAATCACACAAGTATTAATGTTTACTTGTTAATACTATTATAGCATGAATGTAAACATTTATCATAAACACAAAGATATAATAATAACTATATTTATTATTGCCTCTAGGGCATATCTCCAACAGTCTCCCACTTGCACTAGAGTCATCTAATCTAGATTACATGGTAATATACCGAACACCCATGGAAGTTTGGTGTTGGTCATGTTTTGCCCTCGGGAGAGGTTTAGTCAACGGATCCGCCACATTCAGATCTGTGTGTACTTTGCAAATCTTTATATCCCCATCCTGGATATGTTCTCGAATAGCGTGAAAACGCAGCTTGATATGCTTCAGCTTCTTGTGTGACCTTGGTTCTTGCGCATTGGCTATGGCGCCCATGTTATCACAGTAGATAGACATTGGGTCCAGCGCACTAGGAACCACACCCGGCTCTGTAATGAACTCTTTCATCCATATCGCTTCTTGTGAAGCCTCCGAAGCAGCCATGTATTCCGATTCAGTTGAAGATCTCACCACAATGCTTTGCTTTGCACTCCTCCAGCTAACTGCTGCACCATTCAAAATAAATACGTATCCAAATTGTGATTTAGAATCATCCGGATCGGTGTTCCAACTAGCATCGGTGTAACCATTAACAACGAGCTGTTCATCACCTCCATAAGAAAGAACCATATCCTTAGTTCTTATCAAGTACTTAAGGATTTTTTTGAACGATGTCCAATGATCCACTCCTGGATCACTTTGATATCTGCTAGTTAAACTAACAGCATATGCAATGTCGGGTCTGGTACATAGCATGGCATACATTAGAGATCCTATGGCTGAGGCATAGGGAGTCTTACTCATCCTTTCTCTATCTTCTGCCGATGTCGGACTTTGAGTTTTACTCAAGGTCGATGAGCAACATGGGCAAGAACCCTTTCTTGCTTTCTTCCATTCCAAATCTCTTTAGAACTTTGTCCAAATATGTACTCTGTGACAATGATATTTGGCGTTTCGATCTATCTCTATAAATCTTTATGCCTAATATGTAAGCTGCTTCACCAAGATCCTTCATTGAAAAACTATTATTCAAATATTCCTTGACACTACATCATTCCCAATCAACAATATGTCATCCACATATAGTATTAAGAATGCTACAGAGCTCCCACTCACTTTCTTGTAAATACAAGCTTCTCCATAAGTTTGTATAAAACCAAAACTTTTGATCACCTTATCAAAACGTTGATTCCAACTTCGGGATGCTTGCTTCAATCCATAGATGGACCGTTGAAGTTTGCATACCTTGTTAGCATCTTTAGGATCGACAAAACCTTTGGGTTGCATCATATACAACTCTTCATCAATATCTCCATTGAGGAATGCTGTTTTGACATCCATCTGCCATATCTCATAATCATAATATGCAGCGATTGCTAACATAATCCCCACAGACTTTAGCTTTACTCGGTGAGAAAGTCTCATCGTAGTCAACTCCTTGAATTTGTCGAAACCCTTTGCGACAAGTCGAGCTTTATAGACGTAACATTACCATCAGCATCTGCTTTCTTCTTGAAAATCCATTTGTTCTCGACACCTTCCGCCATCCTAAGTCCACCAAAGTCCATACTTGGTTTTCGTACATGGATCCAATCTCGGATTTCATGGCATCTTGCCATTTATTGGAATCTGGGCTCATCATCGCTTCCTCATATGTCTCGGGGTCATCGGTGTTGTCCACCAACATGACACTCATAACGGGATCATACCAATTTGGAGTGGTACGAGTTCTCGTTGACCTCCCAGGCTCTGTAGCAACTTCAACCGAACTTTCATGATCATCATCATTAGATTCCTCTCTAATTGGTGCAGGCACCACAGGAACTTCTTCCGGTGCTGCGCTACTCACAATTTCGAGAGAAGGTTCGACAACCTCATCGAGTTCTACTTTCCTTCCAGTCACTTCTTTCGAGAGAAATTCCTTCAATAGAAAGGATTCATTCTTGGCAACAAAGATTTTGCCTTCGGATCTATGATAGAAGGTATACCCAATAGTTTCCTTCGGGTATCCTATGAAGACGCATTTCTCCGCTTTGGGTTCAAGGTTGTCCGGCTGTAACTTCTTTACATAGGCTTCGCATCCCCAAACTTTAAGGAACGACAATTTAGGTTTCTTCCCAAACCATAATTCATACGGTGTCGTTTCAACGGATTTAGACGGTGCCCTATTTAAAGTGAATGCGACTGTTTCTAATGCATAACCCCAAAATGATAGCGGTAAATCTGTAAGTGACATCGTAGAACGAACCATATCTAAGAGAGTTCGATTACGACGTTCGGACACACCATTACGTTGTGGTGTTCCCGGCGGTGTCAATTGTGAAAGTATTCCGCACTTCTTTAAATGCTCGCCAAACTCAGAATTTAGATATTCACCTCCACGATCGTAACGTAGAAATTTAATCTTCTTGTTACGTTGATTCTCTACCTCACTTTGAAACTCCTTAAACTTCTCGAAAGTTTCGGACTTATGTTTCATGAAATAGATATACCCATATCTACTCAAGTCATCTGTGAAGGTAAGAACATAACGATAACCATCACATGATGCTACACTCATTGGACCACACACATCGGTATGTATGATTTCCAATAAGTCCGTAGCTCGCTCCATCATACCAGAAAATGGAGTCTTAGTCATTTTTCCCATCAGACATGCTTCGCATCTTTCAAGTGATTCAAAATCAAGTGATTCAAGAAGTCCATCGGAATGGAGTTTCTTCATACGCTTCACTCCAATGTGACCAAGACGACAGTGCCACATATAGGTCAAATTATCGCTTGATTTCAAACGTTTAGCCTCAATGTTGTTGATATGTGTATTTCCACTATAGAGATTCAATAAGAATAGACCATCTATCAAAGGTGCATGTGCATAAAACATATTACTCATATAAATCGAACAACCATTATTCTCTGACTTAAACAAGTAACCGTCTCGCAATAAACAAGATCCCGATATAATGTTCATGCTCAACGCAGGCACCAAATAACAATTATTTAAGTATAAAACTAATCCCGATGGTAGATGAAGGGGTAGCGTGCCGACCGCGATCACATCAACCTTTGATCCGTTTCCCACACGCATCGTCACCTCGTTCTTCGCTAGCTTCCGTTTATTCTGCAAAGACTGTTTGAGTTACATATATGAGCAATCGAACCAAGATCAAATACCGAGCACTACTATGAGTACTAGTGAGATACACATCAATAACATGTATATCGATATACCTTTCTTCTTGATGTTGCCGTTCTTGATCCGCCAAGTACTTTGGGCAATTCCGCTTCGATGACCTTCTCCCTTGCGGTAAAAGCACTCGGTTCGTGCTTGGGTCCGCCTTGGTTTTCTTCGCGTGGTAACTTTCATACCACCCTTCTTGAAGTGTCCCTTTGCTTATACTTGCCTTTATTGAATTTGGTGGTCTTATTGACCATCAACACTTGGTGCTCTTTCTTGATCTCCACTTCGGACTTTAACATAGCAAACAGTTCGCAACTCTTTGTTCATGTTCGCATGTTGTAGTTCATCACAAAGTTCCTGTAACTTGGTGGTAGTGGAGAGAACACGGTAAATCCCCAAAGCATTAGGAATCACTATACCCAAGCTTTGAAGTTTGTTTGCGTGCGGACATCTTAAGCACATGCTCATCGTGAGCTGCCCTCTTCTATCTTGCGGTTAAAGAACTTTTCGGAAGCCTCATAGCTTTCAATTGCCGCATGAGTCTCAAAAATCAATTTGAGATCCTCGACAATATCATATGGGTCGACTCTTCAAACCTTTTCCAAGCTCGATTCTAAACCATACAAGATAGCACAGTGAACTATGGAGTCTTGATTCTTCGAGCGAGGTAAACATTCTTTACTTCATCGGGAGCATCATGCAGGTGGGTCACCAATGGTGCATCCAGCACATAGGTCAAATTACCATGTGAGGACAATCCTCAAATTGCGGAACCAATCCATGAAGTTGCTTCCATTGTTTTTCAACTTTTCTTTCTCTAGGAGCATTAAAATTGATGGTAGGGGCTGCCATTGATCTACAACATATTTGCAATAGTTTAGACTAAGTTTATGACAAATTGAGTTCAAATTAATTAATGAAATTAAACTAGGTGAACTCCCTCAAAACAACATCCCTCACATTGTTTTAGTGATCACACGAACCAAATCCACTACATCAACACCGATCATCACGAGA
Source organism: Avena longiglumis (assembly GCA_030063025.1). Taxonomy (NCBI): domain Eukaryota; kingdom Viridiplantae; phylum Streptophyta; class Magnoliopsida; order Poales; family Poaceae; genus Avena; species Avena longiglumis. Next base: position 304,015,350 of record CP125978.1, read on the forward strand.
GTTGATATAGTTTCAATGGCGAACAATCGTCATGTTCATCATATCTACTATATGATTCATGCTTTACCTTTCGGTGATCCGTGTTCGAGACCATGTCATACATGCTAGGCTCGTCAAGATCAAACCTTAGTTTCGCATGAGCAAATCTGGCTTGCTCACGTTGTATACACTTGCGAATCTAACACCCGATCATCACGTGGTGCTTGAAACAACAAGCTTTAGCAATGGTTCTAACTAAGGGTGAACACTTTATGATTTGAAATTCATGTGCATGAGGGATCATCTTATAATGCTACCGTGCCTACTAAGCAATACAAGATGCATAAAGGATTAACATCACATGCAATTCATAATATGTGATATGATATGGCCTTTCTTCTTTGTGCTTCCGATCTCCATCTTCAAGCACGAACATGATCTCCATCATCACCGGCATTGCATCAAGGTCAATGACGCTTCACCATGGTTGTCGTCCACCGGCTTCAACTATTACAACTACTTTCAATAGACACGCGGGTCTTAACATAAATTAAAGACAACCATATGGCTCCTGCCGGTTGCCAACTTACAATAAGGAACATTGCATACATCAAATATAATCACAATCATGGCCATATCACATCACTGCACACCCCTGCAGAACAAAGTTAGACGCCTCTACTTTATTTGCATATTTTACGTGGTTTGGGGATTTCAATAAGTGTCGTTCTAACTTACGAACAAGAACGACAACATTGATACTAGCATTGTTGATTACCCGTTGTAAATTGGATCTTAACTATGCTAGGAGAAACAGGCACCCGCAAAGCCACTTATGCAGTACAAGTTGCATGTTAAGCGTGGAGCAAGTCTCATGAACGATGTCATGTAAGGTTAGCCCGGGCCGCTTCATCCCAACATACCGCAAGATGCAAAGTACACAAAAAGAAATCTACAATAAAAGCATCAACGCCCATAATGACCATTGTGTTTTACTCGTGCAACAGATCTACATATAGACACGGCTCTGATACCACTGTAGGGGTTCGTAGCATGGAAAACAAAAATTTTCTATCGCATACAAACAAACAAGCCAAGATCTATCTACTATATTGTAGCAATGAGTCGATGGAATAACTTACCCTCGAAGATTCCAAAGTGTTTAACGAGAGCGGATTCTCGTGGGTGATGTAGTCGTACTCTTTCCGATCTCAAGATCGTGTAGGACGATCGTTCCGTGCTGCGTTACGCAGCACTTCCATGATCGGTCACACGTTCGGTACTCGACGAAGACCTTCCTCTCCCTTGTTCCAAAGTGACGAGAGGTTGTAGCACTCTCCTCGCGATTCCGGCAGCACAACGACGTGGTACCGGAAGTAGAGGGGATATCCCGCAGGGCTTCGCCTTAAGCCGGAGCGAGTATGGTGGAGTATGAGCGAGGGCTATTAGTGGTCTAGAGATTAGACACACCAATTATAAGGCTCTAAACCGCAGGCTAAAGCAATTAGAAGCTCTAAACCAAAACGGCTCTAAACCGGAGATTAGAGGTAGAAACTTGTGTGTCTCAAGGAGGAGGCCCAGCCCCTCCTTTTATAGGTGGAGGGGCTTGGCGCGCCAGGGAGGGAGGGGAGTCCCTCCCCAACTAGGCCTAGGTCTGTCCGCCGGCTTGGAGGAGAAGAACTCCTCCTCCAAGTTGGTTTCAACCTCCTCTTGCTTGTTTCCCACAGTTTCCTGTTTCCCACAGTTTCCTGTTTTCCACAGTTTCCTGTTTTAGCCGTTTGACTTTCAAACTGGCAATTTGACTTTTCAGTTTTGGAACAGCAAGAACACTTAGTACATGATGCAATCATTCAATGAAACATTCATGTACCCTCCCCTTGGTCTTGGGACAATCCGGAACCTTCTAGAACATTCCCGATGAAAACACCGGAATCATTCCCGAACTCCGAAACGGGACTTTCCTTATATGAATCTTATTCTCCGGACTATTTTGGATCACCTCGTGATATCCCGGATCCCATCCAAGACTTCTAACAACATTCGGTCTCTTTCTCATAACACCATAACTACTCAAACAACGTCGAATCCTTAAGTGTGTCTCCCTACGGTTCGTGAATTATGCGGACATGATCGAGACACTTCTCCGAACAATAACCAATAGAGGAATCTGGAAATTCATATGGCTCCCACATATTTCTACGATTACTTTGCGATCGAATGAACCACTTACATACGATACCAATTTCCCTTTGTCTCACGATTGTTGACTTATCCGAGGTTATGATTGTCGGTATCTCTGCATACCTAGTTCAACCTCGTTACCGATAAGTACTCTTTTCTCGTTCCCATGATATGTGATCCCTTGTGACCCAGTCACATGCTTGCAAGCTAATTGGATGACATTTCACCGAGAGGGCCCAGAGTATATCTATCCGTCATATGGATGGACAAATCCCACTCTTGATCCATGTGTTTCAACCAATACTTTCCGAACACTCAATGCCACCTTTATAGCCACCCAGTTACGGTGTGGTGTTTGATGTCATCAAAGCATCCATCCGGTAAAGGTGATATGCATGATCTCATGGTCGAAGGAATTAGGTTACTATGTATCAGAAAGCATATAGCAATTGAACTATTGAAATGACTTGATCTTTATTCTATGCTTATCTATAGGAGTATGTCCACCATATCCTTCTCCTAACGATATGATCTTGTTGTTGATAACATCTCAATGTTCATGATAGGGAAACCAAAATCATTAATCAACCAACAAGCTAGTGAAGTATAGAGGCTATACTAGGGACTTCAAATTAAGTTTACAAATCACACAAGTATTAATGTTTCCTTGTTAATACTATTATAGCATGAATGTAAACATTTATCATAAACACAAAGATATAATAATAACTATATTTATTATTGCCTCTAGGGCATATCTCCAACACCGCCCTCTATAGTGGAAGAAGAAACAAATCATAACATCGAAGCTCCTGCAGTTCAGAGATCTACAAGGGCTCATGCTGTCCCATATTGGTATAGTAGCCTTATGATGTCAGTCTTGTTAGATGAATAAGAGGAACCTAAAACCTACAAAGAAGTAATGGAGAGTGCTGACTCTGAGAAATGGCTACAAGCTATGAAATCCGAGATAGGATCCATCCATGAGAACCAAGTATGGAACTTGGTGGATCTCCCTGAAGGTCGAAAGGACGTGGAGAACAAATGGATCTTTGAGAAGAATACAAATTCTGATAGTAATGTGATTTTCCATAAGGCAAGACTTGTCGCAATGGGTTTTCGAAAAGTGGAAGGAGTTGACTATAGTGAGACATTCTCTCATGTGGCAATGTTGAAATCTATCTAGATTTTACTAGCAATTGCTGCATATTATGATTATGAGATACGGCAGATGGACGTAAATACCGCCTTCCTCAATGGTCACATTGAAGAAGAGTTGTATATGATGAAACCAGAGGGGTTTGTTGATCATAAGGATGCTGGAAAAGTGTGCAAGCTTGAATGTTCCATTTATGGACTAAAGGAAGCATCTAGGAGTTGGAACAAGCGATTTGATCAATTAATCAGAAGTTTTGGATTTGTCCAATATTATCAAGAGGCTTGTGTTTATAAGAAAATGACTGGGATCTCGGTGACATTCCTGGTGGTATATGTGGATGACATACTACTGATTAGGAATAATATGGATCTATTAGGGAGCATAAAAGAATATTTGAGAAGTCAGTTTTCAATGAAGGATCTAGGTGAAGCAGCCTATATATTGGGCATTAAGATCTATAGAGATAGATCAAGACGCCTGATAGCATTAAGTCAAAGTACATACATAGATAAGATTTTGAAGAAGTTCAAAATGGAAGACGCCAAAAGGGGTTTTGTGCCTCTTGTGAAAGGTGTGCCATTGAGTAAGACTCAATGTCCAGCAACAGATGCTGATAGATAAAAAATGGTTAATGTCCCCTATGCCTCAGACATAGGTTCTATCATGTATGCTATGCTATGTACTCGACCCTATGTGGCCCTGGCTCTCAGTTGGAAAGGTCGTTTCCAAAATGATCCAGGAGTAGAACATTGGACAACTGTAAAGAATATCCTGAAGTATCTAAAAATAACTAAGGATATGTTTCTAGTCTATGGAGGTGACGATATAGCTCTGAACGTAAATGGTTACATGGATGAGAGCTAGAACACAAACTCCAATGACTCAAAGTCTCAAATGGTATTTGTCTTTTTGGTGAATGGGGGCGCGGTAAACTGGATAAGCATGACACAACCAGTGGTGGAACAATCTTCAATAGAGTCAGAATACATCGCAGTTAACTCTATGGCAATGAAGCTATATGGCTATGGAATTTCGTCATCAAACTGGGAGTTGTTCCTAATGCGGATGACCCCGTGACAATCTACTGTGACAACATGGTGCCATAGCAAATGCGTCGTAACCAAGAACTCATTCCATAACCAAGCACATCCATCTTATATTCCATGCCATTAGAAAAAATTTTTGAGATTGGCGAAGTAAAGATTTGCAAACTGCATACGGATCTGAATGTCACAGATCCATTTACCAAAAGTATTCCACAGATGAAGCATGAGCAACACCGGGATAATATTGGTGTTAGGCCATTGCCTATTGTAAAACTAGATTAATTTGTACTCTAGTGCAAGTGGGAGACTAAAGTAGATATGCCCTAGAGGCAAATAATAAAGAATTTCTATTTGATGTATCTCTTGTTCATAATACGTTTCTTACCGTGCTATAACTATATTAATACAAAATGTTAATACATGTGTGGTATGTAAACAACCAGGTCTCTAGTTACCTCTAGTAAACAAGCTCATTGGGCAAGTGGTGATCTTATGGTTTCGAGATCATGGTGATAGTGCCGATTGACAATGAGGTCACATCATTGGAAAATGATGTAATAGACATTCATCCAAAAGTTAATCACAATGAGGACTAGCTACTTAAACGTTCAGCATCGATGATAACATAGAGACATCGTGGCTTATATCCTTTGACTGTGAGATAATGCATAATCACTGTTTTGGAGGGAGACTTTGATGATATCAAGTATCAAGCCGTAAAAGGGTGATCATAAAGGTATTGTTGGGTTTACTAAAGAAATGGGTTGAGGAGTTTTTATCAAGACCAAGATTTACCAATCCAAGTAATTGATAGATACATGTGGCCAACTCGGTGACGTTGCATTAACGAAGATTGCAAGCGTATGATTGGATCATGGAATGCAACGACACCGGAACAAGTAAACGAGTTCATTGGTAACAAGATTGAACACAAGTATGGAGATTCTTAAGATCAAATATCGTATGACCTAGGTATCTGATACGTCCAATTTGCATCACCATTCCATATCATAATTTGCCTCTATTCATTGAAATATTTATTATTATGAGGTATTACTTATGTCTTTTCCTCTGTTTTTGCATGTTGGATGATTCTTGGAGGATGGACTGTCGGAGTCAGGTTTCTGATGGAGAAAGAGGTGTTTTGATGCAATTTCGCGAAGATCAGAAAAATACCAGAAAAATATTGGAAAATTATATTTTTCCAGAAGACGAGGGAAGACATAAGGGGAGGCGTAGCTGGGCCACAGGGGGCCCACACCCCCCTAGGCGCGGTCCCACCCTAGGCCGCGCGTAGGACAGGTGTGGCCCACCTGGCCGGCCTCCAAATCTTCCCTCTCACTTATATCTTCCTCTCGGATTCCTAATACCAGGGGAGCGACCATATAAAGATTTATGCCGCCTCTGCGGGACGGAAAACACCAAGAGAGAAAGAGCTCTCTGGCAGACAGATTTCTGCCGGGGAAATCCCTTCCCGGAGAGGGGAGATCATCGCCATCAACACCATCATCAAGCTAGGCTTCATCAAATCATTATCATCATCCATACAATCATATCCACCAGCACCATCATCACCACTCCATCCCACTGTAACAATCGTGTTGGATCTTGCATTAGTTCTTAGAGGAAACTTTCCCGGTGTTAATTACTATTGTAGTTGATGCTTGTGAGTGGAACCATTGGATTATTGTTTATGTTTAGATTGTTATCCATCACCATATCATATTTGATCTTCATCTATATGATGTCTTGTGAGTATTTCGTTTAGTTCTTGAGGACATGGGAGAAGTCATGTTGTTAGTAGTGGATTTGTGTTGAGTTATTATTCAATGGTTTAGTATTTAAGTTGTGGTGCTATTCTTCTAGTGGTGTCATGTGAACATCAATTACATTATACTTCACCATTTATGGGCCTAGGGGAATGCATTGTGTATTTGGCTACTAATTGTGGGGTTGCCGGAGTGACAGAAACCTGAACCCCCGTTAGGACACCTTTCCACAAGGGAGTGTAGGATCTCAGAGTTTAAGGCTGTGGTTAGGTTTATATCTTAATTGCTTTCCTGTAGTTGTGGATGCTTGCAAGGGGTTTAATCACAAGTATGTATTAGTCCAAGTAAGGTCGGTACATTAGCACAGGTTTACCCACACAACACTTACAACACCAAAGAGGAGTACTCAGCTATATGAAGCAAAAGCACTTGACAGAATTCCCAAGTGTCCTCGAGAACGTTTGGTCCTTATAAGTATTTCCACCGGCTTGTCCTTTGCTAAGAAAGGATTGGGCCACTTGCTGCAGTTGTTCATTGCCTTTATTACTTGCACTTTGTTTCGTTGCTTTATCAGAAAACCCCTAAAAATTTGTTTGCTAAGTATTTATAGAGATTTCCTGCTCCATACCACTAGTCAACACCTTCTGCTCCTCGTTGGGATCGACACTCCTATTTATAAAAAGTAATACGATACACCCCCTAAACTTGTGGGTCATCAAGACTATTTTCTGGCACCGTTGCCGGGGAGTGAAGCGCTATCGAAGAGTGGAACTGGTAAAGGAAACTTCTACTATGAGTATTGCTTTTTGTTTTTGTTTGTTGATTTTTTTGCAATATGGAAAACCCACTTGGTTTTCTGTTTGGGAAAACTACCACTGTTAGGGTAGTAGATGAACCACCACCTGTTGAGATAGATCCTTTTAAGATACCTACAAGTATTGTTGATCATGTTATGGATAATTATTATTTTGGGGATGGAACTATCCATCCTGGTGATCATTTAATTTTTATTTATGAATTATGCAGGTTGTTTAAGTGTGCAGGTATCACAACTGAACATATGAAGAAGAAGTTACTCTCTATATCCTTGAAAGGGAGAGCTAAAGAATGGTATAAGCTGCTGAAGAATGGACAATCCATGGAATCGGAGGAAATGGAATATCTCTTTTATTCTAAATTATATCCTCCCAGTGAGATTCATAAGGATAGAAGTCTGATATATAACTTTTGGCCTCGTGATGGAGAGAGTACATCTCAATCTTGGGGGGATTGAAGTTACTAATGCTTAAATTTCCTATTCATGAACTCCCTAACAATAATATTATCAATAACTTTTATGCTAGGCTTTCTCTTCATGATAAAGATTTACTAGATGCTTCTTGTGCTGGATCATTCACACGTATGAAGGAAGAAGCTAAATGGGATCTCCTAGACCGTATTAAAGAGAACACTAAATCTTGGGAGAATGACAAAGGAAGAAAGTCAGGTATAAACTATGATTATGAATGCATAAAATCTTTTATGGGAACTGATGACTTCCATGATATTAGCAATGAGTTTGGTCTTGATTCCCAAAGTATTGCCAATTGTTTTAAGGCAATTGCCTCTTACATAGAAATTCCCAAAAAGAAGTGGAATAAGTACCATGCTTCTTATAAAGATGTTGTTAGTCATGTTCCTGTTAGAAGTAGTGAAGTTTGTACTACTAATCATATTGTGCCCGAACCTTATGTTGAGAAAATACCTTTCCCAGCTAAGGTAAAGGAGTATTCTATGATGATTAGTACAAATAATAAAGGTACTAAGAAAACTGTGGAGCCCGATGAGGAAATTAATATTGAGCCCGTGGTAGCTATTGAGAAAGACCCTGTCACTAGAAATATAGAGGATGAGCACATTGTCTTCTGTGAAGATGCTTGTAATATTATCTCTCATCCTAGTAAGGCTAGAAAAGCTAGTGTTCTTGTGCTTTCTATTAAAATTGGTGATCATTGCTATTATGGTTTATGTGATATTGGTGCTAGTTCTAGTGCTATTCCTTATGAGCTTTATAGGGAAATTATGCATGAAATTGTTCCTTGTGAGCTTGAGGACATTGATGTGGTTATTCACCTTGATAATAAGGAAACGATTTTCCCTATTGGTATTGTAAGAGATGTGGAGGTTCTTTGTGGTAAGATTAAGTATCCTGTTTAATTTCTAGTGCTTAATTCAGCAGCTGGTAAAACTTGCCCTATCATTTTCGGTAGACCTTTCTTGAAAACTTGTGGAGATATTATAGATTGAAAGAAGGAGAAAGTTTTAGCTAAGTTTGATGGAGATTCTTATGAGTTTAAATTTTCCAAATTTGTTAAAGCTCCTTGTGAAAATAGCTTGCCTAATGAAGATTTCAGGATGGAACAACTTGCTTCTATTGATCCAGTGTATGACCTTGGACCTCTTTTTGATGACTATAAGTATGCTCATTCTAATGATAAATTTGTTGCCAGTGACAGTTATATTGTAAAGTTTATTCAAAGTGCTACTGAAAGTTATTATGAGAGAGGGAAACATGGTTTTATGCATCTCAATAATGTTAAGTTTCCCCATTTTATGTTGAAAGCTTTGAAGTTGCATTTGTTTTGTCTTCCTATGCTAGTGGATTTTTTTTCAACAATTTGTTTTCTCATGATAACCCCATGCATAGGAAGTGGGTTAGACTCAAATGTGTTGGTTATTTGCTTCTTGATGCTCTCTTTCACTCCATATATATATATATCTCCTTTGTGAGCATCTTTGAAACTTTCAAGCCTAACTTAAAGGCAATAAAGAAAAGTACTTGTTGGGAGATAACCCAAGAGTTTGGTTGAGTCTTGGAATTTATTACCTCAGTAATAACCGCTCCTTATCCTTTTTTTTGGTTTTGGTGCCAAGTTCAACTACTTTTGAGAAGTGGAGGAGTTGTGAAAATTGGCTGTCGTGGGATAGATTTTTGTTCTGCATTAGAAAAATTCGTGAGGGATCTCAGTACTTCGTATGAAGCTATATTTTTCTGAGATTGTTTTGCAGGTTGTTACCCAGCTTTCATTAGTTTTGAACTTTTTGATTTGAGCAACAGAAGGTTTTTGAAAAAATCAATCTTTACCGACTGGTCTGTTTTGATAGATTTCTGCCCTCATTTGCATTTGCCTCTTATAGAAGTCTTTGTTTTGATGGATTTCAGTTGAAGTGTGTACCTAAAGGTTTATTTTTTTGCTTACACTAATGTTTCCATTGAGGTTTGTGTATTTCCTTGTGAGAAAAGGAATTTTCAGGAGAAGGAAGAAAGGAGTCTGCAGAGTTAGTCTTTGAATTGGTAAAAGTGGTGAAAACAGAAGGTTCGTGAAAACCCAATATTCTTATATTTTTGATGTTTTTAATACATAAGGCAGGTTACAAGATGGAACAGAGGAGGAAACGTGGTCCGGGGTGGACTCACCCACCCTAGGCGCAGGCCCCAGCTGGCCGCGCCTGGAGGGGGTGTGAGCCCCCCGAGATCCATCTCCGCCTTGTTTTCGTATCCGTACCTTCCTTATGCATTGAAACTCCGTAATATATAACCCCCCATATCCCCCCGAGGTTCTTGTATCGTGTTCTCATCGTGTTTTCGTTTCGATCTGTCTCTGTCAGGAAATCTTCTCCAGTTTAGAGCACCATGGTCTCCGCCAACAACAAAAGAAAGAAGCCCGAGGAAGATGATCCTCCAAACCCCAAGGAGGAGGAGATTTTGGTAGGGGATGAACAAGACATGGAAGAGGACAAGCATCCGGACACCCGCGCTACCGTCACAAGCACTGGAGTGGTGGAAAAACCTACCAAGCTTAGGAGGACAGCACAGATGTCTATAGGAGGGAAACCTCCACGTCTTATCTACACTCCACGGTCATCTCCTCCACGTACCAAGAGACCCTTCCATACTCTTATACATGAGCGTTAATACCAATAGGTTCCCAAAGGGAACTTGCCCTCGATGTGGGATATGCCTCGTTCTAACCATGCAGGGGAGGAACACACTAAGAAGGAAGAGTGGGGAAAGAATAGTAAGGACTGGGGCTCTCGGTCTGATATGATCATGAACTGCATTGAGCAAAATTTGGAGTTGATTCGTACTCTGACCTTAGAGATTGAGGATTTGAGGAAACTGATTGAGGAGCTTATCAAGAGAACACTGTCACCACCGAAGGATTAATTCGTCATCAGGTTTGGCATCCCCTTGGCTTGTTGCAAGCTTGGGGGAGTGTCGCGGTATCACCACCATTATCCTTTATCTTTTATGTTTTTAGTGGATTCATATCTTTGGTAGAGGAGTTATCTTATAGGCTGGTTTGGATTTTGGAAGTATATCTCCTTTAGTTGATTATCTATGTATCCCTTGGTGTGAGTGCCTTTATGGAATATTAATGAGAAGTTTCATCTTTTACTTTTTTCACTTCTTATTTTAGTTTGCAATCTCTATTATATGATGGATCTTGTTGATCAAGTAATCTAAATTGGTTTTGGCAAACCGAGCCCTGGTCAGTAGCAACACTTTTGAGGTTTGAAAGGAAAATAGAAAAATCTTACAGGTATTTTGTATCATTTATTTTCTTCTTGATTGGCTCATAAGCTTAGTATTCTTTATATAAGATATTTTGTGTCTTCAAGGAAGATTGCATGTTTGGCTTTATCACTTGTAAGTTTGCTTGTTTCTTTCAACTCTTTTGCTTGCTACCTAGCCTTGCTAGCCAAAAACCTATTTTGAGAAGGCTTACTTCTCTTGCATCCAATCCCTTTGAACCAAAACATGTGCCATTTGTGTCCACCATATCTACCTATTAGCATTATTGCTATTCTAAGAAAATTCTCAAGATTCATCTATCTTTCGAATTAAAAAGTATTATTTATGTGAAAACTAGTTAGTAAAGCTCTCACAAACTTGATGGCACACCTTATTTTATTGCCCCTAATAATCTTGAACCATTGTGTCATCGAAGTTGTATATGCTTGCATCTATACGTTGGGATTAGCAGAACCATGCTGTCACATGGAACGCTTTCAACACTTATGGATACTTATCTAGTTGATATCATGCTCTTTTGTTTGCGGATGTCGTTGGTGAAAAATAAAGAGGGAGCTTGTAAGTCCATGGAGTGATGTATGTGTGTTAGAGAAATTCCTGGGCCGCTAGCCTAAGCCATGCCTAATCATGGTGGAAACTTGCAGCATCACCATAATGAGCATTCTGTGAAGCATCCTCAATAAAAAGCTATGCACATAGTAAATAAAAAGTTCGTTGAGATGCTCATTGTATGCTTGCCTTTTCATTTTGGTTATGGGATAGCTCCTGTACCACGTGCAAGGGGTACCCCATTGGCGGTTCTTTATGATACACATGTACTTACAATGAAAATAACTTACCGGTGACCAAAGTTGAGTAGCATGAGGAGCGGCCTTCGTACTAAAGGGACATGAGATTGCCAACTTATGTTTCGTCAAGCATATACTCCATCCTTGTTCACTTTAAACTTAATCATCTCAAGATGCCTATGATAGGGGCAATGAGGGATCAAAGCTAGTAAGTATCATAATGTTTTGGTATCTCTTTATGAACTTTAAATCCCTACTTCCCTCTATGAAGGGACCTTTATCCTATTTCTAAGTTGAGTGAGTAAACCTACTTCCTCTCTATCTCCAGCAAGCATTTGAGTTGTTGTGTTGCAAGCATTCATATGGTGATTCATTCACTCATGTTCTTCATATTCCTTGTTTGCACAAAACTCTTATCTATTGAGTATTACTTTGAAAGCCTGCTTTGTGAAAACCTTTTTGATCAAAGAGTACTCCTGCTTTAAAACTTCTTAAAAAGCTTTATTTGTGATGGATCTAGAAGGGAGGCCCATGCCGGATAAAGGAAGGCTACGGTGGAGTCACATGCGTACCCGGAGCCTTGGAGTACAAGATACACAAGACTAGTAATAGACGGTGTAGGACTCTGTAACCTGTACGGCTAGGACTTTTCCCTGTAAACCTAGGACCTGGCGACTATATAATTCGGGCCTATGGGAGCCTTTAGGGCATCGACTCATACAACCTCGCCAGCGAACCAATCCCTGTAACTCTACGTATTTGCCCTTATAGTGATTTATAGCAGGAGTAGGATTCCACACCGTTGTGGAATCTGAACCTGGGTAAGCTGTGTTACCTCGTACCCGTCAACCGTCCGCCTTACTCCACGTCTCTAAACACGCATTGTGAGGACCCCTCCATGGTGTACTCGTTGGCAATACCACGACAGTTGGCGCCCACCGTGGGGCAAGAGGCGCTTCAGGCTCTTCAGCGGGCGAGGACCAAGATATTCGCGGGAATCGGCAAAACCATAGCCATCGGTCGCGTTCTCTTCTCTGGAAAAATTCCGATCGTCCCTCCTGACGAGTTCTGGATCCCGGCGAAGACGAACCCTACGCGGTGTTCGATCGTTCCTATCGGATACATCCACCTCTTCATCGGCGAAACCGACTCGGGCACTAGTTCCCTAGGAGTCGGAGGAGCATCAAGACCCGCACGGACCGCCTACGGGCTTGATACATTCGCGGAAGGATCGATGTCGGATCTCTCTTTGGAGTTTGCCTGCAAAGATCGGAAAGCACCAAGGCCTGCACGGACCACCTACGGGCAGGATACGCTTGCGGATGGATCGATGTCGGATCTCTCCTTGGAGTTTGCCGACAAAGATCGGGAAAATTCAAGGCCCACCCAAACCGCCGTTGTGCAGGATATAAAGGTGGAAGATCACTGCAAATCCGCCGGCTTCGTCCGTGCATCTGGACAGCAGAGATCCAAGTTCGTTGGCGTGGTTACCATATTCGATCTGGCGCGCTGCGTTCAGAGAGAAGGTGAAAACCCCCGCGATTACTTGTCCAGGTGGCTCCGTATACGAGCCGATCTAGCCCACTACCCCGATGATAACGCTTTGTACCACTTCGTGGAAGGACTGGACCGTGGCATGCTTCTCCGACATTATTTAAGACGGCAGCAGGAAACATGACGCCTTACCCTCGAAGATATGGTGAGCACCGTCAACAGCTATGCGGCAGCTGACGCAGCAGCCCAGATGGAGCTCGCGCTCAAATACGGAGAACCTCCGATTCAGCAGCCTCCACCACCACCTCTAGCCGCCATTGTCGCAGTAGCACCACCACCTCCAGTCATCGTCGAGGCCGTTGCACCTCCACCATCCGTCATCGAGGAGGTCCTGGAACCCTCCGAATCTGTCATTGACGCGCTTTATGCTGATTTCAGTGCAGATTCAGAGGATATAGACTTCAGTACAGAAGAGCCAGACTCCGCTATGCAGGAGATGGAGGAGGAGTACTCACGCGACGAACAAGCCAACAACGCCGTCACGTCTCGAGGGGTGTTCGTCACCATTGGGACGGCGATGGATGAAGATCAACCCGGACGAGCTCCGCCTATGGCACTAGAAAAGGGGAAGGGGGAACTTATTGCTGCTGACGATGATCGCGCAAAATTCATGCCTCCTCCGCCTAACCCAGTGCAGCAGCCGCAGGAACTCGGCACCAGCCCGAGCAACAACAACACCGCAAAATTGGCGCCTCCAACATCTACATCTGCAGTATCCCAAGTTACCCCAGTTGGTAGAGTGATGTACGACAATCTCCTCATCGAGCCACTAACCGTTGCTCATATCCGGAAATTGACCCAGCTTGACGAGAAGCACCAGTAGCTGCTGGAGGAACCGCAGGCCATCGCGGAGCAAGGCGCTAAACTAGATCAAGATCTGGTCAACGCGCAGAAGTCCATAGAGAAAGCTAGAGCAATGGAGGCCGAGTACAAAACCTTGCTGCAGTAGCAGAAGGCTAAGAAATCTCCAGCTCGCGTCATCAATGATCCTGGTGTGCGACGCAACCTAGGATGGGCTCCCTCGAAGCCGGCACAGGCCAAGCCATACATTGATAGTGAAGGCAAACAGGTGATGCCCACCCCACTCCTTAACCTCGCCCTCGCCAAGACCCTTCTGGAGCAGGATAGATCGCCTGAGGCAGTGGAACATGTCTATGACCTAGTGGCCAAGGCGGTGAAGCAGCAGGAATAGGCCACCTCTCAGAGGCTTGAGTTTGACCCAGCGCTCTGCCAATCTAGCCAGTGCAATCCGCCAAGGGATAGATCTCCTCTTTATGTCGGGTCCTAGATGGGTTCATCAGAGCGAATACGGAGGGATGCGCGCAACAGGAAGGATGCTATCCCCATATCCTCCGACCATGGAGAAAAGGCCCGACCTCGTCGCCTATCGCCACCGCCCTGATCCCCCCGAAATCGCGAAGATTACAAGGCTCACCATCGTACGGATATGCCGCCACCAAAGCAGTGTGGCATCGTCATCCGCGACAACGCGGAGCAGATCCATCATGATGGAGAGAGAAACCACAGGCACAGGAGCAGGTCACACCACGACCCTCCACGTCCGAAAAGTAACCGTGACAGGCGTGAGGCGTCGCAGGAGGGTAACAGCAAGAAGGCTAACCCACCGCCACCTCCTCCTCCATCACCACCAAGCAGTCACCATGGCGGAGGAGGTACGCGTCGTTCACGCAGCCCATCCCCTGTTGACAAAAATAAGAAGAACCCGGAGCCATACGATGCACGTTCGCGGATCGATACGGAAGCTGAGGCCGGGAAGGAACATACCTGGGACCATGTTGCTTTGGACCTGCAATACGGTCCGCAACTTACCCCAAAGGTTTTCAGATTGACAAGACCATCAAGCCCTATGAAGGCACCGCCAAGCCAGCTACATGGTTGCAGGAGTACGGCAATGCGGTGGAGATTGCCGGAGGCAACCCCAACATCGCCGTCAAGTACCTCCCATTAATGTTGGTGGGCACGGACCGTCAATGGATCGACGACTTGCCAGAGAAATCCATCTAAAACTGGCTGGACATGCAAGAAGCGTTCACCAAACACTTTGAGGGTGCATACAAGCGTCCCTGTATTGTGGGAGATCTACAGCGGTGCGTGCAAGAGAAAGAAGAGACATCTAGAGCCTACCTCTCCCGCTGGCTGGATATGAAGAACTCCTGCGCAGGAGTGCACACCAAGACCGCCATGGCCGCCTTCATCGACGGATTGGAAAGAGGCACGTTGCTCCGACATAAGCTGAAGCGCTTGCAGGACAATTACCAGCTTGACTTGAACCAGATGATTCAGTTGGCTAGTGAGTTCGCAGCTGCCAACGATGATTCTCCTTGCTGGCAATAGCCGTTCCAACTCAAGCTTGGAGGAACAACAGTACAAAGTGGAAAACCGCTCCAGAAGAAAAGCAATCTACTGACATGGTCGCTATGACTTTCGCAGGACGAGGAGAAGGCGGACAACATGGCCGAGGAAGGGGAGCTGGTCATGGGCAGCAACGAGGAAGTGAAGCCACCTCGGCGCCGCTCCGCTTTCCCCAAACCTACGAGGAGTACCGCGATATGCCGTGCCTCGTACACCTAGACGCCAACGGCAAGGCCACCCATACCAATCAACACTGCAAGTTCGTCAACGACCTCAAGGAAGACCCGGAGTCCGGCTACAAACAAAGTCGGAAGAACCGACTGCGAGGCAAGGGCAAGGGGAATAAGAAGGAGGAGGAGTCCAAGGATTCAAGTGACATGGACGAAGACGTTGACCCCAAGCACGCCGCCAAGAGCGACGACAAGGGCAAGAAGCCCTTCGCAAACAAGGCTCCAATCTACCACACTTTCCTTGGCACCCCCACCGTCCGACAACAGAAGACCTCTCTGAGGATCCTGATGGCCACTCTCCCCCAGTTCCCCAGTACCTGTGCTGGTCGGAGGTTCCAGTAACTTGGGACAGGACGGACCACCCAGACCTTATACCCACGGAGAAACAGTACGCCATGGTCATCAACCCTTTGATTGACGGCGTGGAGTTCACCAAGTGTATGGTGGATAGTGGAAGCAGCATCAATATCATGAACCTGGATACACTGCAGAAGATGAACTTGACGGAGGCAAACCTAAGGCGGACCAACACCATCTTCCACGGCGTAGTTCCTGGCCGGGAGGCCCGGTCCCTTGGGTGCATTACACTTCAGGTTGCCTTTAGCGATGTTAATAATTACCGCCAAGAGCGCATGACCTTCGAGGTGGTCCCCTTCAAGAGCGTGTAACACGTCATATTCGGTCGCGACATATTCCACACGTTCATGGCCAAGCCATGCTTCGTCTACAACAATCTCAAGATACCCGGACCAAACGGTATTATCACCGTATCCGGAAGCTTTACCAAAGGAAGGGACTGTGAGATCAATGAAGCAACCGTTGCAGAAGCTGTCCTCTACAACGAAGAATTCAAAGAGATCTAGAGCAAGGTCGATGACTCAGAGATGCCCGTGTCGAAGAAGCAGATCTCCGACTCCGCTCCTGCGTTCAAGGCCGCCATCGAGACCAAGCCGGTTGAACTTGTGGTAGGCGATGCCTCCAAGGTCACCGCCATTGGGACAAACCTAGATCCCGAATAGGAAAGCGCGCTCGTCGAGTTTCTCCGTGAGAATAGGGACATCTTTGCCTGGCAACCTGCCGACAGGAAAGGTGTACCTAGGGAACTTGCCGAGCACAGCTTAAACATTGATCCAAAATGTAAACCAGTGAAACAACCTCTACGACGCTTTGGAGATGAGAAGAGACGCGCCATTGGCAAAGATATAGCTAGGTTACTAAAGGCTAGATTTATCCGAGAAGTCCTTCACACCCGATGGGTGGACAATCCTGTACTTGTCCCCAAAAAGGGAACCAATGAAATAAGAATGTGCGTTGATTACACCGGCTTGAACAAAGCATGTCCCAAAGATCCGTTTGCTTTGCCTCGCATTGACCAAGTCATTGCTCGCCAGCTGGCTCGGAACTTTTGTGTTTTCTCGATGCATACTCAGGATACCACCAGATCAAGATGAGGAAGTCAGACCAATTGGCCACTTCGTTCACTACCCCATACGGCACGTTTTGCTATGTCACAATACCCTTTGAGCTGAAAAACACAGGTGCTACTTACCAGCGGATGATGCAACGTTGCCTCCACGACCAAATTGGTCGGAACGTTCACGCTTATGTGGACGATATCGCCGTGATGTCCAAAAATTCAAATGACTTAATCTCCAACTTAAAAGAAACATTTGATAATCTCCAGAAATACAACATGATGCTTAACCCTAAGAAGTGCGTCTTTGGGGTTCCAGCCGGCAAATTGTTGGGCTTCATCGTTTCCAACACGGAATCGAGGTCAACCCGGAGAAAATCAAGGCCATCTTAAACATAAACCGTCCAACATGCCTAAAGGACATTCAACGACTAACGGGTTGTGGTGCAGCAGTTAGTCGGTTCGTCAGCCGACTTGGAGAGAAGGCTCTGCCGCTATACAAGTTGCTGAAGAAGGTGGACAAAAATTCACGTGGACAGACGAAGCAGATGCAGCATTGAAGCAGGTCAAGGAGATTCTTTCCTCAGCACCCATACTTGCAGCACCCGATCCTGGAGAGCCCCTGTTAATTTACATGGTGGCAACCAACCGGGTCATCAGCATCGTCGTCGTGGTAGAGCGGAAGGAACCAGGCTATGAGCACGGAGTTCAACGAACAGTTTACTATGTGAGCGAGGTCTTGACGGAGTCCAAGCAGCATTACCCGCACTACCAAAAGATAGCTTATGGAGTATTCCTTTCTTCTCGGAAGTTGAGGCATTACTTTCAGGAGCACCCAATCACAATGGTGAGCAAGACGCCACTGTCCGACATTATCAACAACAGCGACGCTACAGGAAGGGTCGCGAAGTGGGGCATTTAACTCGCCGCCTTCGAGATCACCTACAAGAGGCGCGACGCTATCAAGTCACAAGCCTTGGCGGATTTTGTTGCATAATGGACGGAGATGCCAGATGCTATTCCGTTGCCAGAACCAGAGTATTGGGTGATGCACTTTGACGGATCAAAGCTGCTCAACGGCTCGGGGGCTGGTGTATTGCTACATTCACCAACAGAAGACAAGATACACTATGTTCTGCAAATCCACTTTGAGGCTACAAACAACATGGCGGAGTACG
Organism: Avena longiglumis; assembly: GCA_030063025.1. Classification (NCBI taxonomy): domain Eukaryota; kingdom Viridiplantae; phylum Streptophyta; class Magnoliopsida; order Poales; family Poaceae; genus Avena; species Avena longiglumis. Next base: position 304,033,597 of record CP125978.1, read on the forward strand.
AAGCACTCATTCACGGAATGCGTGTAGCCAAGGATAATGGCATCAAGCGCATAGTTTGCTATGGAGATTCCGACTTGGTTGCCCATCAGGTGGCTGGCACCTGGAATGCGCGGAACCCTATGATGGCTGCATACCGAGACGAAGTGGACGAGATAGCCAAGATCTTCTTGGGCTACGAAGTCAAGTATGTACCTAGGGAGCAAAACGAGGCGGCTGATCTGCTATCTAAGCTTGGATTAGGGCTCAAGCAAATTCCGCCAGGAGTTTTCCTAGAGCACCTGCGCACACCATCCGTATAGGGGGTCGACATCGACAACCCGGATAGAGCTGACTCTTTCGTCAAAATGGTGACTAAGGTCCCTCCGGCTTGGAAAAAACCCTTCATGGATTACCTAGAACATGGAACTTTTCCCGACGACAAAGTCGAAAGACGGCAAATAGTACGACGAGCAAAGGGTTATACCATAATCAATGGGCAACTCTACAAAAGGAGCACTACTGGTGTATACCTAAAGTGTGTTTCCCAGCTAGAAGATATGGAAATGCTACGCGATATCCATCTCGGAGATTGCGGGCATCACGCCGCTCCCCGATCGTTGGTCGCGAAAGCCTTCCGGCAAGGATTCTACTGGCTGACCGCGAAGGCGGACGCCGACAAGCTGGTTGAGACATGCATGGGATGGTAATATTATGCCCGACAACCACATGTTCGTGCTGAAGAACTGCGAACAATACCAATAACTTGGTCGTTTGCAGTTTGGGGGCTAGACATGGTGGGACCGTTACAAACGGCACCCTGTGGGTTTACGCATCTGCTTGTAGCTAACCCCATTAGAAAGCTTGATGGGGAAACTGCCCTCAGGTTCATCCGAGATCTAGTTGTGAGATTTGGTCTCCCACACAGCATTATCACCGACAACGGCAGCAATTTATCACTCAGAGAAGTGGAGGCATATTGCTGGGATAAAGGCATCCGAATTGACCTTGCATCTGTGGAACACCCACAATCCAATGGTCAGGTTGAGCAAGCCAATGGATTAATTATGCATGGAATCAAGACACATCTTGAGGCACCGCTACATAGAGCAGCTGGAGCCTGGCGGAAGAATTGCCATCTATGTTGTGGAGTTTACGAACTACACCCAACAGATCCACCGACTACACCCCTTATTTCATGGTATATGGAGCAGAAGCCATCCTGCCTTCCGACATCCTCCACGATGCACCAAGAGTTGCCGCCTATGACGAGGATGACGCTGAAGAATCCAGACGCCTACGACGAGGATGACGCTGAAGAATCCAGACGCCAAAGATCCGCCATCTACCAGCAGAAGCTACACAGCTACCATTGTCGCCGCGTTCAGCATTGCTCGTTTAAAGAGGGGGATTTGGTGCTCCGACTTAAGCAGAAGAAGTCGCACAAATTATCCCCGACATGGGAAGGACCGTTCATCATAAGCAAGGCGCTACTCAATGGGTTTTACTACCTTGTTGATAATCGTGAACTAAAGGATAAACCTAACGAGGATCATAAGCGTAAGCCACGTGACCCGGATGATGACTACCTAGAGCTTGATCGGCCATGGAACATACCACAGCTACGTCCTTTTTACACTTAGCATTTTTTATCTAATTGTGTATCTCTTATATGATCAATGAAATAAAGCTCTCCGGTTCACTCATATTTCTGAGTCTTTTACCTCTTTTAGTGTTCATTTTTGGATCATGTAAAACCTTTATGCACAAGCTTTGCGTTTGCACTTGTGAAAATTCCGCCTACGGGCGTTAGCTTAAGTTTTCTGGTCCACACGTTCTTTGTCGTTTTTATGTGGATTCTGGAGTAGTGACTTTCGACACTTATTGTCGGCGATTTTGTTCTCAGGTTATTCACGGTGCCATTGGGCATCATCACCTAAGCGCATGGTTCCGACAACGAGTCTTCCGACTCACGAAAAGTCAAGCATAAGAACCAAAGTAATGGATAAGCCAGCACTTGCTTAAAAATATATATACATGCTGGAAACTAGTTCTTAAGTATACATCAACAAGTTTTTTCCGCGCATACACCAAAGGTTAAACAAATATTACAAAGTTGTTTTTCATTCCTTTGGCGCAGGAGACTTGGAAGCAACATTGTCACCAGCCGGAGAATCACCCTCAACGTCGGCACTGTGGTGGGACTCGGAGGAATCTTGGTTGCCGCTGTCGATGGTGTTCATGGGCACGAAGACGTCGATGTCCACCAACTCGGCAACTCTGGTGTCATCGAGTGACGACAGGATGGCTTCATGATCAATCTCTTTGCCGTCATCGTCGCCGTCGGGGATACCAGAGGTCACAGTGCCGATGTCGGCACCTTCGTAGTGTGCCTTCACCATTGACAATGCCATCCTTGCGCCAGCCCGTGCACATGAAGCTTTCTAGCTTCTGACACGCTCGGGGGCTCGGCGCAGAATCTCCGATAACTTCGCCACGGAGTCCGAGGACTTGATGTGTATCTGGAGGGGCTTGGCAATCTCTTTGGCTTGGGTGAGGGCGGTGTTGATGAAGTTGCCGGCAAGAACCATGCATTCCTTGTCCGAAGGAGGCGATCGGGTCAAACCTATAGGAGCTGCAAGTTCCGACAAGGAGCGCATGAGTTCAATAAATTCAAAGTATCCAGACTACAGAAATACAAGGCGGAGGAAACTTACTAAAGATGCTGGACATAGCCTGCCAGAGGGTGTCCGCCAGGGATTCTTTCTCTTGTTGGAGGAGCTTATACGCCTTGTTGTGGCATTGGTTTTGCTCATCAGCAGCTTGATTTTGAACTTTTAAGATCGCAAGCTCCTCCTTCAAATGTTTGATTACCGCGGAGGCGGAATCCTGTAGGGACTTCATTGAATCCTCTTGCATTTTCAGCATCTCTTTCCTCTCCTCCTTAAGGATCTTGTTCTAGCTGTCCAGCTGCTGGATGTGCTTGGACTGCTCGACAATGTCCTTGGCCTTGGCAACATGTTCTGCAAAGTCAGAGAAAGCAAAGTACACAATAAGTACTCGGAGAATATAGGCACAACACCAATATGGAATGCGCAAAAAGAAAACAGACTCTTGTTTTTGATGATCTATTCCTTCAAGATGGCAGTTTCACCCTTTTCGGCTTCAAGATCTGCGCGCATCTTCTGGTACTTGTCATTGGCCATGCCCCTCCGAGCATTCTTGTTCTGTGGAAAAAATAACAAAGTTAAAACGTTGTTTAGTCTACTTGGAGCATCTAGTCAGAAAATTTCCACCTAGACGCTCGGGGGCTACAGCGAGAGTTTTTAACTTAGAAATATGCTTAGCTTTTCTTTAAGCCTCTAGTCGGAACTAATTTAGTTCTTAGTTAGAATCTTGGGGGCTACAGTATAAAGTTTTTAACTCGGATATCTACTTAGCTTTTCTTTAAGCATCTAGTCGGAACTAATTCAGTTACAACTAGAGGCTTGGGGGCTACAGTATTGAAATTTATAAACACTGCGTATGCTACTCTTAAAGCATCTAGTCGGAATAGTTCATTCCATCTAAATGCTTGGGGGCTACAGTGAGGAGTTATCTAGCTTAGTCACTTTAGAGCATATAGATGCAAAACCTATGGTTTTCCGTCTACATCCTCGGGGGCTACAGTGGGATACTCATATGAAATGCAAAAGGCAAAGTAAAACTTAGAAGTGCAATGATCTTGAGATTTTTAGCATATGCCACAAACAACTGTAGGTTTAGCTCATCATTCAAACCCTCCAGAAATTTTTCCTTTCTTTTTGCATCAGTGTCAACTTCATCCGGTGCATAGCGGGCCAGATTATTGAACTCTTCTATGTACTCAGCCACGCTGCGGTGGCGCTGCTTTAGGTTGTGAAACTCCTTCTTTTTCAGGCTCATCATTCCTGATGAGATATGAGCAGTGCGAAAGCCATCTTCAAAGATAGCCCAAGTCACCTCATCAATAGGAGTGGTGATTTGGAAGTTGTCCCACCATGTGGCGGCTGGTCCTTCCAATGATGTCTGCGAACCGACTTTTTCAGCATCCGTGCAGCACGGTCACTAAGTCCTTATTCACGTAACGTAGCTCATTGGCTACCATGGGATCGATTGTTCGAAAACTTAGTGCCTCGGGCCGCAGAAATCTGGTGAGCATATCAAAACCCGGAGGGTTGTTGTTGTTGTTTTTGTTATTGTTGTTGTTGGGGTTGTTGTTGTTGTTGTTATTCTGGTTCTGGATGAATGTTGTCATCATTTGCATAAGCTGAGTTTGTGCATTCATCATTTGTTGCATTTCCGGGGTGATGTTGTTGGGGTTGGGGTTTGCGCGACGGGGAGGCATCTGTGGTTTGTTCAAATAGATAAGAATGAGATACCCATAGATGTTTTATGCATAATACATCATAAGCAAACACATAACAAACAATATAAGAATAAAAGTTCAACAACCACATAACAAGCTCATGAAGTAAAACACACAAGTGGCAAGCCATCCACATGTCGGATGGTCCAATAATAAGTTCACAATATCAAGTATGAATATGAACGGTAAACGAGTAGTCAAGTCTACTCATCAGCATCAATCTCCTCCTCGACGAAGGTAAGACCTGTGTTCTCCATCGCGGTCTTGTTCTCCTCAATCGTAGTGGTCAAGGAATCGACCTTGGCCTTGAGAGCCCTCTTCTGGGAGCGAAGCCTCTCAATAACCATCTGCTGCTGCTCAAGCTCGAAGTCCTTGGACTTCAGTTCCTCGGTCATGTCCTGGATTTTCTTGTTCCTATCACGGGCCGTTTCTCTGACTCTTGAACTTGCGGTCCGGGCCTCGAACTTTGTCTCCATTTCTTTGATCATCTCATCCTGCTGTGCGAAAAGCTTGTCCTTCTCGCGTAGCTGTACCTGAAGCTCGTCATTGCCAAGCATGACGTTCGTCCTATCCGTGTCCACGTGCCTGAGGAGAGTCTCTAAGTCCTGGAGATAGAGACGTATCGGCTCTGCCGTGTCCCTCGAGTCGTCCTCAAAGTCGATGGAATCTCCATCAACATCACGCCTTCCGAAGACGTGGAAGTGAGTGCCCCTAACCTGTCGGGAGTGACGGCCTAACAAGCGTCCTATCAGGTCCTGCATGACTACCTCCATGCCTCTCTCCCTGTCGTCGTGCATCAGCTTGAAGACGATGGCCTTTGTAGTAGGCTCAGTCTGGCGTCCTGGCTGATTCACCTTGAAGCCCAGAGGTCCTTCCTCTCGAACTTGGTGAGTGGGTACACCGTGATGGTGGGAAGAGGGAGATCGAGAAAAGTGGTAAGCTCAATGATACGGGGTCCGAAACGAGTAACCTGGAACTCCTCAATAGTCTTGTGACAATAGGCATCTATTTATAAAATTGAAAAGTTAGAACAACACTATTTAAGATGAATACAAAACAACCATCTCATACATAACCATGGAACACAATTTTCACACAAGTCATGCATACTTAGATCCATTACATCATACAAGGTCCAAATTATTTAAGGTATCATTTTGAAAAAAACAAGGTGATAGATGGTGGTCCACTAACAAAGTGTGCTTATAGGCCTATCTCACTGGATTTGGTGGCTATCACAATGTTCCTAGAGGCAATCCACCTATCTTGTTCACATGATTCCATCACTAAGTCTATTATATCCCCCCTTAACTCTTGGTTGGTGTCTTCCAACTCTTGGGTAAGTTCCTTCTCTTTCTCTAAGTCTTTTTGGAGGTTGAGCATTCTGCACTTGACTCTAGCACTTAGTTCTTTGATAGTCCTCCAAGCTGCATCTCTGGCTGACTCAAAGAATGTGGTGTGCATTTTAGTGTTGGTGTACATGTAGAATCCCCTTTCCTTGTGGTTGTCTTCCTTGTTTTTGTACAAGTGAAGTTGCACCCACCAATACTCCACTCCTTCATCCATCACTGGAAAGCCCTTGTACACAGCTGCACCATGTGCTTCCATTGCCACCATGAGGTCCTTGAGTATATTGGGAAACTCTGTTTCACACTCCAAGGTCATGGTCATGAGTGGCCCTTTCTTCACGGCTTCGTTGATGGAGTTCATCTACAAATGGAGTTGAGAATGAAAAGATTAGAAAAGTTTTACGAGAAGAATAGACAAGTGTAGAAGTAGTTGAAAATTTTTCCTTAATGGTTTTCACATCCTAGGGTCATAATCCTACAGGCAACACAGTGCTCTGATACCATCTGTTAGACCCCTCCTTTATAAAGGCAAGGATCCCTGTGATTGCAATGCTAGTCCCTGGATCAATGCTAGCATCCACAGTTTAAGATGAAGTACACAGATACAAAGGTCGTTTATTACATTCATTCCAGAGATAAAACTTAGTCTTTTAAAACTCATGGCCATAGGCCTAATACAAGATTTTTAAGGAATAAGCAAATAAACATAAGTCTTCATCTTCATGTGAACAGGCAAGCATGTTGAGTGTAGACTCATGACTCCTAATCATCATCGGAATAACCTGCAACATCACAAGTTACAGCCACAGAGGGTCAATACTTTGGAATAGTATTGGCAAGTGATACCTTAGTATATTTCAAGTGGACTATATTACTATATGCATCTTGGCTAAGTGTAGCTTGGCTTGCTTTGCTTAAAAATAGGTTTTACCTATTAGTTGAAATCCCTAAGTTTTCTTTGTCAAAACATTCCCAAAGAACCACCAATAGACATTGGGGTCTTCACCCTTGTTCACCCATAAATTTTACTTTAGAAGTTGGAGTGATGAGATTCTTGTAGCTTCCATGTCTTGATGCTCAAAAGTGTCCATTTCCTTGGACTAGGCTAAGTACTTAGATTTTCCATCTGCAGAGGTTGTGCACTTTCCCCACGGACTTGGTTTCCCAAGACAGACCTTTCAGATGCTTTTCCTTAGTCAAATGGACGCTGTTCCAACCTATCATCCCATCTACCACCAACTGTCCAAGTGACTAAGTTCTAGCAACCTATATGATCAAGGCGAGCCCATATTGCCAAGTGGTTGCCTTTGTAAAGCTTTCTCAACACTTGGCCTCCAAATCCCTTTGTGCCTGGGTGGCTTACCACAAGTGAGATACACAACCCAAGTCCATGGCTTTGTGTAACCACTCAACATAACCCATTCTTCCATTCCACCCAGGAGGTTCATTTGACTTAGTGGTTTTATTAGGGAAGTAAAAGTCTCATGACTTAGAAATATTTCCTTCATAGTAAGTGTAGTTTCTCACCAACCCTTGTTTGCTACATAGCTAGGCTAAGAAAGGCTTGGCAACTTATCTTAGGGAAAAAATCCTTAGAAATTCTACTAGACTACATAGGATTTCCCAATTTTTGCATTAGACAAAATAACATGCAATACTATAGCAAAATATCTAATGCTAGTACAAAACATAGGATAAAAATATTCATGAAAATATCACTTGCCTTGGTAGTGGGGAGAGTAGCACTCTTCACAATCACAATCACTAGCAAAATCTACAAGAAAAATTATAGCATTCAATTTCACACAATTTATTCAATCAAAAATAATATGAATGCATGCATGCAAGTATTTTACTAAGTGGTGATTTTGGAAATTTTCCCACGCATGTGCATGATACTGAAACATAACAGGACACAAAATTTGCCCTATTAAAACTTATTTAACATTAAAACTAATTACCAAAATAAAACTATACTCAAAATAGCTTTAAAAAAGATTCCACAAATAAAGTCATTTTAATGGTTACTATTTTTTAAACAAATTGGACATTCCGAAAGGTCTTGTTTCACTGAATCCAATGGTATAAAATTTGTAAAAATCTAACGTGGCATTCAAAAGTTACAGCAGTTTAAAGTTTGGATCAAAATCTGGTTTTCAATTCTGTTTTTGATTTAAATCCTGCCACGCGTCACAACCCTACTGGTGCGTACCGCTTCGCGTGGATCGCGCTCCGTGGACCGCACGATCTAAGTGGGATCTGGCGGCTCAGATGCGCGCTTACCATTTCGTTTAAGGTTCTATCCTAGACCTACGATGCAGATCCAACGGTCCAAATTACCAAGCCAGAAACGGGCGGCGCTGGTGGTGCTAACTGGCGGCGTTCGACGTCATTCTGGCGTTTCTACATCGTCCGCGAGGGGGAGAGGGGTCTTACCAGGTTCGCCGGAGGTTGCTGATGCTCGTCGTGGTACTGGCTTGCGGAGGGGCGTGCGGGTACGGCTTCAAGAGCTCGTCGGAGTAATGGGCGGCGTCGGTCGCTTGCAGACGTGGTGCTTGCCGAGGTTTGGCGTCGCCCTAACACGAGCCAGAGGCATCAGGAGTTGCGCAAAACGCAGGCGAACAAACTCGCGTGAAAGAGAGGGCAAGGGGCGCTCGGGTTTTACCTGAATTGGTCGCCGAGTCAAGCGGTGCGGTGGTTTCGATCGTGGGCGGACGGCGACTGGTCACGAGCGAGCAAAAGGAATGTGTCGGAGTGCGTAAGAACATCGAGCATCCTTGATCGAGAGAGAAGAAGGTCAAGGCTCACGGAATCGGTCGCCGAGTCGTCGGTATCGCGGCGGTTACGAGCGAGTCGTGGGCGTGGCGTGAGATTGACTGGGGAAAATGATCGGGGAGGTGGGGATCTTATAGCAGGTGCCTCGAGAAACGCGCTGCGTTTAATTGCCCAATTAAGCCGCGCCATCACCGGCGATCACTGCGGTGCGGCGTGGTCGCGAGGTTTGGGGAAGATGATGACAGGCGTGGGCGAGGCCGCTTGTCGCCGACATGTGAAAGATGGGGTGATTACGTACGTGGTGGTGAGCAGCGTGCGTTTGCGCGTGAAGGAAGAAAAAGGAATCCCCGGGTGGCTAGTTGGGCTCGTTTCTCTGCTGGGCCAATTTCCTGGCGCTCGGCCCTTTTCCATTGTTTTAGTTCTTTTTCTTTTCTAATTCGATTTTCTGGTTATGTTTTCAAATGGTTTCAAACACAATTTGAATTCAAATCTTTCTGAGGTTTTGCAGGGGTGACTTGGTCTCAGAAATGAGTCAAAACTTGTGGGGCTTCCTTGCAAAGGTTTGGTCAGACTTAGGTTTCAAATAAACAGAGACTATGCATCATTTTGCAAATGTTTGGAATAAAGGTTTTGGAAATTATTTATAATTTGAATATTTTGGTTTAAACTTTATACTCAATCTTTCCCATAGTGGGGCAAGCAAACAAGTTTTACATCATTCAAGTTTCAAAAGGTGATGGCCTAATGAGTGAAATTTACTCACATAAAATTATATCACAAGTTTCTGTTTTTGAGAAGAACCCTAAATGATGATGAATGCTTAGAGGATATGAATGAGTTTTGGAATATGAATTTGGGGATGTTACAAGTGTCTCGATCATGTCCGCATAATTCATGAACCGTAGGGAGACACACTTAAGGATTCGACGTTGTTTTGAGTAGTTATGGTATTATGAGAAAGAGACCGAATGTTGTTCGGAGTCTCGGATGGGATCCGGGAAATCACGAGGTGATCCGGAATGGTCCGGAGAATAAGATTCATATAAGGAAAGTCCCGTTTCGGAGTTCGGGAATGATTCCGGTGTTTTCATCGGGAATGTTCTAGAAGGTTCCGGATTGTCCGGCACTCCGGGGGGGAGGGTACATGAATGTGTCATTGAATGATTGCATCATGTACTATGTTTTCTTGCTGTTCCAAAACTGAAAAGTCAAACTGCCAGTTTGAAAGTCAAACGGCTAAAACAGGAAACTATGGGAAACAGGAAACTGTGGGAAACAAGCAAGAGGAGGTTGAAACCAACTTGGAGGAGGAGTCCCTCCTCTCCAAGCCGGCGGCCCACCTAGGCCGAGTTGGGGAGGGACTCCCCTCCCTCCCCTAGCGCGCCAGCCCCTCCACCTATAAGAGGAGGGGCAGGGCCTCCTCCTCTAGACACACAAGTTCCTATCCTCTAATCTCCAGTTTAGAGCCATTTTGGTTTAGAGCTTCTAATTGCTTTAGCCTGCGGTTTAGAGCCTTCTAATTGGTGTGTCTAATCTCTAGACCACTAATAGCCCTCTCTCATACTCCACCATACTCGCTCCGGCTTAAGGAGAAGCCCTGCGGGATTTCCCCTCTACTTCCGGTACCACGCCGTTGTGCTGCCGGAATCGCGAGGAGAGTGCTACAACCTCCATTTCTGGAACAAGGAGAGGAAGGTCTTCGTCAGTACCGAACGTGTGACATTGGAAGCGCTAGGAGCATGGCGCCGGAAGGATCGTCTACGATCTTGAGATCGGAAGAAATGCGACTACATCACCCACGAATCCGCTCTCGTTAAACACTTTGGAATCTTCGAGGGTAAGTTATTCCATCGACTCGTTGCTACAATCTAGTAGATAGATCTTGGCTTGTTTGTTTGTATGCGATAGAAAATTTTGTTTTCCATGCTACGAACCCCTGCAGTGGTATCTGAGCCGTGTCTATATGTAGATCTGTTGCACGAGTAGAACACAATGGTCATTGTGGGCGTTGATGCTTTTATTGTCGATTGCTTCTTGTGTACTTTGCATCTTGCGGTATGTTGGGATGAAGCGGCCGGGCTAACCTTACATGACATCGTTCATGAGACTTGCTCCACGCAACATGCAACTTGTATTGCATAAGTGGCTTTGCAGTGCCTGTTTCTCCTAGCATAGTTAAGATCCAATTTACAACGGGTGATCAACAATGCTAGTATCAATGTTGTGGTTCTTGTTAAAGTTAGAGCGACACTTATTGAAAGCCACAAACCACGTAAAATATGCAAAGAAAGTAGAGGCGTCTAACTTTGTTTTGCGAGGGTGTCTGATGATGTGATATGGCCATGATTGTGATTATATTTGATGTATGCAATGTTCCTTATTGTAAGTTGGCAACGGCGAGCCATATGGTTGTCTTTAATTTATGTTAAGACCAGCGTGTCTATTCAAATTAGTTGTAATAGTTGAAGCGGTGGGCGACAACCATGGAGAAGCGTCATTGACCTTGATGCAATGCGGTGATGATGGAGATCATGTTAGCTTGAAGATGGAGATCGGAAGCACAAAGAAGAAAGGCCATATCATATCACATATTATTGAATTGCATGTGATATTAATCCTTTATGCATCTTGTATTGCTTGGTAGGCACGGTAGCATTATAAGATGATCCCTCATGCACATCAATTTCAAGTCATAAAGTGTTCGCCTTAGTTAGCACCATTGCTAAAGCTTGTTGTTTCAAGCACCACGTGATGATCGGGTGTGTTAGATTACGCAAGTGTATACAACGTGAGCAAGCCAGATTTGCTCATGCGAAAACTAAGGTTTGATCTTGTGAGCCTAGCATGTACAGACATGGTCTCGGAACACGGATCACCGAAAGGTAAAGCATGAATCGTATAGTAGATATGATGAACATGACGATTGTTCGCCATTGAAACTATATCAACTCTCGTGATGATCGGTGTTGATGTAGTGGATTTGGTTCGTGTGATCACTAAAACATTGTGAGGGATGTTGTTTTGAGTGGGAGTTCACCTAGTTTAATTTCATCAATTAATTTGAACTCAATTTGTCATAAACTTAGTCTAAACTATTGCAAATATGTTGTAGATCAATGGCAGCCCCTACCATCAATTTTAATGCGTTCCTAGAGAAAGAAAAGTTGAAAAACAATGGAAGCAACTTTGCGGATTGGTTCCGCAATTTGAGGATTGTCCTCACAGCTGGTAATTTGACCTATGTCTTTGGATGCACATGGGTGACCCTGCGGTGATGCTCCCGATGAAGTAAAGAATGTTTACCTCGCTCGGAAGAATCGGTACTCCATAGTTCGATGTGCTATCTTGTATGGTTTGGAATCGGAGCTTGAGAAAAGGTTTGAAGAGTCGGACCCATATGATATTGTCGAGGATCTCAAATTGATTTTTGAGACTCATGCGGCAATTGAAAGCTATGAGGCTTCGAAAAGTTCTTTAAGCGCAAGATAGAAGAGGCTCCGTCAGTGAGCATGTGCTTAAGATGTCTGGGCACGCAAACAAACTTCAAAGCTTGGGTATAGTGATTCCTAATGCTTTGGGGATTTACCGTGTCCTCCAGTCACTACCACCAAGTTACAGGAACTTTGTGATGAACTACAACATGCAGAACATGAACAAAGAGTTGCCAGAACTGTTTGCTATGTTAAAGTCTGCAGAAGTGGAGATCAAGAAAGAGCACCAAGTGTTGTTGGTAAATAAGACCACCAAATTCAAGAAAGGCAAGTCTAAGCAAAAGGGACACTTCAAGAAGGGTGGTAAGAAATTTACAACACCGGCGAAGAAGACCAAGGCTGGACCCAAGCACGATCTTGAGTGCTTTTCGCAAGGAGAAGGTCCTTTGAGCGGAATTGCCCAAAGTACTTGGCGGATCTGAAGAATGGCAACATCAATAAGAAAGGTATATCTGATATACATGTTATTGATGTGTATCTCACTAGTACTCGTAGTAGTGCCTGGGTATTTGATACTGGTTCGGTTGCTCACATTTGTAACTCGAAGCAGTCTTTGAATAAGCGGAAGCTAGCGAAGAACGAGGTGACGATGCGGCGTGGGAAGCGGATCAAAGGTGGATGTGATCGCGGTCGCACGCTACCCCTTCATCTACCATCGGGATTAGTTTTATACTTAAATAATTTTATTTAGTGCCTATGTTGAGCATGAACATTATATCGGGATCTTGTTTATTGCGAGGCGGTTGTATTTAAGTCGAGAATAATGGTTGTTCGATTTATATGAGTAATATGTTTTATGCACATGCACCTTTGATAGATGGTCTATTCTTATTGAACCTCGATAGTGGAAATACACATATCAACAACATTGAGGCTAAACGTTTGAAATCATGCGATAATTCGACCTATATGTGGCACTGTCGTCTTGGTCACATTGGAGTGAAGCGTATGAAGAAACTCCATTCCGATGGACTTATTGAATCACTTGATTTTGAATCACTTGAGATGCGAAGCATGTCGATGGGAAAAATGACTAAGACTCCATTTTACGGTATGATGGAGCGAGCTACGGACTTATTGGAAATCATACATACCGATGTGTGTGGACCAATGAGTGTAGCATCGTGATGGTTATCGTTATGTTCTTACCTTCACGGATGACTTGAGTAGATATGGGTATATCTATTTCATGAAACATAAGTCCGAAACTTTCGAGAAGTTTAAGGAGTTTCAAAGTGAGGTAGAGAATCAACGTAACAAGAAGATTAAATTTCTGCGTTACGATCGTGGAGGTGAATATCTAAGTTACGAGTTTGGCGAGCATTTGAAGAAATGCGGAATACTTTCTGATTGACACATGGGAACACCACAGCGTAATGGTGTGTCCGAACATCGTAATCGAACTCTCTTAGATATGGTTCGTTCTATGATGTCACTTACAGATTTACCGCTATCATTTTGGGGTTATGCATTAGAAACAGCCGCATTCACTTTAAATAGGGCACCGTCTAAATCCGTTGAAACGACACCGTATGAATTATGGTTTGGGAAGAAACCTAAATTGTCTTTCCTTAAAGTTTGGGGATGCGAAGCCTATGTAAAGAAGTTACAACTTGACAAGCTTGAACCCAAAGTGGAAAAATGCGTCTTCATAGGATACCCAAAGGAAACTATTGGGTACACCTTCTATCATAGATCCGAAGGCAAAATCTTTGTTGCCAAGAATGGATCCTTTCTAGAGAAGGAATTTCTCTCGAAAGAAGTGACTGGAAGGAAAGTAGAACTCGACGAGGTTGTCGAACCTTCTCTCGAAATTGCGAGTAGCGCAGTACCGGAAGAAGTTCCTGTGGTGCCTGCACCAATTAGAGAGTAAGCTAATGATGATGATCATGAAACTTCGGTTGAAGTTGCTACAGAGCCTCGGAGGTCAACGAGAACTCGTACCACTCCAGATTGGTATGATCCCGTTATGAGTGTCATGTTGGTGGACAACCGATGACCCGAGACATATGAGGAAGCGACGATGAGCCCAGATTCCAATAAATGGCAAGAAGCCATGAAATCCGAGATTGGATCCATGTACGAAAACCAAGTATGGACTTTGGTGGACATCTGGGATGGTAGGAAGGTTGTCGAGAACAAATGGATTTTCAAGAAGAAAGCAGTCTTGATGGTAATGTTCATCTATAAAGCTCGACTTGTCGCAAAAGGGTTTCGACAAATTCAAGGAGTTGACTACGATGAGACTTTCTCACCAGTAGCGAATCTAAAGTCTGTGAGGATTATGTTAGCAATCGCTGCATATTATGATTATGAGATATGGCAGATGGATGTCAAAACAGCATTCCTCAATGGAGATATTGATGAAGAGTTGTATATGATGCAACCCAAAGGTTTTGTCGATCCTAAAGATGCTAACAAGGTATGCAAACTTCAACGGTCCATCTATGGATTGAAGCAAGCATCCCGAAGTTGGAATCAACGGTTTGATAAGGTGATCAAAAGTTTTGGTTTTATACAAACTTATGGAGAAGCTTGTATTTACAAGAAAGTGAGTGGGAGCTCTGTAGCATTCTTAATACTATATGTGGATGACATATTGTTGATTGGGAATGATGTAGACCTTCTTAATAGTGTCAAGGAATATTTGAATAATAGTTTTTCAATGAAGGATCTTGGCGAAGCAGCTTACATATTAGGCATAAAGATTTATAGAGATAGATCAAAACGCCAAATATCATTGTCACAGAGTACATATTTGGACAAAGTTCTAAAGAGGTTTGGAATGGAAGAAAGCAAGAAAGGGTTCTTGCCCATGTTGCCCAATACGACCTTGAGTAAAACTCAAAGTCCGACATCGGCAGAAGATAGAGAAATGATGAGTAAGACTCAATATGCCTCAGCCATAGGATCTCTAATGTATGCCATGCTATGTACTAGACCCGACGTTGCATATGCTGTTAGTTTAACTAGCAGATATCAAAGTGATCCAGGAGTGGATCATTGGACAGCGGTCAAAAACATCCTTAAGTACTTGAGAAGAACTAAGGATATGGTTCTTTCTTATGGAGGTGATGAACAACTCGTTGTTAATGGTTACACCGATGCTAGTTGGAACACTGATCCGGATGATTCTAAATCACAATCTGGATACGTATTTATTTTGAATGGTGCGTGATTAGCTGGAGGAGTGCAAAGCGTTGTGGAGATCTTCAACTGAATCGAATACATGGTGCTTTGGAGGCTTCACAAGAAGCGATATGGATGAAAGAGTTCATTACAGAGCTGGTGTGGTTCCTAGTGCGCTGGACCCAATGTCTATCTCTTTGTGATAACATGGGCGCCATAGCCAATGCGCAAGAACCAAGGTCACACAAGAAGCTGAAGCATATCAAGCTGCGTTTTCATGCTATTCGAGAACATATCCAGGATGGGGATATAAAGATTTGCAAAGTACACACAGATCTGAATGTGGCGGATCCGTTGACTAAACCTCTCCCGAGGGCAAAACATGACCAAAACCAAACTGCCATGGGTGTTCGGTATATTACCATGTAATCTAGATTAGATGACTCTAGTGCAAGTGGGAGACTGTTGGAGATATGCCCTAGAGGCAATAATAAATATAGTTATTATTATATCTTTGTGTTTATGATAAATGTTTACATTCATGCTATAATAGTATTAACAAGGAAACTTTAATACTTGTGTGATTTGTAAACTTAATTTGAAGTCCCTAGTATAGCCTCTATACTTCACTAGCTTGTTGGTTGATTAATGATTGTGGTTTCCCTATCATGAACATTGAGATGCTATCAACAACAAGATCATATCGTTAGGATAATGATATGGTGGACATACTCCTATAGATAAGCGTAGCATAAAGATCAAGTCATTTCAATAGTTCAATTGCTATATGCTTTCTGATACATAGTAACCTAATTCCTTCGACCATGAGATCATGCATATCACCTTTACCGGATGGATGCTTTGATGACATCAAACACCACACCGTGGCGGGTGGCTATAAAGGTGGCATTGAGTGTTGGAAAGTAATGGTTGAAACACATGGATCAAGAGTGGGATTTGTCCATCCATATGACGGATAGATATACTGGGCCCTCTCGGTGGAATGTCATCCAATTAGCTTGCAAGCATGTGGTGGGTCACAAGGGATCACATATCACGGACGAGAAAAGAGTACTTATCGTATGAGGTTGAACTAGGTATGCAGAGATACCTGACGATCATAACCTCGGATAAGTAAACTATCGTGAGACAAAAGGAAATTGGTATCGTATGTAAGTGGTTCATTCGATCGCAAAGTAATCGTGAGAAATATGTGGGAGCCATATGAATTTCAGATTCCTCTATTGGTTATTGTTGGAGAAGTGTCTCGATCATGTCCGCATAATTCACGAACCGTACGGAGACACACTTAAGGATTGACGTTGTTTTGACTAGTTATGGTATTATGAAGAGACCGAATGTTGTTGAGTCTCGGAAGGATCGGGATATCACGAGGTGATCCGGAATGGTCCGGAGAATAAGATTCATATAAGGAAAGTCCCGTTTGAGTTCGGGAATGATTTCGGTGTTTTCATCGGGAATGTTCTAGAAGGTTCCGGATTGTCCGGCACTCCGGGGGGGGGGGAGGGTACAAGAAGGTGTGATTGAATGATTGCATCATGTACTAAGGGTTCTTGCTGTTCCAAAACTGAAATGTCAAACTGCCGTTTGAAAGTCAAACGCTAAAACAGAAGCTGGGAAACAGGAAACTGTGGGAAACAAGCAAGAGGAGGTTGAAACCAACTTGGAGGAGGAGTCCCTCCTCTCCAAGCCGGCGGCCCACCTAGGCCGAGTTGGGGAGGGACTCCCCTCTCTCCCCTGGCACGCCGGCCCCTCCACCTATAAAAGGAGGGGCAGGGCCTCCTCCTCTAGACACACAAGTTCCTATCCTCTAATCTCCGGTTTAGAGCCGTTTTGGTTTAGAGCTTCTAATTGCTTTAGCCTGCGGTTTAGAGCCTTCTAATTGGTGTGTCTAATCTCTATACCACTAATAGCCCTCTCTCATACTCCACCATACTCGCTCCGGCTTAAGGCGAAGCCCTGCGGGATTTCCCCTCTACTTCCGGTACCACGCCGTTGTGCTGCCGGAATCGCGAGGAGAGTGCTACAACCTCCGCTGCCTGCTGGAACAAGGGAGAGGAAGGTCTTCGTCGAGTACCGAACGTGTGACCGACTGCGGAAGCGCTGCCGGAACACAGCGCCGGAAGGATCGTCTACACGATCTTAAGATCGGAAAGAGTACGACTACATCACCCATGAGAATCCGCTCTCGTTAAAAACTTTGGAATCTTCGAGGGTAAGTTATTCCATCGACTCGTTGCTACAATCTAGTAGATAGATCTTGGATTGTTTGTTTGTAAGCGATAGAAAATTTTTGTTTTCCATGCTACGAACCCCTACACCCTCAGCGTTACATTTAGACGGGTATCCCTATCATTGCATCCATCAAGCAATGGAGTAATCGTGTCTTTCTCCATTTGCTCTTGCTTAGCTTTCTCTCTAGCGACGGCTTTGGCGTTACTTATCTCCCTGAGAAGCAGCTCTTGGTAATGAGGGTCTCGCAACCAACTTGAATCATGCCTGGCACCTTGATCTCCATGTTCCTTCCTGGCGCCACCTTGATTATCTTCATGTTCATGCCCAACGCCATCTTCTTGATCTTCATGTTCATGCCCGACGCCACCTTGATCTTCATGATCACATGCCCCACCGCCGGCATATTGATCTTCATATTCACCATTATTGACATCCTCATCATCATCTTCGTCATCACGTATCCACTAAGTGTAGCCATCCATTAAACCATGCCGGAGCAAGTGCGACACCAGCATTCCGCAATCATGCTTTATCAAATACATCAGTTTGCAGTCATGACACGAACATCTTATATCTGTCATGTTTTTTCATGCCATGTTGGCACTCACGGATCTCATCCACATATCCACGAGGGTGTGCTAAGTTGTCGGACCATGGTCGCATGCGCGGTATACAAATAGCAAAAGGAAAATGAGAGCATGGACGCCGAGATCGCTAAAAAAATCGGCATAAACTCCCCTAAAAAGAGGACATCTGCTGGGTGCCAGAAATTCGCCGGAACAGAAATGAATCTACATTCGGTGAAACATTGGCAACCCAAAATTAAATCCCTGCACACAAAAAAGGAAACACACAACACAATCTAGTCGTTTTACCGACAACGCGCATACATGCAACAACGTCTTCACGCTTCCTCCAACGATGACTAGGAGTAGGAGAGATGGAGGAGAAGTAAAGTGAGATCTTTTTGATCTAGAAGTGCAAGATCTTTCACTTACATATGTGTGTCAACCAATAGAGGTTTACCAAGATTCTATGGTGAAACAATGGAGAAAATGAGGTGGGGAGGAGGAGGGAGCGACCAGATATATTTGTGTGGAGGAGAAAGCAAGTGAGAGAGAAGTGAGTGAGGTGTAGAGGTGCATGCATGTGCCACAAAGTGAAAAAGGTGGCCATATTACTTGAGGCGCATCCCATACAAGATGCGCCTTGTATACTTAAATTACCTGAGGCGCATCTTGTAGAGGATGCGCCTCGAGTGTCTGGCACGTGCCACCCATGGGCCCACCTCACTTACTCGAGGAGCATGTAATAAAGATGTGCCTTGTAACACCACGGTTCTGAAAAGACCGTAGCTTCTATGTGACATGCCAATCCCTGGATCGGTTCATTGGCCCATAATACAATAAGATGAATAACATAGAAAAATATCCGTGTATCATAAATAACGAAGATCCAGAGTACCATTATTCCAATAAAAGCTTAGCTCAAGGATAGCTCAAATTATTCAGGTAGCAACATAAATAAAGCAAATTCTCCATTCTCCAAATTGCCCACAAGTGAACAAGTGCCGAGTGGAGTATCGTGGCCTATATCGATTACTCAGAATCGGAATATCCTGCAACATGAAACGTAGCAGCCCCGAAGGGTCAATACATGGAATGTATGGCAAGTAGAGCTAGTAAAGGAGACAATAGTGCTAACATCTACATGCATATTAGGCAAGTGGAACTGTGTCTAGCTTGCATTTGCAAATTCCTTTATCCTACTTTCATAAACAGTTTTTGATTTTATTTGAAAAGATCCCAATTAAGTTAACCCAACCATATTGAAGCAATTATGAAATTAGAATGAGCGAGAAACATGTCATGGAGTCAATATCAAGCAACTCAGTTGTCCATAACCCGGGACACGACTAATCAATTAGATTATACACCCTGCAGGAGTTAGTACACTTTACCCATGTGACTTGGCCAGCCCATCTCGTACCATCACTCTCATTTTGGGTGATGATAGGGAGAAGTCCAAGAAGAGACCATTCGGGAAGTAGCTCCCCAATCCCGACGTGCACCGGTCCAACCTACCAAAATTCTACATCTCTGGATACGCGGATTCGAGTTACCACAACCTACTAAGTCCAACCATATTAAAGCAATTATGAAATTAGAATGAGCGAGAAACATGTCATGGAGTCAATATCAAGCAACTAAGTTGTCCATAACCGGGGACAGGGCTAATCGATTAGATTATACACCCTGCAGGGGTTAGTACACTTTACCCATGTGACTTGGCCAGCCCAGATCGTACCATCACTCTCATTTTTGGTGATGATAGGGAGAAGTCCAAGAAGAGACCGTTCGGGAAGTAGCTCCCCAATCCCGACGCGCACCGGTCCAACCTACCAAAATTCTACATATCTAGATACGCGGGTTCGAGTTACCACAACCTACTAAGTCCAACCAACCGCCCATTTCATTAATTGCACATGGTTGTACACGTAAGCTACAAAATAAAGAAGCCAATCATTTTCTCTCGTTACCTGGGTGCCTTTCAGCAATGATACCACCAAAATTTATCAATCCCATCACACCCAGGAGATTCATTGATTAAGTTGTTTTAGTTTTCGCAAACCAACACATTTATAAACAACTCTCAGTGATGTAACCCATCCCTCGATCTTCGTAGCATGGCTAAGCACATCTACCAACAGTGGTTCATCTACAAGGAAAGCCCTACCACATAATAGGACATAGCATAGCGATAGTATCATCCTACACATGCATCTATAAAATACACGACAATGCATTGAAAATAGTAGGACAATATCATGAACAAGGTAGCATCTACTTGCCTTGGTTGTAGAGGTCGGAAGAACAATCCACACACGAGCAAGCGTTGCACTCGTCACAATCTACACGATACAATTGCAATCATAAACAAACAATTCACAAGCATATGCAACAAAGATGATGCATGAATGCATGCATGACAAGTGGATTGATGCTACAGCAGCACCACATAATCCTATTCAGTAAAGCTACTGATTACATTCATGGAAAATAGTTTTAGCGCAAGGGAAACTATTATGCAAAATATAATGCTCAAAACTAGAGCTAGAAACCAAATAATTCACTACCGGTAGTATACTGTTTGTAAAATCCTAGGAAAATTCTACTGTATAGGCAATGTTATTTAGGAACAGTACCAATTGGAATTACTCAAAAAGGAATTATGAAACTCCTTGAGTAATTAAAATACTGCAGAAAGCCACTAAATAGTTTCTGCAAAAGTTTTTACTGTAAGCCTATCCTTTTAATTCACTTTGAGATTCCCCTTGTTCTACTGAATCCAGGGACATATCATTTGCAATTTTTCGAATTACAGATCTTTTTCTACGAATTAAATACTCCAAAAAGGGCATTAATTCATTTAATTAATCTAGACAAAATCTTGCTGCAAAAGTGTAGAACAATGGTACAGCAAGATTCTACACGACTTAATGAATCTACACATATTTTATTTGCAATATTTGGCTCAGTAGGTTAATTTCTATGAATTTTGCAAGTTGCCACTATTTTCTGAAATTTCTAAATCCATTTAAATCTTTTACTGCGTGGTCAACGCGACTGACCGTGGCGAGAGACAGAGGAGGGCCGTCGGATCATAAGAAGATCGGACGGTCGAGGTTGACCGTGGCGAGACTTACCGACGTGGTGACGTGGCGGAGGCGGCTCGTCGGCCGGTGATGCTGGCGGCGGTTGTGGCGGTCCCCAGCGTCGGCAAGGCGGTCGACGAGGTGCAGGGGAGGACGGCACGACGATTGCTGGCGTCGGGTGCTTTGGGGGCTCCCTCTGGCCTCGACGACGGGCGGTTGAAGGCGGGCGGCGTCGGCGGTGCTCCGGCGAGCAATCGGCGGCGCTGCGCTACGGGAGGTAAGGGGAAACGAGCACGGGGTGAAACAGTGAAGCTAGGCGAATGTCAAGGAGTAGAAAGGGCAAGGAGGGGCGGCTCGGAGCGTCGGCGGCAGAGCTTACCGTGAACGGCGGAGGCGGCGGAGAAGTTCGAGCTCGAAACCGAGCTCGGGTTAGGGTTTCTAGGCGTGTTTGAGGGGAAAAGAGTGGCGGCGGGGTGAGGATTAAGAGGGGCCCGAAGTTTTGGGGAGGGGCGAGGTAGTTAGAGGCCGAATCGGCCGAGAAACGCGGCGGTGTCGGCGGAGTCCCGTTCGGGCACGGTGGCGGGGATGATAGGTGTGCCCGGGGCGTCGGCCAGGGAGGGAGCGGCCGTATGCGGTCGCGTTGGGCCGGCCGTTGGCGGCTGCAAGCACGCTGGGCGTCTGGTATGTGGTTAGGCAGGTGGCCTGGTGGGCCGGGTGGCTCAGCCGGGGGGGGGAGTAGGTTAGTTTTTTTTTGTTCTTTCTTTTATTCTTTTTGCTTTTATTGTTTCCCTCATAACTTTTTAATAGGAAAACCAATTGAATTGATTTTTGTCTTCCAATTTTTCTAAAATTCCAAGGATCATCCTAGGATCATTTTTAGCAACAAAAGTCAAATTCTAACTAGTGACTGCAAGGGTCCAACTATTCCTTTGTAAGAATACTTGAGGCATTTCGTCTAGGATTTGAATGCAGGGTTTTGAATTTGACAAATGGTTCATGAATGCAGAATGACATGAGTGATATGCAAAACCGAATCTAAAACTTAGGATGTGACAAGACTAACCCCCTTAAGATGAATCATGTCCCCGAGATTCGGCGCGGCTAGAAAATAGGTGCGGGTAGTCCTCTCGGATGTCATCCTCATGCTCCCAAGTGGCTTCCTCTCCGGTGTGGTGGCTCCACTGCACCTTTCAAAACCTGATCGTCTTGGTACGGGTAATCCTCTCCGCTGTCTCCAGAATCTTGACCGGCTTCTCCTCATAGGTCAAGTCATTCTCAAGCTGAACCTCCTCTAGTGGGACAGTGTCTCTCAATGGTGTATCCACCATCTCCGGATGGCACTTCTTCAGCTGGGACACGTGGAACACATTGTGAACAGCGGACAGAGCCTCTGGAAACTCCAACTGATAAGCAACTTCTCCTTTGCGTGCTAAGACCTGATACAGTCCAATAAACTGAGGTTCCAGCTTACCCTTGATTCCAAATCTCTTGATTTCGCGAAGTGGCGACACTCTGAGGTATGCTCTATCACCTATTTCATACACCACTTCCTTGCGCTTGGCGTCATCGTAGCTCTTCTGCCTTGATTGTGCTACCTTCAGTCTGTCCCTAATCAAGGCGACCTTCTCCTCAGCATCCTTGATCAAATCAGGCCCAAACAACTGTCGTTCTCCTACTCCATCCCATAGCAATGGTGTCTGGCACAGTTTCCCATATAGTACATCAAACGGTGACGTCTTGATGCTGGTTTGATAGCCGTTGTTGTAGGAAAACTCAGCATACGGCAAATTCTCATCCCAACTTGAACCATGAGCCAAAGCGCAAGCTCTCAGCATATGTTCCAAAATCTGATTCACCCTCTCGGTCTGTCCATCAGTCTGTGGGTGAAATGCTGTGCTAAACTCCAATCTAGTACCAAGTGACTCGTGGAGCTGGCGACAGAAGTGTGAGGTAAATTGTGTGCCTCTATCAGATACAATACTCTTGGGAACTTCATGTAGGCACACAATTCTGTCCATATAAATCTTGGCCAACTTTGCACTCGTATAGGTTGTCATCACCGGTATAAAGTGGGCTACCTTGGTCAAATGGTCGACCACTACCCAAATGGAGTCATATCCTGACCTGGTCCTGGGATATCCTGTGATAAAATCCATTCCCACTCTATCCCACTTCCAATCCGGCACGGGCAATGGCTGTAACAGTCCTGCTGGCTTCTGGTGATCCGCCTTCACCCGGCTACATACATCGCATAGGTCAATATTCTCCGCGATGTCTCCTTTCATGTTGTTCCACCAGAACTTGTCCTTTAGGTCCATATACATCTTCGTATTGCCCGGATGTATGGAATACGGCGAGTCGTGATCTTCCTGCATAATCAACTTCCTTATCTCCGGATCGTTGGGAACGCACAAACGATCTCCATACCACAAGGTTCCTTGCTCATCCTCACGGAATTCCATTGCTCGATCCTCCTTCATCTTTTCCTTTACTTCATCAATCTCTTTGTCTCCTACCTGAGCCTTTCTGATCCTGTCCTGTAGCGTCGGTTGGACTTCCATTGTAGCCAAGTATCCTTCAGACACTACTTCCAGTCTAAGGTCCTTGAATTGCTTGCACAAATCCTCGGGCAATTTCCCAATTGTCAGTCCATTGGCGTAAACCTTCCGGCTCAGAGCATCTGCTATTACATTGGCCTTTCCTGGGTGGTATTGCAGATTCATATCATAGTCTTTGATAAATTCCAACTATCTCCTTTGCCTCATATTCAGTTCCTTCTGTGTAAATATGTATTTCAAGCTCTTGTGATCGGTGTACACATCACAGTGTTTTCCCATTAAGTAATGCCTCCATACCTTGAGCGCATGAACCACTGACGCTAACTCTAAGTCGTGTGTGGGATAATTCCTCTCATGGTGTTTGAGTTGTCGCGAGGCATATGACACCACTCTCCCATCTTGCATCAGCACACTCCCAAGTCCCTGTCTAGAAGCATCACAGTACACTTGGAAATCCTTCTAAAGATCCAGTAAACACAGAACGGGTGCGGTCACTAGTCGACGCTTCAGTTCCTGAATTCTGGCTTCACACACATCCGTCCATTCAAACTTTCTCTCCTTCTTCAGAAGTTCAGTCATCGGCTTAGCAATCTTGGAGAAGTTTTCAATGAACCTCTTGTAATATCCAGCAAGTCCCAAGAAGCTTCGTATCTCTCCCGCATTCTTGGGTGCTTCCCACTTAGTTACTGCAGTCACTTTGCTTGGATCAACAGCGACTCCTTCTCCTGACACCACGTGTCCAAGAAATCCAACAGTGTTAAGCCAGAATTCACACTTGCTGAATTTGGCATACAGCTTGAGTTCCCTCAGCTTCTCCATAATCAGTCGCAGATGTTTCTCATGCTCAGCATCATCCTTGGAATATATCAGTATGTCGTCCATAAACACCACCATGAACTTGTCCAAGTAATCCATGAACACCTTGTTCATCATGGTCCTGAAATATGTCGGGGAATTCGTTAGTCCAAAAGACATAACCGTATACTCAGATAAACCATACCTAGTGGTGAAAGCGGTTTTTGGTATGTCCTCCTCCCGGATCATCAATTGGAAGTAGCCCGATCGCAGATCAATCTTGCTAAACACCTTTGCTCCTTCTAGTTGATCAAACAAATCATTTATGTTCGGCAGGGGATATTTGTTCTTGATGGTCACTTCATTCAGCGAGCGATAGTCCACCACTAACCTCTTGCTGCTTTCTTTCTTCTCCACAAACAGAACAGGTGCACCCCATGACGATGAACTAGGCTGAATGAATCCCTTGTCCAACTGCTCTTTCAGCTGCTTCTTCAATTCCTTCAATTCATCCACATCCATCTTATATGGTCTCTTTGCTATAGGTCCTGTTCCCGGCATCAGGTCGATGAGAAACTACACTTTCCATGTCAGGTGGCATTCCTGGCAGCTCTTCCGGAAACACGTCGGGGTAATCCCTAATCACAGGCACAGTATCCATGCTAACCCCCTTAAGAAAATTCAACTTACAACTTCCCGGTCCCACTGCCGACTTGAACCTAATCCTCTTACCATCCGGGGTTTTGAGCGAAACAGCTCGCTGCGTATAATCTATGTGTCCCCCATGCATAGACATCCAATCTATACCCAGAATATCATCTAACCCTTGTGGTTCCAACACTACCAGATGTGCAATGAAGTTGTGTGTTCCAATCCTCACAGTTAAGTCGCGGCATCCCGCGCTAGTTATCATATCTCCTCCAAGTGAGCTCACTCTAATAGACTCTTGCATAGAATCAGTAGGTAGCTTATACTTATCCACAAATGCCCTTGATATGAATGAATGTGATGCACCAGTATCAAAAAGTATAAGTGCAGGGTGAGTGTTGATTGGGAACTTACCAATCACAAGGTCAGGCTCATCTGGGATCTCCTCCACATTCATGTGGTTCACTGTGGCCTTCTGGTTGTTGGTTGGCTTCAGTCCCTTCCTCTCCGGACAGTTGTCAGCATAGTGTCCCTTCTGTCCACACTTGAAGCATGTCACCTCACTCAGATCCTTCTTCACAAAGCTGCGATCACGGTTGCGGTCATCTCCACCGCGTCCTCCAGAATGGTGAGAGTGTCCTCCCTTGTGGTTGTGGTGGCTGCTCTTGTGGTTGTCATGGCGATGTCCATCGCCTCCATGGTGGTGGCGGTCATGGCTCCCATGGTCACTCCCTCCATGCTTGGAGTACCCATCATATGAAGTGCGAGACTTGTGGTGAGAACCAGAGTGGTGATTGTTGCTCTTCCTCTAGCGGCTTTCCACCTGCTTGTGCTTCCCTTCCAAAATCCTGTCCTTGTCCATAAGCTCCTGGAAAGTGGGGCAATAAACCACCAGTAGCTGCACTGAAAGCTCATCACTGAGGCCATCCAGGAACCTCTCCCTCCTTTTTGCATCAGTGTCAACAACCACAGGTGCATAACGGGATAGGTTGTTGAACTCCTCAATGTACTCAGCCACGGTGCGGTTGGTTTGGCGCAAGTTGCGGAACTCCTTCTTCTTCAGGCTCAGAACTCCTGAAGACACGTGGTTGGCCCTGAAACCTTCCTCAAACATTGCCCAAGTCACATTATCCAGCGGGTGGGTGATCTGAAAACTGTCCCACCAAGAAGCGGCTGGTCCCTCCAGTAGGTGAGCGGCAAACCTCACCTTCTCAGCATCAGTGCATCCGATAGTTACCAGATCCTTGTCGACTGAACGCAACCAGTCGAGAGCAACCATTGGTTCCGTCGCAGTAGAGAACTTAGCTAGCCTTATCCTCAGAAACCTGGTGAGAGCATCTCCCTGAGGCTGGTTGTTCCCATTGTTGTTGTTGTTCTGAGCTTCCATGAACTGAGTCATAACTTGGGTCAGCTGTGCCTGAGCTGCCATGAGCTGCTCCAACTCAGTGGGTTGTCGGCGGGGAGGCATCTGCGGTTCAGCACAGGTAAGCTTAGAAAGAATCAACTACGATAATAGGATTCTACCCATGCATTATGTTCAAACAACAACAAACAATAGCAGACAATCTCAAGCAAGCAACACATCTACAAACAAGTGATCCAGAAACATCCCAGGGGTTATCCTAGCAGTATATACCTACTGAAATAGTTTTTACAAGAGTTGGCAATGGTTAACTAAACAGTTGATCATCTAAGCAACAAAAACAGCAGTCTGCCAGAACAGTCCATCAGCGTTCACGAATTTTTCTACCTGACTTAGACTCGTCAGGAAATTATGCTGATTTTTCCACATACAGTACAGAGAGTTTCGCACCAGCCCTATTTTTTTCAGATTTTTCCCAGATACCAGAAAAATATGAAAAATCGTACAGTACTGCTGTATCAGCAGAAAACTGCAGCGAAAATAACACAGATAGTAACCAAACTTGCCATAACTCTTTCATAAAATTCGCACAAATAATTCCTGGGATATTGGAGTACACAAATAAGCAACTAAACACTCTTAAACTAACAGTAATTAAGTTCACATCGATCGAGACTAATCCTAACGATTTTACCTAATGAGGACTAATTGGTGGACTTCTATCTACTTCTTGAAGAGGTTGCGGTAGGTCCTTGCGCTCATGCGTTGGCGCTTCTGTCCACGGTTCAACCATGGCGGCGGAGTGTACACCTCTCCTGAGGCATCACTTGAAATCTCAAACTCCACCTCTTCTGGATCCTCCTCTTCTTCTTCACTCTCAGCTGCAACTGCAACAGCTTCATCTCCTCCACCATCACCGTCTCCATCATCATCATCCTCGTCCTCATCATCATCATCGTTCCCACTGTCATCATCATCATCATTGTTCCCACTGTCATCAACATCATCATTTTGCCATCATCTCCATTGTCATCATCAGAGGGTGGATTCAGCTGTGCTTGGAGAGCGGCAATCTGGGTTGTCATAGCTTCAATAGTTTGGTCCCTTTCCTGGACGGTCCCTTGAAACTGTTGTATGTTCTGGACGTTCTCCTGCACAGTACCATGAAGATGATCTACAGTTGCATCTCTGGCTATCAGGGCATTCTCCAGAACTCCCACAGCTTCATGCAAGGTGTCAATCTCCTGTCCTTGGACCACCATACCATTGCTGGCAAAGTCTGCAATCTCCTATATCATCATCACTTTCTCAGCTAGAGCTCCATTCTCCCTTTCCATGTCCTCTATGTGCCTCCGACGGGGTGGCATGTTGTTCCTGTCGCCCGGGGTAACCACAATGTGCCCATCCTCATCACGCCTCCCATAGTCACGGTAGGGTGAGTCTGCTGGTAGTAGGTGTCGGACTTGATGGCACTAGCGAGACAGAGCTTCATGTATGGCCAAGTTGATTCCAAGTCTCTAGTTGCAGTATGTCTTGGTGTAGATCAGATGCACAGGGTTTGGCAAGGCGGCGTCTCTGAATATGAAGGTGGTGATCTCCCACGCATCCTCACCATATCCATAGGTGTACAGCCTTCTTCCCTTGAACATGGGCAGTGGCAATCCCAATGACTGCGAGAGCTGTGCTAACTGTCTTGCAAAGGGCCTTGGTGACTCCATGGTTGCATACTCAGTTCTGACTTCTCCCATCTATCAATTAAAAGAGGAAAGTGTGAGAATAGCATATAATAAGAATTTACGAGAGTGAAAGGCATAAGATGAAAGACAGAGTTAACATAAGCTTTAATAATTTTATGGCTTCCTAATCCAATCCTAGGTCACGATCCTACAGTCGACACACGGGCTCTCATACCATCTTGTAACACCACGGTTCTGAAAAGACCGTAGCTTCTATGTGACATGCCAATCCCTGGATCGGTTCATTAGCCCACAATAGAATAAGATGAATAACATAACAAAATATCCGTGTATCATAAATAACGAAGATCCAGAGTACCATTATTACAATAAAAGCTTAGCTCAAGGCTAGCTCAAATTATTCAGGTAGCAACATAAATAAAGCAAATCCTCCATTCTCCAAATTGCCCACAAGTGAACAAGTGACGATTGGAGTACCGTGGCCTATATCGATTACTCAGAATCAGAATATCCTGCAACATGAAACGTAGCAGCCCCGAAGGGTCAATACATGGAATGTATGGCAAGTAGATCTAGTAAAGGAGACAATAGTGCTAACATCTACATGCATATTTGGCAAGTGGAGCTGTGTCTAGCTTGCATTTGCAAATACCTTTATCCTACTTTCATAAACAGTTTTTGATTTTCTTTGAAAAGATCCCAATTAAGTTAACCCAACCATATTCAAGAAATTATGAAATTAGAATGAGCGAGACATGTCATGGAGTCAATATCAAGCAACTCAGTTGTCCATAACCGGGGACACGGCTAATCGATTAGATTATATACCCTGCAGGGGTTAGTACACTTTACCCATGTGACTTGGCCAGCCCAGCTCGTACCATCACTCTCATTTTGGGTGATGATAGGGAGAAGTCCAAGAAGAGACCGTTCGGGAAGTAGCTCCCCAATCCCGACGCGCACCGGTCCAACCTACCAAAATTCTACATCTCTGAATACGCGGGTTCGAGTTACCACAACCTACTAAGTCCAACCATATTAAAGCAATTATGAAATTATAATGAGCGAGAAACATGTCATGGAGTCAATATCAAGCAACTCAGTTGTCCATAACCGGGGACACGGCTAATCGATTAGATTATACACCCTGCAGGGGTTAGTACACTTTACCCATGTGACTTGGCCAGCCCAGCTCGTACCATCACTCTCATTTTGGGTGATGATAGGGAGACGTCCAAGAAGAGACCGTTCGAGAAGTAGCTCCCCAATCCCGACGCGCACCGGTCCAACCTACCAAAATTCTACATCTCTGGATACGCGGGTTTGAGTTACCACAACCTACTAAGTCCAACCAACCGCCCATTTCATTATTGGCACATGGTTGTACACATAAGCTACAAAATAAAGAAGCCAATCATTTTCTCTCGATACTTGGGTGCCTTTCCGCAATGATACCACCAAAATTTATCAATCCCATCACACCCAGGAGATTCATTGATTAAGTTGTTTTAGTTTTCGCAAACCAACACATTTATAAACAACTCTCAGTGATGTAACCCAGCCCTCGATCTTCGTAGCATGGCTAAGCACATCTACCAATGGTGGTTCATCTATAAGGAAATCCCTACCACAAAATAGGACATAGCATAGCGATAGTATCATCCTACACATGCATCTACAAAATACACGACAATGCATTGAAAATAGTAGGACAATATCATGAACAAGGTAGCATCTACTTGCCTTGGTTGTAGCGGTCGGAAGAACAATCCACACACGAGCAAGCGTTGCACTCGTCACAATCTACACGATACAATTGCAATCATAAACAAACAATTCACAAGCATATGCAACAAAGATGATGCATGAATGCATGCATGACAAGTGGATTGATGCTACAGCAGCACCACATAATCCTATTTTGTAAAGCTACTGATTACATGCATGGAAAATAATTTTAGCGCAAGGGAAACTATTATGCAAAGTATAATGCTCAAAACTAGAGCTAGAAACCAAATAATTCACTACCGGTAGTATACTGTTTGTAAAATCCTAGGAAAATTCTACTGTATAGGCAATGTTATTTAGGAACAGTACCAATTGGAATTACTCAAAAAGGAATTATGAAACTCCCTGAGTAATTAAAATACTGCAGAAAGCCACTAAATAGTTTCTGCAAAAGTTTTTACTGTAAGCCTATCCTTTTAATTCACTTTGAGATTCCCCTTGTTCTACTGAATCCAGGGACATATCATTTGCAATTTTTGGACTTACAGATCCTTTCTACGAATTAAATACTCCAAAAAGGGCATTAATTCATTTAATTAATCTAGACAAAATCTTGCTGCAAAAGTGTAAAACAATGGTACAGCAAGATTCTACACGACTTACTGAATCTACACATATTTTATTTGCAAAATTTGGCTCAGTAGATTAATTTCTATGAATTTTGCATGTTGCAGCTATTTTCTGAAATTTCTAGATCCATTTAAATCTTTTACGGCGCGGTCAACGCGACTGACGTGTCAGCGCTGACGTGGCGTCCACGCGGGCTCCACGCGGCTGCCACGCGGCGCGCTGGCACTGGCCGGTACCGGTTGGGTGCAGAGACAGAGGAGGGTCGTCGGATCATAAGAAGATCGGACGGTCGAGGTTGACCGTGGAGAGACTCACCGACGCGGTGACGTGGCAGCGGTGGCTCGTCGGCCGGTGATGCTGGCGGCGGTTGTGGCGGTCCCTGGCGTCGGCAAGGCGGTCGACGAGGTGATGGGGAGGACGACGCGCCGATTGGTGGCGTCGGGTGCTTCGGGGGCTCCCTCTGGCGTCGACGACGGGCGGTTGAAGGCGGGCGGCGTCGGCGGTGCTCCTGCGAGCAATCGGTGGCGCTGCGCTGCGGGAGGTAAGGGGAAACGAGCACGGGGTGAAACAATGAAGCTAGGCGAACGTCAAGGAGTAGAAAGGGCAAGGAGGGGCGGCTCGGAGCGTCGGCGGAGGATCTTACCGTGAACGGCGGCGACGGAGAAGTTCGAGCTCGAAACCGAGCTCGGGTTAGGGTTTCTAGGCGTGTTTTAGGGGAAAAGAGTGGCGGCGGGGTGAGGATTAAGAGGGGCCCGAAGTTTTGGGGAGGGGCGAGGTAGTTAGAGGCCGAATCGGCCGAGAAACGCGGCGGCGGCGGCGGATTCCCGTTCGGGCACGGTTGCAGGGATGACAGGGCAGGCGTCGGCCATGGAGGAGCGGGCCGTAACGGCGGTCGCGTTGGGCCGGCCCGTTGGCGGCTGCTGCGCACTGCGCCCCGCGCGGGGCGTGCGGTGGGCGGTGGTTAGGCAGGGTGGCCTGGTGGGCTGGGCCGGGTGGCTCAGCCGGGGGGGGGAGTAGGTTAGTTTTTTTTTGTTCTTTCTTTTATTCTTTTTGCTTTTATTGTTTCCCTCATAACTTTTTAATAGGAAAACCAATTGAATTGATTTTTGTCTTCAAAGTTTTCTAAAATTCCAAGGATCATCCTAGGATCATTTTTAGCAACAAAAGTCAAATTCTAACTAGTGACTTCAAGGGTCCAACTATTCCTTTGTAAGAATACTTGAGGCACTTCGTCTAGGATTTGAATGCAGGGTTTTGAATTTGACAAATGGTTCATGAATGCAGAATGACATGAGTGATATGCAGAACCGAATCAAAAACTTGGGATGTGACATGCCTCCATTATTGTAAAATACACGAGACGCATATCAGGTGGTGCGCCTCCTATATAGGGGCACATACCACCACTGGACCCACCCACCTTACTCGAGGCACACCCGTTTAATATGCGCCTTAAGTAGTTGAACTACTCGAGGAGCATATGGAGCAGATGCGCCTCCAGTAAGGGGTCAACCAGATCTGATTCGTACATGCGATATAGGAGACACATGGCACGAGGATGCGCCTCCAGTATTAATATATAGAAGGCGCACCATTTAGATATGCGCCTTATATATTTAGTGGAGGCACATATTTTTGGGATGTACCTCCTATAATCATGTCTCCTATAGGGTTTTCCCTAGTAGTGGTGTTGGAGTCGAGAAAGACGACATTGCTGCCCAGTTGATGTAGGCTTGTGCTATAGTCGAGGGAGATGATGAGGGGAAGGTGCGGATACCCTCCTTCCTCCAGCGGCAATGCCCTGACATCGGTAGGGTGTACGGTGGCCTTCCCGTCAGTGTTGTGCCTCCCTAGATCAGTAGGGTTGTGGGTATGTTGTGGAGGAGCTAGGGCAGATCAAGAACTGGAAGAGATCGACCGCTGCTAGCCTCCCCTATTTTATATGGCACAGGTGACAGGGGACCTAGAGACATTAGTTGGTTTAGGTGCCTCCGACCAGGGAACGTAAGATAGCGTCCGAGGTTCCCATCTAGTTGGTTTTGGTGGGGCCCCATTTTATTTAACGTTAATTCATTTTATCGTTAGGTTAACTACATTTGCCCATTCTCCATAAGAATAATACACCAAAGTGAGGCGTTGCAACAACCAATGAAATGTTGTTGAACTTGAACACTTATGGCATACCATCTAATTTCAAAACGGATAACATCTTACTTAATAGGAGTGGTTCTTTGTAGTGGCCCCTTTATTCCAGAATAACAAGGCTTCTAGTAGTCCCATGCCGAAAACATGCTCATGAAAAATACTGGGTGGTAAGACTTTTGGTAGCGGATCTGCAAGCATACGAGTAGTAATAGTATGCCTAACATCAATAGTATGATCATGTATTCTATAATTCACAACATGATACTTTATGTTAATATGCTTGGCAACATCACTTGACTTTTTATTATTCGTATGGAAAACTGCGAGTTCATTATCGCAGTACAACACACAAGTGGTTTAGAAATGCTGGCAACCACTTTAAGACCTGGAATAAAATTCTTCAACCATACAGCCTGCCCAGTGGCCTCATAACATCCTATAAATTCCCCTTGCATCGTAGATGAGGCAATTATTGTTTGCTTGTAGCTTTTCCATGATATGGCTCCTTCGGAAAGTGTGAACACATAATCTGACATCGATTTCTTACTGTCCACACAACCGGCATAATTAGTATCTGAATAGCCAATGACTTCTATGCTTTCAGACCTTCTATATCTAAGGATGTAGTCTTTAGTGCCCTGCATATAACGCAGGACTTTCTTTGTGGCCTTCTAGTGGGCTAATCCTGGATTCGATTGGAATCTTCGAAGAATTCCAGTTATAAAAGCCAAGTCAGGGCGCATACAAAGTTGTGCATACATGATGCTTCCGACAGCTGAAGCATAAGGAACTGACTACATCTGATCAGTTTCAATTTGGTTCCTTAGAGATTGAAATGTCCCAAACCTACCGACCTTTACTATTGGAGTAGGTTGTATTTCTTTAGTACTTGCTCAAAGTATGCCTTTTCTGATAGTGCCAACAGACCTTTAGACCTATCCTGATGAATATCTATGCCAAGGACATATGAAGCTTCACTGAGATATTTCATATAGAAATTGGAAGATAGAAAATTATTGGTCTCATGCAACATATCCTTATTGATGCAAGACAATAATATGTCATCCACATACATGACTAATATTGTGAACCTACTGCCCTTAAACTTTACATAAATGCAGTTGTCCACAACATTTTCTAAAAGGATACAGGTAGGCTACACTAGCACAAATGAAAATTTTCTACCGCGTAAACCAGGATTACTGTTGTCATAGATCACGGGATTACCACTAGACGCGCAGTTGCGGAACTTGATGAAGC
Organism: Avena longiglumis; assembly: GCA_030063025.1. Taxonomy (NCBI): domain Eukaryota; kingdom Viridiplantae; phylum Streptophyta; class Magnoliopsida; order Poales; family Poaceae; genus Avena; species Avena longiglumis. The sequence continues at coordinate 304,067,439 of CP125978.1, forward strand.
GCGTCGAGGTAGTGCAGATGGTCTACGTCTCCTCCTCGTTCTCATCCCATGAGCATATCCCCTTGCGCGGCTCGTCCAAGCGCTACAGATGCAGTGCCTCCGAGGTATCCACACGTACAGGATGGAAGCGTCAGACGCCAGACTTCTAGGTCCGCGCGTGCAACACAGACGTGAGGAGTGGCGGCTTGGTGGAATGGTCTAACCCTGGTCAGGTCACCGCACCCTCTCTTATATAGGCGTCCCTAGTGGGATTCTACATTAGCAGCCCATTAGCAGCCTAAGCCTGGTCTAATTGCATCCAATCCTCATTAGGCTTCCAGCCCCTTAAGTGTTAGACCCTATAGGTTCATATACATATATACATGACACGAATACACTTATTATGTCAATAGTTGGTAGAGGCCTCTAGCAAGACGTGCCAACTCCTAAACGCATACAAAGATCATATCGGACGAACCATCACAAGGTTTAGTACATGTCTTTCCCTTTGCCTCACGATATTTGGTCTAGCTCCAAGCTGACCTCCCTTTCTCGATACTGTGATTCGGAATCCCTTTACTAGGTTAACCCTTAACCATATGTAGCACGTCCATGCATTTCTGGATCCTATCACTCGAGGGGCCCAGAGATATCTCTCTCAAGTAGAGAGGGGCAAATCCCATCTTGATTGACCATGCATTGTAGCATGCTTCAGGACAAATCCGAAAGCTACCTTTATAACTACCCAGTTACAGAGTAGCGTCTGATATCCCCAAAGTATGTTGCTCCACATCTCAAGTTCATGCGACAATCTTAATTCTAAGGACAAAACGTACATGATGTGCAGAGAGAGAGATGCAACTAATTGCCAGTCTCAAGTTGGGTCAGTCTAACCCCATGTTCATAACATGCGTCCACATTATTGGTTTGACATCTCCATGTCTATGACTTGCGAAACATAGTCATCAACCAATCGATGTGCTAGTCTAATATTCACATGTGTCCTCCCATGAACTCCGACTAGGGACAACTATAAAATAACCATACAAGTAAAGAGTTTCAAAAACAATTCACATAATTGCTAATCAATACAAGTTGCCTGATATGGATATTCAAGGAACATTACAATAACTCATGGATACATAAGAAATATAATCATCTCTATGATTGCCTCTAGGGCATATTTCTTTCAGTCTCCCACTTGCACTAGAGTCAATCTAGATTGTATCTAATACCTATTGCTCTTGCGTGTGCCTCATGCGCAGGCTATGGGAGTGGCTTTGTAAAAGGACCAGCAACATTTGAGTCCGTATGTATTTTGCATATCATGAAACTACCATCCTCAACGAATTCACGAATCTGATTGTAATGCATGCGGATATGTTTGATCTTTTGGTGTTTTCTAGGTTCCTTGGATTATGCAATAGCACCATTGTTGTCACAATAAACGTCCATGGGATTGGATGCGCCCTGAACCACACCAAGAGTGATCAGGAAATTCCTAATCCAAACAGCTTCCTTTGCAGCCTCCGAGGTGGAAATATATTCAGCTTCTGTTGAAGAGGAGGTCACCGTATCTTTCTTGGAACTTTTCCAACTCATAGCACCACCATTCGTGACAAACACATAACCAGATTGCGATCTGGAATCATCTGAGTCGTTAAGGTAGCTCGCATCTGCGTAACCCCTTACACTGAGTTCATCCTCACCTCCATAAACTAGGAACACATCCATAGTACTTCTCAAGTACTTAAAGATATTCTTTAACGTTGTCCAGTGACATTCACCTGGATCAGCTTGGTATCTTCTCGTAACACTTAGAGCATAGGAAACATCTGGGCGAGTACATATCATTGCATACATGATGGATCCAATATCCGAAGCATATGGAACCATACTCATGCGCTCACGCTCATCAGTAGTCGAAGGACACTAAGTCTTGCTGAGTTTAATGCCGTGAGACATGGGCAAGAACCCATTCTTGGCCTCTTCCTTGCTGAACCGTTTCAACACTTTGTCAATGTATGTACTCTGGCTTAATCCAATTAGCCTCCTTGATCTATCTCTATAGATCTTGATGCCCAGAATATATGCCGCTTCAACTAAGTACTTCATCGAAAAACTATTTTCAAGGTCTTAACAGACTCGAGCATAGGAATGTCATTTCCAATCAGTAATATGTCATCTACATATAAGATTAGAAATACCAGCGCTCGCCCACTTTCCTTCTTGTAAACACAAGGTTCTTGTTCATTTTTGATGAAGCCAAACTCCTTTACAACTTCATCAAATCGAATGTTCCAACTCCGAGATGCTTGCTTCAGCCCATAAATAGAGTTTAGAAGTTTGCATACCTTTCCAGCATTGTTTGGATCAACAAAACCTTTGGGCTGCATCATATACACGTCCTTAGTTAGGATTCCATTTAGGAAAGCCGTCTTGACATCCATCTGCCATATTTCATAGTCAAAATGTGCATCAATGGCTAGAATAATCCGTATATATTTAAGCATCGCTACGAGCAAGAAAGTCTCGTCATAGTCAACTCCTTGAACTTGTCAAAAACCTTTTGCAACAAGTCGAGCTTTATGGATGTTAAAATTTCCATCCATATCAATCTTCTTCTTATTGATCCATTTGCACTCGATGGCTTTAAAACCATCAGGCAGGTCAACCAAGTTCCAAACATGATTATCTCCCATGGTCTCTATCTCGGATCTCATGGCGATCAGCCATTTCTCAGAGTCTGGGTCCACCATCGCTTATGCATAGGTCACATGCTCATCATTGTCTAAAAATAATAATTCCGGCGTTTTGCGGAGCCTCGCCGACCTTCGTGGTTGTGGTGCTTCGATTGCCACGGGTTCCTCAACTTGTTCTACTACAATAGCATCACTTGTAGAAGCATCCCCAACTGGCTCATCTTGAACTTCTTCAAGTCGCACCGACCTTCCACTTGTTCCCTTTGTGAGAAACTCTTTATCTAGGAAAACACCGCTATGAGCGACAAACACTTTGCCCTCTTCTCGGTTGTAGAAGTAAGACCCCAAGGTTTCCCTCGGATATCCCACAAAAGTGCACTTATCTGATTTGGGTGTTAGCTTGTCCGACTGAAGTCGCTTGACAAATGCATCACATCCCCAGATCTTTAGAAAAGGCAAACTGGGATTCTTTCCAGTCCACATCTCATATGGTGTCTTAACTACGGATTTAGATGGTACCTTGTTAAGTGTGAAAGATGCCGTTTCTAGAGCGTATCCCCAAAATGATAATGGTAAATCCGACCGGCTCATCATCGATCGAACCATGTCTAATGAAGTTCGATTGCGCCGTTCGAAGACCCCGTTTCTTTGAGACGTTCCGGGCGGTGTGAGCTGTGGAACAATTCTCCAACTCTTAAGATGATTGATAAATTCGTGACTCAAATATTCTCCTCCATCACAAGGCCTTTATTTTCTTGCCACGTTGATTCTCTACCTCATTTTGAAACTCCTTGAACTTTTCAAAAGTTTCAAACTTATGCTTCATAAAATAGACATAACCATATCTACTGAAATCATTAGTGAAAGTAATGAAGTAGTGATATCCTCCTCTGGCTATCATGCTCATTGGTCCACATACATCAGTATGTATGAGTTCCAACAAGTCTTTCGCTCTCTCGGGTAAACCCGAAAAAGGTGACTTGGTCATCTTTCCAAGTAAACAAGCCTGACATGTCTCGTATGATTCAAAATCAAACGAAGTTAGAAGACCATCACCATGGAGCTTCTTCATGCGCTTTTCACTTATATGCCCCAAACGACAATGCCATAAATAGGTAGGACTCAAATCATTAGGCCGAAGCCTTTTAGAACTAACATTGTAAACAAATGCATCATCAAGATTTAAAATAAATAACCCATTCACAATGGGAGGATTAGCCATAAATATATCATTCTTAGAGATTACACAACCATTGTTCATACTCGCAAATGAATATCCATCCCTCATCAAACATGAAGGTGATAAAATGTTTCGACCCATAATTGGAATGTAAAAACAATTATTCAACTCCATAATAAATCCTGACGGAAGGTGAAGTTGCATGACGCCGACGAACAATGCAGCAACCCTTGCTTTATTTCCGACGCGAAAATCCACTTCGCATTTCTGCACTTCTCTAGTCCTTATTAGCCCCTGCATCAAATTGCAAATATGAGAAACCGATCCGGTATCAAATACCCAAGAGTTAACATAGGAATCAGCGAGAAGAATGTCCACAACATTTACAACAAGCGTACCTGAGTGGGAAGTACTCTTACTTCCACTCTTCTTCAAAGAAGCCTGGTACTTGCTGCAGTTTCTCTTCCAATGGACATGTTCATGACAAAAGAAGCACTCAGTGTCTTCTACAGGTCCAGCCTTTTTCTTGGGTGCAGGCTTAGGGATCGTATCCTTAGCCTTGCCCTTCTTCTTCCAAGAAGTACCTTTTTTCTTGAAGCTAGGCTTGTTCTACACAGCCATCACATGGCTATGCCCTGCACACTTCTTCATGTCATTCTGTTGTTTTTAGCATCCCACATAACTCATTAAGGCCCTTCTCCACCCCATGCATATGGTAGTTCGAAATGAACTGCCCATAGCTGGATGGAAGAGACGCCAAAATGAAGTCAGTAGCCAACTCTTGGACTAGTGGAAAACTAATTTTTTCCAAAGTCTGACTGTAACCAACCATTTTAATCACATGGGGTCCTACAGCTGCTCCCTCCGCTAGCTTGCATTCGACAAAGTACTTGGCAACATTGTACCTCTCAGTCCTTGCCTGATCTTGGAAGATGTCTTTAAGCGCGACGATCATATCGTACGCATCCTGATCCTCAAACTTATTTTCGAGTTCAGGTTCCATGCTTGCAAGCATAAGACAACTAACCTAAAGAGAATCATCACATGCTCTCTCGTAGGCGTTCTTTAGGGCAGCTGATGCATTATCAACAGGTTCATCGGGGATTGGGGTATCCAGAATCGTTTCCTTTTTATCAGACCTGAGAACAATTCTTAGGTTACGGACCCAGTCCGAATAGTTTGTTCCATTTAGTTTATCTTTGTCAAGAATCGAACCCAAAGAAAATGGTAATGTAGTGTTCGGTGCCATTGATCTACGACAGAAAACATGCAAAATACTAAGCCATGTAACCATGAAAGAGTAAAACTGTCACATCCCAAGATTTTCCAAATCTTGTAATGTGAAAATAAATGAATAAAATAAAACTTTGTTTGATTTTCAGAGCCAGAAGAAACTTTTTGAATTCAATTTGACCTTCAAACCCATTTGAATTAAATAAAACCTAAAGGGATTTAAAAAGATAAACAATTAATAAAAGAAAAAAAATAAAAACATTTGGAAATACTATTTTGAAACAATTAAATGAAAAGATTTGTTTTCAAATGAAATAGAAGCTTATAAATAAATAATATATTTTATAAAGCCAAATTAAACCTTGGCCAAGCTTTGGGAATTAAAAAATTTTATTTTAAATAAAATTAGCAAAGTTTTATTTAAATAAATTAATAAGGATTTAATATCCAACTTTATTTAAATAAAAGGTTTTACCAATTTAATTGAAACATCAAAACTTATTAAATTATTTAAAATAAGTTTTCCAAATATTTGATATTCACAAATAAAACCTACTAAAGTGTTTTGGCTTTATTTTTAGATTTCAAAATAAATATCTCAATAAATCAAATCCTATTTGATTTAATAATGAAAGTTTATTATATTTAATTAATAATGGACTCTAAAACAAAAATGTTATTTTGTTTTAAAACAAGTTTCCAGGTATTCTATATTTCCCAAATAAAACCTACTGATTTGGTTTTGAAAATATTTAGGTTTCAAATAAAGATTACATTAATAAAGTCAAACTCTATTTGATTTAATAACTAAGGCCCATTTTATTTAATGAACCCTAAAATAAAAGGTTACTTTATTTTAAACAAGTTTTCCAAATATTCTTATTTCCAAATAAACTACTGATTGGTTTTGAAAGTATTTGGAGTTCAAATGAAGATTTTATTAAATAAACCAAACCCCATTTTATTAATAAACCATGGACCATTTTACTTAATTAATAAATGGAACCTAAAAAGATTTAAAATATTATTTTATTTTTGAAGTTGGTTTGTGCTACTAAACAGAACCAAATTCTTAGTGCAAGGTTTGGTGATTATTTGATTTGATTTAGACATTGTTTGTTTGTTTGGAAATTCAAAACAGAAAAATAGAAATAGAAAAGGAAAAAGAATTCAGAAGAAAAAAATAGGAAATGGACCTGACCCAACTGGCCAAGCCCAACTAAGGCCCAGAACCAACCCAGCTTTCCACCCCGAGGGAAACGATTCACACTCAGTATCTGACCCACAGAGAGCATGACTAATGGACCCTTCTCCTCGTTTCTTTTCCACTGACCGACCGGCCCCACTCCTCCTGTTCTTCCTCCGCACCCGCACGACCTCTTCTCCCCTCGCCGGCCATTGCAGGCTTTGATTCGTGGCTTGAATTCGCCTTAACACGGCCACCTTAACTCGCAACTATCAAGCACCTTTAACGCCAGCGCATCCTCTCTCATTCCCCTCTGCCTTCTCCCCAAAGCACGACCCCAGGCCGCCCCAATTTCTCCCCGAGCACCCTCTGTTCCGACGAAGTCCAGAGCCGATTCCGGCGACTCGACACCACCTCCTGCCTCCCCGAGCACACGAGCACGCTCACCACACCTTGGCGCATCTTTCTGTGCCATTCATTCATTCGCGGGTACCCTACAGCATCGGCAACATCGACGACCTGCAGCACCGCCGTCTGCCCTCTTCTCCGACGACGTCCCCAGGTAGTACCCGACCTCCCCTCCTTTCCCCGTGGACACGATGATGATCTACAGGCTCGTGCGAACCTATCCTCGCCCTCGACGACCTCCTATCCTCGCCCTAGGACGACCGTTTCCCCGTGGACACGATGATGATCTACAGGCATCTTCCGTTTGTCCTAGGACGCCCCCTATCCTCGCCCTCGACGACCTCCTGAACCGACCGAAGCCCAGCTCGTCTCCGGCGAGCAATCAAGGACAGCCCCGTGCGCCCCTTCACCAACCAGTACCACGTTGAGCATCAGCGAGCATCAGCGATTCCGGTGAGCATATCCCCACCCTCCTTTGCTTCCTGTACCGCCGGCGCCGTCATCGACTGGCCGCTCCACCGCTAGCGACCGTCGTCGCGCCGCCAGCTTTTGGCAGAGCACTGAGAGCCGTTCGATATAGTTTGAACGAGCAGGATTAGATCACTTAGTCGCGAAGAGGTACGTTCTCTGGACCGCACGATTTGACTTGATCCAACGCACCACGATGCCGATCCGGCCGAACCGGTATCAGCCAGTGAGATAGCGACGCGTGGCCGGTGTTTGAGTTAAAACAGATTTTTGAATCAGATTTATTTGCAAACTTCAAACCTTTGTAACTTTCAAACCACACGTCCAAAAATTATAAATTTTATATCAATGAATTCAGGAGAGCAAGCCCTAGCCAACCATGCCCTTGGTTTAGTAAATAGTATCTATTAAATTGCTTGTTTTTGCAGATTCTTTTGTGTGCTTGTTTAGAGTAGAAAAATTGTTTAAAATTGATTTTGGGGTCAAAACTTTTGAAAAATGGTTTGTTGTGACCTTACTGACCCTAGGAACCAACCCTTGGTGTTAAGAATGATTTTGGTAAAATTTAGATTGGATTATTTGACTTAGCCAATTTCTAACCAATTAAAAATTGTTGAGTTTATTATGAAAATGTTTATGGAAAGAAAATTTTGGGAAAATAGTTTGGACCAAACCTACTGACCCAAAAACACCAAGTTTTGCAATAGCAACTCATTTGGTGAAAAAAAAACTCAAAAGTTTTGTTTTGATAAAAACATTTTCCACCACATAAAATGATGAATGGATTTGAAAATGGTTTATGGATAAAACCCATTTTCTAATGACTTTGCCACTTTTGTAAATGGCTAATTTGGATCTTACAAAGTTTAGAAGCCTAGTGGAGACCATCCTTGCAATAGAACCAACCTTTGCATACTTATGCATGACTTAGATTCCATTACTTTGTGTGTGTGAAAAATTGTTTGTTTGACTTGATTGATTTGTAGTGAAGTGTGAGACTAGAAAGATCAAGGAGTGAACCACCATTCCCTACCAAAAAGGCAAGTGATGCTACATACTTTTTGTCCCATTACTTTCTCTATGCATTAGTGATTTTGCTAAGTAAAACTTGCATGGATTTTGCTAAGTATAGACCTTGCTATAAGAAAACCTAGTAAATGAATCCTTAGTAGGATTTTCCTAAGTTAAGATTCCTACTACTATCAAGCTTAGCCTATCTAATAGAAAACATGGGTGGAATATATATTCACACTATGGAAAATATTCTAAGTCTAAAGACTTATGTTTTTTTTAATAAAACAACTAAGTTAATGAATCACCTGGGTGGAATGGGATAGCTTGGTGGTGTTGGTTGAGTGGTTCACAAGGCCATGGACTTGGACTGTGTATCTCACTTGTGGATGGCCACCCAGGAAACAAAGAGATTTGAGATGTCAAATGTTGAGAAGCTTCAAGTGCAACCACTTGGCAATATGGGGTCTGCCATGATCATATAGGTTGCAAGAACTTAGCCATATGGACAGTGGGTGGTAGTGTTTGATAGGTTGGAGCGCATCCATTTTGGTCTAAGGGAAAGCTTCTGAAAGATCTTGTCTTGGGAAACCAAGTCTTGTGGGGAAAGTGCACCACCTCTGCAGAGTGTAAAACCTAAATACTTAGCCATGTCCCTGGTAAAGGACAATTTGAGCATCAAGACATGGAAGCAATCAAGAATCTCATCATTCCAATTTCTAAGTTAAAATCTTGCGGTTTGAACAAGGGTTGTTTGAAATCTTAAATCTTTGATTGAGAGATGCCTTGTAAAGGATCTTCAATCTTTGATTGAGAAAAATGATTTTGTCAAAGCAAAAACTTAGTATTTTCAAATGTTAAGGAAAAATCTATTTTGAGCAATGCAAGCCTCAACTCCACTTAGCCAAATGCATATAGATGATAGATTCCACTATACTACCACAGTATCACTTGCCAATACAATTCAAATGTATTGAACCTTGTGACTGTAACTTGTATGTTGCAGGTTTGATTGATTTTAGTGAAGATTGATTGTTTAGGATTACAAAGTCTACAACCAACATATGCCTGTGGCACTTTGAAGATGAAGGACCCCATGACTATAAATATTCCGCTGCAATGTAATGTAATAGCCATATGAGCTATGTATGATGTAATAAAATTATGTTATTCCTGGTTATAAAGTTATATTATGACCATTGTTTCTTGATATTACATCTTAACTGTGGATGCTAGCTAATGATCCAGGGACTAGCATTGTAAACACAGGAGGAATCTACCATATTAGGTTGAGACCCCTACAAAAACATATTAAACAATTTAATAGCATATACTCCCACTTAAATCAATATCCCTCTATTGATACTAAGTGATTCAAGATCCACAATTAACAAGTCGACTAGTGAGCTTTAGCATCACTTCTAGAAGACAAGGTAAATCGGTAAGCAACACTTGCTAATCATATCACATATGACTCTTGTTGTTGGGTGACATCTCTATGTCAAAACTAGGCGCCCAACCTTTATGCCCCAAGGTCCTTAACTGTTAAGATGACCTTGTCAAGCTCACCAACCCTTATGCGTGTAGGTATCCGATACAAACCCATCCAGCCAAGGAAAAACCACGGCACCCTAATTTCATAGGCCCACCAACGATTGTACAGGGCATATGATGGTGCAAGGTTTGGTTGGGAGGGCATGGTTTAACTTAAACTTTGTGAGGGATCGTTCTACTTATATCATCTAAGCATGCATAGAGTAAAACACATAAGAATAGCATTCACATAGTTGTGACACAGTATGACCCATTTTCTCATGGTGATCTCTATCGCCATAGAACCTGTCTACCATGATGATCTACATCTTCATGTTCCATGCAAGTCATCCTCCAAGTGATGAGTCCTCCAATAACTAATACAAGGTATTGCCCCTAACAACTAGTAATCAAAATTACATAGAATTGGGATCATCACAAGTTGTCACGCATTCCATTACAATAATTGACAACACACATGGCTCCAGCCGTGTTGCCCTACTCACGACTCGCAGGTCATGATAAATTTCATACATGCATCAGATACATATATGGGCCATACTGATCACATACATCTTGCAAAAACAAGTTATGCATAGAATCACATTCTATCGGATCTTGTGAACTCGCAGAACCTAGTTAGCTTAACGAGATACAAAAGGGGCTATGACCTAGTTACATAAAACTGTGAAAAATGAGAGATCGAATATACACAATTTTCTTTAAGGATTTTGATTGGCAAATCAAATTTACCAAAAACCGTATAGTGTTCCGATCTGATCAAACTCCTTTGATCACGGTACATCGATTTTAGATCTAGGTTCCAATTCGATCAATCATATTGATCTTCGCGTGATTAACTATTGATTTATATGTCACTGTCTACCCCAATAGCGGAAATCGACCGGTTGGGGTAAGTCGTTCGACTACCTCAGAATCACGATCATGGAAAGCAAGATCATAGATCAATCCTGAACCACCGCAATATAAACGATCAAACATTCATATCATTCTGCATATCACCATACACAAACATCCCGAACCTATAACTGAACAACATCGGCTCTGATACCACTGAAGGGATACGGGTAGGCTACACTAGCACAAATGAAAATTTTCTAATGTTTAAACCAGGATTACTGTCACATCCCAAGATTTTCCAAATCCTGTAATGTGAAAAAAAAAATGAATAAAACTTTGTTGATTTTCAGGGTGAGAAGAAACTTTTGATTCCAATTGGAAACCTTCAATCCTATTTTGATCAATATAAATCCTAAAGGGATTTAAAAAGATAAAGAATAAAGTTAAAAACATTTGGAATTACTATTTTTGGATCTTTTAATATAAAGATTTGGATTTCAAAAGCAAAAGATAGAATTATAAATAAGAATTATTTTATGAGCCAAATTAAAACTTGGCCAAGCCTTTAAAATAAAATATTTCTATTTGATAAAAATAGTAGGGGTTTATTTAAATAAAATAATAAGGATTTAATATCCAATTTTATTAGAAATAAAGGTTTTACTATTTCAATGAAACATCAAAACTTGTTAATTTATTTTAAACAAGTTTTCCAAGTATTTTATATTCTCAAATAAAACCTACTGAAGTGTTTTTGGTTTTATAATTAGATTTAAAAAATAAAGATTTTAATAAAACAAATCCTATTTGAATTAAATGATTAAGGTCTAGTCATTTAATTATCAATGGATCCTAAAATAAAAATATTACTTTTGGGACTTGGATTTGTGTTGTTAAACAGAACCAAAATCAAATGCAAAGTGTGGTGGGAGTTTGATTGTTTTGAATGTTTGAATTGTTTGATTGAAATTCAAAATAGAAAATCAAATGGAAAATAGGAAAAAATTTCAGTATAAAAAAATGCTAAAGGTTTCAGCCCAGCCGGCCAGCCCAACAAGGCCCAACCAGCCCACTCCCTCTCTCCCCGCAGGAAAACGGTTCGCGCTAGAGAAAGAACCCGCACCCTCACTGACCGGTGGACCCTGCCCTCTATCTCTCTCACTCACTGACACCAGGACCCCACACCACTGTACATCGTCTTCAAACCCGCGCCGATTACTCCTCGCCGTTTCTGTCTTGAATTGCAGCGATCAATTCGCGTCAATGGAGGCATTAATCTCTCCAACGTCTATGCCCTTTTAATCGCCTCTGTCTCCTCCTCCCTTCCCCTCAAACACCGCTGCACGAGAGCCACCAGGCTGCCCTGAATCGAATTTGCACCGCCGCTGCTCCGGCGAGCCTCACCGAGCAATTCCGGCCGAACCCTGCCGCCCTTTCCTCCCTGAGCATACGGCCGTGATACCTAGCCTCTGGCGGTTATCCCTGTGCCTTTTGTTCAACCGCGCTCACCCCAGAGCCTCGGCTTCGACAACATCCGAGCGCCACCACCGTTCACTGACACTCCAGCGACCTCCACAGGTAACCTCCGTTCGCCCAGCACTCCTCGATGATGCTCCCATCTTCTCCAGAACAGCACGCTTCTAACCGTACCACCCGCTCGTCTTAGGGTGATCTGCAACGTCGTCCCCGACGACCACCAGGACCGCCTGACGCCGCCATCGTCTCCCATGACGATTACTTCCACTCAAAGGTCGCCCTTAGCGGCAGTACCACCTCGAGCTTCAGCAAGCCTCTACGAGTCTGGTAAGCCTTGCCAAACTCTTCCTCGCTTCCACTAGCACCAACTCCGCCGTAGCCAGACATGCCGCCTCCAGCCGCCGTCAGCGCCGCTCGAGTTTGGTCAATCAGATTTACACCGTTAAATCTTGATCCTATAGCTAAAATTAGAACCTGAGCGAAAGGGTATGAGAACGCCTGAGCCGTGCGATATGTTTAGGTCTAAAGCCTCACAAAGGACGATCCGTGCGAACCGGTACCGACCAGTAGTATTGCGCCGCGTGGCATTGGATCTGTTTTAAACAGAATTTTGAATCTGATTAGAAAGTGATTTTGTAAATTCCATAACTTTTGATCCACACGTCCAAAATTTGCAAATTTTATATCAATGGAATCAGTGGAACAAGCCCTAGCCAACCATGCAATTTGTTTAGTAAAAAGCTTCTGTTAAAATGTTTGTTTTTGCAGAAACTTGTGTATGCTTGTTTAGGTTATAAAAACTATTCCAAAATGATTTTTGAGGATGAAATCTTTGCAAATTGGTTTGTTGTAAACCTACTAACCCTAGGAACCAACTCTTGGATTTGAAAATGTATTTTGTAAAGTTTAGGATTGAATAATTGAATTAGCCCATTTCTAGTCAAATAAAAATATTGATTTTGCTATGGAAATGATTTTGGGTAAAACCTTTGGGAAAATGTTTTGATTCAAACCTACTGACCCTAAAACACCAATTTTTGTGAATTAAAAACTTGTTTGGTGAACAATATAAAATTGTTGCTTTGCTAAAAACATTTTCCACTACATAAAATAATGATTTGATTTAAGAAATGGCTTATAAATAAAACCCTTTTGCAAATGACTTTGCCACTTTAGAAAATGACCACTTTGAACCTTACCATGTGTAGAGCCTAGTAGAAACCACCTTTGCAAATAAAACTATCTTTGCATGCTTGCATGCATGACTTAGTTTCTATTATTTTATGTGTGTTTGAATATTGGTTGGAATGCTAGTTGAACCTATGTTTGCTTGATTGATTTGTAGTGAAGTTAGAAGAGTGTAAGATTAGCAAGATCAAGAAGTGAACCAACATTCCCTACCCAAAAGGCAAGTGACACTATCATCCATGTCCTACTATTTTCATTATACTTAGTGGATTTTTGAAACATGCATGAAAAGGATTTCTATACTATATGCTATGCTAAATCATAATAAGATACCCTTATATATATTCCTTAGTGAGAACAATGTAGTTGTAATATGCTTAGCCCTGCTATATATATTTTGAGAAAGGATACATGTTGAGTTTTTGAAGTATTGAAAAGACTTGTGTTTTATATAATAAAACAAGTACTCAATGAACCACCTGGGTGGACAAGGATACTCAAGCTTTGGACAAGGTGGCAACAAGAGGAACCATGTTTATATGGAAATCTGTTTTTGTTGTGCACCAGATGAAAACCACCAAGGGACTTAGAGATTGAACATGTTTCTCCAACAGTGTCTTCCGTGTACAGACACATGCTAAATGAGGGAACTTGGAACCCTACATTGGTGCCTGGTAGACAAGCTAGATTGGGAGGACCCTATGGAAAGACTTCGTCACATTCTCAATCTGCCGGTACTCCATCTTGGTGAGTACTTATCTAGCGGCCACTGGTGGCAACAAGATGAGAGTGTGTCATGTGGGTAAAGTGTGCAACTTCTGCAGAAGATAAAATTACAAGTACTTAGCCGTGTCCCCGGTTATGGACAATACTGAGCAACTAAAGCCTGAAGCTATGGGAAATGTCGACATTCCAATTTCTAAAAGCAAAACTTTAAAGTGACAACAAAAACTTGAAGCACTTGGGGTGTACCAAGGAGATCAAGAGATTTTGACAAAGACTTGAAGCACTTGGGGTGTACCAAGGAGCTCAAGAGATTTTGACAAAGACTTGAACCACTTGGGGTGTACCAAGGAGCTCAAGAGATTTTACAAAAACTTGAAGCACTTGGGGTGTACCAAGGAGATTAGAAAGATTTTGACAAAACATCAAAACTACTTTGAAAAGATAGGATAAATTATTGCTTTCTGCAAATGAGCCTAAAACCCTACTTAGCCAAATATGCATGTAATGATAGGATCCACTTGTATTCTACATAGTAGTGACACTTGCCAATACAATTCCACTGTATTGACCCTTGTGGCTGTAACTTGTTATGTTGCAGGTTTGTTTGATATTAGTGAAGTTGATTGATTAGGATTACAAAGTCTACAACCAACATGTTTGACTGTGGCACTTCGAGGATGAAGGACCCCATGCTTATAGATATTCTGCTTCAATGTAATGTAATTGCCAAATGAGCTATGTAAGATGTAATAAAATTATGTTATTTTTGGTTATAAAATTGTATTATGACCTTTGTTTCTTGATATTACATCTTAACTGTGGATGCTAGCTATTGATCCAGGGACTAGCATTGTAAACACATGGATCTCTACCTTATTAAAGGTTGGGAATATTACAATTACTGTTGTCATAGATCACGGGATTACCACTAGACGCGCAGTTCCGGAACATGATGAAGCGCATCGAGGCAGTGTAGAGGATCTACGTCTCCTCCTTGTTCTCTTCCCATGACCAGCTCCCCTTGCGCGGCTCGTCCAAGTGCTACAGATGCAGATCCTCCGAGTTATCCACACGTACAGGGTGGAAGCTTCAGACGCCGGACTGCTAGGTCCGCACGTGCAACACAGACGTGAGGAGTGGCGGCTGGGTGGAATGGTCTAACCCTTGTCAGCTCGCCGCACCCTCTCTTATATAGGCGTCCCTAGTGGGCTTCTACATTTGCAGTCCATTAGCAGCCTAAGCCTGGTCTAATTCGAGACCAATCCTCATTAGGCTTCCAACCACTTAAGTGTGTGACCCTATAGGTTCATATACGTATAGACATGACACAAATACACTTATTCTGTCAATAGTTGGTAGCGGCCTCTAGCAAGACGTGCCAACTCCTAAACGCATACAAAGATCATATCGGACGAACCATCACAAGGTTTAGTACATGTCTTTCCCTTTTCCTCATGATATTTGGTCTAGCTCCAAGCTGACCTCCCTTTCTCGATACTGTGATTCGGGATCCCTTTACTAGGTGAACTCTTAACCATATGTAGCACGACATGCATTTCTAGATCCGATCACTCGAGGGGCCCAAAGATATCTCTCTCAAGTAGAGAGGGGCAAATCCCATCTTGATTGACCATGCCTTGTAGCATGCTTCAGGACAAACCCGAAAGCTACATTTATAACTACCCAGTTATGGAGTAGCGTCTGATAGCCCCAAAGTATGACGCTCCACATCTCAAGATCATGCGATAATCTCAGGTCTAAGGACAAAACGTACACGATGTGTAGAGAGAGAGCTGCAACTAATTGCCAGTCTCAAGTTGGGTCAGTCCAACCCCAAAGTCATAACATGTGTCCACATCATTGGTTCGACATCTCCATGTCTATGACTTGCAAAACATAGACATCAACCAATCGATGTGCTAGTGTAATATTCACATGTGTCCTCACATGAACTTTGACTAGGGACAACTATAAAATAACCATACAAGTAAGGAGTTTCACAAACAATTCACATAATTGCCAATCAATACAAGTTGCCTGATATGGATATTCAAGTAACATTACAATAACTCATGGATACATAAGAAATATAATCATCTCTATGATTGCCTCTAGGGCATATTTCCTTCATTTTCCGTAAAACCAAAAGTTCTAGTAATCTTTTCAAACTTAAGGTACCACAGTCTTGAAGCTTGCTTCAAGGCATAGATGGATTTCTTTAGGTGACACGCCAAATGTTCACTTCCTTCCATGACAAAACCTTCTGGCTGAATCATGTAAACATCTACTTTCAATTCTCCATTCAGAAAATTTGTTTTAACATTCATTATGTGTAATTCTAGGTCCAAATGAGCTACTAGAGCCATGATGATCCTAAAACAATCTTTAGATGACACATGAGAGAAAGTTGTTGGTATTGATCTGTCGCGTTTAATAGGTAGAGGACACAGTCAGCAAATAGATAAACTCAATAACGTTAAGTAAAAGGGAGGACCACCAAAACCAACGAGTTGGGCACCTCATAATCTACCTTACATGCCATGATAGGGGGCACCAGAACCAACTGATGGCTCTAGGTCCCCTATTGCCTACGCCATATAAAGGTTGGGAGGCTGGCAGCGATCGATCTCTTCCAGTTCTCGATCTTTCCTAGCTCCTCCCCACATCCCAAAATACCTACCAATCTTGGGAGGCATAGAAGTGATCGGAAGGCCAGCCTACACCCCGCCGATGCCAGGGCAGTGCCGCTGGAGGCCGTAGGGTATCAACAGCTTCCCCGCATTGTTGTGGGCATGGCCACGACAGTCGCTAAGAGGGGTAGAGAGTAGTAGGATTTGGGGAAAGAGCGGGCAGCCATCTGCGGAGCGAGATGAGGGCAAAGACACAGTGATTTACCCAGGTTTGGCCCTCGGAGGGTAAAGACCTACTCCTGCTAGATTGTATTATTTCTTGATTACAATGGTATCGGTCTCGGCGGCTAGGCAGCGAATTGATGGAGTGTATGAAGGAACGTGAGTACAGACAGTACCCTAGGGAGGTTTATATAGGAGGTACCTCGCTAGGGTTTATAGATATACAACCGAATGAGTTAAGTACTTGGAGGATTTGACCTAATCTGATTGGGCTTAACTATGCTTCTAGGCCTCCAGCTTCCAATCGCCAGGGACCATCTTAAGTGTCATTCCAGTCCCCTTCCTACAGGCCCACTCACAAAGGGCTTGGTCAAGTCGAAAACATCCTACCGGGTATACCCGATCTGGCATATCCTCATCAGTAGTCCCCGAGGCTAACGTTGGTTCGGCGCAGGTGTTCTTTGGCAGTCGGAGTAGGCGGCTCCAATTTGGACGCCTAGTCGAATCATCGGTGGACTCCCTCAATGAAAGAAGGAATATCTTGTGTGTCTTAAGTCACAACATTGACGATCGGTCAAATCGTAGCATTGGCGAGTGGGTAGGCGAGTCTAGTGAATTAAGTTGGATCGTTAGCTTGGTCAACCTAGCCGTTGGGTAATCCAACGGTAATATTGGCATAATTACCGCAAGGTAACGGCTCCTCCGAGATTGGCAGGAAGCTCCCCTTTATAAGGAGAGTGACAGGGGGAGCTGCGGACCTTCTTTGCATTCCTCCGCCCTGCACACCTTTAGTATTTCACCTTCTCCCGATCTACAATTTCCGGAACGAGCAAGCCTTGTTCTCCCCAATGGCGCCTCCAAAAGATATGTGGGGCAAATCCAAGTGCACCGCGGCCTTCCTGAAATCCTTCCAGGATGTGGGGATCCTCTACAAGGGAAAGTGTTGAATCCCTGCGCCCGTGGAGACGATGCCCAAGGCATACACCAGATAGTTCATTTGCTTCCAGAGCCACCTTGATAGGGGGCTCGGCTTCCCCCCCCTTCAATCTTCTTCCTAAAGTTCTGCGCATATTACGCGATCAAACCATCAGATCTGGGGCCGCACAGCATCAAGCAGCTTGCCATCTTCATGGCCTTCTATGAGTTCTATTTGGGGTGCCGCCCCTACTTTCCCCTGTGGTTGGAGTTGTTCCATGGCCGCATCAGCCGCAAAGGGGCAGGCGACCCAATCCTGGCGGCGGGCGGCGTCACCTTCCAGCTGAAGCCCAAGGCCCCGTTCATGAATCTCCTGCCGCCGAAGAAGGCCGCGAGTGAGTGTAAGAATAACTGGTTCTATGTGAGTGAGTCGACACTTGACAGAGAGGTGTCACTCCTAATGTACACCGCTGAATGGAGCGAGCCGCGCCGGCTGTTGACAACCAACTTTCCTGATAACTAGAGGATGGTCGTGGAAAAGATGCTGACTCAGATCCAAAGGCTGAAGGAGGGCCTGGAGACCATCAACTTGTAAAATTGTTGGCTCGGGCGGCGACTGGTGTCGCTAGCCACCCGAACCCACTGGGTGTACCAGTACACCGGTAAGGACGACATTACGAAGGCGAGTTCGGTGGTCTGGGACGCTGATGAGTATGTCGCTGCACTTAAGAAGATCACGGAGGAGGAGTACACCAACTCGAGGGTCGGTCTTGCTCCGTATATTGCCACCGGGAAGCGCCAGGCTCCCACAGTAAGTATCTTTCCTAATCTTGATTTCATAGTCCTAGTTTTGCAGTCGCGGTCTTTTGTGTTTATTCTGATCTAGTTGTCATTCTCTTTCAGCTATTCCAAGTCCTGGAGAATTGGCTTCCTCCTCTCGTCAACGAGATTCCTAAAGAGCTCGGAGAGGACAAGGAAGAGTTCTCCGACAATGCATACGAGCTGTCGGAGGTTGCCGCGCCCTTGCCCGTGGCTCAAAAAAACCGTGTGCAGAAGCAACGCGAAATAGAGGCGAGTAGGCTCCTCGAAGAGCGCGACAATGATGAAGATGACATACAGGAGCATAACTCGCGGCGCATGGCTACACCGACAAAGACTGCACGAATGCCGAAGTCGCCCACTAAGAAGGCAATGTCGAAGGCGGCATCGCCGCCTAGGTCAGCAGCAATTTTTGAATCGGATGAGGAGCCTGATGACGCGGAGACTGAGGTCTCGACCAAGGTCTAGGAGGATCCAGCTCCAGTGAAGGGATCGGGGGGCCGAGGCCGTGGTAGAAGCCGCGATTCCACTCGTGGTGATCCCGCCACCATTCTTGGTGATTTCGTGGCCAGGGGCTGCCATGGCCACAGGGTCGAAGTCCTCGCCGCCGAGGGGTTCGTTTGTGTCGCCCGGGCTAGAGGTTCCTGCTGCTGCGGCCTCAGTGTCGAAGAATCCCGCTGTGTCGTGGGCTGCTAGTGTGGTGGATAAGGGGCTCACTCGCAGGTTGGGCCCGGAGTTGGAGAAGCCTGCACATATCAGCATTGATATGCGCTTTCTCCCTTGTAGAGGTCCCAACCTTCAATAAGGTAGAGATCCCTGTGTTTACAATGCTAGTCCCTGGATCAATAGCTAGCATCCACAGTTAAGATGTAATATCAAGAAGAAAAGGTCATAATACAACTTTATAACCAGGAATAAAATAATTTATTACATCTTACATAGCTCATTTGGCTATCTCATTACAATGTAGCAAAATATAACATTAGCATGGGGTCCTTTATCTTCAAAGTGCCACAGGCAGTGTCGGTTGTATACTTGTAATCCTAATCAATAAACTTCACTAACATCAAACAAACCTGCAACATAATAAGTTACAGCCACAAGGGTCAATACATTTGAATTGTATTGGCAAGTGATACTATGGTAGTATAGTGGAGTCTATCATATATATGCATTTTGCTAAGTGGAGCTTAGGCTTGCTTTGCTCAAAATAGATTTTCCTTATCTTTTGAAAAACATTAAGTTTTTGTTTGTCAAAAATCACCCAAGGAATCTCCCAATAGAAATTGGTGATCCTTTAACCCTTGTTCAACCACAAGATTTTACTTAGAAATTGGGATGAGGAGATTCTTGATAGCTTCCATGTCTTGATGCTCAAATTGTCCTATACCAGGGACATGGCTAAGTACTTAGATTTTTACACTATCCATAGGTGGTGCACTTTCCCCACAAGACTTGGTTTCACCAAGACAAGATCTTTTCAGAAGCCTTCCCTTAGACCAGAATGGACGCGCTCCAACCTATCAAACCCCTACCACCAACTTTCCATTTGGCTAAGTTATTGCAACCTATATGATCCAGGCAGAGCCCATAATGCCAAGTGGTTGCACTTGAAGCTTCTCAACATTTGACATCTCAAATATCTTTGTTCCTGGGTGGCCATCCACAAGTGAGATACACAAGGTAAACCATAGAAATGGGCCTTGTATAACCACTCAACAAAAACCATTCCTTCCATTCCACCCAGGTGATTCATTCACTTAGTTGTTTTATTAAACAAAACACAAGTCCTTGACTTAGAAATATTCCATAGTATGAATATATTCCACCCTTGTTTTCTACTAGCTAAGCTGAGCATGATAGTAGTAGGAACCTTAACCTAGGAAAATTCTACTAAGGTTTCATCTACTAGGATTTCCCATGGCATAGTTTATACTTAGCAAAAATTCCATGCAAGACCTACTTAGAAATAGCACTAATGCATAGTGAAAATAATGGGAAAAAAGTATGAAGCATCACTTGCCTTTTTGGTAGGGAATATAAGTTCACTCCTTGATCTTTCAATAATCACACTCTTCAAAAGTCACTACAATTCAATCAAGCAAGGCACCATTTCAATCTTCCATTCAAGCAATCATCACATAAAATAATAAAACCAAAGCAATGCATGCAAGCATGCAAAAGATTGTTTTATTTGTAAAAGTGGTTTCTAATGGGTTATAAAAATTTGAAAACACCTATTGGTCATTTTATAAAAGTGGCAAAACCATTTGCAAAAGATTTTACCCATAAACCATTTTTAAACCCAATCAATATTTTATGTGGTTGAAAATTCCTTTAGAAAGTAATAATCTATAGGGTTCATAAAAATATACTTTTAAATCATAAAACTTTGTGTTTGGGGTCAGAGAGTTTAAATCAAAACAATTCCCAAAGATTTTCTCCAAAAAGTATTTTTAACATATAAACAATATTTTTTTTTGACTAGAAATGTACTAAATCAAAAATTTATTCTTTTGCCTCAAAAAATATGTTTTTGAAACCACAAGTTGGTTTATATGGTCAGCAGGTTCAAAACAATCCATTTTCCAAAGGTTTTATCACAAAAATAATTTTAGAATGAATTTTATATTCAAATTATGCCTACACAAGTTTATGCAAAAACAACCATTTTTACAGAAGCAATTCATTAAACAAAGTGCATGGTTGGGTAGGGTTTGTCTTGCTGATTCCATTGATAAAAAATTTGCAAAATTTGGACGTGTGGATCAAAAGTTATGCAATTTACAAAATCAAACATCTAATAGATTAATTTCTGTTTTTAAAACAAAAGGCTGGCCACGTGTCTGTTTTTCATTGGGCCATACCGGTTCGTGCGGATCGCTCACTCTGGTGCGTTGGATTTAAGCTGCAACGCACGGTTCAGATAAGCTCGTACCTCTTCGATAAGTTGTTCTATCTAAGCCACTGGATGACGATCTAATGGCTCATAGGTGGTTGACCATCAGTTGGCGGCGCTGGCGGCGGCGACTAGCGGTGGCGTGCTCGTCTTTGGTGTTGCGGTGGTTACGGGAAGCGAGGAAGGGAATGGGGAGGCTTACCAGGTTCTCCGGAACATGCTGGAGCTCAACGTGGTCGGGGTTGGCGAAGGAGCGCACGGGGGCGACGTGGATTGCTCACCGGAGTCCGCACGGCGTCGGGCACGCTCTGGTCATCGTCGGGGACGTTGCTATAGGGCACGGAAGAGCGAACGGAGGATGCAGTTAGCTTTGTACACGAGTCACAGACATGTGTGCATCAAAAGAAGGGCAAGAGGGGGTCTGTGCTTACCAGGAGGACTCACCGGAGTCGAGGCAGACGGCGGCGATGCTCAGCTGTCGTTGTTGCCGAAGTTCTGGGGCGCGCGCGAGTGAGCTGAGAGTGCTGGCAGGTGCGCAAGGGAGAGGGGAGCAGGATCGAGTGGTAGAGGGGGAAAGGCGCGATGGCGGCTGGCCGGAATTCTCACCGGAAGACGTCGGAGGCAGTGGTGGTTCCGAGCAAAATCGGAGCAGCCTGGTGGCGAGCTGGTGCGAGCGAGAGAGGGGAAGTGGGGAGGGGAGACATGCGCCTTTAACGAGCATGGTCGCGGGGAGAATTACTGAGCCATTAATCATGAATTCAACTCGCGAAATCAACGCAGAAATGTTCGGGATGAACTGGTCGTGGGGATGACGATGACTGCGTGGCAGTGGGGTCGCTTCATAGCGAGGGAGTGGGTCTATTCTGCGGTGAGAAAAACGTTTTGGGGAGGGGAGTGGGGGTGGGCTGCTGGGCTGGATTGGGCCAGGTTGGGTTGGGATGGCTGCTTGCTTCATTTTTTTTGTACAGATTTGTTTTTCCTTTTCTATTTTTATTAATCTGTTTTGATTTTGTTTAATTGATTCAAACAACAATTTGATTTCAAACTTCAACCAAACTTTGTGTGTAATCAAATACCGATTAATAATACATTCTGAAGTCAAATTTAGAATAATTCTTTTATTATTTTTAGGGTCTTTTAATTATTTTAAAACAAAGCCCTTGTTTTAAATTCAATTAATATCAAATATATTTTTAACTCTTATTTAATTTCAATTTTCACAAAAACTTTTTCAGTAGGTTTTATTTATTTATTTGGGTGTCAAAAACTTCACTTTGAATTATTTGGAATATTTTTAATATGATTTATTAATCATTTAAATTGGTATTTGTTTTTATTCTAATGGAATCAATTATGTTTTTAATTCCATAATTTTTATTTAGGTCATTTCCTTGATTCCATTTAAGTTAATTAAATAACTTTTATTCCACTTGGGTAAATTCCAAATATTTTTACCATCATTTAATTAATCATTTCTTAATAGGGATTTTGTCTTTATTCAAATGGAATTTGGTGAATTTCATTTTATTTTATTTGTAAAATTCTTTATCCATTATTTTATTTGGATTTGGATTATATTCATTCCATTTTCTTATGGATTAGGCCAAGATTTAATTTGGTCTTTAAATATTCCTTATTTAATATTACTTTCTTTATCTTATAAAATCCATATCTTTTTATTTATAGATCCAAACTTGGTGATTCCAATTTGTAAAATCTTATTTAATATTTATTTATCCTTTTAAATATCTTTAGGCTTATTTTCTCACCATTTGGTATGGATTTTTAGATAGGTTCTTTATTAGCTTTGGAAATTAAATTTCCTTATCTTATTAAATTTATAAGATTTTATCTATGGCTCCAAATTAAGTGAAACCAATTCATATGGTTTTATAATATTTCTATTTGTCATTCTTGATCATTTATAAATGTTTGTTGACAAAATTTTATATGGATCAAAACCATGGTCTTAGAGATATCTTGGAATGGTTTTATTCCATTAAGGTTTTAGAGTTTTGTATTATTTTCCAAGTGTTTAAATTTTCAAGATGCTTTTATGAAGGGAGCTTTCCACTTGATTTGAACTTAGTTGGATTCAAACATTATTCAAAGTTTGTTCAAGATGAAATTTTAAGTTTCCATTTGGGATCAAAAAGTTTCTTTTCACCCTAAATTTCAACAATTATTTATTTTGTTTATTTATTTTTCACATTACAAAATTTGGAAAATTTTGGGATGTGACATCCCTGTCCCCACATAAGTTTGCACCGTGTGGCCCATGTTTATTTTAGGTTCCTTTTAGCGGACCGCTAATCATGTTGTTTTTGTAGGATATGTGCCAAGAAAATTGATCATCCTTCGGTGGCTAAGGTTTCGCCAGTCGCCACTAGAGGGGGAGCCGACCCTTCCAAGAAAAGTAAAGACGACATGATCGAGGCGCCAGTCGAAGGCGCAAAGAATAATAAGGATGGCGACTCCACTGCTATGGTGGAAGAACCAGTCGGAGCTCCAGTCGAAGCCGCCATCCCTTCAGAGGGCGATGCGGTTGCAAGCTCCAAGCTGGGTGAATGGACCGCGCCAGCGGAGACGTCGGTGCTTGTGGCCATTGTTCCAGCAGTGACAACCGCGATGTTCCCTCGCTTTGTGGCGAGGGACTCCGTCATGGCTACTGGAACGCAATCGCCTCAAGTTCCTGAGGTAGTTGATGGTGATGTCGGGACGCTATGTGGGTGTACGTCGTTCATGTTGCCATCGGTGGATGACAGCGAGCTTCACAGCATGCTAGGTGCTGCTATCTAGGTATGTCCAGTCCCGTAGGATCTAGTCACTGAATTTCAGCAGCTAGATTCTTAAAACTTTAGTCGTCCAGTCCCCGAGTACCTAGTTGCTGAATTTCAGTGGCTAGGTGCTTAGATCTTTTAGTCGTCTAGTCCCCGAGTATCTAGTCGCTGAATTTCAGCGGCTAGATGCTTAGAGCTTTAGTCATGGCTGAAGTTTGGTTTTATGTTTTCAGGGTCTGCAGCGGGATTCGGCCGATGAGTGCATATTTGCATCATGTTTTATATTATTATTTTGCATTGTAGTGGTAGGATCATGATATTTTACAGCGTTCGCGCGCAGGATCAGGTCAGATGATGGATACGATGAACACAATTCTTGGACCAGCTATATTGGAGTGAAAAGGAGCCAAAAACAACGAAATTGCTAAATTAGGAAATATTAATAATACTATAAGAAAACCCGAAGCGATTGGAGGACACAGAAGGTTTAACGACCAACTATATGGTAGGAGCAATTTCTCCAGCCTATATAGTTCCCGCCGTATAGTTGGCGCCGACACCGCATCCTCAAATAGTTTCTCCCCGTGCAACTGGATCAGGGAGACGACATACAGAACAACCAGAAATCCCCGAAATCTCACCTCCGGAAGGGATCTGGAGGGGGAACTCATCCACCGGGGATCCAACTTCGCCATACGCAGATCGAGGAGGCTAAGGCATCAATCTTCATCATGAAATGCTGCATCACCACCATCATTATCCAACCCATCTACATCTTGTCTAGATCTTGTTGTAATTTCCGTACTCGTTGTGGATTTATACAAGTACTATTCATCTATGATAGATTCCATTATTAATTGATGTTAATTGCCTCCATGTCTGAGTAGATCATTAGTTATTGGGGAGATGGAGAAACCCTAGCATGAAATTGAAATAAGATAAAGTTTATTATGATATTCCTCGCTATGACCATGTGTTAGGTTGTCTTCATCTTCATGTTGGGAGAAGTCGACCTCTCAATATTTTCCTCTTACCGGGACTTGATGGAGGGAACTACTTGTTGGTAGACGAAGGTGTGTTAGCACTTAACGTGACTATAAAGTTGTTTCCACTCCTTACGTATCAACTTGGGAATCGGGGAAACTCACAAAACACTATCCATGCCATGGGATACATCCTACGAGGTAAATTCCCTCAATAGTGCAGTAATTCGATTGACGTCAATTGTTGTCTGTTGTGGTTATGACGATGATGTGAGCAGTGGTTGCTGCCTATTTTTCCAAATATGGAGTTCCTCTCACACATACATAGTTGAGAATGCTCATGATAATAATCTTTACCTTAGACCCTTTTACAAATGCTAGAGGTGTATCCACTACTCCCTAAGAATGCTTTTTCCCATTGCAGATTCAAATCTCTTTTACATACACGATAATTATTTTCTGTATTCAGTTTTGTTTGCTTTAAATTATTGTTCTCTTATACCAAAACCCGAAAATAACCTTTTTACACAACACTCGCATTTTATCTTATTACTTAGAACTTTATTTATCATTTCTATTTTAGTATTTATTTCACAAGTTATTAGACTTCAGACTCCTGCTCACTATGGGATCGATATATTTATTTCGAAACTAGCTACAAACGATCTGTGCACTTATAGCCATCAAGCTATTTTCTGGCGCCGTTGCCGGGGAGCTAAGAGTTGTAGGTCTTTTATTTTTTGCTTATTTGTTTTAGTCTTGTTAAGTTCAGTTTTGAGTTATAGGTTTCCACCAACATGATGGAGTTTGATCATATGACTAGTACTAACCCACTCAGTCACTTTGGTAAGCCCTATGATATTAATAAAAGAGACAACTCCAACAAGAAGATAAAGGGGGTTTGAAATAAATCCTCTACTACTTGGTATTCTACACAAGAATCAATTTACTGGAGATGAAGAAGATCCTAATCCATATGAGCATATTGCATGTTTTAAAGAAATATGTGGCACTTTCCAATTACCGAGATATACATCTAATGAGGTAAAGCTGAAACTCTTTAGTCAAACTTTGACTAGTACAACTCTCTCATGGTATAGATCTTTATCCCAGAAGCCACTATGGTTTATGTGATCTTGGCACCGAAGTTAATGTTATGTCTTATGATTTTTATCTAGAAAAACAAGAGATAGTACCAGCTACAATAGAGAACACTGATATGAAAATCATGTTAGCTAACAAAACTCTTAGAATTCCAATGGGAGTAGTTGTAGATGTAACTTTCATAATTGACAATAAAAATTTCCCTATCGATTTTGTAGTTGTTGATATGCTAGCTGGCACTCTTTGGCCAATTAAATTTGGAAAAAACTTTTTGTGAGATGTAGGTGCCACAGTTGATTTCAAAAAGTAGATTGTGTCTTGGGGAAGCGGAAAAGGAATTCCACTTTTCCAAATTTAAAGACAAACATCTACATATACAAGAAAATGAGAAAGAAAGAACTATCGAGGAAATGGCAACTCTTTTCTTTAGTAATCAAGAAGATCAAGCAAATGAAGACTCAAATTATGAAGAAAAAAGTGTGGAGGATAGGTCTCTAGAATAATTAGAAAGTGAATTTGATTCACTTCCCATTTTAGGACCTCCAACTAATGAGGCTTTTGAAGATCCAGAAAAGAGAGGGGATGAGGAATTACCACCCTGAGAATTAAAAACTTTACCAGATAATCTTAAATATAGATTTTTGGACAATACTAATAAATTCCCTGTTATTATTAGTGCTAAACTTTTAGGGGATGAAGAAGAAGAACTGATGAAAGTACTTAAGGAGCATCGCAAATCCTTTGGGTACTCAATGGATGATTTTTAGGGCATTAGTCCCATGATAACCGTCCAAAGAATATTCATGGAGGAAGGTGCTAAACCAGTTGCAGAATTTAATAAAAGGTTGAAGCCTAAAATGAAGGAAGTGGTGAGAATAGAAATAGTAGGCCTACTGGATGCATGTATAATCTATTATCCAGTAAAAGAAAGTGATTGGGTATGTCATGTTCATTGTGTTCCTAAGAAGGGCAGTTTTACTGTTGTTCCTAATGAAGACAATGAACTGATACCTACCAGAACTATTGTTGGACATAGGATGTGCATAGATTTCTGGAAATTGAATAAAGAAACTAGGAAAGATCACTATCCTTTACCGTTCATAGATCAAACTTTAGAAAGGTTATCAAACCATACTCATTTTTGTTACTTGGATGGACACTCTGGTTTTCCCAAATATATGGTCATCATGATGACCAAATTAAAACAAATTTCGTTAGTCCTTATGGTTTACATGCTTACCGACGCATGCCTTTTGGATTATGTAATGCCCCAACTACTTTTCAAAGATGCATGACTGCTATCTTTGCAGATTTTATAGAACAAATAATGGAAGTATTTATGGATGACTTTTCTGTCTATGGAACTTCATTTACTAGTTGCTTGGATAATCTCCAAAGGGTTTTGCAGCGTTGTGAAGAAAATTATCTTGTTCTAAACTGGGAGAAGTGCCATTTCATGGTCAAAGAAGGTATAGTCCTTGGACATAAAGTATCAGGTAAGGGTATTGAAGTAGATAGGGCTAAGGTTGAAGCAATAGAGAGAATGCCACATCCAAGGGACATAAAAGGCATAAGAAGTTGTCTTGATCATGTGGGTTTCTCTAGAAGGTTCAATAGGAATTTCTTTGAAATTTCTAAACCTTTAAATAATCTATTGCAAAAGGGAGTAATATTTAATTTTGATGATAAATTCCTTATTGCCTTTGATAAACTTAAACATGCTTTATCCCATGCTCCCATCATTAAACCACCTATATGGGATATGACTTTTCATTTAATATGTGAAGCTAGTGATGATGTTGTAGGAGTAACTCTGGGACAACATATAGGTCACCGATTTAATATTATACATCATGCTAGTAGAACTCTCAATAGTGCTCAAAAGAATTATCCTAAGGAAGAAAGAGAACTTTTTGTTGTATTTTTCTCCTGCGATAAATTTCATTCTTATATAGTTGATGAAAAAGTAGGAGTTCATACATATCGTGATGGTTTAAAAGAAATCCTCGATAGGAAGATTCATAAGCCAAGTCTGATTTGTTGGATCCTTTTACTTCAATAATTTGAGTTGCAGATTATGCAGAGGCAAGAAGCAAAGATAGTGGAAGCAGCATATATATGTGCCTAACAAGGCACCAATCTTATTGAGAGGAACCTTAGTCCTGGTGATTTTTGTATATGAGAATTATTACATGAACTAAGGTCATTTCCTCCAAAAGAGAAGAAGTCCTTGCTATTGGAGGAGCTTGTCACCCCCGACTAAATAAACGATAAGTGCGAGGTAAGTTTTCTTTCCCTAATAAGAGAGATGTCCTCACAATTTATACTCCTAAAGTTTTCACCTTTGAATTCCTCTTGTTTTTCTAAAGTTTTTGAGGGGTTTTAGTAACTATACTGGTGCAACTATATAGCCCGAGAAAAATCTACCGCCATATTTTGGTCAATTAAGGTATTGTACCCCCTTGCGAAATATTTTTCGGTGCCCAGAAACTATACGGCCGAGAAAATTTATTCCCGCCGTATAGTTGGTTCTTGAAGCTTCTGTATCATCAATCCTTTTTCGTTCTTATTTATTTGCCTTGCCAAAAAAGAAACATGGTTTGTCGGTGCCAAGTTGGTAACCTAACCGACCTGGACTCGAGATATTTGGAAATATCTGTCCGGAACCAACTATACGGCCGAAGCTATACGGTTAGTTTGTCGTTACGCGACAGGACTTCTCCAAATTCGTGATTTATTTTCTTTTTCTGCTAGATTTCTTTTGTTGGGCGTGAATTTGGTATTTCTCACGATTCTTACCGACCTCTGACCCCTCTTATATACTACCATTGTGCATCTCTCTAAACACAATCACCAGGAACAAATATAGCCATGCTCTATCACGTCCCAGGTCGTGGAGAACCCCTAGGGCTCATTGCTCCTAGGGACCGCTCTCGCAGTGAAGGGTTTCGTAGCATAGTAAATCAAAAAATTTCTACGGATGCGAACGGGAAAGCCAAGATCTAATATAGGATATGCAAACAATGAGGGGGGGGTAGATGAGATCTTCATACCCTTGAATATTCGCACAGCGGAACGTTCAACGGAACATGGTTGATGTAGTCGTACTAGCCTTCTCCTCCTCGCGATCCGATCCGATCCAACGTCGCAAGTGGCGACGCCTCTGAGAGATGCACACGTATGGCACCTCTACGTCTCCTCCTTCCTCGGTACAGCAAGTCGGGTGCAGAGATAGATTGGATCTACAACACGACGGCATGGTGCAAAGGTGGAGACTTTCTACGGCAGGGCTTCGCCTACGCGCAGTCGGGAGATAGAGAGAGAGATCTGGAGGGCAGCAGTGTGGCGTCTAGGATTGAAGGAGTGGGGGAGGAGGGCTGCGCCCCTGCCCTCTATATATAGGGGGCTGGCCGGCCCCCTTGGCGCCTCCTCCAAGCCCTAGGGCGGCGACCCCAATGGTTGGAGTGGGGGGCAAGTTTTCCCCTTCCTTCTAGAAGGTTTCCCTAGGGTTTTGGCTGGCTGGGCCTACGGGGCCTTGTGCCCCAGGCCCAATGCGGCCATGGCACTCCCTCGTAGGCCCACGCACCCTCCCGACAAGTGGGTCCACGTTGGTCCCACTTTGGAAGGTTCTAGAAGCTTCCGGTACAATACCGAACAATCTGAAACAATTCCGAAGTCCAAAAAGTGCTTTCCCTTATATGAATCTTATTCTCCAGACCATTCTGGAACCTCTCGTGACGTCCTGGATCTCATCCGAGACTCCGAACAAAAACTCATAAACCAATTATCCATTCTATCCTAGCATCGAGGCAAGTTAAGTGTGTGACCCTACGGGTTCGAGAATATGCAGACATGATCTTCTATCAATAATCAACAGGCGGGACTGCAAACCCATATTGACTCCCACATACTCATCGATGATCATATCGGATGAACTGCGATGCCAGGATTCAATTAATCCCACATATATATTCCCTCTGTCACGCGATATTTTACTTGCCCGAGATTCGATCGTCGGTATCGGCACACCTAGTACAATCTCGTTCACAACAAGTACTTTACTCGTTCCATAATCCGATATCACTTTGTGATTAACTCCTTAACCACGTGCTTGCAAGAGGTGTTGATATCGATTACCTAGTGGGTCCGAAGTATATCTCTTCGACTTGGGATGGACAAATCCCATCTCGATACATACAACCCAACAGATACTTTCCAATCACGTGAGAGACACCTTTATGATCACCCTCTCATAGGATGACGTTTGATGACCTCAAAGCTTTCTTCCGATATCAGGGAGTTGCATTATCTCATGGTCTAAGGAATACAATATTTGACATAAGAAAAATCTTCGCAAAGATGAACACGATGACACGATCTAATTGCTCTGCTTTATTTGGGTATGTCCATCATATCATTCTCCAAATGACAAGATCTCATTATTAAATTGACAACTCATGTCTATGGTTAGGAAACCTTAACCATGATTAATCAATGAGCTAGTCCATAGAGGCGTACTAGGGACACGGTGTTGTTCATAAACCACACAAGTATCAAAGTTTCCGCTTAATACAATTCTAGCATGGAATATAAACTTTATCATGAACAAGAATTATAATAATAACATCTTTATTATTGCCTCTTGGGCATAATTCCAACAGTCTCAAACTTGCACTAGAGTCAATAATCTAGTTTACATCTGGCAACAATCTAACACCCATGGCACTAAGGTGTTGATCATGTTTTTCTCGTGGAAGATGTTTAGTCAACAGATCTGCGACATTCAGATCCGTATGTACTTTGCTAATCTTCAGATCTCCATCTATTATATAATCTCGAATATATGAAACTTGCGGTTGATATGCTTGGTCTTTGGATGATATCTTGGTTCCTTAGCCAGTGCTATGGCGCCAGTGTTGTCACACAATATCTCCAGTGGGCCCAAGGCACTTGGAACCACACCAAGCTCAGTGATGAAGTTCCTGATCCAAACTCCTTCACTTGACGCTTCTGCAGCAGCCATGTATTCTGCTTCTACTATAGATCCCACGATCACGCTTTGCTTGCAGCTTCTCCAGCTCACAACTCCTCCATTCAAAATATAAACGTATCCTGTCTGAGATTTAGAATCATCCTTGCCGGTGTCGAAACTAGCATCGACGTAACCTTTTACGACGAACTGTTCATCACCTCCATAGACTAAGAACATTTCTTTAGTTCTATTTAAATACTTTAGGATGTTCTTCACGGCTGTCCAGTGTTCCACTCCTGGATCACTTTGGTAACTGCTCGTCAAACTAAGAGCATTGGACACATCCGGTCTAGTACACATCATGGCATAAATGATAGAACATATGGCCGAGGCATAAGGAACCTTTCTCATAGCTTCTCTATCGTTTACCGTAGCTGGACACTGAGCCTTGCTCAATATCTTACCTGACAACATGGGCACTGAACCTTTCTTTGCCTTATCCATTCTGAACCTTTTCAGAACTTTGTCTAGGTATGTACTTTGGCTTAAAGCTATCAGGCGTCTTTGTATATCTTTATAGATTTTGATGCCCAATATATAAGCTGCTTACCCTAGGTCTTTCATTGAAAAACATTTGTTCAAATAACTCTTCACATCGTTAAGCATGTCAATGTCATTTCCGATAATCAATATGTCATCCACATATAGTACCAAAAATGTCACTGAGCTCCCACTCACTTTCTTGTAGATACAAGCTTCGTAGCAATTTGGAACAAATCCAAAGCTCTTGATCACTTGATCAAAATGAAGGTTCCAACTCCGAGATGCTTGCTTTAGTACATAAATGGAACGCTAACGTTTGCACACCTTATCAGCATCCTTAGGATCGACAAAACCTTCGGGTTGCATCATATACAAATTTTCATCAATGTTGCCATTGAGGAACGCAGTCTTGACATCCATCTGCCATATTTCATAATCATGAAATGCAGTAATTTCTAATAAAATCCGAATGGACTTAGACATCGCTACGGGAGAGAAAGTCTCATCATAGTCAACACCTTGAACTTGTCGAAAACCTTTCGCGACAAGTCGTGCTTTGTAGACAGTAACATTACCATCCGCGTCCGTTTTCTTCTTGAAAATCCATTTGCAGTCAACGGCCTTTCGGTCGCTAGGAGGGTCCACCAAAGTCCATACTTGGTTTTCGCTCATGGATCCCAATTCGGATTTCATGGCCTCTAGTCATTTCTCAGAGTCTGGGCTCAGCATTGCTTCTTCATAGTTCGTAGGTTCACTGTTGTCTACTAACAAGACAGTTAAGACAGGGTTGCCGTACCACTCAGGAGGGGCACGCGACCTTGTCGACCTGCAACGTTCAGTAGTAGCATCGTCCGAAGCTTCATGATACTTGTCATTAGCTTCCTCTATTGTTGGTGCAGACGGCACTGGAACAATTTCAGGTGCTGCGCTACTCTCCAACTCAAGAGAAGGTTCAATAACCTCGTCTAGCTCTACTTTCCTCCCACTCACTTCTTTCGAAAGAAACTCCTTCTCAAGAAAGGATCCATTCTTTGCGACAAACACTTTGCCTTCGGATATGTGGTAGAAGGTATACCCAATCGTTTCCTTAGGGTATCCTATGAAGACGCATTTCTCCGCTTTGGGTTCGAGCTTGTCCGGCCTCAACTTCTTGACGTAAGCTTCGTATCCCCAAACTTTAATAAACGACAACTTAGGTTTAGCACCAAACCACAGTTCATACGGTGTCGTCTCAACGGATTTAGATGGTGACCTATTTAAAGTGAATGCAGCGGTTTCTAATGCATAACCCCAAAATGATAACGGCAAATCTGTAAGAGACATCATTGATCGCACCATATCTAATAGAGTTCGATTCCGGCGTTCAGACACACCATTGCGCTGTGGTGTTCCGGGTGGCGTGAGTTGCGAAAAGATTCCGCTTGCTTTAAGATGCGTGAGAAAATCATAACTCAAATACTCACGTCCACGATCGGATCGTAGAAATTTAATTTTCCTGTTACGATGGTTTTCCACTTTGTTCTGAAATTCTTTGAACTTTTCAAATGTTTCAGATTTATGTTTCATTAAATAGATATACCCATATCTACTTAAGTCATCAGTAAAAGTGAGAAAATAGCGATAACCACCGCGCGTCGAAACACTCATTGGTTCGCATACATCGGTATGTATGATTTCCAACAAGTTCGTTGCTCGCTCCATTATTCCGGAGAACGGGGTTTTGATCATCTTGCCCATGAGGCATGGCTCGCACGTATCGAATGATTCACAATCAAGAGACTCCAAAAGTCCATCAGAATGGAGTTTCTTCATGCGTTTTACACCAATATGACCTAGACGGCAGTGCCACAAATAAGTCGTATTATCACTATCTACCTTGCATCTCTTAGCCTCAATGTTATGGATGTGTGTTTCATTGCTTTCGAGATTCAGAAGAAATAAACCATTCATAGCAGGTGCATGACCATAAAAGATGTTACTCATATAAATAGAACAACCATTATTCTCCGATTTAAATGAATAATCGTCTTGCAATAAACACGATCCAGATATGTTGTTCATGCTAAATGCAGGCACATAATAACATTTATTAGGGTTTAAAACTAATCCTGAAGATAAAACTAAGGAGAGCGTGACGACGGCCATCACATCAACTCTTGATCCGTTGCCAACGCGCATCGTCACCTCATCCCTCGCTAGCCTCCGTCTATTCCGTAGCTCTTGTTTCGAGTTACAAATATTAGCAACTGAACCAGTATCAAATACCCACGCACTATAACAAGCGCTAGTAAGGTAAACATCAATAACATGTATATCAAGTATACCTTTGATGGTGCCAGCCTTCTTGTCCGCTAAGTACTTCGGACAGTTGCGCTTCCAGTGACCCTTGTCCTTGCAATAGAAGCACTCAGTGTCCGGCTTAGGTCCAAACTTGACCTTCTTGAAGGTCTTCTTTGCACCCTTACCTTTCTTAAAGCTGGGGGGATTGTTGACCATCAACAAATGATTATCTTTCTTGATGTCCACCTCCACAGCTTTCAACTTAGCGAAGAGCTCAGTGATCGTATCAGTGGAACCAATCTGATTATGAGTAACTACAAAACCTTTGTAGCTAGGAGGGAGTGATTGCAGAACTCTGTAAATCTTGAGCTCCTCTAGAATATTGCAGTCCAGTTGCTCAAGGCGTTGAGTGTAGCCCGACATCTTAATGGCGTGCTCACTAACGGAACTCCCTTCCTCCATCTTGCAGTTAAAGAATTTCTCAGAGATCTCATATCTCTCAGAACGGGCTTGAGTCTGAAACATAGTTTTCAGTTCCTCAAGAATCTCAAAGGGCCTGGGGAACTCCTCAAAACGATTTTGAAGGTCCGATTCCATAGCAAACAACATGGTGCTCTTAATCACACTATCATCATCCTTGCGCGACTGATAAACAGCTTTCTCATTAGCCCGCGCATCTACAGCAGGGGCGTCACCTAGCGCTTTCTCAAGGACATAGTCCTTTTGTCCGCCAGAGAGAATGATTCTCAGATTGCGCAACCAGTTGGTGAAGTTAGACCCATTGTTCTTAAGCTTTTCTTTCTCAGCAAAAACGTTGAAGTTGAAGTTGGACTTAGCCATTTGATCTACAAAATTTGCAAGTACAATTTAGACTATTTTCATGATAACTAGTTCAACTTAATCAAATTACTAGATGAACTCCCACTAAATTCAACATCCCTCAAGTTGTTTAGTGAACATGATCCAAATTCACCACACCTAATCCGATCTTCACGAGAAGAGATGTGGTTTCAATGGTGGACAACAAAGTGTCGATCATATCATTCATATGACTCATGCTTAACCTTTTGGTTCATGTGTTCCGAGGCCATATCTGTACATGCTAGGCTCGTCAAGTCAAACCCAAGTATTTTCGCGTGTGCTAAAATGGCTTGCACCTGTTGTATGTGAACGTAGAGTTTATAGCACCCGATCATCACATCATGCTTGAACACGACGAACTTTCGCAACGGTGCATACATGGGGAGAACATAATTTTATCTTGATCTTTAAGTGAGGAATCATCTTATAATGCTACCGTCGCGATCTAAGCATAATAAGATACATAAAAGGATAAACATCACATGCATATAATTTTATGTGACATGGTATAGCCAATCTCCGCGCAATGATCTCCATCTTGTGCGTGCCAGCATGATCTCCAACACTCCACCATGATTGCCTCCACCATGAATAACAACTACAAATATTGCTAACTACTTAGCGATAAAGTTAAGATATTATATGGCGTATAAGAAGTTGACACACAGGTCATACACAATTATAAAGACAACCATATGGCTCCTGCCAGTTGTGTACTCATCGACATGCAAGTCATGAAACATTAAAAAACATGATCATTGCATACAACATACACATCACATCTTGGGCCATACCATATCACAGAAATACTCCCTGCAAAAACAAGTTAGACGCCTCTACTTTGTTGTTGCATGTTTTACGTGGCTTATGGGAGTAACAAGCTAAGAACGATTCTTACCTACGGAAAGCCGCAACGGTGTTATTATGGTTGCCAACATCCGGTGTAAATCCCATGACAACTATAGTGAGAGAAACTGGCATCCACCAGCCGCATGTGTGGAACAAGCCACACGTCAAGTGCGGAGCCGGTCTCGTGAATGAGGTCAGGTAAAGTTGGCCTGGACCGCTTCGATCTCACTATCCCGCGTCATAAGAAGTACACAAACAAGAGTCTTCCAACAGAAAACATCAACTCCCGCAACAATCATGTTGCGTTCTACTCATGAAATACATCTACGCATAGATCTAGCTCTGATACCACTAAAGGGTTTCGCAGCATAGTAAGTCAAAAAAATTCTACGGATGCGAACGGGAAAGCCAAGATCTAATCTAGGAGATGCAAACAACGAGGGGGGGTAGATGAGATCTTCATACCCTTGAAGATTCGCACAGCGGAAAGTTCAAGGGAACGTGGTTGATGTAGTCGTACTAGCCTTCTCCTCCTCGCGATACGATCCGATCCAACGCCGCAAGTGGCGACGCCTCCGAGAGATGCACACATACGGCACCTCGACGTCTCCTCCTTCCTCGGTCCAGCAAGTGGGGTGGAGAGATAGATTGGATATACAACATGACGGCGTGGTGCAAAGGTGGAGAGTTTCTGCGGCAGGGGTTCGCATACGCGCAGACGGGAGAGAGAGATCTGGAGGGCAGCAGTATGGCGGCTAGGGTTGAAGGAGTGGGGGAGGAGGGTTGCGCCCCTCCCCTCTATATATAGGGGGCTGTCCGGCCCCCTTGGCCCCTCGTCCAAGCCCTAGGGCGGAGGCCCCAAGGGTTGGAGTGGGGGGCAAGTTTTCCCCTTCCTTCTAGAAGGTTTCCCTAGGGTTTCCCTATGGTTTTGGTCGGCTGGGCCTATGGGGCCTTATGCCCCTGGACCAATGCGGCCAGGGCAATCCCTCGTAGGCCCACGCCCCCTCCCGACAAGTGGGGCCACGTTGGTCCCACTCCGGAAGGTTCTAGAAGCTTCCGATACAATACCGAACAACCCGAAACAATTCCGAAATCCAAAAACTGCTTTCCCCTATATGAATCTTATTCTCACTACAAGAAATGTGTCAGCCTATGACTTTTTGGTAGTGACCGTGAACGAAATCGTCATAGCTTTATGACGATTCCACATCTGAGGGTCATACACTGTTTGACAGAACCAAATCCTAAGTAAACTATGACGATTTCTCTAAAAATGTCATAATTTCTATAGACGGAATCGTCATAATCGCTAGGCATACCGAGATATAAGAGAAGAACAAATATCAGCCGTTGATGTGAACTTGATGAACGGTGGGATGGTGGTCTATGAAAATTTGGCGTGGATCGATGACCTGGCATCCATCGCGCGCATACAGTGCAAAAATTTCGTTCGCACGCGCGGCACATACCAAATCCCCCGCCGCCCTGACCCCCTCCATTCTCTAAAGTCTAACCCTAACCCTTATCCCTCTCGCCGCCGGCCGCCGCCACACCTCGCTAGTGACCATCTCCGCTCGCCCACTTCTCGTCCCTTGGCCACACTCAAACTCACTTCATCCCACCCTTGTATCCTCTCAGTCTCTCACCTACCCCCGCGCGCCGCCATCACCCCCGGACGAACTCCTCACCACCTCGTCGGCCACCCAGATCCCTGGCGCCCCTCCTCCCCCTCCCCACCACCTCCGCCCCCTCACCCTCGGCCCCCATATCCCCTCAATGGATTTCCCCCTGCGCCCAACCCCATCCATATCGAGCGAACCCTAGCTTCTCCTCTAGTGACGACGACGAAGCCCTGACCTCCCTCGCTATGGACGGCGGCGCCTCGATGGCCACGTTCTGCATCTCCCTCTAGCCCAGACTACCCCGCGCGATCTGTACTCCGGCTGCCCTGGAGCACCTTGTCCGCCTCTGTGCTCGCGCCCGCAGCAACCGCGCGATCTGGACTCCGGCCAGGCCCTCCATGTCCCCACGTTACCAGCCATATGGATACGCTCGGCATGAAAGGCGTCAGATGGGTGCAACGTCAGGGCCACAACCATCGTCTCCCCCAAGGTCCCGCTACCCTACGTCACGCGCCGGCCTCTGTTGCGCCCAGATCTCCCTCTCCATCTTCTTCTCCCCTCCTCGAAGGCAAGAACAGGAAGAAGCACCACCCATCTCCCTCTCTCCCCATCACCTTCTGCCCATCCTCCTCTAATCCTTTGTATTTGTTGAAACAGGATCCCACAATGTCGATCTCCCTGCAGAGCTGCTCCCTTCCTCAGAGGCCTCCTCCACCAGATCCCCTCTGGCTTGGTGTTCCGTGTTCTTTGACACACTGCAGAAGTTGCAGGACGACGAGCACGTCACCGTTCTCCTCTTCAAGAACACCCCATTCATACCATGCTGTCATGTAAGACCGAAGCCTGCTCTCCTGGTGTTCTGAGTTCGGAACTAGACTTACACGAACGTGACCTGTAGGAAGATCGACCGCGTGGATTCATGATTTTTTTGCGGGGTGGGGATTCGTGGTTCTTGGCGCATATAAGAAGAGATTCGTGGTTCTTGGCGCATATAATTGCTGAGGGTAGAACTCTAGTCTTCTGTGATTCTAGCTGTAATTGTTGGATGCTCATTCGCTTGGTTATTTTAGTCATGCAATCTTTAATTGGTATTCCAAGTTTTCAGTAGCTTATTGCTTAGCTATTCAAGGAATCATTGAAAATATCTAGGATCTCTCTTAAACATTGAATGCCTGGATGTTGAATTACTTGCTAAGTACTTACATGATTAGTAGGTCTAGTACTTACATTACCTATATCCTGTGAATAACAACTCAAGTCCATGCATGATCAGGTTATAAGGCAAATACCTTATTTGTGAACTACTTGAGTCCATGCATGACATGTATCCTGTGAATTACTTGTTCAGCATATAGTGTATTCATTTGTTTGGTATGGAATCTAAGTGAAATGAATACCTGGTTTCAGTGTAATTTGTTTCTGCAAGGAGGAGCTCCCTAGTATGCACAACATATCTGTTGGTGTCGTCTTCAGTTCTTCATGACATCAACCACTTTTGCGATTAGAAATTGGCGCTGGTTTTGGTTAGTTGTTCTTGCTCGGACATGTCTGCTATTCTTGCACCACAGATCCGAGAAAACAATAAAATGATTACTACAGAGTTTTCAGCACTCAAGTTAGTTATCGTTCTCTTACTGTCAAAGAAAACATAGGTCTGTTCTTTTATGTAAATCAAATAGGCTGATATATAGAAGTAATGATTGAAAAGCTCCTGGTGTAGTATACATTGAAGTACTGAAATGACTTTTAAATTGTTAGCTTTTGTGTAATATATAGTTTTGAGTACAATGTATGAATTAAAGCAATCAGTCTATTATTGAAAATGCAACAACCTTCCAAAATTGAAGCAGCCAAAGGAGATGAAGTGTTCATGGAGTTGATACAATATTGCTTTCTTACCTTGCTGTTGTGGTCACTCTTCTTCATTGTAAACATAAATAAAAGATCTACCAACATGATTGCATACAAAATTCCATGTTGTTTGATAGCCTAATTTCCTTAGATTAAGATCTTCATAGATATGAATGATGATATGTTTTTCTTGATTCCAGTATGCTCGCTGCATTGTCTTCATTTGTCCCTTCCTCACCAAAAACAAAGGAAGATACAGCAGTAGGTAGTACTTTTAAATGCTACAGAACTAGTAGTATACACTGGGAATTTTGTAGACAAGTACCCCACAACAAAGCAGCATGAGAAAGGGAAATCGACGTAGCGACATGTTACCTGTGTATGCTTTCTTGCTTCATTCTTGAAAATGTGAGGTGACTCTTACGTGTGTTGTGTATTTGCTAGGTACACTACCAGTTTGCGTGAGTAGATCAAGAAGATGGAGGTCTCCCAGAACTCTAAGTACTTGTGTTGTTCTTAAAGTTGTGAAAGGTCTGCTAGCTTGTTTAGTTGAGTAATTATGCTGTATATTGCTTATGCCAGTTGTGTCTGTTGTATATTAGCCTCACGTGTATTCCTGACTGCACTAGATTATTTGTTTTTCCTCTTTTAGTAATCTTGAAGGAGCACAACTGAAGTAGATAGCAAATTAAATGCTTTGTGAGACCAATGCTGCACAATGTTTTTTTACTTGTAACTAAAACTTGCAACTAATACCATTGATAGCTTTCTGTTGGTTCATTTACTTTCCTTTCACACCAAAATACAGATGCACGGCCAAGGCCTTCTCTTCTGACTAAAATGTTTGGGAAATTGCTTTCCTAAGTCTAAATGAAGATTTTGTTTTTCTTTTAACTTGCATCCTTATCAGATTGTTTGTGTGTTTTGTGTCTGCAGGGAGGGGTTTAGGAAGGACTACAAGGAGAAGCACCCCAACAACAAGCTGGTACCTATGGTAAGCGACTCTCTTCCCCTTGCATCTATATATTCTTTTTGGTTGATTGATGCATCTCGAAACTTAATCTCTTAGGGAGTTAGATACTATTTTGATTCAGTATGAGAAGAAGAAATATATGGTTAGTAGTGTGTTATTGTTAGTAATCTGCCTAGGTGGAATGCTGAGACAATTCGGACTAGGTCGGATCTCATCTGCTAAGTTTTTAGTGGTGATTCCATCCTATAGTAGTATAAGAACTGATTACTATCATGACTCATATAGGACACTGAAATGGATCATATGGGCACCTAGAGGGGGGGTGAATAGGTGCTAACAAATTTTTAATACTTTTTCAATTTTAGGCTTGACACAAAGTAAATTCTCTAGATATGCAACTATGAGAATTTCCCTATATGTAACCCTAACTACTAAGCACGTAAAAGAGGAGCGAGGAAACCATAGTGGAGCACGCGGAGACACAGGGATTTGTTTTACCGTAGTTCCTTCATTGTTAAGGGAAGTACATCTGCGTTGGAGGGGTGGGCGCTTCTAAGACCACCACGCCACAATAGGCCTCACCCTATTATCCGATGGATCTCGCCACGAGAGGCCTGATCCACCTTCTCCACTATTGGATCCCTTCGAGGGGGAAACCGGTGCCTTTTACAACACTATCGGGGCACACACCCACAACCGAATTGGGGGCTCCCGAGATGACAACAAGCTGCCACAAGAACAAGGTTTATCAATATAAACAAAACGAGGATCTAGATATTTGCAAGAAATACTAGATCGGAGGTTCTCCAAATGAATGGAGAGGAGATGAAGCGCTTGATTGCCGATGATGAAGATCGAGTTCTCCTCCTTCGATTCCCAAAGGGATGGGGCCTTTTGGTGGATCTAGGTGGAGCACTCTTGGATGAAACTTTCAGATCTGATCTGGTCTTTTTCGAGATGAATCAAGAGTTCTAGCAGGAGGGGGAAGGCTGGCTTAAATACACCCTCCCCAGATCTAGCCGTTGCACAACTTTGGGGGTGGATTATCTGCCCCCCACTTGGGGTGGATTATCCACCCCCTGGGAAAACTCCGCCCCAAGGGCGGATTCTCCGGGGGAAAGTCCGCCCCCTCTCTAGCGCTTGCGCTTGAGGAACTTAGTGGAAATCTTGGGGGGCGGATAATCCGGCCCCCTCCTGGGGCGGATTATCCAGCCATGCCGGAAAGTCCTGCAGAAACTCTGCCCCTTCTCTAGGGCTTGCGCCTAGGCGATGAGCAGGAGGGGGGATTATACGGCCCCCTGAGGGGCGGATTATCCGGCGAAAAATCCGGCCAAAACTCCGCCCCTTCCGGGGCTTGCGCTGCCAGGCAAGGGAGGCGGATTATCCGCCCCTGGTGGGGCCGGATTATCCGCCCCCAAAGGCAAAGTTCTTTTCCCTTTATTCTCAAATAGAGTTGCAACACTTCAACACACATTAAATGATCCTTGGAATTGTTATCTAACACACAAAACACTAGGGATTAAGAAATGTTCTTTCAATCTCCCCCTTTTTGATGTTAGATGACAATACTAGGATTTGCAATGAAACCGGCTATCGCCACCTTAAGATGAAGGCGCTCCCCCTAGATGTGTGCATATTTAAAATTTGCATTTGAATAAAAATACACACACTAGAGAGAGCACAACTTCCATGGCAAAGATAATTGGAACAAAAGTGGATTGAGGGACAAGGTCATACCACCGGGATGAGAATAGCCAAAGAATACATAGATAATCCCATGAATCCATATGCCATCAAATATGTTCCATAATTCCAGAATTCCATGGGGTCCATAATAGATAAATCCAGAATTCCATGGATACTCAACATAGTACCAAACAAAGTGGAGTACGACAAAGTCTTACATAAACAAACACAAATAGCAAATGAGTTCACGCTAGAAAAGAGGCACAAGCAAGCAAATAAAAACGACTAAAATCGAAAAGCTTGTGCCCGACCCTTGCAAATCCACGAGCCCTAATAGAACTACTTCTCCCCCTTTGGCATCGAAACGCCAAAAAGGAAGAAGAGCGAAGCTAACGCGCCTGAAGATCACTCCTCCTCATCCTCGTCGTAGTCATCCCCGTCACCTTCCTCTTCATCATACTCATCATCATCATCAGCTGGAGGAGTGGGTGCCTGCGGTGGAGGAGGGAAGAGGCAACTCTCGAGCTCGCCATAGTTGATCCCTGATGTGTTCCACTGAGCATACGGACCCGGAGCAGTGGGAGGAGGTGGATGGCCAGTGGCACCTAAGACATGGTGGATAATAAGTTGCTGCGTGTGATCCCTCTCATGATCCCTACGGTACGCCTCATATTGGCCCTTGTGAATGTCAATGCCCATGCAAAGTATTTTCCGCTGGAACCAAGTAAGCTGCTTAACCTCGCGTGCCATTGGGGACACCGTGGAATGATGACCACTGGCCCGAGCATCACGCATGAAGGACTCCGGGGCAGTGGAAGGGTGATGAGTCTTCTGAGCCTTTTTGTAGATTTTCTTGGGCTTATGAACACCATCCATAGCAATGCCAAAGTCCTCATGGGGTAACATATGCTTGAAAGGCATCATAATGAATATAGCATAGGGAATAGAGAGCCTATTGATCATAGTATCCGTCATCTCATGAAAAATGTAGTCCATGACATCCAGTTTGTAACCTGTGGCTGATCCAGGGTTGGTGGCACACTCGTGAGCAAACGCAAGGAGAGGAACCAGGTGGCCACGGATCTTTTCATTGTTGCCACCACTAGGAGCGATGAAGTCCTGAAACATGCCAACAAGGGAGGCATACAAGGGAGAGAGACCGGCGAAAGTACCAGCAATACCATCAGGAGAAAGGCAGGGAGCTAGCATAGTGTCCTTGGATGGCTTCAATGGAGTAATGATGCGGTGACCAGCGGGAGTGTCACGACCATGGAAATCATACCCAAGAACATGCCCAAAAGTGCAAAAGTCCGACTGAAGCATTGTTGTCCCGGTCATCCACTTCATAGTGCGGAGCTCATCACCGCAGATCACAAGTGTGGAGAAAAACTGGCGCACCATAGAAGAGTCATAGTTGCATTGAATGGTCATGAGGTGGTGAAGCCCCATCTTGTTGGTCACATCCAATGCCTCAAGGAGCCGAGCCTTCGATTGAGGCTCAGTCAAGTAGATGGGACGCATGGGGCAAACCTTGAGAGTAGCATAGACATCATCATGAATAGCCCAAAAGTGTCCGCGGGTTGTCCATCACTGTCAGCTTCATCATAGTAATCTGTCTGGCGGATGGTGGCATACTGAATGCTGTCCATAGACTTGTAATTGGGACGAGACTGTTTGCCCTTGTGAGAAGCGGTCCGCTTAGATTGCTTACTTGCCTCTGCCATCCTTGCAGCCTCTCTTGCTGCCCTACTGACCTCTATTTCGTCAATAAACTTCCCTTCTGCAGTAGGCTTGAGATAACGGGCACGGGGACGATGGGCGAAGGTCTTGGTCGTCTTGGAACCACCTGTGAATAGCATTTAGAGAGGTAGCATGGAGATGAGCATACACACAAGCCCAGGAGCAAGAAAACACGGAGAAAGAGTAGCAATGCAACCCCATAACCAATGATGTGCATTAGTAGAAACAGAACCAAAACAGACCAGAATTTAACTCTCCAGGCCGGATTACCCGTCCCTGGCAGGGGCGGATAATCCGCCCTCCGCAAAAAAATTCTGGATTGGCTCAGATCTACCATGGCAATACAGATCGGGCACTAGGGTTGCAAGTCTAATGATTCTAGCATGTAAGGAACAACACCAAGAACCTTCTACAACGAGATTTCCACCAAATAAAATACATCCCATACAAAAGGAGAGAGACG
Source organism: Avena longiglumis (assembly GCA_030063025.1). Classification (NCBI taxonomy): domain Eukaryota; kingdom Viridiplantae; phylum Streptophyta; class Magnoliopsida; order Poales; family Poaceae; genus Avena; species Avena longiglumis. The sequence continues at coordinate 304,111,582 of CP125978.1, forward strand.
AGGGAGTTACCCTCACTCATTGGAGGAAAATCGCGGAGAAGAAGATACCCGGAGGTGAGGTGAAGAAGATCCGGGGAGAGCCCGGAGAATCCGGTGGTCGAATCGACTCCGGGAGAGGTAGGGTTGGGGGAGGATTGGCTGCTCTGTTTGAGCCTGCCCTCCCCGACCCAGCCTATATAGGGCCGATTTCGCCCGGGGCAGATAATCCGCTCCCCACTTAGGGCGGATAATCCCCCCCAGAAATTATGGAAAATGCAGAATCAGGCCAGAGCAACCTAGCAAACCTCTCGATGGTGTTTTAGAGGACTTGTGTGCGAGAATAGATGGTTCAAGGGGGAAGAGAAAGGCTCGGGTTGAGAGCATCAAACTAAGATGGTACTACACACCCGAACTTGCAAGAATCAAATCAAACAAAAGCGAAATTTGAGTGTGTTTTCCATAAGAACATGAGATATGCAAGAAAATCCAACGAGACCCATGAAAAACCAACTCTTCTCAAGGAAGAGGGCGGTGGCCGAAGCCACCATGTTGGAGCGCATGGCATGACACCGTGAAGATGTATCTTGAGTTCAAAACCAATGCTCATCGATGACCCACATATCACAAAATGATATTAAGGGAAATGATTTTACTTGCTTTCGGCATTATGGGGGGTGTTTTGGCCCAAGCAATTAGGACCACACTCCCCCTATGTCTATGCCTGCATCTAAACCAAATACATGAATAAGAGCAAGTGAGTGTGCAAGGGTAGTCAAGCCAAGCTCCTTGAATCTATGATATTTAGCTCATTCCTCAAATAACAGAATCTTGCTTCATCAAGAGGCTTCGTGAAAATAACAGCAAGTTGGTTCTTCGTGCTTACAAAGGATAGAGCAATATCTCCACGAGCAACATGATCCCGAATAAAGTGGTTGTGAATCTCTATATGTTTTGTTCTTGTATGCTGCACGGGATTGTACGCAATTTTGATAGCACTTTCATTGTCGCATAATAGAGGCACTTTGTCACAATTGACACCATATTCCTTTAAAGTTTGCCTCATCCATAACAATTGTGTACAAGAACTTGCAGCAGCAACATATTTAGCTTCGGCGGTTGAGAGTGAAATACAATTCTGTTTCTTTGATGACCAACACACTAGAGACCTGCCCAAGAATTGACATGCACCAGAGGTTGATTTCCTATCATCTTTGTCACCAGCCCAATATGAATCAGTGTAGCCACATAGAGAGAAACATGAACCCTTGGGATACCATAACCCAAAATTTGGGGAATGAACCAAATATCGGAAGATTCGCTTGACCGCCACTAAGTGGCTTTCTTTAGGATCGGCTTGGTACCTTGCACACACTCCTACACTTAACACGATATCGGGCCTAGATGCGCAAAGGTAAAGGAGAGACCCGATCATGGATTGGTATACCTTTTGATCCACGTCTTTACCCTTGGGATTGAGCTCAAGATGACACTTGGTTTGCATTGGGGTAGCAACGCCATTGAGATCCGTCATCTTGAACCTTTTGAGCATGTCTTGGATGTACTTAGCTTGATTAATAAAGGTTCCCTCTCTTAGTTGTTTGATCTCAAATCCAAGAAAGAACCTGAGCTCACCCATTATGGACATCTCAAACCTATCAGTCATAAGCTTCGAAAATTCATCGTTAAAAGCTTGGTTAGTAGAGCCAAAAATAATGTCATCTACATAAAGTTGGCATACAAAAAGCTCCCCATTAACCTTCTTAGTAAAAAGAGTGGGATCGATTTTCCCAACTTTGAATCCACGGTCTAGCAAAAGCTCTTTGAGGTGCTCATAGCACGTACATGGGGCTTGTTTAAGTCCATAGAGCGCCTTATCGAGTTTGTAGACATGGTTCGGAAATTTGGGGTCCTCTAACCCCGGGGGCTGCTTGACGTATACTAACTCATGTAGAGGACCATTAAGGAAAGAGCTCTTAACATCCATTTGTTTTAATTTAAAATTATGATGAGATGCATATGCAAGAAGGATACAGATGGACTCAAGACGAGCCACAGGAGCGTAAGTCTCGCCAAAATCAATTCCTTCCACTTGAGAGAATCCTTGAGCCACAATTCGTCACTACAAGGAATCTGTCTATATATGACCCTCCATTTTCGTCACAAAATCGTCATAGTAGTCCGTTTATGACGATTCTATGACGATTTTAAGATCGTCGAAAGCTGGGCGTCGCAAATGAACTATAACGACGATTTTTGCAAAATCGTCATAAACGTCTGTGACGATATTGGATCGTCATAACGTCTATGACGATCTGATATCGTCATGGGAAAACTGGCATGGCCAGGTCAGATCCCACGTGGCTGATCCTACGTGGCATAGATCTGACCATTTTAATGATCTATATAGGCCAAGCCCAGTAATTCTGGCCTTTTTCTTTTTTAGGCTTTGGCCTTTTTATAGTTCAGTTTATTTTGGGCCTTGGGCTTGGCAGTCTGTTTCATTTCTGGGCCAAATCCATTTTACAATCCATTACCATGTCGGAGATTGACATTTTAATAGAACATTTCTTTTAAACCTTTTTATTTTGATGGAATACAAAAGTCTAAATCAATTGTTTTGGGGTCGTGGCTATTTAGAGCAGAAACTCGATCCGTTTTTACCAGTACAGCAGGCAAGCAAATCAAATATTCTCATATCAGCACTAATATTTGTACATCATAGGCAGAATTTCATTCCAGAATATATATATCATATATTTACAAAAGGTGAAATCAAGCTGCCAATTCAGACATACATCAAAGAAACTAAAAAAACTAAATAAATATTTGATAGGCCACCAATTTCATCGTCTTCCTGTTCCAGTTTCGAAAAAATAAAGCACCTAGCATTGGAAAAAGCACGTATCAGAAGCATATAGCATCAAACAAAATGCATGTCATAGTCTGATTTGCACTAGAAGCATATAGCATCAAACAAAATGCATGGCATGGTCTGATTTGCACTAGTTTATTTTAACTTACCGATACGAACATAAATACATAAACTGAAGCAAAAATGACTACCATGTCAGCCCCAACACATCACAATTGTGCATTTTAACCTTGCCAAATCACAAAATATGAGACCACGGTATTCTCATGAGCTGCTTTCACAAAAAAAACAATGAAATTACATAATTGGCCTTGCCAAATCCAGTCAACAACTGTCAAAGAGGAGAATGCATACTCAACAACATTGTTGTGCACCTGCATCAACCAGAAGCACTAAACTGAGATTGCATCATGGAAACTAGTACAGGAAGTTGATTGGTCCAGCAATGTAAAATGTAAGCCTAGATGCAATAGATAAACTACATGCCTACAAAAGCTCAAAGTGGCAGTACCTCAAAAACAGGAATTGTTCAAAGACAAACATATTAAGGCATACATCCACATGCGTTATTTAATGTTCCAGGACATCCATACATAGATAGAGGTCAATAGAGTATGATCACAGAAGTAGAAACAACTACAGTAATCACCATATAACACACTGTTCTAGTGAAAAATCAAAATAGCATAGCCCATGGTACACTACTAGTGTGAAATACACACTACTACTACACTTAAAACATTAAGCGCAATCTAGCAAACAAATTTTACATGCTAAGAAGGTATAATCCCAAGCACAAACCTAAGGGCGAACAAATAACAGTACAAGCCACGCCTCCTCCCGTGAGATCCGTGAAGCACTTGATGATGGCGGTCACGAGCAACAACGTTACTCTAAATTTAGTGTGGTGAGGCCAACCGAGAATCAAGTGGCATAGCAGGGCTGCTGCAAAACAGCCAAGAGGTAGGTGTCGAAGCATCAAGGATGTCAGCGTGGGTCAAACCAACTAAAATAAGGGCCAATTGAATTTTAGCACGAAATAGTTAGATCACGATGAAGCATATGGATTCACGCAAACCATCGAGTTATATTAGCACACCATCAATGATCATAACTGGTTCAAATATATTTCAAGCTTTAGAGTAAAACAGAACTAGCCAAATAGGAACAAACTTGGACCAAACCATTCTCATTGCATTTTCCATACAATGATATAAAGCTACAGATCTCTAAAACTGCAGGAGCAAGTTGCACAAATAAATAACAGACAAGTTGTTTGATGAGTGGGGACTATCAGAGACTTGTAAAAGATATCATCTATGGCTTCCATTCATCAAGAAGGGACCATGAAAAAAAGATAAAAATCAAACCATGAAAGAAAGGAGGTTCCACAAAGCGCATTATTCCTAGTAGTTCAAGTGCAAAAAGTGGTTATAGAAAGCATTGATGGTATATAGGTTGCAATCTCTTTGGAAGAAACAAACTTTAGAACAACCAAGAACATGCACCCTCTAACATCAATAAATCCATGTATGTATCGACTTCAATTGTACACAAACGAAACCAACTTCCATGTCCAAATGTCAATAATATTCTCTACAAATAGTAGAGAGACTGCTGCAGCTCCTAAGCTTATACCAGTCTTCAGGGATACAATACAAACCGATGTGCTATAGACAGGTAGAATATACAACACTTCTAGAATAAAAACTAAGCCTGAGCAAATCATTACATGATAATGATAGTTAACCAAGAATATACCTACTTCTAGATCGTCAACCAAGCAGTTAACTCAAAAAATGAATAGAGTAGCAAAATCCAAATAAACTATTAAAGGCCAGACAACTCTACAGATTGATAAACAGATAACTGGATATGATCACAGGTATACACTCTTGCGTTTAGATCCAGCACTGATTATCGATGTGCTAGTGTCACGGAGAAATGGCTTGTACCGGTTCGTTGTCATCTTGCCGATAGAGTTCAGCCAACACCATTCTCCAATGACAGGTGTTATGACCAGGCTAGCAACCCAATCTTAGCTATTCTAATGGATCAAGATAGGAAAGAGCAACAACAATGGAGTACATGGAGTACTAAGTGGCACATAAATGTGCTGCTGTTGTGATCGCTGACAGTGTGTTGTGGGGGGCAGAGAGAGAAGATGAGAGGTGTCTCACCCTCTGTGCCACAACCGCGAAGGTGAGTGGTGATGCCATCCATAGTAGACACCTCATCCCATCCATGGCCAAGCAGAAGGACACGGGCAACATCAACAGTGTGCTATACTGTGAGATCTCCATCAGTGACCAGCCACAAAAGCCCTTCCTGACGATGAAGGGAAAGTCAGTCACTTCTTTGATATCATTTCAGTAAGTATGAAGACATGACAAAATCAATTTGAGCGCGTCCAAGTAGGTACCTTCGTGTGCAAGTCGTTGAGACGCACAAAAGAAAAGATCTTGCCTCGGTAATACATTTGCATGCACATGTTCTCAAAATTACAGTCAAGAATCATGTCTGGTACAACTCCAATGCGTCTTTGCGTGTCAGTGCATGCATAAAGCAAGATAATATGAATTAAGAACACAGATTTTAACACAGGTTCTCACCTTTTGACATACAAGCAAAATTTGTTCATTCCGATTACACCATTACAAACTAATAGGGGATAAAGTAGTATCCCAGTTATGAAATTTATGGATCAAATTTTGAAGTGAACATTCCTAGCATGGGTTGTGCTCAAATGACATAAGAATTCTCAATATAAGATCTAGGAGGCTATTGACTAGCATATATGTGTGCTCACCTAAGAAAAAAACAGAGCAGAGGCGGCGCAATCTTATTACCTCAAGGCACCTCATCGCAGCATCTTACTACCGGAAAACAAACACACATAGCACAACAATAGCGAGACACCACCACAACGGCAAGCGAGACCAGCACAATTCTAGGACCATGTCGCTAGCGTGGGAGACATGAAGCATGCTCTAGTGGCGCATCCGATGCAAGGGAAGCTGTCCCAACAGCCGGAGCACCACCAGTCTAGAAACCCCAAGTCTCGGTTCGCAGCATGAAGGCACCAGAAAGCCACGGGCACGGATAGCTGCAATATGTTAGCAAGCAAACCTTAGTGAAAATTGGAACAGAAACTACTAGTAAGTAGTAGTATGAAGAAACAAAAAAAGAAGCTTTGCACTATAACCATACAAATTGATTGCCTATATAACAATCTATGCATAAGCAGAAAAAATCAAAAAACCAGATAGTGTACAAGACTAAGCATTGCCTATGCATAATAGGTAGCAAACAAATAAATAATACGATTGAGCAGCTCCATTTCGTATACATGTACCACATTATGTGACTGGCTTATTTTGTACTAAACAACCAAATGATTGAGCCCATGGATATAAACTACAGGGCACAACACAACATGGATGTACTACAAGTCTACAACAAAACATGTCTTGTAGCTGAACAATCAAACACTGGAAAAATCACTTACAATAACTTTAGATCTATCACAAACGATTGAGTTCACATATATATACTACATGGCAAAACTCAACAAGGATCTACTATCATATAATGTTGAGGGAGAGTGAAATAGAATATGTAAGATAAATGAAGCAACCTTGTACTGTCATTAGACTACAATTCCCAGAAGCTTCTTGCTGGTACACTTAACATGAATCAGTACAAAGACTGCTACTCCAGTGTATGCTTAAATTACAGAACTACTACTTGAGCATACCATTCGCTTGCACAATTCACACGTATTGGTTGATTTCCATCAGGAAAAATATAACGAACCATACATATGTATTTGTCTAATCAAGGTGAATGCACGAATATATATACAAGTTCATGTCCTAGCTGCTATAATCCACAAGTTCATGTCCTATCTGCTATAATCTACAAGTTCATGTCCTAGCATCCTTCTTGACTGAAAGTTTAAGTGTGAATCGGATTCAAGAATATATGCGTGATAGAAACTACGACAAACATGATAAATCCATACAATATGGTGTTGTTTAGTTAGAAGGAAAACATGAGTAGGTAATACATGTACAGAAATTGTTTCTTTGCATCATTAGAATATGGTGTTGTTTAGTCAAAACACACAACACAGGGCCACCCAATGATTCAATTTGCGGGCAGAAGGAGGACAGGCGGAGGATATACAGCTGTACCTCGTCTGTGAGGCGGTGGAGACGAGCGGCCCTCGGCGTTGAGGTCGCGAGGGTGACGACGGCACGGTTGGCGACGCGGAATACACGCCCCTAGTTGGAGGCGTGCTCGTTGGCGGCAGCGAGGACATCATGTGGATCAGAGCGGAGGAAGACGCATGCCCATGGTGCGAGCCCTACTTGAGCGGAGGGCTTGATGACCTCCATGGCGCGAGCCCTGCTTGAGGCTCGGGGCTGCCAGATCCGAGGAACACAAGGATGGGGACGGCCGGATCAGCCACCGACCTTGGATCCTCTCCTTGCAGGGCTCCATCGCCGGGCTTACACGTGCTCGATGCGGCTCTGGTCAATGGAAGAGGAGGGAGGCGGTGTGAGAAGAGGTGAGGAATATGAAACCGTCGCTGTCCGCCTCGTCCATCATTCGCCTCATCGTCGGTGGATCTCGCTGGAGGGGTTGTGGATCTCGCCGGAGAATGAGGGAAGTGGCTGGAGCGAGCGGGGAAGAGGCTCCCAAACAGAGGGCGGCGGCGGCGCACGCGGATCTCGCTGTAGAAGGAAGGGAGAGAAGTTCGCTCGTTTGTGTCTGGCGGCGGGCGGTAGAATTAGGGTTGGGGAGCCGAGAAAGGTGGGGACGTGCGTTCGCTGGGAGGGTGGGGACGTGGCGATGGGTACCTTGCCACGTTATCTATCCGTGTCAACTTCCCACGGATCAACATCCTGTCCGTCCATCCTGTTCACATCCAATGGTCCATCTTGCTATCCTCCACATTTAGACCTTTCTAGCTATTATGACGATTTCACTGGAAGAAATTACGACGTTTTTGAGCGAAATCGTCATATTTTATTGAGGTTTTGGCCCTCCCAAGAAGCTTGAGACCATCCAGTGCGGAATCTTCATAAATCTAAGATGATTTTGTAGATGGTCACTACCAAAACATCACAAGTTAACACATTTCTTGTAGTGCGTGCTTTATTCCTCACTACAATGCCATTTTCATCCTGTTTGTTCTTGAAGATCCACTTGGTGCCGATAACATTGCGGCAATCCTTTGGATTTTCTACCAGCTTCCAAACTTTGTTGCGTTTGAAGTTATTTAATTCTTCATGCATTGCAACAACCCAATCGGGATCTTCAAGAGCATCAAAAACCTTCTTCGGTTCAACCATGGAAATGTGAGCTTGATGATCACAGAAGCTTGCAAGTTCTCATCTAGTGGATACCCTTCGTCGTAGATCACCAACAACCTTGTCAAGAGTGTGACCTCTTAGTTCAAGGTTCCGATCAGCACGAGCCTTGCGACGAGCCTCAATGTCCTTATTGTTTCTAGAAGGAGTTGATTCAATATTTGTATCCTTGTCTTGATTACAGCCTTGCCCTTGATCTTGGTCACCGTTACTGCCAGAAGATTGTTGTGAACATTTTCTTCAGGCCCGGATAATCCGCCCCTTGGAGGGGCCGAACTATCCGGCCTGGGAGGTGAAGAACCCGGGCCATCTTCTTGAGAATGCCTGATGAGAGTTGGAGACCCAGGGCCGGATAATCCGCCCTCGGGGTCCGGAGAATCCGGCCTGGGAGCTTCAGAGTGGCTGACTTCTCCTTCGGATCCTCTGGAATGAGTTGGAGTGCTAGGGGCGGATTGTCCGCCCCTTGGAGGGGGCGGATAGTCCAGCCTGGGACTACCAAATTGTCTAGGGGACAGTTGATCTTCAGCAGATTGCAGTGTTGATGCAGGATTTTCTCCAACAGTAGGAGCTTGTTGATCTTGTGTAGATGAGGGCTCCAAATGTGTGGAGCATTGTCCTTCCCGATCCGCCACAAGGGGTTCCTCAATGGGGCGGAAAAATCCCACGCCCATTATTCTTATGGCATCTTGTAGTATTTAAACATCTGCATCACAAACATCAACTTGCCCTACAAAGGAGCCATCATTTTCATCGAACTCCACACTACAAGATTCTACAACAATCCTAGTGAGTTTGTTGTAGACTCTATAAGTGTGGGATTCGGCACCGTAACCAACAAAAATACCTTCTAAAGCCTTGGACTCAAATTTTGACAAACGTACACCTTTAATAAGAAAGAAACACTTACACCCGAATACCCTGAAGTATGAGATGTTGGGCTTGTTACCGGTAAGTATTTCATATGGGGTCTTGTACAAGATCTTCCGAAGTTAGAGCCGGTTTGATGAGTGACAAGCAGTGGATATGGCTTCAGCCTAAAAATTATAAGGAGACTTGAATTCAGCTAGCATAGATCTTGCCATATACATCAAAGTTCGGTTCTTCCTCTCGGCTACACCATTTTGTTGAGGGGTGTACGCAGCGGAATATTGGTGTCTAATCCCCTCTTCGCTAAGAAACTCGTTTAAAGTGTAGTTCTTGAATTCTGATCCGTTGTCACTTCTAATTGCCAAGATATGAACATTGTGTTGACGTTGAACTTCATTGGCAAAGTCGATGACAGTTTGTTGAGTCTCACTTTTCAGCTTGAAGAAATATACCCATGTATATCTTGAGTAATCATCAACAATGACCAAGCAATATTTCTTCCCACCAAGACTTGCATGAGAAGGAGGACCAAATAAATCCACATGAAGTAATTCCAAGATCCTCTTTGATGACACAATAGTCTTCCTCTTGTGGGGAGAGTCATGCATTTTTCCTTCAACACAAGCCCTGCAAGCACGATCTTTGGCAAAAGAGACATTGTCTTTTAGTCCAAGGATGTGGCCACCCTTCTGTACACTTTGCAAAGTTCTCATGTCTACATGGGCTAAACGGCGATGCCATAGCCAGCCCACGTCGGCCTTTCCGAATAGACACATTGGACCCGAAGTGGTTTTCCTTGAGAATTCCACCACATAAAGGTCATTTTCGACGTATCCAATGAAAGCGACCTTTAGAGACTTGCTCCACAAGAGTACCACCAAATCATCATCGATAAAAACAGCAAAACCCATCTTGCCAAGGGCATGAACAGAAAGAAGTTTGTAACCAAGGGTCTCAACAAGCATGACGTCCACGAGAGAGATATCCTGGGCAACCACAACCTTGCCAAGACCCAATACCTGAGATTTTGACTTATCACCATAGGAGACTGTGATATTATCATGATTTGGATGCATCTCCATGATGATCTCCTTGCTTCCGGTCATATGACTAGTGCAGCCACTATCCAGCACCCATTTCGACCCACCGGAAGCATAGCCCTGCAAGAAAATTACTTCTTGGTTTTAGGTACCCATTTTTCAATGGGTCCTTTCATGTTAGTAACAAGGGTCTTTGGGACACAAATAGACCAGGCAATATATTCATCAAAAGGACCAATATAATAAGCATAAACATCGCCATAGTCATCACAAAAGAGTTCATAATTCGGATTGTGAGACCCTGCAAAACCAATATCATTAGTCTTGTCTTTCGTGACATTCTTCTCAGCGGTGCTTGTCTTTAATTGCACATTCTTGGTCTTGTTCTTCTTGGTTTTCTTCTTCTTGAACTTGGTGACATACCCAAGTCCCTCTTTGCCATAATTTGACCTTTGCTTGCCAAGGACTTCATCAAGCAAACCTTTGTCCTTGGTAGTGATGTCCTTGATCACACCTTTTTCCACAGTAGCATTTTTCTTGTTACTATATGTGGAGTTGGATGAGCTAGGAGTATCATATTTGGCCAATTGACTTTGAAGCTGATCATGTGACTCATTGAGAATAGAGAACTCGTTTTTCAACACCTTGTGAGCATTGTCAAGTTTCTCCAATTCCTCGGAGAGTCTATCATGAGCAGCCCCAAAGCCAATCCTTTCCTTCTTTAACTTCTTTGCTTTGGTGACAACATTGTCACGTTCCTTAACAAGTTTAGTCACAATTTCTTCATGTGAATCTTCCATAGACTCGAGCCTCTCTTCAAGAGAGACCCGAGCTTCTTCTTCTTCTTCAAGAGCATTTTTAGGGATGCAATTTCCATTGCATCCTCCCTTTCAATTCTGCCCTTTTCTTCGAGGAGTGCTTTGTTTTGGGCCAGCTTATCCATAAGAGATTCAAAACGAACTTTGTGCTCACCTTGCAAGTTAGTGTAGAAATAATCCAAAGCAATAATCTCTTCTTTAACCTTAAGACTAGTAGGATCATCCATGTCTATCATAGCCTTGGGAAAAGAAGAGTTAGAAGAAGTTACCTCGGAGCTTCTTGCCATGAGGCAAGTAGCATTCTTGTTGGTGATGTTTTCGTTCAGAGAGTCAAAGAGAGATGTTGATCTAGATGTGGTGGCTATAGCATCCACCTCTTGAGAGCTATCGTCCTCGTCCTCATCTTCACTCCCCGATGAATATTCTTCTTGAGCCACTAGAACAATCTTTGGTTGCTTCTTGAAAGGAGAATTTTTCTTTACAAACTGTTTCTTGCGTGGAGATTTTGATTTTTCCTTGAAAATGAGTCTTCCTCCATTATCCTCTCTACTTTGATAAGGACACTCAGCTACGAAGTGCAGCCGGTCACCACAATTGAAGCATGTTCTCAGCTTGGGACCATTTTCTTTTCTTCCATAGGATCCACTCTTGCGATCTAGTTCAGCTTTAGCCTTGGCTGGATCTTTCAAAAAGTTTCTTGCATAAAGAGCCAAGTATTGTCCGTGGATCCTTTTTATATCCTCGGGACAGTCCAGACCTTCTACCGCATATTCATCATGATCAATCACACTAGTCTTCAAGGCCATGTTGACCCCCTTTTGCATCCCCATAGCTCGAGCACGAGCATCTTCGACATTCTTGGCAGCCACTTTGAAAGCGGCCATTTCTTGCATTACCTCATTGGATGACATGAGGTGATAGTTATGCCTACCTTGGAGACTTTTCAAATCTGTGGGCTCAAATGGCATAAGTGCACTGACATACTTGCGCTTGATCCAAGAATCATCAACATGAGCTGCACAGTGGTTTCTAAAGGTTGTGGCTATTGCCTCGAGACTCCTGTACATGTCTTCGTGGTCTTCTCCATCCAGCATATAGAATCCTTCAGCTTCATTGCTCAAGGCATCATATCTATTCCTTCTCATACTTTCATTTCCTATGAAGAGGTCGGTGAGGGCATCCCAAGCTTCTTTAGCTATGCTAAGATGCTGAATGTGTGGCATGTCTTTGTCACCCACACCAAGCTGTATCATGTGTAGAGTTGTAGCGTTGAGTTGGCTATCGACCACTTCTCTTCTTGTGATATTGTTGGGGTTTCCAACATGAAGACCATTTTCGATGATCTTCCACAACTCTATGGAGGAACTGCACACATGAGATTTCATAAAAAATTGCCATTGAGAAAAAGTAGATGCTGAAAGTTTTGGTGGATCACCCCTATTATGTATATGTGGGTGAGGGATAGGCGGATCAGGGGAATACACATGAGAAACCTCATTGTATCCATACTTACCGCTATCCTTTTTCTAGGAGGAGATCTTGCTAGTATCATCACCAACCACTTCGTTATCTTTGGAAACAGTTTTACCCGTTTCCTTGGATTGTGGAGTGGTATCCTCCGAGTTAGATGGAGGTGATGATGCGGATGTGGAGAGACGCATTATAAATCGATGCATCTCTTCCATCTTAGCCTCCATTGAACTCACCAAGGTTGTTTCTAACGTCTTGAGATCGTTCATGGTGACTACCTCTGGAGCATCACTTCCATCTACCTTGGAACCCATACTTCCCTTAGGCGGTTAAGACCGAAATAAGAGTCGAGTCTCTGATACCAATTGAAATGGATCGTATGGGCACCTAGAGGGGGGGGTGAATAGGTGCTAACCAATTTTTAATACCTTTTCAATTTTAGGCTTGACACAAAGTAAATTCTCTAGATATGCAACTACGAGAATTTCCCTATATGTAACCCTAACTAATAAGCACGTAAAAGAGGAGCAAGGAAACCGTAGTGGAGCACACGGAGACACAAGGATTTGTTTTACCGCAGTTCCTTCCTTGTTAAGGGAAGTACATCTGCGTTGGAGGGGTGGGCGGTTCTAAGACCACCATGCCACAATAGGCCTCACCCTATTCTCCGATGGATCTCGCCACGAGAGGCCTGATCCACCTTCACCACTATTGGATCCCTTCGAGGCGGGAACCGGTGACTTTTACAACACTATCGGGGCACACACCCAAAACCGAATTTGGGGCTCCCGAGATGACAACAGGCTGCCACAAGAACAAGGTTTATCAATATAAACAAAACAAGGATCTAGATATTTGCAAGAAATACTAGATCGGAGGTTCTCCAAATGAATGGAGAGGAGATGAAGCGCTTGATTGCTGATGATGAAGATCGAGTTCTCCTCCTTCGATTCCCAAAGGGATGGGGCCTTTTGGTGGATCTAGGTGGAGCACTCTTGGATGAAGCTTTCAGATCTGATCTGGTCTTTTTCGAGATGAATCAAGAGTTCTGGCAGGAGGGGGAAGGTTGTCTTAAATACCCCCTTCCCAGATCTGTCTGTTGCACAACTTTGGGGGCGGATTATCCGCCCCCTAGGAAAACTCCGCCCCAAGGGCGGATTCTCCAGGGGAAAGTCCGGTAGAAACTCCGCCCCCTCTCTGGGGCTTGCGCCTTGGCGATGAGCACGGAGGGGCGGATTATCCGGCCCCCTGAGGGGCGGATTATCCGGTGGGGCCGGAAAATCCGGCCAAAACTCCGCCCCCCTTCTGGGGCTTGCGCCTGCTTGGGCAAAGGGAGGGGCGGATTATCCGCCCCCAAAGGTAGAGTTCTTTTCCCTTTATTCTCAAATAGAGCTGCAACACTTCAACACACACTAAATGATCCTTGGTATTGTTATCTAACACACAAAACACTAGGGATTAAGAAATGTTCTTTCAGACACTTTGATGTTATAACTTCATCAATAAAACACAACAAATTTGGAAGATTCCTTGTTATCCCCTGGTACAAATTCCATCGTTTCCATTGCTTTGTACATTCGCATTTTGGTGATTTGTTCATGTGCTAATGGTACTTAGATGTTTGAAATGCAAGGTTGTTGATTGTTTGACCTGCTGAAAGACGGCCAAGGTCGAGTACACAAAGAAAATCGTCTTGTTTACAACAGCTATGTGCTGAAGAAGTTCCAGAGTACCTGCTAAGAGGTTAATTTGTAGATTCCAGGGTATGAAAGATTCGATGGTTGAATTGGTTGTGATGTAAAGTGGGAATTCCATGTGTGTATAACTGTGCTGACTATCATATTGTGTATTGTCACCTATTTAAAGATTTTCATCTATTTCTTTCTGTTTTCTGATTGGAATATTGATTGTTAATTGGCTGTGGAAAAAACCAAAACCTGACGATTGGGACCATCTCTCGAAGGTACTGACAACTGGGACCAACTCTGGAAGAAACTGACAATTTGTACCCTCTTGACAAAAAGGCCGAAAATAGAAATAAATAGTCTGTAAAAAGGCGTAAAATTAGAAAATAATTGATGGGTTGTGTCCATGTAACGGACGCGAATTGCTAGAAAAAACATAAACAAACCAGAATTTGCTGGGCTAGGCACATATACACCATCAAAGTGGACTGGGTTGATTTTGATTTAAGACAATTTAGTTTCGTCATAATTTTGCCACGTCGGATCAGCCACATAGGATCTGACCTGGCGAGGCTAGACCGCCCGTGACGATATGGGATCGTCATAACGGTTATGACGATCCAATATCGTCATAGACGGTTATGACGATTTCACCAAAATTGTCGTTATAGTTCATTTGCGACGCTCAGCTTTCGACGATCTCAAAATCGTCATAGAATCGTCATAAAAGACTACTATGACGATTTTGTGACGAAAATGGAGGGTCATATATAGCTAGATTCCTTGTAGTGTCTCCGGACCATTCCGGAACCTCTCGTGACGTCCTGGATCTCATCCGAAACTCCGAACAAAAACTCATAAACCAATTATCCATTCTATCCTAGCGTCGAGGCACGTTAAGTGTGTGACCCTACGGGTTCGAGAATATGCAGACATGATCTTCTATCAATAATCAACAGCGGGGTCTGGAAACCCATATTGACTCCCACATACTCATCGATGATCATATCGGATGAACCACGATGCCAGGATTCAATTAATCCCATATATATATATTCGCTTCGTCACGCGATATTTAACTTGCCCGAGATTCGATCGTCGGTATCGACATACCTAGTTTAATCTCGTTCACAACAAGTACTTTACTCGTTCCGTAATCCGATATCACTTTCTGATTAACTCCTTAACCACATGCTTGCAAGCAGTGTTGATATCGATTACCGAGTAGGACCGAAGTATATCTCTCCGACTTGGGAGGGACAAATCCCATCTCGATACATACAACCCAACAAATACTTTCCAATCACCTGAGAGACACCTTTATGATCACCCTCTCATAGGATGACGTTTGATGACCTCAAAGCTTTCTTCCGATACCAGGGAGTTGCATTATCTCATGGTCTAAGGAATACAATATTTGACATAAGAAAAAGCTTCGCAAAGATGAACACGATGACACAATCTAATTGCTTTGCTTGATTTGGGTCTGTCCATCATATCATTCTCCCAATGACATGATCTCATTATTAATTGACAACTCATGTCTATGGTTAGGAAACCTTAACCATCATTAATCAATGAGCTAGTCCATAGAGGCGTACTAGGGACACGGTGTTGTTCATAAACCACACAAGTATCAAAGTTTCCGCTTAATAAAATTCTATCATGGAATATAAAATTTATCATGAACAAGAATTATAATAATAACATCTTTATTATTGCCTCTAGGGCATAATTCCAACATGCAGCCCGTATATGGAAGATGGCGATGAGGAGGTGGAGAGGTTTAGCCCGGGGTACAAGGAGTGATGAAGGCTTGAGTGACTTTTACATCAGCCGCAACGTCTAGGCTCCACCCGAGATCAACTTGGCAGCGATGAAGAGAAATCAACAAGAGAGAGAGAAGGCCACAAGCTGCATGGAAAAGGGCGTGTGGAGACGGTCAAGTTCATCACCACAGATCCTAGGCCGCACAAGCGTAAGGAATTACCTAATGTTGGTGCAGGTGCTAGCAGGGAAACGATGGTACCATGCTCCAAGGCTATCACTAGTTCTCGTATGAGGGTAAAGCCTTAAGAAGAGTGGAGGAACAATTTCTACTTCCCCGATCCATCAATCATGGATGATAAAGTGGAAGTTGTCCCCAGGACCAAGGACCACGTGCGGGCGCTGGAGGTATATCAGAAGCAAGAGCTACTCCATCATGTTCAAGTTCATCACCATCTCAGGGAGATAGAGAAGAAGGATGATCTTCTCCCCTTGGTGACTAAGCTCACAGATAGGGTGGACACTTTGCAATCTAATTTGCGCAGGTGCTTCAGCTACATCACTGTCCTAGAGGATACCAACAAGAAGCTACGCACCATGGTGCTACATGCCATGGCGCCACAATGATCTACAATAAATCACGATATCTTGGGGAGATCTTAATGGATCCCGCCTAACTTATTATTTGATCCCGCCTAGCTTGATTCCAATCTTGGGGAGATATTTAAGACCTTGTAATCTATCTCATAAGTTTTTATTACTATTCTAGTTTTGTGTTAGTTCGACCTTATAAATAAAGTTTGCATCATTAGAATTCCCTTCAAGAATAGTTGATATATTTTATGAAATTCTGAATTTATTATAATATATGGAGCATTATTGAGTCCTAATGGAATGGATATATGAATAGCTTGAGCATAATTTTACTTGAAATTGATGATAGCAGTAGGAGTCTTCCACACCATTGGTATTGATGGAACATACAAAGATAATTTGGTCAATATGTTGTAAGTCAATGTTTTGATTTACAAAAAGGAGATATTATCTAATTATTTAAGTTGAAAAAGAAAAACCTTGAACATAGGGAAATTAAAAGTGCTATCAAATTAGAGTGAGAACAAGACGAGGTAGAATATTCAAGCTATAAGGACGCTTCATATATATTTGGAATTTGGTAATTGAGACCGCTAAACTTTGAATTCCTACATGAAGTTGAATGTATGGCTATCTCCTTTGCACAACACTTAATCAAAAATGTGAGCATACACATATATATATATAAAGAAAGCAGAAAAGAAAGAATAAAAAGAGAGAATGCGCAAAGAGCAAATAGGCATATACCACTATATTGTAGTAAGACAAAGAAACGTTTGAGATTTTAAATCCCAAGTGAATATGTTAATCCTAAAACACTTGGGACTACCTCGCTCACTCATTCAGTCGAACCAAATACTTTTACATCATGTTGAGAGTAATATTTTGTGAACTATGAATTGCTAAGGTGTGGAAGCCTGCTAATATTATTCGGATGGTTCGAGTAAGGTACTATTCATGAACTTATTCCTATGTATCCTATATGATAAGTACATGCTGCAACTGCCTCATTTATTTTATTGACTCAACTTCATGAATATATGGATCACATCCATTAAGCTTAACTTGCTCGAGACGAGAAAAAGTCTAAGATTGGGAAAGTTGATGAGTGCATATTTGCATCATGTTTTATATGATTATTTTGCATTGTAGTGGTAGGATCTTGGTATTTTACGACGTTCGCGTGCACCTTTTATGTTTATTTTCACCAAGATTAGGTCAGATGATGGATACACTAAACAAAATTCTTGGACTAGTTATATTGGAGTGAAAAGGATCCAAAACAACGTAAATCGATAAATTGGAAAATATCAATAATAATAGAAGAAAACCCGAAGCGATTGGAGGACACAGAAGGTTTAACGACCAACTATACGACCGGAGAAATTTCTCCAGCCGTATAGTTGGTGCCAACACCGCCTCCTCAAATAGTTTCACCCCGTGCAACTGGATCGGGGACACGACATACAGAACAACCTGAAGTTGCCAAAACCTCACCTCCGGTAAGGATCTAGAGGGTGAACTCATCCACCGGGGATCCATCTTTTCCCTACGAAGATCCAGGAGGCTAAGGTATCGATCTTCATCATCAACCGCTGCATCACCACCATCTCCATCCATCCCATCTACATCTTGTCGAGATCTTGTTGTAATACCCGTACTCTATGTGATTTATGCAAG
The DNA here is from genome assembly GCA_030063025.1 of Avena longiglumis. Taxonomy (NCBI): domain Eukaryota; kingdom Viridiplantae; phylum Streptophyta; class Magnoliopsida; order Poales; family Poaceae; genus Avena; species Avena longiglumis. The sequence continues at coordinate 304,129,732 of CP125978.1, forward strand.
TACTATTCATCTATGATAGATTCCATTGTCTTTGCCATGATGTTGATTGCCTCCATGTCTGAGTAGATCATTAGTTCTTGTAGAGATGGACAAACCCTAGCATGAGATTGAAATAATATAAAGTTTATTATGATATTCATCGATGTGAACATGTGTTAGATTGTCTTCATCTTCTTGTTGGGAAAATTCGACCTCTCAATATTTGCCTCTTGTGGGGACTTGATGGATAGAACTACTTGTTGGTAAACAGAGGTGTGTGAGCACTTACAGTTCCTATAAAGTTATTGGCACTCCTTACATATCAACTTTAGAATCGAGGAAACTCACAAAATACTATCTATGCCATGCGATACATCCTATGGGGTAAAGTCCCTTAATAGCGAAGTAATTCAATTGATGTCGATTACTGTCTGCTATGGTTATGAGGATGATTTGAGCAGTGGTTGATGCCTATTCGTCCAAATACGGAGTTCATCCAACACATACATAGTTGAGAATGCTAATTATAATAATCTTTACCTTAGACCCTTTTACAAATGCTAGAGGTGTATCCGCTACTCCCTGAAAACTCTTTTCCCCATTGCAGTTTTAAATCTCTTTTACATAAGCGAAACTTATTTTCTGAATTTAGTTTGTTTGCTTTAAATTATTGTTCTCTCATACCAAAAACCCAAAAATACATTTTTACACAACACTCGCATTTTATCTTGTTACTTAGAACTTTATTTAGTATTTCTATTTCAGTATTTATTTCAAGAGTTATTAGACTTTAGAATCCTCCTCCCTGTGGGATCGATATCTTTATTTAGAAACTAGCTACAAACGAACTGTGCACTTGCAGTCATCATCGGTCGACTGTCAAGCCATGAAGGAGCACTTGTAACGCGACCCGCGGGTCGCGCGGGAGGACAATCGGCAATTGCAGGCGACTGCAGGTGAGTGGATTTCACCTCGATGAGCTTGTGCCCTTGTGAAAAGTTTTCACTGCAATCTTCTTTTCAAAGGACCACTCCTTGATCGCCAAGGCCCGTGAGGGCTATATTCTAGTTGCCCAGCTGGATACAGCGAAGGCAGCATTGGACATAGCGGAGGAGCGAATCGTCTTGTTGACGAAGGAGATGGAGGTTGCCAAGGCGTCGATGGTCTCTTCTGAGGAGAGGGCCAAGGCCGTGATCGTCGCGACAAATGACGAGCGGAAGGTCTCCGACTCGCTCGTCCCTGGTTTGCAGGATCAATTTTTGGCCCTAGAGAAATTCATCCCAGAGCGCTGCCGTGAGCTTCTTGGTGAGTGTCCCTTCTCCTTGCTTTATTTTGGTGATAACGGGGGAGTCCCCGAGAGGGCGAGTCCCCCAGCGATAGATCCATAGGTATGCTTCCTTGTGGATATAACTTTCTAGTGTTGCAGATGCGATATGTAAGGGAGATCCAGAGGTACAAACGTACGACGCGAGGCAGTGCGCGATGGAGGTGGTGGACGCAGCTACCCTCTCGACGACGTGCATCCAAGCCGTCCTCCAGGGGCTTTCCCCCACCGAGGTGATCCCTGGGAGGGGGGTTGACAGAGGTGTGGCGCTACCTCGAGGAAGCGCCTGCCGTAGTCGAGTGGATGGCGCGGTCGGCCTTTCGCCACAGAGCTGCTACTGTGCCGAGTCTTGGACTCGCGCACTTCCCCGATGACTTCGACCTCGATGATGTCACCAGGGGGTATCCATCAGCGACATGCTCGGTGGAGATCGTGGAGGTGTTGAAGTTGACCACTAAGGCCACTCCTTTCACGGAGCGAGTGTTGGCGATGGGTGATCTATTCCCTTACCAGGAGATGGTGTTGGCGCCGGAGCACCGCGATCTGAAGTCAGAGCAGTCTTTCTGGTCATCACTTGCAAAGAAACTGACGACGTACCCAGCGAACCCTTGGGACCCTTTTGTCCAGGTCAGTGGTGGTGGCGGCGCGTCTTCTTCGAATCCTACAGAGTAAAGGATTGATCTGAGGAATTTTTTAGTTGTAGCGACTAGACGCTTCTGTCTGTACCTTAATGATGAACAATATATTTTGTTGCTGAAGGAAAAAGGGAAACATCAATCGTCTTTGTGATTTCTATTTGTATCATTGATTGTGCGAGTCCCCGAGCGCGTTTGCCCTTTAGTGGGGTTTACCTTGCATGTGTGTAAGTTTGTTTGCATTAGACTGTTAGTTTATTCATGGTCGACTCGTCGTGGCTCATAGAGCCAGTCGCTTGGTGATTCCAGGGATGCTCTGTACTTGGCTGTTTCTCCAGACGCAAGCATGGTCGGTTAGGCGAGTCCGGGCGAGCATGGTAGTTAGTTGTTCTAGTTGCATGCCCAAGGTAGGTGAGGACACGGTGCGATGTTTGTAACGCGTCTCTCCTCCTGGCTCGGAAAGCCAGTTGTGTGGCGAGTCCAGGGCATGCTCTCGTACTTGGTGTGTTCCCGAGCCACGCGGGGTTTATCTTGGGTAAGTCCCGATGCGTGGTACTTAACTGTTCGAGTCACTATGCGCCAGGATGTGGAGGACCGGTTGCTGTCAGAAGCGTGTTCGGTTGTCTTGGCCCGGCAGGACAGTCAAGTGAGGCGACTCCGATTGTGTCTCCGAGGTGGCGTTTTCGTGGACGACGCAAGGCCCGAATATTTTTAGTTCCCTTGTGCTGCACTACTTATCCGTGTTGGTCGCTTGACCAAGGGTTGACTTCCGTGGGTAACATATTGCTAAATGTACGAGTGAGATTGGCACAAGAGGGTGGCGAGTAGGCACAATTTGTGCGATTCGAATTTGTTTCATTGCGCAGCAGCTGAGTACAAGTTTTAGTTCTATGTATAGAACTTCCGGAGGAGTTTTACATTCCATGGCCGCCCGACGTCGAGCTTGCCGTCGCCTCGTACATCGATGAGATAGTAGGCGTCGTTGTCGAGGACTCACCCTATAGCCAATGGTCCCTCCCACGGGGGAGAGAGATTGTGCATGCCCTTCTTGTCTTGGATGAGTCCGGACTCGTCGGCTGTGATAGCAGCGGAGAGCCTGCTGGTAGATGGCAGTGCGAGAGCGAGCTAGGTTGCATGCTTCGGCGAGATGGTTGATCCCGTCTTGGCGGGCGATCTCATTGTCTTCCTCCGCGTAGTTGACGACCCGTGGCGAGTCGTGTTCCAGGTCGGTTGGCATGACGGCCTCGGTGCCGTACACCATAAAGAAGGGTGTAAACCATGTTGATCGGTTGATGGAGGTGCGAATCCCCATAGCGCGAAGGGGAGATCTTCGACCCACCATACAGGGGTCCGATCGAGGGAAACCTGTAGTTGTGGCTTGAGTCCATGGAGGATGCTTTAGTTGGCGTGCTCTGCTTGGCCGTTCGACTCCGGGTGGGCAACTGAAGCGAGGTTGAGTCGTATGCCGTGCTCCTCGCACAAGTAAGCCATGGCACCTTTGGCAAAGTTGGTGCCGTTTTCCCTGATGATGTTGTGCAGGTACCCGTACCGGTAGATGAGCGTGTGGACGAACTTGGTGGCGGTCTTGCCGTCGCACTTCTTGATTGGCTTGGCCTCGACCCATTTGGTGAACTTGTCAACTGCGACAAGAAGTTATGTGTAGCCGGACGGGGCCTTCTTAAATCAGCCCACCATGTCGATGCGCCATACGGCGAATGGCCAGGTGATGGGTATTATCTTGAGGGCCAAACCAGGGATGTGAGTCTGGTTGGCGTATTTCTGGCACCCGATGCAGCATTTGACAATGTCGACAGCTTTGGAGTGCGTTGTGAGCCAATAGAAGCAGTGTCGCATGGCTTTGGAGACTAGCGACCTGGCACCGGCGTGGTCGCCATAGTCGCCGGCATGGATGTCTTGGACGATCTTGCGTCCTTCCCCTAGTTGTATGCATTTTTGGGACATGCCGGTCACGCTGCGCTTGTGGAGTACGTCGTTGATGATGATGAAGGATTTCCTGCGTCACACTATCATGTGCTACCCTGTCTCGTTTGAAGGTAGGGTCCCGTTTTTGAGGTAGGCGAGGTATAGCACATTCTAGTCTCTAGGCTCTGAAATCATGGCGACCAAGGCGGGATCACTACTAGGAAACCAGCTATAGATAGAAGAATCTTTTGTGGCGCATATGTGTGACCATGCGCCACAGATAAATTTCAGTGGCGCATTTTAGGCAATGCGCCATAGAAGTTTGGTGGGACCAGCCACCAGGCTTGGGCTCCCTCACTTTGTGTGGTGCATATGTCAATATGCGCCATAGAAGTTCCAACTTCTGTGGCGCATATGACCATAGAATTTAGTTGACCAATGTTTTGTGGCGCATACCTATATATGTGCCATAGAAGTTGTAAGTTATGTGGCCACAGTATATAGGTACGCGCCACAGAATATGGAAATCCAGATCCCACCCCCTAGTGGATCGCCTTTTAACTTTTGTAAAAAATAAATGAAAATGATAAGAACTTAAAAAATAATTCCTTTGAGATGTAGTTATATGATATAGTTGTATACAAAATTTAAAAACATGAATTTCAATGTATTTTGCAAAAAAAAAGGCCATGGAACAGTAAAACGTCCATAACTTTTGCATACGATGTCAGAATTTTTTTTAATATATGAAAATGATCATCTCGAAATTTCCTACTCCATTTTAACCGCTGGAAGGTGTTGAAGATTTTACATACTCCCCGAATTAGAAAAGAGTAAAAAGTTATGACAGAAAGAAGACTTTTTCCTGCAAAAAAATTAAAAAGGGGGAGAAACTTGTGTGGCGCATTTCTCCCATATGAAACACAGAAGTGTCGGGCGGGATTCAAAATTTGAATCCCACTGCCCCTTCTCCCTCTCTTTTCTCCTTTTCACCTCTTCCTCTCCTTCAAATTCTCCTGTCTCCAATTCTTCTCTCCTTATCTCCTTCTCCCCTTCTCCTCCCTCTTCCTCTTCCTCCACACTGGTGCGATCTTCCTCGTCCTCCACCCCGGTGAACTCCTCCTCCTCCTCCTCCTCCTTCTCCTCCTCAACCCCGATGAGCTCCTCCGACGACGACGATGACGACCATCTCCGGCTACCTCCTCCTCCAACGACCCCCTCCTCCTCCTCCTCTGACAGTGGCCTCCTTCTCCTCCGACGACCCCCTCCTTCTCCTTTGGCGGCCCCCCTTATCAACTCACCTCTGGGCTAGCCCTCCTCCGGCAACCCCACCTCCGATGACCCCCACCTCCGGCCAAATCTGGCTAGCTTTTTTTTTCAAATTTGAAAAAAATATGTGGCGCATATTGGAAATGTGTGCCATAGAAGTTTTAGAACTAGCCCACCTTTTTTGAAATTTGAAAAAAACTTTTGTGGTGCATATAGGCAATATGCCCTACTGAACTTTGAGACTTCTATGGCGCATTTTGAAATTCTCCACAGAATTATAGTTTAGTGGTGTGATAACACTGGCACATCCCATATGCGCCATAGAAGTTGAAAAATGGTATGCCATTGATCAACTTTTTCCTAGTAGTGGCTCAGGTTGCAATGGTATCTCGACATCGATCTCCTTCGGCGGGGAGACCGAGGGCTTGTTGATGATGTCGAGGAAGATGCCCTCGGGTGGTGTTTGCCGAGCTGATCCGATGCGGGATAGTGCGTCGGCCTCCTTGTTTTTTCCCCTGTCAATCCACTTGACGGAGTAGCCGGCGAAGTGGCCCCCATCTGGTCCACCGCTTGGCAATATGCTGCCATGGTGGGGGAGATGGCATCGCAGGTACCAGCATCTTGCATGGTGACGAGGTCGGAGTCTCCGTAGCACCGTAGACGGTTGACGTTCATCTCCTTGGCGGCCCGCATGCTGTGAAGGAGGGCCTCGTATTCGGCCATATTGTTGGTGCATGGCGTGAAGTCGAGGTGTAGCATGTAGCGGAGATTGTCACCTCTAGGGGAGGTGAGTATAATCCCAGCCCCTGTGCCGTCCGTGTTCTTGGATCCATCGAAGTGGAGCGACCAGTAATGGAGATAGGGCATCTTCTCCGGTTATTGTGCTTCTTCCTAGTCGGCGAGGAAATCTACCAAGGCTTGTGATTTGATCGCTTTGCGTGGCTCGTACTTGATGTTTTGGACGTCGATTTTGACGGCCCACTTGGCAACTCGCCTAGTTGCATCGCAATTACAAATGATGTCCAGGAGTGGCGTGGATGATACAACCATGATGGGGTGCTCCTGGAAATAGTGTGGGAGCCATCGCTAGGCTGTGAAGACCGCGCATACCAGTTTCTCTTATTATGGGTAGCGCTATCGTGAGTCTGTCAAGACTTCGCTGATGTAGTAGATCGGGCGCTGCACAGGGTGTTCTTGGCCCTCCTCTGGTCGCTCGACAACCATCACAGCGCTGAGGACCCGTGTGGAGGCCGCGACGTAGATGAGCATTGATATGTCATAAATGTATCTATAATTTTTGATGCTCCATGCTTGTTTTGTACCAACTATCTTATGTTTTGTTTAAAATTTGAGGCATTTTTATACATTTTATGGAACTAACCTATTAACAATATGCCATAGTGCTAGTTGCCCGTTTTCTGCTTTTTTGGGTTCAGAAAAGCTAGTAAAGAAATATTCTCAGAATTGGACGGAACAAAAGCCAAAGTCAATATTTTACTGTAACGAAGACGGAGTCCAGAGGGGGGACGAAGAGGTGCCACAGAGCGGCCACACCACCCCTAGGCGCGGGTCCACCCTCGGCCGCTCCAGGGCATTGTGTGGGCCCCCTGGTCGTCAACCGACCTTGCCCCTTTGCCTATATAAATCCCCCGCGGCAGAAACCCTAAGGACCCAATGAGAAATCCACGAAAAAGTCCGTAGCCGCCGCTACCATCGTCCCTAGATTGGGACGGATCCGAAGCTCTTCTCGGCACCCTGCCGGAGAGGGGAGATCACCCTAGAGGCCTCCTTCATCAGCATGCCAGCCTCTAGAGTGATGTGTGATTAGTTCATCCTTGGACTATGGGTCCATAGAAGTAGCTAGATGGTTGTTTCTCCTCTTTGTCCTATCATGTTTAGATCTTGTGAGTTGCCTATCACGATTAAGAACATCTATTTTTAATCCTATATGTTGTGTTTGTTGGGATTCGATGGATATTGACTACTACGTCAAGATTGATTATTGATTCTATCATGTCTATGTTGTTTGTGATCTTGCATGCTCTCCGTTGCTAGTAGTTACTCTTGCCAAGTACTTGCTTGGGACTCCAAGAGGGAGTATTTATGCTCGATAGTAGGTTAATGCCTCTAGTAATCTGCAGGAGTGACAGAAACCTCTTAGGTTGTAGGTGTGATGTTGCTAATAGGGATAAAACAATAATCCTTTGTCCAAGGGCAATTGTATTGTTTACTTTACAAACTTTGCTTAATGAAATTATTTGTTGCTTGCAACTTAATACTAGAAGGGGTTCAGATGATAACCTGAAGGTGGATTATTAGTTATAGATGCAGTTGGATTACGGTCTATGTATTATGTTGTAATGCCCAAATGAATCTCATAGCGATCATCATGACATGTACATGCATTGTTATGCTTTCTCTATCCTATCAATTTCCCAACTGTAATTTGTTCACCCAACATTCTATTTATCTTATGGAGAAAACACCTCTAGTGAACTGTGGATCCCGGTCCATTCCTTCCCATTGATATTCAATCTACTGTCTATTGTTTACTTTCTGCAATTACTATAAGCAATTACTTTCTTCCACACAATACGTTTAATCCTTTATTTTCAGCAACACCAGTGAGCTTGACAACCTCACTGTAAGTTGGGACAAAGTATTGTGGTTGTGTTGTATAGGTTCCACCTTGCTAGCAACACCTTGGAAGTTGTTTACTTACTCCTACTGGTTCGATAAACTTGGTTTCACATCTGAGTAAAAACTTTCTATTGTGCTCATCATACCTTGCTCTTGGGGTTTCCCAACAGGCTCTGAAGTGACCGAGCCGCATCAAAGAATTTCTGGCGCCGTTGCCGAGGAGTATAGGGCCTTTTCTGCAAGGGGAGTTTATCACAACCAATCTCTTTACTTTGTTTTTGTTTTTCTTAGTTTATTTTGTTTTGTTTGGTTTACTTATTTTTATCAAAAACAAACAAAAAATTAGTTCCTACCTTAGTTGTTATTTATGTTGGTTTGCTTCCCTTTATCAAAAAAACAAAAAAAAATTGTTCCTAATTTAGTTATTATTTTTGTTGGCTTGCTTTTCTCTTGCAAAAATGACTACTCATAAAAACACTAAGTTGTGTGACTTCATTAGCACAAACAACAATGATTTCATTTGCACACCTATTGCTTCACCTGTTCATGAAGCTACTTTCTATGAAATTAAACCTGCTTTGCTGAATCTTGTTATGAAAGAGCAATTCTATGGTTCTATTACTGATGATGCTGCTGCTCACCTTAATAATTTTGTTGAACTTTGTGAGATGCAAAAATATAAGGATGTTGATGGAGATATTATTAAGCTTAAATTGTTTCCTTTGTCTTTAAGAGGAAGAGCTAAAGATTAGTTCCTACATTTTCCTAAAAATAGTATTGATTCTTGGATTAAATGCAAAGATGATTTCATCTGAAAATATTACCCTCCTGCTAAAATTATATCCATGAGAAGTGACATAATGAAATTTAATTTTTTTTTTATAATGAACATGTTGCTCAAGCTCCGGAAAGAATGAAATCTTTAGTAAAGAATTTCCCCACTCATGGACTGACTATTTAGATGATTATCCAAACCTTTTATGCAGGACTGAATTTTTCTTCAAAAAATCTGTTGGATTCGGCTTAAGGAGGTACGTTTATGACCATCACTTTTGGTGCTGCAATAAGGCTCCTTGATAATATGATGATAAATTATTCTGAATGGCACACTAAGAGAGCTCCACAAGGTAACAAGGTAAATTCTATTGAAGAAACCTCCTCCTTGAGTGATAATATTAATACTATTATGTCTATGCTTGTTAGTGGAAAAGCTCATATTGATCCAAATAATGTTCATTTAGCCTCTTTGGTTGCTCAAGAAGAGCAAGTTGATGTGAACTTCATTAGAAGTAATAATTTTATCAACAATGCTTATAGGAGTAATTTTGGTAGTAATAATTATAGGCCATACCCTTCTAATAATTGTAATGCTTATGGAATTTCCTACAACAACAATAGAAGTTCACCCTCTAAACTTGAAGTCATGCTTAAGGATTTTATTAGTAAACAAACTGCTGTCAATAAAACCGTTGAGGAAAAGCTTGGAAAAATTGATGATCCTTCTTCTAAAGTTGATAGCCTTGCCCATGATGTTGAACTTCTTAAATTAAAGGTAGTGCCTCATGATGTTAAAGAAAGCAAGACCCTGAATGCCATACAAGTTAGAATTGATGAAAATGTTAGGATGTTGGCTGAATTGCATGCTAGGTGGGAAAAAGAAGATGAAATTGCTAGAAATAGAAGTATGTATAAATTTTGTACCATTACCACCACTAGTAACGTTGATGCTAGCAAACCACCTAAAGTCCCCATTCCTTTTGCAACATTGCCTAAACCCAATGGAACCTTTTCCAATAAAAATGCTGAAATTTTTAAAAATATGGGAAACAATAGTTCTACTACTTTGAATGATAATATTGATTTTGATCTTGATGGTTGCAATATTTCTGAAGTAATTATGTTCTTGCAAAAACTTGCTAGAAGTCCTAATGCTAGTGCTATGAATATGGATTTTATAAAACATATGACAAATGCTCTCATGAAAATTAAAGAAGAAAAATTGAAACATGAAGCTTCTATTCCTAGGAAATTAGAAGATGGTTGGGAGCCCATCATTAATATGAAAATGCATGATTTTTATTTCAAAGCTTCATGTGATCTTTATGCCAGTGTCTCTATTATGCCTAGAAAGATTTATGAAATGCTTGATTTACCACCATTGGAAGATTGTTATTTGGATGTCCATCTTGATGATAATGCTAAAAATAAAATCATGGGGATATTTAATGATGTTCTGAAGGGAATATGCCCGAGAGGCAATAATAAAGTGGTTATTATCGTATTCCTTATTTATGATAAATATTTATTTTGCATGCTATAATTGTATTAATAAGGAAACGTTAATACATGTGTGTTTAATAAACAAAAGGTAGTTCCTAGTTATGCCTCTCTTATAAACTAGCTCGTTGATTAACAAGATGATCATAGGTTTCCTGATCATGGACATTGGATGTTGTTAATAACGAGGTCATAACATTAGTGTAATGGTGTGATGAACATTCATCCGAAGTATAGAATTACGATCAAATTCATTGAGTTTATATTGCTATAACAACTTATGAAGTGATCCTAATCCTTAGACCATGAGATCATGTCAATCACTAACATCGGAAGAGTTTCTTGATAACATCAAACGTGACACCGTAACAGGGTGATTATAAAGATGGGTTCAGAACTACTAAAGTGTTATGTTGAGGCCCATGGATCGAGAGTGGAATTTGTTCATCCCGATGACGGATAGATATGCTTTGGGCCCTTTCGGTGATATCACATTGATTAGCCTGCAAGCAAGTGATTTGATCACTAGAATGTTATATCACGGGAACGAGAAAAGAGTGCATGTCAGTAACGAGATCAAACTAGGTATGGAGATACCGATGATCGAATCTCGGACATGTAATATATCGCGAAACAAAGGGGTTAAGATACTAGCATAAAAGGTTCCGACGATCACAAGAAAGTCATCGTTGAATGTGTGGGAGTCAGTATGGGTCTCTAGATCCCGCTTCTGATTATTGATCTGAGAGGAGTCTCTATCATGTCCGCATTATTCGCGAACCGTAGGGTGACACACTTAAGAGACACCGACATCCATTTGGAGCAAAAGTTTCATGCCGAAAAGAAAAGGAAAGCGCAGGAATTTATTTCACTAGACACCGAAACTGTTTCGGTTGAAATTGCTAAAACTGGTTCTGCATGTGAAATGGAATACTAGAAAGGGGTTTTATGTGAATGTTTGTTAATTAAAGTAATTAACAAAATTCTGAATAAATAAATAAAATAGTTTTATTTAAATGAGAGCTTGCATTAAATTTGGTGGAAATTTAATGCATGTGAATGGATTTTTGAGTGGGGCTTTTTAATGGGAGTGGAGGCTTTTCATTTTGAGTGAGATCTCCACCCACATGAATGTGGAAGAGGTGGGGGAAACCCCCATGGCTGGGCGCCATGCCCCTTGGGTGCCCCCCTCTCCCCTATAAAAGGCCCCCCTCTCCTCCTCTCAAAGCACACCTCCTCGTGAAGGATCTCTCTCCCCCTCTAGAATTTATCCCCCATGGTCTCGGACTAGCGAGATACATGTTCCCGGTGGATTTTCGGAAAGAAAGAGTTGTGCTTCCGCTGCATCGCTGGAGCGAGGAGGTAATGGTTGCTCGGTGCCTCGAACGTGTGTGCGAGCACGGATGCGCTGCTGTTTTGCAGCGCTAGGACTTCCTCTCGATCTTGAGATCGGCAAGAGATCGTCTACATCAACCACGAGTTTGGACTCGTTAAGATTTGTCGGTCTTCAAGGGTATGTTCTCTACCGATATACATCCGCCTGTTGTTAGTATCTAGTAGATAGATCTTGGTACATAGTTGTTCCCATCGTAGGAATTTTTTTGTTTTCTATGCTGCGAACCCTACAGTGTTATCAGAGCCGGATCTATGCGTAGATACTTTGCACGGGTAGTACACATATGAGTATGTGGGCGATGATGATCATTTTATTGCTTCTTAGTTGTACTTTGTATATTGGTGGCATAGTGGGATGAAGCGGCCCGGACAAACTTTACATGTCCTCGCACATGAGACCTGTTCCACGCTTGACATGCAACTAGTTTTGCATAAGTGGCTAGCGGGTGTCTGTCTCTCCTACTATAGTCAATATCTAATTTGCAACGAGTTTTCAACAATTTGGTTATCCTCGTTGTGGTTCATGTTCGTAGGTAAGAACGGTTCTATCTTTGAAAGCCCTAAGCCACGTAAAACTTGCAATGGATAAATTAGAGGCGTCTAGTTTAGATTGTTGCTAGGCTAGTGTTATGATATGGTGATGTTGTAAGTATAAGTATAAGATGATACTCTTACAACACACATAACGTGTAGGTTCCATAGACCTTGGCCTTACACATAGAGGTATGATATAGATCATACCACGGTGCACATGATGGAGATCATATGCGGGAACCATATCATTTCACTTATTAACATGTGATGTTTTGATTGCATCTTATATTGCTTGTTTGACGTTTTATTAGCATAATAATATGATCCCTCATTTAGATATCAAGATAAAAATGTGTTATTTCTTAAGTATGCACAGACAATGTTTCGTCGCTTCAAGACATCACGTGATGATCAGGTGTACTTGAATCCATGAGCATATCTCTGGTGTAAGACAGTTACACACGCGAATACTAAGGTTCTTACTTGGCGAGCCTAGCATGTACAGACATGGCCTCAGAACACGAGCCGAAAGGTTAAGCATGAGTCATATGTTTTGATATGATGACCATATGGATGCTCGCCTTTGAAACTACACAGACTCACGTGATGATCGGACTTGGTGTAGTGGATTTGGTTCATGTAATCACCAAAAAGACACGAGGGATGTCGTTTTTGAGTGGGAGTTCATTTCTAATTTGGATTAGTAGAACTCAATTTATCATAAATTAAATCAAAGTGAATTTGCATAATTTGTTGTAGTCATTGGCATTCGTTCACCACCTTATGCATAGTTGTAATTGAGATAATAGAACTATAGAATTCTGGATATATACTTTACGAACTGGTATCATATTGTGTTGAGTGTCAATCTAAAGTTTAAAGTCCTATTGCAAACTTTTAGCAAACTTTGTTTACTCCGTGAAATTTAATAATTGGTATTAAATCGAGAGTAACAATTCCAGTGTTTATATCTTAAGTATCATGTTTGCGTCCATGATTCTTGATTGTTTTAATATCAAGTTTATCTAGGAGTTGAAAGAATTATTTCAGAAATCATCATGTGTGGCAGATATAACGATATCTGAAACAATGTTTTGGTTGGAATATGATAGAGTATAATATATGTTCTCATATTGGATGAGAATTTACGACGGTTGGAGATGCTAGACATCCTAATCATCCAAAAGGGTTTTGGAAAGTAATGTTATACTCACGATTCACCTTTATAAGCTATAGTAGCTTGATCATGAAAGTCGTCATGATGAGGGTGAATAGAAGATGTACGTAAAGTGTTTACTACACTAAAAGATTACTAAAGAATGGATTTTGAAAGAATACCGATCATGTTGATGATGGTGATCTACTTCAAAGTGCAAGTCCATAGGTATTATTATTTGAATATACACACTTTGGACTATGTGTCATGTATATGGCGCCACTTTTGATGTTGATAGATTCTTTTAAAAAGGAAGAGGAAATGCTGAAAGAGAATCTATAAAATATATTTGGCAGAAAAGAAAAGATTGGAAATATCCAATTTAGGTATATAGATGATATACATGTTATGGTTGTATTCTTTGCTTGTTAAACAATGTGGTTCTTGGGTATTGGATACTGAATTGGTTGGTATGAAATTTCATACGAAACAACGCAATTCATGAACCACAATGGCCTAAGTAATTAGCAAGAGAATATGTGATGATGTTCATCGAAAACAAACAAACCGTTGTTTGTATTTCTCGTTGACATCAAAGCTTGACTTCAAGATTTGTTTTAATAATTGTTATTTAAATCTGGTACTATGAGAACAAAGGTTGTTCAAATAATTACCGTATTCCATATAAGATGGATGATTTACAAATCTAGTTGGAGAAATCACATCCATAAAACCTAATGCTAAAATGTTGCAAGACAAATGATTGAAAGATCACTTACGAAGTGACATCGCTGTTTAAATTATATTGGAAATAAAACATGAAGAATCTCCATATTCATGGATTTTTGGAGTCTTTGATTTGATCAAGTGACGCTTGTGAGACTTTCCACGTGATAATTAAAACTTCGTTCAAAGGCCAAAGAAGAACGAACGACTAAAATATTGGAATTTATACATATCGATGTATGTAGTCCATTATGTGTAGTCGTAAGAGATGGGTTTCAACTTCATATACTTTCTCCGAAAATTTGAGTGAATATTCACTTAATGAGAAAGAAGTATGGAATATTTGAAAAACGTTTCAAAGACTTTCAAGATGAAGTGAAAAATCATTGTAACAAGAAAATAAATGGTTTATGATTTTATCATAAGGGATTTATTTTAGTTACAAGTGTAACAAGAAAATAAATGAATTATGATTTTATCATAAAGGGATTTATTTGAGTTGCAAGTTTAGCAAAACACCTAGATTTACATCTCCCAAAACACCATAGGAGTATGGAGTGTTTGAGATTTGTAATGAAACCTTGTTTGACATGGTTGGATCAAAGGTGTTATTTATAAAACTGCCATTATGTTTTAAAAGATTAAAGCTTTAGAGACTTCCGCTTTTACACTGAAAAGAGCTCCATCTTGATCCGTTGAAATGACACCATATGAGTTATGGTTTGGGTGAAAATCCAAGTTGTCATTTCTTAAATTTTGGTATGCTAAACATAAGTAAGATGTTTACAACCAAAGTCGGATGAGCATGTCTTTGCAGGTTATTTCGAATAACAATTGGTTATTCCTCCATAACACCGAGGACAAAAGGTTTTGTCGCTTGAAATGTGAAGTTTCTTCAAGAAGGAATTTTTCATAAAAGTTAAATGGGACGACAATAGAACTTTGATAAGGTTAACGAACCTTAGCTAAATGTGCTGAGTTGCGCAGCGCCGGAAATCGTTCTGGAGGCTGCCATAATGCTCATAGCTTATGTTCCTCAAAGGTTGTGGTCACGGAGGTCTAAGTTCTTATTGAACCAAGTCAGTCGAATAAACAATCAAATACTAAGATTTGAGAGTAAATCATTATTGTTTGACAATGATGAACTGACTACATGCAAAGAAGCGATGATGGGCCCTAACTCCGCCAAATGGCTTGACGCCATAAAATCCGTGATAGTTCCATACACGAGAAATCAAGTTTTCAACTTGGAAGATCCTCCGGAAAGGTGTAAAAACCTATCGGTCGTATTTGGATCTATAAAGAAACAGACATGGATTTTTCACATCTATGAAATAGTCGACATGTCGTAAAGTATTTTATGACAATGTTCAAGGAGTTGACTATGACAAGATTTGATCTTTCATAGCGATATTTAGTCTGGATGGATTAAAGTAGTAACCACTACATATAATTTGGTATATGGTAGATGAATAAACAAAACAAAATTCTTCTAATAGAATGGTTACCTAGGACGTGTACATGACACGATCCAAAGGGTTTTGTTAATTCAAAGGATGCTAAAAGGGCATGCAAACTTCAATGGTTGAAGTAAGCATCGCGGAGTTGGAATCTTCACCGTGATGAAAAGAGTTTTCATCAGGAGACGATGAAGATGCTTTCATTTGCAAGAAATTTAGTGGGAGCGCTGAGACATATTTCTAATACATTATGTGGTGGACATATTGTTGATTAGAAATGATGTAATTTTTATTGACAAAGGTTAAGAATTTCATTTTGATGAAAAACTTAGGAAAAACCCGAATATTTAGCATGAATGTCTATATTGGATAGACTGTGACGCTAATATGGTTGTGCCAAACGTACATATATGAGATATTGAAGGAGTTCAATATAGAAACAACAAGAAACGGTTCTTATCGCATGGAAAGGAATTGAATCAAGATTCAGGTGTATTGACACTTGATAAGTGAAACAAGATTCAAGTGCTTTGACACTTGATGAGTGAAATCACAAGGATGTTTTGATCAATCATACTATGATATGTACACATCCAGATATGTCATATGCTCTAAGTGTTATGACCATATACCAGAATGAATCATAAAATGATCGTTGGACGATATTAAGGATATTCTTATGATCTTTTGGAAGAACTAAGAATATATTTGTGTAGAGGTGAAAAACAATTACAAATAGTTGATTGTAAAGAGTTACATTGATACTAGTTTTGTCACAAGATACAAATTAAGTTTATCTCAATTTAAACTATGGGTGGCACAATGTAATGGAAAGGAGATTCCATGATGGATTTGGAAGAGTTCCATAGTTAAGACATTGTGACGAATACTACAACAAAAGGCTAAGTATTTGACTGCTATAGTAGCAGCAAAGGAGGGAATTTGTGTCAAGTAGTTTGTTATCAAACTAAGGTGTGGTTCGCAACGGGCTAACACTAAAGATATATTGTACGATAATAGTATCGACGTGTTTTAACCCCAATGAACTAAAAGTCTCACCAAAAGACCAAATTTATACAATGCCATCTCATTGGAGAATGAGTGATGCGTGAAGACGCAAAGACATGCAAATACACACGGACCTGAAAGTGTCAGATCCGTAGATTATGTTAACCACTTGCAGCGTATTTGGAACACCAGAAAGCCATAGGTGTTCAATACACAAAGTTTTCAAACTATATTATTGTCTCTAGTGCAAGTGGGAGACTGAAGGGAATATGCCCGAGAGGCAATAATAAAGTGGTTATTATCGTATTCCTTATTTATGATAAATGTTTATTTTGCATGCTATAATTGTATTAATACGGAAACATTAATACATTTAATAAACAAAAGGTAGTTCCTAGTTATGCCTCTCTTATAAACTAGCTCATTGATTAACAAGATGATCATAGGTTTCCTGATCATGGACATTGGATGTTGTTAATAACGAGGTCACAACATTAGTGTAATGGTGTGATGAACATTCATCAAAGTATAGCATTACGATCAAAGTCATTGAGTTTATATTTCTATAACAACTTAAGAAGTGATCCTAATCCTTAGACCATGAGATCATGTCAATCACTAACACCGGAAGAGTTTCTTGATAACATCAAACGTCACACCGTAACAGGGTGATTATAAAGATGGGTTCAGAAATACTAAAATGTTATGTTGAGGCCATGGACTGAGAGTGGAATTTGTTCATCCCGATGACGGATAGATATGCTCTGGGCCCTCTCGGTGATATCACATTGATTAGCTTGCAAGCAAGTGATTTGATCACTAGAATGTTATATCACGGGAACGAGAAAAGAGTGCATGTCAGTAACGAGATCAAACTAGGTATGGAGATACCGATGATCGAATATCGGACATGTATTATATCACAAAAAAAAGGGATTAAGATACTAGCGTAAAAGGTTCCGACGATCACAAGAAAGTCATCGTTGAATGTGTGGGAGTCAATATGGGTCTCCAGATCCCGCTTCTGATTATTGATCTGAGAGGAGTCTCGATCATGTCCGCATTATTCACGAACCGTAGGGTGACACACTTAAGAGACACCGACATCCATTTGGAGAAAAAGTTTCATGCCGAAAAGAAAAGGAAAGCGCAGGAATTTATTTCACTAGACACCGAAACTGTTTCGGTTGAAATTGTTGAAACTGGTTCTGCATGTGAAATGGAATACTAGCAAGGGGTTTTATGTGAATATTTGTTAATTAAAGTAATTAACAAAATTCTGAATAAATAAATAAAAGAGTTTTATTTAAATGAGAGCTTGCATTAAATTTGGTGGAAATTTAATGCATGTGAGTGGATTTTTGAGTGGAGGCTTTTTAATGGGAGTGGAGGCTTTTCATTTTGAGTGGGAGCTCCACCCACATGAATGTGTAAGAGGTGGGGGCAGCCCCCATGGCTGGGCGCCATGCCCCTTGGGTGCCCCCCCACTCCCCTATAAGAGGCCCCCCTCTCCTCCTCTCAAAGCACACCTCCTCGTGAAGGATCTCTCTCCCCCTCTAGAATTTATCCCCCATGGTCTCGGACTAGCGAGATACATGTTCCCGGTGGCTTTTCGGCAAGAAAGAGTTGTGCTTCCGCTGCATCACTGGAGCGAGGAGGCGGAGGTTGCTCGGTGCCTCGAACGTGTGTGCGAGCATGGATGCGTTGCTGTTTTGCGGCGCTAGGACTTTCTCTCGATCTTGAGATCGGCAAGAGATCGTCTACATCAACCACGAGTTTGGACTCGTTAAGCTTATCGGTCTTCAAGGGTATGTTCTCTACCAATATACATCCGCCCATTGTTTGTATCTAGTAGATAGATCTTGGTACATAGTTGTTCCCATCGTAGGAAATTTTTTGTTTTCTATGCTGCGAACCCTACATGTTCTTATTATGGTTAACCATATCTTTGTCCCTGTTGATTTCTATGTTTTGGATGTTGAATGCAATGCTTCTTGTCCTACTATTTTGGGAAGACCTTTTCTTAGAACTATTGGTGCCATTATTGTTATGAAGGAAGGCACCATTAAATATCAATTACCACTCAAGAATGGTATATAACGCTTCCCTAGAAAAATAGAGAATCTATCTTTTGATTCTATTATTGCAACAAAATTTGATGTTAATACTTCTTCATTTGAAAATACTTAATTCTTGCTTTCTGTGCCTAGCTGAAAGGAGTTAAAGAAAAGCATTATTGGGAGATAACCCAATTTTTTTTATTTCATTAATTTTTTGTTGAGCCTTGGAAGTTATTGCTTCTGTAATAACCTCTCCTTATCCTTTTTGTTTGTTTTTGAGACAAGAATAGCCTCTAATGAGAGGGAAGTAAGATTTGGGGAAGTTGCTGTCCAGAAACAGATTTATGTGCTTCACTGTAAAAAATCGTGAAAAATCCCAGTACGCCTGATTGAGATGTAATTTTTTGTGTGCATGTATTTATTATTTACCCAACTTTCTTTACTTTTTCACTTTTCGATTTTATCAACAGAAGAATTTATAAAAAATCGGTCTTCACCTGCTGGTCTGTTTTGACAGATTTCTGCCATTATGTGCATTTGCCTCTTAATCGGTTTATTTTTAGTTCTTCTTGATCACTTGAGCTTTTAAAAGGAGTTGCTACGGTAGATTATGTTTTAATGGAAGTTTTACTTTAGTTGAAACTGAACCCAAAGGCTTATTATCTTGAATACACTAATGTTCCTAATGAAGATTGTGTGAAGTTTTGTATGAAGTAAATTTTTAAGTGTAGGGAGAGAATGATGTGATGAGATGAAGTGTGGAAAAATCTCAAGATTGGGGATGCCACCCATGTGACCCCAAGAAATATTCAAGAATTACAAGGGTGTGGCATCCCGCAAAACCATTACTAGAAAATCGCTTGGTATTTTGTGTGTGCATCATCATGACATCATCAAACATCTATCTGTCTAAAACTATTTTGCTAAAAGACCTACTTTGTTTTCTATATTAATATGCTGCCCCTTTGTTCAAACCAAACCGTCGGTCCAGCCGGATCTTTTATTTATCAAAAACTAATTACAAAATTTATTTTAAATAAAGAAACCCTAGTCAAAAATATCTAATCCTAAAACTACCCAACCCTTTTTCCACCCAGCCCTAACCTACCTAGTCCCCAGCCACATCACCCCGACCAACCCCGTCCCGCCACCTCATCTCTCCTCCCTTCCCCTGTTCAATTCCAGCTTGCCACCTAACCCAAACCCTCCAAATCACCCCTGCCTCCACCACCCGCCTGTCCCCACCCCTCCTGCCTCGCATGCCCCCTCTCTCCCCGGGCCCACTCCCCCACCTGCCTCCCTCCTGGTCAACCACCACCCCGCCGCTTGCCGATCCCCACCCCCGAGCCCCACCCGGTCGTCCATCCCACCTGCCCGCTCCCACTCGCCCCTGGCCCCACCCTGCAGGCCTGCTCACCCCTCTCCCTCACGAGATTCCTCGCGGGACCGCCTCCCCCTGATCGACCTGCCCAGGGCCGCACGCGTTTCCCAAGGGGCCCACCCACGAACTCCTCCCTCCCCTGGCCTCTCGCCTCGCCGCATCGCCCCCACCAAGCATGGCGTCGCCTGACCTCCTCGCCGCCATGGCCCCGCTTCCCGGCGTCGCCCTCCCGTCGTCGTCACCGTCACCGTCGCCTCCTCGCTGGACCTCGTCCTTGCCGCCGACCTTCGGCCAGCAGCTTCGCTCCTCCGCGACACGCCGACCGCCGTGCTCCTCCGCGCCTCCAGGTCCCTTGCCGCCAAGCCCGGCCGCCTCCTCAAGCCCACGTCGAGGCGGACCTGCTTCCCGCTGCAGCCGTCGACCTCGCCGTCCCTGCACGCGTCGAGCTCGCCGCAACCGCGTCGCCTTCCTCCTCCCGACCTCTCCCCGTCAAGTTCTTCAGCAGCACGGTGCCATCCTCCCTCAAGCGCCGCCTCCCCGTCGTCTGCCCTCCGTGCCTAGCTCGCCGTCGCCGGCGTCCGAGGCCGCCCCTCCGCCTCTCTACAGCGCCCTGCTTTGCCGTGCGTGCCCAGGAGACACGCCATCGCGGGCGACCTCTGTCCCGCGTCGCTGCTGCCGCCCGTCACCATCCCGGCTCCGTCAACGGCGCCCTCGTTCCTGCCGCCGTTTTGGCCCGCGACCTCCGCGTCGCCAAGCTCCTCACCGGCCTCCGTGACCTCCCTCGCAGGCTGATACCCCTGCCCCCTCTCGCGGCCGCCTTGATGTGGTGGTTCTTCTCCTTGCAGGCTACCGTTGGCGCGATAGGAATGGTGGTGATGTTGTGGACACCTACATGTCGTTCCATCACTGTCTGTGAGGCGTGACCCTGCTCGAGTGCGTGTCCCTGTCGGCCAAGGTTTTGCTAGCCGAACAAGGATGACCTTCAGCGCTTCTTGTCTTTGGGTACGCTTGTGTACCTGGGAAGCTTCTTCCCTGCCAAACGGCTTAGCCAAGTTCTCCACCATATGTTTTCCCGGTGACAAGATCTATCCCGATGTTGTGTTTAGTGTCACAAGATCTCCTCTTAGACAAACCAACACGAAGTCATCGATGTCGATTCAAGATCTTCACCAACGTAATGCAAGTGAACATGGACCCCGCAGCCCGAACCACAAGATCTCCTTCATGAACATTCGAAGACACCAAGATCTCCCAGTGCCGAGACCCGAGTCCGACACCGACAATCGAAACCGTGGGATCGCCAAGTTCGTCTACCCCGGAACACCGAGTGCTCCGACATGGAACCCTGAAGACCCCGGTGTCGAGCCCCAAGTTCGCCACCGATGATCAGGATGGTACCCCAAGATCTCCTTCCCGGAATTCGACGCCTCGATCCTGCGGATCCGAAGACCAAGCCTGAACCCCATCGATACCCCAAACCAAGATCGCCGATAACCCATGTGTGACCCTCTTTCCGAGACCTTATTTTTTTATAAATGAAAGATATAAAACTGTCGCATATTAAATTGTTCATGTTGCATGCATATCATGTGGGTTGGGGGCCTTATGCCGATTCACCATATAATTAAATATGGGACCCATATGCGGGCAAATCTAGTCGTATACTGGTTCCATTTAAATTGGTGTAGCAAACCGGTGCTATCTTTTGCCATGTTAAGACAACATTTAAATTGCAGGGTATCTAAACAACTTGAACCACTTAAATATTTGCCGGAACCTCGGTTCCGCTTAATATGGCCTAATTGCATCGCATGCTTGCCATGTCATACATCATACATGCATCATGCCCGATCTTTTGCCGCAGTATTAAATAGTGGATCCGGTGTTTATTCTAGTGTTTTGGTTCTTCGCGGATAAGGCCGTTGAGTTGATGCGAGTGTCGACCTGATTCCGGTGAACCTTCGGCAATGTTTTTCAGGCGAGCACCTCCCCCTTTCTACCTATCTTACTTTTATGGTATTTATTCCCTCCTGTTGATCTATTGCTATCTGTGTTGCGATGCTCTAGTTTCTGTACCCGTGATATCCCTTGCAGCCTTATATTGCCTTGGACACATCCTATTACCTGTTGTTTGGTAGATAGTTGGACTTGCGCGTCGTAGTCGCTTGCTCTAGTGCTGTTGCGTCTCGTCCAGAACCACAATTGTTGGAGTATTGTCGTGTGTTTACTGTTGGAGATGATCAAGACTTTAATTACTGTTTAACAACTAAAATTGAAGTAGGTAAATGCAGAGGCACATGTGGGCAATAGATGTTATTTGGTTGTTAACCGTCCACTTGTGTCCCGTAGGACCCCGAGTACTTGATACCTGTTCCTTGAATATTCGCGCTATCCACATCCGGGAGGATTATGGGATCCCCTGAGCGAGCTTGATTCATTCTTATTTCTTGGGGCCACAAACTAGTTTGAGGTTTTATTTACTATCTTGTACTTATGCCATGCTTTATCGCTTAATTTAAATTGTGTGATGTAATCGCACTTTTGTCTTTGTTTAGGAAAGCGGAGTGTTTTCATGATGTCGACAAGCCCAGTTACATTTTCGGGTTCCCGATCGTTTCAGACCATTGGCGCAAACCTTGAGTCCGTTTGAGTCAGCTAACCGTTAAGTAGTAGCTTAATGGGGTGGCCCCAAATATTTCTGAATCCTGTGATTTCTTTGTCGTGAAAGCCTCGTTGGGTTTTGATTTGGTTTTTCGAGGTTGATTGAGTGTGTTGCTATTTACGCCCCTGCAGGTAAAACTTTCTGAAAGCCGTGTCATGGTTATGGACGACTTGGAGCACAGTATCTCGATCATAGACAACTATAACTAAAGTAGTGCTATAAATTTGACTTTATAATGACTAGTAATCAGCTTCACTATAATGGAATGGCTAAATAAAATTGCCAACAATTGCTTGTTTGGGTTGACGCTTGCTACCATTGTACCTGACTAGTAAGTATTGCAACTATAACGGAATGGCTAAATAAAAGTACCAACAACTGCTGGGTTTTGGGATATCTCATGCTAATTGTATTTGACTAGTAAGTGTCGCAACTACAACGGAATGGTTAACTAAAATTTCCCACTGCTTATTATATCAGGATGATTATCTATACTTGACTAGTAATTGCTGCAACGATAACTGAATAAATAAAACTGCCAACTGTGTGAGTTCCTCGGTTGACTTCCTCGTTTGGTCTCGAGGGGGAAACACCAGGATGGGTTTGTTTGATGGTAGCATCAGGTTGGTTCCGAATAGGTCTTTCTTATCCCTCTCTGGTAGCCGACAGTTATATCGAGTCTCTATAGGTTGTTTAGTGCATGCTGCGCTGCCGCTTCAGTCCACCATACCTATGTAGGCGAGGACCGCCGAATTCTAGCCTCGCCGTGTACTGGCCTCAGTACTGACCGCTCTCTCTCTTTCCTTTGCCCTTTGTCGGCACCCCTTTTGTTTAAGCAGGTTTTGAGATCAACGTCGTTAGCAGGGTTACCCTTCCGGCTTGGCCTGGGCAGGGTTATGGACGCCATTGGTTATTCTTCAGGGCTCTTAGTCCCATTTGCATCTTGTCCGTAGTCGGGCGCTCGATCGTTTTCAAGGTGATTTGGATCTTTGTTCTGTATATCTGTATTCTTGACTCATGGAGTCGTGTTGTATATATATCTGTTCTGTGGGTCCCATCGAGGACTGTTGTGTAATGTTATTACTTCGTTTTCCCCCCGCACGCAAGTGCCTGGTGGGCACCTTTGGATCGTTTCTATGCGGGTTTGGCGGGAAGCGCTGAAACTTGCATAGGGCTGATTCTGAGGGTGTTACAAAGGGTCTAATCTTGGGGATGCCCAAGGCATCCCCTTCTTCATCAATAAAAATCTCAATTTTTCTTTCAAGACACTTTATTTTTATTGCTTCATGCACTATTGTGTTGTTCTTGGAGCGTCTTTGTTTTTGTTTTCTTTTTCTTTGTTTGCTGTAATAAGTTGGTCGGACCCCAACACACCTATTTTGGAGAAGTCACACCTAGTTCTTCATTGCCTAGAACACTCTAGTTTTTCACTCTTATTGTTCTATGAGTGTTCTCTTTTGCTATCATTGCGCTTAGTTTTAGTTTTCTTATGCTTTTTGCTTAGAAATTTTTAGTTCTTCTTTGTAGTTAGGTGATACAAGATCTCTGATATTTACTGATTATTATCTTTGTGAGTTGTTTCAAATAAGTCGATTGGTGTTGGAAAAGAGTAGAAAGTTTCATGCTTATTGTGGTACAAAAGGAAGCTTGTTTTGACTGTGGCTTAGACTTTATAATGTCATGTTAGATGTTGCTTTGACCATATGCTTATTGATTATTGTTCAAGCATGACTTGTTTCAAACAATTGAGATTGCTTAATGTGCCTTGAAAGAATCATGTGTTATTTTAGCATACAAAAGCATAGTATTGTGGTATTCTCCTTTGATGCTTTATTTGGGTTAACTTGGCACATGATTACACCATGTTATGACTATAAATCAGTCATCTTAGCCTCTATGATCATTTATTTTTTGACTTGTGATATCACTTTATGCTTTGATTAATAATGTTTTGTCGCTCTACATGATTATGGCCATTATTGCTCTATTAGTTGGTCACTCCAAGTCTTTTGCTAACCTCCACCTGTACTGAGTACTCTACTTGTGCATCCAACTCCCAAGAAACCAAGTTATTCCAAAGAGTCCACTATAAATTCCTATTCATGGTGTGTTACACCATTCCAAGTATATTCATGTTTTATCTATCTTCCAAATTAAATTTTGTTATGTGAAAATTAGTGATTAAAGCTCTCACAAAATTGATGGCACACTTTATTTTCTTGCACTTAATAAAATTGAACCATTGTGCCCATCTATGTTTTTTATATGCTTGCAAATTATAAGTTGGGAGTTAGCAGAACCATGCTGTCATGGGGAACACTTTAGACATTGCACTTATTCTATTTAGTTGATATCATGTTATTTTGTTTATGGATCCCGACGGTGTGAAATAAAAAGGGAGCTTGTAAGCTCATGGAGTTCGTATATGTGTTAGAGAAACGCCTGGGCAGCTAGCCTAAGCCATGCCTAATCATGGTGGAAACTTATATCGTAACCATAATGAGCATTCTGTGAAGCATCCTCAATAAAAACCTATGCAAATAACAAATAAAAAGATTGCTAAGATGCTCATTATCTGTTGCCTTATCAGTTTGATATGGGATAGCTCCTGTGTCATGGGTCAAGGGGTACCTTGTTGGCGGTTCTCTATGAGACACATATACTTACAATGAAAAGAACTTTCTTGTGACCAAAGTTGAGTAGCATGAGGTTCGGTACTCGCACGCAAGGGGCATAAGATTTTCAACTTATGACTTGTCAAGCATATACTCATATTTGTGTCACTTTAACCTTAATCACTTCAAGATGCTTATGATAGGGGCAATGAAGATCAAAGCTAGTAAGTACCATAATTTTTGGAAGCTCTTGATGAAACTTGAAATCCCTACTTCCCTCTGTGAAGGGCCTTTCTTTTTTACTTTTTTTTGAATCTCCATCTTCTATCTTTATGCACCAGTTAAGAGAGCATAGTTGTCATTCTTAGTTCAATGTGCATTGTCCCAAAACTTGTTGATTGATTCATCATTATGGTATTCCTTATTCTTAAATTATTTGTATCTAGTCACCCTTATAAACTTCAAAGGTGTCCTATGCATTTATGATTTTCTAGTACATGAAGGACAAGCTAACTACCACTCTTTTTATGTTTTATATATGTGAAACAAACAAGTGTCTTTCAATGCATTGTTATTCATGAACTTTGATTGTGTACCTTTCATGTTGTAACATAGTTGCTATGTCTTATTGTTAGAAATATATCTTTCGTGCTTATGTTAGAGTACTTTTATCCCAGCTATCAATGCTTTACAATACCTTGATCAAGATTGTGATGGTGCATGTAACCTCAAAAATTATTCTTTTTATCACTTACCTACACGAGGACGAGCAGGAGTTAATCTTGGGGATGCTTGATACGTCGTAAACGCATCTATAATTATTGATGCACCATGCTTGTTTTGTACCAACTATCTTATGTTTTGTTTACACTTTGAGTAATTTTTATACATTTAATGGAACTAAACTATTAACAAGATGTCACACTGCCAATTGCCTGTTTTCTGCTGTTTTTGGTTTCAGAAAAGCTAGTAAAGAAATATTCTTGGAATTGGACGGAACAAAAGTAAAGTCAATATTTTACTGTAACGAAGACGGATTCCAGAGGGGGGACGAAGAGGCGCCACAGGGCGGCCATACAACCCCTAGGCACGAGTCCACCCGGGGCTGCGCCAGGGCATGGTGTGGGCCCCCGGTCCTGAACCGACCTTGCCCCCTTCGCCTATATAACCCCCCCCCCCCCCGAGGCAGAAACCCTAAGGACCTGATGAGAAATCGACGAAAAACTCTATAGCCGCCTCCACCATTGTCCCTATATCGGGAGGGATCCGAAGATCTTCCCGGCACCCTGCCATAGATGGGAGATCACCCTGGAGGCCTTCTTCATCACCATGACAGCCTCCGGAGTGATGCATGAGTAGTTCATCCTTGGAATATGGGTCCATAACAGTAGCTAGATGGTTGTTTCTCCGCTTTGTGCTATCATGTTTAGATCTTGTGAGTTGCCTATCATGATCAACATCATCTATTCATAATCCTATATGTTGTGTTTGTTGGGATCTGATGGATATTGAATACTACGTCAATATTGATTATTGATTCTATCATTTCTATGTTATTTGTGATCTTGCATGCTCTCCGTTGCTAGTAGCTACTCTCGCCAAGTACTTGCTTGTGACTCCAAGAGGGAGTATTTATGCGCGATAGCAGGTTCATGCCTCTAGTAATCTGGGGGAGTGACAGAAACCTCTAAGGTTGTAGATGTGTTGTTGCTACTAGGGAGAAAACAACAATCCTTTGTCCAATGGAAATTGTATTGTTTACTTTACACACTTTGCTTAATGCAATCATCTGTTGCTTGAAACTTAATACTAGAAGGGGTTCAGATGATAACCTGAATGTGGATTAATATTCATAGATGAAGTTGGATTACGGTCTATGTCTTATGTTGTAATGCCCAAACGAATCTCATGGCGATCATCATGACATGTACATGCATTGTTATGATTTCTCTATCATGTCAATTGCTCAACTGTAATTTGTTCACCCAACATGCTATTTATATTATGGAGAAAACACCTCTAGTGAACATTGGACCCCGGTCCATTCCTTCCCACTGATATTCAATCTACTATGTACTGTTTACTTTCTGCAATTACTACAAGCAATTACTTTCTTCCAAACTATACGTTTAATCCTTTGTTTTCAGCAAAAAAGGTGAGCTTGACAACCTCACTATAAGTTGGGACAAAGTATTGTGGTTGTTGTGCAGGTTCCACGTTGCTAGCAACACCTTGGAAGTTGTTTCCTTACTCCTACTGCTTCGATAACCTTGGTTTCACAACTAAGGTAAAAACTTCCTGTTGTGCTCATCATACCTTGCTCTTGGGGTTTCCCAACAGGCTCTGAAGTGAGCGAGCCGCATCAAGCATTGGCTCCTTGTTGACGGGCGTGGCGAGCAGCGGTGCTGCGAGTAGCACTTCTTTGAGTGCTTTGAGCGCGTCATCTGCTTCTTTGTCCCACTGGAACGTGGGGTTCTTGCGCATCAGGCGATAGATAGGAATTGCCTTCTCGCCGAGCCGGGGGATGAAGCAGCCGAGGGCCGCGACTCGACCGACCAGTTTTTGGACATCACGGAGACACTCGGGTTTCTCGAGTCGTGTGATGGTGTTGATCTTGGTGGGGTTCGCTTCAATGCCTTGATTGGAGACCACGTACCGTAGGAGCTGTCCGGTGGGCACGCTAAAGGTGCACTTCCCTAGATTGAGCTTGATCTTGTACCTCCAGAAATTTGCGAAGGTTTCGGCCAGGTCGGCGAGCAGGTCGCTCTAGCGAGTGTATTTTACCACCACGTCATCGATGTAGACGTGGATGTTGCGACCAGTTTGACTCGCAAGGCACTCCTGCATGGACCGCTGGTAGGTCGCACAAGAGTTCTTGTGGATGAACATCATGGCGGTGTAGCAGTAGGCGCCGAATGGCATGATTAACGATGTTCTCTCCCACTACTAGGATAATGTCTATAGGTAATTAGCACATCCGTGGCTCACATGGTTGAAGTGCCCCATGGCTAAAACAGGCGTGGCTCACCTATGAGCAGTGCCCTACTAGTAACTAGAACAATCGTGGCGCACATGACCATAGTGCGCCACAGATATGTGTGGGCCAGGGCCCTGTTGGCCGCACGCCAGACATCCGTAGCGCACGTAGGATAGGTGGGCTACGGTTGTTAGTGTCAACCATGGAGCACATGGAGGGGGTGCGCTACGCCTAAGCGCATGCCCCTCTCTGCTGTGAAACGGCCAGACACATCCGTGGCGCACTATGGCATGTGCGCCACGGATGTTACTAATCCCTGTGGCGCACTGGGTCCGAGTGCGCCACGGATGTGGCGATTTTTTTGGCAGCTCCACTTTATGTGCACATGTGTAGTGATCATCCACCACCCCACACTTCACTTTCCCCTTCTTCTTCCTCCTTAGATATAGTCGGGATCTTCTCCTTACCACCTCAATTTCTCCACCCATTCACCATTTTTAGCATGTAGAACTTTCCTTGGATGTTACATAAGTAATAGAGGAAGGTCTCCGGTCTCTCATCTCCTTCTCCGGTCTCGCACGCACTTCTCCTTTCCATCTTTCTCGCGATTGGTCTCTCATCTCGGTAAGTTGTCCATGTAAGGATGTGTTCATGTGTATATGGATGATATGTTCATATGTATGTAGATGATCGATGCTCATGATGTGTGTATATGGAGAGTATCGATGATGCTCATGCATGTGTGTATGGAGAGGATAATGATTTGTTCATGTGTGTATGAATCGGTCTCTCTCTCTTGTGTTTGTATGTGAACAAGTTGCCATTTGTTTTGCCAAAATGTTGATTCATTTCCATTTTGGCAAGACTTTGGCATTTCGCAAAGGTTCTAATTTTAGGATAGGTAATGCCGAAATTTTCTATCGACCATTGCATGCATGCATTGATTATGTGGTTCTAATAGACTTCTAATTGTACCGTGTACACCGTGCAGGCAAAAATGGTGATCATAATGAGCGAAGACATTGTGGCTAGATTTTTTAAATGTGCGACAGCCGGCATGATACGAAATAACAAGACGGAGATAAGATGTGCGTGCAGAAGATGCAAACTCAACTGGGTGATCGACCCAGATTCTGGGAATCTGTAGGCGCACCTGCTCCGCCATGGTTTCATGGATGGATACACTCGTTGGATAAGCGATGACGAAGACGATGGAGACGGTGAAGGTGGGCAAAATGACGATGATCATCATCACAGCGAGAACGGGCGAGATGATGAAGAGTCTCCTGGAGATGGTGAAGGTGCGGAAGCAGACCGGGATGAGGATGATCTAGATGCCGGAGGAGGAGACGACGATGGAACAACGTTAGGCTGGGTGCAGGACCCTTATGTGCAAGAGCTGCTTCTTAAGCAGACGAGTAACGCCAGGGCTGCCGCTAGAGAGAAAGCCAAGCTTGCGCAACTTGAGAAAGCGTGGTTACTCCATTGTATAAAGGATGCAGGCCCGATGATACCCGGTTGAATGTAACGCTCAAGGCTATGGAGATGAAGGAAAAACACAAATTGAGCGACGCAAGCTTCGACGATATGATGGCATTCTGGCACGATCGTCTCCCGGAGGGGAACACCTGTCCAACTAGTATAGAGGATGCCAAGAAAATCGTCTGTCCTCTCGATCTACCGCACGTTAAATATCACATATGCATCAACGATTGCATCATTTATCGGGGCGAGGACGCGAAGAAAACCACATGTCCGGTGTGCAGCGTGAGTCGATACAAGAAAGGTAAGAAAGCACCTCGAAAAGTGGTATGGTACTTTCCTATCACTCCTCGTCTGCAGCGCTATTTCGCGAACCCTAAGGAAGCGAAGCTCATGCGATGGCATGCAGAAAGGAAGAAGCCAGGAGATGATGATGATGATGACCCCGAAAAGGATGAGTTGCTGACGCACCCTTCAGATGCTAGCCAGTGGAAAGCATTGGACCTCTAATTTCCATAATTCGGTGGAGATTCGAGGAACATCAGGCTTGGTGCGAGCACCGATGGACTCAATCCGTTCGGTAGCGAGCACGCACAAAGACTTGGCCCGTGTTTTTATGGATGTACAACCTCCCTCCATGGTTGTGCATGAAGAAGAAGTACATACAAATGAGTATGCTAATTCAAGGGCCGAAACAACCTGGTACCGACATCAATCTGTATCTTAGGCTGTTGAAAGAGGAGCTAGCCACGTTATGGGAATCTGGAACCAATACTTACGATGCCGTCGCACAAGATTATTTCACTATGAGAGCCGCGTTGGTCACTACGATGCAAGACTATCCAGGTTGCCGGTATATCTCGGGGCAGGT
This sequence comes from Avena longiglumis, assembly GCA_030063025.1. NCBI lineage: Eukaryota > Viridiplantae > Streptophyta > Magnoliopsida > Poales > Poaceae > Avena > Avena longiglumis. Next base: position 304,160,106 of record CP125978.1, read on the forward strand.
TATCCAAGGATTCTGCGCTTGCGTTAGGTGCATGGATCACACAAGCTATCTCCAACTAGAGAAAGATCCAGGGTCATCGAAAACCGTGTTCATGGCGCACCGGAGGTGGATCGGCAAGAATGATCCATGGAGAAAACATGGAGACCTGTTCGATGGCAAATCCGAGATCCGAGGAATCCCAGAGCGTAGGAGCAGCGAAGAAGTGGAAGAGTTGCTAAAAAACTGGAAAGATTGTCCTAAGCCTGGAAAGAAGCAAAAGAGGCAGCAACAAGACAAGCCGCTGATGAAGGTATGGAAAACAAGGTCTGTTTTCTGGGAGTTGCCATACTGGAAGTTTCTCCGCACGCCTCATAGCCTCGACATCATGCATATCACAAAAAACGTGTGCGAGAGTCTGGTCGCCACCATAATCAACATGCCAGTTAGGACGAAATATGGTCCGGAAGCAAGACACGACCTGATATGCTTGGGTATCCGGAAGGAGATTCACGGAGGACGCACTACTCCTGATGATCAGGAAGATGACGATGATCATGAGTCGGAGACGACACAAGGTCGTCGGAAGGGTAAAAAGTTCAAGAAGAACGAATATTACTGCCCTCCTTCTTGCTTCACTCTAAGCCGGGATGAGATCAAATAGTTTTTCAAGTGCCTTCTAGGAGTCAAATTTCCTTACGGCTACGCGGGCAAGATAAGCAGATACCTAGACGAGGCGAAGCAGAGGTTCGGTGGCATGAAGTCTCACGACTGTGTCGTGCTAATGACGCAGGTACTTCCGGTCGCACTAAGAGGGATAATGGATGAGCACGTCCGTGAAACGTTATTTGGCCTCTGCAAGTTTTCCGACGTCATCTCTAGGAAGTCGATTGGCGTGAATCAGCTCGGGAGGCTACAGGAGGAGATCGTGGTGATACTATGTGAGCTTGAGGTCTACTTCCCACCCACATTCTTTGACTTTATGGTGCATCTGCTGGTCCATGTCGTGGAGGACATCGTACAACTCGGGCCGATGTTCCTCCGCAGCATGATGGCGTTCGAAAGGATGAACGGACACATCAAAGGATACATTCGCAACAGGTCCCGTCCAGATGGAAGCATAGCCAAGGGCTTTCTGGCCGAAGAGTGCATCTCTTTCTGCACGAATTATCTAGACATCGAGAACCCTGCCGGTCTTCCCGTCAACAGGCACCTTGGCAATCTCGACGGATCTGGTCACCGAGAGGGTCGTCGCATACTGCATGCAGACATCGATTTTTGACGCGCAGACTTTGATCGAGCAAACCTCGTCGCGCTACAGCATTTAGAACTGGTCAATCCTTGGGTACAGAAGCACAAAAGGTTAATCGAGAAGAAGTACAGTGACCGGGGCATACAGAGGACGCAGGGAGAAATAATCAAAGAGCACAACTCAGATTTCACGCGTTGGTTTAGGCAGACACTCCTTGATAATCCCCTGCGATCGCATTCTTCTGACACGTAAAAGATCATATTCACCTTGTCGCAGGGACCGATGCAAAACCTGGTGACCTATCAGGCGTATGATATCAACGGCTACACATTCTACACAGAGGAAAAGGACAACAAGTGTGATTATCAGAACTCAGGCATAACGTCGGAATTCTACACCGATGACAACGTGAAGGAAAGATTCTACGGAAGAATCGAGGAGATCTAGGAGCTCGACTACTGTGGAGAAAAGGTGCCGATGTTCCGTGTCAGATGGGCAAAGAGCGTCGAAAGAGAAGACCGGTATTTCACAACCATGGTTATACCCGAAGCAGCCAAATCCAAGGCCGCCGGTGCGAACGTGGCCGCGAAAAATGAACCGTGGGTACTGGCTACCAAAGTGGACCAATGTTTTTTCATTACCGACCCGACAAATCCTAGTCGTGTTGTCATGAGGGGAGGAAAAAGAAATATCATCGGAATGGATGGAGTCGCCAACGAGCAAGACTTCGACCAGTATGGCGATCCAAAGATTGAAGATGACAACGACTACGATGCAGCAACATACATCACAAGAATAAAAAGGACAACCCTACCCAAAAAAGGTAGCCCGTTCGAAAGAAGAAATATTAAAGTGCCAGGGCTAAATTATTCAACCGCGACAAAGAACGGAAAAAAGATTGTAAAACGCTAGCTCAAAAAATATTGTAAAACGCGTGGTCGAAAAATATTGTAATATTCATGGACAAATTATTATGACATATTTGAATCATATTTAATTTGTACCACTTTTATGACATATATTATCACTTTTGGGCATTTTTGAATATTTAAAAGTATTTTAAAAACAAAAAAAAACTTTGTAGCATATATCACCACTTTTGGGCATTTTTTGGAACATTTAAAAGTATTTTTAAAATAAAAATAAAAAATGTGGGCACCAGGATTCGAACCTGGGTGCTAACAGGTATAGAATAGAGCAGTGGGTGGAACCAGTGGGATAAGGCAGTGCTAGTGATAGCAAAGGGGGTGGCAGCCCTCTTATCTGACTAGTCCTACCCACTTAGGCGTAGCGCACCCTGGCCAAGTGCGCTACGGATGCGCTACGCCTAAGTGGGTAGGACTAGTCAACAACTCGCCATGTCGTCATCCCTACCCATCCCCATCGTCCTCAGCCGCATCCCATCCCCATCGTCCTCAGCCGCATCTCCACCGCCGCATCCGCATCGACACCACCGCCGCTAAATCCCAACCACGCCAGGAGGAGGAGGAGGAGGCCACCTCGCCCGTCGCTCGAGGAGGAGGCTGTGCGCTCGAGGAGGAGGAGCCTGCGTGCCCGTCGCTCGAGGAGGAGGAGCCCGCCGCCGCACGCGCACCGTCGCTCGAGGAGGAGGAGACCGCTGCTGCTCGAGGAGGAGGCCGTGGAGGAGCCCGCCGTCGTCCTCATCTTAGAGGTGAGCCTCGCCCCTCGCCTCTCTCTGCATCCATTCCTGGATTGGGCCATGGATTAGGGTTATGGTTCAGAGGATTAGGGTAGCAGTAGCTAGTGTTAGCAGTAGTGTTAGTAGTAGTGTTAGGTTAGGAGTAGTGTTAGTAGTTTGTTGAGAAAGACTGCAAGCTTTATGATATTGTTATAAGGGATTTACTTCTAGCAAATGATGTTATCTGCAAGTGAACTAACCTCTAGCAAATGATGTGTATCTGCTGCATACTAGTTTTGTGGAATATCTACGTTTCTTGTTTCCTGGTCAATTGTTGTTACTTCATAATTAATTCCTTGCAAACATACATATATTAGATAGATTTAAGCTGTTGATTCTAACTTGAATAAGGGTTCTTATTTTGCTACTTCAAACTTACCCAATTCTTAAAATTCTCAAGAACTATCTTTATGGAGAATTTGAGGTTCGCTAATGGTTGAAGCAATAATGTTGTGTGAGTTAGGCTTGCTGAATCAGTTCATTTCATGTTTCCCTTAAGAATATATTGTTACCAGAAAATGTGATAACAATATTGCTCCATAGTCCCCTGCACCAGACACTTTTTTAGAACACTGCATTAATTTACTATTGTAAAAGAACAGGGTTTCAATCCTCCTTGCACACACATAGTTCATATAATACACCTGAATCTTCATGTTGTTGGGGACACTATATAATGATCCCATATAGTACAACTGTTAACTAGTACTACTACATAGTTCATATCCAAGTGCAACCTAGGATGGCCACTTTGGAAATCCTTCATAATATGAACAAACTGATGCCATATTTGCTGAACCTGAACCTAGATGCACACACACACCCCACATGTTTCAGTACCATTATTTCAAAAGATGTCTCTTTCTAGCTACATTTGTTTGTTTAATATCGTGGCATCATTATCCTTTTTAAGTAATAAGACAATCTTGCAGCTTGTAAGTTTGAGCAAGGAATGGTTTTAGTGTTGTTCCGGTTTAGCTAGCTTCTATTCTAGATAGGAATTTCAATGTTATTCTAGATAAATGGTTTTAGTGTTGTTCCAGTTTAGGATCTAGCTAGCTTCTGTTCTAGGTGGCAGTGGGTCAAGTTAGTTTGAGTGCCCTGATTGCCCTGATTGACCTATCTTTTAACTACTTGTGTGATGTCAAGTTAGTTGCTATAGGTAAGTTGCTGTCAATTTAGATGTTTTAGGTAAAGTAGTAGGTTAGCAGTTAGTACTTAGCAGTAGGCCAATTTAATGTATACTGCTGTACACAAACTTGTGTGCTGCTATATATGTATTTGCTTGCTGTCATATAATCTGCATGTTGTATTTGATTGCTTGCTATAATGACAGGTGCTTGTGCTTAAAATTGTATTTTCTATAATGACAGGTGCTTGTGCTTGATATAATGATAGGTGCTTGTGCTTGCTATAATGACAGGTTCTTTTGCTTGTATTTGCATGTAGCACTTGAAATTGTGCTTGTGCTTGTATGAAGTACTTTATTATGTCGTGTATGCAGGTTCTTGTATGAAATAAGTCCTGATTTTTGCCGGAATGTTGATTAACTTCCGTTTCGGCAGAAATCGGGCACTCCTAGTTTAAGAAAATTAGCAAAGGTCATGCCGGATTTTTCCGTGCATTTAACCAATTATTTGTTTTTTACTAGTGCAAAGATGTGTGACAACGACGAGGCTAGATGTTCTAAGCACATCAGCGATGAAGGAGAACTCAGACCTCCGAATAAACAATTGACATTCTAGGAGGCGGCCCAGCGGCTAGAAGACGATGAAGAATACCATCCTTCGGAGAGCGAGGATGATGAGATGGAAGACGCGGAGGAAGAAGCCGAAGTAACGGCGGGTGATGAAACAACTGATGGCGGCGAGAGCATAGGGAGTGGTAGCAATCCTCCTAAGAAGAAGAAGAAGCCGAAGGACCGGCGCCCGAACACGGTCGGCACCGTTAGGGAGGAAATTATCGAAGTGAGCCCATCAGGGGTTCCTTTAGAGCCTTCCCTTGTCGTCAAAGGGTATGGTGGGAAAGTGGCGGCGATCACCCGGGCAACCATATCGATCAACACCGAGAATCTCCGGTATAAAGATAATGGCCACTTGCGCACACTCCTCTTCGAGAAGCTGCACGCAAGATACAAGTTCCCCGCTAAGTATCAGAACACAAATTATCATCAGAACAAAGTAAACAAATATGCCCTCACAAAGATGAGCACTGCCCTGGCCAGCTGGAGAACTCGGATAAAGAAGAAGATCTATAAAGAAGGCAAAAGTCTCGAGGAGATCCAGAAGATTGACCCGCAGATCACCGAAGATCAGTTCTGGGTGTTCAAGGAGAGGTGTGAATCCGAAAGAGCCCTGGCAATAGTAATCGGGGAAAGGTGCTGCAGGCGATGAATATAGGTCATCACCATATCGGATCTGGTGGATACAGAACCGCAGAGGCCAGATGATAAGGAGGACGAAGAGTATAGATCCAAGGCGCTAGAAAACCCCTTTGCGAAATTCGAACCCGGGCAGGTTCGAAACTTCATCAGGGCCCGTTACCATGTGGACCCAAAAACCAAACAACTCACCGCGGATCCTGCGGTGAAGGAATTCGAGGAAATTGTGGTAAGTATAATCTAATTACCGCGGATCAACTCGATTGCAATCTAATCGATGATCTAAATGATTCAATGTTACTTCTTCTACAGGAGGAGGAAATTGTTGCTAGTCATGTATCCCAGGGTTCCTCATCACAGGGATCGATGGCAGCCACCCGGTGGGATAACCCAGGGCGATGAACCGGGCCAAGAAAATAGAGCCGGTTACGAAGAAGCCGTCGTCGGCTGGCCGTCTGGCCGGCCTCGGGGGTAAGAATTGGGTGGATCATTTTGGTCCACCGTCGAGGACGCATGTGGCACCGTCGGGAAGGAGCGAGGAGGAAAACCGCGAGGTTCAAGAACTTAAGGAACAAGTGGCGCGGATCCCGCAGATCGTCCAAGACAACCTGGCAATCACCCTCATGTCCTTCCTGCCTACCTTGGTGGAGTCAATAGCGAACTGGAGTGCGGGTGGTCGAGTAGGGCCGTGCCCGATTCCAAGCATGGTCAGCAGCCACTCGAACAACGCGGCACCGACGAATCAGGCGAACTATGTGTTCGTGACTCCGCCCGCTAGAACTGCGGCGCCGCAAGTGTTGGTGACTCCCCCTGCCATCACCGCGGCGCCGGAGTACATGTTGGTGCCCCCTGCCATCATCGCGGCGGCACCGGAGCTCCAAGCACCCGTCGGTAGGGAGAATACACCGGCGGCCAGCACCGCGCCATCAAGCAGCCCTTCCGTATCTTGCACGCCCATCGCCGTATGCGGTGTGTCAACATTAGCCGATCTCGACGCCATCACGGTAAACAAATTGCTTTATCGCCTTTCACGCCATCTATTACTCTTATGGCATCTCTGACGATGCCGTACATGTTTTCCGCAGATGGATGTTCCTTCCACTCTCTTATGCTACGTGAACAACGAGCTGAGGGATGTAGCCAAGGGTACCATCGTTCAACCCTTGCAGCGCACGTTCCACTCAAGGCCGATGCCAGATAGCATGCACAGGGTTAAAATTAGTCGGGTGCTAAGGGGATGCAACGACCTAGAACCTCCCATTCAACCCCCAGGAGCGGATGAAGAAGAGCCGGCTTTCCTCAGAACTTGCTTCGGCTTATTCTTTCTATGGACAAAGAGCATGATCCGTTTGGGGACGGCGGGGGACATCACGCCACAGACAACAACACCGCCTGTCGTGCCAGCGACATGCGATGGCAAGGCCCCCTTACCGCCCTCGTCGTCACCTACACGCGGTGGGTCGGATGATCATGTTGATGATCTGCACATGGCGCAGGATCCGGACGAGGACGACGAAGACTGGAATGATCACTTCTTCAACACTCAGTTTAGCAACGAAGACCTAGCTGGTGGCCCCATAGAGAAAGCCACTATCACCAAGCATCTGTTTGGTTCTCAGGAGACGCCTCCAGCTTGCGCCTTTACAGAGCCAGCTGATACAACCAACCGACCCTTTATTATAAGCCCTAAGACACTACATAGGGTGGCCGGTGCTCATATTGCGGTGACTGCCCTCTCTCCAAAAGGAAAAAAGGGCAGGAAAAGAGAATCTAGCAGCTCGAGCCAGCCGGTGGCGTCAACAACTGCGAATCCGATCAGGTTTCGGGACGGGCCACAAAGACCCGAGGGTATTATGTGGAGGATTCATGTGGCGGGTGCGCCCATGATACCTAAGAATTTGCGGAAGCTCGCCTGTTCGGAACTGTAGAGTGTGCATGACGGTGTGCTGACGATAGAGAGACGCCTTCTATCGGAGAAATATCCCTCACACCCGGTATTCGTGGTTAAGGTGCCACCAGGCTTGGACTTCGTCGACAATGCCCCTGCGGATCTATTCTTCCTGTGATTCGACGACATCTTCAATATGTTCCACCTATACCAGCTGCACTATACCATTGTCCGTCTGTTTCTCTCAGCCTGGCCATGCAGATCATTAGAGAGAACATACCGGGCATCGCTATAGTGGACCCCTACTACATGCGTGACGGCTGCCTGGGTTCCCCCGCCGAAAGACGTATCGTGGCCTCGTACCTAAAAAGAATCCTCGTGGAGAACAAGATAAAGGAATACATTCTCGTGCCTTACTTTCCCGAGTAAGTCGTTATTCACTCGCCACCGTCGATTGGCTTTATTAGATTATCATCATTCTTTTTCCAACACATTCCATTTGAATTTTTTGCGCAGAGATGAACACTGCACGCTCATCCCCTTATCGCCGAAGCATTCCCACGCCACGTATTTCGACTCGGGGAGTCTAGAAAAGAAGAAAAACTACGACAAATCAAGGAAGTTCTAGATGATGGTCTCACTGGCTTTGCCTCGACAAAAGGCACCACCTTCATGCGTATGAAGGACAAGTTCGGCAGGCACGTCTTCAACCACGTAACGGAGTTCCCCTGCGTGAAGCAGCCGGAAAACAGTAAGAAGGAAGCCTACTACGCACTCCATCACATGAGAGCGTTCCTACTTGACCAGCAGAATTCTACGCTGCAAGATCATCTCAAACAGTGGGCCGAAGCAAAGGACAAGATCACTGATTCAGATATTAGACAAGAGATGTACCTCATCCAGCAGCAGTTTGGGGCAATCATCTTTCGTGATGTCATGACTTCGGGGGGGGATGTTCTTCGGAGGAAATATCCCGAATAACTGTGGCATAGAAGATCGCCTAGAGATGCAGGGTGACTATAGGAAGTTCATGACGAGACAAGGCGTCCTCCCGTTCCCTAAGCCGAGCCAGAAGGCTTGATGTTGGCCTAGTTGTCGTTACAAACTATAGATGACCTTTGTGTGTGTGTGGACAAGTGTACATGCTACTATACTTATCTTATTAGGTTTATGAATCATCGCTTACTTCTTTTTCTTCTTATTATTATATATCAATCAATGCTTGGTTTTTTTTGCTTACTCTTTGGTCCTTTGCTCACTTTGGTCCTTCTTTTTTTCCTTACTCTTTTTTCGAGAATAATGCCGATGATTGAAATGTCGTGGCACACTATATATGTGAATGTGCTACGATGGGATTGTGAGCCTTGTGATATGCACAAGTCCAGGTCTTGTGCATCCTACTTGGCTCACGGTTCCATCGTAGCATATTCCTGTGTCCAACGACCTATGTATATATATGAGGCATTATTTTCGAGTTATTATTGTCTTTTTTGAGAATAATGCCGATGATTGAAATGTCGTGGAACAATATATATGTGAATGTGCTACGACGGGATAGTTAGCCTTGTGATATGCACAAGTCCAGGAATTGTGCATCCTACTTGGCTAACCGTTCCGTCGTAGCATCTTCCTGTGTCCAACGACCTAGCTAGTTATATATGAGGCATTCTTTTCGAGCTACTTTGGTCTTTTTCGAGAATAATGCCGATTATTGAAATGTCGTGGCACAATATATATGTGAATGTGCTACGACGGGACTGTAAGCCTTGTGTTATGCACAAGTCTAGATGTTGTTTATCCTACTTGGCTTACGGTTCCATCGTAGCATATTCCTGTGTCCAATGACCTATGTATATATATATATATATGAGGCATTCTTTTTGATTTACTTTGGTATTTTTTGAGAATAATGCCGATGATTGAAATGTCTTGGCACAATATATATGTGAATGTGCTACGACGGGATCGTGAGCCTTGTGATATGCACAAGTCCAGGTCTTGTGCATAGCTACTTGGCTCACAGTTTCATCGTAGCATATTCATGTGTCTAACGACCTATGTATATATATATATATGAGGAATTCTTTTCGAGTTACTTTGGTCTTTTTCGAGAATAATGCCGATGATTGAAATGTCGTGGCACACTATATGTGAATGTGCTGCGATGGGATTGTTCGCCTTGTGCTATGCACAGGTCCAGGTGTTGTGCATCCTACTTGGTGAACAGTTCCATCGTAGCATATTCCTATGTCGAACAACCTAGTTATATATGAGGCATGCTTTTTGAGTTTGGTCTTTTTGATTTAGGAGTACTTTCTATAAGTGTATCTTCATATGCGACTTTAATTATATATGTTTTTTTCAATCATCGGTTAACTATTATTGTCAACTTATAGATGACGTGGTGCGTCGTGTACATGGGACGGGTTCCCGGAGTCTACGATGATTGGGAAGACTGCCGGAGACAGGTGCACCATTTCAGTGGCAATAGCTACAAAGGGTACAACACTATGGCGGAGGCGGAAGCTAGATACACGCGCTATCTAGCGGGTGTTAGGACCTGGAACCGGATGAAGACCTACACCTTCGTCGCGGAGGTGATCATGCTTATCTTCTTTGGTTGTTTATCATGTGTTTGTGTCTAGCTAGTTTAGATGTCTAGGCGAGCTTCCGAGCTCTAACTTGTTCGATCGACACATGTATTTGCATGTCACCAACTACTTTGTAACTTGATCGAAACAATGTAACTTATACTATGTATTCATGTATGAGACTTATCTATATGTATTTTTTTATCTTGTTTTTAAAATTGTATATTTATATATATAATTGTATATCTTCTATCTGTGTGTGTATATCTGCCTGTAATATTGTATATAATCTGGCTCTAAAATTAAAAAAAACACCTGTGGCACACATGACCTAGCTTTTGTGGCGCACTACGTCTAAAGCGCACCTCAGCAGCTTAGTGGCGCACTGGGACATGTGCCACAGAAGATCCAACGCGTAGCGCAACTGCCTACATAGCTGTGGCACACTAGCAGGTGCGCTACGCCTATCTCGACACAACCGTGGCGCACTAGGCAGTGCGCCACGGCTAGGAGTTAGCCGCAGCGTGAGGCTAGTGGCGCACGGCTAGTGCGCCACAGATGGCCATTCCATGTGCGCCACAAATAGCCATTTTCCTAGTAGTGTCCTCATCCTCTACCGCATCAAGGAAGTACAGTGACTCCGATCCCATGGTCGAGTCGTTGATCTGGTCGATGCGTAGTATGACAAGTCCTTCTTTAGGCATGCACTGTTGAGGTCGGTGTAGTCGATGCACATTCTGTAGGTCTTGTTCTTTTTCATAAACAGGATTGGTTTTGCCAGCAACTTGGAGTACTTGATAGGCCAGATGAAGCCTGTAGCGAGTAGACGCTGCACTTCTTTGACGATTGATCGGCAACGCTCTTCATTGAAGGGCCGCAGTGACTGTTTTACAGGTCACGCTTTGGGGTCGGCATTAAGCTTGTGCTCAACGAGTTCCCTTAGGACACTTGGCATGTCACATGGTTTCCATATGAATATGTCGCGATTCTCACAGAGAAACTCGATGAGCGCGCTTTCCTATGCGGGGCTCATGTTTTCCCGATGGTGACCTAATGGCGCCTGAGAGCGCTTAGTCGGGAAACCCCAAAGAAAGGTGTGATGCAGCACAGCAACAAGTCTTCCCTCAGTAAGAAACCGAGGTAATCGAACCAGTAGGAGGAACGAAACGTCTCAAAGGTGTTGCAAGCAACTTGGAGACCTGCACAACACAAACTCAAGACTTTTCCCCAACGAATAGTGAGGTTGTCAATCTCAGCGGTTGATGTAACAAAGGATTAACTGTATGGTGTGGAAGGTCATAGTGGTTTGCAGAAAGTAAACAATAATAGTGGAAGATGTATCAATGGTAAAGATTGGACCGGGGTCCATAGTTCACTAGAGATGTTCTCCTTAGATAAACAAACATGGCCTACTGGGTAAAGAAATTATAGCAGGTCAATTGACAGGACTGAGCAAGGCATAACAATGCAATACTATCAAAAAGATCCTATGATATTCGATTGGGAAATACAAGAATATACATAGACCGCCATCCAACTACATCTATGACTAGAAGTCCACCTTCAGGTTATCATCTGAACCCCCTCCATTATTAAGTTGCAAGCAACGGACAACTGTTTTAAGCAAAGTGTGTAAGGTAAACAATCCACTTGTTCCATGAACAAGAGACCGTAGTTTTCTCCCTAGTGGCAATAGCACATCTACAACCGTAGAGATTTCTGTCACTTCCCTTGATTAAGTAGAGGCATGAACCCACTATCGAGCATAAATACCCCCTCTTGGAGTCACTAGCAACTACTTGTGCAAGATAGCTACTAACAACGGAGAGCATGCAATATCACAAACAACACAGACATGGTAGAATCAATAAGACAAAACCATTAATCAATCTGACATAGTAATCTCAATATCCATCGAATCCCTACAAACACAACATGCATGATTACAAATAGATGAGATCTTGATCATGAACGGAGCTCACAAGATCTAGACTTGAAAGCACAAGGAGGAGATACAACCATATAGCTACTACATGGACCCTTAGTCCAAGGTGGAACTACTCACGCTTCATACCAAAGGCTGGCATGATGAAGAAGAAGGCCTCCGGGATGATCTCCCCTCTAGTAGGGTGCCGGGAAGAGCTTTAGATCCCCCCAATCTAGGGATGATGGTGGTGGCGGCTACAGACATTTTCATGGAATTTTGATCGGGTACTTAGGGTTTAGGCGTCGGGGGCTTCTTATAGGCGAAGAGGTGAGGCTGGAGGCCACCAGGGCGGCTGCACCCCCACCCCAGGAGCGGGGTGGGCCCACCCGCACGGACAGGGGGTGTGGCCCGCTGGTGGGTCTCCTCCGTCTCGTACTCCAGCTTCGTGTTCCCCAGGGCAAAATATTGACTTTGGCTTTTGTCCCGTCCAATTCAGAGAATGTTGATTTTTTGCCTTTCTGGAACCAAAATCAGAAGAAAACAGGCAACTGACACTGTGGCATCTTGTTAATAGGTTAGTACCAGAAAACATATAAAAACACCTCAAAGTGTGGACAAAATGAAGCAAAATAGATACTAAATAAGCATTGAACATCAAAAATTATAGATACATTTCCGACATATCAAGCATCCCCAAGCTTAACTCCTCCTCGTCCTCTAGTAGGTAAGTGATAAAAGAATAATTTTTTATGTGACATGCACCATCAAAACCAAGATCAAACCATTTGCAAGCATTGAAAGATGGGATCAAATAACTCTAAACATTTGCATGAAATATGGAGTTCTAACAATAAGACAAAGTAACTATGCATGCAACATGAAAGGCTACAAACAAATATCATGAATATCATGCATTGAAAAACATTTGTTTGTTTCACATACAGGAAACATGGCATAGTGGCATTCAGCTTGTCCCTCATAGAGCAGCAAATAGATGCATAGGGCACCTTCAAAGTTCATAAGAGTGACTAGATACAAATAGCACAAGAACAAGCAATATCAACAATATGCATCAATCAATAAGTTTTGGGACACTTCACATAAAACTAAGAATGGAAACTATTCTCTCTTAACTGGTGCCTAAAGGTAGAAGGTGGAGAATCAATAAAATCGTGGAATAAAGGCCCTTCATAAAGGGAAGCAGGGATTTCAAGTTTCAAAAAGAACTTCCAAAAACTATGGTACTTGTTAGCTTTCATCTCTTATTGCCCCTATCATAAGCATCTTGAAGTGAACAAACTATGGAGTATATGCTTGACAAAGTATAAGTTGGCAATCTCATGTCCCTTAAATACGAGGGCCGCACCTCAGGCTACTCAACTTTGGTCACCTGTAAGTTCTTGTCATAGTAAGTACATGTGTATCATAGAGAACCGCCAATGGGGTACCCCTTGCACATGGTACAGGAGCTATCCCATAACAAAAATGACAAGGCAAGCAGACAGTGAGCATCTCAGCGATCTTTTTATTTTCTATTTGCATAGGTTTTTATTGAGGATGCTTCACAGAATGCTCATTATGGTGATTCTGCAAGTTTCCACCATGATTAGGCATGGCTTAGGCTAGCGGCCTAGGCATTTCTCTAACAAAAAATAAATAACAACATGGACTTACAATCTCCATTTTTATTTAACACCGGCGACATCCAGAGACAAAAGAGCATGATATCAACTGTGTACAAAGTACAAGTGCAATGTTGAAAACGTTCCCCATGACAACATGGTTCTGCTAATTCCAACGTATAAGTGCAAGCATATGCAACATAGATGACACAATGGTTCAAGTTTATTAGGGCAAGGAATATAAAGTGTGCCATCAAGTTTGTGAGAGCTTTAATCACTAAGTTTTCACATAAAAAATACTTTTGTAATTGGAAGATAGATGAAAACAAGAATATACTTGGAATGGTGTAACACACCATGCATAGGAATTTATAGTGGACACTTTGGAATAACTTGGTTTCTTGGGAGTTGGAAGCATGAGTAGAGCTTACTCATACAAGTGGAGGCAAGCAAAAGACTGGGAGCAACCAACTAAGAGAGCAATAATGGCAATAATCATGTAGAGCGACAAAACATTACTAATCAAATCATAGAGTGGTACTACAAGTCAAGAACTAAATGATCATAGAGGCTATAGTGACTTGTTGATAGTCATAACATGGTGTGAGCATGTGCCAAGTCAACCCAAACAAAGCATCAAAGGAGAATACCACAATACTATGGTTTTGTATGCTAAAACAACGCATGATTTCTTCAAGGAACACTAAGCAATCCAAATTGTTTGGAAAAAGTGATGCTACATCAATAATTAGTAAGCATAAGGTCAAAACAACACCTAGCATGACATGCTAAAGTCTATGTCACAGTCAATGCAAGCTCCTCTTGCACTATCAAGCAAGGACTTTCTACTCCTTTCCAACACTAATCGACTTATTTGAAACAGCACAGCGAGAACGGGGGTCCAAATTACTTTATTCAAGCAAACTAAACAAACTAAGCAAACCAAACGAAAACTAAGACTCTCCAAGAACAAAACAACAGTGCATGGAACAATAAAAACAAAGTGTCTAGAAAGACTTAATCTTTTTATTGATGAAGAAGGGGATGCCTTGGGCATCCCCAAGCTTTGACGCTTGTACCTCTTGAATATTTCTTGGGGTGACACGGGGTGGCATCTACAAGCTTGATATTTTGTCCATTCTACATCTCATTACATCATTCTTTCTCCACACCTGAAATTTTTCCTTCATACAAAACTTCACACAATCTTCATTAGCAACATTAGTATATTCAAAAGATAATAGACCCTTGGGTTTAGCTTTATAACAGCAAAACTTTCACTAAAAACAAAAGCTACTGTAGCAACTCCTTCAAAAAGCTTAATTTCCCAAAAAGGAATCAATAAGAAGCAATGCAAATAATGGCAGAAAACTGTCAAAACAGATCAGCAGGTAGAAACCTATTTTTTCGAAGACCTTATCTTTCTCAAATCAAAAAGTTTTGAGCTAAAGAAAGATAGCTAACATACTGGGGGATTTATTCATAAATTTTAAGCTCAATCCGACTTACAGAGACTCCTCATGAATTTTTATGGTGGAGGACATAAATCAGTTTCGGGACAGCAACTCCCCAAATCTTACTTTCCTCTCATTAGATGTCATTCTTGGCACAAAAATAAAACAAAAAGGATAAGGAGAGTTCATTACGTAAGTAATAACTTCCAAGACTCAAGGAAACTCTTGGGTTATCTCCCAACAAGTACTTTTCTTTAACTCCTTTAAGTTAGGCACAAGAAGCAAGAAATCAAGTATTTTCAAATGAAGAAGCATTAACATCAAACCTTGCTTTCAAAGAAGGAGCAAAAAGATACTTCTCTCTCCTCATAGGGAAGTGTAAAATACCTTTCTTGAATGGAAATTGATATTTAATGCTTCCTTCTTTCATATCAATGATGGCACCAATAGTTCTAAGAAAAGGTCTTCCCAAAGTAATAGGACAAGAAGCATTGTATTCAACATCCAAAACATAGAAATCAACAGGGACATAAGCATTGTTAACAATAATGAGAACATCATTAATACTCCCCATGAGTTTCTTATTAGCATTATCATTGAGTGGGACATCCGAATAACAATCTTCCAAAGGTGGTAAATCAAGCATTTCATAAATCTTCCTAGGCATAATAGAGACACTGGAACGAAGATCACATGAAGCTTTGTGATCAAAGTCATTCACTTGCATATTAATAATGGGTTCCCAACTATCTTCTACTTACCTAGGAATAGAATCTTTGTGTTTTAACTTCTCTTCCTTAATCTTAACAAGAGCATCTGTAAAGTGTTTGGTGAAAGCAACATGCATATCACTAGCATAAGGACTTCTAGCAAGTTTTTGCAGGAACAAAATCACTTTAGAAATATTGCAACCATCAAGATCAAAATCAAACTTAGCATCACTAGTAGTAGACTCATTAGGCTTAGTCATTGTAGGAGGAGGAATAGGGACTTCTTGTGGTTTAGTGGTATCCATTCTAGTGATGGTGCACATACTATTGTTTCTATCATTTCAGCTTCCCTTTCCGACTTAGCATGAAGTTGGGCTAACAGTCTAGCATTTTCATCAATACTAACTTGTATGGCATGGGTAGCAACAAAGGTACTTTCCATGGTTTCCGGTTTAGTAGACATTTTATTAATCAAGGAGGATTGTGCTTCAAACAAAGAGGAAATATTTTTCTCAACATTTAAAAGCTTTTCCTCCACAGTCTTGTTGAAAATGGTTTGTTTACTAATAAATTATTTGAGCATGACATCAAGTTCAGAGGGGGCACTTCTAGCATTGTTGTAGGAGTTTCCATAGGTATTTCCATTATTAGGAGGATAAGACCTATAATTGTTGTTACCACCAAAATTATTCATATAGGCATTATTGTTGAAATTGTTGTTTCTAATGAAGTTGACATTAACTTGCTCTTCTTGAGCAACCAAATAGGATAAGGGAACATTATTTGGATCTAAAGGAGATTTTCCGTTAACAAGCATGGCCATAATAACATCAATCTTATCACTCAAAAGAAGAGGTTTCTTCAATAGAATTTACCTTCTTACCATGTGGAGCTCTCTCAGTGTGCCATTCAGAGTAATTAACCATAATATTTTCAAGGAGTTTTTTTGTAGCACCAAAAGTGATGGTCATAAAGGTACCTCCAGCAACTGAATCCAACAGGTTACTTGAAGAGAATTTCAAACCTGCATAAAAAGTCTGGATAATCATCCAAGCAGTAAGTCCACGAGTGGGACAATTCTTAACCAAAGATTTCATTATTTCCCAAGCTTGAGCAACATATTCATTATCAAGTTGTTTAAATTTCATAATATCACTTCTCATAGATATAATCTTAGCAGGAGGGTAGTACTTTCCAATAAAAGCATCCTTGCACTTAATCCAAGAATCAATACTATTTCTAGGCAAGGATAGCAACCATTCTTTAGCTTTTCCTCTCAAGGAGAGAGGAAACAGCTTGAGATTAATAATATCTCCATATAAATCCTTATACTTTTGAATATCACAAAGTTCAACAAATATATTGAGATGGGAAGCAACATCATCAGAACTAGCACCAGAAAATTGATCTCTCATCACAAGATTCAACAAAGCAGGCTTAATTTCATAAAAGGTAGCATCAGGAGCAGGTGGAGCAATAGGAGTTCTAAGGAAATCATTATTGTTTGTGCTAGTGAAGTCACACAACTTGGTGTTCTCAGTAGAGTTCATTTTGGCAAAAGTGGAGCAAGCCGAAAAGAGCAGCACCATCTAGAGGAGGAAAGAATTTTTCTGTGTTTTTGATAGAAGAAAGCAAACCAAACTAAACTAAATTTTTTAGAGTTTTTGATAAAAATAGGCAAACAAAACCAAGCAAAATAAACTAAGCAATCTAAACACAAAGTAAAGAGAAAGGTTGAGGAGGACTCCCCTTGTGAAGACGTCCTTAGCCTCCCTGGCAACGGCACCAGAAAACTTGTTGATGGCGTCTAAGAGCGCTTCGTCGGGAAACCCCAAGAGCAAGGTGTGATGCAACACAGCCATGTTGGTCCGCGCGGAGATAAAACAAAAATTTCCCCTTCTAACATGGTGATCCCAAGATCTAGCTGAGGTAGAAGGCCACGAGGTTTACCACTAGATGCGCAGTTGCGGATTACTGATGAAGCGCGTCAGTTGATGCAGTGCAGTCCTCACGATCTGATCGTCCTGGTGCTGATCGCAGAGCACCTCTGCTGGTATCAACACGTACAAGGAGGAGCACCGGCGGCGAACTGCTAGGTTCGTATCGACGGTAGGACTGCTGTGGAGCTAGGGTTTCCAACACATGGAATGACCTAACCGAACAACGATTAACCTTTCTTGGTTACGGTGCTCCACTATATATAGGGAGTGAACGTGGGCTCTTCTCGCGCGACCCATTCACTAAAGCCCATATAACACTAGTCACCGTGAGTCCAACTCACTAACTGAGTCCTAATCTGGTTTAGGTCCAACCCAACCAGATTACAGGTTCAGATCCAATCCGAACATGCTCCCGCTCTTAAGTGTGTGACCCCGCAGGCTCATGGCTACTTGGACACGATTGGAGTCCGACTCTCAATCGATCAGTAGCAGCGGCGTAACGTGCCGACTCCCAAGTACCAAAGAGTCATGACGACTTGACTTTCCAATGCGACTTATGTCCGAGTCCCTTTTGCCCCATTATATCCTTGTTAGACTATTGGCGAATATATGTCATCCCTTAAATAGTCCGACTCTCTTCTCGATCCGAGATAAGTGATTCACCCGACTAACTCTTAGTCGATCTCCTCGGTTAACACTTAACTGAGTCTTGCATGGCCATGCTTTCCGAATCATATCTCACGAGACGGCCTAGAGAATATCTCTCCGAGTGGAGGGGCAAAATCCCATCTTGGTTATTCACATCACGCAGCTTGATTCTCAGTTGACCCGAACCCTGCCTTTATAATTGCCCAGTTACGGATCAGTGTTTGACAGAACCTAAGTTGGTGATCCTCAACTCGGACTATGCAACAACCTCAAGTCTAAGGATTACATTGATTGAGATATACAAATGACAACTTGTTCGTTGTACCTCAATATGGGTCAATCCGACTCGCTAAACTCTTTAGCCGAATCTGTGTAAGTTGGAATAGCATCTCCATGCTCATGACAAGTGGAACTGGGTCATCAAGCCAACTTTCACATTGGTTTAAGTTGTGTGTCCAGCACAACTTCGATGACCAAGGATATTTAGTACAAACAACATGAATGCATATTTCCACAACCGAATCACATATTCAATGATATACATCATATGTTTATACAAGGACTACTTAATATCTTTATGAATACAATGGGAAATCTCATCATACATGATTTCCTCTAGGGCATATTCCCAACAGTCTCCCACTTGCACTAGATTCAATCTTTCTACATCACATGTCTAAGCATCTAATGCCCATGGCTCTCAGGTGCGCCTCATGCTTCGGCTATGGTAACGGCTTTGTCAACGGATCCGCAATATTTGCATCCGTGTTTACCTTGCATAACTTGATATCACCCTGATCCACGAACTAGCGAATCAGGTGGTACCGTATGAGTATGTGAATGTTCTTCTGGTGCTGTCGAGGTTCCTTGGCTTGTGCAATAGCACCATTGTTGTCACAATACACGTCTAACGGATTGTACGAGCCCTGAACCACACCAAGATCCATGAGGAAATTCCTCATCCAAACAGCGTCCTTTGATGCCTCCGAGGCAACAATATACTTAGCCTCTGTTGTAGACGTAGACACAGTCTCTTGCTTGGAACTCTTCCAGCTCACAACACCTCCGTTTATAATAAACACGTATCCGGATTGCGAACGAGAATCATCAGAGTCGGTAAGATAACTCGCATCCGTGTAACCCTTTACACTGAGTTCATCTTCACCACCATAAACTAAGAACATATCCTTAGTCCTTCTCAAGTACTTTAGGATATTTTTAGCCGCTGTCCAGTTGGTCTCTCCAAGATCAGCCTGGTATCTACTCACGACACTTAGAGCATAGGAAACATCCGGCCTAGTACAAATCATGGAGAACATGATGGATCCGACTGTAGAAGTATATGGAATCGCACTCATCCGACTTCGCTCATCAGTTGTCGAAGGACACTGAGTCTTGCTAAGTTTTACACCATGGGACATCGGTAAGAACCCCTTCTTAGATGATTCCATGTTGAACTTCTTCAACACTTTGTCCAAATAAGTACTTTGACTCAATCCAATGAGCCTCCTTGATCTATCTCTATAGATCCGGATTCCGAGGATGTATGTTGCCTCACCCAAGTCTTTCATTGAGAAACTCCTTTCCAACGATTCCTTGGTCTCTTGCAACATCTGGACATCATTTCCAATCAGTAATATGTCATCCACATATAAGATTAGAAAATTTACTTTGTTCCCACTAAACTTCTTGTACAAACAAGAATCATGATCACTCTTGATGAAGCCAAACGATTTGACTACCTCATCAAAGCGAATATTCCAACTCCGAGATGCTTGCTTCAACCCATAAATGGATTTCTGAAGTTTACATACTTTGTCAGCATTAGCCGGATCGACAAAACCCTCGGGCGGTATCATATATACGTCCTCGGTTAAATTTCCGTTAAGGAAAGCCGTTTTGACATCCATCTGCCATATCTCATAGTGGAAATAGGCCGCTATAGCTAACATGATCCGAACTAATTTAAGCATTGCTACAGGCGAGAAAGTCTTGTCATAATCAACTCCTTGAATTTGTCGGAACCCCTTCGCGACAAGGCGTGCTTTATAGACGGAAACATTTCCATCCATATCAGTTTTCTTCTTAAAGACCCATTTGCACTCGATGGGTCTTGCACCGTCTGGCAGATCAACCAAGTTCCAAACTTGATTTTCATCCATGGACTTTAACTAGGATCTCATGGCTCCAAGCCATGACTCGGAATCAGATCCCACCATCGCTCAGATAATTTGTGCTCATCACCGCCTAACAAGAACATCACGAACACTTCGTAATCTTGCCAATCTTCGTAGTACAAAGCCGCTGTCGGCTCACCACCACCGGCTCAACCTCCAAGGTTTTTGCCGACTCGCTACTAGCGGTTCCTCTCGAATTTCTTTGAGTTGCACTGCGTTCCCGATTACTCCCGATCGAGAAACTCTTTATCAAGGAAGACACCGTTCCGAGCGACAAACACTTTGCCCTCTTCTCGGTTGTAGAAGTAGTAACCCAAGGTTTCCCTCGGATACCCCACGAAATTACACTTATCCGACTTGGCTTTAAGCTTGTCAGACTGAATTCGCTTGACAAATGCTTCATCTAACTACCTCGGTGAATTACGCTCCTAGATACAAGCCTGGATGGGCGGTAGTGGTTGAAATAGTACGGTGGGGCCCCAAAAGCCACTCACGGGTAGACCTTTCGGCCGTCCCAACCACTACCATCTCAACGGGACCTGTACGGGCGGCGTAATCGGCAGGCGAAGGGATCAAATACATACACAAATGAGTATGTATGCAAGCCACCATACAAGAGTACATCAGAGCCATACCATCTAGAAAGAAAGGAAATATAGCAACGCCATACGGCAAGATTCAAATGACCTAGATAGATCTAATATTTTAGGATACTTCCTCATACAACACACATCTAAGTATCATGCGGAAGCGGCAAACAAGTCCGAGTACGGATAAGAAGCAAATCGGCATAAGATGCCATAGAAATAAGCACATCCCAACCACAGATCTCACGGATCCCCGTTCCCGGAATCTCTACACCGAACGGTCGCCCACATCATCGCTTCTTCCACCCAAAGATCCGTCCCGTGAGGGTACACGTTCATCCGAACCAATAATTTATCGTGTGAGACCCTAAGGGTACTCAAAGAAGTCTTAATGCCTCTAAAGGGGACACAACCTGGGGTGACGCAATTGCAGCGAAAGATAAACCCTAGCACTTCTACAGATAAACGCTAACCATCCGCCTAACCAATGATAGACGGATGTCCGTGAATTAAGAACAACAGTTATGATAGTAATTTCATCAGATCCATCCTCCTCCTCGCTTACCAACGAGGAAGCGGACGAACAACCCCCATCCTTTGGCAATTTTATTAACCATTCCATGAGTGTTGCACTATTTACTAGTCAAATTACTTAATCAGATTAAAGCGGTACTTTAGTTATGCTTGTCTATGATCGAGAAACTGTGCTCCAAGTCGTCCATAACCGCGGACACAGCTTTCAGAAAGTTTTACCCGGCCGGGGTGCACCAATAGCAACACACGCTCGATCAGCCTCGGAAAAACCAAATCAAAACCCAACGAGGCCTTCACGACAAAGCAATCACAGGATTCAGAAATATTTCAGGGGGCCACCCCTTAAAGTAGACCCGCAACGAAGCCGGCCGGCTCCGAGACGGACTTAAGGTTGTGGGGACGGCTGTGAACGACTGGGAACCCGAAAGTGTGGCTGGGCTTGTCGACACCGCGGAATCGTGCCACGATCCTAAACAGTACAGTGTGCTCCTCGCACAATCTTAAATACAAAAGTAGCATGGCATAAGTACAGGATAGTAAATAAAACCTCAAAATAGTTTGTGGCCCCAAGAAATAAGACGGAATCAAGCTCTGGCTCAGGGGGGTCCCATATACCTCCCGGATGTGGATAGCGCGATAAATCAAGGAACAGGAATCAAGTACTCGGGGTCTTACGGGACACAAGTGAGCAGGAAAAACCAAATAGCAGATATTGCTCACCGATGCCACTTTCATTAGTTATCCCATTACTACTCAGGTTAAGTTGTTTAGGTACCTCGTTATCCATCAGACTCTCACATACCCTACACATGCTGTTCTACGACTCGCATGGCTCAAACAACTCCTATAGTAATGGCTCATGGGATGGAGGAACAAGCTTGGTGGGGTTTAAAAGTAAAGGCTATGCATACTTGGGATTCAATTTTAATGCAATCGCGACTCAATGATGCAAGAATAAGATAGAGGCAATAGGTACTGTATGTATGCAAGCATGTGGAAGTGCTTGCCTGGCAACTCAGTTGAAGCGAGGGACGGATCTGGGTAGTGCTCCTGGTTCTCTTGATATAACCCCTGCTCAGTGTCTATCCGAGAAAAACCAAACAAACAAGGCCAACATGAATATAGAGCACAAGCATATGAATAAGATGCGTCACGCAAACAATCACGCCATGATGAATGATGCACAATTTACATGGCAATAAGGTAGCATGGCATGGTGAGGTGTGGAAGACAAGTAATAACATTTTAATGGGGTTTTGGATCACATTTTGTTGTCATAACATTTGCTGTACCCTATATTTTATATGATGCATGCTGCAATTGAAGTCATGGATGGCATAAACAGAAAGGTCTCGTCGAGCTGATCATTTTAGACATATCATTTGCTAAATTTGGAATTATAAATCAAAAGTTATTAATTATTTAAGTTCCAGTGGCATTTGTTGTAATTTGAATAAACTTGGAATTTTAAATGTGCAAAAGGCAATTTGAATGGCATAATTGAAATCCTTGCATTTTTCTGATCTCAAAACATATATTATTTGTTTAATTTGGAAACATAAATCAAAAGTTATTTAGATAACAAATTTAATTTTGAATTTGAATTAATTTGGAAATAGTTTGAATTTAAACAGATTCTGGAAAACCTTTTGTTACCCGCACAGAGCCTAGCCACAGGCAATGACCCGTGGGGCCATCTGGCGGTGAGGCCACGTGGGCGAGCCAGGACATGGTGGAAAAACTAACAAGCTGGGAACCTTTTTGCAAAACGGTTCGGGGCGCCGACAGGTGGGGCTAAGGGGACTGCGGGTGGAGGACGGAAAAGCCACAGGGGCCTCCTTGCATAACGTCTAGGGCTGCTCGATCTGAAGCCTGACGAACTGAAACTCGACAGCGCGAGTCTGCTAGCTGGCTTGATCTTGCGACGACGATGGCGAGCGAAACACTGGGAAAAACGCGTCGCGGCCAAAACGAAAGATGAAGAGGGGTCAACGGCCTACAAGTTTCGTTTAGCACGCTCACACGGAGACGGCCCACAGCGCGCGTGGCAGGGTGAGGAACAGGGGCGGTTGCTGCGGTCTGACGCTGCAGACTCGACGGACGTCGCGGCAGCGACGCACGGAGCGCGCTCGACGGAGTGTCCGGCGCGGCTACGGCGAACTAGAGGACCAGGGAGTGTCTAGGGGCTGCAGGAGCTCACCGGGGTGCTGTCGGCGTAGCCGGGGGCGTTGAGGTGGCGAGGATCGGCGAGGGGGCAGCAGGTCGGGGCGTCCTGGCGGTCACGGGCACGGCGGCGGCGGGGCTCCTCCGGCGAGGTCCAGCGGGCTCCGGCGCGTCAGGGCGAAGCAGAGGAAGCCGACGCCGCTCCTGGTGCTCCTGGCTCTCTTCGGGGTGCTCTGGAGCGAAGGAACGCAGGGGGGCCGCCGCTAGGGTTTAGAGGACATGGTGGAGAGATGGCTCGCTGGGGGGAGGAAGGAGGGAGACCTGGGGGATCTGGGGGAGGCTAGGGCGAGGGGGAAGGATAAGATCAACAGGGGGGCAGGTAGATGGCGTGGGGCTAGCGTGGGAGAGGGGTTGATGGAAAGGTGGCCTGATGACATGGGCATGACATGATGATGATGCAACAATTATATGTTGGAAGTGGCCCTTTTTATTACTAGAACAAGTAGCATTACAGGTGTTAGACAACTGAGATGCTACAACTCTCCCCCACTAAACAGGAATCTCGCCCCGAGATTCTAGGAAGAAGAAGAAGAAGACACAAAGAGAGAAGGATGGTTGGCACGGAGTTCATCTTCACGCTCCCATGTGGCTTCATCAACAGAATGGTGTGACCACTGCACCTTGCAGAACTTGATGGACTTGTTGCGAGTCCTTCGTTCTGCGGTCTCAAGGATTTTGGTGGGGTGTTCTTGATAAGACAAGTCTTCTTGGAGATCGATTAGCTCATGATCCACGGTCCTGCCGGGATCTTTGAAGCACTTCTTGAGCTGAGAGATGTGGAAAACATCATGGACTTTGAGTTTTTCCGGAAGCTCCAGGGCATAAGCAACTTCTCCTCTTCTACCACGTATCTTGAAAGGACCGATGTATCTAGGAGCCAACTTTCCTTTGATACCGAAGCGGTGTGTTCCTCTCATGGGAGTGACACGAAGGTACACGAGATCACCAGGGGCATATACCATATCCGTGTGTTTCTGTCATAGTTGCTCTTCGACGACTCGAGCAATCTTGAGTTCTCTCGAATGATATGCACCTTCTCCTCTGCACGAGTTACAATGTCGGGGCCAAACCAGATTCTTTCTCCCGCACTGACCAACCAATCGGAGTACGCACTTGCGACCATAGAGAGCCTCAAATGGTGCCATCTTTAGACTCTTCAAGTTGAAGTTGTTGTTGTAGGAGAATTCAGGAAGACATTCCTCCCACTTCATGCCAAAAGAGATGACGCAAGCTCTAAGCATATCCTCCGAATCTGATTGATCCTCTCCACTTGTCCTTGCGATTGAGGGTGGTAAGCGATCTTGAGTTCAACTTTGTTCCCAAAGCTTTTGGAAACTCTCCCGAACTTTGAGGTGAAGATGCTCCCACAGTGCTGAACTGATTTCAAGTGGAACCCCATCTGAGAGACAATTATGTTGATATAGAGCTCAATAACTGAATTCCAGAAATTGTTTCTTTGACTGGGAAGAAATGAGCCACTTTAGAAAGCCTGTCGATGACAACAAAAATTGCATTGTTGCCCTTCTGCGACCTTGGAAAGCCAGTGATGAAATCCATCTCTACTTTCTCCCATTTCCATTCCGGAGGTTTCAATGGCTGTAGAAGACCGAACGGTTTCTGATGGACAGCCTTCACTCTGCGGCAGACATCACATTCTGAGACATACTTGGCACAATACCGTTTCAACCCAGGCCACCAGTATTGTGTTTTCAAGTCCATGTACATCTTTGTGCTGCCAGGATGGATAGAAAGAACCGAATCATGCGCCTCCTTTAGAACTTGCTCTCTCAGACCCGGGTAGTTTGGTACAAACATCCGGTGTTCAAAGAAAAGCGTGCCTTGATCATCAACGTGGAAGGACTCATACTTCGGAAGGTCAAGCTTAGAGATGAGCTTTTTGGTGTGCGGATCACCAAGGCGAGGCGAATCTTTTCTTCCAAGAGAGGAGTAGCGGAAGGTTCAGGAGATGCCCTTGTTCCACAACTTCGAGGTTGAGTGACGGAATTCCTCGCACAAGAGGTTCTGCTCTTCCATCATGAGGTTGTTGACATAAGCTTCTGACTAAGCGCATCTGCCATCACATTGGCTTTGCCCGGAGCATAGTTGTTGGTCACATCAGTGTCATTGAGTTCTGCAATCCAGCTCCTCTGACGAAGGTTGAGATCAGGCTGAGTGAAGATATACTTCAAACTCTTGTGGTCGAGAGAAGATCTCTAGCGGTTTACCAAGCAAGTAGTGCCTCCATAGCTTCAAAGCAAAGACAAGCGCTGCTAGCTCAAGGTCATGTGTGGGATAGTTGATCTCATGCGTCTTCAATCGACGAGAGGCATACGCAACCACTGTTTCTCTTGCATAAGGACCGCACCCAATCCTTGCAAAGAGGCGCAGAATATCTGGAAAGGCTTAGATGTATCCGGAACCAAGACTGGTGTGGAGGTGAGCTTCTCTTTGAGTGTATCAAAACTTGCTTGACAAGCAGGAGTCCACAGTATTTCTTGCCTTTCTTGAGAAGATCGGTAAGAGGCTTCGCTATCTTGAGAAGTTACGAGCGGCGACGGCAATAACTAGCCAAACCGAGGAAACTCCGCACTTCTTTGACATTAACGGAGGAAGCCACTCAACTATTGTCTTCACGGTTTCGGGTTGACTGCAATGCCCTTAGCGAGAGATAACATGACCAGATAGGTTACTTGAGCAGCCAAAACTCACACTTTGAGAACTTTGCATACAAGCGGTTCTCACGAAGCTTGTTTAGGACACACCGCAGTGTTCTTCATGCTCCTCCTTAGACTTGGAATAGACCAGAATGTCATCCGGATAGACCACGACAAACTTATCAAGGTACTCCATGAAAGCGGAGTTCATCAGCCTCGAGAAGGTAGCAGTGCGTTGGTGAGACGAAAGACATGACCGTGTACTCATACAGGCCATAGCGGGTGGTGAAAGCTGTTTTGGGCACATCTTCCTTGCGAATCTTGATTTGGTGATAACCACTTCTCAAGTCCAGCTTAGAGAACACCACAGCTCGGCTAGTTGATCGAATAGATCATTAATCCATGGAGGGATATTTGTTCTTGATGGTTTTAGCATTGAGAGCGTAGTCAACACATAGCCTATCGGTTACACGCTTCTTCACAAAGATTGTTGGGCTACCCCAAGAAGAAGTCTTGTTGAATGAAACCTTCTCTTGTTCATCAAGTTGTCGTTTGAGTTCACCAACTCGAAGGACCCATTTTATATGGCGCTTGGAGATAGGAGCCGTTCGGGTTCAAGCTCAATCAATTCAACCTCGCGATCCGGAGGCATACCCGCAACTCTTGGAAAGACATCTGGGAACTCACAGACCACCGGTACACTCTGAATAGCTTGCATAACATCATCATTCAGAGCTGCCAAGGAGAAGAGCTGGACAGCAGGAGTCAGACTTGGAGAAAAGACTATATGGCCTTCAGGAATCTTCAGAGACACTGAGCGTTCAGCACAATCAATCACAGCTGCATTTGCTGTTAACCAATCCATGCCCAAGATGACATCAATGTCAGAATTGCCCAGAACAATTAAAGAAGCCGAGAATGAAGAACCACCAATCTCAACTTGATTGCCATGGCTGATATAAGCAGCCCTCAGGTTTGAACCAGGAGATAGGACCATTAACTTCTTAAGGAGAGGATCCAGAGTTAACACATTCTCATTTGCAAACTTGTGAGACACAAAAGAATGCGATGCACCAGAATCAAACAAAAATCGTGCAGGGACTGAGTTAACGAGAAGCATACCCATCACAACTCCAGGTGCATGCTCAGCTTGAGCGGCGTTGACACAGTTGGCACGAGCAACCGTAGACCCGGGCTTGGTGTTGATGTTGAGAGCCCGAGGTGGTGGTGCACGAACCATAGAAGAGCTTGCTGCAGATCTTGGCGGGGGTGGAGGGAGAGCTTTGTTCTTCATCGGACAGTTCCAGTTGGGATGTCCATGATCTCCACATGTGAAACAAGCACCATGTGGACGTGGAGCAGAGTAGCCAGGGACTCATGAGCGCTCGAGTAGTTGTTTTGTAGCCCACAGGAGCCGCATGGTGAAGTTTGGTGGCCTTGGCGTAACTTGCAGGTCTTGGTGGAGCCGGGAGCGACGGTGGGGTGTTAGGAACCCAGACACGCCGCTTAGAAGGAGCTGCCATAACTGCAGAGCTTGATGCATCCCTGTTGTGTTTCTTGGGCTCCTCAAACATTTGCCTGCTTGCCTCCTCTTGCAGTGCTGTGTGTTGGAGTTCGGGAAAGTTGCGGCCTTGCATGTGTGATTGCATACTTGATTGACGATTGAGCCCTTGCACGAACCTTTCGCTTCTTCTTGTCATCGATACCTCATCACCACCATAACGAGAGAGATTCATGAAGTTCTGATATAGGTGTTGGCGTTATCATTTCCCACTTGAGGTTGAGAAAAGCCTCCTTCATCCTTTCCATTACAATCTCACGAAACTGCTCCTTGAAAGCTGCAGTGAACCTCTCCCAAGTAGGCTGGAAACCGGTGCAACTTGCCTTCAAGTAGTTCTCCCACCGTAGAGCTGCATCTCCCTTGAGAAGGTGAGTAGCACACTTGACCCACTCTGCTCGGAACATCGCAGTCTCGAGCAACCTTGAGATCTCACGCAACCAATCATCCGCGTCCAGAGGTCGGTCGAAACATCAAACGGCGAGGTTGAACTTGAGGAAGCTCTTGATGTCTCCACGCTTGGGAGGTGGAGGAAGTGGAGCAAACTCATTCCTTCCGACACTCTCCTCAAAGCGCTTCTTGGTTCTCTTGCATTGCCGCCAAAGCATTAGCGATGTTTGACAATGTGAGCCCGATTAGGAGGTATGTCCTCCTCGATCCGGCGTGGAGCCATCCTGTCATTGATATAAAACTCAAGTCAGTACTATAATGGAAGATGATAATAATCCAAAATAGTACCAAGATGGAATTAACCAAGATTAAAGGATACAATTTACTGAGATGATATTAAAATATCAACAAAGTTCAAAGCACCTAAAAGATATTAAGCATATCGCACACGACTGAAAAGGAGTGTGGTACACAAATATATCAAAGAAAATTTTTCCACAAATTTCGGCATTAAAATACCAATAGATGCGCAAAATTACCTAACGAATCAAGATTAGTGACTCTACCGATTCAATATACAAAAGCAAATGATAAGAGTAGTGGTATGGTCGCGACTCCATCCCGCACTCAAATCATTACCCCGCACATGAACAAGTGGAACACATATCCCAACCCCTTCTTCTCGCGACGAAACCTAAAGATTGGTAACTACGGAAACGAACACCCCAAACAAGATAGCGTCGGATACAAAGAAAGATAGATTGTGTCGATGCAAAAGCACATCGGTATGGATAGTACCAACAGTTGATAACCAAAGGCGGATAAGATAACAACTTGGATGCAACAGATAGACAAGGGATTACACACACACACACACAACTTATGGTACTCTGAAACCGAACACGTGAATCCTAGTTTGAATTTTGAGAAGAGGATTGAAAGCGTTGCACTTCCTTACGAGAAAAGGGTGGGTGGGAGGTAAGAAGAAAATGGAAGCAGTCCTACTCTCGCGTTTTGTTTTCCCTAGCATACATAACTACCAAAATATTTGCTAGATCGACAACGACCGTTTGGCTGAAACCACGAAGGTCGGGATGGCTCGATACCAATTGTAACTACCTCGGTGAATTACGCTCCTAGATACAAGCCCGGATGGGCGGTAGTGGTTGAAATAATGCGGTGGGGCCCCAAAAGCCACTCACGGGTAGACCTTCGGCCGTCCCAACCACTACCATCTCAACGGGACCTGTCAGGCGGCGTGTCGGCGAAGGGATCAAATACATACACAAATGAGTATGTATGCAAGCCACCATACAAGAGTACATCAGAGCCATACCATCTAGAAAGAAAGGAAATATAGCAACGCCATACGTCAAGATTCAAATGACCTAGATAGATCAAATATTTTAGGATACTTCCTCATACAACACACATCAGAGTATCATGCGGAAGCGGCAAACAAGTCCGAGTACGGATAAGAAGCAAATCGGCATAAGATGCCATAGAAATAAGCACATCCCAACCACAGATCTCACGGATCCCCGTTCCCGGAATCTCTACACCGAACGATCGTTGCCCACATCATCGGCTTCTTCCACCCGATCCGTCACGTGAGGGTACCTGTTCATCTGAACCAATAATTTATCGTGTGAGACCCTAAGGGTACTCAGCAAGTCTTAATGCCTCTAAAGGGGACACAACCTGGGGTGACGCAATTGCAGCAAAAGATAAACCCTAGCAGTTCTACAGATAAACGCTAACCATCCGCCTAACCAATGATAGACGGATGTCCGTGAATTAAGAACAACAGTTATGATAGTAATTTCATCAGATCCATCCTCCTCCTCGCTTACCAACGAGGAAGCGGACGAACAACCCCCATCCTTTGGCAATTTTATTAACCATTCCATGAGTGTTGCACTATTTACTAGTCAAATTACTTAGTCAGATTAAAGCGGTACTTTAGTTATGCTTGTCTATGATCGAGAAACTGTGCTCCAAGTCGTCCATAACCGGACACGGCTTTGAAAGTTTTACGGCGGGTGCACCAATAGCAACACACGCTCGATCAGCCTCGGAAAAACCAAATCAAAACCAACGAGGCCTTCACGACAAAGCAATCATAGGATTCAGAAATATTTGAGGGTCCACCCTTAAAGTAGACATAGCAATGAAGCCCGGCTCAGAGCGGACTTAAGGTTGTGGGGGACTGTGAACGATGGGAACCCGAAAGTGTGGATGGGCTTGTCGACACAGCGGAATCGTGCCACGATCCTAAGCAGTCTGTGCTCCTCGCAATCTTAAATACAAAAGTAGCATGGCATAAGTATGCAGGATAGTAAATAAAACCTCAAAATAGTTTGTGGCCCCAAGAAATAAGCGGAATCAAGCTCGGCTCGGGGTCCCATATACCTCCGGATGTGGATAGCGATAAATCAAGGAACAGGAATCAAGTACTCGGGGTCTTACGGGACACAAGTGAGCAGGAAAAACCAAATAGCAGATATTGCTCACCGATGCCACTTTCATTAGTTATCCCATTACTACTCAGGTTAAGTTGTTTAGGTACCTCGTTATCCATCAGACTCTCACATACCCTACACATGCTGTTCTACGACTCGCATGGCTCAAACAACTCCTGTAGTAATGGCTCATGGGATGGAGGAACAAGCTTGGTGGGGTTTAAAAGTAAAGGCTATGCATACTTGGGATTCAATTTTAATGCAATCGCGACTCAATGATGCAAGAATAAGATAGAGGCAATAGGTACTGTATGTATGCAAGCATGTGGAAGTGCTTGCCTGGCAACTCAGTTGAAGCGAGGGACGGATCTGGGTAGTGCTCCTGGTTCTCTTGATATAACCCCTGCTCAGTGTCTATCCAAGAAAAACCAAACAAACAAGGCCAACATGAATATAGAGCACAAGCATATGAATAAGATGCGTCACGCAAACAATCACGCCATGATGAATGATGCACAATTTACATGGCAATAAGGTAGCATGGCATGGTGAGGTGTGGAAGACAAGTAATAACATTTTAATGGGGTTTTGGATCACATTTTGTTGTCATAACATTTGCTGTACCCTATATTTTATTTGATGCATGCTGCAATTGAAGTCATGGATGGCATAAACAGAAAGGTCTCGTCGAGCTGATCATTTTAGACATATCATTTGCTAAATTTGGAATTATAAATCAAAAGTTATTAATTATTTAAGTTCTAGTGGCATTTGTTGTAATTTTAATAAACTTGGAATTTTAAATGTGCAAAAGGCAATTTGAATGGCATAATTGAAATCCTTGCATTTTTCTGATCTCAAAACATATATTATTTGTTTAATTTGGAAACATAAATCAAAAGTTATTTAGATAACAAATTTAATTTTGAATTTGAATTAATTTGGAAATAGTTTGAATTTAAGCATTCTGGAAAACCTTTTGTTACCATACGAGCCTAGCCAGCCAATGACCCGTGGGGCCATCTTGTTGGCGGTGAGGCCACTGTGAGCGAGCCAGGACATGGTGGAAAAACTAACAAAGGGAACCTTTTGCAAAAGCGGTTCGGGCCGAAGCAGTGGGGCTAAGGGGACTGCGGGTGGAGGACGAAAAAGCCACAGGGGCCTCCTTGCATAACGTCTAGGGCTGCTCGATCTGAAGCTGTGAACTGAAACTCGACGGTAGCGAGTGCGCTGGCGCTTGATCTTGCGACGACGATGGCGAGCGAAACACTGGGAGAAACGCGTCGCGGCCAAAACGAAAGATGAAGAGGGGTCAACGGCCTACAAGTTTCGTTTAGCACGCTCACACGGAGACGGCCCACAGCGCGCGTGGCAGGGTGAGGAACAGGGGCGGTTGCTGTAGTCTGACGCTGCAGACCCGACGGACGTCGCGGCGGCAACGCGCAGGCGCTTCGGCAGTGTCCGGTGCTCTGGCGAACTAGAGGACCAGGAGTGTCTAGGGGCTGCAGGAGCTCACCGGGGTGCTGTCGGCGTAGCCGGGGGCGTTGAGGTGGCGAGGATCGGCGAGGGGGCAGCAGGTCGGGGCGTCCTGGTGGTCACGGGCACGGCGGCGGCGGGGCTCCTCCGTCGAGGTCCAGGCTCCCGGCTGCGTCGAAGCAGGAAGCCGACGCCGCTCCTGGTGCTCCTGGCTCTCTTCGGGGTGCTCTGGAGCGAAGGAACGCAGGGGGGGCCGTCGCTAGGGTTTAGAGGACATGGTGGGGAGATGGCTCATGGGGGAGGAAGGAGGAGACACAGGGGATCTGGGGGAGGCTAGGGCGAGGGGGAAGGATAGGATCAACAGGGGGGCAGGTAGATGGCGTGGGGCTAGCGTGGGAGAGGGGTTGATGGAAAGGTGGCCTGATGACATGGGCATGACATGATGATGATGCAACAATTATATGTTGGAAGTGGCCCTTTTTATTACTAGAACAAGTAGCATTACAGGTGTTAGACAACTGGGATGCTACACTTCACAACCCCAAATCTTAAGAAAAGACAAACTCGGCTTTTTGCCTGTCCACATCTCATGCAGTGTCTTCTCTACCGATTTTGATGGTACTATGTTTAGTGTGAACGCCGCTGTTTCTAGGCAATAACCCCAAAATGATAAAGGCAGATCTGTCCAACTCATCATTGATCGTACCATGTACAACAAGGTTCGATTCCGCCTTTCCAAAACACCATTCCTTTGTGGCGTTCCTGGTGGAGTAAGTTGAGGAACTATTCCACAACTTTTCAGATGGTCATCAAACTCATGGCTCATGTACTCGCCTCCTCGGTCCGACCGAAGAAACTTTATTTTCTTGCCGAGTTGATTATGTGCTTCATTCTGGAATTGTTTGAACTTTTCAAAGGCTTCCGACTTATGTTTCATCAAGTAGATATATCCATACCTACTCAAATCATCAGTGAAGGTAATGAAGTACTCAAAACCACCCCTGGCTGTCGTTCTCATTGGTCCACATACATCACTATGTACTAGTCCCAACAAGTCGGACTCCCTTTCACAACTCTTTGCAAAAGGTGTCTTGGTCATTTTGCCAAGTAGGCAAGATTCGCATGTCTCGAACGACTCCAAGTCGAGCGAAGTTAGGAGTCCATCATGAT
This sequence comes from Avena longiglumis, assembly GCA_030063025.1. NCBI lineage: Eukaryota > Viridiplantae > Streptophyta > Magnoliopsida > Poales > Poaceae > Avena > Avena longiglumis. The sequence continues at coordinate 304,193,424 of CP125978.1, forward strand.
GGAGCTTCTTCATGCGTTTCCAACTTATATGACAAAGCCGACAGTGCCAAAAGTAAGTCATATTCAGATCATTTGGTTTCAACCTTTTAACATTTATGTTATAAACCGACTCACCATCAAGATTCACAATAAATAACCCATCCTGGACGGGTGCAAAGCCGTGAAACATATCATTCAAATACAAACAACAACCATTATTCTTGATATTCGACTCATAGCCTTGCCTCATCAAACATGAAGCAGAAATAATGTTTCGACGGAGCACTGGAACATAATAACAATTATTTAGTTCCATAATGAATCCGGAAGGTAAATGGAGTTGCATCTTGCCGACTTCTAACGCAGCAACTCTTGCTTTGTTGCCGACTCGAATATCAACCTCGCCTCTTTCTACGCTCCTAGATCTTACCAGTCCCTGCAACGAGATGCAGATGTGAATAACTGATCCGGTATCATATACCCAAGAACTATTAGGTGCATCAACAAGATATATGTCTATAACATTGCAAACAAGTGTACCTGAGTCGGAAGTCATACCTCCACTCTTGGCTTTGTTGGCCAAGTACTTTTCTGATTCCTCTTCCGGTGGCCATCCGCCTTGCGGTAGAAGCAAGTGGATCCGGCGGAAGGAGATGGTTTAGTCCACGAGGCGCTTGGGACGGGTCATGAGCACCTTTCCTCCTGACTTAGCCTTCTTCTTAGTCCAAGAACTCTTCTTGAACTTAGCCTTATTCTGCACCATCAACACTTGACTGGCGCCCTTCTTGAGATCCGCCTCTGCCTGCTTGAGCATCCCATGTAATTCAGTGAGCTTCTTATCCATACCAAGCATGTGGTAGTTCGAAATGAACTGCCCATATGCACTAGGAAGAGAGTTCAGACTTATATCCGTAGCGAACTCTTCGCTAATGGGGTAGCCAAGCCTCTCCAGAGACTGCACATAACCAACCATTTTGATCACATGCGGACTCAGTGGATCACCATCCTTGAGCTTGCAACTCAGCAAAGCCTGAGAGACCTGATACCTCTCAGTCTTCGCCTGAGCCTGGAACATACTTTTGAGGATTTCGATCATATCGTAGGCCTCAACATGCTCGAACTGCTTTTGCAAGTCCGGTTCCATGTGAGCAAGCATAAGACAGCTAATATCCGTGGACTCATCCTTAGCCCGACGGTAGGCATTGGTGGCAGCGACAGTCGCATTCTCATTCGGCTCATCTGGAAGTGGATTGTCTAGGACATGGTCCTTCTTTTCTTGTTTGAGAACAATTCTCAGATTTCGATACCAGTTGGTAAAATTAGTGTCGTTGAGTTTATCTTTCTCAAGAATGGTTCTCAACGCAAAACCGGATATCTGAGAGTGAGTGCTACTTGGTGCCATGATCTACAACGGAAAATATGCAAAACACTTAAGACATGTATTCATAAAAGAGCAAGCATATTAAACATTTTAATATTTTATGCTCCCACTAGAACCAACACCCCTCCGATGGTTCCTTAGTGATTCAGGATCCTAAATAAGCAAGTCGGCTAGTGAGCTTTAGCATCACCGCTAGCCGCCAAGTGATCTAGGTAGACAACTCCTTGTCAATCGCATCTCATGCGACTCCTGTTGGACGGGTGGCGTCACATGCCCCGGCTCCCATCCGACCTTTCCCCGAGTCCCACAACCGTTGTGATAAACCCGTCTAGCTTACCGAGTGTTTCCGCAGTAAGAGTCTGACTCGAACCCACCTAGTCGGAAAGAATTGGCAGCACCTCAATTTTATGAGCCCACTACCAAAAATGTCCGACTTGTGATGGTGCAAACACTAGCGGGAAAACCGACTAGACCTTCTTTGAGGGATTAAATTTTACCGACTATCTAATAGAGGTAAAACTGTGACATAACAATAACACGAAATAAAGCATTTATAATGTGAAATGGTATGGCTCTCTTCATGGCGATCTCCATCTCCACAAAGCATGTAATCCGAATTGTGCCAACTCTTGTCACTTGCCGTCTTACTCCATGTCGCCGCCATGTACAACGCCTTGCATGCCATACGGGTTCTCCAAACAGCTACACTAGCTTAGTAAAGTAAATTACATAGAGAATCCGACATGTAGGTCGTTATACAATAAAATGACAGCACCTAGGCTCCAGCTGGCTGACAAAAGACAGTGATTCGTAGATCACGTATGGATTACACACATACATCACATGCACATGAACCATACCATTCACAACTTCCTGCAAAAACAAGTTATGCATAGATACAATATCTACCGGCGTTGTGAACAACGACATCTAAGGCGCTACGACAGGGCGAAGCCGGCGGTCCGAATATGGATTCCGACCATCGTTCCAATTCGATCAAACTCTTTGATCTTCGATCACCGCTTCTGGATTTACGTGTCACAGTCTACCCCCATGGCGGAAGCCGACCGGTAGGGGTATGTCGTTCCACGACCTCAGCAGTATGATCACGGAAATCAGATCTACCATTCCCCAAGTACAGTTGATCCAATCAACTTCGTACAAAACCGATCTATCTCATAGATCGACCACCAAATAGCATATAGATCTCATCTACATCCTACCGCATATCACATGTGCGAGATCTCAAGCCTAAAACCAGAAGCTATTGCCCTGATACCACTGTTGGGCCACGCGGAGATAAAACAAAAATTTCCCCTTCTAACGTGGTGATCCCAAGATCTAGTTGAGGTAGAAGGCCACGAGGTTTACCACTAGACGTGCAGTTGCGGATTACTGATGAAGCGCGTTAGTTGATCCAGTATAGTCCTCACGATCCGATCGTCCTGGTGCTGATCGCACAACACCTCTGCTGGTATCCACATGTACAAGGAGGAGCACCGGCGGCGAACTGCTAGGTTCGTATCGACGGTAGGACTACTGTGGAGCTGGGTTTCCAACACATGGAATGACCTAACCGAACAACAATTAACCTTTCTGGGTTACGGTGCTCCACTATATATAGGGAGTGAACGTGGGCTCTGCTCGCGCGACCCATTCACTAAAGCACATATAACACTAATCACCGTGAGTCCAACTCACTAACTCAGTCCTAATCTGGTTTAGGTCCAACCCAACCAGATTACAGGTTTAGATCCAATCCGAACATGGTCCCGCTCTTATGTGTGTGACCCCGCAGGCTCATGGCTACTTGGACACGATTGGAGTCCGACTCTCAATCGATCAAGAGGTAGTAGCTCCTAGCGTAACGTCTTGACTCCAGTACCAAAGAGTCATGAAGACTTGCCTTTCCAATGCGACTTACGTCCGAGTCCCTTTTGCGTCACGATATACCTTGTTAGACTATAGGCGAATATATGTCATCCCTTAAATAGTCTGACACTCTTCTTGATCCGAGATAAGTGATTCACCCGACTAACTCTTAGTCTATCGCCTCAGTTAACACTTAACCGAGTCATGCATGGCCATGCTTTTCAAATCATATCTCACGAGAGGGCCCATAGAATATCTCTCAGAGTGGAGGGGCAAAATCCCATCTTGGTTATTCACATCACGCAGCTTGATTCTCAGTCGACCCGAACCCTGCCTTTATAACTGCCCAGTTACGGATCAGTGTTTGACAGAACCTAAGTCGGTGATCCTCAACTTGGAATATGCACCAACCTCAGGTCTAAGGATTACATTGATTGAGATATACAAATGACAACTTGTTCGTTGTACCCCAATATGGGTCAATCCGACTCGCTAAACTCTTTAGCCGAATCTATGTAAGTTGGAATAGCATCTCCATGCTCATGACAAGTGGAACCGAGTCATCAAGCCAACTTTCACATTGGTCTAATTTGTGTGTCCAGCACAACTTCGATGACCAAGGATATTTAGTACAAACAACATGAATGCATAGTTCCACAACCAAATCACATATTCAATGATATACATCAGATGTTAATACAAGGACTACTTAATATCTTTATGAATACAATGGGAAATCTCATCATACATGATTGCCTCTAGGGCATATTCCCAACAAGCCACAAATCTTCCCTCAGTAAGAAACCGAGGTTATCGAACTAGTAGGAGGAAGGAAACATCTCAAAGGTGTTCAACCAACTTGGAGACCTGCACAACACAAACTCAATACTTTGCCCAACGAACAGTGAGGTTGTCAATCTCACCGGTTGTTGTAATAAAGGATTAACTGTATGGTAAGGAAGGTGATAGTGGTTTGTAGTAAGTAAACAGTAACAGTGGAAGATGTATCAATGGTAAAGATTGGACCGGGGTCCATAGTTCACTAGAGGTGTTCTTCTTATATAAACAAACATGGCATACTAGGTAAAAAAATTATAGCAGGGCAATTAACAAGACTGAGCAAGGCATTACAATGCAATACTAGACAAAAAGATCCTATGGGATTCGATTGGGCAATACAACAATATACATAGACCGCCATCCAACTGCAACTATGACTAGAAGTACACCTTTAGGTTCTCATCCGAACTCCCTCCAGTATTAAGTTGCAAGCAATAGACAACTGCTTTAAGCAAAGTGTGTAAGGTAAACAATCCACTTGTTCCATGAACAAGAGACCGCTGTTTTCTCCCTAGTGGCAAAATCACATCTACAACCGTAGAGATTTCAGTCACTTCCCCTGATTAAGTAGAGGCATGAACCCACTATCGAGCATAAATACCCCCTCTTGGAGTCACTAGCAACTACTTGGCCAAGATAGCTACTATAAACGGAGATCATGCAAGATCACAAACAACATAGACATGATAGAATCAATCAAACAAAATCATTAATAAATCTAACATAGTAATCTCAATATCCATTGGATCCCCACAAACACAACATTCATGATTACAAATAGATGATATCTTGATCATGAACGGAGCTCACAAGATCTAGACATGAAAGCACAAGGAGGAGATACAACCATCTAGCTACTACATGGACCCGTATTCCAAGGTGAAACTACTAACGCTTCATACCGGAGGCTGGCATGATGAAGAAGAAGTCCTCCGGGATGATCTCCCATCCGGCAGGGTGCCGGGAAGAGCTTCAGATCCCCCCGTCTAGGGACGATGGTGGCGGCGGCTACATACGGTTTTGTGGAATTTTGATCGGGTACTTAGGGTTTAGGCATAGGGAGTTTCTTATAGGTGAAGAGGCAAGGCTGGTGGGCCACCAGGGCGGCTGCACCCCCCTAGGCGTGGGGTGGGCCCACCTATGCAGCCAGGGGGTGTGGCCACCTGGTGGGTCTCCTCCGTCTCGTACTCCGGCTTCGTGTTCCCCGCAGGAAAATATTGACTTTTGGCTTTTGTCCCGTAATTTCGAGAATATTGATTTTCTACCTTTCTGGAACGAAAAACAGAAGGAAACAAGCAACTGGCACTGTGGCATCATGTTAATAGGTTAGTACCAAAAAACATATAAAAACACCTCAAAGTGTCGACAAAACAAAGCAAAGTAGATACTAAACAAGCATGGAACATAAAAAATTATAGATATGCTTCCGACGTATCATGACCGTCTGGCCGGAGTCGCCCGGTACCAACTCGATAGTGCGTGTGTGCGTGGAAGCCTCGAACGCTGTTGACCCAGTGTTTTCTGCATTGGGCTTCTTCAGGATCATGGGGTCGTCCTTGTCAACGCCACTTGCATATTTGGCCAGTTCGTCGGCGTGGTTGGGTTCTGCGACGATGATGGCATCCACGAGTTTGGCGCATTTTTCCTCTCATTGTATGGCCATGTCGGGGTCGCCGTGGATGGTGATGATGTCGCATGGCCCTAGGAGCTTCATCAGGTTTTACACATAATGCGGGGCCGCCATGAATTTGACGAATGCTTGTTGCCCCAGGATGTAGTGATAGGGGCTATAGGAATTCACTAGCTCGAAGACGATCTGCTTGGTGCGGAAGTTGGAGGGTGTGCCGAAGGTGACCGGTAGCGTCACCTTGCCGATCAGGTATGCCTTCCGTCTAGGTGCGATGTTGTGGAAGGTAGTGAGGGTCGATTTGATCATCGACTGCGGAAGCTGCAATCTTCTAAACATATCCAAGTAGAGGATGTTGATGGAGCTCCTATTGTCCATTAGTGTCTTGGGGAGTCAGTAGTCAGCCACTTTGGGCTTGACCACCAGAGCGACTCGCCCAGGTTACTTCATCCAAGGCACATGGTCCTCACGGCTCCAAGTGATGCGCCACTCGGACCAGTTGAGGAAGCGGGGGATGTCGACTTGAGTCACCGCATTCATGGAGACCGCAACTTCTTCTCACGCTTGGTACCGAGCCCGGTGAATGTGTGCATGAAGGGAATATGCCCTGAGAGGCAATAATAAAGTGGTTATTATGAATATTCCAAGTACATGATAGATTTTTGTTTTGCATGCTATAATTGTATTAATACGGAAACGTTAATACATGTGTGTTTAATAAACAAACAGAAAGTTCCTAGTTATGCCTCTCTTATAAATCAGCTCGTTGATTAACAAGACGATTGTAACATCCCTAAAAATCATGTTTTCAAAGTTTCCATATCATTCATGCATGCATATCATATAGGGATCAAATATCAAACCCATTTCAAGAAAACAAAGCACTAAGTGTTATTATTTTATGTGATCAAGCATTAATCAAATACCACTATCAAATGTAGATTATTTGTTTCAAAACCAAACCTTGTTTCTCTCAGATTGTTTTGTTTGATTGCTAATGCTTAAACCAAAATTAACAAAACAAATATGAACTTAAAACCATTTTCAAAACTTCTTCAAATCATGTGCTATGTCACTCTTTATTTTTGTTTGACCAAAGGACCAAGCTAATACAGGGAGACCACATGATTATATGCCCACAAAATGTGAGTGCTACACTCTACAAAAATCCAGAACAAATTTGAATTCAAATGGCATTTGAATTTGTTTGAAAATGGATTCAGAAAATTAAAGACAGAAATAGAAAAAGAATAGAGAAAAGGAAAAAGGTCGGCGCTAGGCTTTTGGCCCAACAGTGAAACCAGCCCACTAAGCCCACCCGTGGTTTTCCCCTCTCTCTCTCACTCGCAGCCATACCCACTGAGTCACTGACCGCCTGGGCACATCCCCTTTCTTTCTCTCGCTGACAGCCGCGGCCCACATGGCAGTCATCGTCTCCACCCCTGGCGACCAGTTCATGCCCAATATCTCGCCGGGCGTTTCCTGTTTGATTGCGGCTTCAATTCCCGTCCAATGCCGGAGTAAATCGTGCCCGCGCCCTTGCTACTTAAACCCCCTCTGCCCCCTCTCCATTTCCCCCCAAACCCCAAGCACAGAGCGCCCCCAGGCTGCGAGAATTCCTCGCCGCAACCCCGCTGCTCCAACGAGTTCGCCGACGAATTCCGGTGAGCACCGCACTCCCCTCTGCCTATGGTTCATGCTGGCTTATTCTGCGTCTCCGTGCGCACCTACTGATTCTTTCCGTTTGCTCGCGCATGGTCTGTAGCCTCGGCAACGTCAACGACTGAGCTCCACCGCCCTCTGCTCGAACTCCGGCGACCTTTTCCCGTAAGTCCCTGCCTCCCCTCTTCCTATGTTTGATACGCGTGAGATCCCCAGTATCCTGCGCATCCAACGACACCTTTCTCTCGTCTTAGCATGGCCCAGAGCATCGCCAACGTCGAGGAACAGAAGCCACCGTCGCCAGGGACTACTCCGACGAGCAATCCGCGACAACTCCGAGCGCCCCTTCGCCAACCGAGCATACGTCGAGCTTCTCCTTGTCACGGCGAATCTGGTGAGAATCCTCTCACCTCCCCGGGCGACCTAGTTCGCCATCGACAGGCGCCGCCAAGCCCGCGCTCGCGTGATCTTTGGCGGTTGATCGAACCGTAGGATTTAGATCTAACGCATACGATAGATCATAAGCGAAGCGGTATGTTTTAATCAGAGCCACGCGTTTTAGTTAGATCCAACGGCTTGAGCGATCCAGCGTAAACGGTATCGACCAATAGCGTGGCACGAGTTTGGTTTTAAAATTTTGAATTAGATCTATTAGATGTTTGATTTTGTTTAATTCATAACTTTTGATTCCCACGTCCAAATTTGATGAATTTTATATCAATGGAGTCAGGAGAGAAATTCCTTTCTATATATGCAATGTGTTTAATGTTTTGTTTATGTTAAAATGGTTATTTTACAGAAACATGTGTAGGCCTATTTTATGTATAAAAATTATTTGGGAAATGTTTTAATGTTCAAATAAAGGTTGTTTGGCAAGTTTTGAACTTGTTTATGAATCAGTACTGTGCACTTGTCTTGTTGAGTATAGAAAATCATCACATATCATATTGCATGCATCCATATATTTTTTTGCTTGTATTTAATTTGTATGTGATTTGGTGCTATTATTTTATGTGTAGATTTTGGTGCAAATAGTGATTGTGATTGTGAGGATTGTAGCTACTCTCCAAACTAACAACGCAAGTGGTACATCATGATTTATTCCTATGTTTTTCAACTATGCATTAGAAATATTTTACTAGTCTTGCATGGATATATATTTTGATCTATATGCTATGCTTGGGAAATCATAGTAGTTGTAGAATTGCTAGAAATTTCTAAGTTAAGATGCTTATCTATGACAAGCTTAGCCTAGCTAATAGCAACCAAGGGTGGTGAAATATTCATGCTATGATAAACTATTTCTAAGTCTTTGGACTTGTGTTTTGCTTAATAAAACAACTAAGTGAATGAAACACCTGGGTGGAATGGAAGGAATGGTTTATGTTGAGTGGTTACACAAGGCCCATTTCTATGGTTTACCTTGTGTATCTCACTTGTGGAAAGCCACCCAGGAACAAAGGGATTTGAGAGGCCAAATGTTAAGAAGCTTCTAGTGCAGCCACTTGGCAATATGGGCTCTGCCTGGATCACATAGGTTGCAATAACTTAGCCATTTGGACAGTTGGTGGTAGTGGGATGATAGGTTGGAGCGCGTCCATTTGGTCTAAGGGAAGGCTTCTGAAAGGTCCTGTCTTGGTGAAAATCAAGTCTAGTGGGGAAAGTGCACAACCTCTGCAGATGGAAGAATCTAACTACTTAGCCATGTCCCTGATATTGGACAACTTGAGCATCAAGACATGGAAGCTATCAAGAATCTCCTCATCCCAATTTCTAAGTAAAACATGTGGTTAAACAAGGGTGAAGGACCCCAATTTCTATTGGTGGTTCCTTAGGAAAGATTTTGACAAAGAAAAACTTAGTGTTTTCAACTGATAGGCAAAACCTATTTTGATCAAAGTAAGCCTAAGCTACACTTAGCCAAAATGCATATAGTATTTAGTCCACCAATATTCTACTAAGGTATCAATTGCCAATACTATTCCAATGTATTGACCCACTATGGTTGTAACTTGTGATGTTGCAGGATATTCTGATGATGATTAGGAGTCATGAGTCTACACTCAACATGCTTGCATGTGGCACATGAAGATGAAGAATTATTTATCTTATTATATATTTGAACTCTTGTATTAGGCCTGTGGCCATGGAGTTGTAAAAGACTATGTTTGTCTCTGGAATGATATGTAATAATGACCTTTATTTCAGTGTACTTCATGTTAAATTGTGGATGCTAGCATTGATCCAGGGACTAGCATTGCAATCACAGGGATCCTTTCCTTTACAAAGGAGGGATCTTACTGATGGTATCAGAGCACTGTGTTGCATGTAGGATTACGACCCTAGGATTGGAAACCACTAAGGAAAAAAATTCAACAACTTCAGCACTTGTCTTTTCTTCTCGTAAACTTTTCTAATCTTCTTTCTCATCTCTATTTATAGATGAACTCCATCAACGAAGCCGTGAAGAAGGGACCACTCATGACTATGACTTTGGAATGTGAGACAGAGTTCCCCAAGGCTCTCAAGGACCTCATGGTTGACATGGGAATACATGGTGCAGCTGTGTACAAAGGTTTTCCTGTGATGGTTGAAGGAGTTGAGTACTGGTGGGTGCAACTTCACTTGTATAAAAACAAGGAAGACAACCACAAGGACTCAGGATTCTGCATGGTCACCAACACAATGATGCACACCACATTCTTTGATTCAGCAAGGGATGCATCTTGGAGGGCCATCAAAGAACTTGGTGATAGAATCAAGTGCAGAATGCTTAACACCCAGAATGACCTTAGGGAAGAAAAGAAGCATACCCAAGAGTTAGAGGCTACCAACCAAAGCCTAAGGAAGGACATCATAGACTTAGCAATGGAGTCTTGTGATCTAGACAAACACATTGCCTCTAGGGATGCCCTGTTAGCCAACTTGGCAAGTGAGATGGGATTGAAATGTACCACATTAGTTGGACCACCACACTTATCATTTTATTTTCCAAATGTTGTTTAAAATAAGTTGAACCTTGGTTGTTTGTAATGGATCCATGTATGCCATGACTTGTGTGTTTTGATTTCCAAATTTATGCATGTGATGCCTTGTCTTGTGATTTGTCTTAAATTGTGTTGATTCTAACTTTTTCTATCTTATTAAATAGGTTCCTAATGTTACTATCAGCACGGCTGAAGAGTTCAGGGGAACTCGTTTTGGCCCTCGTATTATTGAGCTCACTAGTTTCCTCAATCTCTCTCTTCCTACCATCATGGTGCTTCCCCTCACCAAGTTTGAGAGGAAAGACCTTTGGGGCTTCAAGGTTAATCAGCCCGGACACCAGACTGAGCCTACCACGGAGGCCATCATCTTCAAGCTCATGCATGATGACAAGGAGAGAGTCCTAGAGGTAGTCATGCAGGACTTGATCGGACGTCTGTTAGGGAGACACTCTCGACAGGTTAGAGGTACTCACTTCCACACCTTCGATAGACGTGATTAGGATGGTGAGGCCATTGACTTCGAGGATACTTCGAGGGAGACAGCAGATCCGATTCGTCTATACCTCCATGACTTAGAGGTTCTTCTTAGGCACATAGACACTGATAGGACCAACGTCATGCTCAGCAATGACGAACTCCAGGTGCAGCTTCGTGAGAAGGACAAGCTCTTCGCGGAGCAAGATGAAATATTCAAGGAGATGGAGGCCAAGTTTGAGAGTCAGGACAGAAAGTTCAAGAGTCAAGAAAAGCGAGTACAAGATAGGAACAAGAGGATTCGAGACATGACTGCAGAACTGGAGGCCAAGGACTTCGAGCATCAGCAGACTGTGATTGAGAGGCTTCGTTCACAAAAGAGGGCTCTCAAAGCCAAAGTAGAGACCTTGACCACCAATGTCGAGGAATACAAGACCTCTATGGAGAATGCAGGTCTTACATTTGTTGAGGAGGAGTTTGATGCCGAGGAGTAGTGATGACTACTCATTTACCTTTATCTATCATGTCTTTGATTATTGAGTCGCAATGACCATCCAACATGTGGATGGCTTGCTATTGGTGTGTTTACTTTGCAAACTTGTCGTTTATGTTGTTGAACTATTATTATTATGATGCATGTTTGGTGAATGTTTATGTGATGTATTGTGCATGTTAACATCTATGGGTATCTCATTCTTATCTCTATTGAACAAACCACAGATGCCTCCCCGACGTGCCAATCCCAACCCCAACAACAACAACAACATCACCCCTGAGATGCAGCAAATGATGACAGCTCAGACTCAGCTGATGCAAATGATGACTATGTTCATCCAGAACCAGAACAACAACAACAACAACCCACCGGGTTTTGACAACAATAACAACAACAATAACAACAACAATAACAACAATAAGAACAACAACAACAATCAGAACAACCCACCAGGTTTTGACATGCTTACGAGATTCTTGAGACTAAGGCCAGCAAAGTTCTCAAGAACTACTGATCCTATGGTGGCCAATGATTGGCTACGCTCTGTGAACAAGGACTTGGTAACAGTTGGATGTACTGATGAAGAGAAAGTCAGATTTGCAGCTCACTTGTTGGAAGGACCAGCAGCCACTTGGTGGGATAACTTCCAAATTACCACTCCTATTGAGGATTTGACATGGGCTATCTTTGAAGATGGTTTCCGTAATGCTCACATCTCATCCGGAGTGATGAGTTTGAAGAAGAAAGAGTTCCATAACCTGAAGCAGCGCCACCGCAGCGTGGCTGAATATATTGAAGAGTTCAACAATCTGGCGCGTTATGCACCGGATGAAGTTGACACTGATGCTAAGAGGAAGGAAAAGTTTCTTGAAGGGTTGAATGATGAACTGAACATGCAGTTATTTGTGGCCTATGTTCCCACATACCAGTCTCTTTGTGACAAGGCTGCTATTTTGGAGAGCAAAATGAAACAAGTGTAAAGTAGGAAGAGAAAGCACTCTGATAAGCACAGCTCGGGATCGTCTCACAAGCGTTCCCATTATGATGTCAGTGGGAGTTCTGGATCCCACAAGCATGTAAAATTCAACAAGCACCACAACCACAACCATCATCATGACAACAAGAGTCACCGTAGTCATGACAATGACAAGTACAAAAATCACAAGGGTGGATATAAGAGCCACCACAGTGGAAGTGGCAGTGGAAGCCAGCCTGCAAGAAGGATCTTAGTCAGGTTGAATGTTTTAAGTGCAAGAAGATGGGGCATTATCGAAATGAATGCCTAGAAAATAAAGTTGAAGGACCCAACAAGCCCAACCCTTTCCAGAAGGGACAAGTGACCCACATCAATGTGGAGGAAATTTATGAGGAGCCAGATGCTGTTGCTGGTAAGTTCAAACTCAATTCTATTACAACACTTGTTCTTTTTAATACTGGAGCATCGCATTCATTCATATCAAAAGCATTTGTTGAAATAAATGGGTTTCCAACTGAAAACATTGGGTGTCCAATAAAATTAAGTTCTCTAGGTGGAGACATGATAGTAAGTCTTGGATGCTGGGATCTAGTGATAGAGTTTGGAAAACATAAGTTTCCAGTGAGTCTGATAATCCTAGATTCCCAAGGACTGGATGTAATTTTGGGAATGGATTGGATGACTAAGTATGAAGGAGTACTAGATTGTGCCAATCGTACTGTTGCACTCACAACCCGGAAAAGAAACGGATTAGATTCAAGTCTAACTTTGAATCAAAAGGGAGTAAGCTTAATTCTCTTAAGGGGGTTAGCATAGACAGTGTGCCAATTGTGAGTGAATATCCAGATGTGTTTCCGGAAGAATTGCCGGGAATGCCACCAGATAGAGATGTGGAATTTCTTATTGATTTGCTACCAGGATCTGGACCAATAGCAAAAAGACCGTACAAGATGTCAGTTGATGAGTTGAAAGAACTCAAGAAGCAGCTTGGAGAACAGTTGCAGAAAGGTTTTATCCAACCAAGTTCCTCATCTTGGGGAGCACCAGTTTTGTTTGTGGAAAAGAAAGATAGAAGTCAAAGGTTATGCATAGATTACCGTTCACTCAATGAGGTGACTATCAAGAACAAATACCCTTTGCCTAGAATCAATGACTTGTTTTATCAGTTAGAAGGAGCTTGTGTGTTCTCAAAAATTGATCTCCGGTCAGGTTATTTCCAGCTCAAGATAAGGGAACAAGACATACCTAAGACAACTTTCACCACAAGGTATGGGTTGTATGAGTATACCGTGATGCCATTTGGTTTGACCAATGCACCAGCATACTTCATGAATATGATGAACAAAGTGTTCATGGAGTTCCTTGACAAGTTTGTCGTCGTATTCATCGATGACATTCTAATCTACTCCAAGAGCAAGGAAGAGCATGAAGGACATTTACGATTGATACTTGAGAAGCTTAGAGAACATGAGCTGAATGCCAAATTCAGCAAGTGTGAATTTTGGTTAAATGAAGTTGGATTTCTTGGACACGTTGTGTCAGGAGATAGTGTAGCAGTTGATCCTGCTAAAGTTTCAGCTGTAACTGAATGGGAATCTCCTAAGTCAGTAAAGGAGGTTCGTAGTTTCCTTGGCTTGGCAGGATACTACAGAAGATTTATTGAGAATTTCTCCAAGATAGCTAAATCTATGACAGAATTGCTAAAGAAAGACAAGAAATTTTCTTGGTCTGAAGGTTGTGAACTCAGCTTTCAAGAATTGAAGAAGAGACTAGTGACAGCACCAGTCTTATGTTTGCCAGATTTGGAGAAAGATTTCCAAGTATATTGTGATGCATCTCATCATGGATTAGGTGCAGTACTTATGCAAGAAGGTAAAGTTGTGGCTTATGCCTCGAGACAACTCAAAACTCATGATGTAAACTACCCTACTCATGATTTAGAGTTAGCCTCTGTTGTCCATGCACTCAAAACATGGAGACATTATCTTTTGGGAAAGCGTTGTGAAGTGTTCACAGATCAAAAGAGTTTGAAGTATATCGTCACCTAGAAGGAAATTAACATGAGACAAAGAAGATGGCTAGAACTCATCAAGGACTATGACTTGAGTTTGCAATACCACCCCGGTAAAGCAAATATTGTAGCGTATGCTCTAAGTCGTATGGTTTTTGTGAATGGCCTTACTAAGGGAGAATTGATAGATGATCTGTGTGCCCAATTTACAGATTTCAGATTAGAGATTGTGCCTGAGGGACATATCATGTCTTTGAATGTTCAACCCACTTTGTTGGACAAGATCAAAGAAGCCCAAAAGGCAGATAAGGAAATTGAAGATATTAAGGAGAAGATTGGCAAAGGAAAAGCCAAAGGATTCCATGAAGACAAACAGGGTACTTTATGGCATGGAAAACGTATATGTGTTCCACAAGATCCGGAGCTTCGGAAACTGATTTTACAAGAAGCACATAACTCACCATATTCTATTCATCCGGGTAACACCAAAATGTACATGGATATGAAGGAAAGATTTTGGTGGAATAATCTCAAGAAATACATCGCCGAACATATTGCTTTGTGTGATGTATGTAGTAGAGTGAAAGCGGATAATCAGAAACCAGCAGGATTGTTACAACCACTACCTATTCCTGATTGGAAGTGGGACAAGATTGGCATGGATTTCATCACCGGATTGCCGAGGACCAGGTCAGGATATGATTCTATTTGGGTAGTAGTGGATCACCTAACTAAAGTGGCTCATTTTATACCCGTGAAGACAACTTACACAAGTGCTAAGTTAACCAAGATCTATATGAGAAGAATTGTATGTCTACATGGAGTACCCAAGAGTATTGTGTCTGATAGGGGAACCCAATTCACTTCTCATTTTTGGAGGCAGCTACATGAGTCATTGGGAACGAGGTTGGAATTCAGCACTGCATTTCATCCTCAAACTAATGGACAGACAGAAAGGACTAATTAGATTCTTGAAGATATGTTGAGAGCATGTACTCTAGATTATGGAGCCAGTTGGGATAAAAGTCTGCCTTACGTAGAATTTTCTTACAATAACAGCTATCAATCCAGTATTGAGATGGCACCATTTGAGTTTCCCTATGGGATAAAGTGTACCACCCCATTGGTATGGAATGGTGTGGGAGAAAGAAGTTTGTTCGGACCAGAACTCATCAAAGAGGCTGAAGAGAAAGTCAAGCTGGTTAAGGATAGATTGAAGATAGCACAGTCCCGACAAAAGAGCTACGCAGATCCAAAGCGTAGAGAGGTCACCTATGAAGTAGGTGACAGAGCTTATCTTAGAGTGTCACCACTTCGTGGAGTGAAGAGGTTTGGTATCAAAGGTAAATTGGCCCTAAGATATGTTGGACCATTCAAGATTCTGAGTCGCAAAGGAGAAGTATATTATGAGATTGAATTGCCAGAGTCTTTGTCAGCTGTTCATAATGTGTTTCATGTGAGTCAGCTTAATAAATGCCATCCGGAAATGGAAGAAAATTCTTTGAAGGATACTATACCTTTGGGAGAGGTTCAATAGGAGAGTGACCTCACTTATGAGGAGAAACCTATCAAGATTCTTGAGATTGCATAAAGAGTTACGCGGACTAAGACTATCAAATTCTGCAAAGTTCAGTGGAACCATCATTCCTAAGAAGAAGCAACATGGGAAAGAGAAGATGATATTCAGAAAGACCACCCTCACCTATTTGCTAGCCAACCTGAATCTTGAGGGTGAGATTCACCTTAAGGGGGTTAGATTTGTAACATCCCTAAAAATCATGTTTTCAAAGTTTGCATATCATTCATGCATGCATATCATTTAGGGATCAAATATCAAACCCATTTCAAGAAAACAAAGCACTAAGTGCTATTATTTTATGTGATCAAGCATTAATCAAATACCACTCTCAAATGTAGATTATTTGTTTCAAAATCAAACCTTGTTGCTCTCAGATTTTTATGTTTGATTTCTAATGCTTAAACCAAAATTTACAAAACAAATATGAACTTAAAGCCATTTTCAAAACTTGTTCAAATCATGTGGTATGTCACTGTTTATTTTTGTTTGACCAAAGGACCAAGCTAATACAGGGAGACCACATCATTATATGCCCAAAAATGTGAGTGCTACACTCTACAAAAATCAAGAACAAATTTGAATTCAAATGGCATTTGAATTTGTTTGAAATGGATTCATAAAATTAAAAACAGAAATAGAAAAAGAATACAGAAAAGGAAAAAGGCCGGCGCCAGGCTTTTGGCCCAATAGTGAAACCAGCCCACTAAGCCCACCCGAGGTTTTCCCCTCTCTCTCTCACTTGAAGCCATACCCACTGAGTCAATGACCGCCTGGGCCCATCCCCCCTTTCTTTCTCTCGCTGACAGCCGCGGGCCACATGGCAGTCATCGTCTCCACCCCTGGCGACCAGTTCATGCCCAAAATCTCGCCGGGTGTTTCCTGTTTGATTGCGGCTTCAATTCCTGTTCAATGCCGGAGTAAATCGCGCCCGCGCCATTGCTACTTAAACCCCCTTTGCCCCCTCTCCATTTTCCCCAAACCCCAAGCACAGAGCGCCCCCAGGCTATGAGAATTCCTCGCCGCAACCCCGCTGCTCTAACGAGTTCGCCGACGAATTCCGGTGAGCACCGCACTCCCCTCTGCCTATGGTTCACGCTGGCTTATTATGCGTCTCCGTGCGCACCTACTAATGCTTTCCGTTTGCTCGCGCATGGTCTATAGCCTCGGCAACGTCAACAACTGAGCTCTGCCGCCCTCTGCTCGAACTCCGGCGACCTTTTCCCGTAAGTCCTTGCCTCCCCTCTTCCTCTGTTTGATACGCGTGAGATCCCCAATATCCTGCGCATCTAACGACACCTTTCTCTCGTCTTAGCGTGGCCCAGAGTGTCGCCAACATCGACGAACAGAAGCCACCGTCGCCAGGGACTACTCCGACAAGCAATCCGCGACAACTCCGAGCGCCCCTTCGCCAACCGAGCATACGTCGAGCTTCTCCTCATCACGGCGAATCTGGTGAGCATCCTCTCACCTCCCCGGGCGACCTAGTTCGCCGGCTCCGCCACTGACAGAGCGCACCGCCGCCAGTCGTCGCTGCGCGCCGCCAGTCTTTGGCAGTTTGATCGAGCACCGTAGGATTTAGATCTAACGCATACGATAGATCATAAGCGAAGCGGTATGTTTTAATCAGAGCCACGCGTTTTAGTTAGATCCAACGGCTCGCAGACGCGATCCAGCGTGATACGGTATCAGCCAGTTAGAAGGCGCCGCGTGGCACGAGTTTGGTTTTAAAATTTTGAATTAGATCTATTAGATGTTTGATTTTGTTTAATTCATAACTTTTGATTCTCACGTCCAAATTTGATGAATTTTATATCAATGGAGTCAGGAGAGAAATACCTTTCTATATATGAAATGTGTTTAATGTTTTGTTTATGTTTAAATGGTTATTTTACAGAAACATGTGTAGGCCTATTTTATGTATAAAAATTATTTGCGAAATGTTTTAATGTTCAAATCAAGGTTGTTTGGCAAGTTTTGAACTTGTTTATGAATCAGTACTGTGCACTTGTCTTGTTGAGTATAGAAAATCATCACATATCATATTACATGCATCCATATATTTTTTTGCTTGTATTTAATTTGTATGTGATTTGGTGCTATCATTTTATGTGTAGATTTTGGTGCAAATAGTGATTGTGATTGTGAGGATTGTAGCTACTCTCCAAACTACCAAGGCAAGTGGTACTTCATGATTTATTCCTATGTTTTTCAACTATGCATTAGAAATTTTTTACTAGTCTTGCATGGATATATATTTTTTGATCTATATTCTATGCTTGGGAAATCCTAGTAGTTGTAGAATTGCTAGAAATTTCTAAGTTAAGATGCTTATATATGCCAAGCTTAGCCTAGCTAATAGCAACCAAGGGTGGTGAAATATTCATGCTAAGATAAAATATTTCTAAGTCTTTGGACTTGTGTTTTGCTTAATAAAACAACTAGGTGAATGAAACACCTGGGTGGAATGGAAGGAATGGTTTATGTTGAGTGGTTACACAAGGCCCATTTCTATGGTTTACCTTGTGTATCTAACTTGTGGAAGACACCCAGGAACAAAGGGATTTGAGAGGCCAAATGTTAAGAAGCTTCTAGTGCAGCCACTTGCAATATGGGCTCTGCCTGTATCACATAGGTTGCAATAACTTAGCCATTTGGATAGTTGGTGGTAGTGGGATGATAGGTTGGAGCGCATCCATTTGGTCTAAGGGAAGGCTTATGAAAGGTCCTGTCTTGGTGAAAATCAAGTCTTGTGGGGAAATTGCACAACCTCTGCAGATGGAAGAATCTAAGTACTTAGCCATGTCCCTGGTATTGGACAACTTGAGCATCAAGACATGGAAGCTATCAAGAATCTCCGCATCCCAATTTCTAAGTAAAACTAGTGGTTGAACAAGGGTGAAGGACCCCAATGTCTATTGGTGGTTCCTTGGGAAAGATTTTGACAAAGAAAAACTTAGTGTTTTCAACTGATAGGCAAAACCTATTTTGAGCAAAGCAAGAATAAGATACACTTAGCCAATATGCATATAGTATTTAGTCCACCAATATTCTACTAAGGTATCACTTTCCAATACTATTCCAATGTATTGACCCACTTTGGCTGTAACTTGTGATGTTGCAGGATATTCTGATGATGATTAGGAGTCATGAGTCTACACTCAACATGCTTCTCTGTGGCACATGAAGATGAAGACTTATTTATCTTATTATATATTTGAACTCTTGTATTAGGCCTGTGGCCATGGAGTTGTAAAAGACTATGTTTGTCTCTAGAATGATATGTAATAATGACCTTTGTTTTTGTGTACTTCATCTTAAACTGTGGATGCTAGAATTGATCCAGGGACTAGCATTGCAATCACAAGGATCATTTCCTTTACAAAGGAGGGATCTTACAACGATCAAGGTTTCCTGATCATGAACATTGGATGTTGTTAATAACAAGGTCACAACATTATTGGAATGGCGTGATGAACATTCATCCGAAGTATAGAATTACGATCAAAGTCATTGAGTTTATATTGCTATAAAATCAAACAAAGTAATCCTAATCCTTAGAACATGAGATCATGTCAATCACTAACACTAGAAGAGTATCTTGATAACATTAAATGTCACACCACAACAGGGTGACTATAAAGATGGGTTCAGTGATACTAAAGTGTTATGTTGAGGCTCATGGATCAAGAGTGGAATTTGTCCATCTCGATGACGGATAGATATACTCCAGGCCCTCTCGATGATCTCACATTAGTTAGCTTGCAGGCAAGTGATTTGATCACTAGAATGTTATATCACGGGAACAAGAAAAGAGTACATGTTGGTAACAAGATCAAACTAGGTATGAAGATACAAATGATCAAATCTCAGACATGTAATATATTGTGAGACAAAGGGATTAAGATTCTAGCATAAAAGCTTCTCACGATCACAAGAAGTCATCGTTGAATGTGTGGGAGTCAGTATGGATCTCCAGGTCCCGCTTCTGATTATTGATCCGAGAGGGGTCTTGATCATGTCCGCATTATTCGCAAACCATAGGGTGACACACTTAAGAGACACCGACACAATTTGGAGCAACTAGTTTCTTGTCGAAAAGAATTTACAAAGCGCAGGAATTTATTTCACTAGATACCGAAATTGTTTCGGGTGAAATTGCTGAAAGTGTTTCTACATATGAAATAGAATACTAGCAAGGGGTTTTATGTGAATGTTTTTCCATTAAATTAATTGACAAAATTCTGAATAAATAAATAAAATGAGTTTTATTTAAAGAGAGATTACAGTAAATTTGGTGGAAATTTAATTTAATATGAGTGGGATTTTGAGTGGAGAAGTGAGGAGTCATCCTTATGTGAGTGGAGCTCCCTCCACATGATCGAAGGAGGGGAGGGGGCACCCTACATGCTGCGCCGGCCATGGGGAGGGGCTACCCCCTCCACCTATAAAAGGACCCCCTCTCATACTCACACCTCCTCATGAAGGATCTCTCTCCCCCTCTAGTTTATCCCCCATGGTCTCGGACTAGTGAGATACATGTTCCCGGTGGCTTTTCGGCAAGAAAGAGTTTTTGCTTCTGCTGCATCACTGGAGCGAGGAGGCGAAGTGTAAAATCCCTGCATTTAGGAAACCACGAAGGTTATAATTAGGAATTTGTGCATATGCATGCATTCATCTATAAAATGTGGGTAAATTTTTCGCCAAACTAAAAACCTAAATTTATGAGAGTTTCTTTCACTCTCGGTATGTAGGGATACCTATTGGGAGTGATAGTTATAAATTCTGACATGATCTTTTTGGATAAGTGTGTTTCGAAAGGGAGAATTTAAATTCAAGTTTGAAATTTGAATTTTTATTTCAAGATTTAGAATTGTCATTTTTTTAATGAATTATAAACTAATATAGTAATATCATTTATTATAATAATAATTGAATAATGAATAATAGAATTCATAGTAAAGTAATAAGAAATGAATTCTTATTCTTTATCTTTATTTCATAAACAGTTTACAAATAGAAATTCATTCCATTAATGAAAAGATTCATTACACAAAAGAAATATCAACCATTGATATTTTTATAATAAACGGTTACAATATAACTAAAAAAAGAATAAAATAAGATATTACAAAATCTTTACAAATGAATCAATATAGATTACAATCTATCTATCTATCTAAGCCTATACTAAATCTTGAAACACCATACCTTGTACCTGTAACAAAATGCAAAACAAAACAAAAAGGAAAATAAATATTAGTTGTTACGATACTCTCAATAGAGAGCAGTGAGGTGCACTGCTCATGTTACATCACTGAGTATTGTTAAAAGGGGCAAGTTTCACCAATATGAAAGAATCTATTCTTTCATCATAAATAAGCCACAAAACAGATTTTCACAGCAATCAAGATGGGAAAGTTTCACCATGAGGGTCAAATGCTAAAGATAAAAAGGTAAAACACCTCATCGATCTGATCCAAACTGTGTACCAAGCACATAGGCAACACAATCACCTAAATGCATGGTGAGAGTTATCAACACAGAAGCAGCAGCTACACAAGCAAAAGAGAGAGTTCAGTCGTGGCACAAGCTTCCAGCAGCTCATTCTCTCCTTCTCAAACAGCACACCAGGAGCACACCAAGCCTATCAAAGCCAAGCAAATCACCAGCCAAACCACACACAAGATCATCCTAGTACCACCAGATGGTGACATAAGGAGGGGGTGGGTCAGGTGGATAGCAAGCCGAAGTTACAGGAGCTGGGAGGTGAAGGGCAAGATCAAGGCCAAGTTACAGGACTAGAAGGAGAAAGACAACCTCAAGATAGCAACATCATCAGCAAGATCCAGCCAACCAAACCAACTAGGCACAACACCAAAAAATCAATTGTTGTGGTGAGTGAAATAAAACCCTCAGATGATCTTCCTATCTTATCTAAATAGAGATCCATGCGTTGTTTTACATCTAAATCTCTCAGAAATCACCCAAGTGGGGTGAATCCATCATAGAGTATTTTTGGAACACAAAATCCATAAGTAAACTATATAGATCAAACCAGGATCTCAGATCAACCTCATTGATCCTGACTATAAAGCTATATTCCATCCTCTAAGAATAAACATAGCCAAGATCTGGAATTCTGGGCACATATCTCAAAATGAGTAGCACCTCGGAATTCCTAGACCTTATGGATCCATACAACCTAAGAAGCATACCAATCATTTCACCAACTAGGATTCAAGATCTAGTAACCAATTATAAACCCAGAACATTTATATAAAGGACAACAAGATAGGAAACTAGTTCCTATGCTTCAAACCAACATCATAGGCAGTTCTGATTCAACTTATTTTTGGCATTTACCAAATTTCAAGCATAGTCAGAATTAAGACGAGTAGTAGAACCCAACAATTTGTGTGCCATACTAAGATGGTGTCACAATAACAAGTTCTAAAAGCCAAGCAAAATCATTACTTAGTTATCACAAATAAAGTGGCAAGCCATTGAATATCATCTTCCTGAGATCAAACCCCAGAAATCATCATCAAGCTTATCTATATATCTTCAGATCATCACTAAAGTAAAATGATTAAGCTCAGTCTGTTTATAACCATACAAGCTAACATATGTAGATAAAATGAGTAATCACTGACAGTGCTACTATCAGTACTATTGTATTGATTGTAGATGAACCCACAAATCACCAACACCATCAGTATGATTCCACAGTAATATTACCATATTGGCCAAGCTCAATTACCAACTGGAATCAACACTGCAAAGAAACTAGCATCATATAATAAAATGAGCATATTGAGCAATTAAGTGTAATTGATCACAATCATCATTAGGCACCACCATTAGTTCTAGTTCATCTTATTCAAATAAAAGGAAGCAAGAACCCTAGAACAAGATATGATACCTAATTAGGGATACACGGTAGAGTCGGACATCCTAGCTCAGGAGGGGAAGAGGACAGTAATCACCAGAGGAAGCCCAAGGTTAAACTCACCGTAGGTCCTCGCTGTAGATTAGAAGAGGAAGTAGTGTAGAGGTCCCAACCTTCAATAAGGTAGAGATCCCTATGTTTACAATGCTAGTCCCTGGATCAATAGCTAGCATCCATAGTTAAGATGTAATATCAAGAAACAAAGGTCATATTACAACTTTATAACCAGGAATAAAATCATTTATTACATCTTACATAGCTCATTTGGCTATCTCATTACAATGCAGCAGAATTAACTATAGCATGGAGTCCTTCATCTTCAAAGTGCCACAGGCAATCATGTTGGTTGTAGACTTGTAATCCTAATCAACATACTTCACTAACATCAAACAAACCTGCAACATAATAAGTTACAGCCACAAGGGTCAATACATTTGAAATTGTATTGGCAAGTGGTACTATGGTGGTATAGTGGAGTCTATCATCTATATGCATTTGGATAAGTGGATCTTAGGCTTGCTTTGCTCAAAATAGATTTTCCTTATCATTTGAAAACACTAAGTTTTTGTTTGATAAAATCACCCAAGGAACCACCAATAGAAATTGGTGAACCTTAAACCCTTGTTCAACCACAAGTTTTACTTAGAAATTTGTATGAGGAGATTCTTGATAGCTTCCATGTCTTGATGCTCAAATTGTCCTTTGCCAGGGACATGACTAAGTACTTAGATTTTACACTTTGCAGAGGTGGTGCACTTTCCCCACAAGACTTCGTTTCACCAAGACAAGATCTTTCAGAAGCCTTCCCTTAGACCAGAATGGACGCGCTCCAACCTATCAAACCCCTACCACCAACTGTCCATTTGGCTAAGTTATTGCAACCTATATGATCCAGGCAGAGCCCATAATGCCAAGTGGCTGTACTTGAAGCTTCTCAACATTTGACATCTCAAATCTCTTTGTTCTTGGGTGGCATTCCACAAGTGAGATACACAAGGTAAACCATAGAAATGGGCCTTGTATAACCACTCAACACAAACCATTCCTTCCATTCCACCCAGGTGTTTCATTCACTTAGTTGTTTTATTAAACAAAACATAACTCCTTGACTTAGAAATATTCCATAGCATGAAAATAATCCACCCTTGTTTTCTACTAGCTAAGATAAGCATGATGGTAGTAGGAATATTAAGTTAGGAAATTTCTTCTAAGGTTTCATCTACTAGGATTTCCCATGACATAGTTTATACTTAGCAAAAATTCCATGCAAGTCCTACTTAGAAATATCACTAATGCATAGTGAAAATAATGGGACAAAAGTATGAAGCATCACTTGCCTTTTTGGTCGAGAATTATAAGTTCATTCCTTGATCTTGCAATATTCACACTCTTCAAATTCCACTACAATTCAACGAAGCAAGCAATATTCAATTCACCATTCAAGCAAACATCACATAAAATAATAGAAAAAAAGCAATGCATGCAAGCATGCAAAAGATTGTTTTATTTGGAAAAGTGGTTTCTAATAGGTTATGAACATTTTGAAACACTTACTTGTTATTTATAAAGTGGCAAGGTCAAAATGTGGTAAAACCATTTGATATCAAGATAGTGAAAATGGCTATTTTAGGTCATTTTTGTTTTGCTAGAAATGGTTCAATCAAAGTAATATTTATAGTGTTTGAAAAATACATTTTAAACTCAAATGTTAGTGTTTTATGGTCAAGTGTTTAATATTAAAACCATTTGCAAAAGGTTTTACCTATAAACCATTTTTACAACAAATCAATATTTTATGTTGTTGAAAATGCCTTTAGCAAAGAAATAATTTTTATAGGGTTCACCAAATATATTTTAAATTCATAAAATTTTGTGTTTAGGGTCAGAGAGTATAATTCAAACCATTTCCCAAAGGTTTTTCTCCAAAAGCATTTTTAACATAATAACATTATTTTTATTTGACTAGAAATGTTCTAAATCAAAGATTCATCTTTTACCCTCACAAAATATACTTTTAATTCCACAAGTTGTTTTATATGGTCAGTAGGTTCAAAACAAACCATTTGCCAAAGATTTTTATCTTAAAAACATTGCTAGATTAATTTTTATATTCAAAATATACCTACACATGTTTCTGCAAAAACAAACAATTTATCTGATGAAATTCTTTAAACAAAGTGCATGATTGGGTAGGTTTTGTTTTTCTGATTCCATTGATATAAAATTCATAAAATTTGGACGTGTGGATTAAAAGTTATGAATTTTACAAAACCAAACAACTAATAGACAATTTTATGTTTTTAAAACAAATTACAGGCCACGCGTCGTGTTGTGATTCATCGGTACCGGTTCGCACGGATCGTCCTACGCGGTGCATTGGATATAAGCTGCAATGCATGGTTCAGATAAAAACGTACCTCTTCGTTTAAGTTCTATCGCGTGCATCTGATCTAAATCCTACGGCGCACCATCACTATCCATTTACTAGCGGCGCTGGCGGCGGAGCGGCCTGGTGGTGGCATCGCCGGCGATGCAGGAAGCAAGAGATTAAAAGGAGTGGCTCACCAGGTTCAGGGGATCGTTGCGATGCTCAACGTGTTCGAGAGGAGGCAGGGGGCGGACGAGTACGAAGGAAATTGCTCGCCGGACTTCACGATGGCGTCGGGCACTTCTGTTGTCGACGGGGACAGGGCTGCAGACCAAGAGAAAGTGATTGGGAGGGGGCATTAGAACCGCGTGGAATCAGTGAACCTCGGAGTGTCATCGAGAGAGAGAGAGAGGGGGTCAGGGTTCACCTGGGGAGGTCACCAGAGTCCAAGCCGAAGATGGTGGCTTGTGGCGTTGAGGTTGTCGATGCTAGGGGGCTCGCGCGGCTGAGATTGGAATACTAGGAGATGCGCCAGAGGCCAGCGAGTGTGGTCGAGGGGGCGAGGCGCGACGGTGACTGGCCGAAATTGATGAAAATGCTCGCTGGAGTAGTAGGCATTCTCGAGCAAAATCTGAGCGGCCTGGTGGCAGAGGGTGGATGGATTCTGGGGGAAAATGGAGAGGGGGAGCAGGCGTTTAAGGGATCATGGTCGCGGCGAGATTAAGCCAAGGCATTGATGGAGATTTAACGTCGGCATCATCGTGTGAGAAACGGCCAGAGGGGGGCGTGGTCTTCGCGTGGGTGAGGAAGAAGTCTGACGGGGTGGGGTCTGGGCGTCAGCGAAAGAGAGAGAGGAGAGGTGGGGGCCAGCAGTCAGCGAGGCTGCGGGTCACTTCTCTGGTGCGAAACGTTTTCTGCGGGGAGAGGGAAAATGGGCTTGCTGGGCTTAGTGGGCCAGGTTGGGTTGGGCTGGTTGGTTTCATTTTTTTTGTTCTGAAACCTTTTCTATTTCCATTTATATTATTCTGTTTTGATTTTGTTTAATCATTTCAAACAACTATTTGAATAAAAACTTCAACAAAACATTGTGTATATTCAAATACTGATTAATAATACATTCTAAAGTCAATTTTAAAATAATTCTTTTATTCTTTTTAGGGTATATTAATTATTTAAAATAGGCCATTGTCTTAATTCAAACAAGTTTTTAAATATAATTTCAATTCTTATTTGAACTCAAATTTTTACCAAACCTTTTTCAGTAGGTTTTATTTATTTATTAGGGTGTCAAATAATTCACTTTGAATTGTTTGGAGTATTTTTAATATGATTTATTAATCATTTAAATTGGGTGTTTGTCTTTATTCCAATGAAATCAAATATGGTTTTAATTCCATAAATTTTTATTTAGAAGATTTCTTTGATCCTATTTAAGTTAATTAAATAACTTTTATTCCACTTGGGTAAATTTCAAATATTATTCTCCCATGATTTAATTAATCATTCTTATTAGGGATTTTTGTCCTCATCAAAATAGGAATAGAATTTGGTTAATGCCATTTTATTTTATTTAAAAAAATTCTCTATCCTTTTATTTGGATTTGGATTATAACTATTCCATTTTCTAATGGATTAGGCTAAGATTTAATTTGGCCTTTAAATATTCCTCATTTAATATTTCTTTCTTTATCTTATAAAATCCATATCTTTTTATTTATAGATACAAAGTTGGTGATTCCAATTTGTAAAATCTTATTTAATATTTATTTATCCTTTTAAATACCTTTAGGATTATTTGCTCACCATTTGGTATGGATTTTAGATAGGTGCTTTATTAGCTTTGGAAAGTCAATTTCCTTATCTTATTAAATTCATAAGATTTTATCTATGGCTCCAAATTAAGTGAAACCAATTCATATGGTTTTATAATATTTCTATTTTTCATTCTTGATTATTTGTAAATGTTTGTTAACAAATTTTTATATGGATCAAAACCATGGTGTTAGAGATATCTTGGAAATGATTTTATTCTATTAGGGTTTTAGGGTTTTGGTTTATTTTCCAAGTGTTTAAATTTCCAGATGCATTTATGAAGAATGCATTTCACTTGATTTTAATTTAATTGGATTTAAACATTACTCAAGTTTTTTCAAGATGGGATTTTAAGTTTCCATTTAGAATCAAAAAGTTTCTTTTCACCCTAAATTTCAACAATTATTTATTTTGTTTATTTATTTTACACATTACAAATAGCGCTTGAGGACGAGCAACACCACCACCACAATTATTTATTTAGAATAAAAAAGTTTCTTTCCATTTAGAAATTCTTTTTACCCGCATCGAGCCGAGGTGGTGGCCACAATAGCGCTTGAGGACGAGCAACACCACCACCACAATACACGAGCACCTCATGGCACCACTAGAGCAGCGGCGGAGGCGTCAACGGCACGACCCCAAACCCTAGGGTTCGGGACTGGGTCTGCTTGGCCACAAGAGAGTTCCAAATCCAAATCGATTTGGATTAGATGAAATAGCAAGGTCGACATCTACACCATGCACCACGGCGGCGGCCAGAGAGGACCACGGCGGTGGGAATCACATGGCGACGGTGTGAG
Organism: Avena longiglumis; assembly: GCA_030063025.1. NCBI lineage: Eukaryota > Viridiplantae > Streptophyta > Magnoliopsida > Poales > Poaceae > Avena > Avena longiglumis. The sequence continues at coordinate 304,221,240 of CP125978.1, forward strand.
CAACCACGGGGTCGAGGAGGAGAAGAGATGAGGTCGAGAGAGAGTGGAGGCAGAGGACTGGGCCGATAAGGCTAGTACCCCTTGGGGGAGGTCCTTTAACCAGACCAATTGGGCCAAGATTGGCCCAAATTTCCAATGGATTGACCCAAAACCCTAAACAAATATTTTAAGAATTAAGTAAAAGACCAAAATACCCTAGAACTCAATAAATTCTAGAAAATAAAATAAAAGTCTAAAAAATACAAACAATATATTTTTAGACTCATAATAAAATAACCAATTAAATTAAATCGCGAAACCATTCTTAATAAATGAATTTTTGGTTAAGGATTTTATAATATATATTCCTTATGGAATTTTATGAAAAATCAAGAAAATGCATAAAAATAAATAAAAATAACTTTTATTATGTTTAGTCATTATAGTATTTTAGAAAAATACTAAACAAATATTTAAAGTTACCAAAATAAAATCTCTTTTATTTAAATGTTAATTCTTAAAAAGAATTATTAAGAAAATAATTATAAGAGTTAAAAATTAAATAAAAATTAGTTTTTAACCCTATTAATAATATATTACATTAATAAAATAGTAAAAATAATATATCTAGGTTATTTCTTAAAAATGAATTTCTTAAGTTGCTAAAGATATTCAAGAAAACTAAAATATTGGGTAAAACACATAAAGAAAATAAATAAAAAATAATGCATTACATTACTATGCAAGTTCATCTTTGTTTCTTTAAATATTGTCCTTACCGGTCAATAATGATGTTTTGTAGACATAGATGCTCAAGGTCCAGTGCAAGCATCCGACTTCACTACCTTGCAATCACAGTCCTTTGAAGAGTTCATCGCTTGCTCATGTCCTTTGAAGAGTCTTCATCAAAGTATTTGTAAATTTTGTGTTATCATCTATGTTTTGAGGAAAGAAAAGTGTTATTTTTTCAAATAAATAAATTGTATATATCATCCTAAGTGATGATATAGTGGAGAAGTAGAACTTAGGTTTCTATATGCAACAAGGATAATCACTTAGGAATTAACCACCCATGACATCAGTGATTCTAGTGTCGTAGATTACGCGTTAACCATGGGATTTGGAGTGGGATGGAGAAGTCAACTGTATCATTTTCCTTCCGTATGGAGGCAACACGACCTTAACGTGACGTTGTGATTCCTTGTGCGGGTCCAACATATGGGTGGGCACCCTTAGGCCCCACGTTTTTGGTGTCTAGATTATCTATGAGTGGCTGACGGAGGTATAGCCAGACCTATATGGTACTTTCCAGGGGCATCACCAGCTCATAGAGTCTTCGGGAACTCATCAGGGTTTTTAGCCTGCCCGAAAGGGGGATGAACGGAGGTGAGCCAGCCCCGAAGGATCGTGCAGACATATGGGGTCGCGGAAAGGGCAGTGATTGGCTTGGATCACCTACTGGGCCCCACATCATGGAATTGTGGATTGGAAAGTATGCCCGGTTGCGCAACAAGGAGTTGATATCTCATGGGTAAAGTAACGCACCTCTGTAGAGTGTAAAAACTATAACTTGTTACTCCCAATTCCGGGAAGGAGCTACGAACACGGCAGGAAAGGAACTCCATGAAAGTTGTGGTAAACCTGTGAAGGCTGATGGGCATTGTTTTTCACAATAAAATCAATCTTTGAAGAAATATTTACTAAAACTGCATAGTGCTAAGGACTTATAGTTCGAGGTGGTAGATAGAGCATCAAACTTCCCACCTTGCATATATTAGTTGCTTACTTTCAATAGCACAATTCAATATTTCAATGAAAGTATAGCAAGCATTTTTATTTGGATGAAAAGCACGAAGGACTAGCCCCCCTTCTCTTCTAAAGAAGAAACATCATCATCTACTTATACATGATCAACATTCACATCATCATGAGATATATTAGGATCCAAAGGAGAGGTTACCTTTGAACCCTTAGCCATGAGGCACAAGTGAACATTCTGAGAATGTGATGATGGGGGACCATATGAAGCTCCAATCGCAACCTTGCCTTGGCCCACACATTCTTCAATTTCCTCTACATGGTTAGCAAAACAAGTACTAGAGGAAATAGAAGCACATTTATCATGGCAACAAGGAAAAGCAAGCATATCATCATGAGACATATTCAAGGCATTTCTACATGATATGCAAGGGCAATCAACACTAGGATGTGAATCACATATGGTCCTACATGTGTTCATTCCCAAATATACAACATTGCAATGATATAGAGACAAAGGATCATGACTGGAAATCTCACTATCTACATTGCAAGTTCTATCACCACTCACAATATCATTACCTTGTGACAACTCACATGTTGGTGTAGTGGAAGAAGATGAGAACTCATCGCAGCCGAAGGTGGAGGGAACACAATCATCCTCATTAAGCATGTACACATCATATTTTTCTTGAATCTTGGTCCATATATCATGAGCGCTCCGGAAAGGCATGATTGACGAAAGAACTACAAAGCTCACAACATTAACAAGCACATGAGAGGCTTGAGCTTCGAGATAAGAGTTTCTCTCCTCCTCCGAAGATAGATTTTGAGGATCCTTAAGAGGAGACAAGCCCATATCTCGAATTCGCTCAATATTTGGGTCAATGGCCCGTAAATGACTAAGCATGCGAGTATGCCAAACATCATAATGAGTGCCAACAAATGTAAATGTGTGAGAGTGCAAGAAACCCCTAGGAGACATCTTTACTCTTGAGGCGGTGAAGCCTAAAAGTTAGAGACCTCACTTTGATACCAATTGAAAGTGCGAAGGACATCGCCTAGAGGGGGTGAATAGGCTTTTTAAAAATATTACGGTTTAGGCTCAAATAAATGCGTAATAAAACTAACGTTTAATTTATTGAGCATAAAACCTAACTACTAGGTTCACCTAAGTGCACCAACAACCTTTGCTAATCAATACAAGCAACAAGGTGATAGCAAGATAAATACTACAAGCATGATGGCTATCACAAAGTAAAGTGCATAAGTAACGGGCTCGGTTGAGAGATAACCGATGGATGCAGAGACAAAGATTTGTTTCCCGAAGTTCACTTCCAAAGAAGCTACATCTCCGTTGGAGAGGTGTGATGGCGCAATGCGCACCGAACGCCACAAATGGCTCACCTCGAGGTGTGATGGCTCGATGCTCACCCAATGCCACACAAGGCCACACCCCGGATGCGGAAGCACGCAAATCACTGACACCACAAAAGGCTCACCCTATTCTCCCGAGTGCGTACCACAAAAGGCAGGCACTCGCTCCACTATGGGACACTTGAGGGCGGTCACCGAACCCGTACAAGATTGGGGCTATCTCCACAACTAAATTGGAGGCTCCCAAAAACAAAGCCACAAAAGGCTACAACGCCACAAAAGACCAACAAAGCCACAAAAGGCTACAAGACCACAAAAGGTCAACAACCCAGCCACACAACCTTCTAGGGTTCCAAGAACCCAAGATAAACAAGCCCACAAGCTAGAACTCACGGAATCTCCGAGGAGAACTCTAACCTATGCACCAAATGCAAGGGAAAGTCCTTCTCTCCCAAATTCCAACAAAGCTACTGTAAGACTCCACCTTTATAAGGTAAAGGATCCCTGTGATTACAATGCTAGTCCTTGGATCAATTGCTAGCGTCCACAGTTTAAGATGAAGTACACAGATACAAAGGTCTTTATTACATAGTCATTCCAGAGATAAAATAGTATTTTACAACTCCATAGCCAAATGCTAGTACAAGAGTTCATAACATAAGTAAAATAAAGTAAAGTCTTCATCTTCATGTGCCATAGGCAAGCATGTTGAGTGTAGACTCATAACCCTAATCCTCAACAGAGTATCCCGCAACATCATAACTTACAGCCACAGTGGGTCAGTACATTGGAATAGTATTGGCAAGTGATACCATATTAGAGTAGTAGTTTCTAACTTCTATATGAATTAGGGTAAGTGTATCTTAGGCTTGCTTTGCTCAAAATAGATTTTTCGTATCATTTGAAAACACTAATTTTTTGTTTATCAAAAAATCCGAAGGAACCACCAAGGAATATTGAGGAACCTCTCACCCTTGCTCAACCACAAGATTTTAACTTAGAAATTGGGATGATGAGATCCTTGATAGCTTCAATGTCTTGATGCTCAAATTTTTCTGTTGCCGGGGACACGGCTAAGTACTTAGATTTTTCCTTCTCGACAGGTGGTGCACTTTCCCCACAAGACTCGACATGCATCGAGACGAGATCATTCAGAAGCCTTCCCTTAGATGAAATGGACGCGTTCCATCCTATCACCCTTCCACCATCTATCCATTTGATTAAGTTATTGCAACCTATATGATGAAGGCAGAGCCCATATGCCATGTCCTTGCACTAGAAGCTTGTAAACACTAAGTATCTCAAATCCCTTTGTTCCTGGGTGGATTTCCACAAGTGTGATACAAAAGGTAGACCAGTCACTGGGCCTTGTGTAACCACTCAACATAACCAGTTCATACCATTCCACGTAGGTGATTCATTCACTTAGTAGTTTTATTAAGCAAAAACATAAGTCAAAAGACTTAGTAAAATTTCCATAGCATATGTAAATATTCCACCCTTGTTTACTACTAGCTAGGCTAAGCATGATATCAACAAGTATCTTAACTTAGAGAATAATTATACCAAGACTACAACTACTAGGATTTCCCAAGGCATAGCATATAGATACTTAGCAAAAATTTCATGCAAGCCCTATACATAATATCACTAGTGCATAGTCAAAAATAATAGGACAAATACATGAAGCACCACTTGCCTAGGTAGTTGGGGGAGTAGCAAAAATCTTCACAATCACAATCACCACTAGCTCCAAAATCTACACATAACATAATAGCACCAAATTCACATTCGAAAATTCAAGAAAAAATATTATGAATGCATGCAAATGCCACGTGATGTTTTTTCTAAACTAACAAGACAAGTCAAAATAGTACTGAACATATAGACAATTAAATAAAGTCTAAATAAACTTAATTTGGCCTTATAAATATTTTCAAAATAATTTTTATAGCCAAAATAAGCCTATATTTGTCTCTTCATAAAATTCCATTTTAAAGGAACGAAATACGAAACTAATCCCACAGTAGTGTAGGATTTATTTTTGTGAATCCATTGATATACTATTTGCATTTTTTTGATAAACATAACAAACGTTATGATTTTTACAAGTTTGAATCTCTAATAGATTCAAAAAACAGATTTAAATCTAAATCTCAGACACGTGGACGCTTCTGATTGGTCCGTACCGCTTCGCGCGGATAATCCAACGTGGAGCGTTGGATATAAGTCATATCCAATGGCCCAGATCCAAGGATACCGTTTCGCGCTGGATCTAATCTTAGCCCTACGATTTAGATCTAATGACGCTACCTCAAACGACCATAGCCTGGCGGCGCTGGCGACAGGGACGAGGCGGCGACGCACTGTCAGTGATGCTCCGACGTCTATGGAGGGGTTTGGGGGCTGTGGTTTGGCTTACCAGACTCGCGGGGTCATGCTAATTCTCAACGTGTCGTCGGTGTGGACGGGGGCATGCTGTGGTGGCCGGAGGAGTTCGTCGGAAAGCTTGCAGGCGTCGGGCACAGCTTGACGGAGACGACGGCATCACTCTGGGCCTCCCTAGGACAAATGAACTGCATCAGTGGCTACGCAAAGACACGGCGCACATGGGCGTTTGATCTAGAAGTCAAGGGGGGCTCTGCTCTTACCGTAATTTCTCGTCGGAGATCAGAGGGGTGTAGGGTGCTCTCGATGATTGTAGAAGACGGTGACCTGGGTCAGTATAGGACGAACCAAAGGTAGGGTTAGATGCGCAAGAACCAGAGGATCATGCTCGTGTGGTCGAGAGGTAAAGGCGTGTGCTTAACTCACCGGAATAGTTCGCCGGAGAGCGTCAGACAGCGGCGTCGCAGCTCGAAATTCTAGCAGCCTGGTGGCGAAGAGAGTGTGCTGAGTTAGGGGAAAGACTCGCGGTGTAGAGGGGCTTAAGTAGGCAGCGACTCAACAAGAAACTCCTCCGGAATCAAGGGCATTTACGCCGCGCCATCAATCGAGCAACGACAGCGGCGACGAGGTCTGTGGGGTGTGATTTGGGGACGATGATGACATGGCGTGTGGGGCCAGCGTGTTAGTGACTGTGGGTAGGGCTGCGCGCATGAGAGAGAGAGGGAGATAGAGAGAAGAGAGGGGGAGGTGGCCAGGTAGGCTTAGTGGGTTGATTCTGCTGCTGGGTTGAATAGGTGGCACCAGCCCTTTTCCTTTTCTTCTCTCTTTTTCTTTTTCTATTTTGATTTTTCGGAATCAAAATTCAAACTAAATTCAAATGGATTTAAATTCAAATCACCTCTGGATTTTTTTAGTGTAAACCTTGTACTTGTTTGTGTATAAAACACTACTACTTGGTCAAATGCACTTTGGCACTTTTAAAATAAAATAAAACCTTGCCTTATTGACATATAGATAATAGGCATATAGATGGTTTTATTTTGAAAAATGTTTTGAAATTTTTTGTGCAAACCAAGGATGCTATGAAAGAAAGAATGAATGAAATGCAAACTTTTACAAATCATGATTTTTGGGATGTTACAAATCTAACCCCCTTAAGATGAATCTCGTCCTCGAGATTCAGATTGGCTAGAAAATAGGCGAGGGTGATCTTTCCGAAGGTCATCTTCTCTTTCCTAAGTTGCTTCTTCTTCGGAATGATGGTTCCACTAAACTTTGCAGAATTTGATAGTCTTGGTTCGAGTAACTCTTTCTGTAGTCTCAAGAATCTTGATAGGCTTCTCCTCATAGGTGAGATCACTCTCTAACTGAACCTCTTCCAAAGGTATAGTATCCTTCAAAGAAGTTCCTTCCATCTCCGGATGGCATTTCATCAACTGACTCACGTGAAATACTTTTTGAACGGCAGACAGTGATTCAGGAAATTCAATCTCATAAGCCACTTCTCCTTTGCGGCTCAAAATCTTGAATGGTCCAATATACCTTGGAGCCAACTTTCCTTTGATCCCAAATCTCTTCACTCCACGGAGTGGTGAGACTCTAAGATAGGATCTATCACCTACCTCATAGGTGATCTCTCTACCCTTTGAATCCGCGTAACTTTTCTGTCAGGACTGTGCTATCTTCATTTTGTCCCTTACTAATCTGACTTTCTCTTCATCTTCCTTAATCAGTTCTGGTCCGAACAAATTTCTCTCTCCTACACCACTCCATAGCAATGGTGTAGTACACTTCCTTCCATAGATAAATTCAAATGGTGCCATCTCAATGCTGGCTTGATAGATATTATTGTAAGAGAATTCTGTGTAGGGCAGACTTTCATCCCAACTAGCACCGTAGTCTAGGGCACATGCCCTCAACATATCCTCCAGAATCTGATTGATTATTTCTGTCTGTCCATCGGTTTGGGGTGAAAAGTTGTGCTGAACTCCAATCTCGTTCCCAATGACTAATGCAATTTTCGCAAAAAATGCGAAGTGAATTGAGTTCCTCTATCAGACACAGTACTCTTGGGTACTCCATGCAGACATATAATTCTCTTCATATAGATTTTGGCTAACTTAGCACTTGTATAGGAAATCTACCACCACCCAAATGGAATCATATCACGATCTTGTCCTTGGAAGTCCGGTGATGAAATCCATACCAATCATGTACCACTTTCAATCAGGAATAGGTAGTGGTTGCAATAATCCTGCCGGTTTCTGATGTTCCGCTTTCACTCGACTACACACATCACACAATGCAATATGTTCTGCGATATCCCTCTTGAGATTATTACACCAGAATCTTTCCTTCACGTCCGTGTACATTTTGGTGTTACTCGGATGAATGGAATATGGTGAGCTGTGTGCTTCTTGCAGTCAGTTTCCGAAGTTCCGGATCTTGCGGAGTAGATATACGTTTTCCATACATAAAGTACCTTGTTCGTCTTCATGAAAACCTTTAGCTTTCCCCTTTTTCATTATTCCTTTGATCTCATCAATTTCCTTGTCCATCTTTTGAGCTTCCTTGATCCTGTCCAACAATGTGGGTTGAACATCCAATGACATGAGATGTCCTTCCGGTACTATCTCCAATCTGAGATCGTTGAGTTGGGCAGAGATATCATCTGGAAATTCTCCCTTAGTAAGACCATTCACATAAACCTTACGGCTTAAAGCATCCGCTACAACATTTGCTTTACCAGGGGTGGTATTGCAAACTCAAGTCATAGTCCTTGATGAGTTCTAGCCATATTCTTTGTCTCATGTTTATTTCTTTCTGAGTGAAGATATACTTCAAACTTTTGTGATCTGTGAACACTTCACAACGTTTTCCCAAAAGATAATGCCTCCAAGTTTTGAGTGCATGGACAACAGAGGCTAACTCTAAATCATGAGTAGGATAGTTCACTTCATGAGTTTTGAGTTGTCTCGAGGCATAAGCCACAACTTTCCCTTCTTGCATCAAAACTCCACCCAATCCTTGGTGAGAAGCATCACAATAGACTTGGAAGTCCTTATCTAAATCTGGCAAACATAAGACTGGTGCTGACACTAGTCTCTTCTTCAGTACTTGGAAACTGAGTTCACATCCTTCAGTCTAGTCAAACTTCTTGTCTTTCTTAAGTAATTCCGTCATCGGCTTAGCTACCTTTGAGAAATTCTCAATGAATTTTCTATAATATCCTTCTAAACCGAGGAAACTACGAACTTCTTTCACTAACTTAGGAGATTCCTACTCAGTTACAGCTGGCACTTTTGCGGGATTGATAGCTACACCATCTCCCGACACAATATGTACGATAAATCCCACTTCATTCAACCAGAATTCACACTTGCTGAATTTGGCATACAACTTGTGCTCCCTGAGCTTCTCAAGTATCAGACACAAATGCTCTTCATGCTCTTCTTTTCTCTTGGAGTAAATAAAAATGTCGTTGATGAATACGACAACAAACTTGTCAAGAAACTCCATGAACACTTTGTTCATCATGTTCATGAAATAGGCTGGTGCATTTGTCAAACCAAATGGCATCACGGTGTACTCATACAAACCATACCTACTGGTGAAAGAAGTCTTAGGTATGTGTTGATCTCAAATCTTTAGCTGAAAATAGCCTGATCGGAGATCAATCTTTGAGAACACACGGGCTCCTTCTTGTTGATCAAACAGGTCGTTGATTCTAGGAAAAGGATATTTGTTCTTGATAATCACCTCATTGAGTGAACGGTAATCTATGCATAACCTTTGACTTATATCCTTCTTTTCAACAAACAGAACCGGTGCACCCCAAGACGAAGAACTTGGCTGAATAAATCCTTTCTGCAACTGTTCTCCAAGTTATTTCTTGAGTTCTTTCAACTCATCAACTGACATCTTGTAGGGTCTCTTTGCTATTGGTCCAGATCCTGGAAGCAAATCAATGAGAAACTCTACATCTCTATCTGGTGGCATTCCAGGCAATTCCTCCGGAAACACATCCAGATACTCCCTCACAATTAGCACACTGTCTATGCTAACCCCCTTAAGAGAATTTAGTTTACTCCCTATAGATTCAAAGTTAGACTTGAACCTAATTTGTTTCTTATCCGGGGTAGTCAGTGTGACAGTACGATTGGCACAATCTAGTACTCCTTCATACTTAGTCATCCAATCCATGCCCAGAATAACATCCAATCCTTGGGAATCTAAGATTATTAGACTAATCGAAAAGTTATACTTCCCAAATTCTATCACTAGATCATGACATCCAAGGTTCACTATTATCTCTCCACCAGGAGAGCTTACTTTTATAGGACACCCCATAGTTTTAGTTGGAAGTCCATTTTTATCAACAAATGCTCTTGATATGAATGAATCTGATGCGCTAGTATCAAAAGGAACAAGTGCTAGAAAATAATGGCTTGAACTTACCAGCCACAGCATCAGACTCTTCATATATTTCTTCCACATTGATGTGGTTCACTTGTCCCTTCTGAAAAGGGTTGGGCTTGTTGGCTCCCTCAACTTTATTTTCTAGACACTCATTTGCATAGTGTCCCGTCTTCTTACAGTTGTAACACTCAACCTGACTGAGATCTTTCTTGCTAGGTTGGCTTCCATTACCACTTCCACTGTGGTGGCTCTTGTGTCCACTCTTGTGGTTCTTATACTTGTCACTATCATGAATGTGATGGTGCTTGTTGTCATGATGATGGTTGTGGTTGTGATGGATGTTGTATTTCCCATGCTTGTGGAATCCAGAACTTCAACTATCATCATGATGAGAACGCTTGTGAGACGATCCCGAGATGTGCTTATCAAAGTTATGTTTCCTTTTTCCGCCCTCAACCTGCTTCATCTTGTTTTCCAAGATGGGGGCCTTGTCACAAAGTGATTGATATGTTGGGACATAGGCAACAGATAGCTGCAGGTTCAACTCATCATTAAGTCCCTCAAGGAACTTCTCCTTCCTTTTGGCATCTGTATCAACCTCATTTGGTGCATAGCGCGCCAGATTGTTGAACTCCTCAATGTACTCCGCCACACTGCGGTGACGTTGTTTTAGATTGTGGAACTCTTTCTTCTTCAAGTTCATCACTCCAGATGAGATGTGAGCTGTACGGAACCCGTTCTCAAAGATAGCCCATGTCAAATCCTCAAGGGGAGTGGTGATCTGAAAGTTGTCCCACCAGGTTGCTGCTGGCCCTTCGAGCAGATGTGCTTTAAACCTGACTTTTTCCTCTTCAGTGCAGCCAACAGTGACTAAGTCCTTGTTCACTGAACGTAACCAATCATTGGCTACCATTGGATCAGTTGTTCCTGGGAAATTGGCTAGCCTCAACCTCAAAAACCTGGTAATCATGTCAAATGCTGGAGGATTGTTCTGATTGTTGTTGTTGTTGTTATTGTTGTTCTGATTCTGGTTTTCCATGAACTGAGTCATCATCTACATCAGTTAAGCTTGAGCTGTCATCAACTGCTGCATCTCGGGAGTGACGTTATTGTTGTTGTTTGGGTTGGGATTGGCACGACAGGGAGGAATCTGTGGTTTCAATAAGGATAAGTAATGAAATACCCATAGATTCTTAACATGCACAATACATCACATAGTAACAATCACAATAACCAAGCTCAAAAAAATAACATAGAGTTTGAACGACATAAACAACAGGTTTTGAAAATGTAAACACACAATAGCAAGCCATCCACATGTTTGATGGTCATTGCGAATCAATAATCAAAGTATGGTAGATAAAAGATAGTCGAGTAGTCTACACTACTCCTCGATGTCTACCTCCACGTCAACAAGAGCAAGAACTGCATTCTCCATGCGGCCTTGTACTCAACTACACTAGTGGTCAAGGCCTCGATCTTTGTCCTGAGGGCCCTCTTCTGTGAGTGAAGCCTCTCAATCACTCCCTATTGGGTCTCGAGCTCGAAGTCCTTGGCCTCTATCTCAGCCTTCATTTCCTTGATCTTCTTGTTTATGTCTTGGACCCTCTTCTCCTGATTCTTGAACTTCTTGTCCTGGCTCTCGAATCTGTCCTCCATCTCCTTGACGATCTCATCTTGCTTCGCGAAGAGCTTGTCCTTCTCCATCAACTGAACCTGGATCTCGTCATTGCTAAGCATGACTTTGTTCCTATCAGTGTCGAGGTGTCTAATAAGGCCCTCGAGGTCCTGGAGGTACAGACGAACTGGATATATCATCTCTCTAGTCTCGCCCTCATACACCAATGCCTCTCCCTCCTCGTCACGTCTCCCGAATGGGTGGAAGTAGAGGCCTCTAAGCTCGGTGAAGTGGTGTCCGTAGAGGCGTCCGAGTAGCTCCTGCATGACTACATCTAAACCCTTATCCTTGTCATCATGCATCAGCTTGAAGGAAATCTCCTCTGTGAGTGGCTCTGTTTGTCGTCCCGGCTGTGAGACTCTAAACCCCAAAGGTCCTTCCTCTCAAACTTGGTGAGCTAAAGTTCCTTGACACTAGGAAGTGGGAGGTTGAGCACACTAGTAAACTGCACGATGCGTGTCACATCCCTAAAATCATAATTTCAAAGTTTGCATATCATTCATGCATGCATATAGATTTGAGATCAAATTTCAAACTCATTTCAGAAAACAGAAGCACATAGTGCTATGATTTTATGTGAACAAACTCAAATCAAATGGCCATCCCCATTTGAGAGTTTGAATGATTTTAAACCTAGCTTGTTTGTCTCCCTTATAGAAAGGATTGAGTGTGGTTTGAACCAAGTTTTACAAATTAGAAATAATTTCAAAAACCATTTCTCAAATTTTGCAAACCAAGTGCCAAGTCTCTGATATTTTGTTTTCCAAGCTTGACCAAGCCTTTGCAAAGCAACCACATGAATTTGTGCCTATATTTGAGACTACTGCTCACTGCAAAAATCCCAAGAAGATTTGAATTCAAATGAAACTTGAATTCATTTGAAAATCAATCCAGAAAATTGAAACAGAAAAAGAAAAAGGAGAAACAATTAGAAAAGGGCCGGCGCCAGGATTCCAGCCCAGCAGCAGAACAGGCCCAATTAGCCCACCCGGGCCATTTCTTTCTCTCTCGCACGCGCGAGCGCACCCACACAGCCGCTGATAGCCAGACCCCACCTCCTCTTCGCACGTTACGCTGACGAGCGGGCCCTCTCCACGTCAGCTTCGTCTTTCCCAAATTCCGCGCACGAACTCCGCCGTTGCCCGTTGCTGCACTGATTTCGCGAGGTTAATTGGCATTGATGCAGCAAGCGTTTCTTGTCGAGCCTCTGGCTATAAAATCCCCACATCGTCGCGACCATTTCCCCTCAAACAATTTCACCTTCATGCCACCAGGCCGCCCACAACTCGCACGATGCCGCCGTTGTTCCGACTAGTGCGCCGACGAATTCTGGTGAGACCCATGTTCCCCTCTGTCTCTAGTTCATGCTATCAAGTTCAGCGAGTCTTTGCGCACCTACTGACACTCCCCATTTTCCCTCGCATGATCCGTAGCTCCAGCAACATCGACGACTGGCCGCCACCGTTCTCTGCACAAACTCCGGCGACCTCCCTCCGTAAGTAGCCACCGCCCCTTGCCCTCTGACTGATACGCCTAGAATCCTCATTGTCTTGCACATCTGACAGTACCCCTATTTTTGGCTTAGCGCGACGAGGAACCTCGCCAACTTCGATGACTGACCGTGGCCGACGCATTCGCAAACTCGCGAAATCTCGACGAACCTGCGGCGCCTTCCCAAGCCATCGCCACCTTGAGCATCGCAGCCTCCTGCGTTACGTAAGCATCTCCTTCCTTCCCAGGCGACCTAGAACGCCGACACCGCCCGACGACGCCGCCGCGCGCGCCGCCTTGCCGCTAGCGCCGCTCGAGTTGGGTCGTTTGATCCAGGACCGTCAGATCTGGATCCAACGCGTAGATTTAGATCACTTAACGAATCGTTTTTGGTAGATCTAGGCCGTGTGTTTTAAACAGATCCTACGGCTCGCGAGCATGATCCGGAACGAACCAGTACGCGCCAATAGAATCATGACGCGTAGCTAGGGTTTGAATTAAAACAGAATTTGAAAACAGATTTAGATCCAAATTTGAAAAGGATATAACTTTTGATTCCCACGTTGGATTTTTGCAAATTTTACACCGTTGGAATCAGTGAGTCAAGCCCTTTCTGAATCTGCAATGTGTTTAACAAAAAGTTTCTGTTAAAATGACTTTTTATACAGAAACATATTTAGGACCATTTTGAGTATAGAAATTGTTTAGTAAATTGTTTTAGTGCTAAATAGGTTTAGTTAGCAAGTATTTGACTTGGTTATGCTTCTGTATCATGCACTTGCTTGGTGGAGTTTTCAAAAAAATCATCACTTAGCATTTTCTTGCATGCATGCATTCACATTTTTGTTTGTATATGAATTGTGCGTAATTTTTGTGCTACAAATTTTGTGTAGATTTTGCTAGTGACTGTGATTGTGAACAGTGCTGCTCTCCCCATTACCAAGGAAAGTGGTACTTCATGAATATTTCCATCCCTATATTTTTCAAGCATTAGAAATATTTTGCTAAGTCTTGCATGTTGTTACTATTTTGCGAAATGCTATGTTGGGAAATCCTAAGTAGTTGTAGAATGGTAGAACTGCTAGGGAATTTCCTTAGTTAAGTTACTATGCCATGCTTAGCCTAGCTAGTAGCAAACAAGGGTTGGTAAAGTATATACATGATATGATGAAAATATTTCTTAGTCTTTTGGACTTATGTTTTTCTTAATAATACAACTAAGTAAATGAACCTCCTGGGTGGAATGGGACTTGAATGGTGGTTTTTGGTTGAGTGGTTACACAAGGCCCATGGACATGGTTTACCTTGTGTATCACACTTGTGGTATGCCACCCAGGCACAAAGGGATTTGGAGGCCAAGTGTTGAGAAGCTTATAGTGCAACCACTTGGTAATATGGGCTCTGCCTTGATCATATAGGTTGCTAGAACTTAGCCTTTTGGACAGTTGGTGGTAGTGGGAATGATAGGTTGGAGCGCGTCCATTTGGCTAAGGAAAGGCTTCTGAAAGGTCCTGTCTTGGGAAACCAAGTCTGGTGGGGAAAGTGCACAACCTCTGCAGATGGAAAAATATAAGTACTTAGCCAAGTCCATGGCAATGGACAACTTGAGCATCAAGACATGGAAGCTACAAGAATCTCATCACTCCAACTTCTAAGTAAAACTTGTGGGTGAACAAGGGTGAAGGACCCCAATGTCTATTGGTGGTTTCTTGGGAAAGTTTTTGACAAAGAAAAACTTAGTGATTTCAACTAATAGGGAAAACCTATTTTCAAGAAAAGCAAGCCAAGCTACACTTAGCCAAAATGCATATAGTAATTTAGTCCACTTAAAACTTACTAAGGTATCACTTGCCAATACTATTCCAAAGTATTGACCCATTGTGGCTGTAACTTGTGATGTTGCAGGTTACTCCGATGATGATTAGGAGTCATGAGTCTACACTCAACATGCTTGCCTGTGGCACATGAAGATGAAGACTTATGTTTATTTACTTATTCCAAAACTCTTGTATTAGGCCTGTGGCCCTGAGTTGTAAAAGACTATTGTTTTATCTCTGGAATGGATGTAATAAATGACCTTTGTATCTGTGTACTTCATCTTAAACTGCGGATGCTAGCAATGATCCAGGGACTAGCATTGCAATCGCAGGGATCCTTTTCCTTTAAAAAGGAGGGATCTTACAGATGGTATCAGAGCACTGTGTTGCCTGTAGGATTATGACCCTAGGATTGGAAACCACTAAGGAAAAATTTTCAACTACTTCTACACTTGTCTATTCTTCTCGTAAAATTTTCTAATCTTCTCATTCTTATCTCTATTTGTAGATGAACTCCATCAACGTAGCCGTGAAGAAAGGACCACTCATGACCATGACCATGGAGTGTGAAACTGATTTTCCCAAAATTCTCAAGGACCTCATGGTGGCAATGGAAGCACATGGTGCAGCTGTGTACAAAGGCTTTCCAGTGATGGATGAAGGAGTGGAGTACTGGTGGGTGCAACTTCACTTGTACAAAAACAAGGAAGACAACCACAAAGAGAGAGGATTCTGCATGTACACCAACACTGTGATGCACACCACATTCTTTGAGTCAGCAAGAGAAGCAGCTTGGAGGACTATCAAAGAACTCAGTGCTAGAGTCAAGTGCAGAATGCTCAACCTCCAAAAAGACTTAGAGAAAGAGAAGGAACATACCCAAGAGTTGGAAGCCACCAACCAAACCTTAAGGGGAGATATTATAGACTTAGTGATGGAATCATGTGAACAAGATAGGCTAATTGCCTCTAGGAACATTGTGTTAGCCAACAGATCCAGTGAGATAGGACTGTAAACGCACTTCGTTAGTTGGACCACCACCTATCACCTTATTTACCAAAATGATACCTTAAATAAGTTTGGACCTTGATTGATGTAATGGATTCATGTATGCATGACTTATGTGATTTGTGTTCCAAGGATGTGTATGAAATGTTTGTCTTGTTTTATCTTAAATTGTGTTGTTCTAACTTTCTATCTTATAAATATATGCCTATTACCATCAACACTGTTGAGGAGTTCCAGGTTACCCGCTTTGGTCCTCGTATCGTTGAGCTTACCACTTTGCTCGATCTCCCTCTTCCCACCATCAAGGTGCATCCACTCACCAAGTTCGAGAGGAAGGACCTCTGGGGCTTCAAGGTGAACCAGCCCGGACGCCAGACAGAGCCTACTACGGAGGCCATCGTTTTCAAGCTTATGCACGATGACAGGGAGAGAGGCATGGAGGTGGTCATGCAGGACCTGATAGGACGTCTGCTAGGCCGTCACTCCCGACAGGTTAGAGGCACCCATTTCCACGTCTTCGGAAGACGTGATGATGATGGAGACTTCGAGGACGACTCGAGGGACGCAGCAGAGCCGATACGTCTCTATCTCCAGGACTTGGAGTCTCTCATTAGGCACGTGGACATGGACAGGACCAATGTCATGCTCAGTAATGACAAGCTCCAGGTGCAGCTTCGCGAGAAGGACAAGCTTTTCGCACAGCAGGACGAGATAGTCAAGGAAATGGAGGCGAAGTTCGAGACCCAGGACCGGAAGTTCAAGAGTCAGGAGAAACGCGTCCAGGATAGGAACAAGAAGATCCGGGACATGACTGAAGAACTGAAGTCCAAGGATTTCGAGCTAGAGCAGCAGCAGATGGTGATTGAGAGGCTTCGTTCCCATAAGAGGGCTCTCAAGACCAAGATCGAGTCCTTGACCACTACTATTGAGGAGAACAAGACCGCGATGGAGAACGCATGTCTTACCTTTGTCGAGGAGGAGATTGATGCTGATGAGTAGACTTGACTACTCATTTATCTTTCATTATCTTACTTGTTATTTGTGAACTTATTATTGGACCATCCGACATGTGGATTGCTTGCCACTTGTGTGTTTTATTTTGAGAACTTGTTATCTGGTTTTTGAACTTTTATCCTTGTGTTGCATGCTATGTGTTTGCTTGTGATGTAATGTGCATAAAACATCTATGGGTATCTCATTCTTATCTCTATTTGAACAAACCACAGATGCCTCCCCGTCGCGCAAACCCCAACCCCAACAACATCACTCCGGAAATGCAACAAATGATGAATGCTCAAACACAGCTCATGCAGATGATGACAACATTCATCCAGAACCAGAATAACAATAACAACAACAACCCCAATAACAACAACAATAACAACAATAACAACAACAACCCTCCGGGCTTTGATATGCTCACCAGATTTCTGCGTTTGAGGCCAGCTAAGTTCTCGGGGACGACTGATCCCATGGTGGACAATGATTGGCTATGTTCTGTAAACAAAGACTTAGTGACCGTGGGCTGCACGGATGCTGAAAAGGTCAGGTTTGTAGCACATCTGCTGGAAGGACCAGCCGCCACATGGTGGGACAACTTCCAAATCACCACTCCTATAAATGAGGTGACTTGGGCTATCTTTGAGGAAGGCTTCCGCACTGCTCATATCTCATCAGGGATAATGAGCCTGAAAAAGAAAGAATTCCACAATCTGAAGCAGCGCCACCGCAGCGTGGCCGAATACATAGAAGAGTTCAACAATCTGGCGCGTTATGCACCGGATGAGGTTGACACAGATGCCAAAAGAAAGGAAATATTTCTGGAAGGCTTGAATGATGAGCTGAATCTACAGCTGGTTGTAGCATATGTTCCCACTTATCAGTCGCTCTATGACAAGGCTGCTATATTGCATAATAAAATGAAGCAAGTCGAGAGTAGAAAGAGAAAGCACTCCGACAAGCACAGCTCGGGATCGTCTCACAAACGATCTCACTATGATGATAGTGGAAGCTCAGGATCCCATAAGCATGGGAAATTCAACAAGCACCACAACCACAACCGTCATGACAACAAGCATCACCGCAGTCATGACAATGACAAGTACAAGAACCACAAGAATGGACATAAGAGCCACCACAGTGGGAATGGTAGTGGAAGTGGAAGTCAGCCTGCTAAAAGGGACATCAGTCAGGTTGAGTGCTTAAATGCAAGAAGATGGGACACTATGCAAACGAGTGCCCCGAAAAGAAAGTTGAAGGACTTGTCAAGCCCAATCCTTTCCAGAAAGGTCAGGTGAACCACATTAATGTGGAGGAGGTCTATGAGGAACCTGACGCTGTCGCTAGTAAGTTCAGACTCAATTCCATTCCACCATTTGTACTCTTTGATACTGGTGCATCACATTCATTCATATCAAAGGCATTTGTTGAAAGAAATGGGTTTCCATCTAAAAACATTGGGTTTCCAATAAAAGTTAGTTCTCCAGGTGGAGATATGATAGTAAGTCTTGGATGCCGGGATCTAGTAATAGAGTTTGGAAAACATAAGTTTCCAGTGAGTCTAATAATCCTAGATTCCCAAGGACTGGACGTAATATTGGGAATGGATTGGATGGCTAAGTATGAAGGAGTACTAGATTGTGCTAATTGTACTGTTGCACTCACAACCCCGGAAAGAAAAAGAATAAAATTCAAGTCAAACTTTGAATCTAAAGGAAGTAAGCTTAATTCTCTTAAGGGGGTTAGCATGGACAGTGTGCCAATTGTGTGTGAGTATCCGGATGTATTTCCGGAAGAATTACCAGCAATGCCACCAGATAGAGATGTGGAATTTCTGATAGATTTGGTACAAGGTGCTGGACCAATAGCAAAGAGACCATACAAAATGTCAGTTGATGAACTGAAGGAGCTCAAGAAGCAACTAGGAGAACAGTTACATAAAGGATTTATACAAACAAGTTCTTCATCTTGGGGAGCCCCAGTCTTGTTTGTGGAGAAGAAGGATGGAAGTCAAAGATTATGCATAGATTACCGTTCACTCAACGAGGTAACCATCAAGAACAAATATCCTTTGCCAAGAATCAATGACTTGTTTGATCATCTAGAAGGAGCATGTGTGTTCTCGAAGATTGATCTAAGGTCAGGCTATTTTCAACTCAAGATAAGAGAGCAAGACATACCTAAAACAACATTCACCACAAGGTATGGATTGTATGAGTATACTGTGATGCCTTTCGGCTTGACAAATGCTCCAGCATACTTAATGAATATGATGAACAAGGTGTTCATGGAATTTCTCGACAAATTTGTTGTCGTTTTCATCGATGACATCTTAGTCTACTTCAAGAGCAAAGAAGATCATGAAGGACACTTGTGTTTGATACTCGAGAAGTTGAGAGAGCATAAACTTTATGCCAAATTCAGCAAGTGTGAGTTCTGGTTGGAAGAAGTTGGTTTTCTTGGTCATGTTATGACAAAGGATGGTGTGGCAGTTGATCCTGCTAAAGTTTCAGCTGTGACAGAATGGGAATCTCCCAAGAATGTGAAAGAGGTTCGTAGTTTCCTTGGCTTAGCAGGTTACTACAGAAGGTTTATTGAAAATTTCTCAAAGGTTGCTAAGCCAATGACTGAATTGTTAAAGAAAGACAAGAAGTTTGCTTGGTCTGAAGGTTGTGAAGTCAGCTTTCAAGAATTGAAGAAGAGACTTGTGACAGCACCAGTTCTATGTCTGCCAGATTTGGAAAAGGATTTCCAAGTATATTGTGATGCATCTCATCAAGGTTTGGGTGCCATACTTATGCAAGACGGTAAAGTTGTGGCCTATGCCTCGAGACAACTCAAAACTCATGAAGTAAACTATCCCACTCATGATCTAGAGTTAGCCTCTGTCGTCCATGCACTCAAAACATGGAGACATTACCTTTTGGGAAAGCGTTGTGAAGTGTTCACGGACCACAAAAGTTTGAAGTATATCTTCACCCAAAAGGAAATCAATATGAGACAAAGAAGATGGTTAGAGCTTATCAAGGATTATGACTTAAGTTTGCAATAGCACCCAGGTAAAGCAAATGTTGTAGCAGATGCTCTAAGACATAAGGTATTTGTGAATGGCCTTACCAAAGGAGAATTGCCAGATGATTTGAGTACCCAATTCCGAGAACTCAGATTAGAGATTGTGCCTGAAGGTCATCTCATGTCTTTGGATGTTCAACCCACTTTGTTGGACAAGATCCGAGAAGCTCAGAAGACCGATAAGTAAATTGAAAGGATTAAGGAAAATATTGGCCAAGGGAGAGCTAAAAATTTCCATGAAGACGAACAGGGTACATTATGGCATGGGAAATGTATCTGTGTTCCACAAGATCCGGAGTTACGGAAACTGATTTTGCAAGAAGCGCACAACTCTCTGTATTCTATTCACCCGGGTAACACCAAAATGTACATGGACATGAAAGAAAGATTTTGGTGGAACAATCTCAAGAGAGACATCGCCGAACATATTGCCTTGTGTGATGTGTGTAGTAGAGTAAAAGCGGAGCATCAAAAACCAGCAGGTTTGCTTCAACCACTACCTATTCCTGATTGGAAGTGGGACAAGATTGGTATGGATTTCATTACCGGATTACCAAGGACCAGATCAGGATATGACTCCATATGGGTAGTAGTGGATCGCCTAACTAAAGTGGCTCATTTTATACCAGTGAAGACAACATATACAAGTGCCAAGTTAGCGAAAATCTACATGAGTAGAATTGTATGCCTTCATGGTGTGCCTAAGAGTATTGTGTCTGATAGGGGAACCCAATTCACTTCCCATTTTTGGAGACAGCTACATGAGTCATTGGGAACGAGGTTGGAATTCAGCACTGCTTTTCATCCTCAAACCGATGGACAAACGGAAAGGACTAATCAAATTTTGGAAGACATGTTGAGGGCATGTGCCCTAGATTATGGAGCAAGTTGGGATGAAAGTCTGCCTTACGCAGAATTTTCTTATAAAAACAGCTATCAAGCCAGCATTGAGATGGAACCGTTTGAATTTCTCTACGGGAGAAAGTGTACCACCCCATTGTTATGGAATGGTGTGGGAGAAAGAAGTTTATTCGGGCCAGATCTTATCAAAGAAGCCGAAGAGAAAGTCAAATTGGTTAAGGACAGATTGAAGATAGCACAGTCCCGATAGAAAAGCTACGCCGATCCTAAGCGTAGAGAAGGCACCTACGAAGTTGGTGATAGAGCCTATCTTAGAGTATCAGCACTTCGTGGAGTGAAAAGATTCGGAGTCAAAGGAAAGCTGGCACCAAGATATGTTGGGCCATTCAAGATTCTGAGTCACAAAGGAGAAGTTGCTTATGAAATTGAACTGCCAGCATCTCTATCAGCAGTCCATAATGTGTTTCATGTGAGTCAGCTTAAGAAATGTCACCCAGAAATGGAAGAAACTTCTTTGAAAGATACCATACCTTTGGAAGAAGTTCAACTAGAAAGTGATCTCACTTATGAAGAAAAGCCTATCAAGATTCTTGAGACTGCAGAAAGAGTCATAAGGACAAAGACTATCAAGTTTTGCAAAGTGCAATGGAATCATCATTCCGAAGAGGAAGCAACATGGGAAAGAGAAGATGATCTTCGGAAAGACCACCCTCACCTATTTGCTAGCCAATACGAATCTCGAGGGCGAGATTCACCTTAAGGGGGTTAGATTTGTAACATCCCTAAAATCATAATTTCAAAGTTTGCATATCATTCATGCATGCATATAGATTTGAGATCAAATTTCAAACTCATTTCAGAAAACAGAAGCACATAGTGCTATGATTTTATGTGAACAAACTCAAATCAAATGGCCATCCCAATTTGAGAGTTTGAATGATTTTAAACCTAGCTTGTTTGTCTCCCTTATAGAAAGGATTGTGTGTGGTTTGAACCAAGTTTTACAAATTAGAAATAATTTCAAAAACCATTTCTCAAATTTTGTAAACCAAGTGCCAAGTCTCTGATATTTTGTTTTCCAAGCTTGACCAAGCCTTTGCAAAGCAACCACATGAATTTGTGCCTATATTTGAGACTACTGCTCACTGCAAAAATCCCAAGAAGATTTGAATTCAAATGAAACTTGAATTCATTTGAAAATCAATCCATAAAATTGAAACAGAAAAAGAAAAAGGAGAAACAATTAGAAAAGGGCCGGCGCCAGGATTGCAGCCCAGCAGCAGAACAGGCCCAATTAGCCCACCCGGGCCATTTCTTTCTCTCTCGCACGCGAAGCGCCACACAGCCACCGATAGCACCACCTCCTCTTCAGACGTTACCGACGAGCGGGCCTTCCACGCTTCGTCTTCCCCAAATTCCGCGCACGAACTCCGCCGCTGCCCGTTGCTGCACTGATTTCGCGAGGTTAATTTGCATTGATGTAGCAAGCGTTTCTTGTCGAGGCTCTGGCTATAAAATCCCCACATCCTCGCGACCATTTCCCCTCAAACAATTTCGCCTTCACGCCACCAGGCTGCCCACAACTCGCACGACGTTGCCGCTGTTCCGACGAGTGCGCCGACGAATTCCGGTGAGCCCCGTGTTCCCCTCTGTCTCTAGTTCATGCTATCAAGTTCAACGAGTCTTTGCGCACCTACTGACACTCCCCATTTTCCCTCGCATCATCCATAGCTCCAGCAACGTCGACGACTGGCCGCCACCGTTCTCTGCACAAACTCCGGCGACCTTCCTGCGTAAGTAGCCACCGCCACTTGCCCTCTGACCGATACGCCTAGAATCCTCATTGTCTTGCGCATCTGACAGTATCCCTATTTTTGGCTTAGCGTGACGAGGAACCTCTCCAACGTCGACGACTGACCGTGGCCGACGCATTCGCAAACTCCGGCGAGAAATCTCCGACGAACCCGTGCGCCCCTTCCCAAGCCATCGCCACCTTGAGCATCAGCAGCCTCCTGCGGTTCTGGTAAGCATCTCCTTCCTTCCCCGGGCGACCTAGAACGCCGGCACCGCCGCTGACTGACGCGCCGCCGCCAGCCGCCGCCGCTAGCGCCGCTCGAGTTGGGTCGTTTGATCCAGGACCGTCAGATCTGGATCCAACGCGTAGATTTAGATCACTTAACGAATCGTTTTTGGTAGATCTAGGCCGTGTGTTTTAAACAGATCCTACGGCTCGCGAGCGTTATCCGGAACGAACCGGTACGCGCCAATAAAATCATGACGCATGGCTAGGGTTTGAATTAAAACAGAATTTGAAAACAGATTTAGATCCAAATTTCAAAAGGCTATAACTTTTGATTCCCACGTTGGATTTTTGCAAATTTTATACCGTTGGAATCAGTGAGTCAAGCCCTTTCTGAATCTGCAATGTGTTTAACAAAAAGTTTCTGTTAAAATGACTTTTTATACAGAAACATATTTAGGACCATTTTGAGTATAGAAATTGTTTAGTAAGTTGTTTTAGTGCTAAATAGGTTTAGTTAGCAAGTATTTGACTTGGTTATGCTTCTGTATCATGCACTTGCTTGGTGGTGTTTTCAAAAAAATCATCACTTAGCATTTTCTTGCATGCATGCATTCATATTTTTCTTTGTATATGAATTGTGTGTAATTTTTGTGCTACAAATTTTGTGTAGATGTTGCTAGTGACTGTGATTGTGAAGAGTGCTGCTCTCCCCATTACCAAGGCAAGTGGTACTTCATGAATATTTCCATCCCTATATTTTTCAAGCATTAGAAATATTTTGCTAAGTCTTGCATGTTGTTACTATTTTGCCAAATGCTATGTTGGGAAATCCTAAGTAGTTGTAGAATGTTAGAATTGCTAGGGAATTTCCTAAGTTAAGTTAATATGCCATGCTTAGCCTAGCTAGTAGCAAACAAGGGTTTGTAAAGTATATACATGCAATGATGAAAATATTTCTAAGTCTTTTGGACTTATGTTTTTCTTAATAAAACAAGTAAGTAAATCAACCTCCTGGGTGGAATGGGACTTGAATGGTGGTTTTTGGTTGAGTGGTTACACAAGGCCCATGGACATGGTTTACCTTGTGTATCACACTTGTGGTATGCCAGCCAGGCACAAAGGGATTTGGAGGCCAAGTGTTGAGAAGCTTATAGTGCAACCACTTGGCAATATAGGCTCTGCCTTGATCATATAGGATGCTAGAACTTAGCCTTTTGGATAGTTGGTGGTAGTGGGAATGATAGGTTGGAGAGCGTCCATTTGGAAAAGGAAAGGCTTCGGAAAGGTCCTAACTTGGGAAAGCAAGTCTGGTGGGGAAAGTGCACAACCTCTGCAGATGGAAAAATCTAAGTACTTAGACAAGTCCATGGCAATGGACAACTTGAGCATCAAGACATGGAAGCTACAAGAATCTCATCACTCCAACTTCTAAGTAAAACTTGTGGGTGAACAAGGGTGAAGGACCCCAATGTCTATTGGTGGTTTCTTGGGAAAGTTTTTGACAAAGAAAAACTTAGTGATTTCAACTAATAGGGAAAACCTATTTTCAATCAAAGCAAGCCAAGCTACACTTAGCCAAAATGCATATAGTAATTTAGTCCACTTAAAACTTACTAAGGTATCACTTGCCAATACTATTCCAAAGTATTGACCCACTGTGGCTGTAACTTGTGATGTTGCAGGTTACTCCGATGATGATTAGGAGTCATGAGTCTACACTCAACATGCTTGCCTGTGGCACATGAAGATGAAGACCTATGTTTATTTACTTATTCCAAAACTCTTGTATTAGGCCTGTGGCCCTGAGTTGTAAAAGACTATTGTTTTATCTCTGGAATGGATGTAATAAATGACCTTTGTATCTGTGTACTTCATCTTAAACTGTGGATGCTAGCAATGATCCAGGTACTAGCATTGCAATCACAGGGATCCTTTTCCTTTACAAAGGAGGGATCTTACAATGCGTGACCCAAACGAGTTCCATTGAACTCCTCGGTAGTGCTGATCACAAATCTAAGCATCTAAGGTAAGATAGAAAAATATTAGAACAACACAAGTAGAAGAAACAAGATAGTAGAATGAAAGCAAAAGCATACATCATCCATAAAACATACAAGTAATGACATACAAAGTCTATCACAACACTAAGGTTCAACATAACTTAGACAAATTTTTGTGAAAATACGACAAGTGTGGTGGTCCAACTTATCGAATACGTTACAATCCTCACTCATATGCTAAGTCTATGATATCTCCCCTTAGACGTTTTATGGCGGTCTGTAACATCCCAAAAATATTAAACTAGAATCATCAAACTCTAATCATCAAATTTAGGGTTAACAAAAACTTTTCTAAAATAAAATGAGAAAGCATTCATGTGTGTATGCATCCCCTTTTGGATTCCTTTGAATTGGCTTGTTTATGTGTTTATTTTCTTGTTAAAGGATTCTTAGGTGAAATTAACATCATCTAAATAATCCCCACATTTTTCCCAAAGACAAATAAATCAAAACAAACAAAATGAGTGAATGGTCACTTTGGCCAAATTAACTCCCATGCCTACTTTGGTTGTCTCTAACTTTCAAAGCTTAACAGAAACTTGTTTGGATCTTTGCACCCCTTGATAGTACTCATAACAAAGTATCAAGGACCACTTTGTGATCATCCAGAAACATTCAAATGCATAGTTTAAAGGACAGTTTAAAATTGAATCTATATCATATGGGAATATCCCACTTTTTCAAAAACCACTCAAACAAGCTCAACTTTCAAAACCCAAGAATCTGCAGAATCACCAGCACATGCCTAGCACACCCACCAAAAATCTTTTCAAAATTCAAAACTTGAATTCATGCGGCCATTTCATCAAACACCTTGCAGATTCAAATCAAACAAAATCCAAACGCTATTGTGAGCAGTGATTTGGGCCTAACTGGTTCCCTCTCTAGCGCACAACAACCTCAGTAGATCATCTAGCAAACTTAACTAAGCACTATCCCCACTTTAAGCTTGGCAATGTCATCAATGGTGAACAGCCGAGCCTCACCATGTCACCCCAGTGTGGACAGCAAGCTAGGAGCAGCACTAGCCTCACCAACCTTGTTTGGGAGCAAGCTAGCACCCCACCGCCACTCCCTGTCCTAGCCGCGAGCGATGCCAGCCTCTAGACCACACACACAGACCGTGCCCAGCTCGCCAGCAACCATGCCGAGCATGCGCTAGAGCGCCACCCTCGACACAGGCCCATAGACCGCGCACCGTCCTCGCCTTGTGCATACACAATCACCACCGTCCCAGGAGACCGCCAGACATCCTAGTTCGCCGCACCATGCCTCATAGCCACCGCTATCCGTCGAGTTCGCTGCCTCTGCCGCGCAGAGCATCACATGTTCCAGAACGTTTGCCACCGCCCCTACATGCGCATTAAAGCCATAGAGCATCGCCAAGAGACCACCGATCGATCTCCATCGCTGGCCATGCCTCTAGCAGCCCGTAGCCATGTCGCCACCGTCGCCTGCCCATCCCGTTCGGTCTCGTCGTTGAGACTATAAATAGAGGCCTCCCCCGCTCAAACTCTTCACACCATCTCACTCCCCTCTCCTCACTGATCGTTCCACTCAGTTCCCGGAGCAAGGCGAGCAGCACATCGCCGGAATTTGGCCGGAGCAGGCCTCCTCTGGAGAAGAAGGGTGCCATCGATTTCGTCCACCCCAGGAGGAGCTGCCGGTACCAGGAGGTTCGCCGTCGTCGACTTTGTCGTTTGCCCGCCTCGCTGACCCTCGCCTGAGCCCCCGTGAGCCTCCCACGACCCCCACTGCGCCTCTAGGGTTCGAGCTCGCCGGTGACTAGTTCATCATCGACGACGACAATCAGTCATTGATCTCACTTCTAATCCAACGCACCACGTTGCCCCGTACCGCTTCGCACCCCCTGTCTCACTGACTAGTGGGGGCAGCAACTTAACCAGCCCGCATAAGCGCTGTGCTTTGCAGGCCGGCCCAGTATCGTTTCCCGCGCAGCCCACTCGTTTGAATTTGGATTTTTCCATTTTCATTCAAACATAGTTCTGTACCTATTTTCAAAAACTAACCCAGCTCGATTTAGTAAACCAAATTGAATGAAACCAATTTTGTTACAAATATATTGAAATGCTTAATCCAAGACCGCTGGATTCAAATCATTTGAATCTATAGATCAACCTTGGTAAAAATAACAAGGTAGAACTTTTCTGCATTCAAACTTTTTTCAAATTTAAACCATAAAAGCTTTTGAGTTGATTCCAACTCTCAAAAATCACATTTGATCATACCTTTCAGAATATATAAAAACATTTGGGTTTACTTACAGAAATATTGTTCAAGTAATAAAAGAATGCCACATAGGCATTTCTAGTCACTTTATTTAAGAAAAATAAAAGGTTAAACCTTATTAAATTGTGACACCACTTTAAATCACATTCCCATGGACTAAAATATGTGGTGATGACATGTGTCAACATGATCCCATGTTTGGTTTGGAGAATATTAAATCTTAAGTAGTTTTTCATTGAGTAGAAATTACTTTTCTAAAAATAAAAGAAATTAAACCAAGCTTTAATCTTGTAATGTTAGTGATGATGCTAGATCATCTATAGGACCCTTTTGTGTGATGATTGAAAGTATTTAAGTATTGTTTGGTGATTGTGTACCTCGTATGTATTCATAGACGCTAGTACCGACCAAGGATATGAGGAGGAAGGAGGATACTACGAAGAAGAAGCCGAGGATAACTTCAACCACTGCTCTGCACAAGGCAAGCTTTACTAATCAAGTTGACCTATGCAAGCCTAATACTACTAGTTGAATGTGCAAGCTAACACTTGCAATTATGAAAGTTAGATAACCTATGCAATGCCCTAAGCATGCTTGGTTAGACACATATGATGATACCCATTCCTTAAGTGAATTGTAGATTCATAGACGCTAGTACTTAGAGCTTACTTAAGTGAATTATAGATTCTAGAGAGATACTTGAAGGTTGCATAAAGAGCATAAAATTTGTCCTAAGATAGATAATCTTTATGTCATCCTAAGGCATGAGATTGAACTTAGTCAAACTCCACTAGTTTACCACCCCACATTAGTACTCACCCCCGCTTGTAGATGCTAGTGCTAAGCATAAAACTTGATCAACTTAGTTGGGAATACTTGATGAAAATGGTTATGAAAACCTTGGAATGATGGATCATTCTATTGAAATGTTTTGGACATGTGTTTCCGAACACCAGAGGATTTATGGTGATGAAAATGTTGAGGCATGAGCCTTAGCCCTTTATAAAACTGATGGTTGTCTGGATGCGATACCATTCCAATTTTACCGTACAACCACAATACCCGAGAATTGGGTAGGGCTTGACTTGAAACTTATATACCTTAGTATTAGTTCCCTCACGGCCAAGGTCTGAGCTGAGGCTACCTTGTGAAGATTGTGCACCTGTGTAGTACCCAAGATGATAGTTGGTCATGGTTGGGAGGCCAAACTCATAGGAGAGGTACTTATACTAGGGTGTGTAATTGAAAGGTTAGGATTGATTATCTGCATACTGAGTATGGTGAATTTAGGATTTGTTCCTGAAGGATTTATCGAATGTTGTGGTGAAAGTTTACAATCTCTGTAGAGTGTCAAACTATTCGAATAGCCGCGTCCGCGGTTATGGACAGTTGGAGTGGCCATACTGTTCCCCCGTCAGATCTTTTCAAAATGACTTGTGAAATGAGTTGAGACTTTGACTTGACCACAACAGAGTTGTGATATGAAATACAAGTTCCCACTTAGGTGTTATAAAACTTCAACTAGCTTTCTTCGTTTCCGAACTTAGTAGATGTAATCTGGATTTTTGCAAAACAACCCTAGAGCTTAGTGTCCTACTACAAAAACCCCTTCACTTGTTAGTATTAGTTTGCGAGTACTTAAAGAGTACTCATGGCTTTGTCCCTGGCTATTCCCATGGCCAGACTATGAAGAGGAGTACCTGGAGGATGGACCCCAGGAAGGTTACTGTAGAGGTCCCAACCTTTAATAAGGTAGAGATCCCTGTGTTTACAATGCTAGTCCCTGGATCAATAGCTAGCATCCACAATTAAGATGTAATATCAGGATACAAAGGTCATAATACAAATTTATATCCAGGAATAAATTAATTCATTACATCTTAGATAGCTCATTTGGCTATTACATTACATTGCAGCAGAATATCTATAAGCATGGGGTCCTTCATCTTCAAGTGCCACAGGAAAATATGTTGGTTGTAGACTTGTAATCCTAATCATTAAACTTCACTAACATCAATCAAACCTGCAACATTACAAGTTACAGCCACAAGGGTCAATACATTTGAATTGTATTGGCAAGTTTCACTACTATGTAGCAGTAAGTGGATCCTATCATTACATGCATATTTGGCTAAGTAGGGTTTTAGGCTCATTTGCAGAAAGCAATATTGTTTTGTCCTATCTTTTGCAAAATAGTTTTGCTCTTTTGAAAATCTTTTGTCAAATCTTTCTGAACTCCTTGGAATCCACCAAGTGCTTCAATTCTCTTGTTGTCACTTTCAAGTTTT
The DNA here is from genome assembly GCA_030063025.1 of Avena longiglumis. Classification (NCBI taxonomy): domain Eukaryota; kingdom Viridiplantae; phylum Streptophyta; class Magnoliopsida; order Poales; family Poaceae; genus Avena; species Avena longiglumis. The sequence goes on from CP125978.1 coordinate 304,250,708, forward strand.
TCTTTTAGAAATTGGAATGTCGAGATTTCCCATAGCTTCAGGCCTTAGTTGCTCAGTATTGTCCATAACCGGGGACACGGCTAAGTACTTAGATTTTTATCTTCTATAGAAGTTTTACACTTAACCCACATGACACAATCTCATCTTGTTGCCACCAGTGGCCGCTGGATAAGTACTCACCAAGATGGAGTACTGGCAGATTGAGAATGTGACGAAGTCTTTCCATAGGGTCCTCCCATACATAATTCTAGCTTATCTACCAAGCACCAATGTAGGGTTTCGAGTTCCCTCATTTAGTTAACCTGAAGAGGCCAATGCATGGGTCTTCCACAATGTAATTGACTAAGCCAGTGCCCATTTAGCATGTGGCTGTACACGAAAGCCACTGTACGAGAAACATGTCCAATCTCTAAGTTCCTAGGTGGTTTTCTTCTAGTGCACAACAAAAAGATATTGCCATATAAACATGGTTCCTCTTGTTGCCACCTTGTCCAAATCTTGAGTATCCTTGTCCACCCAGGTGGTTCATTGAGTACTTGTTTTATTATATAAAACACATGTCTTTTCCCAACTTCATATAATCTCAACATGTATCTCATCTCAATATCTATAGCAGGGCTAAGCATATTACAACTACATTGTTTTCACTAAGGAATATATAGGGGTACCCTAATAGGATTTAGCATAGCAAAATATAGTAGTCCTTATCATGCATGTATCAAAATCCACTAAGTGTAATGAAAATAATAGGACTTGGATGATAGTGCCACTTGCCTTTTTGGTAGAGGATGTTGGTTCACTTCTTGATCTTGCTATTATCACACTCTTCTAACTTCACTACAAATCAATCAAGCAAACATAGATTCAACTAGCATTCCAACCAATATTCAAACAATTCATCACACATAAAATAATAGAACAAAGTCATGCATGCAAGCATGCAAAAGATAGTTTTATTTGCAAAGGTGGTTTCTACTAAGCTCTATACATTGTAAGGTTCAAAGTGGTCATTTTCTAAAGTGTCAAAACCATTTGCAAAAAGGGTTTTATCTATAAACCATTTTTAAGACAAATCATTATTTCATGTGGTAGAAAGTGCTTTTAGCAAAGAAAAAATTTATATTGTTCACCAAATAAGTTGTTAATTCACAAAACTTAGTGTTTAGGGACAGTAAGTTTGAAACAAAACATTTTCCAAAGATTTTTCTCAAAAATCATTTCCATATCAAAATCAATATTTTTATTTGACTAGAAATGAATTAATTCAAGTATTTACTCCTAAACTTCACAAGATACATTTTTAAATACATAATTTGTTTCCTAGGGTCAGTAGGTTCACAAAAAATCATTTTGCAAAGATTTCATCCCCAAAATCATTTTGGAATAAATTTTACATCCTAAACAAGCATACACAAGTTTCTGTAAAAACAAACATTTTACCAGAAGCTTTTTACTAAACAAAGTGCATGGTTGGATAGGGCTGGTTTTTCTGAATTTATTGATATAAAGTTTGCAAAATTTGGACGTGTAGATTTAAAGCTATGCAATTTACAAGGTTGTATCTAAATCAGATTCAGAGTTTTGTTTTAAATAAAAACCAGTCCACGTGGCTCAATCTCATTTGTCGGTACCACTTCGGGTGGATCGGCCTCTGCGAGTCATAGGATCTAACTAAGATCGTGCGGTTCTGGTTCAACTCATACCCCTTCACTTAGTTCTATTCTCCGCCATCGGATCAAGATCTAACGGACACGTCTGCTTGGTCAATAACGGGCGGCGCTGCGATGCGGTGAGCGGCGGCGCGCGGTCAGACGGTGTGCTAGCGGCGGTTACAGGAAGCAAGGAGAGAAGTGTAGGTGCTCACCGTGCTCGCAGGGTTGCGGTGAAGCTCGAGGCATGGTCGGTTCGTCGAGGGGCGCACAGGAACAGAGCGGATTGCTCGCCGGAGCTGTGCTCACTGTCGGGTCCGTCTGGTTCTTTTCGGAGGCGAGGCTATAGGCAATGCCAGAGCAAAAGAAAGACACGGTTAGGTGCGCGTGAATATACTAAACACGCGGCTTACAAGTAGAGAGAAAGGGGTGTTCAGTTCTTACGGGGAGGGGTCGCAGGAGAGGTGGCAAACGGCGCTGCTTTGTGCTTGTCTCTGTCGACGCCTGCGAGCGCGTTGAACGGAAAGTACAGGAGAAGCGCCAGAGGCTGGGATCACTCTCTGGAAGCGAGCTTATGGGGTGAGGTGCTTGGCCAAAATTACCGGAGAAGCTCACGGGCAAAGGGCGGTGGGGCGAATTGAACAGCCTAGAGGTAGAGAGGAGGAGTTGTCTGGGGGAAAGAGAGAGGGGAGGGAGGCATTTATGCACGCATGGTGACCGGGGGAGTTAAATCCGCTATCAACGCGAATCAACGCCGGAGTTATTCAGCTGCAACGACAGGGAGGAATTGCCGCGGGTTGAAGACGACGACACGCTGGCGTGGGGCCTGCCTGTTAGTGAGGTATAGAGAGGGAAAGAGGGGGCCACTCGTCTGTGACTACGCGGGTGCGAGAATGAGTGGAAAACGATTCGCGCGTGGGGGTTTAGTTGGGCTGGACTGGTGGGCTGCTGGGCCAGATGAGTTGGGCTGAGCTCGATTCATTTTTTTATACAGTAACTTTTCTTTTTCTATTTGATTTTCCTGTTTTGATTTTCAAACAAACAATTCAAACATTCAAATCAAATCAAACTTCCACCACACTTTGTATTGAGTTTAGTTCTGTTTAACAACAATATTCCAAGTCCCAAAATAAAATAATATTTTTATTCTTTTAGGATCTATTTAATAATTAAATAAAATAGTCCTTAGTTATTAATTCAAATAGGTTTTGATTTATTAAAATCTCCATTTGAAATCTAAATATTATCAAAACCAAATAAGTAGGTTTTATTTGAAAATATAAAATACTTGGAAAATTTGTTTAAAATAAATTAATAAGTTTTAGTGTTTTATTAAAATGGAAAAGCCTTAACTTTAATAAATTGGGTATTAAATCTCCATTATTTTATTTAAATAAACCTTTACTATTTTTATCAAATAGAAATATTTTATTTCAAAGGCTTGGCCAAGTTTTAATTTGGCTTATAAAATAATCATTATTTATAAATACCCCTTGCTTTACCCTTGCTTTATAAAATCCAAATCTTTTTATTAAAAGATTCAAAAATAGTAATTTAACATATTTAATATTTTCTTTATTAATTGTTTATATTTTCAAGATCATTTTAGTATTGATCATTCTACACGAGTCTTTCACCAAGCTCCTTGATAGCATTCCAAGATGGATTTCTTGTAGAGTCAAAGAATGTTGTATACATTTCGACTTGGTGCCCATGTAGAATCCGACTCTTTGTGGTTCTCTTGTTGTCACTTTCAAGTTTTCTTTTAGAAATTGGAATGTCGAGATTTCCCATAGCTTCAGGCCTTAGTTGCTCAAGATTGTCCATAACCGGGACACGGCTAAGTACTTAGATTTTATCTTCTATAGAAGTTTTACACTTAACCCACATGACACAATCTCATCTTGTTGCCACCTGGTGGCATTTGGATAAGTACTCACCAAGATGGAGTCGGCAGATTGAGAATGTGACGAAGTCTTTCCATAGGGTCCTCCCATACATAATGCTAGCTTATCTACCAAGCACCAATGTAGGGTTTCGAGTTCCCTCATTTAGTTAACCTGAAGAGGCCAATTCATGGGTCTTCCACAATGTAATTGACTAAGCCAGTGCCCATTTAGCATGTGGCTGTACACGGAAGCCACTGTACGAGAAACATGTCCAATCTCTAAGTTCCTAGGTGGTTTTCTTCTAGTGCACAACAAAAAGATATTGCCATATAAACATGGTTCCTCTTGTTGCCACCTTGTCCAAATCTTGAGTATCCTTGTCCACCCAGGTGGTTCATTGAGTACTTGTTTTATTATATAAAACACATGTCTTTTCCCAACTTCATATAATCTCAACATGTATCTCATCTCAATATCTATAGCAGGGCTAAGCATATTACAACTACATTGTTTTCACTAAGGAATATATAGGGGTACCCTAATAGGATTTAGCATAGCAAAATATAGTAGTCCTTATCATGCATGTATCAAAATCCACTAAGTGTAATGAAAATAATAGGACTTGGATGATAGTGCCACTTGCCTTTTTGGTAGAGGATGTTGGTTCACTTCTTGATCTTGCTATTATCACACTCTTCTAACTTCACTACAAATCAATCAAGCAAACATAGATTCAACTAGCATTCCAACCAATATTCAAACAATTCATCACACATAAAATAATAGAAACAAAGTCATGCATGCAAGCATGCAAAAGATAGTTTTATTTGCAAAGGTGGTTTCTACTAAGCTCTATACATTGTAAGGTTCAAAGTGGTCATTTTCTAAAGTGTCAAAACCATTTGCAAAAAGGGTTTTATCTATAAACCATTTTTAAGACAAATCATTATTTCATGTGGTAGAAAGTGCTTTTAGCAAAGAAAAAATTTATATTGTTCACCAAATAAGTTGTTAATTCACAAAACTTAGTGTTTAGGGACAGTAAGTTTGAAACAAAACATTTTCCAAAGATTTTTCTCAAAAATCATTTCCATATCAAAATCAATATTTTTATTTGACTAGAAATGAATTAATTCAAGTATTTACTCCTAAACTTCACAAGATACATTTTTAAATACATAATTTGTTTCCTAGGGTCAGTAGGTTCACAAAAAATCATTTTGCAAAGATTTCATCCCCAAAATCATTTTGGAATAAATTTTACATCCTAAACAAGCATACACAAGTTTCTGTAAAAACAAACATTTTACCAGAAGCTTTTTACTAAACAAAGTGCATGGTTGGATAGGGCTGGTTTTTCTGAATTTATTGATATAAAGTTTGCAAAATTTGGACGTGTAGATTTAAAGCTATGCAATTTACAAGGTTGTATCTAAATCAGATTCAGAGTTTTGTTTTAAATAAAAACCAGTCCACGTGGCTCAATCTCATTTGTCGGTACCACTTCGGGTGGATCGGCCTCTGCGAGTCATAGGATCTAACTAAGATCGTGCGGTTCTGGTTCAACTCATACCCCTTCACTTAGTTCTATTCTCCGCCATCGGATCAAGATCTAACGGACACGTCTGCTTGGTCAATAACGGGCGGCGCTGCGATGCGTAGCGGCGCCGTCGACGGTGCTAGCGGGCGGTTCTGAAGCAAGGAGAGAAGTGTAGGTGCTCACCGTGCTCGCAGGGTTGCGGTGAAGCTCGAGGCATGGTCGGTTCGTCGAGGGGCGCACAGGAACAGAGCGGATTGCTCGCCGGAGCTGTGCTCACTGTCGGGTCCGTCTGGTTCTTTTCGGAGGCGAGGCTATAGGCAATGCCAGAGCAAAAGAAAGACACGGTTAGGTGCGCGTGAATATACTAAACACGCGGCTTACAAGTAGAGAGAAAGGGGTGTTCAGTTCTTACGGGGAGGGGTCGCAGGAGAGGTGGCAAACGCGGCGGCGCGTTTGTGCTTGTCCTTGTCGACGCTCTGGGGCGAGCGCGGTTGAACGGAAAGTACAGGGAGAAGCGCCAGAGGCTGGGGATCACTCTCTCGTGAAGCAGAGCTTGCGGGGGTGAGGGTGCTGGCCAAAATTCGCTGGAGAAGCTCGCCGGAGCAGTGGCGGTGTGGGGGCGAATTGAACAGCCTAGAGGTAGAGAGGAGGAGTTGTCTGGGGGAAAGAGAGAGGGGAGGGAGGCATTTATGCACGCATGGTGACCGGGGGAGTTAAATCCGCTATCAACGCGAATCAACGCCGGAGTTATTCAAATGCAACCTGTGAGGAATTGCATGGGTTGAAGATTTGGCGTGGGGCCTCACTGCTAGTGAGGTATAGAGAGGAAAGAGGGGCCACTAACTCGTCTGGTGCGAGAATGAGTGGAAAAGCAAGGGGGGGTTTAGTTGGACCGGTGGGCTCAATGCCGGATGAGTTGGGCTGAGCTCGATTCATTTTTTTATACAGTAACTTTTCTTTTTCTATTTGATTTTCCTGTTTTGATTTTCAAACAAACAATTCAAACATTCAAATCAAATCAAACTTCCACCACACTTTGTATTGAGTTTAGTTCTGTTTAACAACAATATTCCAAGTCCCAAAATAAAATAATATTTTTATTCTTTTAGGATCTATTTAATAATTAAATAAAATAGTCCTTAGTTATTAATTCAAATAGGTTTTGATTTATTAAAATCTCCATTTGAAATCTAAATATTATCAAAACCAAATAAGTAGGTTTTATTTGAAAATATAAAATACTTGGAAAATTTGTTTAAAATAAATTAATAAGTTTTAGTGTTTTATTAAAATGGAAAAGCCTTAACTTTAACAAAATTGGGTATTAATAAATCTCCATTATTTTATTTAAATAAACCTTTACTATTTTTATCAAATAGAAATATTTTATTTCAAAGGCTTGGCCAAGTTTTAATTTGGCTTATAAAATAATCATTATTTATAAATCTACCTTGCTTTATAAAATCCAAATCTTTTTATTAAAAGATTCAAAATAGTAATTTAACATATTTAATATTTTCTTTATTAATTGTTTATATTTTCAAGATCATTTTAGTATTGATCATTCTACACTGAGTCTTTCACCAAGCTCCTTGATAGCATTCCAAGATGGATTTCTTGTAGAGTCAAAGAATGTTGTATACATTTACGACTTGGTGCCCATGTAGAATCCGACTTTGTGGTTGTCTCCATTGTTTTTATATAAGTGAAGTTGCATCCACCAATATTCTTCTCCTTCATCCATCACTGAAATCCTTTGTACACGGCCTCACCATGTATTCCCAAGCTAATCATAAGGGTTTTGAGTGCTTTGGGAAACTTCGTCTCACATTCTAAAGTCATGGTCATGAGTGATCCTTTCTTGACGCTTCGTTGATGGTGGCCATCTACAAATTGAGATGAGAAAGAAGATTAGAAAGGTTTACGAGAAGAAAAGTACAAGTGTGGAATTTGCAAAGAGTTGCATTTTTCCTTAGTGATTTTCTTAGTCTAATCCAACCTAGGGTCATAATCCTACAGGCAACACAATGATCTGATACCATCTGTAAGACCCCACCTTTACAAGGTAAAGAATCCCTGTGATTGCAATTCTAGTCCCTGGATCAATTGCTACCATCCATAATTTAAGATGAAGTACACAGATACAAAGGTCTTTATTACATCGTCATTCTAGAGATAGCATAGTATTTTACAACTCCATAGCCAAAGACTAGTACAAGAGTTCATAACATAAGTAAAATAAAGTAAAGTCTTCAACTTCATGTGCCATAGGCAAGCATGTTGAGTGTAGACTCATAACCCTAATCCTCATCAGAGTATCCTGCAACATCATAAGTTACAGCCACAGTGGGTCAATACACTGGAATAGTATTGGCAAGTGATACCATAGTAGAATAGTAGTTTCTAACTTCTATATGAATTTGGCTAAGTGTAGCTTAGGCTTGCTTTTCTCAAAATATCTTTTTCCTATCATTTGAAAACACTAAGTTTTTTTTAGCAAAAACTCCCAAGGAACCACCAATGAATATTGAGGAACCTTTAACCCTTGTTCACCCATAATATTTTAACTTAGAAATTGGGATGAGGATATCCTTAATAGCTTCAATGTCTTGATGCTCAAATTTTTCTGTTGTCGGGGACACGGCTAAGTACTTAGATTTTTCCTTCTCGAGAGGTGGTGCACTTTCCCCATAGGACTCGACATGCATCGAGACGAGATATTTCTGAAGCCTTCCATTAGACCAAATGGACGCATTCCATCCTATCACCCTACCACCATCTGTCCATTTGACTAAGTTATTGCAACCTATATGATCAAGGAAGAGCCCATATGCCATGTGGTTGCACTAGAAGCTTCTAAACACTAATTATCTCAAATCCCTTTATTCCTGGGTGGCTTTCCACAAGTGTGATACACAAGGTAGACTAGTCACCGGGCCTTGTGTAACCACTCAATATAACCCATTCATACCATTCCCCCAAGGTGATTCATTCACTTAGTAGTTTTATTAATCAAAAACATAAGTCAAAAGACAGAGTAAAATTTCCATAGCATATGTAAATATTCCACCCTTGTTTACTACTAGATAGTCTAAGCATAATATCAACAAGTATCTTAACTTAGAGAATAATTCTACCAAGACTACAACTACTAGGATTTCCCAAGGCATAGCATATAGATACTTAGCAAAAATTGCATGCAAGCCCTATACAAAATATCCCTAGTGCATAGTCAAATATAGTAGTACAAATACATGAAGCACCACTTGCCTTGGTAGTTGGGGGAGTAGCAACAAACTTCACAATCACAATCATCACTAGCACCAAAATCTACACATAACATAATAGCACCAAATTCACATTCCAGAATTCAAGAAAAAATATTATGAATGCATGAAAATGCCATGTGATGATTTTTCTAAACTAACAAGACAATTCAAAACACTACTGAACATATAGTCAATTAAATAAAGTTTAAATAAACTTAATTTGGCCTTATAAACATTTTCAAAATAATTTATATAGTCAAAATAAGCCTATATTTGTCTCTGCATAAAATTCCATTTTTACAGAAACAATATAAAAAACTAAGCCCACAGTAGTGTAGAATTTATTTTTTGAATCCATTGATATATTATTTGCATTTTTTGGATAAACAGAACAAAAGTTATGATTTTTACAAGTTTGAATCTCTAATAGATTAAAAAAACAGATTTTTGAATAGGTGGCGCCGGCCCTTTTCCTCAGACACGTGGAGGCTTGATTGGTTAAATGCGCAAGGATCGATCGGCCAACATGTAGCGTTGGATCTAAGTCGATCCAAGGGCTCAGATCCAAGGATACCGTTGCTACTGGATCTAATCTTAGCCCACGATTTAGATCTAACGTGCTTGCTCAAACGACCATAACTTTGGCGGTTCTCGCCACGCATGACGGCAAGGACCGGCAATGATGCTCGTCGATGCGCGTCACAAAGGGGTTGGGGATGTGGTTTGTCTTACGACCTTGCGAGGTCACGCCGATGCTCAACGTCGGTTGTGGATGGGGCGTGTTGTAGTGGCTGTGGGAGAGCTCATCCGGAAGCTTGCGCCGGCACGCAAGATGACGGAGACGCAGCCGCCTGGGCCTCCTTAGGACAAATGAACCGCATCAGTGGATGCGCAAAGACGCGGCGCACACGGGCGCTTGATCTAGAAGTCAAGGGGCGCTCTGCTCTTACCTTAATTTCTTGTCACATCCCAAGATTTTCCAAATCTTGTAATGTGAAAATAAATTAATAAAATAAAACTTTGTTTGATTTTCAGAACCAGAAGAAACTTTTTGAATTCAATTGGAACTTCAAACCCATTTGAATTAAAATAAACCTCAAGAGATTTAAAAAGATAAACATTTAATAAAAGGAAAATTAAAACATTTGGGAATACTAAATTGAAACAATTAAATGAAAAGATTTGTTTTCAAATGAAATAGAAGTTTTATAAATAAAGATTATTTAATAAAGGCCAAATTAAACCTTGACCAAACTTTGGGAATTAAAACATTTAGTTTGAATAAAAACAACAAAGGTTTATTTAAAATAAAATAATAAAGAATTGATATCCAAACTTTATTAAAATAAGAAGTTTTACCAAATTAATTAAAACATCAAAACATATTAAATTATTTTAAATAGGTTTTCCAAATATTTTATATTCTCTAATAAAACCTGCTAAAATGTTTTGGCTTTATTTTGGATTTTAAAAAAATAAATTTTCTCAATAGAACAAACCCAAGTTGATTTAACAATGAAAGTCTATGTTATTTAATTAATAAAGGACTCTAAAATAAAAGGTTATTTTGTTTTAAACAAATCTTCCAAATATTCTTTATTTCCAAATAAAACCTACTGATTGGATAAATTATGTGTCACAACAAAATCAGATTCGTAGTTTTGTTTTAAATAAAACCACCCACGTGGCTCAATCTCATTTGTCGGGTACCACTGGTGGATCGCCCGAGTCATAGGATCTAACTAAGATCGTGCGTTCTGGTTCAACTCATACCCCTTCACTTAGTTCTATTCTCCGCCATCGGATCAAGATCTAACGGACACGCCCGCTTGGTCAATAACGGCGCGCGATGCGTGAGCGGGCGGCGCTGTCGACTTGCAAGAAGCGGTTACAGAAGCAAGGAGAGAAGTGTAGGTGCTCACCGTGCTCGCAGGGTTGCGTGAAGCTCGAGGCATGGTCGGTTCGTCGAGGGGCGACAGAACAGAGCGGATTGTCACCGGAGTCGCTTCACTGTCGGGTCCGGCTGGTTCTTTTCGGAGGCGAGGCTATAGGCAATGCCAGAGCAAAAGAAAGACACGGTTAGGTGAGAGTGCATATACTAAACACGAGGCTTACAAGTAGAGAGAACGGGGTGTTCACTTCTTACGGGAGGGTCGCAGAGAGGTGGGCAACGCCGCTTGTGCTTGTGCTTCATCTCATGGGCGACGCCCGGCGCGTTGAACGGAAAGTACAGGGAGAAGCGCCAGAGGCTGGGGATCACTCTCTCGTGAAGCAGAGCTTGCGGGGGTGAGGGTGCTGGCCAAAATTCGCTGGAGAAGCTCGCGGGCAAGCAAAGGGCGGGGTGAATTGAACTTAGAGGTAGAGAGGAGGAGTTGTCTGGGGAAAGAGAGAGGGAGGAGGCATTTATGCACGCATGGTGACCGGGAGCAACCGCTATCAACGCCGAATCAACGCGGAGTTATTCAGCCGCAACGACAGGAGGAATTGCCGCTGGTTGAAGACGACGACATACCGGGCGGGGCCTGCCTGTCAGTGAGGGGGAGAGAGGGAAAGAGGGGCCACTGCGTGCGGACTACGCTGGTGCGAGAATGAGTGGAAACGATTCACAAGGTGGGGTTAGTTGGGTGGACTGTGGCTGTCACGTATGAGTTAATGAGCTCGATTCATTTTTTTATACAGTAACTTTTCTTTTTCTATTTGATTTTCTTGTTTTGATTTTCAAACAAACAATTCAAACATTCAAATCAAATCAAACTTCCACCACACTTTGTATTGAGTTTAGTTCTGTTTAACAACAATATTCCAAGTCCCAAAATAAAATAATATTTTTATTCTTTTAGGATCTATTTAATAATTAAATAAAATAGTCCTTAGTTATTAATTCAAATAGGTTTTGATTTATTAAAATCCATTTGAAATCTAAATATTATCAAAACCAAATAAGTAGGTTTTATTTGAAAATATAAAATACTTGGAAAATTTGTTTAAAATAAATTAATAAGTTTTAGTGTTTTATTAAAATGGAAAAGCCTTAACTTTAACGAAATTGGGTATTAATAAATCTCCATTATTTTATTTAAATAAACCTTTACTATTTTTATCAAATAGAAATATTTTATTTCAAAGGCTTGGCCAAGTTTTAATTTGGCTTATAAAATAATCATTATTTATAAATCTACCCTTATAAAATTCCAAATCTTTTTATTAAAAGATTCAAAAATAGTAATTTAACATATTTAATATTTTCTTTATTAATTGTTTATATTTTCAAGATCATTTTTAGTATTGATCATTCTACACTGAGTCTTTCACCAAGCTCCTTGATAGCATTCCAAGATGGATTTCTTGTAGAGTCAAAGAATGTTGTATACATTTCTGACTTGGTGCCCATGTAGAATCCCGACTCTTTGTGGTTCTCTTGTTGTCACTTTCAAGTTTTTCTTTTAGAAATTGGAATGTCGAGATTTCCCATAGCTTCAGGCCTTAGTTGCTCAGTATTGTCCATAACCGGGGACACGGCTAAGTACTTAGATTTTTATCTTCTATAGAAGTTTTACACTTAACCCACATGACACAATCTCATCTTGTTGCCACCAGTGGCCGCTGGATAAGTACTCACCAAGATGGAGTACTGGCAGATTGAGAATGTGACGAAGTCTTTCCATAGGGTCCTCCCATACATAATGCTAGCTTATCTACCAAGCACCAATGTAGGGTTTCGAGTTCCCTCATTTAGTTAACCTGAAGAGGCCAATTCATGGGTCTTCCACAATGTAATTGACTAAGCCAGTGCCCATTTAGCATGTGGCTGTACACGGAAGCCACTGTACGAGAAACATGTCCAATCTCTAAGTTCCTAGGTGGTTTTCTTCTAGTGCACAACAAAAAGATATTGCCATATAAACATGGTTCCTCTTGTTGCCACCTTGTCCAAATCTTGAGTATCCTTGTCCACCCAGGTGGTTCATTGAGTACTTGTTTTATTATATAAAACACATGTCTTTCCAACTTCATATAATCTCAACATGTATCTCATCTCAATATCTATAGCAGGGCTAAGCATATTACAACTACATTGTTTTCACTAAGGAATATATAGGGGTACCCTAATAGGATTTAGCATAGCAAAATATAGTAGTCCTTATCATGCATGTATCAAAATCCACTAAGTGTAATGAAAATAATAGGACTTGGATGATAGTGCCACTTGCCTTTTTGGTAGAGGATGTTGGTTCACTTCTTGATCTTGCTATTATCACACTCTTCTAACTTCACTACAAATCAATCAAGCAAACATAGATTCAACTAGCATTCCAACCAATATTCAAACAATTCATCACACATAAAATAATAGAAACAAAGTCATGCATGCAAGCATGCAAAAGATAGTTTTATTTGCAAAGGTGGTTTCTACTAAGCTCTATACATTGTAAGGTTCAAAGTGGTCATTTTCTAAAGTGTCAAAACCATTTGCAAAAAGGGTTTTATCTATAAACCATTTTTAAGACAAATCATTATTTCATGTGGTAGAAAGTGCTTTTAGCAAAGAAAAAATTTATATTGTTCACCAAATAAGTTGTTAATTCACAAAACTTAGTGTTTAGGGACAGTAAGTTTGAAACAAAACATTTTCCAAAGATTTTTCTCAAAAATCATTTCCATATCAAAATCAATATTTTTATTTGACTAGAAATGAATTAATTCAAGTATTTACTCCTAAACTTCACAAGATACATTTTTAAATCCATAAGTTGTTTCCTAGGGTCAGTAGGTTCACAAAAAATCATTTTGCAAAGATTTCATCCCCAAAATCATTTTGGAATAAATTTTACATCCTAAACAAGCATACACAAGTTTCTGTAAAAACAAACATTTTACCAGAAGCTTTTTACTAAACAAAGTGCATGGTTGGCTAGGGCTGGTTTTTCTGAATTTATTGATATAAAGTTTGCAAAATTTGGACGTGTAGATTTAAAGCTATGCAATTTACAAGGTTGTATCTAAATCAGATTCAGAGTTTTGTTTTAAATAAAAACCAGTCCACGTGGCTCAATCTCATTTGTCGGTACCACTTCGGGTGGATCGGCCTCTGCGAGTCATAGGATCTAACTAAGATCGTGCGGTTCTGGTTCAACTCATACCCCTTCACTTAGTTCTATTCTCCGCCATCGGATCAAGATCTAACGGACACGTCTGCTTGGTCAATAACGGGCGGCGCGATGCGTGAGGGCGGCGCGGTCGACAGTGTGCTAGCGGCGGTTCGTGAAGCAAGGAGAGAAGTGTAGGTGCTCACCGTGCTCGAGGGTTGCGTGAAGCTCGAGGCATGGTCGGTTCGTCGAGGCGCGGAACAGGAAGCGGATTGCTCACGAGCTGCGTTTCACCGTCGTCCGTCTGGTTCTTTTCGGCGAGGCTATAGGCAATGCGAGCAAAAGAAAGACACGGTTAGGTGCGCGTGAATATACTAAACACGCTTACAAGTAGAGAGAAAGGGTGTTCAGTTCTTACGGGAGGGGTCGCAGAGAGGTGGCAAACGCGGGCGCTGCTTGTGCTTGTCCTGTCGACGCCCGGAAAGGTTGAACGAAAGTACAGGAGAAGCGCCAGAGGCTGGGATCACTCTCGTGAAGCGAGCTATGGGTGAGGGTGCTGGCCAAAATTCGCTGGAGAAGCTCGCCGGAGCAGTGGCGGTGTGGGGGCGAATTGAACAGCCTAGAGGTAGAGAGGAGGAGTTGTCTGGGGGAAAGAGAGAGGGGAGGGAGGCATTTATGCACGCATGGTGACCGGGGGAGTTAAATCCGCTATCAACGCGAATCAACGCCGGAGTTATTCAGCTGCAACGACAGGGAGGAATTGCCGCGGGTTGAAGACGACGACACGCTGGCGTGGGGCCTGCCTGTTAGTGAGGTATAGAGAGGGAAAGAGGGGGCCACTCGTCTGTGACTACGCGGGTGCGAGAATGAGTGGAAAACGATTCGCGCGTGGGGGTTTAGTTGGGCTGGACTGGTGGGGTCACGATGAGTTAATGAGCTCGATTCATTTTTTTATACAGTAACTTTTCTTTTTCTATTTGATTTTCCTGTTTTGATTTTCAAACAAACAATTCAAACATTCAAATCAAATCAAACTTCCACCACACTTTGTATTGAGTTTAGTTCTGTTTAACAACAATATTCCAAGTCCCAAAATAAAATAATATTTTTATTCTTTTAGGATCTATTTAATAATTAAATAAAATAGTCCTTAGTTATTAATTCAAATAGGTTTTGATTTATTAAAATCTCCATTTGAAATCTAAATATTATCAAAACCAAATAAGTAGGTTTTATTTGAAAATATAAAATACTTGGAAAATTTGTTTAAAATAAATTAATAAGTTTTAGTGTTTTATTAAAATGGAAAAGCCTTAACTTTAACAAAATTGGGTATTAATAAATCTCCATTATTTTATTTAAATAAACCTTTACTATTTTTATCAAATAGAAATATTTTATTTCAAAGGCTTGGCCAAGTTTTAATTTGGCTTATAAAATAATCATTATTTATAAATCTACCCTTGCTTTATAAAATCCAAATCTTTTTATTAAAAGATTCAAAAATAGTAATTTAACATATTTAATATTTTCTTTATTAATTGTTTATATTTTCAAGATCATTTTTAGTATTGATCATTCTACACTGAGTCTTTCACCAAGCTCCTTGATAGCATTCCAAGATGGATTTCTTGTAGAGTCAAAGAATGTTGTATACATTTCTGACTTGGTGCCCATGTAGAATCCCGACTCTTTGTGGTTGTCTCCATTGTTTTTATATAAGTGAAGTTGCATCCACCAATATTCTTCTCCTTCATCCATCACTGGAAATCCTTTGTACACGGCCTCACCATGTATTCCCAAGCTAATCATAAGGGTTTTGAGTGCTTTGGGAAACTTCGTCTCACATTCTAAAGTCATGGTCATGAGTGATCCTTTCTTGACGGCTTCGTTGATGGTGGCCATCTACAAATTGAGATGAGAAAGAAGATTAGAAAGGTTTACGAGAAGAAAAGTACAAGTGTGGAATTTGCAAAGAGTTGCATTTTTCCTTAGTGATTTTCTTAGTCTAATCCAACCTAGGGTCATAATCCTACAGGCAACACAATAATCTGATACCATCTGTAAGACCCCACCTTTACAAGGTAAAGAATCCCTGTGATTGCAATTCTAGTCCCTGGATCAATTGCTACCATCCATAATTTAAGATGAAGTACACAGATACAAAGGTCTTTATTACATCGTCATTCTAGAGATAGCATAGTATTTTACAAATCCATAGCCAAAGACTAGTACAAGAGTTCATAACATAAGTAAAATAAAGTAAAGTCTTCAACTTCATGTGCCATAGGCAAGCATGTTGAGTGTAGACTCATAACCCTAATCCTCATCAGAGTATCCTGCAACATCATAAGTTACAGCCACAAAGGTCAATACAATGGAATAGTATTGGCAAGTGATACCATAGTAGAATAGTAGTTTCTAACTTCTATATGAATTTGGCTAAGTGTAGCTTAGGCTTGCTTTTCTCAAAATATCTTTTCCTATCATTTGAAAACACTAAGTTTTTTAGCAAAACTCCCAAGGAACCACCAATGAATATTGAGGAACCTTTAACCCTTCTTGTTCACCCATAATATTTTAACTTAGAAATTGGGATGAGGATATCCTTAATAGCTTCAATGTCTTGATGCTCAAATTTTTACGTTGTCGGGACACGGCTAAGTACTTAGATTTTCCTTCTCGAGAGGTGGTGCACTTTCCCATAGGACTCGACATGCATCGAGCATCGATACGAGATATTTCAAGCCTTCCATTAGACCAAATGGACGATTCCATCCTATCACCCTACCACCATCTGTCCATTTGACTAAGTTATTGCAACCTATATGATCAAGGAAGAGCCCATATGCCATGTGGTTGCACTAGAAGCTTCTAAACACTAATTATCTCAAATCCCTTTATTCGGGTGGCGGGTGGTGGTTTCCACAAGTGTGATACACAAGGTAGACTAGTCACCGGCCTTGTGTAACCACTCAATATAACCCATTCATACCATTCCCCAAGGTGATTCATTCACTTAGTAGTTTTATTAATCAAAACATAAGTCAAAAGACGTAGTAAAATTTCCATAGCATATGTAAATATTCCACCCTTGTTTACTACTAGATAGTCTAAGCATAATATCAACAAGTATCTTAACTTAGAGAATAATTCTACCAAGACTACAACTACTAGGATTTCCCAAGGCATAGCATATAGATACTTAGCAAAAATTGCATGCAAGCCCTATACAAAATATCCCTAGTGCATAGTCAAATATAGTAGGACAAATACATGAAGCACCACTTGCCTTGGTAGTTGGGGGAGTAGCAACAAACTTCACAATCACAATCATAACTAGCACCAAAATCTACACATAACATAATAGCACCAAATTCAAATTCCAGAATTCAAGAAAAAATATTATGAATGCATGAAAATGCCATGTGATGATTTTTCTAAACTAACAAGACAATTCAAAACACTACTGAACATATAGTCAATTAAATAAAGTTTAAATAAACTTAATTTGGCCTTATAAACATTTTCAAAATAATTTATATAGTCAAAATAAGCCTATATTTGTCTCTGCATAAAATTCCATTTTTACAGAAACAATATAAAAAACTAAGCCCACAGTAGTGTAGAATTTATTTTTTTGAATCCATTGATATATTATTTGCATTTTTTGGATAAACAGAACAAAAGTTATGATTTTTACAAGTTTGAATCTCTAATAGATTAAAAAACAGATTTTTGAATAGGTGGCGCCGGCCCTTTTCCTCAGACACGTGGAGGCTTCTGATTGGTTCGTACCGCTTCGTGCGGATCGGCCAACATGTAGCGTTGGATCTAAGTCAGATCCAGTGGCCCAGATCCAAGGATACCGTTTCGCGCTGGATCTAATCTTAGCCCTACGATTTAGATCTAACGGTGCTTGCTCAAACGACCATAGCCTGGCGGTTCTCGCCACGGCGACGCGGCGGCGGCGCACTGTCAGTGATGCTCCGGCGTCTACAAAGGGGGTTGGGGGATGTGGTTTGTCTTACCAGACTCGCGGGGTCACGCTGATGCTCAACGTGTCGTCGGTGTGGATGGGGGCGTGTTGTAGTGGCTGGAGGAGCTCATCGGAAAGCTTGCAGGCGTCGGGCACGGCATGACGGAGACGACGGCGTCGCTCTGGGCCTCCCTAGGACAAATGAACCGCATCAGTGGATGCGCAAAGACGCGGCGCACACGGGCGCTTGATCTAGAAGTCAAGGGGCGCTCTGCTCTTACCTTAATTTCTTGTCACATCCCAAGATTTTCCAAATCTTGTAATGTGAAAATAAATTAATAAAATAAAACTTTGTTTGATTTTCAGAACCAGAAGAAACTTTTTGAATTCAATTGGAACTTCAAACCAATTAAAATAAACCTCAAGAGATTTAAAAGATAAACATTTAATAAAAGGAAAATTAAAACATTTGGGAATACTAAATTGAAACAATTAAATGAAAAGATTTGTTTTCAAATGAAATAGAAGTTTTATAAATAAAGATTATTTAATAAAGGCCAAATTAAACCTTGACCAAACTTTGGGAATTAAAACATTTAGTTTGAATAAAAACAACAAAGGTTTATTTAAAATAAAATAATAAAGAATTGATATCCAAACTTTATTAAAATAAGAAGTTTTACCAAATTAATTAAAACATCAAAACATATTAAATTATTTTAAATAGGTTTTCCAAATATTTTATATTCTCTAATAAACCTGCTAAAATGTTTTGGCTTTATTTTGGATTTAAAAATAAATTTTCTCAATAGTTGATTTAACAATGAAAGTCTATGTTATTTAATTAATAAAGGACTCTAAAATAAAAGGTTATTTTGTTTTAAACAAATCTTCCAAATATTCTTTATTTCCAAATAAAACCTACTGATTGGATTTTGAAAGCATTAGGATTTCAAATGAGGATTTTATTAAATGAACCAAACCCTATTTGATTAATAAACCATGGTCCATTTTATTTAAATTATAGATGGAACCATAAACAAAATCTTATGATTATAAAAAAAAAAAAAGATAAGTGAATTGAATTTCCAAAGCTATTAAAGCCTTACCAAAAACCCATACCAAGTGGAGTACAATAGATCCTAAAAGGAATCAAAAGTATAAACAAATAATAAATAAGTTTTCATAAATTGGAATCACCAAGTTGGATCTCTAAATAAAAAGATATGGTTTTCATAAGACAAAGATGAAAATATTAATAAAGAATATTTACAGACCAAATCAAATCTTGGCCTAATCCATGAAGTAAATGGAGTGATGATTAATCCCAATTCAAATAAAAATATGAAATAAAATATTCCAAATAAAATAAAATGGAAATAACCATTCTATCCCTATTTTAAATAAGGACAAATCTCTAAATAAAAATACATGAGAAAATGATATTTGGAATTAAAACAATTACCCAATCTTATATGATTAATAAATCACTTTGGAATACTTTCCAAATAATTCAATATGAATTATTTGAACCAAATAAACAAATCCTAAATGGATTATTAACTAAGGACCATTTATTTAATTATAAATGGAACCTAAAATAAAAGGTTATTTTATTTTAAAAAAAAGATTTCCAAGCATCCTTATTTTCAAATAAAACCTACTGGTTTGATTATGAAAATAATTAGATTTCAAATGGAAATTTTATTAATAAAAATCAAACCCTATTTTATTAAATAACTAGTGATCCATTTTATTTAACTATTAAATGGATCCTAAAATAAATAAGGATATTATTTTATTTTATTTTGAGATTTGGTTTATGTTGATAAACAAAATCAAATTCAAATTTACGAGCTGAATGATTGTTTGAATTGATTTGGGTGTGATTTGTTTGTTTGGAAATTCAAAACAGAAATTGAAATTAGAAAAGGAAAAGAAATAAAGATTCTTTTTCATCTTTCTCACCCACCCGCATCGCTTTCCTTTCTCTCGGCGCACAGGTGCTTGATTTGACACTCCTCCATTTCGCACACAAACAAGTTCCCCTCAAGCTCCTCTGTACTCTCCTTTCAACATCATCCTAGGTCAATAGATAGATTGAGTTAGATCCAACGCACAGGCGTGATCCGCTAGAACAACGCAAGTTTAATGGAAACGCGTGTCATCTGTTTGTTAGAAATAGAAATTGAAATCAGAATTTGATGCCAATTTCAAACACTTGTAACTTTCAAACCACACGTCCAAATTTGACAAATTTTATATCAAAAGATTCAGGAGAACAAGACCTAACCAACCCTACCCTTAGTTTAGCAAATAGTAACTGGTAGCTTGTTTGAATTTGCAGATTCTTTTAACATTAGAAAAATCATTTAAAAATGAATTTTGAGATCAAACCTTTGCCAATTGGTTTATTGTGACCCTACTGACCCTAGGAACCAACCCATGGTTTGGAAAATGAATTTGGAAAAGTTTGGAATGGATTAATTAGTTTAGTCCATTTCTAGCCAAATAAAATTAGTGATTTTATTATGGAAATGTGTATGGAAAGAAAACTTGGAGAAAATAATTTGGACCAAACCTACTGACCCAAAAACACCAAGTTTTGCAATAGCAACTCATTTGGTGAACAACTTAAGAGTTTTGCCTTAATAGAAATATTTTTCACCACATGAAATGATAAATGGATTTAAAAATAGTTTTTAGACAAAACCCTCTTGCTAATGACTTTGCCACTTTGGTAAATGACCAAATTGGATCTTACAAAGTTTAGAAACCCATAGAGACCCCCTTTGAAAAATAAAACTATCTTGTGCATGCTCCCCATGCATGACTTAGATTCCATTACTTTGTGTGTGTGAAGAATTGTTTGTTTGACTTTGGTTGGAATGTGAATTGAATTTGTGTTTGCTTGTTTGACTTGTAGTGAAGTGTGAGACTAGCAAGATCAAGGAGTGAACTACCATTTACTTCCAAAAAAGGCAAGTGATGCTTCATACTTTCTATCCCAATACTTTTATTATGCATTAGTGATTTTGCTAAGTAAACTTGCATGGATTTTGTTAAGTATAGATCTTGTTATAGGAAAACCTAATAGATGAATCCTTAGTAGGATTTTCCTAAGTTATATATTCCTAATACTACCAAGCTTAGCCTAGCTAATAGAAAACATGGGTGGAATATATATTCACACTATGGAAAATATTCTAAGTCTGAGGACTTGTGATTTTGTCTAATAAAACAACTAAGTTAATGAACCTCCTGGGTGGAATGGAAGGATTGGGATATGTTGAGTGGTTACACAAGGCCATGGACTTGGGTTGTGTATCTCACTTGTGGAATGCCACCCAGGAAACAAAGGGATTTGAGATGTCAAATGTTGAGAAGCTTCAAGTGCAACCACTTGGCAATATGGGCTCTGCCATGATCATGTAGGTTGCAAGAACTTAGCCATATGGTGGTAGTGTTTGATAGGTTGGAGCGTCCATATTGGTCTAAGGGAAGGCTTCAAAGATTTTGTCTTGGGAAACCAAGTCTTGTGGGTAAAGTGCACCACCTGCAGAGTGTAAAACCTAAGTACTTAGCCATGTCCCGGTAAAGGACAATTTGAGCATCAAGACATGGAAGCAATCAAGAATCTCATCATTCCAATTTCTAAATTAAAATCTTGTGGTTTGAACAAGGGTTGTTTGAATTCTTCAATCATTGATGGAGAGATGGCTTGGTACAAGGATCTTGAAATCTTTGATTGAGAAAATGATTTTGTCAAGCAAAACTTAGTATTTTCAAAATGATAAGAAAAATCTATTTTGAGCAATGCAAGCCTCAACTCCACTTAGCCAAATGCATATAGATGATAGACTCCACTATATTACCATAGTATCACTTGCCAATACAATTCAAATGTATTGACCCTTTGTGGCTGTAACTTGTATGTTGCGGTTTGATTGATTTTAGTGAAGATTGATTGTTTAGGATTACAAAGGTGGCACTTTGAAGATGAAGGACCCATGACTATATTTATTCCGCTGCAATGTAATGTAATAGCCTAATGAGCTATGTTTGATGTAATAAAATTATGTTATTCCTGGTTATAAAGTTATATTATGACCCTTGTTTCTTGATATTACATCTAAACTGTGGATGCTAGCTATTGATCCAGGGACTAGCATTGTAAAACACAGGAGGACTCTACCTTATTAGGTTGGGACCCCTTACATTTCTTGTCGGAGATGAGAGGGGTGTCGGGTGCTCTCGATAATTGTCGAAGACGGCAACCTGGGTCAGTATAGGACGAACCAAAGGTAGGGTTAGATGCACAAGAACCAGACGATCACGCTCGTGTGGTCGAGAGGCAAAGGCGCGTGCTTAACTCACCGGAATAGTTCGTCGGAGAGCGTCGGACAGCGGCGTTGCAGCTCGAAATTCTAGCAGCCTGGTGGCGAAGAGAGTGTGCTGAGTGAGGGGAAAGACTCACGGTGCAGAGGGGCTTAAGTAGGAAGTATCTCGACAAGAAACACCTGCGAAATCAAGGGCATTTACGCCGCGCCATCAATGGAGAAACGACAGCGGCGACGAGGTCTGCGGGGCGTGATTTGGGGACGATGATGACATGGCGTGTGGGGCCAGCGCGTTAGTGACTGCGGGTAGGGCTGCGCGCGTGAGAGAGAGATAAGATAGGCGAGGTGGCCGGGTTGGCTTAGTGGGCTGCTTCTGATACTGGTCTTAATAGCCTTTTCCTTTTCGTCTCTCTTTTTCTTTTTCTATTTGATTTTTAGGTATCAAAATTCAAACCAAATTCAAATCACCTCTGGATTTTTGTAGTGTAAACCTTGTACTTGTTTGTGTATAAAACACTACTACTTGGTCGAATGCACTTTGGCACTTTGAAAATAAAATAAAACCTTGCCTTATGGACATAGATATAATAGGCATATAGATGGTTTTATTTTGAATTTTTTTGTGCAAACCAAGGATGCTATGAATGAATGAAATGCAAACTTTTACAAATCATGATTTTTTGGGATGTTACATCTACAATAGTTATTGGAAGAATAAGGGAGGAAGAACACAAAACTCCCCAAGATCTAGATCCCAATGATTCCTTCACAAAGAAGGGATTTGACATGGGGGGATTGTATATCTAGATATCCTCTCACTTTTCCCTCAAAAAGATGTAAGAATCATGGGAGGAAGAGGGAGTAATAAAGCTCAAATAGGTCAACAATGGTGGGCAAAAACAAGCTCAAAAGATGGGGAACCATTGACAAAGAAGCCCCCTTAAATAGGACAAGGAAAAACTGACCGTTTGGGCCAGATTCGCGCACCACCGGAACTTCCGGCAAATAGAAACACAAGTTACTAAACTTGACCGGAACTTGGGTCGGAACTTGGGCCGGAACTTCCACACAAGCAAAAACGCAGGATAGCATTGCACGAAAACTTCAATAACTATTGATTTTGCACACCGTTTTTGATGATCTTGGGCTCGTTTTGAAGAGAACGAAAAGCTCTACAAGATTATGTGATACGTCGGAACCGTATCTATAATTTTTTATGCTCCATGCTTGTTTAGTATCTACTTTTCTTTGCTTTGTCTACACTTTGAGGTGTTTTTATATCTTTTCTGGAACTAACCTATTAATAAGTTGCCACAAGGCTAGTTGCCTATTTTATTCTGTTTTTCATTCCAGAAAGGAAGAAAATCAATATTCTCGGAATTGAACGGGACAAAATCCAAAGTCAAAATTTTACCGTGGGCGACATGAAGCCAGAAGACGAGACGGAGGGGTGCCTCAGGGCATCTAGACCCTCCTAGGCGCGGGTGGGCCCACCCCGCGCCTAGATAAGGTATGGCCCCCCTAGTGGCCCTCCTGGCTCGCTCCTTCGCCTATAAGAATCCCCCGATGCAAAAATCCTAGGCACCTGATCAAAACTCCATGAAACCTTATGTAGTCATCACCACCATCGTCCCTAGATCGGGGGGATCTGAAGCTCTTCCCGGCACCCTGCCGGAGGGGAGATCATCCCGGAGTCCTTCTTCTCTGTTATGAAGCGTGAGTAGTTCCACCTTGGACTACGGGTCCATCTAGTAGCTAGATGGTTGTGTCTCCTCCTTGTGTATTCATGTATAGATATTGTGAGGTCCGTTCATGATCAAGATCTAATCTATTTGTAATCATGCATGTTGTGTTTGCGGGGATCCGATGGATATTGAGATTACTATGTCAGATTGATTAATGGTTTTGTCTATTTGATTCTATCATGTCTGTGTTGTTTGTGATCTTGCATGCTCTCCATTGTTAGTAGCTATCTTGGCCAAGTAGTTGCTAGTGACTCCAAGAGGGGGTATTTATGCTCGATAGTGGGTTCATGCCTCTAATTTCCAAGGGAAGTGACTTAAATCTCTTCGGTTGTAGGTGTGCTGTTTCCACAAGGGCGAAAATAATGGTCTCGTGTTCATGGAACAAGTTGATTGTTTACCTTACACACTTTGCTTAAAGCAGTTTTCTTTTGCTTACAACTTAATACGAGAGGGGGTTCGAATGATAACCTGAAGGTGGACTTCTAGTCATAGATGCAGTTGGATCGCGGTCTATGTATATTGTTGTATTATCCAATCGAATCTCATAGGATCTTTTTGTCTAGTATTGCATTGTTATTCCTTGCTCAGTTCATGTCAATTGCCATGCTGTAATTTATTTACCCTTTATGCCATGTTGTTTATCTAAGGACATCTCCTCTAGTGAACTATGGACCCTGGTCCAATATTTACCATTAATACATCTTCCACTGTTACCTGTTTACTTGTTGCAAACCATCATCACCTTCCACACCATACAGTTATCCTTTGTTACAGCAAACCGGTGAGTTTGACAACCTTACCGATTCGTTGGGGCAAAGTATTGAGTTTGTGTTGTGCAGGTTTCCATGTTGCTTGCAACACCTTTGAGATGTTTCCTTCCTCCTACTGGTTCGATAACCTCGGTTTCTTACTGAGGGAGAACTTGTTATTGTGCTCATCACACCTCGCTCTTGGGGTTTCCAACGAAGCATCCCACGACATTGTTGGGCGCCATCAAGCTCTTTCTGGCGCCGTTGCCGGGGAGGCTAAGGACGTCTTCACAAGGCGAGTCCTCCTCAACCTTTCTCCTTTCTTTGTTTTTAGTTTGGTTGGTTTTGTTTGCCTTTTTTTATCAAAAACTCCAAAAAAATGGACTAGTTTGGTTTTATTTCTCTTATCAAAAACACAAAAAATTAGTTCCTACTCTAGTTGCCGCCTTGTTCTAGCTCACCATGTTTCTCCCCAAGTTCACCCTGAAGAACCTTTCTATAGGTAGTGGCTCAATAATTTGAAAAGATAATATTGAAGAATTCTTCAATCATGTTAGAAAGCATGATGATATTGAGGATAATCTATAGCAGAACTTGCTCCTAATTATGAAGTTGCTGCAGCTTCTTTAGTTCATATGTTGGAGGCTAGGTTTGTTAGCCTTAACCCCATGATGCGAATTTTGTTCCAAAAACTAAAAGAAGAAAAGAATGCTGAAAAGAGAGAATTTATTCTTGAAACTTTACTCAAAGAGATCTATGATGTTGCTAAGGAATCCAAAAAGGTCTTTGAGCATTTCAATATTCTAGGATCATGTGTAGACGTTGTGGGTACTTCTGATAAAACTAAAGCCTAGAGAGAAATTTAAGATACCCACACCCTTTAAGCTTGCTGGGATGCATGAGGCCTTTGAAAATAATTTTGATTGGATTGTTCGTAAAAATCCTTTTGATGAAAGTTCTAAACCAAAGAGAAATGAGAAGGGATCCTCCAAGACTCATTTGTATGAGATACCTCTCATAGTTGAATACTTTGCAAGTATTAATATCAATTCCTCGTTTGAAAATACTTGTTCTTGCTTCTTGTGCCTAACTTAAAGGAGTTAAAGAAAAGTACTTGTTGGGAGATAACCAAAGAGTTTCCTTGAGTCTTGGAAGTTATTACTTTATTAATGACCTATGCTTATCCTTTTTGTTTGCTTTTTGTGCCAAGAATGGCCTCTAATGAGAGGGAAGTAAGATTTGGGGAGTTGCTGTCCCGTAACAGATTTCTGTCCCACACCATTAATATTCGTTAGGAGTATCTATAAGTCGGATTGAGCTTAAAGCTTACGAATAAGTCCATGAGTATGTTAGCTAACTTTCATTAGTTCAAAACTTTTTTATTTGAGTAAAAGAATATTTTCGAAAATATCGGTTTCTACCTGTGGGCTGTTTTGAGAAATTTCTTCCATTATTTGCATTTGCTTCTTATTGATCCCTTTTTGAGTTCTCTTTTGGGGAATTGAGCTTTTTGGAGGAGTTTCTATAGTAACTTGTGTTTTCAATGAAATTTTTTGCTGTTCCAAAGCTAAAACTAAAGGTCTATTATATTTTGAATACACTATTGTTGCTAATGAAGATTGTGTGAAGTTTTGTATGAAGGAAAAAATTCAGGTTTAGAGAGAGAATGATGTAATGAGATGAAGAATGGACAAAATCTCAAGCTTGGGGATGCCACCCCGGTGTCACCCCAAGAAATATCCAAGAGGTACAAGCGTCAAAGCTTGGGGATTCCCAAGGCATCCCCTTCTTCATGAATAAAAAGCTCAGGTGTGTCTTGACAGTTCGTTTTTATTGTTTCATGCACTGTTGTGTTGTTATTGGAGCGTATTAGTTTTCGTTTGGTTTGCTTAGTTTGTTTAGTTTGCTTGAATAAAGTATTTTGGACCCCCTTTATCACTTTGTTGTTTCAAATAAGTCGATTGGTGTTGGAAAGGAGTAGAAAGTTCTTGCTTGAAAGTGCAAGAGGAGCTTGCATTGACTGTGACTTAGACTTTAGCATGACATGCTAGGTGTTGTTTTGACCTTAGGCTTAGTGATTATTTTTGTATCATGTCTTGTTCCAAACAATTGGGATTGCTTTGTGTGCCTTGAAAGAATTATGCGTTGTTTTAGCATGCAAAGCATATTATTGTGGTATTCTCCTTTGATGCTTTGTTTGGGTTGACTTGGCACATGCTCACACCATGTTATGACTTTGAACAAGTCACCATAGCCTCTATGATCGTTTAGTCCTTGACTTGTAGTACCACTCTATGCTTTGATAGTAATGTTTTGTTTCTCTGCATGATTATGGCCATTATTGCTCTCTTAGTTGGTTGCTCACAGTCTTTTGCTAGCCTCCACTTGTATGAGTAAGCTCTACTCATGCTTCCAACTCCCAAGAAACCAAGTTATTACAAAGTGTCCACTATAAACTCCTATGCATGGTGTGTTACACCATTCCAAGTATATTCTTGTTTTCAGCTATTTTCCATTTAAAAAGTATTTTGTTATCTGAAAACTTAGTGTTTAAATCCCTCACGAACTTGATGGCACACTTTATAGTCTTTGCCCCTAATAAAATTGAGCCATTGTGTCATCTAAGTTGTATATGCTTGCACTTATATGTTGGAATTAGCAGAACCATGTTTTCATGGGTAACATTTTCAACATTGCACTTGTACGATATCATGCTATTTTGTCTATGGATGTCGCCGGTGTGAAATAAAAAGGGATTTTGTAAGTACATTGAGTTATGTATTTTGTGTTAGAGAAATTACTGGGACGCTAGCCTAAGCCATGCCTAATCATGGTGGAAACTTGCAGCATCACCATAATGACCTATTTGTGAAGCATCCTCAAGAAAAATCTATGCACATAGTAAATAAAAAGATCGCTGAGATGCTCATTGTCTGCTTGCCTTGTCATTTTGGTTATGGGATAGCTCATGTACCATGTGCAAGGGGTACCCCATTGGCGGTTCTCTATGATACGCATGTACTTACTATGACAAGAACTTACAGGTGACTGAAGTTGAGTAGCATGAGGTGTGGCCCTCGTATTCAAGGGACTTGAGATTGCCAACTTATACTTTGTCAAGCATATACTCCATAGTTTGTTCACTTTAACCTTAATCACTTCAAGATGCTTATGATAGGGGCAATGAGGGCTGAAAGCTGACCAGTACCATAATTTTTGGAAGATCTTTTTGAAACTTGAAATCCCTGCTTCCCTTTATGAAGGTCCTTTCTTCCACTATTATATTGGGTCTCCACCTTCTACCTTTAGGCACCATTAAGAGAGCATATTTTCCATTCTTAGTTCTATGTGCAGTGTCCCAAAACTTATTGATTGATGCATATTGTGATATTACTTGTTCTTGTGCTACTTGTATCTAGTCACTCTTATGAACTTTGAAGGTGTCCTATGCATATATTTGCTACTCCATGAGGGACAAGCTGAATGCCATTGTGCCATGTTTTCTGTATGTGAAACAAACAAAATTAGTTTTTCAATGCATGTTATTCATTATCTTTGTTTGTAGCCTTTCATGTTGCATGCATAGTTACTATGTCCTATTGTTAGAACTACATCTTTCATGCACATGTTTAGAGTTCTTTGATCCTACCTTTCAATGCTTGCAAATGGTTTGATCTTGGTTTTGATGGTGCATGTCACCTCAAAAATTATTCTTTTATCACTTACCTACTCAAGGATGAGCAGGAGTTAAGCTTGGGGATGCTTGATACATCGGAAACGTATCTATAATTTTTGATGCTCCATGCTTGTTTAGTATCTACTTCTCTTTGCTTTGTCTACACTTTGAGCTGTTTTTATATGTTTTCTAGAACTAACCTATTAACAAGTTGCCACAGTGCCAGTTGCCTGTTTTCTTCTATTTTTGGTTCCAGAAAGGCAGAAAATCAATATTCTCATAATTGAACGGGACAAATGCCAAAGTCAATATTTTACCGTGGGCGACATGAAGCCATAAGACGAGGCGGAGGGGCACCACAGGGCGGCCAGACCACCCTAGGCGTGGGTGGGCCCACCCCACGCCTGGGTAGGGTGTGGCCCCCTGGTGTCCCTCCTGGCTCGCCCCTTCACCTATAAGAAGCCCGCGATGTAGAAACCCTAGGAACCCGATCAAAACTGCACGAAACCTTCTGTAGCCGCCACCACCATTGTCCCTAGATCGGGGGGATCTGAAGTTCTTCCCAGCACCCTATCGGAGGGGATATCATCCCTAAGGCCTACTTCTCCGGTACGAAGCGTGAGTAGTTCCACCTTGCATTATGGGTCCATGTAGTAGCTAGATGGTTGTGTCTCCTCCTTGTTCTTTCATGTATAGATCGTGTGAGCTCCGTTCATGATCAAGATCTAATCTATTTGTAATAATGCATGTTGTGTTTGTGGGAATCCAATGGATATTGAGATTACTATGTTAGATTGATTAATGGTTTTCTCTATTTGATTCTATCATGTATGTGTTGTTTGTGATCTTGCATGCTCTCTATTGTTAGTAGCTATCTTGGCCAAGTAGTTGCTAGTGACTCCAAGAGGGGGTATTTATGCTCGATAGTGGGTTCATGACTATAGTTTCCAAGGGAAGTGACAGAAATCTCTTCGGTAGTAGATGTGTTGTTGCTAGTAGGGAGAAAACAACGGTCTATTGTTCATGGAACAAGTGGATTGTTTACCTTACACACTTTGCTTAAAGTAGTTGTCTATTGCTTGCAACTTAATACTGTAGGGGGTTCAGATGATAACCTAAAGGTGGACTTCTAGTCATAGATGCGGTTGGATGGCAGTCCATGTATATTGTTGTATTGCCCAATCGAATCTCATAGGATCTTTTTGTCTATTATTGCATTGTTATGCCTAGCTTAGTTCCTGTCAATTTCCCTCCTATAATTTGTTTACCCTTCATGCCATGTTGTTTATCTAAGGAGAGCACCTCTAGTGAACTATGGAACCCGGTCCAATTTTTACCATTGATACATCTTCCACTATTACCTGTTTACTTGCTGCAAACCATCATCACCTTCCACACCATACAGTTAATCCTTTGTTACAGCAAACCGGTGAGATTGAGAACCTCACAGATTCGTTGGGGCAAAGTCTTGAGTTTGTGTTGCGCAGGTTTCCACGTTGCTTGCAACACCTTTGAGAGGTTTCATTCCTCCTAATGGTTCGATAACCTCGGTTTCTTACTAAGGAAAACTTGTTGTGTTCATCACACCTTTCTCTTGGGGTTTCCAACGAAGCCTCCCATGACATTGTTGGGCGCCATCATTATGCAAAGAAACAACATAGTACATCATGGAAGGATAAAACCAAATTGAGAAACGTATGACCTCTCTAGAAGCGATGAACCGGTAAAACCTCCAAAACCCAAAACACAAGAAGTTGAGCTTGGAAAATCCGATTGGGATGAAACCAATTTTGTTGGGAAGATATAACCAAGTAGAACCCAACAAAATGTTAAATATTGGATACGACCAAGGGAGAAAATATCAAGTATATATATATGTGAGATATCTCCTAAGGTGTCGATCCAGAAAAACCCGCACGATCAAGAATGCAATAAGATATGCAAGGAAAATCCTTATTTGATGAACTAGAGATTGTTATGATGATAACCACAATCTCTAGATCCTCCCATGGAGAAGAACCAAATAACAACCAAGAAATATGATGCTATGAATGCAAAGGTTTGACCTCTCTCCGAACGATGCGATCGAGACACCCTCTTGAGAGCCCCTCTTGATAGTACAACTATCTATCCTAAACCCGGTCTCCCAACAACACGAGACCGGCAAAAGAGAAGACCTATCAAGATGATACCTTTGCCTTGATCAATCCACTTGAACCTGATGTAGACCGTCTTGTTCTTATCAAGTGGGAACACCTTTCTTGATTGTTCTTGCTTGATGAAGATGAGGACTTCGAAATTGCACCCCCATACTCCATGGGGAAACTTCTTCTTTGAACTTGTCTTCATCACTCCATGATCACGAGGAAGGCAAACTTCAAGCATGAGGTCTTATAGAGATATCACATCTTGAGCTTGCCCTTCTTCATCCCTTATTGAGGATGATCCATCTTGATGCAACTCTTTGCACTTGTATTGACCAACCTTCAAGCTCCTTCTTTATTCATGATTCCAATGGCACAAAGCCCTTGGAAATTTCTTCATCTTTCAACCTTGAGACGAACACATGGCCCAAGCGATGCCAGTGGACAAACCTACAAGTGAAACTCAATTTACACATTAGTCCATAGAGATTGTCATTAATTACCAAAACCTCACATGGGAGCATACACGCCCTTTCAATATCCCCCGTTTTGGTAATTGATGACAATCCCTTAGCGAGGGTTTAAACATGACAATTAACAACCAAAGCGGTTGCCCCAACATCAAATACTACACAAGTATGTTATGTTGGTACAACCACAATATGTAGAACAAACTGCCCACAATCTATGCATGTGTGATGAACTTGAATCGCATTGAATCGATTGCCAACTGTTACCGTTGGTTGAGTTTCCTCTATATATTCAACATTCCAAGCAGCCACAAAGATGCAAGAGCATGATAGGAAAATGCTTAAGAACACAACCAAACCAAAATAAAAGAAAATGCCAACTTCCCTTAAACCCTCCAAAACATCTCCCCCATTGGCATCGATTGCCAAAATGGGTGAAAAGTTCTAGACGACCAATATAGTGAGAATTCCTCCAAAGGTGTCCGTATGCACAAGTCAAATGATGAGTACCTGGGAGGAATTAAAACTATATTGAGGAACCAAATATTGCAACAAGACAATAAAAGGAAATAAAATTCAACAAATGAAGCGAGCAACCAAAAGATCCAAAATGACCAATTGAGAAATGAACAAATGGTATCAAATGGAAACAACAACAAAAAGAGTGTTTAAATGAAAATAGAGACGCTCCCCAAACTTTGTGCAAAGATTATAATACTTGTATTTTAATACAATATGCATAAATATGGAATCCTCGCTCCCCCATAAGCATTTAAACCATAATAAATGAGAAAGAAGGAAAATGTGCACTATTAAATGAATTAGCGAAGCTCCCCAAAGATTGTGCACCAATTATTGTAATTGTATTTGGAAACAACGTACACAACCATGGACTCCTCACTCCTCCAAACTCATCTAACAATTCACTAAAAGTTCAATAAATTTGGAAGCCACCGGAGAATCACAAACGAAAAAGAGATGGTTCCAAGAAATGCAAAAACAACCAAAGAATGATCTTCTCTTGTGTGTGTAAATTTCTAGGTGGAAAATATCACAAAGACAAATGTCCACAAAGAAATATGCACAAACAAAATAGATACACAAGAAAGCATATGAAAGGCAAAATGGAAGTCATAGAATATACCAATAAGATGTTTTGCTTGAAAGCATGCCCAAGGGCTCAACTATATATTATTGTACATTGATGAGATTAAAACACCAACAAACTCCATACATTACTACTATAACAAAGGGAAGAAGGGATAGAAGGAATATATGGACAAAGGAAACAAGTATAAAAAAATCAACTTTGTAAAAATACTCACTATTGCACATGAGAGATATTGAGGAAACGATATGCAATAAAATTTCTAGATTGACATATTTGGGATTGGTGAATCATGAGCATGATTTAGTATAGTCCCCATTATATGCACTCATCTCAACATACACACATTTGAAATAGAGAGAACTTCTTCAAAGCCAAAGCAAGAAATCCAACGTATGCAAGTACACAAATTCATGCCAACAAGCAACCAACAAAAGGTTGGGAACAAAAAATGTATGCATGAGAGAGAGAGAGAGATACTTGTTACCAAGATATAATTGGTAGGATGAAGAAGATATGAATTCATTGATCATCCTAGCTTGCATCCAATTGACATGTAGACGCCACTTCTTCCTTGTTCAAGATACAAGCACCCAATATATATCCACAATGTACCTAAAACACAAATAAGTACACTATGGTCTCCGAACAAATTGGGTCCAAAGTAGTTAGTGCAACTATAGTACATAGGAGATCCTCCACACAAATATGTGCATATTGATATGAAATTGAATTTCATGCACATCTTAGACCATTAGGATTTGGTGGAGTTTCCCCTATATATTGGATCAAAGAAAGCAAGCATGCCATAATATATACAAGAAGTAAATATGCATGCATAAGACTTTCAAGAACCAAAAGGAGATACAATTTGAACAAAAACATCAAGTAAACCAATAAGACACATAACAAGGTGTGACTCGACAAAAGGTGTCCAAATTGTATCAAAGAACCAAATCAACACATGAAAGAACACAAATTCAACAAATGAACTCTAAAGAGCAAAAGAGATAAAAGATAGACAAAAATACCAATGCTCAAGGATTTATCTCATCCTAAAAGATCAAAACAAGTGACAAAGAATGAGATAAAACCAAATCCTAAACAGAGCAAGGTTCCAACAACCAAAACAAACTCTGCACACTTTTCATGATGACACACAAAGTACCAACACAAAAAGGGACAAGATTCCAAGCAAAAAATGGAACAAAACAAGAAGTGTAAAACAATGTCCTAGATAATATAGGAGTGCTCCCCCATAAGTAGAGCATTATATAATTTTGACTTTGAATACAAGATGCGCACAAATGAGATCATCACTACTACCTACACAAAATAAAATAACAGGGGATACCAAAAAAAGAAGATCCACAAGATGCAAAGAAAGCTTGGGAGCAAAAAGAAAAACATTTTCTTGGCAAAGGATAGGAATATAAGAAAAGGCCAAAGTGAATATGATTAATAAAATCTACCATATATGGAGTACCAATTGTCCAAAGACAAGAAATATCAGGGAAATTTTCCCAAGGTAGTTTGCAAGGATATCACGATCATATTCACACCAAGAAGCATATAACAAAGCATGAGAAATGAGCTTGATGCTTCGAGAGAGATTCTTGATTGCTTCAAATAGTCACACAATCACTAGTGATTAGATTAAATAGAAGAAAGTGGTTCCCATTAGGATATATAGATCCAAATATGAGGAAACACATACCAAGAATCACTCTCACACACAAGATCCAAGAGATGAGCAATAAAACATCCAAGAAAATTGGAACTTGTATGAGCAAATGTGACACATAGGAGCTAGCTAATTCTCAATATCAATTCTAAGTGGAACTACCTCAAATGTCCACATTTTCTATGTTTGTAATATGCACAAAGCATACAACTCCCCATAATGTCATAAACCAAGAAATCTCAACAAGAGCCAAAAATATCAAAATAGAGGTATTAATGGACATTATGGAACTTGAGTTTCTCATGAGAGAGACATACCACGTAGAGACTATATAAACATGCAATAAAACTACCAAGTGGTTTTCCTCATGTACACACATTTTAGTATTGTGGAATGCCCAAGCATGACACTCCCCCAAAACGGAATAGCCCATTAATCCCTCACAAGAAGATACCTACTAGAAACAATAAAGGCTCCAAACCAAGAAACACAAATACATGGTGTGCCAACCAACATACACAAATATACATCATAGGTCAATAAGTAAGTGGGAATCACAACATGTACAAACACATGCAAGGTACAAAACCAACACATGCACAAGGGTGCAAGTAACTATAAATGTAAAGGAGTTTAACACGAGTTACCGGAAGGAGGAACATTGGATAAGGAATAGAAGCATGATAACCAATGACTTTACTTTGATAACAAGAATATTATGAAGATCCCTCAATTCTTCATAAGGTAAGCAAGTCTTTAATACCCTCCAAAAACACCTATTGATCAATTTTTAGCTTGTTGGTCCCCAACCAAGTTGGGTCCTAAGAAGTTAGTCACAATAGGCTTGGCCGCCCAAATGGTTCTTTTCTTGACACCACTTTGGGCACCATCAAATTTGGCAAACACATTTCCACCCTCATCCTTACGAAGTGAATAAGCATCATCAATCAAGAGAGGATGGGATGAGGAGTTACCCATGGTGCATGAGGAATAAAGGTGCCCCTTCTCATGGCATATGTAGCAAGTTCTTCTCTTTCCATCTTTCTTCTTGGGAGGAGCTACACCAGGAAGAAGAGGTTGAGGCTTCTTGGGAAGTGGCCCATCTTGAGCTTATGGAGGAGCTTGAGGCCGCTTCCCTCGTTGCTTCTCACTAAGAGGCTTCTTCTTCAATGGGCAATCCCTCACATGATGCCCTTCTTCCTTGCACTTGAAGCACACAATGTTGGCTGGATTCTTCACTTGTCCTTGGCCCTTCTTCTTGTTTCCCTTGTGCTTCAACATGTTAGTGGGCTTGTTCTTGATGTTGGAGTTGAATCCAAGCCCACTCTTGTCACTTGGGGGTCGTCTCACACTCAACATGTTCTTGAGTGTGGTCTTCCCTTGATGATACGTTTTCAAGTCATTCTTCAAAGAAGTGACTTGAGCCTTGACCTCTTTGATTTCCTCTACATGGTTATTATCAACAACAATACTAGAGGAAGTAGATGCTTCATTGTTAGAGCAAAAAGGCAAGGAATGCAATTCATCACAAGATATAGCATGGTTGTGAGAGGATGAACTACAAGGACTAGCACATGCCAATATAACATTTGGAGTGATATAGTGCTAATGTCCACATGAGGCCCACTAAATGTTACCTTTGACACAATGGCCTCATAAGCTAACCTTAGCCTACCATGGGAGACTAGAAGATCCTCATGCGAGCTTGAGAGCTTGGCATGACTTTCTTCTAACTTCCCATAGGTGCTAGTTAGCAAAGCAAGTTGAGCCTTTAGCTCAACATTCTCCTTCAAGATAGATGCTTCACAAGAAATAGAGTTAGTAGCACAAGCATCATCATTTAATGCAAGAGGTGATGGCAACTTGGAAAGCTCTTTAGAATATGATGCTTTAAGTTGCTCATGTGAATAGGTGAGTTTGATGAGCTCCCCCTTGATGACCCTAGAGCCATTGTTGAGGTGCTCAAAATCCTCAAGGATTTGAGCATAAGAAACTTCAAGTTCATCATTTTTAATTTGAAGGGCACTTGCCACCTCAAACTCTCTATCATGAGATTTCTTTACTCTAGATAGTTCTAGATCAAAGTTATCCTCGAGAGATTCCTTAGTGGTTTGTTCCTCTTCAAGAGCTTCATTTAGATTTGCAATTTCATTATCATACTCACACTCAAGACTACTTATTTTATCTATTGTGTCCTCATGCTCATATATTAGTTGCTTACTTTCAATAGCACAAGTCAAGATTTCAATGAAAGTAGAGAAAGCATTTTTATTTGGATGAAGAGCACGAAGGACTAGCCCCCTTCGCTTTTAAAGAAGCAAAATCAGCATCTACTTCTACATGATCAACATTCGCATCATCATGAGATATATTAGGATCCAAAGGAGAGGTTACCTTTGAACCCTTAGCCACGAGGCACAAGTGAACATTGGGAGAATGTGATCATGGGGGAACACATGAAGCT
This sequence comes from Avena longiglumis, assembly GCA_030063025.1. NCBI lineage: Eukaryota > Viridiplantae > Streptophyta > Magnoliopsida > Poales > Poaceae > Avena > Avena longiglumis. The sequence goes on from CP125978.1 coordinate 304,286,501, forward strand.
CCAATCGCACCCTTTCCTTCGCCCACACATTATTAAATTTCCTCTACATGGTTAGCAACACAAGTACTAGAGGAAATAGAAGCACATTTATCAGGGCAACAAGGCAAAACAAGCATATCATCTTGAGAAATATTCAAGGCATTTCTACATGATATGCAAGGGCATTCAACACTAGGATGTGAATCACATATGGTCCTACATGTGTTCATGCCCAAAGATACAAAATTGCAATGATATAGAGACAAAGGATCATGAATGCAAATATCACTATCTACATTGCAAGTTCTTGATAAAAATATTACGGTTTAGTCTCAAATAAATGCAGAATAAAACTAACATTTAATTTATTGAGCACAAAATCTAACTACTAGGTTCACCTAAGTGCACCAACAACCTATTCTAAGAAATACAAGCAACAAGGTGATAGCAAGATAAATACTTCGAGCACGATGGATATCACAAAGTAAAGTGCATAAGTAAAGGAATCGGTTGAGAGATAACCGATGGATGCGGGGACGAATATTTTTTTCCGAAGTTCACTTCCAAAGAAGCTACGTCTCCGTTGGAGAGGTGCGATGGCGCAATGCGCTCCGAACGCCACAAATGGCTCACCTCGATGTGTGGTGGATCGATGCTCACCCAATTCCACACAAGGACTCACCCCCTATGCGTAAGAACGCAACTCACCGACGCCACAAAAGGCTCACCCTATTCTCCCGAGTGCGCACCACAAAAGGCGGGCACTCGCTCCACTATGGGACTCTTGAGGGCGGTCACAGAACCCGTGCAAGACTGGGGCTATCTCCACAACTCAATTGGAGGCTCCCAACAACAAAGCCACAAAAGGCTACAACGCCATAAAAGGCCAACAAAGCCACAAAAGGCTACAAGACCACAAAGTTCAACAAGACCACAAAAGGTCAACCTCCCAGCCACACAACCGTCTAGGGTTCCAAGAACCCAAGAGAAACAAGCCCACAAGCTTGAACTCACCGAATTTCCGAGGAAAACTCAAACCTATGAACCAAATGCAAGGGCAAGTCCTTCTCTCCCAAATTCCAACAAGGCTACAAAAGCTATTGGGGGAATAAGGGAGGAAGAACACAAGAGGAGAACACAAAACTCTCCAAGATCTAGATCCCAATGATTCCTTCACAAAGGGATTTGACTTGGGGGGATTATAGATCTAGATCTCCTCTCACTTTTCCCTCAAAAATATGTAAGAATCATGGGAGGAAGAGGGAGTCAAAGGTCGAGTAGGTCAACAATGGTGGGAAAAAACGAGCTCAAAAGATGGGGAACCATTGGGGAAGAAGCCCCCCTTAAATAGGACAAGGAAAAACCGACCGTTTGGGACAGATTCGCGCACCACCGGAACTTCTGGCACCGGAACTTCAGGCAAATAGAAACACAATTTGCAGAACCTGACTGGAACTTGGGTCGGAAATTGGGCCGGAACTTCCTCTCAAGCAAAAAACGCAGGATAGTATTGCACAAAAACTTCAATAACTTTTGATTGCGGACTCCATTTTTGATGATCTTCGGCTTGTATTGAAGAGAACAAAAAGCTCTACAAGATTATGCAAAGAAACATCATAGTACAACATGGAAGGATAAAACCAAATTGAGAAAGGTATGACCTCTCTAGAAGCGATGAATCGGTAAAACCTCCAAAACCCAATACACAAGAAGTTGAGCTTGGAAACTCCGATTGGGATGAAACCAATTTTGTTGGGAATATAAAACCAAGTAGAACCCAACAAAATGAAAATATTGGATACCACCAAGGGAGAAACAATCGAGTATATATGTGAGATGTCGCCTAAGTTATGGAGCCGGAAAAACCCGCACGATCAAGAATGCAATAAGATATGCAAGGAAAATCGTTCTTTGATGAACTAGAGATTGTTATGATGATAACCACAATCTCTAGATCCTCTCATGGAGAAGAACCAAATAACAACCAAGAGATATGATGCTATGAATGAAGAGGCTTGAGCTCTTGATACGCCCAATTTGCATCACCATTCTATATCATAATCTACCTTTATTCATTGATATTTGTCTTATTATGAGGTATTACTTATGGCTTTTCATCTATTTATGCATGTTGGATGATTCTTGTAGGATGAACTGACGGAGTCTGGATTCTGATGGAAAAGAGGGCTTTTTCATGCAATTTCGCGAAGATTAGAAAAATACCAGAAAAATATGGGAAAATATTATTTTTCTAGAAGATTGAGGAAGCCAGAAGGAGGAGCGAAGAAGGGCTGCAGGGGCCCACACACCCCCTAGGGGTGGGCCCACCTGACCCCGCGCCTAGGGCAGGTGTGGCCCACCTGCCCGGCTCCTGACTCTGCCCCTTCGCCTATATCTTCCCTACGGAACCCTAAGGCTCGCTGAGCGACCACAGATAGATTTCCGACACCTCTGGTGGGCGGACAACACCGAGAGAAAAAGATCTCTCCGACAGACAGATTTCTGCAGGGGAAATTCCTTCTCGGAGAGGGGAGATCGTCGTCATCAACACCGTCATCAAGGTAGGCTTCATCGGGATCATCATCATCATCATCCACACCATCATCTCCACCAGCACCATCACCACCACTTCGTCCTGCTGTAACAATTGTGTTGCATATTGCTTTAGTTCTTAGGGGAAACTTTCCCGGTGTTAATTACTATTGTAGTTGATGCTTGTGAGTGGAACCATTGGATTATTGTTTATTTTCAGATTGTTATCTATTATCATATCATCTTTGATCTTGATCCATATGATGTCTTGTGAGTAGTCCGTATAGTTATTGAGGACATGGGAGAAGTCGTGTTGTTATTAATGGATTTGTGTTGAGTTATTATTCAATGGTTTAGTATTTAAGTTGTGGTGCTATTCTTCTAGTGGTGTCAAGTGAACATCGACTACATGATACTTCACCATTTATGGGCCTAGGGGATTGCATTGTGTATTTGTCTACAAATTGTGGGGTTGCCGGAGTGACTGAAACCTGAACCCCCGTTAGGACAACTTTGCACAAGGGAGCGTAGGATCTAAGAGTTTAAGGCCGTGGTTAGATTCATATCTTAATTACTTTCCTATAGTTACGGATGTTTGCAGGGGGTTTAATCAAAAGTATGTATTAGTCCAAGTACATTCGGTACATTAGCACAGGTTCACCCACACAACACTTACAACACCAAAGAAGAGTACTCGGCTATTTGAAGCGAAAGCACTTGACAGAATTCCCATGTGTCCTCGAGAACGTTTGGTCCTTATAAGTATTTTCACCGGCTTGTCCTTTGCTAAGAAAGGATTGGGCCACTTGCTGCGTTTGTTCTTTATTACTTGCACTTCGTTTTGTTTCTTTATCAGAAAACCACTAAAAATCCGTTTGCTAAGTATTTGTAGAGAGTTCCTGCTCCATATCACTGTTCAACACCTTATGCTCCTTGTTGGGATTGACACTCCTATTTATCAAAAGTACTACGATACACCCCCTATACTTGTGGGTCATCAAGACTATTTTATGGCGTCGTTGCCGGGGAGTGAAGCGCTATTGAAGAGTGGAACTGGTAAAGGAAACTTCTACTGTGAGTATTGCTTTTTGTTACTGCTTGTTACTTTGTTTCCAATATGGATAACCCACTTGGTTTTCTGTTTGGGAAAACTACTACCACTGCTAGGGTAGTAGATGAACTACCACCTATTGAGATAGATCCTCTTAAGATACCTACAAGTATTGTTGATCGTGTTATGGATAATTATTATTTAGGGGATGGAACTGTCCATCTTGTTGATCACTTGCTTTTTATCCATGAATTATGCGGGTTATTCAAGTGTGCAGGTATCACAACTGAACATGTGAAGAAGAAGTTACTCTCCATATCCTTGAAAGGGAGAGCTGAAGAATGGTATAAGCTGCTGAAGAATGGACAATCTATGGATTGGGAGGAAATGGCATCTCTCTTTTATTCTAAATTTTATCCTCCCAGTGAGATTCATAAGGATAGAAATCTGATATATAACTTTTGGCCTCATGATGGAGAGAGTACATCTCAAGATTGGGGGAGATTGAAGTTACTAATGCTTAAATGTCCTATTCATGAACTCCCTAACAATTTTATTCTCAATAAATTTTATGCTAGGATTTCTCTTCATGATAAAGATTTCCTAGATGCTTCTTGTGCTGGATAATTTACATGTATGAAGGAAGAAGCTAAATGGGATCTACTGGACCGTATTCAAGAAAACACTGAAGCTTGGGAGAATGAAAAAGGAAGAAAGTCAGGTATAAACTATGATTATGAATGCATTAAATCTTTTATGGGAACTGATGAGACTTCCGTGATATTAGTAATGAGTTTGGTCTTGATTCCCAAAGTATTGCCAAATGTTTTAAGGCCTTTTCCTCTTATATAGAAATTACCAAAAAGAAGTGGAATAAGTACCATGCTCCTTATAAAGATGTTGTTAGTCATGTTCCTGTTAGAAGTGCTGAAGTTTGTACTACTAATCATATTGTGCCTGAACCTCATGTTGAGAAAGTTTCTTTCCTAGCTAAGGTAAAGGAGTAATCTATGATTATCAGTGCAAATAATAAAGGTACAATGAAAACTGCGGATCCTGATAAGCAATTGAATATTGAACCTGTGGTAACTATTGCGAAAGATCTTGACGCTAGAAATATAGAGGATGAGCACATTGTATTTTGTGAAGACGCTTCAAATATTGACTCTCATCCTAGTAAGTCTAGAAAAGCTAGTGTTCCTGTGCTTTCTGTTAAATTGGTGATCATTGCTACTATGGTTTATGTGATATTGGTGCTAGTTCTAGTGTCATACCTTATGAGATTTACAGGGAAATTATGCATGAGATTGGTCCTTGTGAGCTTGAGGACATTGATGTGGTTATTCACCTTCCTAACAAGGACACCATTTGCCCTATTTGTATTATAATAGATGTGGAGGTTCTCTGTGGTAAGATTAAGTATCCTAATGATTTTCTAGTGCTTAACTCAGCAGCTAGCAAAACTTGTCCTATCATTTTTGGTAGACCTTTCTTGAACACTTGTGGAGCTATTATAGATTGTAAGAAGGAAAAAGTTTTAACTAAGTTTTACGGAGAGTCTTATGTGTTTAACTTTTCCAAATTTGCTAAAGCTCCTTGTGAAAACAACTTGCCTAATAAAGATTTCAGGATGTAACATATTGCTTCTATTGATCCAGTTTATGACCTTGGACCTCTTTTTGGTGACTGTAAGTATGATTATTCTGATGATAAAGTTGTTGTCAGTGACATTTATATTGTCAACTTTATTCAAAGTGCTACTGAGAGTTATTATGAGAGATGGAAACATGGTTTTATGCATCTCAATAATATTAAGTTTCCCCGTTTTATGTTGAAAGCTTTGAAGTTACATTTGTTTTATCTTCCTATGCTAGTGGATTTTTGTTTCAACAATTCATTTTCTCATGCTACTCCCATGCATAGGAAGTGGATTGGACTCAAGTGTGTTGGTTATTTGCTTCTTGATGCTCTCTTTCACTCCAGATATATATCTCCTATGTGAGCATCTTTGAAAGTTTCAAGCCTAACTTAAAGGCATAAAAGAGAAGTACTTGTTGGGAGATAACCCAAGAGTTTTATCGAGTCTTGGAAGTTATTATCTCTGTAATAACCGCTCCTTATCCTTTTTGTTTTGGTTTTTGTGTCAAGTTCAATTGCTTTTGTTAAGTAGAGGAGTTGTGAAAAGGGGCTGTCCTGGGACAGATTTTTGCGCTGCATTGTAAAAATTCTTGAGGGTGCTCAGTACGTCGGATGGAGCTGTATTTTTTTGAGTTTGTTCTCCAAGTTGGTACCCAACTTTCATTAGTTCTGCACCTTTTGATTTGAGCAACAGAAGGTTTTCGAAAAAATCAATCTTTACCTGCTGGTCTATTTTGACAGATTTCTATTATCATTTGCATTTTTCTCTTATAGAAGCTTTTGTTTTGATAGATTTCAGTTGAAGTGTGGACCTAGGTTTGTTGTTTTGCTTAAACTAATGTTGCCATTGAAGTTTGTGTATAGCCTTGTGAGGAAAGGAAACTTCCAGGAGAAGGAGAAAAGGAGTCTACAGAGTTCGTCTTTGAAGAGGTAAAAGTGGTGAAAACAGAAGTTTCATGAAACCCCAATATTTTTATATTTTTAATACATAAGGGAAACTATGAGAGGGAACAAAGGAGGAACCAGAGTCCGGGGTGGACAAACCCACCCCAGGCGCGGGCCCCAGCTGGCCGCGCCTGGCGGGGGTTTGACTCCCCCGAACTTCGTCTTCGCCTTGTTTCCGTGTCAAAACCTTTCTTATGCATTGAAAATTCGTAATATATAAACCCTCGGACCCCCCGAGGTTTGTGCATCGTGATCTCGTCATGTTTTCATTTCGATCTATTTCTGTCAGGAAATCTTCTCAATTTTAGAGCACCATGGTCTCCGCCAATGATAAAGGCAAGAAGCCCAAGGAAGATGATCCTCACAAACCCAAGGATGATGAGATTTTGGTAGGTTATGAAGGAGACATGGAGGAGGACAACCAGACGGACACCCGCGCTACCGTCGCAAGCATTAGATTGGTGGCAAAACCTACCAAGCTTAAGAGGACAACATGGATGTCTATAGGAGGGAAACCTCCATGTGATATCCTCTCTCCTCGGACACTTCCTCCTTGTACCACTCATTCTAACCTTACAGGGAAGGAACACTCTAAGAAGGAAGAGTGGAGGAAGAATAATAAGGACTGGGATCCTCGATCTGAATTGATCATGAGCTGCATTGAGCATAATTCGGAGTTGATTCGTACTCTAACTTTCGATAATGAGGATTTTAAGAAGCTGATTGAGGAACTTATCAAGAGAACACCACCACCAACGAAGGAGTAATTCTTCATCAGGTTTGGCATCCCCTTGGCTTGTTCCAAGCTTGGGGGAGTGCCACGGTGTCACATCCCAAAATTTTCCAAAATTTGAAATGTGAAAAATAAATAAACAAAATAAATAATTGATGAAATTTAGGGTGAAAAGAAACTTTTTGATTCCAAATGGAAACATTAAAACCCATCTTTAACAAACTTTGAATGAAAAGGGAATCAAACAAAATTTCAATCAAGTGAAATGCATTCATCAATAATGTATCTTGCAATTTAAACACTTGGAAAAGCTAAACCAAAACCCTAAAACCCTAATGGAATAATTCATTTCTAAGAACTCTCTAAGAATATGGATTTGATCCATATAAAAATTTAGTAAAAAACATTTATAAATGATCAAGAATAATAAATAAGAATATTGTAAAACCATAGAAATTGGTTTCACTCAATTTGGAGCAATAGATAAAAACTTATGAATTTAATAAGTTAAAAGGAATTAATTTCCAAAGCTAATAAAGCCCTTATATAAATCCATGCCAAATCTTGAGCAAATAAGTCCTAAAGAGATTTAAAAATATAAACAAATATGAAACAAAGATATGCAAATTGGAGTCACCAATTTTGGATCCTTAAATAAAAAGATATGGATTTTATAAGGCAAAGGAAGAATAAGGAATATTTAAAAACCAAATTAAATTTTGGCCAAACAAATGATATGGAATATTATTGATTAATAAAAGGAGTAAAGGATTATTTACATAAAATCATAAGGATTGATTAATATCCAATTTTATATAAATAAAGACAATTCCCAATTTAAAAGAACATTAAATAATATTAAAGTATTTAAAGTGAAATATTTGCACTAAAGAATAAATAAAAATATACGGAAAAAGGTTTGAAAAAATTGGAATTAAAATAGAAGTTTGAAAATATATTTAAAATCCTATTTAAATAATGACAAGTGTCTATTTTAAATATATAATAAACCATAAAAGGAATGTTTGAAATATTCTAAAAATGGAAATTTAAATACATTTATAAATATAATAAAACTTACTCTGAAAGTTTGAAGAAGGTTTGAAAAATTAATCTGAATTCAAATGAATATTGAATTTGAAAACAGAAAATCAAAATAGAAAAGAAAAAAGAATCAGAACAGGAAAAAATGAGTTGGACCCAGCCCAACTAAGCCTAGGCCCAGACCATCCTAGCGAACCCACCTCCCACTCTCTCCCCGAATCATTTTTCACTCGCAAACAAACCCGCGCAGACGCTGACGACTTGGCCCCATGTGGTTCACCCCACCTCGCTGACCGCTGGACCCCACTGCCAGTCATCGTCTCCCTCACCCGCCGCGGCCGTTCCCCTCATTACGCCGGCTGTTTCTGGTCGTTACTCCGCGCAGAAAATTCGCATCAACGCCGCAGTAATTCCTCGCTGTGACCATGCCATCATAAGCGCCTCGCCCTCCTCTCTCTTTTCCCCTATGCACAATCTCCTCTCAGCCACCAGGATGCCGCAATCGCGAGCTCGAACCCACTTCCTCCGACGTGTTTCCTGGCCGATTCTGGCGAAACTAGACCCCATCCTGCCTCCTAGCTTCCACGGGTCTGTTCGTCAACACCAGGCGCAACTGCCAGTAGCTTCATCCCGACCGTGTGTGCCCCAGAGCGTCGGCAACGACCAAGCCAAACGTCACCGTCCTCTGCCGCAAGTTCGGTGAGTCTTAGCTCTCAACCTCGTGCACGCCTTGACTTATGACTCACACCATCTGGTTCGCCTGCGTCCTATGTATCTCCAGGTGCTCCCTAATAGTCCGCGCGTGGCCTACAAGCTCGACCCCGACAACATTAGAACATGCCGCCGCCAGGAATGACTCCGGTGAGCAATCGTCGTCGAACTCGTACCCCTGCCCTCCTACGACTATGTTGAGCTTCCCCACGCCACGACGAGTCTGGTAAACCCCTTCCCCCTCTCTCTCGCTTCCCATATTCGCCGGAGCGCCGCTGACAGAGCGCCGCCGCCGCGTGTTCGTCGCCACCGCCGCCCATCTATGGTTGGCGTACTGTGATCCATTGGGTTTAGATCCAAGCGACACGATAGACTCACTTAACGAAGGGCTATGAAATGATATGCACCGTATGATTTAATTTAGATCTAATGCACCGCATCATTTGATCCCAGCGAAGCGGTATCGCCCAATGAGGTTAAGACACGTGGCCCTAGGTGTTGATTTAAAAACAGAAATGTTCTATTAGATGTTTTATTTTATAAAATTCATAACTTTTAATCCACATGTCCAAATTTTACAAATTATATATCACTGGATTTAGAAAAATGTGAACTTTTCAACCATACACTTTGTTTTGTATTTTGGTTCTATAAAATTGATTGTTTTTGCAGAAACTTGTTTAGGCCTATTTTGGTTATAAAATTGATTCCAAAAATGTTTTAATGGTAAAATATTTTGTAAATGGATTGTTTTGAACCTACTGACCATACAAAACAACTTGTAGATTTAAATGTATATTTGGTGACACATAGGAAATAAATCTTTGAATAAAAGCATTTCTAGATAAATAAAAATATTGATCTAGGTTTGAAAATGCTTCTTGACTAAAACCTTTGGAAAATGGTTTGATTTGAACTCTCTGACCCTAAACACCAAGTTTTAGGATTTAAAAATATATTTGATGAACCATAGTAAATTATCACTTTGCTAAAGGCATTTCTAGCAAATAAAAATATTTTTTTGATTTGAAAGTGGAATTTAGGTGAAGCCTTTTGCAAATGGATTAATATTAAACCCTTTAATCATAAACACTAACATTTGTGTTTAAAGAATATATTTGGCTAAAACTACAAAATATTACTTTGATTTAAATCACTTCTAGCAAAACAAAAATGATTTAAATGGCCACTTTCACCAACTTGAATTTAAATGGTTTTACCACTTTTGTAATTGACCAATAGGAGCTTTAAAATGATCATAGCCTACTAGAAACCACATTTCCAAATAAAACATTCTTTTGCATGCTTGCATGCATTGCTTGATTTTATTGTTCTATGTGGTGAATTGCTTGAATGCTATTTTGAATATGTGCTTGCTTGATTGAATTGTAGTGAAATTAGAAGAGTGTGATAATTGCAAGATCAAGGAGTGAACCAATATTCTCTTCTAAAAAGGCAAGTGACACTATCATCCATGTCCTACTATTTTCACTACACTTAGTGGTATTTTGTAGTATGCATGATAGGGCTATTATGTTACTATGCTATGCTATGTCCTATTAGAAAATCCATCTTCCTTAGTGCAAACATCATAGTTTTCTTATGCTTAGCCCTGCTATAGATTTGGGATGGAATACATGATATGAATGTATGAAGTGTTCGAAAAATATATGTTTTATATAATAAAACAAGTACTCAATGAACCACCTGGGTGGAATGTGGATACTCAATTTTTGGACAAGGTGGCAATAAAGGGAACCATCTTTATATGGCTATCTTTTTGTATGTGCACTAGAAGAAAACCACCAGGGACTTAGAGATTGAACATGTTTCTCGTACAGTGGCTTCCGTGTACAGCCACATGCTAAATGGGCTCTGCTTAGTCAACTACATACTGGAAGACCCTTGCATTGGCATCTACTCAGGTTAACCGGATTCATGTATTGGAAATTTATCCTTACATTGGTGTCTGGTAGACAAGCTAGCATCATGTATCGGGAGGACTTCTGTGGAAAGACTTTGTCACCTTCTCGATCTGTCGGTACTCCATTTGGTGAGTACTTATCCAGCAGCCACTGGTGGCGTCAAGACGAGATTGTGTAATGTGGGTAAAGTGTACAACTTCTGTAGAAGATCAAAATTCTAATTACTTAGCCGTGTCCCCGGTTATGGACAACTTTGAGAAACTAAGGCCTAAAGCTATGGAAGATCTCTACATTCCAATTTCTCAAAGTAAAACTTGATGGTGTCAACAAGGGATTAGAAGCACTTGGAGTTTTCCAAGGAGTCTAGAAAGATTGTCAAAAGATCAAAACTATTTTGAATAGATAGGATAAAACTATATTGCTTTCTACAAATGAGCCTAAACCCTACTTAGCCAAATATGCATATATTTATAGGTTCCACTTATTTCTACATAGTAGTGAAACTTGCCAATACAATTCAAATGTATTGACCCTTGTGGCTGCAACTTATTATGTTGCAGGTTTGTTTGATGTTAATGAAGTGTGTTGAATAGGATTACAAGTCTACAACCAACATGATTGTCTGTGGCACTTTGAATATGAAGGACTCCATGCTATATAGATATTCTGCTGCATTGTAATGTGATAGCCAAATGATCTATGTAAGATGTAATGAATTATTTTATTCCTAGTTATAAAGTTGTATTATGACCTTTGTTTCTTGATATTACATCTTAACTGTGGATTCTAGCTATTGATCCAGGGACTAGCATTGTAGACACAGGGATCTCTACCTTACTAAAGGTTGGGACCTCTACAGATGGTATCAGAGCACTGTGTTGCCTGTAGGATTGTAACCCTAGGATTGGAAAAAACCCTTTAGAAAAATAGGAGTTGTATTTCTTCCAAAACTTATTTACAAACAATCTGGTAAAATCTTTCTTGAACCTTTTTGGTTTCGATTCTACATCTCTTCCTTTTTCAACTTGATGGACAAAGCCTCCACCATGACCAATGACTTCAACTATAGCTTCACCAAGGACTCCAACTTAGACATCACTAAGGACTAAAAGTGAGAACCAAGAGACATTAGATTGCCTACCAAAAACATTGATATCATGTTAGTGTATGGATCATATTGACCTATGAGGTATGACTATACTAGATTGATTGTTTCAAGAAAACTTGTTGTTTCCTTCAACTCATGAGTAATCTCAAAAGTTGTTAAGAGAATAGTTGCTTGTTGATTGTTTGATTGAACTTGATTGTTTTGGTTGTGTGTTAGGACTTCTATAGATCTATCTATCATTACTTATCCCTATCAAACCAACAGATGCCTCCCCGTCGTGCCAACCCCAACCAAAACAACAATAATAACGTCACTCCCGAGATGCAGCAGTTGATGACAGCTCAAGCTCAAGTGATGTAGATGATGGCGCAGTTTATGCAAAATCAGAATCAGACAACAATAACAATAACAACAACCACAATCGGAATAATCCTCCAGCACTTGACATGCTCACCAGATTTCTGAAACTAAGGCATGCAAGGTTCTCTGGAACAATTGATCCAATGGTAGCCAATGACTGGTTACGTTCGGTGAAGAAGGACTTGGTGAATGTTGGCTGCACCAACGAGGAAAAATTTAGGTTTGCAGCATATCTGCTCGAATGACCAGCAACAACATGGTGGGACAACTTTCAGATCACCACTCCACTTGAGGATGTGACTTGGGATATTTTTGAGGATGGTTTCCGTACAGCTCACATCTCATCCGGAGTGATGAACTTGACGAAAAAGGAGTTCCACAATCTGAAACAACGTCACCTCAGTGTGCCTGAGTATATTGAGGAGTTCAACAATCTTGCACGGTATGCACCGGATCAAGTTGATACAGATGCTAAGAGGAAAGATAAATTCCTCGAAGGACTTAATGATGAGCTAAACTTGCAGCTGTCTGTTGCCTATGTCCCAACTGATCAATCACTCTGTGACAAAGCCACCATCTTGGAAAACAAGATGAATCAAGTTGAGAAAAGAAAGAGGAAGCATAACCTCAAGTATCACTCAGGATCATCACAGAAGAAGCGTTCATTCAAAAAGAGCAATGAAGATTCTAGAACACATCAGCATCACCACAACAACAATGGAAGTGATAATAATGGAAATAATAGTGACAATGGAGATGACCTTGGTCAGAACCAACATGGAAATTCCAGGAAGAAAGACATTAGCCAGTTGCAGTGCTATAACTGTAAGGAACTTGGACACTATGCATCAGACTATCCTGAGAAGAAAAGGAAAAAGGATGCTAGAAACTCCAATGGAAATGACTCCAATGTGACCCAGAAAGGACATGTCAACCACATCGACATGGATGGAACCCTTGAAGAATTATATGAGGTGGATGGCAGGGATTAGTTAACTCAGTTGAGTCAAATAAAGATTCCTTGTTTGGATATCAATTATTGAATCCATAGTCAAGTGAACCATCAATGTACCCCTATAATACTTTCTTTTAAGGGTGGTAGTACCCTAGTTGTCTTCAAGCCAACTTGTAACCTCTAGCCTTCCCAAATCTCGGGATGAGATTTCTTTTAAGGGTGGTAGCCTGTCACATCCCAAAATTTTCCAAATTTTCAAATGTAAAAAATAAATAAAATAAATAAATAATTGATGAAATTTAGGGTGAAAAGAAACTTTTTGATTCCAAATGGAAAAATCAAAACCCATCTTGAACAAACTTTGAATGAAAAGGGAATCAAACAAAATTTCAATCAAGTGAAATGCATTCATCAATAATGTATCTTGAAATTTAAACACTTGGAAAAGCTAAACCAAAACCCTAAAACCCTAATGGAATAATTCATTTCCAAGAACTCTCTAAGAATATGGATTTGATCCATATAAAAAGTTAGCAACAAACATTTATAAATGATCAAGAATAATAAATAAGAATATTGTAAAACCATAGAAATTGGTTTCACTCAATTTGGAGCCATAGATAAAAACTTATGAATTTAATAAGTTAAAAGGAATTAATTTCCAAAGCTAATAAAGCCCTTATATAAATCCATGACAAATCTTGAGCAAATAAGTCCTAAAGTGATTTAAAAAGATAAAAAAATATAAAACAAAGTTATGAAAATTGGAGTCACCAATTTTGGAACCTTAAATAAAAAGATATGGATTTTATAAGGCAAAGGAAGAACAAGGAATATTTAAAAACCAAATTAAATTTTGGCCAAACAAATGGTATGAAATATTATTGATTAATAAAAGGAGTAAAGGATTATTTAAATAAAATCATAAGGATTGATTAATATCCAAATTTTATTTAAATAAAGACAATTCCCAATTTGAATGAACACTAAATCATATTAAAGCATTAAAAGTAAATTATTTGCACTAAATAATAAATTAAAATCTACTAAAAAAGGTTTGACAAAAATTGGAATTAAAATAGAAGTTTGAAAATATATTTAAAATCCTATTTAAATAATGACAAGTGTGTATTTTAAATATATAATAAACCATAAAAGGAATGTTTGAAATATTCTAAGAATGGAAATTTAAATACATTTATAAATATAATAAAACTTACGAAAGTTTGAAGAAGGTTTGAAAAATAAATCTAAATTCAAATGAATATTGAATTTGAAAACAGAAAATTAAAATATAAATGAAAAAATGAGTTGGACCCAGCCCAACTAACCTAGGCCCAGACCAGCCCAGCGAGTCCACCTCCCACTCTCTCTCCGAACTGTTTTTCACTCGCAAACAAACCCGCGCAGACGCTGACGACTTGGCCCCATGTGGTTCACCCCACCTCGCTGACCGCTGGACCCCACTGCTAGTCATCGTCTCCCTCACCCGCTGCGGCCGTTCCCCTCATTACGCCGGCTATTTCTGGTCGTTACTCCGCCCAACAAATTCGCATCAACGCCGCAGTAATTCCTCGCCGTGACCATGCCATCAAAAGCGCCTCGCCCTCCTCTCTCTTTTCCCCTAGGCGCCATCTCCTCTCAGCCACCAAGTTGCCGTAATCGCAAGCTCGAACCCACTGCCTCTCACGTGTTTCCTGGCCGATTTTGGCCAACCTAGACCCCCTCCTGCCTCCTAGCTTCCATGGGTCTATTGGTCAACACCAGGAGCAACTACCAGTAGCTTCATCCCGACCGAACGTGCCCCAGAGCGTCGGCAACGACCAAGCCGAACGTCACCGTCCTCTGCCGCATGTCTGGTGAGTCTTAGCTCTCAACCTTTCGCACGCCTTGACTTATGACTTACACCATCTGGTTCGCCTGCATTCTGTGCATCTCCAGGTTCTTCCCAATAGTCCACACGTGGCCTACAAGCTTGACCCCGACAACATCAGAACGTGCCGCCGCCAGGAACGACTCCGGCGAGCAATCGTCGTCAAACCCGTACTCCCCCTGCCCTCCTACGACTACATTGAGCTTCCCCACGCCACGGCGAGTCTAGTAAACCCCTTCCCCCTCTGTCTCTCGCTTCCCATCTTCGCTGGAGCGCCGCTGACAGAGCGCCGCCGCCGCGCGTTTGTCTCCAAGGCCGCCAATCTATGGTTGGCGTACTGTGAGCCATTGGATTTAGATCCAAGCGACACGATAGACTCACTTAACGAACGGGTACGAAATGATCTGCATCGTAAGATTTAATTTAGATCTAACGCACCGCATCCGTCGATCCCAGCGAAGCGGTATCACCCAATGAGGTTAAGACACGTGGCCCTAGGTGTTGATTTAAAAACAGAAATGTTCTATTAGATGTTTGATTTTATAAAATTCATAACTTTTAATCCACACGTCCAAATTTTACAAATTTTATATCACTGGATTTAGAAAAATGTGAACTTTCCAACCATACACTTTGTTTTGTATTTTGGTTCTGTAAAATTGATTTTTTTTGCAAAAACTTGTTTAGGCCTATTTTGGTTATAAAATTTATTCCAAAAATGTTTTAAGGGTAAAATATTTTGTAAATGGATTGTTTTGAACCTACTGACCAAACAAAACAACTTGTAGATTTAAAAGTATATTTGGTGACACATAGGAAATAAATCTTTGAATAAAAACATTTGTAGATAAATAAAAATATTGATCTAGGTTTAAAAATGCTTCTTGACTAAAACCTTTGGAAAATTGTTTGATTTAAACTCTCTGACCCTAAACACCAAGTTTAGGATTTAAAAATATATTTGATGAACCATAGTAAATTATCACTTTGCTAAAGGCATTTCTAGCAAATAAAAATATTTTTTTGATTTGAAAGTGGAATTTAGGTGAAACCTTTTGCAAATGGATTAATATTAAACCCTTTAATCATAAACACTAACATTTGTGTTTAAAGAATATATTTGGCTAAAACTACAAAATATTACTTTGATTTAAATCACTTCTAGCAAAACAAAAATGATTTAAATGGCCATTTTCACCAACTTGAATTTAAATGGTTTTACAAATTTTATAATTGACCAATAGGAGCTTTCAAATGATTAGAGCCTACTAGAAACCACATTTCCAAATAAAACAATCTTTTGCATTCTTTGAAGGGAATATGCCCTAGAGGCAATAATAAAGTGGTTATTATCGTATTCCTTGTTTATGATAAATGTTTATTTTGCATGCTATAATTGTATTAATACGGAAACGTTAATACATGTGTGTTTAATAAACAAACAGAAAGTTCCTAGTTATGCCTCTCTCATAAACTAGATCGTTGATTAACAAGATGATCAAGGTTTCCTGATCATGGACATTGGATGTTGTTAATAACGGGATCACAACATTAGTGTAATGGTGTGATGAACATTCATCCGAAGTATAGAATTATGATCAAAGTCATTGAGTTTATATTGCTATAACAACTTACAAAGTGATCCTAATCCTTAGACCATGAGATCATGTCAATCACTAACACCGGAAGAGTTTCTTGATAACATCAAACGTCACACCGTAACAGGGTGATTATAAAGATGGATTCAGAACTAATAAAGTGTTATGTTGAGGCCCATGGATCGAGAGTGGAATTTTTTCATCCCGATGACGGATAGATATACTATGGGCCCTCTCGGTGATATCACATTGATTAGCTTGCAAGCAAGTGATTTGATCACTAGAATGTTATATCACGGGAACGAGAAAAGAGTGTATGTCAGTAACAAGATCAAACTAGGTATGGAGATACCGATGATCGGATCTCGGACATGTAATATATCGCGAAACAAAGGGATTAAGATACTAGCGTAAAAGGTTCCGACGATCACAAGAAAGTCATCGTTGAATGTGTGGGAGTCAGTATGGGTCTCCAGATCCCGCTTCTGATTATTTATCCGAGAGGGGTCTCGATCATGTCCGCATTATTCACGAACCGTATGGTCACACACTTAAGAGACACCGATATCCAATTGGAGCAAAAGTTTCATGCCGAAAGAATGAACAAGCGCAGGAATATATTTCACTAGATACCGAAACAGGTTTTCGGGTGAAATTGCATAAAGTGGTTATGCATGTGAAATAGAATTATAGAAAGGGGTTATTTGTGAATGTTTGTAACTAAAGTAATTGACAAAATTCTGAATAAAATAAAAGAGTTTTATTTAATGAGAGTTTGCATTAAATTTGGTGGAAATATAATGGGAATTTGAGTGGGTTTTTTAGTGGAGAAAATTGAAGGGCCATTTTGTGAGTGGAGTGTACACCCACATGAATGAGGGAGAGGTGGGGGCACCCTCCATGGCTGGCGGCCATGCCCCATTGGGCTGCCCCCCTCCCCTATATAAGGAGCCCCTGCTCTCACTTCTCACCGACACCTCCTCGTGAAGGATCTCTCTCCCCCTCTAGAATTTATCCCCCATGGTCTCGGACTAGCGAGATACATGTTCCCGGTGGCTATTCGGCAAGAAAGAGTTGTGCTTCCGCTGCATCTCTGGAGCGAGGAGGCGGAGGTTGCTCGGTGCCTCGAACATGTGTGCGAGCACGGATGCTGTTGCTTTGCGCTTAGGACTTCCTCTCGATCTTGAGATCGGCAAGAGATCGTCTACATCAACCACGAGTTTGGACTCGTTAAGCTTTGTCGGTCTTCAAGGGTATGTTCTCTACGGATATACATCCGCCCGTTGTTTGTATCTAGTAGATAGATCTTGGTACATAGTTGTTCCCATCATAGGAAATTTTTGTTTTCTATCTTTGCGAACCCTACGGGTATCAGAGCCGGATCTATGCGTAGATACTTTGCACGGGTAGTACACATATGAGTATGTGGGCGATGATGATCATTTTATTGCTTCTTAGTTGTACTTTGGATATTGGTGTCATAGTGGGATGAAGCGACCCGGACAAACTTTACATGTCCTCGCACATGAGACCTGTTCCACGCTTGACATGCAACTAGTTTTGCATAAGTGGCTAGCGGGTGTCTATCTCTCCTACTATAGTCAATATCTAATTTGCAACGAGTTTTCAACAATTTGGTTATCCTCGTTGTGTTTCATGTTTGTAGGTATGAACGGTTCTATCTCGAAAGCCCTAAGCCACGTAAAATTTGCAATGGATAAATTAGAGGCGTCTAGTTTAGATTGTTGCTGGGCTAGTGTTATGATATGGTGATGTTGTAAGTAGAAGTATGAGATGATACTCTTACAACACACATAGCGTGTAAGTTCCACAGACCTTGGCCTTACACATAAAGGTATGATAGTGATCATACCACGGTGCACATGATAGAGATCATATGCGGGAACCATATCATTTCACTAATAAACATGTGATGTTTTGATTGCATCTTATATTGCTTGTTTGGCTTTTTATTAGCATAATAAGATCATCCCTCATTTAGATATTAAGATAAGAATGTGTTATTCCTTAAGTATGCACCGACAATGTTTCGTCGCTTCAAGACATCACGTGATGATTGTGTGTACTTGAATCCACGAGCATATCTCGGGTGTAAGACAGTTACACACGCGAATACTAAGGTTCTTACTTGACAAGCCTAGCATGTACATACATGGCTTCAGAACACGGACCGAAAGGTTAAGCATGAGTCATATGTTTTGATATGATGACCATATGGATGCTCGCCTTTGAAGCTACACTAACTCACGTGATGATCGGACTTGGTGTAGTGGATTTGGTTCATGTAATTACCAAAAAGACACGAGGGATGTCGTTTTTGAGTGGGAGTTCATTTCTAATTTGGATTAGTAGAACTCAATTTATCATAAATTAAATCAAAGTGAATTTTCATAATTTGTTGTTGTCATTGGCATTCGTTCACCACCGTATGCATAGTTGTAATTGAGATAATAGAACTATAGAATTCTGGATATATACTTTACGAACTGGTATCGTATTGTGTTGAGTGTCAATCTAAAGTTTAAAGTCCTATTGCAAACTTTCAGCAAACTCTGTTTACTCCGTGAAATTTAATAATTGGTATTAAATCAAGAGTAACAATTCCAGTGTTAGTATCTTAAGTATCATGTTTGCCTCCATGATTCTTGATTGTTTTCATATCAAGTTTATCTAGGAGCTGAAAGAATTGTTTCAGAAACCGTCATGTGTGGCAGATATAACGATATCTGAAACTATGTTTTGGTTGCAATATGATAGAGTATAATATATGTTCTCATATTGGATGAGAATTTACAAAGGTTGGAGATTCTAGACATCCTAATCATCCAAAAAGGGTTTTGGAAAGTAATGTTATACTCACGATTCGCCTTTATAAGCCACAGTAGCTTGATCATGAAAGTCGTCATGATAAGGATTAATAGAAGATGTATGTAAAGTGTTTACTACACTAAAAGATTACTAAAGAATGGATTTTGAAAGAATACCGATCATTTGATGATGGTGATCTACTTCAAAGTGCAAGTCCAAAGGTATTATTATTTGAATATACACGCTTTGGACTATGTGTCATGTATATAGCGCCACTTTTGATGTTGATAGATTCTTTTAAAAAGGAAAAGGAAATGCTGAAAGAGAATCTATAAAATATATTTGGCAGAAAAGAAAAGATTGGAAATATCCAATTTTGGTATATGGATGATATACATGTTATGGTTATATTATTTGCTTGTTAAACAATGTGGTTCTTGGGTATTGAATACCGAATTGGTTGGTATGAAATTTCATACGGAACAACGCAATTCATGAACCACAATGGCCTAAGTAACTAGCAAGAGAATATGTGATGATGTTCATCGAAAACAAACAAACCGTTGTTTGTATTTCTCGTTGACATCAAAGATTGACTTCAAGATTTGTTTTAATAATTGTTATTTAAATCGGGTATTATGAGAACAAAGGTTGTTCAAATAATTACCGTATTCCATATAAGATGGATGATTTACAAATCTAGTTATAGAAATCACATCCATAAAACCTAATGCTAAAATGTCGCAAGACAAATGATTGAAAGATTACTTACGAAGTGACATCGCCGTTTAAATTATATTGGAAAGAAAACATGAAAAATCTCCATATTCATGGATTTTTGGAGTCTTTGATTTGATCAAGTGACGCTTGTGAGACTTTCCTCGGGATAATTAAAACTTCGTTCAAAGGCCAAATAAGAACGAACGACTAAATTAATGGAATTTATACATATCGATGTATGTATACCATTATGTGTAGTCGTAAGCGATGGGTTTCTACTTCATATGCTTTCTCCGGAAATTTGAGTGAATATTCACTTAATGAGAAAGAAGTATGAAATATTTGAAAAAAGTTTCAAAGACTTTCAAGATGAAGTGGAAAATCATTTTAACAAGAAAATAAATGGTTTATGATTTTATCATAAGGGATTTATTTGAGTTACAAGTGTAACAAGAAAATAAATGAATTATGATTTTATCACAAAGGTATTTATTTGAGTTGCAAGTTTAGCAAAACACCTAGATTTTCATCTCATGAAACACCATAGGAATATGGAGTATTTGAGATTTGTAATGAAACCTTGTTTGACATGGTTGGATCAAAGGTGTTATTTATAAAACTGCTATTATGTTTTAAAAGATTAAAGCTTTAGAGACTACCGCTTTTACACTGAAAAGAGATCCATCTTGATCCGTTGAAATGACACCATGGAAGTTATGGTTTGAGGTAAAACCCAAGTTGTCATTTCTTAAATTTTTGTATGCTAAACGTAAGTAAGATGTTTACAACCGAAGTCGGATGACCATGTCTTTGTAGGTTATTTCGAATAACAATTGGTTATTCTTCCATAACACCAAGGACAAAAGGGTTTTTCGCTTGAAACATGAAGTATCTTGAAGAAGTATTTTTTCATAAATGTTAAGTGGGAGGACAATAGAACTTTGATAAGGTTAACGAACCTTAGCTAAATGTGCTCAGTTGCCCAGCACCGGAAATCGTTCTAGAGGCTGCCATAATGCTCATAGCTTATGTGCCTCAAAGGTTGTGGTCACGGCGATCTAAGTTCTTATTGAACCAAGTCGGTCGAATAAACAATCAAATACTAAGATTTGAGAGTAAATCATTATTGTTTAACAATGATGAACCGACTATATGAAAAGAAGTGATGATGGGTCCTGACTCCGTCAAATGGCTTGAAGCCATAAAATCTGTTATAGTTCCATACACGAGAAATCAAGTTTTGAACTTGGAAGACCCTCCGGAATGGTGTAAAAACCTATCGGTCGTATTTGGATCTATAAAGAAACAGACATGGATGTTTCACATCTATGAAATAGTCGACATGTCGTAAAGTATTTTACGACAATGTTCAAGGAGTTGACTATGACAAGATTTGATCTTTCATAGCGATATTTAGTCTAGACGGATTAAAGTAGCAACCACTACATATAATTTGGTATATGGTAGATGAATAAACAAAACAAAATTCTTCTAATAGAATGGTTACCTAGGACGTGTACATGACACGGTCCAAAGGGTTTTGTTAAAATTCAAAGGATGCTAAAAGGGCATGCAAACTTCAATGGCTTCAAACTTCAAAGGATGCATCATGGAGTTGCAATCTTCATCTTAATGAAAAGGAGTTTTCATCAGGAGACGATGAAGATGCTTGCATTTTAAAGAAATTAAGTGGGAGCGATGAGACATATTTCTAATACATTATGTGGATGACATCTTGTTGATTAGAAATGATGTATTTTTATTGACAAAGGTTAAGAATTTCATTTCAATGAAATACTTAGGAAAAAACCGAATATTTAGCGTGAATGTCTATAGTGGATAGACTGTGCCGCCAATATGGTTGTGCCAAACGTACATATATGAGATATTGAAGGAGTTCAATATAGAAACGACAAGAAACAGTTCTTGTTGCATGGAAAGGAATTGAATCAAGATTCAAGTGTATCGACACTTGATAAGTGAAACGAGATTCAAGTGCTTTGACACCTGATGAGTGAAATCACGAGAATGTTTTGATCAATCATACCATGATATGTACACATCCAGATATGTCCTATGATCTAAGTGTTATGAGTATATACCAGAATGAATCATAAAATGATCATTGGACGATAGTGAGGATATTCTTATGATCTTTTTGAAAGAACTAAGAATATATTTGTATAGAGGTGACAAACAATTACAAATAGTTCATTGTAAAGCGTTACATTGATACTAGTTTTGTCACAAGATACAAATTAAGTTTATCTCAATTTAAACTATGGGTGGCACAATGTAATGGAAAGAAGATTCCATGATGGATTTGGATGAAATCCATAGTTAAGACATTGTGACGAATACTACAACAAAAAGGCAAAGTATATGACTGCTATAGTAGCAACAAAGGAGGGAATTTGTGTCAAGAAGTTTGTTATCAAACTAAGGTGTGGTTCGCAACGGGATAACACTAAAGATATATTGTATGACAATAGTGTCGACACGATTTAACCCCAAGGAACTAACACCGAAAGACCAAATTTATACAATGCCATCTCATTGGAGAATGAGTGATGCGTGAAGACGCAAAGACATGCAAATACACACGGACCTGAAGCGTCATATCCGTAGATTATGTTAACCACATGCAATTGCGTATATGGAACGCCGGAAAGCCATAAGTGTTCAATACGCAAAGTTTTCAAACTAGATTATTGTCTCTAGTGCAAGTGGGAGACTAAAGGGAATATGCCCGAGAGGCAATAATAAAGTGGTTATTATCGTATTCCTTGTTTATGATAAATGTTTATTTTGCATGCTATAATTTTATTAATACGGAAACGTTAATACATGTGTGTTTAATAAACAAACAGAAAGTTCCTAGTTATGCCTCTCTCATAAACTAGATCGTTGATTAACAAGATGATCAAGGTTTCCTGATCATGGACATTGGATGTTGTTAATAACGGGATCACAACATTAGTGTAATGGTGTGATGAACATTCATCCGAAGTATAGCATTACAATCAAAGTCATTGAGTTTATATTGCTATAACAACTTACGAAGTGATCCTAATCCTTAGACCATGAGATCATGTCAATCACTAACAACGGAAGAGTTTCTTGATAACATCAAACGTCACACAGTAACAGGGTTATTATAAAGATGGATTCAGAACTAATAAATTGTTATGTTGAGGCCCATGGATCGAGAGTGGAATTTTTTCATCCCGATGACGGATAGATATACTCTGGGTCCTCTCGGTGATATCACATTGATTAGCTTACAAGCAAGTGATTTGATCACTAGAATGTTATATCACGGGAACGAGAAAAGAATGCATGTCAGTAACGAGATCAAACTAGGTATGGAGACATCGATGATCGAATCTCGGACATGTAATATATCGCGAAACAAAGGGATTAAGATACTAGCTTAAAAGGTTCCGACGATCACAAGAAAGTCATCATTGAATGTGTGGAAGTCAGTATGGGTCTCCAGATCCCGCTTTTGATTATTGATCCGAGAGGGGTCTCGATCATGTCCGCATTATTCATGAACCATAGGGTGACACACTTAAGAGACACCGACATCCAATTGGCGCAAAAGTTTATGCCGAAAGAATGAACAAGCGCAGGAATTTATTTCACTAGATACCGAAACAGGTTTTCGGGTGAAATTGCATGAAGTGGTTATGCATGTGAAATAGAATTCTAGCAAGGGGTTATTTGTGAATGTTTGTCATTAAAGTAATTGACAAAATTCCGAATAAAATAAAAGAGTTTTATTTAATGAGAGTTTGCATTAAATTTGGTGGAAATTTAATGGGAATTTGAGTGGGTTTTTTAGTGGAGAAAATTGAAGGGCCATTTTGTGAGTGGAGTGTCCACCCACATGAATGAGGGAGGTGGGGCACCCTCCATGGCTGGCGGCCATGCCCCTTGGGCTTCCCCTCCCTATATAAGGAGCCCCTCCTCTCACTTCTCACTCACACCTCCTCGTGAAGGATCTCTCTCCCCCTCTAGAATTTATCCCCCATGGTCTCGGACTAGCGAGATACATGTTCCCGGTGGCTATTCGGCAAGAAAGAGTTGTGCTTCCGCTACATCGCTGGAGCGAAGAGGCGGAGGTTGCTCGGTTCCTCGAACGTGTGTGCGAGCACGGATGCGCTGCTGTTTTGCGACGCTAGGACTTCCACTCGATCTTGAGATCGGCAAGAGATCGTCTACGTCAACCACGAGTTTGGACTCGTTAAGCTTTGTCGGTCTTCAAGGGTATGTTCTCTACGGATATACATCCGCCCGTTGTTTGTATCTAGTAGATAGATCTTGGTACATAGTTGTTCCCATCGTAGGAAATTTTTTGTTTTCTATGCTGCGAACCCTACATGCTTACATGCATTGCTTGATTTTATTGTTCTATGTGGTGAATTGCTTGAATGCTAGTTTGAATATGTGCTTTCTTGATTGAATTGTAGTGCAATTAGAAGAGTGTGATAATTGCAAGATCAAGGAGTGAACCAATATTCTCTACTAAAAAGGCAAGTGACACTATCATCCATGTCCTACTATTTTCACTACACTTAGTGGTATTTTGTAGTATGCATGATAGGGCTATTATGTTACTATGCTATGCTATGTCCTATTAGGAAATCCATCTTCCTTAGTGAAAACATCATAGTTGTAGTATGCTTAGCCCTGCTATAGACTTGGGATGGAATACATGATCTGAATGTATGAAGTGTTGGAAAAATATATGTTTTATATAAGAAAACAAGTACTCAATGAACCACCTGGGTGGAATGTGGATACTCAATTTTTGGACAAGGTGGAAATAAAGGGAACCATGTTTATATGGCTATCATTTTGTATGTGCACTAGAAGAAAACCACCCAGGGACTTAGAGATTGAACATGTTTCTCGTACAGTGGCTTCCGTGTACAGCCACATGCTAAATGGGCTCTGGCTTATTCAACTACATAGTGGAAGACCCTTGCATTGGCATCTACTCAGGTTAAGAGGATTCATGTATTGGAAATTTATCCTTACATTGGTGCCTAGTAGACAAGCTAGCATCATGTATTGGGAGGACTTCTATGGAAATACTTCGTCACATTCTTGATCTGTCGTTACTCCATTTGGTGAGTACTTATCCAGCGGCCACTGGTGGCGTCAAGACGAGATTGTGTCATGTGGGTAAAGTGTACAACTTCTGTAGAAGATCAAAATTCTAAGTACTTAGTCGTGTCCCCGCTTATGGACAACTTTGAGAAACTAAGGCCTGAAGCTATGGAAGATCTCGACATTCCAATTTCTCAAAGTAAAACTTGATGGTGTCAACAAGGGATTAGAAGCACTTGGATTTTTCCAAGGATTCTAGAAATATTGTCAAAAGATCAAAACTATTTTGACTAGATAGGATAAAACTATATTGCTTTCTGCAATTGAGACTAAACCCTACTTAGCCAAATATGCATATATTGATAGGTTCCACTTATTTCTACATAGTAGTGAAACTTTCCAATACAATTCAAATTTATTGACCCTTGTGGCTGCAACTTATTATGTTGCAGGTTTGTTTGATGTTAGTGAAGTGTGTTGAATAGGATTACAAGTCTACAACCAACATGATTTTCTGTGGCACTTTGAAGATGAAGGAATCCATGCTATATAGATATTTTGCTGCATTGTAATGTGATAGCCAAATGAGCTATGTAAGATGTAATGAATTATTTTATTCCTAGTTATAAAGTTGTATTATGACCTTTGTTTCTTGATATTACATCTTAACTGTGGATGCTAGCTATTGATCCAGGTACTAGCATTGTAAACAAAGGGATCTCTACCTTACTAAACGTTGGGACCTCTACACGCGGTATCACCACCATTATCTTTAATCTTTTACATTTTTATTGGATTCTTATCTTTGGTAGAGAGGTTATCTTATAGTTTGGTTTGCATGTGCAAGTATCTATCCTTTAGTTGATTATCTATGTATCCCTTGGTGTGTGTAACATCCCAAAAATACTAAACTTGGATCATCAAACTCTAATCATCAAATTTAGGGTTAACAAAAAACTTTGCTAAATAAAAAAACATGAAAGAATGCATGTGGGTATGCATTTCATTTTGAATTCTTTTGAACCAACTTGTTTGTGTGTTCCTTTGCTTGTAAATGGATTCTTAGGTGAAATAAACATCATCTAAACAATTCCCAAACTTTTCTCAAAGACAAGTAAATCAAAACAAATAAAATAAGGGAATGGTCATTTTGACCAATTTAATTCCCATGCCTACTTTGGCTGTCTTAAACTTTTAGAACTTAACAGAAACTTTTATGGATCTTTGCATCCCTTGATTGTACTCATAACAAAGTATCAAGGCCCACTTTGTGATCATCCAGAAACATTCAAATGCATAGTTTAAAGGACATTTCAAAATTGAATCTTCATCATATGTAAAGATCCAACTTTTTCAAAAACCACTCAAACAAGATCAACTTTTAAAACCCAAGCATCTGTAGACTCACCAGCACCAACCTAGCACACCCACCAAAAATCTTTTCAAAATTCAAAACTTGAATTCTTGCGGCCATTTCATCAAACACACTGCAGACACAAATCATCAAAATCTTAAACACTATTGTGAGCAGTGATTGAAGCCTAACTTGTTCCCTCTCTAGCTCACAACCATCTCAGTAGATCACCTAGCAAGTTAAACCAAGCACTAGACTCACTGTAAGCTGGGCAATGACATCAATGGTGAACAGCCGAGGCTCACCATGCCACCCCAGTGGAGACAACAAGATAGGAGGAGATTTAGCCATGCCAACCTTGTCTGGGAGGCAGCCCACCGTCCATCGCCACTCCCTGTCCGAGTCGCGGGCGTTGCCAAACCCTGGACCACACGCACGGACCGCGCCCAGCGCGCCAGCAACCATGTCTAGCATGCGCCAGAGCGCCACACTCGACTGACGCCCACAGACCGCACGCCACCCTCGCCGCGTGCATACATGATCGCCACCGACCCAGGCGACCTCCAGACAACACCGTTCGCCGCCCCATTACGCACAGCCACCGCTCACCATCGAAGATGTTGCCTCTGCCGTGCAGAGCATCGCGCGTTCCAGACCAAACCACACCGCCCCTACTCGCGCATTAAAGCCGGAGAGCATCGCCAGGAGACTACCAAGCAATCGCCACCGCCGGCCATGCCTCTAGCCGCCCGTAGCCATGTCGCCACCGTCGCCTGCCCATCCCGTTCGGTCTCATCGTCGCGACTATAAATAGAGGCCACCCCCAGCCGAATTGAGCACACCATCTCACTCTCTCACTGATCGTGCCACCCGTTCACGGAGCAAGGCGAGTAGCACCGCGAATTTCACCGAGTGCGCTGCTTGGAGAAAGGGCCGGCGATTGAGCCGCCCAGAGAAGCTGCCGATGTGGAGGTTCGCCGTCATGGACTTTGTTGTTCGCCCGCCTCGCTGACCCTCGCCTGAACCCCGGTGAGCCCCTAACGACCCCCACTCACCACGCTAGGTTTCTGTCTCGCCGGTGTTGCCCAACGTCGATGATGAACCTCGGCCGTTGGATTAGAACCAGATCGTACGCACCACATCGCCCCATACCGCTTCGCACCCCTCGTCTAACTGACGCGTGGGGACAGCCACTTAACCAGCCCGCGTAAGAGCTGTGCTTAGTAGGTCGGCCCTGATGCAGCCCGTCCTACGACCGCTACTACATCTACTCCCTTGAGCTCCCCAAGTGGACCCATGACTCGCGCCCGAACTAAGCTCCTCCAAGCCAAGGTTAACTCGCTCCTTTCCTTGTGTGACTTCGACACACCCTTGGATGGTTTGCTACTTCATACGCATACACTGTGCATCATCAGGTACGAAGAGAAGGACCCAAGGGACGGAGGAAACGGAGCGGAAGCAACAAGTCGCTACCAGACTCCAGCGGTACTACCGGTTGGGGCGACCGGTACTACCGGACCAAGCGACGACGGCCGCCATCGGACGCGCTCCAGAAGAACCACTCCACGCCCAGACGCCGGTATTACCGGCAAAGAACCGGGTACTACCGGTCATGATACGACCGCCTCCCCTACCGCCACAGCGCCGACGAAGCTCCAGTTCGCCAGCGATACTACCGCCCCGAGCGGTACCGATTCGGTGCGACCGGTACTACGGACCGTACCGGTCCTGACTGATCCTGAACGCCTGAGTTCGGCCCAGTGCCTTGTATCCCTTCCTATAATTTTCCTTTTCGTTCCGAAACTACCCCTGTTTTGTGGCTGGACTATATATAGCCCCCACCCTCTATTGTAAACCCTAGACTTGGATAATAATAGATATTAAGGAAACCCTTTGAGGAACTTATATCTATTGGTCTCATGCTCCTACCAAGGAGCACCGGATTATCCACCCCCCTCTTGGATCTTGCCTAGTGCATTCAAGTTGTACAAGGCCTTGGGTTCTCGGTTTCTCGCTCCCGAGTTGTCAAGATCTCACCAAGCACCTCGTCCCCCATTGTTGGCATGGAGAGCGAGCTTCGCCCAACACCGATCCTAGGGATTATGTTGGACCGGTTGCCACCGGCGTGAGGGATAGGCGTGTATCGTGTTTTGGTGTGCGTGTGTTCGTGGTTTTCATCCCTTTCCTCCCCCGACCACCGCTTTCCCCCCTCGTTTCTCGTGGAATTCGTGAAAGATCGGGCCAACCCCAGGGTTACCCCATAACATATTGGTATCAAGAGCACGGTTTATCACGAATTTCCCCCCAATTTTTCTTTGATTTCCCCTTAAAATCGAAAATCCCACCAAAAAGAGCCCCAATTTGCCTTCGGATCGATCTTTGGATTTGGTGAGTTTTTCGTGGTTTTGGTCCATAGTTCTGTTGCTTTTGGAGTCAATCTATAGCCCCTTTTGTTCCTAGCCCAGCCTTTCGGTCAGATCTCCACGAATTTGAGGATTTTGGTCAAGTTGAGTTCGTCCTGCCCCGCAACTGGCGGTACTACCGGCCGTGCAAGCGGTACTACCGCAAGTAAGCGGTACTACCGATATTACAAGCGTTACTACCGCTCGCCGGTACTACCGGTCGTTGCCAGCGGTACTACCGCTCGCCTCTGACCGTGCTTCCTTGCCCTTTGACGCCTCAATTTCGTTTGCTGACTTTTCCAATTCGCTTGTTCGTGTTTCGCGTGTTTGTCGCCATTTTCACAACAGCTTCCGCATCAAAGTCAACACGCGCTCAACGACACCGCGACACTCGAACATTATCCCCCACCAACGGTTGCAAGTCGTCAACAATACCAAAGGTATAACTTGCACCACCTTGACAGGCCCATATCTTCCTTTGTGTGTAACTATCCTATGAGATCAACTCATTTTGTTTTTGTCTAAGCATTGTGCACTTGCCTTCGGAAAGTGAGAGTGTGAAGCCAAATACAAAAGCTAACATAGTAGCATAGCAAGGGAGAAAAAGAAAAAGAATCAAAAAAAAGGAAAAGAAAAAGATAAAATAGAAAGATACATAGTCTCCAATACAAAGAGAATAGCAAGCTTGCAAGCCAACAAGAGAGAAGAAAGAGCGCACCGAGGCAAGTGCACAAATCTATTGCTTATCCTCTTTTGGCAAATGAGTTGTGGTCTCTCCTTGCGTTGGCATGACAACCGATCGTAGTCTTAGTTAGGACCTTTTGTGCTCATTTTCATAGTCGTGCTAACCCCGTTTTTCTCCACGTGTGTGTTTTCCGTGTTTTTGTAGATCGTATCCTTTTGCTTTTGATCTTTGGTTCTTTACCACGTAGAACAATAACCTTTTTTCTTTGATCGTTTCGTTTGGTTTTCCACAATCCTAACCTTCCACCAAAAGCTTTTGAGAGTTGTAGCATATTTGTGTGTGTGAGTTTCTTGCCCATTTCACTTTGCACGTTGTTCGCTCATTTGTGTGGCAATTGGTTTGATATAATCTCCAAGGTGAGGTAAAAGGCTAACTCTCCGCACCCTTATTCTCCATATACAACCATTGTTGGATTTTCATCATGGACAGGCATGGAGAGCCATCCCAACCACTACAACCTCCGGAGGATGACACACAATTCATGACAAGAAGGGACCATTGGAAGGTCCGCGGAGAATTCAACTATCATTGTGAAGCTCTCGAGAGGCGCCAAGATGAACAATTTAGCGAGGCCCGTGTGGAATTCAAGAACATCGACAACCGCTTCGAAGAAGTCCGTGGCCAAATGCATGCCATGCAACACAACCTCGGTCATCAAAATGAAGATCTTGGTCTTGCACTCGCCTCAACGGATGAGAAGCTTCAACGCCTCATTGATGGACTCGCAAGGCCACGCTCGCGCGAATCAAGCTCATCTCGGCACTCCTCAAGTGAATCAAGTGCACCTCGCCGTCACGCTTCAAGGCACCGGGATGGACTCGTTCTTCAATCCATGAGCTCTTCGCAAGCGGTACCATCTCCGCGTCACGCCGCAACGTCAAGCTATGATGGTGGCCTCTCCACAAGACCTCCACGACGTGAAGCGAACCGGCCCCAACCAAGGGCACTTGTGATTCAACAAGAGCAACCCCACATGGACCACCAAGCCCATCGCCGTCGACATGTCCCTTCAACAACAAGTGAAGCATCCGAAGACGACGAACAAGATCACCGTCGACGTGAAGCACTCGAAGATCCTCCAAGGCGTCATCATCGACATGATCGTCCACGTCGGCAACATGATGGTCATGACGAGCCTCCTCTACGTCAAGAAGAAGAAGAGCAGCACATTGCGCATGCGGCTCGACGTCCTCCTCGCCACAGGGCGCAAGACAATGCTCCTCGGCACCACCCACGACAAGAACAAGAGCAAGCTCCCCAAGATCGTCGTGAGGACCATCAACCGCCTCCTCGTCCTCAACCGCGTCAACAAAACGAGCAAGCTCCCCAAGCTCGTCATCAACACCAAGTTCCACCACCAAACGCGGCACCTCAACAACCGCAAGAGCAACGCAACAATCACCAAGCAAGACATGAGAGCTCGGATGATGATGATGACCGCACAAATCATGGCAACCGACGCAACAGGAACCGCAATGGAGAAGAAACTTTCGGCAAGCTCAAATTCACCATGCCCAAGTTCACCGGTTCAAATGAGCCCAAGGAATATCTCTCTTGGGAACTCAAGGTCGACAAGATCTTTCGCATGCACAACTATAGCAATGAGAAGATGATGGCCATGGCATCCCTCGAGTTTGATGAGTATGCCAACCTTTGGTGGGAACAAGTCCAACTCGCTCGCGAAGCAAAAGAAGAGCCTCCAATCGCAACTTGGCAAGACATGAAGGCTCATATGAGATCCCGCTTTGTTCCTTCACACTACACGCGTGACCTTTTCAACAAGCTTCAAACACTTAGTCAAGGACAAAAACCGTGGAAGAGTACTTCAAGCAAATGGAGCTCAACATGATCTGTGCCAACATTGAAGAGCGAGATGAACAAACAATGGCACGTTTCGTCAATGGCTTGAACCATCCCATCAAGCGCATCACCGAGTTCCAAAAGTACAACAACATGGTTGAGCTTGTGCACATCGCATCAAAGGCCGAGCGTCAAGTGCAAGAGGACATCAAGTACAACATGCAAAATATGTACTTCACCTACAAGCAAGCGCCAACCACTACTCCAACAACACCAAGTGGAAGCTCCTCAAGTAGCACCAAGCTTCCCTTCAAACCAACTCTCCCTCAAGGAAAACAGCCCCCAAGTGGCAAACACACAAGGGATGATCAACCATTCAATGGTGAATGCTACAAGTGTGGAGGCAAAGGGAACAAGTCGAATGCATGTGGGAACAAGAAAGTTTTGTTCATCCATGAAAACGGCGATGAAGAATACTTGAGTGAAGAAGAGTTTGATGCAAGGGTCAAGGAAGCCATGGCAAGGCAACATTTGGAAGAGGACCAAGAACTTCTTGTGTGTGAGCATGACGCAAGTCCATCGCTTGTGGTCACAAGGGTCTTGACTACCCAAGTCAATGAAAATGAAGACCAACGCTCGAACATCTTCCAAACTCGTGCCGGCATCAATGGGAAGTCCATCAAAGTTTTCATCGATGGAGGGAGTTGCCACAACCTTGCAAGCACGGAATTGTGTGAGAAACTCAACCTCACCCTCCATCCGCATAGACACCCCTACCATATCCAATGGCTAAGTGACCAAGGATCCGTCAAGATCAAGCACACCGTCGCGGTGACGTTCTCAATTGGGCACTACAAGGACACGGTGGAATGTGACGTGGTCCCAATGACGGTTTGTCACATGTTGCTCGGAAGACCGTGGAAATATGACAAGCGTGCTTTGCATAATGGTCACTTAAACACTTACACCTTCAAATGGCTTGATAAAACTTGTGTGTTGCAACCAATGACTCCTAGCCAAATAATTGCGGACAATGCAAAGGCTTTAGCAAGGGCGCAATACACAAAAACACCTTGTGAGAAGAGTGGTGAGCGAGAGAACCACACCATAGTGAGTGAGAGCTACAAGCCAAACTCGAGTGGAAAAAAGTAAGAGTGTTCTTCTTGCCACCAAAAGCGAGATGAGAGAAGTGCGGAACAACCCATCCATCTTGCACTATGTCCTTGTATGCAAGGGACTAGCGCAAGCAACTAACGACTTGACAAGTGTTCCTCCTTCTTTGATGGCTATTTTGCAGGAATTCCAAGATGTATTTCCCGAAGAGCTTCCTCATGGCCTTCCTCCTCTTCGTGGAATCGAGCACCGCATCGACCTCATACCCGGCGCCCCACTCCCAAACCGCGCCGCGTATCGCACGAACCCGGAAGATACGAAGGAGATCGAATGTCAAATCAACCAACTCGTCTCCAAAGGTTTGATCCAAGTAAGCACTAGCCCAAGCGCGGTTCCCGTGATTCTAGTCCCAAAAACGGATGATACGTTGCGGTTATGCATGGACTGCCATCCAATCAATGCTATCACCGTGCGTTATCGACATCCTATACCGCGTCTTGATGACATGCTTGATGAGTTATGTGGAGCCACTATATTTTCGAAAATTGATCTTCGTAGTGGTTACCATCAAATTCGCATGGCCGAAGGGGATGAGTGGAAAACCGCCTTCAAGACCAAGCTTGGTCTCTATGAATGGTTGGTTATGCCTTTTGGCTTATCTAACGCCCCATCTACCTTCATGCGCCTCATGAACCATATTTTGAGATCTCTCATTGGGAAGAGTGTAGTTGTTTACTTTGATGACATCCTTGTCTATAGCAAGTCACTAGAGGAGCATGTTACTCATGTTAAGGAGGTCCTTCAAATCCTTCGTCATGAAAAGCTTTATGCTAATCTTCCAAAGTGCACTTTTGCAAAAGATAAGCTGATTTTCCTTGGTTTTGTTGTGTCTTCTAATAGCGTTGAAGTTGATGTCTCAAAAGTCAAGTACATACGAGATTGGCCCATCCCTAAAAATGTTAGTGAACTTCGTAGTTTTCATGGGTTGGCTGGCTTTTACCGTCGTTTTGTCAAAGACTTTTCTACAATTGCTTGCCCCCTCAACGAGTTGACCAAGAAAAATGTCACGTTCGTTTGGGGAAACGCACAACAAAAAGCTTTTGATGAGCTCAAAAAGAGGCTCACCAAAGCACCACTTCTTGCATTGCCGGATTTCACAAAAACCTTTGAGATTGAATGTGACGCTAGTGGTATTGGCATTGGTGGCGTCCTTATGCAAAATGGGCGTCCTATAGCTTACCATAGTGAGAAACTTGATGGCGCACGCCTAAACTATCCCATTTATGACAAAGAACTTTTTGCCTTGGTTCGAGTTCTTCAAGTGTGGCAACACTATCTTTGGCCCAAAGAATTTATCATCCATTCCGACCATGAGTCGTTGAAGTATCTTAAGGGCCAAGACAACTTGAGTAAAAGGCACGCAAAATGGGTTGAGTTCATGGAGTCTTTTCCTTACATTGTCAAATACAAGAAGGGCAAAGAAAATATGGTAGCGGATGCCTTGTCTCGCAAAAACACAAGCCTTCTTACACGACTCGAAGTCAATGTCTTGGGTCTTGATGACATCAAATCTTTGTACGCGTCCGACTTTTTCTTTGGACCAATATTTGCACAATGTTCAATAGACAAAGGGATTGATGATTTCTATTTGCATAAGGGTTTTCTTTTTAAGCAAAACAAGCTTTGCATTCTGAAATCGTCTCTCCAACTTTTGCTTCTTCAAGAGTCCCATGGTGGAGGCCTTATGGGTCACTTTGGCCGTGACAAGACATATGACATGCTCTCCACTCACTACTTTTGGCCAAAGATGAAGCCTTGACGTGGGCGCCACGTCCAACGATGCACTACATGTATCCAAGCTAAGTCTAAGTCCAACCCCTTTGGTCTTTATATGCCATTGCCTATTCCTCATGCACCTTGGTCGGACATTAGCATGGACTTTGTGTTAGGCTTGCCTAGATCTAAACATGGACATGATTCTATATTTGTGGTAGTGGATCGCTTTTCGAAAATGGCACACTTTATTCCGTGCCATAAGACCGATGATGCTTCACATGTAGCCAATTTGTTTTTCAGGGAAATAATTAGGCTGCACGGTGTACCAAGAACAATTGTTTCCAACCGCGACGTAAAATTCATGAGTTACTTCTGGAAGACTCTCATGGCCAAGCTCGGCATCAAGCTCCTTTTCTCGTCCGCCTCGCATCCTCAAACCGATGGACAAACCGAGGTCGTCAATCGAAGTCTTGGAACACTCCTCCGGGTGTTGATAAAGAAGAACCTTAAGGACTGGGAGGAATGTATTCCACACGCCGAGTTCGCCTACAACCGCGCCAAGCACTCCACAACCATGAGGAGCCCGTTCATGATCATCTACGGCTTCGAGCCTCTCACCGCGCTCGATATCCTTCCACTTCCACTTCATGAATGTGCCAATATGGACGTTGTCAAGCGTGCCCAAACAATGAAGAAACTCCATGAAGACACACGAGCTACTATCGAGCAACAAGTCCTTCGCCAAGCATCAAAGCTAAACAAGAACAAGAAAGAGATGATCTTTGATGAGGGCGACCTAGTGTGGATCCACTTGAGTAAAGACCGCTTCCCCAAGGAACGCGACTCCAAGATAAAGCCAAGAGGTGATGGACCATTCAAGGTGCTAAAGAGGATCAACAACAACGCCTATGTCATCGATATACCAACATCGAAGTATCTTGTGAGCTCGACATTCAATGTCAAGGACCTCTCACCCTACCATGGAGAAGATGAAGTTGAGAAAGTTGAAGAGTCGAGGACGACTCTTTCCCAAGGGGGGGGGAGTTGATGCAGCCCGTCCTACGACCGCTACTACATCTACTCCCTCGAGCTCCCCAAGTGGAACCATGACTCGCGCCCGAACTAAGCTCCTCCAAGCCAAGGTTAACTCGCTCCTTTCCTTGTGTGACTTCGACACACCCTTGGATGGTTTGCTACTTCATACGCATACACTGTGCATCATCAGGTACGAAGAGAAGGACCCAAGGGACGGAGGAAACGGAGCGGAAGCAACCAGTCGCTGCCAGACTCCAGCGGTACTACCGGTTGGGGCGACCGGTACTACCGGTCCAAGCGGTACGACCGGCCCCCGCTACCGGACGCTCCAGGAAGAACCACTCCACGCCCCAGACGCCAGCGGTACTACCGGCCCAGCAACCGGTACTACCGGTCAGCGGTACTACCGCCTCCTCCTACCGCTCGCTACAGGCGCCCCCGACGGAAGCTCCAGGCCCGCCAGCGGTACTACCGCCCCCGGAGCGGTACTACCGGTTGCGACCGGTACTACCGGTTGCCGGACCGGTACTACCGGTCCTGACTGATCCTGAACGCCTGAGTTCGGCCCAGTGCCTTGTATCCCTTCCTATAATTTACCTTTTCGTTCCGAAACTACCCCTGTTTTGTGGCTGGACTATATATAGCCCCCACCCTCTATTGTAAACCCTAGACTTGGATAATAATAGATATTAAGGAAACCCTTTGAGGAACTTATATCTATTGGTCTCATGCTCCTACCAAGGAGCACCGGATTATCCACCCCCTCTTGGATCTTGCCTAGTGCGTTCAAGTTGTACAAGGCCTTGGGTTCTCGGTTTCTCGCCCCCAAGTCGTCAAGATCTCACCAACCACCTCGTCCCCCGTTGTTGGCGTGGAGAGCGAGCTTCGCCCAACACAGATCCTAGGGATTATGTTGGACCGGTTGCCACCGGCGTGAGGGATAGGCGTGTATCGTGTTTTGGTGTGCGTGTGTTCGTGGTTTTCATCCCTTTCCTCCCCCGACCACCGCTTTCCCCCTTGTTTCTCGTGGAATTCGTGAAAGATCGGGCCAACCCCAGGGTTACCCCATAACAGGCCCAGTACCACTTCCCGCGCAACCCAGTTATTTGAATTTAACCCTTTCCATTTTATTTCAAACACACTTTTGTACCCAGTTTCAAAAATCAACCCAGGTTGATTCAGTGAACCAAATTGAATGAAACCAATTTTTTTAGAATGGTCTGGGAATGCTGAATCCAAGCCCGTTGGATTCAAGTCATTTGGATCTTTATATCATCCTTGGTAAAAATAACAAGGCAGAAGCTTTTCTGCATTCAAACATTTCTCAAATTAAAACCATAATAGGTTTTGAGTTGATTCCAACTCTCAAAAATCACATTTAACCATACCTTTCAGAATATATAAAAATATATAGGTTTACTTGCAGAAATAATGTTCAAGTAATAAAATAATGCTACATAGGCATTTCTAGTCACTTTAATTATTTAAAATAAAAAGGTTAAACCTTATTAAATTGTGACACCTCTTTAAATCACATTCCCATGTACTGAAATATGTGGTGATGACATGTGTGAACATGATCCCATGTTTGGTTTGGAGAATATTAAATCTTAAGTAGTTTTTCAATGAGTAGAAATTACTTTTCTAAAAATAAAAGGAATTAAACCAAGCTTTAATCTTGTAATGTTAGTGATGATGCTAGATCATCTATAGGACCCTTTGTGTGATGATTGCGAGTAGTTAAGTATTGTTTGGTGATTGTGCACCTCGTATTTATTCATAGACGCTAGTGTCGACCAAGGATACGAGGAGGAAGGATGATTCTACGAAAAAGAAACCAAGGAGAACTTCTGTAACTACCTCGGTGAATTACGCTCCTAGTTACAAGCCTGGATGAGCGGAAATGGTTAAAATAGTACGGTGGGGCCCAAATGCCACTCACAGGTAGACCTTTCGGCCGTCCTAACCATTTCCAAACATCGGGACAAGAACGGGCGGCGTAATCGGCGGAAGAAGGATCAACTACATACACAAATGAGTATGTATGCAAGCCACCATACAACAGTCCTCGAGCCATTCCATCTAAAAGAAATAGAATATTGCAACGCATACGGCAAGATCCAAATGTCCTAGATAGATATAATAGTTTAGGATATCTCCTCATACATCAAACATCGTAGTATCGGGAAGCGGCAAACAAGATCCGAGTACGAATAAGAAGCAAATCGGCATAAGATGCCCCATAATAAACACATCCCCCACGATCTCACGGATCCCGTTCCGAATATCTACACCGAATGATCGTTGTCCACATCGTCTCCTCCACCCAGATCCATCTTGTGAGTGTACTGTTCATCCGAATCAAATAATTTATCGTGTGAGACCCTAGGGGTACTCAGCAAGTCTTTATGCCTCTAAAGGGGACACAACCTGGGGTGACGCAATTGCAGCAAAAGATAATACCTAGCAATTCTATAGATACTCGCTAACCATCCACCTAACCAAAGATAGACGGATATCCGTGAATTAATGACAACAGTTATAACGGTAATATTAATAGGTCCATCCTCCTCCTCGCTTACCAACGAGGAAGCGGACGAATACCCCCCATCCGTTGGCAGTTTTATTATTCATTCCATGAGTGTTGCACTATTTACTAGTCGACTTTAGTCGATTAACGGTACTTTAGTTATACTTGTCTATGATCGAGAAACTGTGCTCCAAGTCGTCTATAACGCGACACGGCTTTGAAAGTTTTACCGCAGGGTGCACAAATAGCAACACACACTCGATCAACCTCGGAAAAACCAAATCAAAACCCAACGAGGCCTTCACGACAAAGCAATCACCAGATTCAGAAATGTTTCAGGGGGCCACCCCATTAAGCTACCCGCAACGAATTTAGCTGACTTCGAGACGGACTCAAGGTTTGTGGGG
This sequence comes from Avena longiglumis, assembly GCA_030063025.1. NCBI lineage: Eukaryota > Viridiplantae > Streptophyta > Magnoliopsida > Poales > Poaceae > Avena > Avena longiglumis. Next base: position 304,324,782 of record CP125978.1, read on the forward strand.
AACGGTACATGGGAACCCGAAAATGTGACTGGGCTTGTCGATACAGCGAAAACGTGTCACGATCCTAAACAGTACAGGTGCTCCTCGCACAATCGTAAATAAAGCAGTAAAGCATGGCATAAGTACAAGATAGTAAATAAAACCTCAAACTAGTTTGTGGCCCTAAGAAATAATAATGAATCAAGCTCTGGCTCAGGGGGGTCCCATAATCCTCCCGGATGTGGATAGCGCGAATATTCAAGGAACAGGAATCAAGTACTCGGGGTCCTACGGGACACAAGTGAGCATGAAAAACCAAATAGCAGATGTTTCTCACCGGTGCCACTTTCATTAGTTATCCCATACTACTCAGGTTAAGTTGTTTAGGTACCTCGTTACCCATCAGACACTCATATACCCTACACATGCTGTTCTACGACTCGCATGGCTCAAACAACTCCTGTAGTAATGGCTCATGGGATGGAGGAACAAGCTTCGGTGGAGTTTAAAAGTAAAGGCTATGCAGTACTTGGGATTCAGTTTAATGCGATCGCGACTCAATGATGCAAGAATAAAAAAAGGCAAAAGGTACTATATGTATGCAAGCATGTGGTAGTGCTTGCCTGGCAGCTCAGTTGAAGCGAGAGAAGGATCTGGGTAGTGCTCCTGGGTTTCTTGGTATATCCCCTGCTCAGCGTCTATTCGAAGAAGAACCAAACAAACAAGGGCCAACATAAATAAAGTGCACAAGCATATGAGTTAAAATGCGACAAGCAAACAATCATGCCATGTTGAATGATGCACAATTTGCATGGCAATAAAGTAGCATGGCATGGGTGAGATGTGGAATACAAGAATAAAGCCTTTTATTGAGTTTTGGTCACATTTTATCCTCAGATAAGTTGCTGATTACATTATATTGATATGATGCATGCTGCAAAACAGAACAAGGAATGCATAAACAGAAAGGTCTCGTCGAGCTAATCATTTTAGACATATCATTTGTCAAATTTGGAGTTATAAAACAAAAGTTATTAATTAATTAAGGCAAAAGGGCATTTTGTTGTAATTTTAAACAACTTGAAATCTAAAGTGTTCAAAATATATTTTGGATGGAATATTTGAATTCCTCACATTTTTCTGATTTCAAAACATATATCATATGTATTAATTGGATTTATATTTTAAAAGTTAATTGAAACCAGATTTGAAATTTGAATTTAAAAAGATTTGAAAAGTTTAAATTAAAACAGAAAACAGAAAAGCCTTTTTGTACTCAGACCAGACCTAGCCACAGTCACAGACAAGTGGGCCACATGCTGACTGGGTGACACAGTGGCAGAACAGGTTTTCTCACTGCGGCGCTTACTAGTCTCTGTGAATGACATGTGGGACCCGCTGGCTAGGGCCCAGGTGTTAGTGGGTGAACCGGCCGAGGCTGACAGGTGGGGTCGAGCTGGAGCGCGGGTTAAGGGCATAGAAACAGGGGGGCTTCTCTGCAAAAACATGTGGGCTGGCGGTGGGGCTTTGCTGCATGGTTGAGGCGAAAAATAAAAGGGGGGGCTATTCGAAAACTACCACAGGCCCCTGTACTGTTGTTCTTCTCTGCATCTGACGGAAAAGACAGAGAACGGCGCGGCGAGGCGGGGTTCGAACCCAGGACCTGGGGCGCGCGCGCAGACGCGGCGACCACTGGGCTAGGCGGGGGTAGTTGACATGAGAGGGTAACGCGGCTAGGTAAGGCTCAGGCGGCGCAGGGACCTTGCAGGCAACAGCGAGCTCGACGCACCGACGACGTTCGACGAAAAGAACGGCGGCGCTAGGGCGGTACGGCGAGGCGGAAGGTGTCAGGGGAGACGGGAGGCTCACCGCGAGGCTGTTGATTCGGTCTGATCGGGCAGAGGCGCTGGCTATCGACGGCGATGCAGACGCTCTCGCGGCTAGGGTTTCGTCGGAGCGTCTCGGTCCTGGCGAGCCTGGGGTCCTTCTCCTCGTCGCTGGCGCATACGAGGCAATGCAGGGGAGCGTACTCGTCCTTCCTCGACACCCCGAGCACCTCGCCACCGGCTGGAGCGACGAAGCGACGATCTACTGGCGGTGGCCGGTGAGAGAGGGTGGCGTCGGTGGAGAGTGAGGGGAGGAGCGGCAGGCGCCTCGGCCAGATCTGGAGAGGCCAGAGGAGAGCCGTGTGGATGAGGGAAAGCGAGAGAGAGGAAGGAGGTGGCGTGCGGGAGGTGGTGAAGATAATGGTGGCTTCGGCCACCTTTTCCCTCCTCCTTCACGTGCTCGAGCAGGAGGCTGTGAGGCACGGGACGTCTGTGGGGTGGGGGAGGTGAGGCCAGAGAGGGGTAGGCTCGGGTGGGGCCTTGTGGCAGCGAGTGAGCTAGAGGGAGAGAGGAGGGTGGCATGGATCTAGGGTCGGGTGGAGGGGTAGATAGCTAGGGTAGGAGGGAGTGGCTCGGGTTAGGGTTAGAGAGAGGTGGTAGCTAGGTGGGCCAGGGTGACCAGGTGGGGCCAGGAAGGTAGAGAGAGGGGGTGAGAGAGGGGTGTGGTTAGCTAGGTCTAGAGAGATGAGAGGTGGTCTCGGGTTAGGTTAAAGGGGGACTAGGGTTTTAGGGGAGAGGATAAAGTGAGAGGGGGTGGTGTGGTAGATAGGTTTTGAAACAAGACCAAAACAAGAGGTGACCAAAAGAGAGGAGAGAGGGATTAGGGTTTAGATTAGATGGGAAGGATAGTTTAGGATTCTTTTATTTCTTTTCGTCTATTTATTTTTTTGTTTTATTGATTTAAACAAACTCTTGAATAATATACAAAAGGATATCAAGAACAAGTGGAAACCAAAAGGAACATAGATGGGACAATAGATGGTATATTGAGATTGCAATTAAATTTGAGCAAACTTGAGTGAATTTAAATCACCAAGCATCTCACAAATTTAAAAGGAAACTTAATAGAAGGAGGATGGTGCAAGCTTGCATGGGCCATGCATAAGCATTAAATGCCACCTTGCTAATTGTGAAAACAACTAGAAATACACATGGGCATTTATATCATGCATGCACTCAAATTTGAATACTACCATGCAATATGGAAAATATTGAACCTATGCACATATATGGAGCTATATGACCATACTAGTGTGTGTTTCTCCACTAGATCATCACATGGCTAAATTATAGCTTCATGCATGTACACATATAGAATAATTCCCACATAGAAGCTAGTAGAGGCAAATCTACAACATAGCATGCAAAGGTGACCATGTGGCACTCCACATATCAATAATGTGAAAACCACATGATGCTAAGATGAGAGCATGTGGAAATAGAATTGGATCCATCCAAACCCACATGAGCTAGAGGTAAAACCAAATAAGTTGCAATGCTCATATATGGTGGAATGGTGGAATGACGGGGGGATGACAAGAAAGGTGGTGGAGTCAATAAAAGATATGCCCCCAACTCAACTTGGGCATTTAAACAATATATCAAGAACCAAATACAATATCAAGAGGCAAATACAATTTACAATGCATATGATAGAAGAACCAACACAAAAAGGGTTTTATATGATGCTCAAATGCAAGGTGGCATGATGGCATGAGCATGATATAATGATGATGCAACAATTATATATAGGAAGTAGCCATTATATTACTAAACCAAGTAGCATTACAATTGTTAGACGATTGGGATGCTACAACTTCAACCACTGCTCTGCACAAGACAAGCCTTACTAATCAAGTTGACCTATGCAAACTAACACTTGCAATTTATCAAGCTTATACTGATACTGTGCAAGCCAATACTTGCCTGTCACCATGCCAACTATATGCCTTAAGCATAGATGATCCTACCCACTTGATAAACCAATCCTAGTTTTTACTTACAAGCTTATTACTTTATTTCTTTATCAAAGCTATTACTTAGAGTTTACTTCAGTGAATTGTAGATACTAGAAAGATATTTGAAGGTTGCATAAAGAGCATAAAATTTGGCCTATGCTAGATAATCTGGATGTCATCCTAAGGCATGATATTGAACTTAGTTGAAACTCCACTAGCTTACCATCGCTCATTAGTACTTACCCCCACTTGTAGATGTTAGTGCTAAGCATAAAACATGATCAACTTTAGATGGGAATACTTGGTAAAAATGGTTATGAAAACCTTGGAATGATGGATCACTCTATTGAAATGTTTTGTACATGTGTTTCCGAAAACACCAGATGATTTTGGTGATGAAAAATTTGAGGCATGAGTCTTAGCCCTTCATAAAACTGATGGTTGTCTGGATGCGATACCATTCCAATTTTTACCTTACAACCACAATACCCGAAGATTGGGTAGGGCTTGACTGGAAACTTATATACCTTAGTATTAGTTCCCTCACGGCCAAGGTCTGAGATGAGGCTACCTTGTGAAGATTGTCCACATGTGTAGTACCCAAGATGACAGTTGGTCATGGTTGGGAGGCCAAACTCACAGGAGAGGTGCTTATACTAGGGCGTGTAACTGAAAGGTTATGATTGATTATCCACATACTGAGTATGGTGAATTCAGGATTTGTTCCTAACGGATGTATCGAATGTTGTGGTGAAAGTGTACAATCTCTGCAGAGTGTCAAACTATTCGAATAGCCGCGTCCGCGGTTATGGACCGTTGGAGTGGCCATATTGTTCCCCCGTCAAACTTTTCAAAATGATTTGTGAAAGGAAGTGAGACTTTGACTTGACCACAACAGAGTTGTGACATGAGTTACAAGATCCCATTTATGTGTTATAAAAATGTGACTAGCTTCTCTTATTTCTAAACTTAGTAGAGGTAAATCTGGCTTCTTGCAAAACAACCCTAGAGCCTAGCGTCCTATTATCAAAAACCCCTTCCACTTGTTAGTATGAGTTTGCGAGTACTTAAAGAGTACTCATGGCTGTGTCCCTGGCTATTCCCGTGGCCAAACTATGAAGAGGAGTACCTGGAGGATGGACCCCAGGAAGGTTACGACAACTAGGATCATCTCCCATCGTCGATTACTGTGACCCGAAGATGGAGCTTCGCCTACGCTACCGTTATTATTACGTATTCCGCTGCTTGAAGTTGTATTAAGAACTGGACCATGAGATCCCTATTTGTGTAAGAACTTATGTATGGTTTGTAATGGATGATGTACTATGGTATCCAATTCTGTTATGTCTCGCAAAAATGGTAATCCTGGGATTGCGATGTATGGCATAACATGCATTTGGGTTTAAAAATCCGGGTGTTGACAAGTTGGTATCAGAGCCATCCTGACCATAGGAGACCCTAGTTAGACTGGATGTTTGAATCAAAAACTTAGTTTCAAGACCGAAGGAAGCAAATATTTATAAAAACTTATTCTCATTCTTATCCCTTTTATTCTTTCATGAAAATTCATTTTCCTCAAAAACTCTTGCAAAATACCTAAAATTTTGACACACTTGATCACTCTCCTAACTTACTCATCCTATATTGTTGTAGATGGACGTGAAGTACAGCAAGTTTTATCAGTTGGGGAATGGAGGAGACCTTATCTTTGAGAGGGATTTGGACCAGCTTTGGAACTTACGCCCGGCGTCACTTTTGAGTTCTTCGGAGCTCAGCTCAATGATCAAGGAGGAGAAGATCTGAAGTGGCTAATTGTTGCAAGTCTCCGAGGAAAGATTGAACCTCCCACTGCTGAGGGAATTCAGTTTACCTTAAGAGAGAACAAATGGCTCGATGGACTTGCCAGGGCCATGCAGGAAGCTCTTTCCCGTCTGTGTGGGTAGAGCGTCAACCAGATCAAGGGTACTCTCTTTGAGTTTTGCCCAAGGCGTGATGCTAACGGACAACCACTAGAAGCCCCATACCACCCTGAGCTGAAGACCCAATTGGACCACCTGAGCTTCATGATGTACGATCATCAGCAGGAGTTGGATAACTGCCATGACTACTCCAACCACAAGTCTGCCATCATCAAGACGAAGGATCAAACCATCGCCATGCTGGCAAAAGATCGCAAGTCTCGCCGCCGTCAGCTCGACAAGGAGGAGCGCATTATTGCCCGTCTACGCCACCGTATCTCATCTTTGGAGGAGACCATCCATGAGAGAGACATGCAGTTGGAGGAAAGGGAGAATGCCGGAGAGGATCTTCGTGGAGACCCCTACTCCACTACTAGGAAAACAACAGTTAGTGGCGCACCTGAAAATATCATCTGTGGCGCACTAGCAGTGCTCCCAGCCGTGGCACACTTCCTAGTGCGCCAAGGTTGTGTCGAGATAGGCGTAGCGCACCTGCTAGTGCGCCATGGCTATGTGGGTAGGTGCGCTACGCGTAGGATCTTCTGTGGCGCACTGCCTAGTGCGCCACTAAGCTTCTATAGTGAGCTTTAGGTGTAGTGCGTCATAGAAGGTAGATCATGTGCGCCACAGGTCTGTTTTTTGTTTTTTTAATTTCCGAGCCAGATTATATACAATACCGATTATATACAATATTACAGCCCATATACGCACACAGATACAAGATATACAATTATATATAAATACACAATTTGAAAAACAAGATTGAAACAAATACATATAGATAAGTCTCATACATGAATACATAGTATAAGTTACATTGTTTCGATCAAGTTACAAAGTAGTACTTGGTGACATGCGAATACATGTGTCGATCGAACAAGTTAGAGCTCGTAAGCTCGCCTAGACATCTAAACTAGCTAGACACAAACGCGAGATAAACAACCAAAGAAGATAAGCATGATCACCGCCGCGACGAAGGTGTAGGTCTTCATCCGGTTCCTTGTCCTAACTCCCTCTAGATAGCGCGTGTATCTAGCTTCTGCCTCCCCCATAGTGTTGTACCCTTTATAGCTATTGCTGCTGAAACAGTGCACCTGTCTCCGGCAGTCTTCCCAATCATCGTAGACTCCGGGAACCCGTCCCTTGTACACGACGTACCACGTCATCTATAAGTTGACAATAATAATTAACCGGTGATGATTGAAAAAAAACATATATAATTAAATTCGCATATGAAGATACACTTATAAAAAGTACTCCTAAATCAAAAAGACCAAAGTAACTCGAAAAGCATGCCTCATATATATACATAGGTCGTTGGACACAGGAATATGCTACGATGGAACTGTAAGCCAAGTAGGATGCACAACATCTAGACTTGTGCATAACACAAGTCTTACAGTCCCGTCGTAGCACATTCACATATATATTGTGCCAAGACATTTCAATAATCGGCATTATTCTTGAAAAAGACCAAAGTATCTCGAAAAGAATGCCTCATATATAACTAGCTAGGTCGTTGGACATAGGAATATGCTATGACGGAACGGTTAGCCAAGTAGGATGCATAATTCCTGGACTTGTGCATATCAGAAGGATAACTATCCCGTCATAGCACATTCACATATATATTTTGCCACGACATTTCAATCATCAGCATATTCTCAAGAAAGACAAAAATAACTCGAAAAGAATGCCTCATATATAACTAGATAGGTCGTTGGACAAAGGAATATGCTACGACGGAACAGTTAGCCAAGTAGGATGCACAATTCCTGGACTTGTGCATATCACAAGGCTAACTATCCCGTCGTAGCAGATTCACATATATATTGTGCCAAGACATTTCAATCATCGGCATTATTCTCGAAAAAGACAAAAATAACTTGAAAAGAATGCCTCATATATATACATAGGTCGTTGGACACAGGAATCTGCTACGATGGTACGGTGAGCCAAGTAGGATGCACAAGACCTGGGCTTGTGCATATCACAAGGCTCACAATCCCATCATAGCACATTCACATATATAGTGTGCCACGACATTTCAATCATCGGCATTATTCTCAAAAAAGAGTAAGGAAAAAAAGGACCAAAGTGAGCAAAGGACCAAAGAGTAAGAAAAAAAACCAAGCATTGATTGATATATAATATTAATAAGCAAAAGAAGTAAGCGATGATTCATAGTTTGTCCACAAACACACAAAGGTCATCTATAGTTTGTAACTACAACTATGCCAATATCAAGCCTTCTGGCTCGGCTTAGGGAACGGGAGGACGCCTTGTCTCGTCATGAACTTCCTATAGTCACCCTTCATCTCTAGGCGATCTTCTATGTCACGGTTATTCGGGATATTTCCTCCGTAGAAGATCCCCCCGAAGTCATGACATCATGAAAGATGATTGCCCCAAACTGCTGCTGGATGCGATACATCTCTTGTCTAATATCTGAATCATTGATCTTGGCCTTTGCTTCGGCCCACTGTTTGAGATGATCCGCACAGAATTCTGCTGGTCAAGTAGGAACGCCCTCATGTGATGGAGTGCGTAGTAGGCTTCCTTCTTACTGTTTTCCGGCTGCTTCACGCAGGGGAACTCCGTTACGTGGTTGAAGACGTGCCTGCCAAACTTGACCTTCGTACGCACGAAGGTGGTGCCTTCCGTCGAGGAAAAGCCAGTGAGAGCATCATCTAGAACTTCCTTGATCTTGTTGTTGTTTTTCTTCTTTTCTAGACTCCCCAAGTCGAAATACGTGGCGTGGGAATGCTTCGGGGATAAGGATATGAGCGTGCAGTTTCATCTCTGCTCAAAAAAATCAAATGGAATGTGTTGGAAAAAGAATGATGATGATCTAATAAAGCCAATAGACGGTGGCGAGTGAATAACGACTTACTCGGGAAAGTAAGTCACGAGAATGTATTCCTTTGTCTTGTTCGCCACGAGGATTCTTTTTAGGTACGAGGCCACGATACGTCGTTCGGCGGGGGAACCCAAGCAGCCGTCACGCATGTAGTAGGGGTCCACTATAGCGATGCCCGGTGTGTTCTCTCTAATGATCTGCATGGCCAGGCTGAGAGAAAACAGACGGACCATGGTATAGTGCAGCGGGTATAGGTGGAACATATTGAAGCTGTCGTCGAACCGCAGGAAGAACAGATCCACAGGGGCATTGTCAATGAAGCCCAAGCCTGGTGGCACCTTTACCATGAATACCGGGTGCGAGGGATCTTTCTCCGATAGAAGGCGTCTCTCTATCGTCAGCACGCCGTCATCCACACTCTGCAGTTCCGAACAGGCGAGCTTCCGCAAATTCTTAGGTAGCATGGGCTCACCCACCACATGAATCCTCCACATAATACCCTCAGGTCTTGGTGGCCCGTCCCGAAACCTGATCGGATTCGCAGTTGTTGACGCCACCGGCTGGCTCGAGCTGCTAGATTTTCTTTTCCTGCCCTTTTTTTCCTTTTGGAGAGCGGGCAGGCACCGCAATATGAGCACCGGCCGCCCTATGTAGTGTGTCGGGCTTAGAATAAAGGGTCGGTTAGTTGTATCAGCTGGCTCTGTAAAGGCGCAAGATGGAGGCGTCTCCTGATAACCAAACAGACGCTTGGTGATAGTGGCTTTCTCTGTGGGGCCACCAGCTAGGTTTCGTTGCTAAACTGAGTGCTGAAGAAGGATCATTCCAGTCTTCGTCGTCCTCGGCCGGATCCCGCGCCATGTGCATATCATCAACATGATCATCCGACCCACTGCATGGAGGTGACAGCGAGGGTGGTAAGGGGGCCTTGCCACCGCTTGTCGCTGGCACGACAGGCGGTGCTGTTGTCTGTGGCGTGATGGCCCCCGCCGTCCCCAAACGGATCATGCTCTTTGGCCATAGCAAGAATAAGCCGAAGCAAGTTCTGAGGACAGACGACTCTTCTTCACCGCTCCTAGGGGTTGAATGGGAGGTTCCAGGTCATCGCAGCCCCTTAGCACCCGACTAATTTTAACCCCGTGCACGCTATCTGACATCGGCCTTGAGTGGAACGTGCACTGCAAGGGTTGAACGATGGTACCCTTGGCAACATACCTCAGCTCATTGTTCACGTAGCATAAGAGAGTGCAAGGAACATCCGTCTGCGGAAAACATGTACGGCATCGTCAGAGATGCCATAAGATTAATAGATGGCATGAAAGGCGGTAATTAAAGCAATTTGTTAACCGTGATGGCGTCGAGATCGGCTAATGTCGACGCACCGCATATGGCGATGGGCGTGCAAGAGAAGGAAGGGATGCTTGATGGCGCGGTGCTGGCCGCCGGTGTATTCTCCCTACCGACGGGTGCTTGGAGCTCCGGTACCGCCGCGGCGATGGCAGGGGGGCACCAACATGTACTCTGGCACCGCGGTGATGGCAGGGGGAGTCACCAACACTTGCGGCACCGTGGTGCCAGCGGGCGGAGTCACAAACACGTAGTTCGCCTGATTCGTCGGCGCCGCATTGTTCGAGTGGCTGCTGACCATGCGTGGAATCGGGCACGTCCCTACTCGACCACCCGCACTCAAGTTCACTATTGACTCCACCAAGGTAGGCAGGAAGGACATGAGGGCGATTTCCAGGTTGTCTTGGACGATCTGCGGGATCCGCACCACTTGTGCCTTAAGTTCTTGAACCTCACGGTTTTCCTCCTCACTCCTTCCCGACGGTGCCACATGCGTCCTCGGCGGTGGACCAAGATGATCCACCCAATTCTTACCCTCGAGGCCGGCCTGACGGGCAGCCGACGACGGCTTCTTCGTAACCGGCTCTATTTTCTTGGCCTGGTTCATCGCCCTGTTAAAAGGGTTTTCCCACCGGGTGGCCGCCGTCGACCCCTGGGATGAGGAACCCTGGGATCCATGACTAGCAACAATTTCCTCCTCCTGCAGAAGAAGTAACAGTGAATCATTTAGATCATCGATTAGATTGCAATCGAGTTGATCCGTGGTAATTAGATTATACTTACCACAATTTCCTCGAATTCCTCCACCGCAGGATCTGCGGTGAGTTGTTTGGTTTTTGGGTCCACATGGTAACGGGCCCTGATGAAGTTTCGAACTTGCCCGTGTTCGAATTTAGAAAAGGGGTTTTCTATCCCCTTGGATCTATACTCTTCGTCCTCCTTATTCCATTTGGCCTCTGCGGTTCTGTATACACCAGATCCGAGATGGTGATGACCTATATTCATCGCCTGCAGCACCTTTACCCGATTACTATTGGCCAGGGCTCTTTCGGATTCACACCTCTCCTTGAACTCTCGGAACTGATCTTCGGTGATCTGCGGGTCAATCTTCTAGATCTCCTCGAGACTTTTGCCTTCTTTATAGATCTTCTTCTTTATCCGGGTTCTCCAGCTGGCCATGGTGGTGCTCATCTTTGGGAGGGCGGATTTGTTTACTTCGTTCCCATGATAATTTGTGTTCTGATACTTAGCGGGGAACTTGTATCTTGCGTGCAGCTTCTCGAAGAGGAGTGTGCGCAAGTGGCCATTATCTTTATGCCAGAGATTCTCGGTGTTGATCGAGATGGTTGTCCGGGTGATCGCCGTCAATTGTCCATCGTACCCTTTGACGACAAGGATAGGCTCCAAAGGAACCCCTGATGGGCTCACTTCGGTAATTTCCTCCCTGACCATGCCGACCGTGTTCGGGCGCCGGTCCTTCGGCTTCTTCTTCTTCTTCTTAGGAGGATTGCTACCACTCCATGTGCCCTCGCCGCCATCAGTGGTTTCATCGTCCGCCGTTCCTTTGGCTTCTTCCTCCGCGTCTTCCATCTCATCATCCTCGCTCTCCGAAGGATGGTATTCTTCATCGTCTTCTAGCCCTGGGCCGCCTCCCAGAATGTCAATTCTTTATTCGGAGGTCTGAGTTCTCCTTCAGCGCTGATGCGCTTAGAACATCCAGCCTCGTCGTTGTCACACATCTTTGCACTAATAAAAAACAAATAATTAGTTAAATGCACGGAAATATCCGGCATGACCTTTGCTAATTTTCTTAAACTAGGAGTGCCCGATTTCTGCCGAAACGGAAGTTAATCAACATTCCGGCAAAAATCGGGACTCATTTCATACAAGAACCTGCATACACACATAATAAAGTGCTTCGTATACAAGCACAAGCACAATTTCAAGGTGTTGTTGTCCCAGCACAGATAGTAGCAAAATCAACACTACTCTATTTTTCCTTCCAAACCATTTCACAACCACATCCATCCAGTCCCAGCACAGTGCCACAACCATATATACTTTTGTTATCAATTTAAGCATAGCCATATGACATAAGCTATCTCTTTAAGCAACAATGACAACCCAATTAAAATAAATCTTGTGAATAAGTAAAGGTAAAAATGAGAATGACCTTACATAAGCATGCCACTTATTGTATGATTCCAATGAAGCAATGTCATTGTTCTAACCACAATGGATGCCTACAATCTGTGCTACAATAACTTTTGTGCATCAACACAATCAACCAATATCTCAAACCTATGATAATATGCATCTATTGTTCAGACTTCAGAAGTGTTTTTTGTTCTTTGGTTGTTTATCTTAATTCCTTCAGTCTGTGCAGGAAGGCTTTAAGAAGCTTCAGTTGGAATTATTGAGGGGAAACAACACATATGAGCATAGCCTTGACATCTCTATGGTGCATATGAATGTACAACTAAGATGAAGTAAGTCTACACAGCTTTGCCTAGTCACGGCGGTTTCCCAAGACCATAGCTAAAAATATAAGCCCAATATTAATCAAAATATACGAACATCCCCAGATGTATAACAAAGCACAAGAACCTACCCTTTGTCATCAAGTTCCACAGTCTTCAATTCAATAAATAAAAGCAGGCCATAGACATGCCTAAACCCATGATATATGTTGATACATCAAGGATCAGGATATTTCACTTCCATAATATCAACTGAATCAGTTCCCACACCATTGAATGGCCTGGAACTCTGAAAGTGGATTGGTGCATTGGTGTGAAGTGCGCAAACTCAACTAGATGGCCTAAAACTCTGAAAGTGGATTGAACTATGCAGCCTCGAACTCACACATTGACTTCACTTTGCATTGTCCTCTTATAGTTGCTACCCTGAAGGTGTGGGGAATCCACACCACAGACGCCCCTAGGTAGCAGAAATCAAAGCCCCCTAAGATCCCTTCTTGGACCAGCACACTTAATAATCCTCTACACACAAACCTTGTGTATATTTACGTCTACTGTTTTCATACCTATTTGCAACTAACCATGTCGGTATGATTACCAACTACCATCTACTACTTGACTAGCTAACACAATGAACCAATTATACAAAATATACGTGCTGTAAATCCTGTGGCAGTAGTAAACAGTTTCAAACATGCATCTTCTACTTCACCCTAACTGTCCTAGTTCATTTTTTAGATGAAAGCCTGGGAAGTTTCAATTCATAGTAAACAGAAGGATCTTTCTACTGTAAATAGAAGGATCTTGCTACTGCTGGAGACCATGAACAACACAGAGATGAGGGAGAGATTTCTAGCAGAGTGCTACTGCAAAGAAAACAGAAGGTAATTTGGCTATATGCTGTAGAATACAGTACTATGTGCTTGATCCACTAGAATTCTGTTGGAAGATAGGGAGAGAAGTGGAGAGGGATCTTGCTTGATCCACTTATTAGAATTTGTGCTATCAGTAATCTACTCTGAACCCTAACCCGTGGAGATAGGGAGAGAAATGGAGAGGGGAGAGAGGGAGAGAGGGAGAGAGGGGAGAAGGCTCACCTCTAAGACGAGGACGATGACGAGCGCGCGGGCGAGGCGGCGGCCTCCTCCTCCTCCTCAGGCAGCGGTGACCTCCATGGATCGGCAGACGCGGGCCTCCTCCTCCTCGAGCGGCGCAGGCTTCCTCCTCCACGAGCGGCGCGGGCCTCCTCCTCCACGGATCGGCAGCGGCGTGGGCGTCCTCCTCCACGGATCGGCTGGAGGCGGCGGCGGAGGGGATCGATCGGGCTAGGGATGGGGATGAGCGAGTGTGAGAGAGATGGGGATAAGCGAGTGTGAGAGAGATCGATGACATGGATAAATCCCAGATAGGCGTAGCGCACTATGCCAGAGTGCGCTACGGATCTTTGTAGCGCACTCGGGCTAGTGCGCTACGCCTATCTGGGATCTAACCACTCTATAACAAGAGTCCAACGCTCCTTCTAGCAAGAACTCTTGTCTATCCCACTGGTTCTACCCACTACTCTATTCTAAACTATGAGCACCCAGGTTCGAATCCTGGTGCCCCACTTTTTTATTTTTATTTTAAAAATACTTTTAAATGTTCCAAAAAATGCCAAAAGTGGTGATATATGCCATACAATCTTTTTTCCCTTCTTTGTCGCGGTTGAATAATTTAGCCCCGGCACTTTAATGTTTCTTCTTTCGAACGGGCTACCTTTTTGGGCAGGGTTGTACTTTTTCTTCTTGTGATGTATGTGGCTGCATCGTAGTCATCGTCATCTTCAATCTTTGGATCGCCGTACTGGTCAAAGTCTTGCTCGTTGGTGACTCCATCCATTCCGATGATGTTTCTTTTCCTCTCCTCACGACAACACGGCTAGGCTTTGTCGGGTCGGTAATGAAAAAACATTGGTCCACTTTGGTAGCCAGTACCGACGGTTCATTTTTCGCGGCCACGTTTGCACCGGCGGCCTTGGATTTGGCTTCTTCGGGTATAACCATGGTTGTGAAATACCGGTCTTCTCTTTCTACGCTCTTTGCCCATCTGACACGGAACATCGGCACATTTTCTCCATAGTATTCGAGCTCCCAGATCTCCTTGATTCTTCCGTAGAATCTTTCCTTCACGTTGTCATCGGTGTAGAATTCCGACGTTACGCCTGAGTTCTGATAATCACACTTTTTGTCCTTTTCCTCCGTGTAGAATGTGTAGCCGTTGATATCATATGCCTGATAGGTCACCAGGTTTTTCATCGGTCCCTGTGACAAGGTGAATATGATCTTTTCCGTGTCAAAAGAATGCGATCGCGGGGGATTATCAAGGAGCGTTTGCCTAAACCAACGCGTGAAATTTGAGTTGTGCTCTTTGATTATTTCTCCCTGCATCCTCTGTATGCCCCGGTCACTGTACTTCTTCTATATTAACCTTTTGTGCTTCTGTACCCAAGGATCGACCAGTTCTAAATGCTATAGCGCGACGAGGTTTGCTCGATCAAAGTCTGCGCGTCGAAAATCGAAGTCTGCATGCAGTATGCGACGACCCTCTCGGTGACCAGATCCGTCGAGCTTGTCAAGGTGCCTGTTGACGGGAAGACCGACAGGGTTCTCGATGTCTAGATAATTCGTGCAGAAAGAGATGCACTCTTCGGCCAGAAAGCCCTTGGCTATGCTTCCATCTGGACGGGACCTGTTGCGAACGTATCCTTTTATGTGTCCATTCATCCTTTCGAACGCCATCATGCTGCGGAGGAATATCGGCCCGAGTTGTACGATGTCCTCCACGACATGGACCAGCAGATGCACCATAATGTCGAAGAATGCGGGTGGGAAGTAGACCTCAAGCTCACATAGTATCACCACGATCTCCTCCTGTAGCCTCCCGAGCTGATTCACGCCAATCGACTTCCTAGAGATAACGTCGAAAAATATGCATAGGCCAAATAACGTTTCACAGACGTGCTCGTCCATTATCCCTCTTAGTGCGACCGGAAGTACCTGCGTCATTAGCACGGCACAATCGTGAGACTTCATGCCACTGAACCTCTGCTTCACCTCGTCTAGGTATCTGCTTATCTTGCCCGCGTAGCCGTAAGGAAATTTGACTCCTAGAAGGCACTTGAAAAACTGTTTGATCTCATCCCGTCTTAGAGTGAAGCAAGAAGGAGGGTAGTAATATTCATTATTCTTGAACTTTTTACCCTTCCGACGACCTTGTGTCGTCTCCGACTCATGATCATCGTCATCTTCCTGACCATAAGGAGTAGTGCGTCCTCCGTGAAGCTCCTTCCGAATACCCAAGCATATCAGGTCGTGCCTTGCTTTCGGACCATCTTTCGTCCTATCTGGCATGTTGATTATGGTGGCGACCAGACTCTCGCACACGTTTTTCGTGATATGCATGATGTCGAGGCTATGAGGCGTGCAGAGAAACTTCTAGTATGGCAACTCCCAGAAAACAGACCTTGTTTTCCATACCTTCATCAGCGGCTTGTCTTGTTGCTGCCTCTTTCACTTCTTTCCAGGCTTAGGAAAATATTTCCAGTTTTTCAGCAACTCTTCCACTTCTTCGCTGCTCCTACGCTCTGGGATTCCTCGGGTCTCGTATTTGCCATCGAACAGGTCTCCACGTTTTCTCCATGGATCATTCTTGCCGAGCCACCTCCGGTGCGCCATGAACACGGTTTTCGATGACCTTGGATCTTTCTCTAGTTGGATATAGCTTGTGTTATCCATGCACCTAACGCATGCGCAGAATCCTTGGATAACCTGCACCGATATATACCCGCAACCTGGATAGTCTTGCAACGTAGTGACCAACGCGGCTCTCATAGTGAAATAATCTTGTGCGACGGCGTCGTAAGTATTGGCTCCATATTCCCATAACGTGGCTAGCTCCTCCTTCAACAGCCCGAGATACAGATTGATGTCGGTACCAGGTTGTTTCGGCCCTTGAATTAGCATACTCATTTGTATGTACTTCTTCTTCATGCACAACCATGGAGGGAGGTTGTACATCCATACAAACACGGGCCAAGTGCTGTGCATGCTACTCTGGCTACCGAACGGATTGAGTCCATCGGTGCTCGCACCAAGCCTGATGTTCCTCGAATCTCCACCGAATTCTGGGAATTCGAGGTCCAATGCTTTCCATTGGCTAGCATCTGAAGGGTGCGTCAGCAGCTCATCCTTTTCGGGGTCATCATCATCTCCTGGCTTCTTCCTTTCCGCATGACATCGCATGAGCTTCGCTTCCTTAGGGTCCGCGAAATAGCGCTGCAGACGAGGAGTGATAGGAAAGTACCATACCACTTTTCGAGGTGCTTTCTTCCCTTTCTTGTATCGACTCACGCCGCACATCGGACATGTGGGTTTCTCCATGTCCTCGCCCCGATAAATGATGCAATCGTTGATGCATACGTGATATCTAACGTGCGGTAGATCGAGAGGACAGATGATTTTCTTGGCGTCCTCGATACTAGTTGGACATGTGTTCCCCTCCGGGAGACGATCGTGCCATAATGTCATCATATCGTCGAAGCTTGCGTCGCTCAATTTGTGTTTTGCCTTCATCTCCATAGCCTTGAGCGTTACATTCAACCGGGTATCATCGGGCCTGCATCCTTCATACAATGGAGTAACCGCGTCTTTCTCAAGTTGCGCAAGCTTGGCTTTCTCTCTAGCGGCAGCCACAAGCGTTACTCCGCTTGAGAAGCAGCTCTTGCACATAAGGTTCCCGCACTTACGACGTTGTTCCATTAAATGCCGCTCCTCCGGCATCTAGATCATCATCATCCCGGTCTGCTTCCGCACCTTCACCGTCTCCAGGAGACTCTTCATCATCTCGCCCGTTCTCGCAGTGATGACTATCATCGTCATGTTGGCCACCTTCACCATCTCCATCGTCTTCTTCATCGCTTATCCAACGAGTGTATCCATCCATGAAACCATGGCGGAGCAGGTGCACCTCTAGATTCCCGGAATCTGGGTCGATCACCCAGTTGAGTTTGCATCTTCTGCATGGACATCTTATATCCGTCTTGTTATTTTGTATCATGTCGTCCGTCGCACATTTCAAAAATCTAGCCACATTGCCTTCGCTCATTATGCAGACTATTTTTGCCTGCACGGTGTACACGGTACAATTAGAAATCTATTAGAACCACATATATGAATGCATGCATGCAATGGTCGATAGAAAATTTTGGCATGACCTATCCTAAAATTAGGACCTTTGCGAAATGCCAAAGTCTTGCCAAAATGGAAATGAATCAACATTTTGGCAAAACAAATGGCAACTTGTTCACATACAAACACAAGAGAGAGAGACCGATCCATACACACATGAACATATCATTATCCTCTCCATACACACATGCATGAGCATCATCGATACTCTCCATATACACACACATATGACCATCGATCCTCTCCATACACACATCATGAGCATCGATCATCTACATACATATGAGCATACCATATAAACATGAACACATCCTTACATGGACAACTTACCGAGATGAGAGACCAATCGCGATAAAGATGGAAAGGATAGGTGCGCGCGACACCGGAGAAGGAGATGAGAGACCGGAGACCTTCCTCTATTACTTATGTAACATCCAAGGCAAGTTCTACATGCTAAAAATGGTGAATGGGTGGAGAAATTGAGGTGGGAAGGAGAAGATCCCGACTAGATATAAGGCGGAAGAAGAAGGGGAAAGTGAAGTGTGGGGTGGTGGATGTGGTCACACATGTGCACATAAAGTGCTGTAAAAAAAATCGACACATCCGTGGCGCACTCTTCCCTAGTGCGCCACAGGGAGGAGTAACATCCGTGGCGCACATGCCATAGTACGCCACGGATGTGTCTGGCCATTTCACAGCAGAGGGGGGCATGCGCTTAGGCGTGGCGCACCCCTTCCATGTGCGCCACGGTTGACACAAACAACCATAGCGCACCTACCCTATGTGCGCTACAGATGTTTGGAGTGCGGCCAACAGGGCCCTGGTCCACACATATCTGTGGCGCACTATGGTCATGTGCGCCACGGTTGTTCTAGTTACTAGTAGGGCACTGCCCATAGGTGAGCCACGCCTGTTTTAGCCGTGGGGCACTTCAACCATGTGAGCCACGGATGTGCTGATTACCTATAGCCATTTTCCTAGTAGTGCTCCTATCTCAGCGATGACGATGATTTTCTAGAGGATCAGGCTATGGACTTCTTCACCGATGATGATGATTTCGCCTTCATCGATCATGATGAAGATGACGAAGCCACCGATTCTGAGGAGTAGTAGCACTTTAGGACTAGCGTAGTGAGTAGTATTCGGTCCCACCGTATCGTAGTTTCAGAATGGTTCTTAAAACCATCTGTTTGTCTTTGTTGTGGTGTGTGTTGTACCGTGTGCTATGAATGAATGAATGAAAAGCAAGTTACTTGAAAATCTGAGTCAAACTTTGAAAACTTTTCAAAATCCCAGAACCCTAGAAATTTCCCTCTTTTCTCATGATCTATCTCAATCTTCAGATGCCACGTGGAGGAAGTGGTTCATCCCCGGACCCGATGTTGCAGATCCTGCAAATGTTGACTTCTGACCGTGAAGCTGAAAGAGCCGAACGTCAAGCCAACCTAGCCACCCTGCAACAAATAGCTCAGCTAGCCGACAACAACCAAGGCCACGGTAATCAGGACAACCATGGATCTAAGCTCAAGAACTTACAGAATACCAAACCACCTGTTTTCACTAAGTCAGAAGAACCCCTAGACGCCGATGATTGGCTGCAGACCATGGAAAATAACATAGAAGTCGCTGGAGTGGAAGCCAACGAGAAAGTTCTGTTCGCCACACACTACCTAGCCGGAGATGCCAGGGCATGGTGGAACAGTGTTCGCGCAATGACTGGAGGCCAGATGATGACCTGGGAGGAATTCAAGGTCAAGTTCAGGAGAACCCATGTGCCACCGGGTTTGATCAAGAGGAAGAGAGACGAGTTCAGAGAACTGAAGCAAGGAAGGATGACTGTAGTGGAATACCATGACAAATGTTTATCATTATCTAGGTATGCCCCGGATGAGATCGACACCGAAGCCAAGAAGAAACAAAGATTCTTGAATGGTCTGCATGATGAGATGCAGACTGAGTTAGTCAATATCCCCTTTGCCGATATTGAAGCCCTGGTCGACTCTGCCATCCAAATGGAAGGAAAGATCAACCAAGACAATGAGAACCGCAAGCGTCGCATGATACATCAGCCAGGAACCCATCAGACTCCAAAGTATCGCCCTAACCCATCTCCAGAATTTGCCCCTAGAACCAACAGACCCCCGATGAACCGTCCGACCTATCCCAACCGTGGAAACCCTAGGCCCAGAGGAAATCACAACAACCCCGACAACTCTAGCAATTTCAACCGTGCCCCATCCAAGTTCAACAACAACAATGCTACCGCCAACACCAACATTGCCCCGAGGACTGGAAGCAATGTTGTGCCTGTAGCAGCAAAGGACAAGTCGCAGGTGACTTGTTATGACTGTGGAAATAAGGGTCACTACTCCAACGAGTGCCCCAACAACAAGAATGCCGCAGCACCCAATGCCAATGTCCCACCAAAGAACAAATTGTCGTGTTCAGCCAGGAAGAAGGTTTGCCCCAGGGAATTCGCTCAATCGCAATGGCCGTCTTTTTCTCATGCATGCTGAAGAAGATCAGGAAGCGCCAGACGTCATGCTGGGTATGTTTTCTGTTAATTTAGTACTTGCACAAGTGTTGTTTGATTCTGGTGCATCGCACTCATTTGTCACCGAAGAATTTGCATGCACTAGTTTTGCTCATTGATATTGTCATAACACCCCATCATCGCGCATTTTTTTTTTTTGCAAACCATGCGGGAACGGTTTCTTTTGTTTTATTAAATCAACCTTTTTTGACCCCAAACCCCCCGAAAAACCAAATTTTAAATTAGTAGCAAGCAGCCTAATCGGCCAACCCTACCTTAAAGTCTACACCCTAAGTCTGCAATCTACCACCCACCAACACGACTCCCCCACCTCATCTCCTCCCGCCACCTCATTTCACCTCCCCCTCACCCCACCCCCCCTCCCTCCTCACACACTCTTCCCCTCCCCTCACCCACCCACACCCCCACCACACTTCCCGCCCCTCACCCCCCCCCTCCACCAGCTCCCCTCCGCCACCCCCTCCACACCACCCACACCCCTCCCTTCTTCCTCCCTCACTCCTTCTCTTTCGCCCCCCCACCCCCTCCGCACCCAGAGCCCCCCACTCCCCCCCCTCTCTCATCCTCCTCTCCCCGCGCCCTCTCCGCCCGCCGCGCCCTTGCTGCCCTTCCTTCCGCCCCGCCCCACGCTCCGCCTCCCCTCCTGCCAGCGCCCCGGGGCCCCTTCCCTTTCCCTCCCTCCCTCGCGTTCCTCCCTTTCCCTTCTCGGCGGCGCTGCCCGTCGTCCGCCTCGACCAAGCCTCCCGCTCCTTGCCACCGGCTTCGCCTCACCACGAGGCGCCCTTCCGCGGGCGCCCCAGCCTCGCCCTCACGCCCACTTCGCTTCGCCGCTCCCGAAGTCCGCCAACCGCCCCGCCCCGCCCCCTCCGGCCTCCGCCGCCCCGCCGTCGCGCCTCTTGCTCCTCTCCCGCGGCTCGTCCGGCCTCAAGCCTCATTGCCTCCGCCCGCTCCGCGCCTCCCCGCCTCGCGCGCGCCTCGCCGCGCCCGCCCGCCCGCGCTTTCTGCCCCCTCCCTCTGGCTCGCGCCGACCGCTGCGCCTCGCCTCCGCCGCCGCTCGGAAACTCCCGCCTCGCCTGCTTCGCCCCGACTTCGTCCGCAGCAGCAGCACGCTGAAAGGCCACTTCGCCTGCCGCCGCAGCGCGCCGCCCCGGCCTGCGGCTTGGTAACCCCGCCCCTCCCGCGCCCTCGGCCTCGCCCGCCCTAAGCTGCCGCCCGCCGCCGCGCCTCCCGGCCCCGCGGCGGCCTGGCGCCGCGCCTGCCGCGCCGCCGCCGGAAACCCTCGCTCCCTCGCGTCGCTCCACGATGCTCCTCGCCTGGCCACGCCGCGGATGGCGCAACGCGGCCGTCCTCGTGTTTGGTAAATGGTAGCGCTTAAGCCCACCGGCATGGATATATTGGCTTGGCTTGAGGGCTCCCGGCGACGCCCGACAACAGAACGACACACCTTCACCGACGGAACGCCACTCCTGAATCTTGCACGCATCCGAGAACGCCCCGCCGAGGCCAAACCGACCCCCTCGAACCCACGGACCACCCAGACCCCGAGACCCTCGGTGGAATGAACACCCGGACCTCGAACCGGAACCGACCTCGACCCCCACCCCCCAACCACGGACCAATTCCCATTTTTATAACATAATATATATCTTTGCATGTTTCCTCAGCTTAGGGTGCATATCATACTTGCTATAATAATTATAATAGGGGCCTTATATGGGCAAATATGGGGGCATATGTCCGAAATCTAGTCTCACAAATATGGACATTTCAGCGGCAAATCATTTCTCATATCCATTTAATTATAAAAATAATTTAAACAATGGGATCTATCTGCCCGGATCCATATAATATTGTAATACGGTCTAAGCTTTAAATCCAGACCTAATTGCCAATTATTGCGCGCCATGCCATCATGCATCATCATCCATCATGGCTGCTGACCGTATTTAATATTGCATCCGTGTATTGCTCTAGTGTTTTGTTCTCTTCCAGGATATTTTGGCGTTTATGAGGGTGTTTCTCTTCTTCGCCGGTTCTTGTTTGCATCTCCTCCGAGTTTATCCTTCTACCTATCTCCCTCTTTTCTGCCTTACATATCTTTTATAGTCTTTCTTCCCTCTTTTAAATGATCTTCCTTTATCGTGCTATATATATATTCTTGTGCCCGATTATAGCCTATTTCCTTATACCATCTATTTGTTGTTGTTTGGTTGCAGCTGTTTGCCTCGTTACTTGGTCGTGTCTACCGTTGATTTGTTTCGCCAGTCTTGATGAGTGTCATGTATTGCCGCATGTTGAAGTTGTATTGCCGTTCTAGTTTTACTTTTTCGTTCTTTTCTAGTTATTTACTTACTAAATTTAACTAAAACAACTACTCGTGGATTAGAGGGTGATAGATAATATTCCCGTTCGAGCGAGGGTGGGGTTGAGTCGTCTTGATTAGTACTTGATATCCACATTGATATTAGAATCTTGATCGGTGGTATATGGGACCCCCCGATCTTATTTTGATTTATCTTTCTTTTGGCCACACACTAGTTTGAGGTACTTATGCCATGTTTTATTTTTATTATGTTTTATACTTTTTTTATTTTTTTATTATTGTTGTTGCACACTGCACATTGCTTGTTCGGACAGGATTTACATCGACCCGTCTAGCCCCCCGTGGGGTTCCTTCTTCCCGATGCGCCGACACCCAACACCTTGAGGCGCTGCTTGCTTTATTACGTGAGCTACCTACTAGGATTCCGATCTTACTTAATATTCTGGGATTGTTCATTTCTCAATCCCGTGATTGTTTTCGGTTGGTTTTTGGGTTTTTGTTGAGGTTGGTGTTTGTGCACCCCTACCGGTAAAACTTTGTAAAACTTTCGTGTTGGCTTTGCGAATTGATCGTTTCGACGGATCTGATCTCGATCATAGACAAGCATAATAAATTGTTATTTGCATGAAGTTGACTGATTATAAACTAACTTTATTATAATGGAAATGCATAATAAAAATAAACAATTGCTTGTTTTGTTTGCTTGGCAATTTGCTACTTTGAGTTGTTTAGTATAACTTGTCGCTTCAAATTGCTTTTGCTAACAAATAAAATAAATAAACTAAACTGGTTGGCTGAATTCTCTCTATCTCAGATTCTCTCGAGATTTTTCGCTAACTAAATTAGTAGGAATGAAAACTATACTTATTGCACTCTTTTATCTATACGACCTTTACTTATATTTACAAGTGCTATATCTATAGAACTAGTAAATGAATATATTATACGTAAGTTTCGCGCTCGTTAGTCTCGTGCTCTTTGCTCGGGATGTGGAGTTTTTTGTTTGATGATAGTATCAGGTGATGATAGAGGTCTCTCTCTCTTGGATCCTCTCGATTCTCCCTCGTATAATCGTCTCTATTTGGTCTGCTCGTAGGTCGCTTAGTGGCCAACTAGCGCCACGCCACCAATTATAACTATGTAGTCCCCTAATTGCTTCCGCCTCAAGATCGACGCCTCTCTTGGCTTGCCCTTTCTTTCTGCCCTTCTTTCCTTTTGCTTTCACCTTTTGTTTTTTTTGTTTTGAGATCAGGTATGGTTTAGTTAAGCCTGGCCTCTTCGGTTGGGCACAGGCGGGGGTTATTCTTCCATTGGTTAGCCTTGCCCCTCTTTGTTCCGTTAGCCCCATTTGCCTACATACCATTTTGGTTTTTTTCAAGGTGATTATTATCTCTCTTTCTTTCTGACTCTTTTGAGTTAGTATATATATATATATATGTGGGTCCCATCGAGGTGTTGTTGTGTTGTGTTATTACTTCGTTTCCACCCCACCATTTAAAGTGGTGAGCACACCTTGAATCATCGTTCTGTTTTTGGTTTTGGCGCCAAACTTGCATAGGTCCGATTCTCTAGGGTGTTACAAGTAAAATTCAACCAACCAAATGAAGCATGTTATGATTGTTCAAATTCGGATCAACCACCAAGGCTAGGCAAATTTGCAAAGCCGTCCCTATCTGAATCCATGGCATAGATTTTATGCAAATCGATAGTACTTGGAACCAAAGGTTTGGAAGTAGTACTAGGAATGGATTGATGTCCAAACATAAAGGATTGATTGATCGTGCCAAGAAAGCCATAACCATGACCAAGACAAATTAAATATCAGTCGAGCATATATCTGAAACCTTACCTCGTCAATTCAAGTGCAACAAGAGTATAGCCCAACCTACCATTGACCAAGTCCGAATAGTGTGTGAATACCCCGATGTATTTCCAGATGTTTTTCCCGGTATGCCCCCAGATCGAGATATCGAGTTTATCATCGAACTAATCCCCGGGAACCGGACCCATAGCCTAGAGACCATATAGTATGAACCCGTCTGAGCTAGCAGAACTGAAGAAACAACTGGATGCCATGCTGGAAATTGGATTGATTCAACCAAGTGCGTCACCATGGAGATCACTTGTCTTGTTTGTGGACAAGAAAGATGGAGGTAACCGTTTGTGTACAGATTATCGGAAGTTGAATGATGTCACCATCAAGAACAAATACCCCTTGCCCAAGATAGAAGACCTGTTTGATCAGTTGACCGGTACCAAAGTGTTTTCTAAGATTGATCTTAGAACTGGGTATCATCAACTAAAAATTCGTGTAGAGGATATTCCAAAGACCGCCTTTACCACCAGATATGGACTGTACGAGTATACAGTCATGTCTTTTGGATTAACCAATGCCCCCGCTTATTTCATGAATCTCATGAATAAGATTTTTATGGACTTCCTGGATAAGTTTATCGTTGTTTTCATCGATGACATTCTGATTTATTCCAAATCGGAAGAAGAACATGAGCTACACCTAAGGGCCATTATTGGAACCCTTAGAGAGAATCAGCTATATGCAAAGTTTAGCAAATGTGAATTCTGGTTATAGGAGGTAGGATTCCTCGGTCACATTGTATCAGCCGGAGGAATTGCCGTTGACCCTGCCAAAGTGAAAGACGTAGAGGATTGGCGGGATATTACCGCAAATTCGTAGAAGGATTCTCGAGTATCGACAGACCCATGACCCAATTGCTGAAGAAGGACAAGAAGTTTGAATGGACCGACAAATGTGAAGCGAGTTTTCAAGAACTCAAGAGGAGATTGATTTCAGCCCCAATCTTGATCATGCCGGATATCACGAAGCCCTTCGATGTGTATTGTGACGCATCGAAGATCGGTCTCGGATCTGTGCTAATGCAAGAAGGAAAAGTTATATCTTATCTATCTCGACAACTGAAGCAACATGAGCAAAATTACCCAACCCATGACCTCGAACTCGCTGCCGTAGTTCTAGCCTTAAAGACACGGAGGCATTACCTGATGGGAAGCCGTTGTGAGATTTATTCGGATCACAAGAGCCTGAAGTATATATTCACTCAGAAGGAGCTGAATATGAGATAGAGAAGCTGGATTGAGCTAATCAAGGATTATGACCTGGACATCCACTATCACCCTGGTAAAGCCAATGTGGTAGCCGATGCCCTTAGCAGATTGCCGTGCCGCTTGAACTCCATGATTTTAAAGGAGCAACCAAGCTTGCATAAAGAGATGGAAGATTTTCGAATAGAATTAGTAAGTGAAGGATCTTTGGCTAGCATAGAACTCTAGCCCACTTTGATCAGTCATATTAAAGAGGCGCAGAAGGGAAATGCTAGTATCGACGGAATCAAGCGTCGTATCGGTACAGGCAAAGTACCCGGATTCACCGAAGATGAAGAAGGAGTTCTGTGGTACAAAGGACGCCTTTGTGTACCATCAGATTCTGAGTTGAAAGAAGTTATTTTGAAGGAGGCTCATGATACTCTTTATTCTATCCATACTGGAGGAACTAAGATGTATCAAGATTTGAAAGAGCAATTTTGGTGGCATAAGATGAAGAGAGAAATCGGAAGCTATATCGCCAAGTGTGATATATGTCAGCGAGTCAAGGAAGGACATCAAAGACCCGCTGGATTGTTGCAACCATTGCAGATTCTGGAATGGAAATGGGATTCCGTTGGAATGGACTTTATCACCGGATTGCCTGCTTCTAGTAGGGGAAATGACTCTATCTGGGTCATAGTGGACCGATTGTCCAAAGTCGCCCATTTATTGCCCGTCAAGACCACATATCAGAGTTCGAAGCTAGCGGAGTTGTACATCGCTAGAATAGTGAGTTTGCATGGAATCCCCAAGAACATCGTATCGGATCGAGGAACTCAGTTTACCTCGAGATTCTGGAAGAAAGTTCAAGAAGGTTTAGGAACCCACCTAGATTTCAGCACCGCATATCACCCTCAGACCGATGGACAAACGGAGCGAGTAAACCAAATACTCGAAGATATGCTGAGAGCATGTGTGTTAGAATATGGATCCAAGTGGGAAGACTGTCTGCAGTTTGCAGAATTCTCATACAATAATAGTTATCAAGCCAGTTTGCAAATGGCCCCATTTGAATTCATGTACGGAAGGAAGTGTCGCACCCCTTTGAACTGATCGGAAGTAGGAGAGAGTCAGATTTTCGGACCCAACATCCTACGAGAAGCAAAAGAGAATGTTCACGAGATTCGTGAGCACCTCAAGACCGCCCAGTCCAGATAGAAGAGTTACGACGACAAGAGACGTCGAGACCTCTCCTTAAACATAGGAGATTTTGTATATCTGAAGGTGTCGCCATTGAAGGGAATGCAGTGTTTCCAACTCAAAGGAAAGTTAGCCCCCAGATATATCGGACCATTCAAATTTCTAAACCGTCGAGGAGAAGTGTCGTATCAATTGGAACTACCCTAAGAGATTTCATCCATGCACAATGTGTTCCATATCTCGTTACTTCGCAAGTGTCTCGAAGTCCCAGAGAAGAGCGAAGTGTTCAAAAACATCGATCACCGGACCATAGAGATCAACAATGACCTGACCTATCCCGAAGTACCCATCCGTATTTTGGAAGAAGCTTTCAGAACTACCCGAACCCGAAGCATCAAGTTTCTCAAGATTCTGTGGAGCAACCACACAGAAGAGGAAGCTACCTGGGAGCGCGAAGATCACATCAGGACAGAGTTTCCCGATCTCTTCAAATTCTAGGTAATCTTTTTCGTCCTTTTTCAAACCTCGGGACGAGATTTTTTTAAGGGGGGAAGGTTTGTAACATCCCAAAAATACTAAACTTGGATCATCAAACTCTAATCTTCAAATTTAGGGTTAACAAAAAACTTTGCTAAATAAAAAAACATGAAAGCATGCATGTGGGTATGCATTTCATTTTGAATTCTTTTGAACCAACTTGTTTGTGTGTTCCTTTGCTTGTAAATGGATGCTTAGGTGAAATAAACATCATCTAAACAATTCCCCAACTTTTCTCAAAGAAAAGTAAATCAAAAAAAATAAAATAAGGGAATGGTCATTTTGACCAATTTAACTCCCATGCCTACTTGGCTGTCTCAAACTTTCAGAACTTACCAGAAATTTTCTGGATCTTTGCACCCCTTGATTGTACTCATAACAAAGTATCAAGGCCCACTTTGTGATCATCCAGAAACATTCAAATGCATAGTTTAAAGGACAGTTCAAAATTGAATCTTCATCATATGGGAAGATCCCACTTTTTCAAAAACCACTCAAACAAGCTCAACTTTCAAAACCCAAGCATCTGCAGACTCACCAGCACCAACCTAGCACACCCACCAAAAATATTTTCAAAATTCAAAACTTGAATTCTTGCGGCCATTTCATCAAACACACTGCAGACACAAATCATCAAAATCTTAAACACTATTGTGAGCAGTGATTGAATCCTAACTTGTTACCTCTCTAGCTCACAACCATCTCAGTAGATCACCTAGTAAGTAAAACCAAGCGCTAGACTCACTGTAAGCTGGGCAATGACATCAATGGTGAACAGCCGAAGCTCACCATGCCACCCTAGTGGAGACAGCAAGCTAGGAGGAGATTTAGCCGTGCCAACCTTGTCTGAGAGGCAGCCCACCGTCCACCTCCACTCCCTGCCCCAGCTGCGTGCGTTGCCAAACCCTGGACCACACGCACGGACCGCGCCCAGCGCGCCAGCAACCATGTCGAGCATGCGCCAGAGTGCCACACTCGACCAATGCCCACAGACCGGGTGCTGCCCTCGCCGCGTGCATACATGATCGTCACCGACCCAGGAGACCGCCAGACATCACCGTTCGCCGCCCCATGACGCACAGCCACCGCTCACCATCGAAGACGCCGCCTCTGCCTTGCAGAGCATCGCGCGTTCCAGACCAAACTGCACCGCCCCTACTCGCGCATTAAAGTCGTAGAGCATCGCCAGGAGACCACCAAGCAATCGCCACCGCCGGCCATGCCTCTAGCCGTCCGTAGCCATGTCGCCACCGTCGCCTGCCCATCCCGTTCGGTCTTATCTTCGCGACTATAAATAGAGGCCACCCCTAGCCGAATTGAGCACACCATCTCACTACCCTCTCCTCACTGATCGTGCCACCCCATTCCCGGAGCAAGGCGAGCAGCACTTTGCCGGAATTTCACTAGAGTCTGCCGCTGCTGGAGAAGAAGGGGGCCAGCGATTGGAGCCGCCCCAGGAGAAGCTGCCGGTACCAAGAGGTTCGCCGTCGTCGACTTCGTCGTTCGCCCGCCTCGCCGACCCTCGCCTGAACCCCGGTGAGCCCCCAACGACCCCCACTTGCCATGCTAGGTTTCTGTCTCAACGTCGACGATGACCCCCAGCCGTTGGATTAGAACCAGATCGAACGCACCACATCGCCCCACACCGCTTCGCACCCCCTCGTCTCACTGACGCGTGGGGACAGCCACTTAACCAGCCCGCGTAAGCGCTGTGCTTAGTAGGTCGGCCCGGTATCACTTCCCGCGCAGCCCAGTTATTTGAATTTAACCTTTTCCATTTTATTTCAAACTCACTTCTGTACCCAGTTTCAAAAATCAACCAAGATCAATTTAGTGAACCAAATAGAATGAAACCAATTTTGTTAGAAAGGACTGGGAATGCTGAATCCAAACCCATTGGATTCAAGTCATTTGGATCTGTAGATCATCCTTGGTAAAAATAACAAGGCAGAAGCTTTTTTGCATTCAAACATTTTTCAAATTAAAACCATAATAGCTTTTGAGTTGATTCCAACTCTCAAAAATCACATTTAACCATACCTTTCAGAATATATATAAAAATATATAGGTTTACTTACAGAAATAATGTTCAAATAATAAAAGAATGCTACATAGGCATTTCTAGTCACTTTATTT
Organism: Avena longiglumis; assembly: GCA_030063025.1. NCBI lineage: Eukaryota > Viridiplantae > Streptophyta > Magnoliopsida > Poales > Poaceae > Avena > Avena longiglumis. The sequence continues at coordinate 304,354,285 of CP125978.1, forward strand.
AAATAAAATAAAAGGGTAAAACCTTATTAAATTGTGACACCACTTTAAATCACATTCCCATGGACTAAAATATGTGGTGATGACATGTGTCAACATGATCCCATGTTTGATTTGGAGAATATTAAATCTTAAGTAGTTTTTCAATGAGTAGAAATTACTTTTCTAAAAATAAAAGGAATTAAACCAAGCTTTAATCTTGTAATGTTAGTGATGATGCTAGATCATCTATAGGACCCTTTGTGTGATGATTGCGAGTAGTTAAGCATTGTTTGGTGATTGTGCACCTCGTATATATTCATAGACGCTAGTACCGACCAAGGATACGAGGAGGAAGGAGGATTCTACGAAAAAGAAGCCAAGGAGAACTTCAACCACTGCTCTGCACAAGGCAAGCCTTACTAATCAAGTTGACCTGTGAAAGCTAACACTTGCAATTTATCAAGCTTATACTGATACTGTGCAAGACAATACTTGCCTGTCACCATGCCAACTATATGCCTTAAGCATAGATGATCCTACCCACTTGATAAGCCAATCCTAGTTTTTACTTACAAGCTTATTAATTTATTTCTTTATCAAAGCTATTACTTAGAGTTTACTTCAGTGAATTGTAGATACTAGAAAGATATTTGAAGGTTGCATAAAGAGCATAAAATTTGGCCTAAGCTAGATAATCTTGATGTCATCATAAGGCATGCGATTGAACTTAGTTGAAACTCCACTAGCTTACCACCCCTCATTAGTACTTACCCCCACTTGTAGATGTTAGTGCTAAGCATAAAACTTGATCAACTTTAGATGGGAATACTTGGTAAAAATGGTTATGAAAGCCTTGGAATGATGGATCATTCTATTGAAATGTTTTGGACATGTTTTTCCGAAAACACCAGATGATTTTGGTGATGAAAAAGTTGAGGCATGAGTCTTATCCCTTTATAAAACTGATGGTTGTCTGGATGCGATACCATTCCAATTTTTACCGTACAACCACAATACCCAAAGATTGGGTAGGGCTTGACTGGAAACTTATATACCTTAGTATTAGTTCCCTCATGGCCAAGGTCTGAGCTGAGGCTACCTTGTGAAGATTGTCCACCTGTGCAGTGCCTAAGATGACATTTGGTCATGGTTGGGAGGCCAAACTCACAGGAGAGGTGCTTATACTAGGGCGTGTAACTGAAAGGTTAGGATTGATTATCCGCATACTGAGTATGGTGAATTCAGGATTTATTCCTGATGGATGTATCGAATGTTGTGGTGAAAGTGTACAATCTCTGCAGAGTGTCAAACTATTCGAATAGCCGCGTCCGCGGTTATGGACCGTTAGAGTGGCCATACTATTCCCCCGTCAGACTTTTCAAAATGATTTGTGAAAGGAAGTGAGACTTTGACTTGACCACAACAGAGTTGTGACATGAGTTACAAGATCCCATTTAGGTGTTATAAAAATGTGACTAGATTCTCTTATTTCTGAACTTAGTAGAGGTAAATCTGGCTTCTTGCAAAACAACCCTAGATCCTAGTGTCCTATTATCAAAAACCCCTTCCACTTGTTAGTATGAGTTTGCGAGTACTTAAAGAGTACTCATGGCTTTGTCCCTTTCTATTCCTGTGGCCAGACTATGAAGAGGAGTACCTGGAGGATGGACCCCAGGAAGGTTATGACAACTAGGATCATCTCCCATCGTCAGCATTGCCTGTGACCCCGAAGATGGAGCTTCGCCTACGCTACCGTTATTATTACGTATTCCGCTGCTTGAAGTTGTATTAAGAACTGTATCATGAGATCTCTATTTGTGTAAGAACTTATGTATGGTTTGTAATGAATGATGTACTATGGTATCCAATTCTGTTATGTCTCGCAAAAATGGTAATCCTGGGATTGCGATGTATGGCATAATAGGCATCTGGGATTAAAAATCCGGGTGTTGACAGTGTGAGTGCCTTTATTGGAATATTAATGAGAAGTCTCATCTTTTACTTTTTACACTTCTTATTTTAGTTTGCAATCTCTATTATATGATGTATCTTGTGGATAAGTATTGGCATCACTTTGGGAGCATTAAGTGGATCTAAATTGGTTTTGGCAAACCGAGTTCTTGTCAGTAGCAATACTTTTTGAGGTTTGAAAGAAAAAGAGAAAAAACTTACAGGTATTTTGTATCATTTACTTTCTTGTTGGCTCATAAGCTTAGTATTCTTTATTTAAGATATTTTGTGTCTTCAAGGAAGATTGCATGTTTGGCTTTATCACTTGTAGGTTTGCTTGTTTCTTTCAACTCTCTTGCTTGCTACCCAGCCTTGCTAGCCAAAAACATGTTTTGGGAAGGCATACTTCTCATGTTTCCAAATCCCTTTGAACCAAAACCTTTGCCATTTGTGTCCACCATATATACCTAGTAGCATTATTTCTATTCCAAGAAAATTCTCAAGCTTGATCTATCTTTCGAATTAAAAAGTATTTTGTTATGTGAAAACTAGTTAGCAAAGCTCTCATGAACTTGATGGTAGACCTTATTTTCTTGCCCCTAATAGACTTGAACCATTGTGCCATCGAAGTTGTATATGCTTGCATCTATACGTTGGAATTAGCAGAACCGTGCTGTCACGGGGAATTTTTTCAACATTGCACCTGTACTTTGTACTCAGTTGATATCATGCTCTTTTGTCTATGGATGTCAACGGTGTGAAATAAAGAGGGAACTTGTAAGTCGATGGAGTCTGTATATTGTGTTAGATAAACGCCTGGGCCGCTAGCCTAAGCCATCCCTTATCGTGGTGGAAACTTGCAGCATAACCATAGTGAGCTATCTATGAAGCATCCTCAATAAAAATCTATGCATATAGTAAATAAAAAGATCGCTGAGATTCTCATTGTCTGCTTGCCTTGTCATTTTGGTTATGGGATATCTCCTGTACCATGTGCAAGGGGTACCTAGTTGGCGGTTCTCTATGATACGCATGTACTTACAATGACAAGAACTTACCGGTGACCAGAGTTGAGTAGCATGAGTGGCCCTCATATTCAAGGGACATGAGATTGCCAACTTATATCTCGTCAAGCATATACTCCATCTTTGTGCACTTTAACCTTAATCATCTCAAGATTCCTATGATAGGGCTCAAAGCTAGTACGTACCATAATCTTTTGGAAGCTCTTTATGACTTGTAATCCCTACTACCCTCTATGAAGGGACCTTTCTCCTATTTACCAAGTTGAGTCAGTAAACCCACTTCCTCTCTTCCTCCATCAAGCATTTGAGTTGTTGTGTTTCAAGCATTCATATGGTGATTTATTAAATCATGTTATCTATCTTCCTTGTTTCCACAAAACTCTTGTCTATTGAGTATTACTTTGAAAGCCTTCACTTGTGAAAAACCTTTTTGAGCAAAGAGTGCTCCTATTGAAAAACTTCTACAAAAAGCTTTTTGTGAAACTGTTTTCCAGGTGTTCTCTGACCAAGAACAAGTTTGCCAATTCCAATTATGATTATCTTTATGCATCTCTATTGTGACTGTTGTACTTGGTTGCAAGCTAAGTTATATAATGGTGAGTTTATTTCTTCTATGAGTTGTGCCATGGTAAGTGTGATGCTTCTTGTTCGTATTATTTTATCGACACTTCACTCCATAAACCCGTGGACATGTTTACCGAGCTCAATTTCTCTTGGGGACAAGCGAAGGTCTAAGCTTGGGGGAGTTGATACGCCCAATTTGCATCACCATTCTATATCATAACCTACCTCTATTCATTGATATTTGTCTTATTATGAGGTATTACTTATGGCTTTTCATCTGTTTATGTATATTGGATGATTCTTGGAGGATGAACTGTTGGAGTCTGATTCTGATGGAAAAGAGGGCGTTTTGATGCAATTTCACGAAGATCAGAAAAATATCAGAAAAATATGGGAAAATATTATTTTTGTAGAAGATTGAGGAAGCCAGAAGGAGGAGGAAAGAAGGGCCGTAGGGGACCCACACCCCCTAGGCGCGGGCCCACCTGAACCCGCGCCTAGGGCAGGTGTGGCCCACCTGCCCGGCTCCTGACTCTGCCCCTTCGACTATATCTTCCCTACGGAACCCTAAGGCTCGGGAGTGACCACAGATAGATTTCCGCCGCCTCTGGGGCAGAAAACACCGAGAGAGAAAGATCTCTCCGGCAGACAGATTTCTGCCGGGTGAATTGCTTCCCGGAGCGGCGAGATCATCGCCATCAACACCGTCATCAACCTAGGCTTCATCGGGATCATCATCATCATTCACACCATCATCTCCACCAGCACCATCATCACCACTCCGTCCCGTTGTAACAATTGTGTTGGATATTGCTTTAGTTCTTAGGGGAAACTTTCCGTGTGTTAATTACTATTGTAGTTGATGCTTGTGAGTGGAACCATTGGATTATTGTTTATGTTCAGATTGTTATCCATTACCATATGATCTTTGGTCTTGATCCATATGATGTCTTGTGAGTAGTTTGTCTAGTTCTTGAGGACATGGGAGAATTCATGTTGTTATTAGTGGATTTGCGTTGAGTTATTATTCAATGGTTTAGTATTTAAGTTGTGGTGAAATTCTTATAGTGGTGTCATGTGAACATCGACTACATGATACTTCACCATTTATGGGCCGAGGGGAATGCATTGTGTATTTGGCTACTAATTATGGGGTTGCCGGAGTGACAGAAACCTGAACCCCCGTTAGGACACCTTTGCACAAGGGAGCATAGGATCTCAGAGTTTAAGGCTGTGGTTAGATTTATATCTTAATTACTTTCCTGTAGTTACAGATGTTTGCAGGGGGTTTAACCACAAGTATGTATTAGTCCAAGTACGGTCGGTACATTAGCACAGGTTCACCCACACAACACTTACAGCACCAACGAAGAGTACTCGGCTATTTGAAGCGAAAGCACTTGATAGAATTCCCATGTGTCCTCGAGAACGTTTGGTCCTTATAAGTATTTTCACCGGCTTGTCCTTTGCTAAGAAAGTATTGGGACACTTGCTGCATTTGTTCTTTATTACTTGCACTTCGTTTTGTTTCCTTTTCAGAAAACCACTAAAAATCCGTTTGCTAAGTATTTGCAGAGAGTTCCTGCTCCATACCACTGTTTATCACCTTCTGCTCCTCGTTGGGATTGACACTCCTATTTATAGAAAGTACTACGATACACCCCCTATACTTGTGGGTCATCAGTTCTCTCCGAACGATGCAATCGAGACACCCGCTTGAGAGCCCCTCTTGATAGTACGGCTATCTATCCTAAACCTAGTCTCACAAAAACACGAGACCAGCAAAAGAGAAGACCTATCAAGATCATACCTTTGCCTTGAGTAATCCACTTGAACTTGATGTAGACCGTCTTGTTCTTCTCAAGTGGGAACACCTTTCTTGATTGCTCTTGCTTGATGAAGATGAGGACTTACAAATTTCTACCCCATACTCCATGTGGAAACTTCTTCTTTGAACTTGTCTTCATCACTCCATGATCACGAGGATGGCAAGCTTCAAGCATGAGGTCTTCTAGAGATGGTGCATCTGGATCTTACCCTTCTTCATCCCTTCTTGAGGTTGATCCATCTTGATGCAACTCTTTGCACTTGTCTTGATCAACCTTCAAGATCCTTCTTTCTTCATGATTCGAATGGTAAAAAGCCCTTGGACATTTCTTCATCTTTCAACCTTGAGACCAACACATGGTCCAAGCGATGCCAATGGACAAACCTACAAGTGAAACTCAATTTACACATTAGTCCATAGAGATTGTCATTAATTACCAAAACCACACATGGAGGCATACATGCCATTTAATTCCGTGAGTATCATGTTCCTGAAAGTGTGATGGAGTTGAAGCGTAGGGAGTTTGAAGAGCTAAAACAAGGTTACATCAGTTTCTTGAAGTACATCCGGGTGTCATTATGCTGAGGATGAAGTGAGCACTGTGGAGAAAAGGAAGAAGCGTTTTCTACGAGGATTAAATCCATTCGTGAAGATGCAGTTAAGGTTGGCCAATAAACAAACTTTTTAGTAGTTTCTGGATGCAGCCATCACTTTCGAAGATGACTATACGAATGTTCAAGAGGAATGAAGGAAAAGAGCCAAGAAGGAAACAAAGAGGATTCAGGCAAGTAAGCCTAAGCCTAGTTTGGAATTCAAGCTGAGGAATCAACCTTATAACAACAACAATTCCTACTGGAGTGCAAATCCAACCGGAAGGAATATTACATGTCATAATTGCAATCTTCCAGGGCATATGAGCAGGAATTGTCAGAAACCAGTGATAATTTTCCATGCTTGTGGCCAGAGGGGTCACATAAATCAAAACTGTCCGAGTAAACCACCAGGTGGATGGTCGGTTAAAGGTGGAGGACAAACTAGTGGGAGCAATGGACAACCCAATAGACGAGGAAACTTTGTCAAAAACAATAATGGCAAGAGGGGTAGGTGTCGTGGTATTGCCGACGAGTACGCCATGGCGGAGTCCTTACAGTGCGTGTTTAGAGATGTGGGGGAAGGAGGATGGTTGACGGATACCAGGTAACAAAGCTTACCCAGGTTCAGATCCCACGACGGTGGCGGAATCCTACTCCTGCTATAAATCACTATAATGGCAATATGCCGAGTTACTGGGATTGGTTCGTTGTGTGAGGTGTGTCGTAGTCGACACTAGGTTATCTAAGATTGTGCCCTAAAGGCTCCCATAGGCCGGACTTATATAGTCATCGGGTCATAGGGTTACAGGGAAAAATCCTAGCCGGATAGGTTACAGAGTCCTACATTGCCTACAATCAGTCTAGCATGTCTTGCACTCCAAGGCTCTGAGTACGTCGGTGACTCCTCCGTAGCCTTCCTTTATCCGGCATGGCCTCCCTTCTGGATCCATCTAACTGGGTCGCCCAGCAGGCCATAGGCCATGCTACTAACTGTGGGCCACCCGGGTTATCCGGATAGAGGACATGCTATGAGGATACCCAATTAGCATATCCCCAACAGTAGACCCCGGAGAACTCTGATATCTTGCGCCATCTTGCCTCTTCACTTTGAATGCTCCGTCTAGATGGATGTCGGCAAATCGTCAAGCAACATCTTATAGTCCTCCCAAAGAACCCTGCAAGGTTTTCTCCGTCTTCAACTTGTAAGTCAGAGAATTGTTGAATCTTCTATCGTACTTTTCCAGCCAGATTGGATCCGTCTATGCCGGAATATTCCGATGTCATGGTTCACCTGCTAGTGACAGCTAGGGCGACGTACACATAGGTCAGCAATGCCTCGTAACTTATACATGGAAAAAACGCAATCATGTCCGATTTTCCTGCGCGAGCGGTACGAACCGTTGGCGAAGACGGTTGGCAACGTGGCGAAATTTCCGTGCACGCGCACGCACACATCGTCCACGCGTCATCCGTTCGATCATTCCACATGAATCTTGATGCCGGAGGTTATAAACTATAACGGCGATTGAATTTTACTTTTCACCTCATTCCCCTCTGCATCATCTTCTTCCTCCAGCGAGCGCCTCCTCGAGATCTCCGCGCACCTGTGCGAAAAACCCTAGCTTCTTAATCTCACCCAGTCACCACCGAAAAACTCCCAATGGCCAGCAGCAGCCCCACCCGCTCCATGGCGGCGTCAGGCGATGCTGCGGCGAAGCCAGCGAGCACTCTCATCTTGCCACCAGAGGATTGGTTATTCCCAAATCCATGGTGTTCCAAACCACCGGCGGCGACCATAACCCAGCGGCGCTGGAGCTGCTGGAGGAGGAGTATGACACCCACAAGGGCGATTGGCGCGGTTCGGATATTACAGACCGTGATATCAAAGAACTGATCAACGAGGGTTATCTCCCCGCGACGGAGGAGCTCTCCTAGCAGGCGGCGCCGGCCGGCGAGCTCACACCTTCTCCCCAAGCCGGAGAAAAGGTGTACCTCAAAGAACAACTGGTACGCGGCGTCTCCCTGCCTATCTCCAACTTCTTCCTAGATGTCCTTAACCATTACCGAGTACAGCCTCAAAACCTCTCCCCCAATAGCATCTTAGCGCTTAGCAACTACGCAGCGCTTTGCGAGGGTTATTTAGGGATTAGGCCTAGGCTAGATCTCTTCATTTATTTCTTCACCGTCAAACGCGAAGCCGGATCCGGCAAGGACGAGCTCAGGAATTGTGGCACCATTAGTTCTAAGATCCGGCTTGGCCAGCGCTTCCCCGACATTGTTGGCCACGAGTCCTGCAAGAACTGGCAACAGACATACTTCTATGGCCCAGATATCCCTCTGGCCGGCCGAGAAGTAACATACCCATACTTTGTCAATAGAGCTACCGCCGAAGCCTCGACATGGAGATCCCAATCCTCCCTTCCCTCCGACATTGACGCTTCGCACACTATAAGGCGGATAGAGTGGTTCGTAGATATGGGTCTGACCAGATTGGATCTAGCCATGTGCTGGTTCATCAGGCGGATCCAGCCTCTGCACCGCTTGAAGTTGATGCACGAGTATACCAACGAGAGGAAGGATAGCCTTCGCATATCCCAGGAAAACTTCTCGAGCGACTCCGTCAAGCTCCGCCTCAAGGACATCGTCAAGGTGAAAGATAGGAAGCGTGGCTTCACCATCACCTACGACATGTTCGTAGAGAGCAAGTACCCAAAGGTACCTGTTTATTTTCCGTGTATGACATATACTCCAGTTCTTCTGTCTATCCATTACCATCTCCTCTAACACGGTGGTTCTTCACTTAACAGCTCAGCGACATAGATGAGGATATCATGGCTCCCCAAATCTATGATCCAAAGATGAAGGAAGTCACCCTCGTGTCCGACGACGAGGTCCCGTTGGCGCAAAAGGGGAAGAGCGCCACCTCTGACACTGCCGATTGAGGCAAGAAGAAGAAGACGGAGGGTGGAGCCTCCAAGAAGACTACCGCCGTCCTGAAGGCGGAGAAAAGAAAGGTTACTGGGATCCCCTTTGCCAAAGCACCCCCTCTTGTGTAAGCCTCTTTCTCTTCGACATTGTACATTGTTTGTCTTATTCCTGTACTTATACTTTTTGTATGTTTCAGGAAGAAAGCCACTACTAGTCTGAAGAAGACCTCCAAAACTTTGGGGGCTTCTAAAAACATTAAGGATATGTTGCAACGTGACGTGTCTTCCCACGCATATCCCGCCATCTCCCCTGTCACTCCCATCGTCAAGCCTATGTCTGCTCTGACAAGCTCTCAAGCCAAAGAAGCATCTGGCCCTTCCGCCATGGAAGTGGAATTAGGTGCATCAACCGAGATTGTTGTTGTCGGCTAACAAGCAATGCAGGAACCAAATGGCAGAAGCTCCGGCTAAGGATGCCATCGGTAGCGGTAAGGCGGTGGTGGTAGGTGGTACATCTGTCGAAGGCGGCACCTCCGCACCCACGAAGACCATAGATTTCCCGAAGATAGTCTATCCGGTACTTACGCCGGGTAGCACTGCTCTGGTTCCTGGTGCGGCGCCGACATCTCCAACATGTGGTCTCGAGGAGCTTCTCCGGCAAGCACAAATCTTGCAAGGAAACAGTTTGTCCTTTGGATAGTTGCTTGATGAGAGTGCTACAAACCTCAAGATCATTGCGCTTGTAAGTTCTATTTTCCTTTTGCGTTTAATATGAGTATCCCACTATAGCCCCCGAAGATTTAGATGGAAAACCATAGGTCTTTGCATCTAAATGCTCTAAGAGTGACTAAGCTAGAAAACTTCTCACTGTAGCCCCCAAGCATATAGTTTGAATGAATTATTCCAACTAGATGCTTTTAGAGTAGCATACGCAGTGTTTATGAATTTCAATATTGTAGCCCCCAAGCTTCTAGTTGTAACTTAATTAGTTCCGATTAGATGCTTTTAAAGAGAAGCTAAGCATATGGCTGAGTTAAAAACTTTATACTGTAGCCCCCAAGCTTCTAATCGAAAACTGAATTAGTTCCGACTAGATTCTTAAAGAAAGACTAAGCATATTGCTAAGTTAAAAACTCTCGTTGTAGCCCCCGAGCTTCTAGGTGGAGATTCTCCGGCTAGATACTCCAAGGAGACCAAACAACGTTTAACTTTCTTCTTCCATAGAATGAGAATGCTCAGAGGGGTGTCGCCAACGACAAGTACCAGAAGATGCGCGTGGAGTTGGAAGCTAAAAAGGGTAAAACTGCCTTCTTGAAGGAACAAATCACCAAGATCAAGCGTCTATTTTTTCTTCCTTTTTCGTATTCCGTCTTGGTATTGTGCCAACATTCTCCGAGTACTTACTGTGTATTGTTCTTTCTCCGACTTGCAGAAACCATTTCCAAGGCTAAGGGCATTGTTGAGCAATCCAAGCATATTCAGCAGCTGGATAGCAAAAATAAGATCCTTAAACAGGAGAGGAAAGACATACTGAAGATGCATGAAGACTCAATGAAAGCCCTGCAAGACTCCGCCAGCGAGGAGATGAACCGCTTGAAGGAGTAAATCACTATCCTGAAAGAGCAAAAGAAAGCCACTGATGAGCAAAATCAGCGCCATCTGGATGCATACAGGATCCTCCGACAAGAGCGGGACTCCATGACCGAGACTCTTCAGCAAGCTGAGCTTAGCATCTTCAGTAAGTGATTCTCCGTCTTGAATTTCTGTAAGCTGAATACTATGAACTTTTTGTGTTATTGGGCTCATGTGCTCCTTTGTCGGAAATTTGCAGCTCCTATGGGTTTAACCCCATCGCCTCCTCCGCCAAAGGAATGCATGATCCTTGCCGGCAACTTTATCAACACTGCCATCAGCAGGCCAAGGAGATAGCCAAACCCCTCCAAATTAATATCAAGGCATCAGACTCTGTGGCGAAGTTCTCGGAGATCCTGCGCCGAGCCCCCGAGCGTATCTCAAGCTGGAAAGCTCCATGTGCATGGGCCGGTGCAAGGATGGCGCTGTCCATGGTCAAGGCACATTACAAATATTCTGACATCGACACGGTGACCTCCTGTATCCCCGACGTAGATGATGAAGGCCAAAAGATAAACCACGAATCTATCTTGGCGTCACTCGTGGGTTATGACACCAGAGTCGCCGAGTTGGTCGACGTTAATGTCTTTGTGCCCATGAAAACCATCGATGGTGGCAACCAAAGCTCCTCCGAGTCCCTCAACATTGCCGACTTCGAGGAAGGTGACTCTCCTCCAAAGGAATGAAAACCAATTTGTTATATTTGTTTCCTCTGTAATGTGTATGCGGAAAACTATGTGTTAACTTAAGGCAGAAAACAATGGTTGTTATTTCCTTCTACTCGAGAATTTTTTCCAACATGCATATATTTTTTTAAGCAAGTGCTGGCTTATCCATTACTCTGGTTCTTATGCTTGACCTTTCGTGAGTCGGAAAACTCGTTGTCGGAACCATGCTCTCAGGTGATGATGCCCAATGGCACCATCAATAACCTAAGCACAAATCGCCGACAAAAAGTGCCAAAATTCACTACTCCAAAATCCACATAAAAACGACAAAGAACATGTAGACCAGAAAACTTAAGCTAACGCCCGTAGGCGGAATTTTCACAAGTGCAATTGCAAAACTTGTGCATAAATGTTTTATACGAACCAAAAATGAACACTAAAGGAGGTAAAAGACTCAGAAATATGAGTGAACCAGAGAGCTTTATTTCATTGATCATATAAGAGGTACACAATAGATAAAAAATTCTAAGTGTAGAAAGGATCAAGCTCCTTGCTTACGCTTACGAGGTACACAATAGATCCAAAACTTGTGCTATGTTCCATGGCCGATCAAGCTCCAGGTAGTCATCATCCGGGTCACGTCGCTTATTGTGGCATCCCGCAAAACCACTACTAGAAAATCGCGTTGTTTTTGTGCATTGCATCGTCATCATCATGCATTGTTTGCCTGAACTATTTCGAAAAGCCTAGTTTTGCTTTGTACAGATACCCTCTTAATTTCAAATGCAAAACCCCGATCGCATCGGAGATTTTATTTACCTAAAGACTATTTGCCAAGTGGCCTTGTTTTAAAATAGGCAAGACAAAACAAACACACATCCTAAACCAGCCCCCTCTAATCCTATCCCCACCCAAATCTGTCCTACCCACCAACCGCAGGCCGCCACCTCACCCTCTCACCCTTTTCCTACCCACACGCCACCTCACCGATCCACCAGCCCACCCTCTCTCCTTTTCTCACCCTCACCATCCTACCCTCTCTCCCTATTCCCCCGGGCCCTCCCCCTGGCCCCACCTGGACCGGTCAACCCCCTGACCCCCGGGCCCCACAGCCCCAACCCGCGTGGACCCCGCACCCGGCCCCACCCCTGGCCCCGCGTGCCCCCCGCTCTCTCCTCTCTCCCCCGCAGTCCCTCTCTTCCCCCCGACCCTCTGCTCCACCCCGCGTTCCCCCCTCTGACCTCCTCGCCGCCCAGGCGCCTCTCCAGCCCGCCTCCCTCCCGGCTTCCTCCGCCGCAATTCCCCCTCCCCAACCGACCACGCACGCGCGCCGCCCTTCTCCCTCGCGTCCCCGTCCAACCTCGCTCGCCTCTCCTCCGAGACGACCGCCTCGCCGGCGCCCTCCCCGACCCCACGTTCTCCCCCTCCTCCGGCCCAGCCGTCCCTCCTCGACCGCCTCAAGCGCCGCCCGAGCCTCGCGTCGCCGACCTCGCCCTCTCTCCGGCATTGCTCCCTTCCTCGCGGCTCCTCCTCCCATGGTCTTGGCTGCCGCCACCCGAGCCTCCGACTGTCGCCGCCGCCTCGCCAAGACTCCCGCTGGCCGCCTCTCTACGTCGCCTGGCGCCTCCCAGCCTGGTGCTCCTCTTCACACAAGGCCTCCTCTCCTCCCGAGGCCGTGCACTCGCTGCCCACCGCCTTCCCGGCGCCTCTCGTGAAGCCCCGAGCCCGCCTCTGCCTGCCGCTTCTGGCCACCGTTGCCGCCAAGGTCTGCCCCGCCGCCGTCTGTCCCTGTCGCCTCCTAGGACCGCCGCGGGCTCCCTCTGCTCGCCGCCAAGCTCGCCCCCTCGTCTTCAGCAGAGCGCCACCTTGCGTCCACGTCTCTGTGTTTCCCCTTCCCGGTGTTGTGCTTCTAGCACGGTGGTGCTAGTGGCGCGTGTGTACGTTAAGGATGCAAAGATAAATATGTGTAGGTGACCTGTTAATATGTCTCGCCAAGATCTCCCAGTGCCGAGACCCGAGCCCGACACCGACAACCGAAACCGCGGAACCGACAAGTTCGCCTACCCGGAACACCTAGTGCACCGACATGGATCCGAAGGCCGATCCCTCGACACGCCAAGATGTCCTTCCCAGAACGCCAAGTTTCTCGATCCGACGGTCGAGACCCCGAAGCCCCAACGCCCCGGACCCCGAAGACCGATCCGAAGCGCCAAAGCCTTCGACAGGGAACCGACAAGATCATCGCGGAACTCCAAGGTCTACTTCGTAGTTTGCCGAACGCCGAGATCTTCAATCGGATCCGAGGACACCGAGACCCCGGATGCGACAAGATCTACCCAGTAATCCGAGAACGATCCCGGAGTCCGAGAACGCTTCCGTCGAACCCCAGATCCGAACCCTAAGACCGACCCCGAACCCCGGAACCCCAAGATCGCCGAACCCTAATGTGTGACCCTTATCCGAACCCCTATTTTTATAAATGCTAAACATAAAACCTGTTGCATATTAAATTGTCATCTCGCATGCATATCATTTGTTTGGGGGCCTTACGCCGATTCACCTTATAAATAAATATGGGGCCCATATGCGGGCAAATCTAGCCTTATATTGGCCTCATTTAAATTTGTGTAGCGAACCGGTGCTATCTTTTGCCATGCTTAAACAACATTTAATTTGCGGGGTAGATAAATAACATGAGTCACCTAATTAAATGTCGGGACCCCGGTTCCACTTAATATTGACCTAATTGCATCGCACCTTTGCCATGTCATACATCATACATGCATCATGCCGATCTTCTGCCGTTGTATTAAATATTGCATCCGGTGTTTATTCTAGCGTTTTGCTTCTTCGCGGATAAGGCCGATGAGTTGATGTGAGCTTCGCCCCGATCTCCGGTTGAACTTTCGACAATGTTTTCAGGCGAGCATCTCCCCCTTTCTACCTATCTTGCTTTTATAGTATTTATTTCCCTCCTGTTGATCTATTGCTATCTGTGTTGCGATGCTCTAGTTTTCGTACCCGTGATATCCCTTGCAGCCCTATATTGCCTTGGACACATCCTATTACCTGTTGTTTGGTAGATAGTTGGACTTGCGCGTCGTAGTCGCTTGCTCAAGTCTATGCGTGTCGTCAAGTGCCACAGCTTGTTGGAGCCTTGCCGCATGTTTGATGTTGGAGATGATCATGGCTTTACTTATCGCTCACTTTAATTCCTGTTTAACAACTAAAATTGAAGTAAGTAAGCAGAGGCATCGGTGATAGATAATATTTGGTTTCCGACCGCCACTTGTGTCCGTGAGGACCCCGAGTACTTGATAATTCCTTGATTTATCGCGCTATCCACATCCGGAGGATTATGGGACCCCCGAGCGAGCTTGATTCAGTCTTATTTCTTGGGGCCACAAACTAGTTTGAGGTTTTATTACGATCATGTACTTATGCCATGCTTTACTGCTTTATTTAAATTATGCGAGGAGCACACTGTACTGTTTAGGATCGTGGCACGATTCCGCGGTGTCGACAAGCCCAGTTTTGGGTTCCCAATGTTTCACACCGTCCCCACAACCTTAAGTCCGCCTCTGAGCCGGCTTCGCTATGGGTCTACTTTAAGGGTGGCCCCTGAAATAATTCTGAATCCTGATTTCTTTGTCGTGAAGGCCTCGTTGGGTTTTGATTTGGTTTTTCCGAGGTTGATCGAGCGTGTGTTGCTATTGGTGCACCCCGGCCGGGTTAAAACTTTCTGAAAGCCGTGTCCGCGGTTATGGACGACTTGGAGCACAGTATCTCGACCATAGACAAGCATAACTAAAGTAGTACTATAAATTTGACTTTATAATGACTAGTAATCAGCTTCACTATAATGGAATGGCTAAATAATACTGCCCACAATTGCTTGTTTGGAGTGTCGCTTGCGACCATTGTACCTGACTAGTAAATATTGTAACTATAACGGAATGGCTAAATAAAAGTACCAACAACTGCTGGGTTTTGGGTTATCTCATGCTAAATGTATTTGACTAGTAAGTGTCGCAACTATAACGGAATGATTAACTAAAAGTGCCCACTTCTTATTTTATCAGGATGACTCTCAGTACTTGACTAGTAATTGCTGCAACGATAACCGAATAAATAAACTGCCCACAGTGTGAGTTTCCTCGGTTGACTTCCTCGTTTGGTCTCGAGGGGGAAACTCCAGGATGGTTTTGTTTGGTGTTAGACTCAGGTTGGATCCGAATAGCTCTTTCTTACCCCCTCTGATTGCCGCCAGTTGTATCGAGTCTCTATAGGTTGTTTAGTGCATGCTGCCGCCGCTCATCCACCATACCTATGTAGGCGAGGACCGCCAATTCTAGCCTCGCTGCATCGCCTCAAGATCGACGCCTCTTTTTCCTTTGCCCTTTATCGGCACCCTTTGTTTAAGCAGGTTTTGAGATCGACGTCGTTAGTGGTTACCCTTCCGGCCTGGGCAGGGTTATGGACGCCATTGGTTATTCTTCAGGGCTCTTAGCCCCATTTGCATCTTGTCCGTAGTCGGACGCTCCATCCTTTCAAGGTGATTTGGATCTTTGTACCGTATATCTGTATTCTTGACTCATGGAGTCGTGTTGTATATATCTCTGTTCTGTGGGTCTCATCGAGGACTGTTGTGTAATGTTATTACTTCGTTTTCCACCCGCACGGAAGTGCCTGGTGGGCACCTTTGAATCGTTTCTATGCGGGTTTGGCGGGTTTCGCTAAAACTTGCATAGGTCCGATTCTGAGGGTGTTACACTTATGCTTATGATCCTTGTTGGGTCTATCCTTTAGTTCACGATTGTCAACGAGGTAGTAAGACCATTTGAGCAGCTCCTTGCTTATGATGAATGGTCCTTCCCATGGCGGGGATAATTTGTTTGACTTCTTCTACTTAAGTCGGAGCACCACATCCCCCTCATTAAACTAGCGATGCCGGACGCGACGACTATTGTAGTTGTGTAGCTTCTGCTAGTAGATGGCAGATCTTTGGCATACCAAAACCCGCTCCTCCGCGAGAAGGTCCACATCTAGGCGTCTGGATTCTTCAGCATCATCTTCGTCGTAGGCAGCAACTCTTGGTGAATCGTGATGGATGTCGGAAGGTAGGATGGCTTCTGCTCCATATACCATGAAGTAAGGGGTGTAGCTGATGGATCTGTTGGGTGTAGTTCATAAACTCCACCGCACATATGGCAATTCTTCCGCCCAGGCCCCACCTGCCCTATGCAGCGGTGCATCA
Organism: Avena longiglumis; assembly: GCA_030063025.1. Classification (NCBI taxonomy): domain Eukaryota; kingdom Viridiplantae; phylum Streptophyta; class Magnoliopsida; order Poales; family Poaceae; genus Avena; species Avena longiglumis. Next base: position 304,370,708 of record CP125978.1, read on the forward strand.
AGACGTGGCTTGATTCCCTTTAGAATTAATCAACTGGCTTGCTCAACATGACCATTGGATTGTGGGTGTTCCACAGATGCAAGTTCAAGTCGAATGCCCTTCTCCCAACAATAAGCTTCCACTTCTCCGAGTGACAAGTTGCTGCCATTGTCGATGATTATGCTATGTGGGAGACCAAATCTCACCACTAGATCCCGGACAAACCTAAGGGCAGTTGCCCCATCGATCTTTCTAATGGTTTTAGCTTCTATCCATTTGGTGAATTTATCAACTGCTACTAGCAGATGCGTAAATCCACATGGTGTCGTTTGTAACGGACCCACCATGTCTAGCCCCCAGACTGCGAACGGCCAAGTTATTGGTATTGTTCGCAATTCTTCAGCAGGAACATGTGGTTGTCGGGCATAGTACTGGCATGCCATGAATGTCTCAACCAGCTTGTCGGCGTTCGCCTTCGCGGTCATCCAGTAGAATCCTTGCCGGAAGGCTTTTGCGACCAAAGATCGGGGAGCGGCGTGATGCCCGCAATCTCTGAGATGGATTTCGCGTAGGATTTCAATACCTTGTTGCTGGGAAACACACTTAAGGTATACACCAGTAATGCTTCTTTTGTATAGCTGTCCATTGATTATGGTATAGCCCTTTGCTCGACGTACTATTTGCCTTCTTTCGACTTTGTCGTTGGGCAAAGTTCTGTGTTTGAGATACTCCATGAACGGTTTTGTCCAAGCTGGAGGGACCTTTGTCACCATGTGGACATAGAGTCTACTCTGTCTGGTTTGTCGATGTCTGCTCCCTTCACGGATGGTGTCCGTAGATGATCCAGGAAAACTCCAGGCGGAATTCGTTTGCGCCCTGATCCAAGCTTAGACAGCAGATCAGCCGCCTCGTTTTTCTCCCTAGGTACATACTTGACCTCTTACCCAAGAAGCTCTTGGCTATCTCGTCCACTTTGTCTCGATATGCTGCCATCATAGGGTTCCGCGCATTCCAGGTGCCAGCCACCTACAGGGCAACCAAGTTGGAATCTCCACAGCAAACTATGCGCTTGATGCCAATATCCTTGGCTACGCATAATCCGTGAATGAGTGCTTCATACTTCACCATGTTGTTCGTAGCCTCGAAGTGGATCTGCAGAACTTAGTGTAGCTTGTCCCCAGTTGGTGACTATACCAGTACACCAGACCCCGAGCTGTTTAGCAACTTTGATCCGTCAAAGTGCATCACCCAGTATTCTGGCTCCGGCAATGGGGTAGCATCCGGCATCTCCGTCCAATCTGCGATAAAATCCGCTAAGGCTTGTGACTTGATAGCGTCGCGTCTCTTGTAGGTGATCTCGAAGGCAGCAAGTTCAATGCCCCACTTCGCGACCCTTCCTGTAGCGTTGCTGTTGTTGATAATGTCGTATAGTGTAGTCTTGATCACCACTGTGATGGGATGCTCCTGGAAATAGTTCCCCAGCTTCCGAGAAGCAAGGAATACTCCATAAAATATCTTTTGGTAGTGCGGGTAACGCTTCTTGGATTCCGTCAAGACCTCACTTACATAGTAAACTGGTGGTTGAACTCCGTGCTCATAGCCTGGTTCCTTCCGCTCTACTACGACGATGATGCTGATTACCCAGTTGGTCGCCGCCATGTAAATTAACATGGGCTCACCAGGCTCGGGTGCTGCAAGGATATGCGTTGAGGAAATAATCGCCTTGAGATGCTTCAATGCTGCATCTCCTTCGTCTGTCCACGTGAATTTGTCCGCCTTCATCATTAACTTGTACAGCGGCAGAGCCTTCTCTCCAAGTCGGCTGAAGAACCTACTAACTGCTGCAACACAACTTGCCAGTCGTTGTATGTCCTTTAGGCATGTCAGACGGTTTATGTTTAAGATGGCCTTGATTTTCTCCGGGTTGACCTCGATTCCACGCTGGGAAACGATGAAGCCCAAAAATTTGCCGGCTGGGACCCCGAAGACGCACTTCTTGGGGTTAAGCATCATGTTGTATTTCCGGAGATTATCAAAGGTTTATTTTAAGTCGGAGATTAAATTGTTTGATTTTTTTAGACATCACCGCTATATCTTCCACATAGGCGTGAATGTTCCGACCAATCTGATCGTGTAGGCAACGTTGCATTGTCCGCTGGTACGTAGCACCCACGTTTTTTAGCCCAAAGGGCAACTAGACATAGCAAAACATGCCGTAGGGTGTAGTGAATGAAGTGGCCAATTGGTCCGACTATCTCATCTTGATCTGGTGGTATCCTGAATATGAATCGAGAAAACACAAAAGTTCCAAGCCATCCGTCGAGTCAATGACTTGGTCAATGCGAGGCAAAGCAAACGGATCTTTGGGGCATGCTTTGTTCAATCCGGTGTAATCAACGCACATTCTTATTTCTTTGTTTCCCTTGTTGGGAAGAAGTAAAGGATTGGCCACCCATTGGGTGTGAAGGACTTCTCAGATAAAACTAGCCTTAAGTAACCTAGCTATCTCTTTCGCTATGGCGTGTCTCTTCTCATCTCCAAATCTTCTTAGAGGTTGTTTCAAAGGTTTGCATTTTGGATCAATGTTCAAGATGTGCTTGGCAAGTTCCCTAGGTACACCTTTCATGTCGGCAGGTTAGTAGGCAAAGATGTCCCTATTCCCATGGAGGAACTCGACGAGCGTGCTTTCCTATTTGGGATCCAGGTTCGTCCCAATGGCGGTGGTCTTGGAGGCGTCGCCTACCACAAGTTCCACCGGCTTGGTCTCGATGGCGTCCTTGAATGCTGGAGCGGAGTCAGAAATCTATTTCTTCAACGCGGGCATCTCTGAGGCATCAACCTTGCTCTGGATCTCCTTGAATTCTTCGCTGTAGAGGACAGCTTCCGCATAGGCTGCTTCTCCAATCTCGCAGTCCCTAGCTTTGGCAAAGCTTCCGGATATGGTGATGACACCGTTTGGTCCGGGTATCTTGAGTTTGTTGTAGACGAAGCATGGCTTGTCCATGAAGGTGTGGAATATGTCGCGGCCGAATATGACGTGGTACACGCTCTTGAAGGGGACCACCTCGAAGGTCATGCGTTCTTGGAGGTAATTATTAACATCACCAAAGGTGACCAGAAGTGTGATGCACCCAAGGGACCGAGCCTCCCGACTAGGAACTACGCCATGGAAGATGGTGTTGGTATGCCTTAGGTTTGCCTCCGTCAAGTTCATCTTCTGCAGTGTATCCACGTACATAATGATGATGCTGCTTCCACTATCCACTACACATTTGGTGAACTCATTAACGTCAATCAAGGGGTTGATGACCATGGCGTATTGGTTCTCCGTAGGTATGAGGTCTGGGTGATCCTTCCTGTCCCAAGTAATTGGAATCTCTTACCAGCGCATGAGCTGGGGAACTAGGGGGAGAGTAGCCATTAGTATCCTCATGGAGGTCTTCTGTTGTCGGACGGTGGGAGTGCCAAGGAAAGTGTGGAAAACTGCCGCCTTCTTCTCGAAGGGGTTCTTGCCTTTTCCATCGCTCTTGGCGGCATGCTTGGGGTCAATTTCCTCGTCCATGCCACTTGAATCCTTGGACTCCTTCTTCTTCTTCCCCTTGCCCTTTCCTCACGTTCTGTTCTTCCTACTTTGCTTGTAGCCGGACTCCGGGTCCTCCTTGAGGTCGTTGACGAACTTTCAGTGGCGATTGGTGTGGGTGGCCTTGCCATTGACATCGAGTTGTACGAGGCATGGCATATCGCGGTACTCCTCGTAGGTTTGGGGAACACGGAGCACTTCCGAGGTAGTTTCACTTCCTCACTGCTGCCCACGACCAGTTCCCCGTCCTTGGCCACGTTGTCTACCGTCACCTCGGCCTGCGAAAGTCATAGCGACCATGTCGGGAGTTTGCTTTTCTTCTGATGCAGTTTTCTGCTTTGTGTTGTTGTTCCTCTGAGCTTGAGTAGGAACGGCCTTTGCCGACAGAGAGCCACGAGCGTCGTTGTCGGCAGCTGCGAACTCACTGGCCAACTAAATCATCTGGTTCAAGTCTAGCTGGTGATTGTCCTGCAAGCGCTTCAGCTTATGTCGGAGCAGCGTGCCCCTTTCCAACCCATCGATGAAGGCGACCATGGCGGTCTTAGCGTGCACTCCTGCGCAGGAATTTTTCATATCTAGCCAGCGGGAGAGGTAGGCGCGATATGTCTCATCTTTCTCTTGCGCGCATCGTTGTATATCGCCAACAGTGCAGGGACATTTGTACATACCCTCGAAGTTCTTGGTGAACGCTTCTTGCATGTCCAACCAATTGCAGATGGATTTTTCCGGAAAGTCATCAATCCATTGACGGGTCGTGTCCTCTAACATCAATGGGAGGTACTTGACGGCGATGTTGGGGTTACCCCCGTCTATCTCCACCGCGTTACCGTAGTCCTTCAACCATGTAGCTGGCTTGGAGGTGCTGTCATAGGGCTTGATGGTCTTGTCAATCCGGAAACCTTTGGGGTAAGTTGTGGACCGTATCACAGGTCCAAAGCAGCGTGGTCCCAGGTATGGTCCTTCCCGGGCCTCTTGGATCTTGTCTATACGCGAACCTGCATCGTATGACTCTGGGCTTCTTTTCTTCTTGCCACCAGGAGAAGGGCTGCGTGAACGACGCGGACCCTCTCCGCCATGGTGGATGCTAGGTGGCGACGGAGGCGGAGGTGGCGGTGGGTTAGCTTTCTTTCTTTTACCCTCCTTCGACGCCTTACGCTTGTCGCGGTTGCTTGTCGGACGCGGAGGGTCATGGCGTGACCTGCTCTTGTGTCCCTGGTTGCGCTCTCCGTCATGAAGGGTCTGCTCCGCGTCGTCGCGGATGACGATGCCGCTCTCCCTTGGTGGGGGAATATCCGTACGATGTTGAGCCTTGGTTTCTTCGCGATGTTGGGTTGAGCGGGGCGGTGGCGATGGGCGACAATGTTGTGCCTTACCTCCGTGGTCGGAGGATATGGGGATAGCATCCTTCCTGTTGCGTGTATCCCTCCGTCTTCGTTCTAACGAACCCGTCCGAGACCCGACATCAAGAGGAGATCTGTCCCTTGGCGTCTTATGCTGGCTAGACTGGCAAAACACTGGGTCAGACTCAAGCCTTTGAGAGGTGGCCTTTTACTATTGTTTTACCGCCTTGGTCACTAGGTCATAGACCTGGTCCACCTCTTCAGGTGATTTATCCTTCTCCAGAAGGGTCTTGGCGATTGCGAGGTTGAGGAGAGGAGTGGGCATCACCTGCCTGCCTTCACTGTCAATGTATGGCTTGGCTTGTGCCGGCTTCGGGGGAGCCCATCCTAGGTTTCGTCGCACACCAGGATCATTGATGACATGATCTGGAGCTTTCTTGGCCTTCTGATGCTGTAAAAGAGTCTTGTACTCGGCCTCCATTGCTCTAGATTTGGCCTCTATTGACTTCTGTGCGTTGGCCAGATCTCGATCTAGCTTTGCACCTTGCTCCGCGATGGCCCGCGCTTCCTCCAGCAGATGCTGGCGCTTCTCGTCAAGATGGGCCACGTTCTGTATATGATCTACGGTCAATGGCTCGACGAGGAGATTGCCGTACATCACTCTATTAGCTGGAGTAACTTGGGCAGCAACAGACGAAGATGTCGGAGGCGGCGGGTTTGCGGTGTTGCTGTTGCTTGGTCCGGTGCCGAGTTCCTGCGCCTATTGCACTAGGATAGGTAGAGGGTGCATGGACTTTGCGCGACCATTGTCAGCAGCAAAAGGTGGTCCCTTCCCCTTGTCCAGAGTTGTAAGCGGAGCTCGTCCGGGTTGATATTCTTCCATCGTCGTCCCAAAGGCAACGAACACCTCCCGGGACGTGACGGTGTTGTTGGCATGTTCGTCGCGCGTGTACTCCTCCTCCATTTTCTGCATGGCAGTGTCTAGCTCCTCTAGGCTAAAATCTATCTCCTCCGAGTCTGCACTGAAGTCGACGTAGAGCACGTCAATCACAGAGTTGGTGGGTTCCAGGGCTTCCTCGATGACGGGGGGTGGAGGTGCAATAGGTGCGACGATGAATTGAGGTGGTGGTGCTACTGCGGCGATGGCGGCCGGAGGCGGTGGTGGCGGTGGCTGAATCGGTGGAGCTCCATCAATGAGCGCAGGAGCCTCCTGAGCTACCTCTTCAGCCTCCGCGTAGTTGTTGACGGTGTTCACCATGCTTTCGAAAATGAGGCGTCCTGAAGCCTGCTGCCGCCTTAGAGAATGCAGGAGAAGCGTACCCTGGTCCAGTCCTTCCACAAAGTGATACATGGCATCATCATTGGGGTAATGCACCCGATTGGCCCGTATACGGAGCCACCTAGCAAGGTAATCGCGGGGGTTTTCGCCCTCTCTTTGAAAGAAATGCGCCAGATCAAAGATGGTAACCAAGCCGACGAACTTGGATCTCTGCTGCCTAGATGCGCGGACGAACTCGGCGGACTTGCAGTGATCTTCCACCGCTATATCCTGCACAAGGGAGGTTTGGGTGGGCCTTGAATTTTTGCGATCTTTGCCGGCAAACTCCGAAGAGAGATCTGACATCGATCCTTTCGCGAATGTATCCTTCCCGTAGGCGGTCCGCGTGGGTCTTGAATTTTTCCGATATTTGACGGCAAACTCCGAAGAGAGAGCCGACATCGATCCTTCCGCGAACATATCATGCCCGTAGGCGGTCCGTGTGGGTCTTGATGCTCCTCCGACTCCCAGGGAACTAGTGCCCGAGTCGGTTTCGCCAATGAAGAGGTGGATGTCTCTGATGGGGACGATCGAGCATCAAGTAGGGTTCGTCTTCGCCGGGATCTGGAATTCGTCGGGAGGGACGATCGAAACATTGCCGAAGAAGAGAACATGATCGATGGCTACGGTCTCGCCGATTCCCGCGAAGATCTTGGTCCTCGCCCGCTGAAGATCCTGAAGCGCCTCTTGCCCCATGGTGGGCGCCAACTGTCATGGTATTACCGGCGAGTACACCATGGAGGGGTCCTCACAAAGCGTGTTTAGATACGTGGGGGAAGGCAGATGGTTGACGGGTACGAGGTAACACAGCTTACCCAGGTTCAGATCGCACGACGGTGGTGGAATCCTACTCCTGCTATAAATCACTATAATGGCAATACGCTGAGTTACAGTTATTGGTTCACTGTGCGAGGTGCGTCGTAGTCGACACTAGGTTATCTGAGATTGCGCCCTAAAGGCTCCCATAGGCCCGACTTATATAGTCGTCAGGTCCTAGGGTTACAGGGAAAAGTCCTAGCCGGACAGGTTACAGAGTCCTACACTTCCTACAATCAGTCTAGCGTGTCTTGCACTCCAAGGCTCCGAGTACGTCGGTGACTCCTCCGTAGCCTTCCTTTATCCGGCATGGGCCTCCCTTCTGGATCCATCTAATCGGCCAAAGAGCCATAGGCCATGCTACCAACTGTGGGCCACCCGGGTTATCCGGATAGAGGACATGCTATGAGGATACCCATATAGCATATCCCCAATAGCAGGCCTACCGGGAAGCTGAATTGTGCAACCTTGGAGGAGGTGGATAAATCCGAGCATGCAGTGATAGGTACACTCAATATCCTTACCAATCCCGGAAAATTTCTATTTGATACCGGTGCAACTACTTCATTCATTTTTGAAGAATTCTATGATAAGTTCGGGATTAGAAGGGAAGCGTTAGAAAACCCTATGACCGTAGTGATGGCAGGGGGAATGTAGTTGTACGCCACATTAAACAAGATCAGGTTATCTCGATCTATGGATGTACATATTTTGCGGACCTTTATGTGATTCCTTTGAAGGTAATTGCAGTAGTACTGTGTATGGACTGGATGACTGAACATGGGGCTCAGATTAATTGTGAAAATAAAACTGTCTCAATCAAGACTCCAAGTGGAGCATGGATAGTATATCAGGCAGATAAGCATAGTCATATCATGGTAGATCTTCAGTTGAACTCAATGAAGGAGGTCAAGTTGGAGGATATTCCTATAGTAAATGAATTCCAAGATGTTTTCCTAGCAGAATTACCAGGAATGCTACCAGATTGGGAAATAGAGTTCACTATTGATCTAATTCTGGGTATAGCACCAATAGCTCAAGCACCATACAAGATGGGTCCGAAAGAATTAAAAGAGCTTAAAGAAAAAATTGATTATTTAGCTAGGAAGGGATTCATTCAAGAAAGTGTATCTCCATGGGGAACTCCACTAATCTTTGTAGATAAAAGAGATGGAGGACAAAGGATGTGTGGGGACTATGGAAATCTCAACAATGTTACCATCAAGAATAAGTACCCATTTCCAAGAATTCAAGATCTGTTTGATCAAGTAAAGGGAGGTGGAGTATTTTCCAAGATTGATCTAAGATCAGGATTGTAGGGGTTCGTAGCATGGAAAACAAAAATTTTCTATCGCATACAAACAAACAAGCCAAGATCTATCTACTAGATTGTAGCAACGAGTCGATGGAATAACTTACCCTCGAAGATTCCAAAGTGTTTAACGAGAGCGGATTCTCGTGGGTGATGTAGTCGTACTCTTCCCGATCTCAAGATCGTGTAGACGATCCTTCCAACTGCGTTAAGCAGCGCTTCCTGATCGGTCACACGTCGCAGATTTCGACGAAGACCTTCCTCTCCCTTGTTCCAAAGAAAATGGAGGTTGTAGCACTCTCGTGATTCCGTAACACAACGCGTGGTACCTAAGTAGAGGGAAATCCCGCAGGGCTTCACCTTAAGCCGGAGCGAGTATGGTGGAGTATGAGAGAGGGCTATTAGTGGTCTAGAGATTAGACACACCAATTAGAAGGCTCTAAACCGCAGGCTAAAGCAATTAGAAGCTCTAAACCAAACGGCTCTAAACCGAAGATTAGAGGTACGAACTTGTGTGTCTCAAGGAGGAGGCCCTGCCCCTCCTTTTATAGGTGGAGGGGCTAGGCGCTTGAGGGAGGGAGAGTCCTCCCAACTCGGCCTAGGGCTGGTCACCGCTTGGAGGAGAGTGACTCCTCCAAGTTGGTTTCAACCTCCTCTTGCTTGTTTCCCACAGCTTCTGCTTTCCACAGCTTCTGTTTTAGCCGTTGACTTTCAAATTGGCAGTTTGACTTTCAAGTTTTTGGAACAGCAAGAACACTTAGTACATGATGCAATCATTCAATGACACACTCATGTACCCTCCCCGAGTGCCGGACAATCCGGAACCTTCTAGAACATTCCCGATGAAAACACCGAATCATTCCCGAACTCCAAACGAGACTTTCCTTATATGAATCTTATTCTCCTGACCATTCCGGATCACCTCGTGATATCCCGGATCCCATCCGAGACTCGAACAACATTCGGTTTCTTTCTCATAATACCATAACTACTCAAAACAACGTCGAATCCTTATGTGTCTCCCTACGGTTCGTGAATTATGCGACATGATCGAGACACTTCTCGAACAATAACCAATAGAGGAATCTGGAAATTCATATGGCTCCCACATATTTCTACGATTACTTTGCGATCGAATGAACCACTTACATACGATACCAATTTCCTTTGTCTCACGATAGTTTACTTATCCGAGGTTATGATCGTTGGTATCTCCGCATACCTAGTTCAACCTCGTTACCGATAAGTACTCTTTCTCGCTCCGTGATATGTGATCCCTTGTGACCTAGTCACATGCTTGCAAGCTAATTGGATGACATTCCACCGAGAGGGCCCAGAGTATATCTATCCGTCATATGGATGGACAAATCCCACTCTTGATCCATGTGTTTCAACAAATACTTTCCGAATAGTCAATGCCACCTTTATAGCCACCCGCCACGGTGGTGGTGTTTGATGTCATCAAAGCATCCATCCGTAAAGGTGATATGCATGATCTCATGGTCAAGGAATTAGGTTACTATGTATCAGAAATCATATAGCAATTGAACTATTGAAATGACTTGATCTTTATGCTACGCTTATCTATAGGAGTATGTCCACCATATCATTCTCCTAACGATATGATCTTGTTGTTGATAACATCTCAATTTTCATGATAGGGAAACCATAATCATTAATCAACCAACAAGCTAGTGAAGTATAGAGGCTATACTAGGGACTTCAAATTAAGTTTACAAATCACACAAGTATTAATGTTTCCTTGTTAATACTATTATAGCATGAATGTAAACATTTATCATAAACACAAAGATATAATAATAACTATATTTATTATTGCCTCTAGGGCATATCTCCAACAAGGATACCACTAGATAAAGATCAAACCAGAAGATGTTCCAAAGACAACATTTGTCTCAAGGTATGGACACCATGAGTATCTTGTGTTTGGTTTGACCAATGCACCAGCAATATTCATGAATCTGATGAACAAATCTTCATGCCGTACTTGGACAAGTTTGTCATAGTGTTTATTGATGATATTTTGATATATTCAAAGGATAAGGAAGAGCATGCAGATCATTTGAGAATAGCATTGCAGATCTTAAGAGAACATAAGATTTATGCTAAGTTTAGTAAGTGTGAATTTTGGTTGGATGAGGTAGAATTCCTTGGTCATGTGATCAGTAAGGATGGGATTGTTGTAAATCCATCCAAAGTTCAATCAGTACTAGAGTGGACTACACCAACCAACATGAAGCAAATCCGAGGTTTCTTGGGTATAGTTGGTCATTATCGGAGGTTCATTGAAGGTTTCTTCAAGATAGCTGGACCAATGACCAAATTGCTCAGAAAGAACACACCATTCATCTCGGAGGAGAAGTGTGAAGGAAGCTTTCAGGAGTTAAAGACTAGATTAACTACCGCCTCAATTTTAGTAGTTCCTGAAATAGGAAAGGATTATACAGAATATTGTGATGCGTCCAAAGAAGGTTTGGGTTGTGTGTTAATCAAGATCGTAAAGTAATTGATTACAGATCAAGACAACGAAAACCGCATGAGGTCAATTATCCAACACATGATTTGGAGTTAGCAGCAGTAGTCTTTTCCTTGAAAGGATGGAGGCATTTTCTCTATGGAGCAAGGTGTGAGTTATACACTGACCACAAAAGTCTCAAATATTTCTTCGCTCAAAAGGAATTGAATATGAGACAGAAGCGCTGGTTAGAGCTAATCAAAGATTATGATCTGACAATCAATTATACCCCTGGAAAGGCCAATGTTGTAGCAGATGCTTTAAGCCGAAAGAGCACAAATATTCAGCCTATCAATCGAGAACTACCAAAAGAGCTACAGATGGATTTGGATAGGTTGGAACTTCAATTCATAAGAACAGAGATTCTTGGAGGATTAGCTACCATGAGGGTAGTTGTAGAACAGAATAGTGACCTCAGGAATGAAATTTTTACACATCAAGTTGAAGATCCTTTTATTGCTGAAGAAATTCGAAGGATATCTCAAGGTCAAGCATCCGTTTTTCGCTTAGGAGATTATTGATCTTTGTGGTTCCAAGATCGTCTTTGTGTTCCAGATGTGTCAGAAATTCGTGAAGTAATACTCCAAGAGGCACATGAGACACCATATTCCATTCATCTAGGAAGTACCAAGATGTACATGGATTTGAAAGAATTATTCTGGTGGAATAACATGAAAAGAGACATTGCAAAATATGTGTCATAATGCCATACTTGCCAAAGGGGAAATCTTAACATCAAAGTCCAGCAGGACCTTACAACCTTTGGAAATTCAAGAGTGGAAATGGGGGGAAATTGGTATGGATTTCATCACAAGATTACCCATGACACCAAAACGGAAGGATATGATATGGGTGATTGTTGATAGACTTACTAAGAGTGCACATTTTATTCCGGTAAATGAGAAAGATAATGCCGAGAAGTTAGTAGAAGTTTATATCAAGGAAATAGTAAGTAAGCACGGAGTGCCCAAGAAGATCGTAACTGATAGAGGATCTGTGTTTACTTCAGCATTTTGGAAACAATTACATGAAGCACTTGGTTCAAAGTTAGATTTCAGCACAACATATCATCCGGAAACTGGGGGACAGACTGAAAGAACCAATAAAATATTGGAAGACATGCTTAGGGCTTGTGCATTAGATTTTGGAGGTTCGTGGGAAGATCATCTACCATTAGCAGAATTTTCCTACAACAACAACTATTAGAGTAGTCTGAAGGCAGCTCCATATCAAGTACTCTATGGAAGGAAATGTAGATCACCAATATGTTGGTATGAGCCTGGTAGTAGCAAAGAATTTTCACCAGACTATATCAAGGAAATGAAAGATATCATCGATGTAATCAAGGATAGATTGAAAATAGCTGAAAGTAGACATAAAATTTATGCAGATCAAAGTCGAAGATCATGGCATCCTGAAGTAGGAGATATAGTATATCTCAAAGTAAGCCCAATGAAAGGAGTTAAGAGGTTCACAGTTCAGGGGAAATTGAGTCCCAGATATATAGGAACATTCAAAGTACTGAGTCAGAACAAGACTATAGCTCATGCTTTAGAGTTACCACCAAGATTGGCTCAAGTTCACAATGTTTTCCATGTATCACAACTCCGGAAATGTCTTAAGGTTCCTGATGAGGAAATCACACATCAAGAAGTGGAATTAAAATCAGATTTATCTTATGTTGAGAAACCCTGCAAAATTATGGAAGAGAACTGGAAAAAGATTGAGAAATAAGGCAATCAAGTAATATAAAGTACAATGGGAGCATCACCCTGAGAGAGAAGCCACCTAGGAGAAAGAGGATGACTTAAGAGAAGCCTATCCGGAACTATTCAGGTACACTTCAGCAAACTTGGGACGAAGTTTAATTTAAGGGGGGAAGGCTGTAACATTCCAGCATTTAGGAAACCATGAATGGTAGAATTAGGAATTTGTTCATATGCATGCATTCATCTATAAAATGTGGGTAAATTTTTCGCCAAACTAAAAACCTAAAGTTATTAGAGTTTCTTTCACTCTCGGTGTGTAGAGATAGCTATTGGTCGTGATCTTTATTAATTCTGACATGATCTTTTTGGATAAGTGTGTTTTGAAAGAGAGAATTTAAATTTAAAGATTTAGAATTGTTATTTTTTTAATGAATTATAAACTAATATAGTAATATCATTTATTATAATAATAAGAGAATAATAAATAATAGAATTCAAAGTAAAGTAATAAGAAATGAATTCTTATTCTTTATCTTTATTTCAAAAACAGTTTACAAAGAGAAATTCATTCCATTAATGAAAAGATTCATTACAGAAAATAAATATCAACCATCAATATCTAAATAATAAACATTTACAATATAATTACAAAAAGAATAAAATAAGATATTACACAATCTTTACAAATAAATCAATAAATCATGAAACACCAGACCTTGTACCTGCAACAAAATGCAAACAAAACAAAAAGGAAAATAAAGATTAGTTGTTAGGATACTCTCAGTAGAGAGCAATGAGGTGCACTTCTCATGTTACATCATTTAGTATTGTTAAAAGGGGCAAGTTTCACCAATATGAAAGAATGTGTTCTTTCATCATAAATAAGCCACAAAACAGATTTTCACAGCAAGCAAGAGGGGCAAGTTTCACCATGAGGGACAAATGCTAAAGATAAAAAGGTAAAACACCTCATCGATCTGATCCAAATTGTGTACCAAGCACACAGGCAGCACAATCACCTAAATGCATGGTCAGAGCTATCAACACAGCAGTAGCAGCTACACAAGCAAAAGGGAGAGCTCAACCGTGGCACAAGCTTCCTGCAGCTCATTCTCTCCTTCTCAAACAGCACACCAAGCCTATCAAAGCCAAGCAAATGACCAGCCAAACCACACACAAGATCATCCTAGTACCACCATATGGTGACATAAGGAGGGGTGGATCAGGTGGACAGCAAGGCCAAGTTACATGAGCTAGGAGGTGAAGGGAAAGATCAAGGCCAAGTTACAGGACCAGAAGGAGAAAGACAAGATCAAGCTAGTAGCATCATCAGCAAGATCCAGCCAACCAAACCAACCAGCCACAACACCAGAAAAATCAACTATTGTGGTGAGTGAAATAAAACCCTCACATGATCTGCCTATCTTATCTAAATAGAGATTCATGTGTTGTTTTACATCTAAATCTCTCAGAAACACCCAAGTGGGGTGAATCCATCATAGAGGATTTTTGGAATACAAAAGCCATAAGTAAACTATACAGATCAAACCAAGATCTCAGACCAACTTCATTGATCCTAACTATAAATCTATATTCCATCCTCTAAGAATAAACATAGCCAAGATCTGGAATTCGGGGCACATCTCTTAAAAGGATTAGCACATCAGAATTCATAGACCTTATGGATCCATACAACCTAAGAAGCATACGAATCATTTCACCAACTAGGATTCAAGATCCAGTAACCAATTATAATCCCAGAACATTTCTATAAAGGACAACAAGATAGGAAACTAGTTCCTATGCCTCAGACCAACATCATAGGCAGTTATGATTCAACTTATTTTTGGCATTTACCAAATTTCAAGCACAGTCAGATTTAAGCCCAGTAGTAGAACCCAATAGCTTGTGTGCCATACTAAGATGGTGTCACAAGAACAAGTTCTAAAAGCCAAGCAAAAACATTACTTAGTTATCACAAATAAAGTGGAAAGCCATTGAATATCATCTTCCTGAGATCAAACCCCAGAAATGATCATCAAGCTTATCTATACATCTTCAGAGCATCACTAAAGTAAAATGATTAAGCTCAGTTTGTTTGTAACCATACAAGCCAACATTTGTAGATACAGTGAGTAATCAGTAACAGTGGTACTGAGAGTACTAGTGTATTGATAGTAGATGAACCCACAAATCACCAACACCATCAGTAAGATTCCATAGTAATATTACCATATTGGCCAAGATCAATTACCAACTGGAATCAACACTACAAAGCCACTAGCAGCACATAATCAAATGAGCACAGTGAGCAATTAAGTGTAATTGATCACAATCATCATTAGGCACCACCACTAGTTCTAGTTCATCTTATACAAATAAATAGAAGCAGGAACCCTAGAACAAGATATGAACCCTAATTAGGGATACACAACAGAGTCACACAGCCTAGCTCGGGAGGGGCAGAGGACAGTAATCACCAGAGGAAGCCCAAGATCAAACTCACCGTAGGTCCTCGTTGTAGATTAGAAGAGGAAGCAAAGAGGCCGACGAGCACACGGCGGCACGGGGAGCATCCAAGGGGCGCTGCAACCCGCACCGAGCCGAGGAGGTGGCCACAACAACACTTGAGGACGAGCAGCACCACCAACGCAATGCACGAGCACCCCATGGCACCACTAGAGCAGCGACGGAGGCGTCACTAACACCACCCCAAACCCTAGGGTTCGTGACAGGGTCTGCCTGGCTGCAAGAGGGTTCCAAATCCAAATCAATTTCGATTAGATGAAAGAGCAAGGTCAACATCTACACCTTGCACCACGGCGGCGGCCAGAGAGGACCATGGAAGCGGGAATCGCACGGCGGCGGTGTCACTAACCACGGGGTCGAGGAGGACAAGAGATGAGGTCAAGAGAGAGTGGAGGCAGAGGACTGGGCCGATAAGGCCAGTACCCCTTTAGGGAGGTCCTTTGACCAGACCAATTGGGCCAAGATTGGCCAACTAACTAATGGGTTGGCCCAAAACCCTAAACAGAGATTTTAATAATTAAGTAAAAGACGAAAACACCCCTAGAACTCAATAAATTATAGAAAATAAAATAAAAGTCTAAAAAATACAAACAATATATTTTTAGAATCATAATAAAATAACATATTAAAGTAAATCAAGAAACCATTTTTAATAAATGAATTTTTGGTTAAGGATTTTATAATATATATTCCTTATAGAATTTTATAAAAATCAAGAAAATGCATAAAAATAAATAAAAATAACTTTTATTATGTTTAGTCATTATAGTACTTTAGAAAAATACTAAATAAATATTTAAAGTTACCAAAATAAAATCTCTTTTATTTAGATGCAAATTCTTAAAAAGAATTATTAAGAAAATAATTATAAGAGTTAAAAGTTAAAGAAAAATTAGTTTTAACCCTATTAATAATATATTACATTAATAAAAAAATAGTAAAAATAATATATCAAGGTTATTTATAAAAAATGAATTTCTTAAGTTCCTAAAGATATTTCAGAAAAATAAAATATTGGGTAAAACACATAAAGAAAATAAATAACAAATAATGCATTACATTACTATGCATGTTCATCTTTGCTTCTTTAAGTATTGTCCTTACCAGGGATAATGATGTTTTGTAGACATAGAAGCTCAAGGTCCAGTGCAAGCATCCGACTTCACTACCTTGCAATCATAAGGCAAGTTCATAGCTTGCTCATGTCCTTTGAAGAGTATTTATCAAAGTATTTGTAAATTGTGTGTTATCATCTATGTTTCAAGGAAAGAAAAGTGTTATTTTCTCAAATAAATAAATTGTTGATATCATCCTAAGTGATGATAGAGTGGAGCAGTAGAACTTAGGTTTCTACCTGCAACAAGTATAATCACTTAGGAATTAACCACCCATGACATCAGTGATTCTAGCACCGTATATTATGCGTTAACCATGAGATTTGGAATGGGATAGAGAAATCAGTTGTATCCTTTTCCTTCCGTATGGAGGCAAGACGACCTTAACATGACGTTGTGAATCCTTGTGCGGGTCCAACATATGGGTGGTCACCCTTAGGCCCCAAGTTTTTGGTGTGTAGATTATCTATGAGTGGATGTCGAAGGTATATCCGAACCTATATGGTACTTGCCAGGGGCATCACCAACTCATAGAGTCTTCGGGAACTCATCATGGCTTTAGCCTGCCCGAAAGGGGGCTTAACGGATGTGAGCTAGCCCCGAAGGATCGTGCAGACATATGGGGTCGCGGAAAGGGAAGTGATTGGCTTGGATCACCTACTGGGCCCCACATAATGGAATTGTGGACGGGAAAGTACGCCTGATTGTGCAACAAGGAGTTGATCTCACATGGGTAAAGTAATGCACCTCTGCAGAGTGTAAAAACTATAACTTTTTACTCCCTATTCCGGGAAGGAGATACGAACGCGGCAGGAAAGGAACTCCATGAAAGTTCTGGTAAACCTGTGAAGGCTGATGGGCATAGTTTTTAACAATAAAATCAATCATTGAAGAAATATTTACAAAAACTGCATAGTGCCAAGGACTTATAGTCCGAGGTGGTAGATAGAGCATCAAACTATCCACCTTTCATATAATGAACTTGCTGGGTAACGCTGTTACTCACCTTTTCCTTTGATCTCCTGCTTAGACTCTAAGGATCAAAAAGATACACTAATTTATGTAGATGAAAGCCAAGAGGAGGTCTTCTATGAAGATCCAGATCTGTACAATGTTGTAGAAGGGGTGGACTACGACGTCGTCTATGGAGGAGAGCACAATGAGTCAGAATAACTTCCTTAGCAGTAGTAACCAATTGAGCCGAGCAACATGAACAATATATAATAATAAGTTGCTGAGCTCAATTCGGAGTTGAAGTTATCACTTTAAAAAATCCACTAAAACACTTTATATTTGGTTTGTAAGTTGAATCTTTCGAAGTATTGAACTTCTGGTATTGTAATAATAATAATATGTGTATGTTTGTAATATGGACCCGCAATCTTTCTGTTGTACCATTCTGAGGGATGTGATATTTACAGAACGGTGTTCTGTGGATGTCATGTCAACGACTGTAGTGTACTACACATGCAGTGGTATGCTGGGTCACTGCACGGAGGTTGCTCGGTGGCTTGGACGTGTGTGCGAGCACGGATGCGCTGCTGATTTGCGGCGCTGGACTTCTTCTCGATGTTGAGATCGGCAAGCGTTCGTCTATATCATCCATGAGTACAACCTCGTTAAACTTTGTCGGTCTACAATGGTATGTTCTCTATGGATGTATATCCACCCGTTGCTTGTATCTAGTAGATATATCTTGGTACATAGTTGTTTCCATCATAATTTTTTTTGTTTTTCTATCCTGCGAACCCTACAGTGGTATCAGAGCCGGATCTATGCGTAGATGATTTGAACGGTTAGTACACATATGAGTATGTTGGTGATAATGATCATGTTATTGCTTCTTGTTTGTACTTTGGATATTGGTGGCATAGTGGGATGAAGCGGCCCGGACAAACTTTACATGTCCTCGCACAAGAGACATGTTCCACGCTTGACATGCAACTGGTTTTGCATAAGTGGCTAGCGGGTGTCTGTCTCTCCTACTATAGTCAATATATAATTTACAACGAGTTGTTAATAATTTGGTTATCCTCATTGTGGTTCCATGTTTTTAGGTAAGAACGGTTCTATCTTGAATAACACATGTAAGAAAGTCTAGAAAGTTCTGAGACTGGGGTAGGTGAATCCATTGACATGAAAGCCCTAAGCCACGTAAAACTTGCAATGGATAAATTAGAAGCGTCTAGTGTAGATTGTTGCTAGGCTACTGTCATGATATGGTACTGTTGTAAGTAAAAGTATAAGTCGATACTCTTACAACACACCTAACGTGTAAGTTCCGTAGACCTTGTACTTACACACAAAGGAATGATAAAGATCATACCACGATGCACATGATGATGATCAAGTGCAAGAACCATATCATTTCACTTTTCACATATGATGTTTGTTGCATCTTATATTTCTTGTTTGGCGTTTTATTAGCATAATAAGATGATCCCTCATTTAGATATCAAGATAAAAATGTGTTCTCCCTTAATTATGCACCTATTATGTTTCTTCGCTTCAAGACATTACGTGATGATCGGGTCTTCTTGAATCCATGATCATATTTCGGGTGTAAGATAGTTTTACATACGCGAATACTAAGGTTCTTACTTGGCGAGCCTAGCATGTAGAAACATGGCCTCGGAACACGGACCGAAAGGTTAAGCATGAGTCATATGTTGAAATGATGCCCATATATAAGGATGTTAATTTTATCCACGGATCCGGGTATCCACGGATATCCGACCCGACGGGTAACGGTATGGAGGACTAATTACGCCCAAGGATTTCATGGCGCGGATATCCACTAATTCATGCGGCGGACATGGGTAGTGGTTTTGCTCCATGGATATCCAACGGATACCCGGCTGAAATGTGGGACCCACATGTCAGCGGACATTTTTTTTACATGTGCCATTTTACTCACTAAAAGGCCTAACGTTCCAACTTCCAAGCCCTGGCCCAAAGTCCCACCTAAGTCCTAACCCTAGATAATTACTCTTATTATCTCAATAACTAATTCCCTATTCCATTTCCCCTAATCACTCCTTATGCACGGACGAGGCAACCATCAGGGGAACCGGCGGAGCACCGGTGATGTCTCCCCACATGGGTTCCTTGCAGGACATGCCATAACCTAGCAGACCGAAACTGCCGCCGTTCTCCCTGCCACCCCTACTCCTTGTCCGCTAGGAATTGTCGGCGACCACCCCTCCTGCATTCCTACTCATATGCAAGAATCGTCGGTGGTTTTCCTGTCCTCGGCGACCTCCCAGACGGTAGGAATTCCCCCAATTCCCTACCTCCCTATACTGGGCAACCTCCCCCTTTTCCCCTCACCCATACCTTGATTTTCTAATTGAAGGGCTTGTCGCTGCTAGTGCTGAGTAGACGTCATGGCACAAGTGGGAAAGAATGGACGCATGTTATGTTGAAATGCTGTCGAAATTTGCTATAGTGTCGCAGTTATGCTGAAGGTTGTTATGATTATGTATATAGTATGTAAACCAATGGATATCCATGGATACATGGATATACGGCGGGTTTGGATCTGGGGCGACATCCATGCCCATGGATATCTTCGTGGGCGGGCTAGAGTGAGGTTGATGGATTTGGATTTGGTTTTCGTATATCCATCCAAACCTTCTCCATTGCCATCCTTACCCATATAAATTCTCTCCTTTGAAGCTACACCGACTCACGTGATGATCGGACTTTTTGTAGTGGAATTGGTTCATGTAATAACCAAAAAGGAACGAGGGATGTCGTTTTTGAGTGGGAGTTCATTCTTAATTTGGATTAGTTGAACTCGATAAATCATAAACTTAGTCTACACTTTACAAATTCTGTTGTACATGGCACCACCTGCTTTTAATTTCAGTGTGTTCATGGAAAAAGAGAAACTCGTAACGAATGGTAGAAACTTTACCGACTAGGCCATGAATTTGATGATTCTCCTCTCTATTGCACAAAAGCAATATGTGCTAGAAGCGCCGCTAGGACCCCCACCGTTCGATGATGCCCCTGACCAGGAAAAGAATGCCTATCATACTCGTCAGGAGGACCACACCTTAGTTCATTGCGTCATACTGTATGGGCTAGAGCTAGAACTTCGAACGCATTTCGAAAACAGCAATGCCTTTGATACAATGGGTGAGTTGAAAATTATTTTCAACACCCATGCTATTGTAGAGAGTTATAATGCTTCGGAAAAGTTCTTTAGCCACATGATGGAACAGAACAACTCTGTTAGTGAGGACGTCCTCAAAATGTCTGGGTACGCCGATAAGCTTGTGTCCTTGAGAATATCAATTCCCATTGACTTAGGCATACATCATGTTCTCCAATCTCTGCCACCTAGCTACAAGAGCTTCGTGATGAACTATAACATGCAGGGCATGAAGAAGTCTCTCCCCGAGCTTCTGTCAGTTCTTAAGACTGCAGAGGTGGAGATCAAGAAGGAACATCAAGTGTTGATGATCAATAAGACCACCAGTTTCAAGAAAGACATGAAGGGTAAACAGAAGGGAAAGAAGGGCGGAAAATCGGTTGCCATACCTAAAAATAATTCCCGAGTTGGCCCTAAGTCTGATACCGAGTGCTATTATTGCAAGGGGACTGGCCATTGGAAGCGCAACTGCCCCAAGTATTTGGCATACAAGAAGGCCGGCAAGGAAAACAAAGGTATATATGATATACATGTTATTGATGTGTACTTGACTAGTACTCGCAGTAGCACCCCCTGGGTATTTGATACCCTATCGGTTTCTAATATTTGCAACTCGAATCAGGGGCTGCTGAACAAGCGACCGCTAGCAAGGGGTGAGGTCAAGATGCGTGTCGGCAATGGATCAAGTGTTGATGTGATCGCCATCGGAATGCTACCTCTCCACTTACCGTCGGGATTATTTATAAACCTAAATAATTGTTATTTGGTGCCTGCATTGAGCATGAACATTGTATCCGTATCATGTTTGATGCGTAGTGGTTTTTCATTTAAATCTGAAAACAATGGTTGTTCGATTTATATGAATGATATCTTTTATAGTCATGCACCTGTGATTAATGGTTTATTTCCGTTGGATCTCGATAGTATTGTTACACATATTCATAATGTTGATGCTAAAAGGATTAAACATAATGATGATACATCCGCATATATGTGGCACTGCAGTCTAGGTCATATTGGCGTTAAAGGCATGAATAAGCTCCATTCAGATGGACTTTTGGAATCACTTGATTTTGAATTATTTGATATATGTGAGCCATGCCTTATGGGCAAGATGACTAGAACGCCATTTTCCGGTTCAATGGAACGGGCGACATATTTATTGGAAATCATACACTATGATGTGTGTGGTCCAATGAGTGTGTTGGCGCGAGGTGGATATTGTTATTTTGTTACTTTCACGGATGATTTCAGTAGATACGGTTATATCTACTTGATGAAACACAAGTCTGAAACTTTAGAAAAGTTCAAGGAATTTCAGAATGAAGTGGAAAACCATCGTAATAGAAAGATCAAATTTCTACGGTCTGATCATGGTGGTGAGTATCTAAGTTACGAGTTTAGCACACATATGAAAGAGTGTGGAATAGTTTCACAACTCACACCTACCGGAACACCATAGCAAAGTGGTGTGTCAGAACATCGTAATCATACTTTAATAGATATGGTTCGATCTATGATATCTCTGATGGACTTTCCACTATCATTTTGGGGTTATGCACTAGAAACTGCTACATTCACTTTAAATCGGGCACCATCAAAATCCGTTGAAAAGACACCATATGAATTGTGGATTGGAAACAAACCTAAGCTGTCATTACTTAAAGTTTGGGGATCCGATGTTTATGTGAATAAACTTCGTCCAGATAAACTCGAACCCAAAGCGGAAAAATGTGTCTTCATTGGATACCCTAAGGAAACTATTGGGTATTCCTTCTATCACAGATCCGAGGGCAAGCTTTTCGTTGACAAGAATGGATCCTTTCTAGAGAAAGAGTTTCTCGCGAAAGGTGTGTGTAGTCGGAAGGTAGAACTCGAAGAGGTTGTTGAACCTTCTCTTCATAATATGGCGAGTAGCGCAACACCGGAAGCTATTCCAGAATTGATTTCACCAAATGAAAAGGGAACTAATGATAACGATCATGAAACTCTGAAAGAGAATACTACCGAACCTCGTATGTAAAGCAGGATGCATGCAACTCCAGAACTGTACGGAAATCCTGTTATGAATTTCATGGTTGATAAAATTGATGACCCTACGACATATGAAGAAGCGATGATGAGCCAGGATTCCAAGAAATGGCTAGAAGCCATGAAATCCGAGATGGAATCCACGTATGAAAACCAGGTTTAGACCTTGGTGGACTTACCTCACGACCGAAAGGCCATGGATAATAAATGGATTTTCAAAAGAAACACGGATGCTGATGGTAATGTAACCGTATATAAAGATCGACTTGTCGTAGAAGGGTTTCGAAAAATTCAAGGAGTTGACTACAATGAGACATTCTCTCTCGTAGCGATGCTAAAGTTAGTTAGGATTGTATTAGCAATTGCTGCATATTTCGACTATGAGATATGGAAGATGGATGTTAAAACTGCGCTCCTCAATGGCAACATTGAAGAAGAGTTGTACATGATACAACCAAAGGGTTTTGTTGATCCTAGGGATGTTGACAAGGTATGCAAGCTTCAGCGATCCATCTATGAACTGAAGCAAGGATCCCGGAGTTAGAATATCCGCTTTGATGAGGTGATCAAAGAGTTTGGATTTATCCAAACTTATGGAGAGGCTTGTATTTACAAGAAAGTGAGTGGGAGCGATGTGAAATTTCTGATATTATATGAGGATGACATATTACTAATTGGAAATGATGTAGATCTTTTAAATAGTGTTAAAAGTTATCTAAACAGCAAATTTTCAATGAAGGACCTAGGTGAAGCGTCATACATATTAGGCATAAAGATCTATAGAGATAGATCAAGGCGCCTAATAGGTCTATCACAAAGTATATACCTTGATAAATATTTTTTTAAGTCTAAAATGGATGAAAGTAAGAAAGGGTTCTTACCTATGTTGCAAGGCAGGACATTGAGTAAGACTAAAGTCTGGCTACGGCGGAAAAAAGAGAGATAATGGAAAAATTCCCCTATGCTTAAGCCATAGGCTCTATAACGTATGCCATGCTATGTAAAAAACCGGATATGGCACATGCTATTAGTTTGACTAGTAGTTACCAATCTAATCTAGGATCAGAAAACTGGATAGTGGTCAAGAATATCCTTAAGTACTTAAGAAGAACTAAGGAAATTTTCTCGTGTACGAAGGTGAAGAAGAGCTTGTCGCTAAGTGTTATGCCGATGCTAGCTTCTACACAGATCCGGATGACTCTAAGTCTCAATCGGGATACATATTTTTCATTAATGGTGGAGCAGTTAGTTGGAGGAGTTCCAAACAACCCGTGGTGGTGGGATCAACAACAGAGGCCGAATATGTTGCTGCTTCGGAAGCGGCTCAGGAAACAGTTTGGACGAAGGAATTCATAACTGAACTAGGTGTGCTTGCTAGCGCGTTGGACCCAATGGTGATCTATTGTGACAACAATGGAGCCATAGCTAATGGCAAAGAACCAAGGTCTCACAAGAATTCCAAGCATATTAAGCGCCAGTTTCACTCCATTTGCGAGCATGTCAAGGATGGATATATAAAGATTTTTAAAGTACACATGGATCTCAATGTAGCAGATCCTTTGACTAAAACTCTCCCTAGAGAAAAACAAGATCAACACTAGGACTCCAGGGGTGTTAGATTTATCTCTATGTAATTAGATTATTGTCTCTAGTGCAAGTGTGAGACTGAAGGGAATATGCCCTGAGAGGCAATAATAAATTGTTATTATGTATATTCCAATTATATGATAGATGTTTATTTTGCATGCTATAATTGTATTAATACGGAAACGTCAATACATGTGTGTTTAATAAACAAACAGAAAGTTCCTAGTTATGCATCTCTTATAAACTAGCTCGTTGATTAACAATATGGTCAAGGTTTCCTGATCATGGACATTGGATGTTGTTAATAACAAGGTCACAACATTATTGGAATGGTGTGATGAACATTCATTCGAAGTATAACATTACGATCAAAGTCATTCAGTTTATATTGCTATGACATCATACGAAGTAATCCTAATCCTTAGACCATGAGATCATGTCAATCACTAACACTAGAAGAGTATCTTGATAACATCAAACGTCTCACCATAACAAGGTGACTATAAAGATGGGTTCAGTGCTACTAAGGTGTTATGTTGAGGCTCATGGATCAAGAGTGGAATTTGTCCATCCTGATGATGGATAGATATACTTTGGGCCCTCTCACTGATATCATATTAGTTAGCTTGCAAGCAAGTGATTTGATCACTAGAATGTTATATCACAGGAACAAGAAAAGAGTACATGTCGATAACGAGATCAAACTAGGTATGAAGATATCGATGATCGAATCTCGGACATGTAATATATCACTAGAATAAGGGATTAAGATTCTAGCGTAAAGGTTCTCACGATCACAAGAAGTCATCGTTGAATGTGTGGGAGTCAGTATGGATCTCCAGGTCCCGCTTTTGATTATTGATCCGAGAGGGGTCTCGATCATGTCCGCATTATTCGTGAACCATAGGGTGACAAACTTAAGAGACACCTACACCACTTGGAGAAAATAGTTTCTTGTCGAAAAGAATTTACAAAGCACAGGAATTTATTTCACTAGACACCAGAATTGTTTCAGGTGAAATTGCTGAAAGTATTTCTACATGTGAAATAGAATACTTGAAAGGAGTTTTATGTGAATCTTTGTCAATTAAAGTAATTGACAACATTATAAATGAATAAATAAAATGAGTTTTATTTAAAGAGAGATTACATTAAATTTGGTGAAAATTTAATGGAATATAAGTGGGATTTTGAGTTGAGAAGTGAGGGTTATATTTAAGTGAGTGGAGATCCCTCCACATGAATGAAGGAGGGGAGGGGCACCCTCCATTGTGCGCCAGCCATGGGGAGGGGCTGCCCCCTCCTCCTATAAAAGGACCCCCTCTCCCCCTCTCATACTCACACCTCCTCGTGAAGGATTTCTCTCCCCCTCTAGTTTATCCCCCATGGTCTCGGACTAGCGAGATGCATGTTCCTGGTGGATTTTCGGCAAGAAAGAGTTGTTGCTTCCTACTGCATCGCTAGAGAGAGGAGGCGGAGGTTGCTCGGTGGCTTGGACGTGTGTGCGAGCACGGATGCGCTGCTGATTTGCGCCGCTAGGCTTCTTCTCGATCTTGAGATCGGCAAGTGTTCGTCTACATCATCCATGAGTACAACCTCGTTAAACTATGTCGGTCTACAAGCGTATGTTCTCTATGGATGTATATCCACCTGTTGCTTTTATCTAGGAGATAGATCTTGGTACATAGTTGTTCCCATCATAATTTTTTTTGTTTTTCTATGCTGCAAACCCTAGAGATTCCCATTGCATGAGGTATGTATCGAGCCACACCGCTGGATCGTACGTTGGTTCATACTTCTCGATGTCCTTTGGCACCTTGAAGTTGGCGGGGTACTTTTTTCCTTGGATCATTGGTCTCAAGCACTGGTGGTCAAATCGACTGAGGGAACCCCTTGGCTCGGGGTCGTCGTGGTTGGTGAGGGTGTACCTCGGGTCATCGGGATAGCGTGTGTCGATTGGCTGATCGTTAGTAGCGAC
The DNA here is from genome assembly GCA_030063025.1 of Avena longiglumis. Taxonomy (NCBI): domain Eukaryota; kingdom Viridiplantae; phylum Streptophyta; class Magnoliopsida; order Poales; family Poaceae; genus Avena; species Avena longiglumis. Next base: position 304,396,697 of record CP125978.1, read on the forward strand.
CGTGTTGTTTGCCGGTCACGGCTCGTTGCTTGAGAGCGCAGGGTGCGTGGCCCATGGTTGGAGCCGCGGGGGCTTAGGTGGTGGGTAGTTGAGGGTGTTGGCGACCGTTGGGCGGCTGCTCGAGGCCGCCCTTCTTTCGTATGAGCGAGAGTACATTCGGCCATGCGTGTCGAGTCCCGCATCTTTCTTCTCAACGACCCTGGCGAGTAGGGCGTGAACGTACTTGATCTATAGTGCGCCCCTCCCGTGATGTTGAGGTTGGCAACTACGGCTTTCCACGCGATGACATTGTCCATCGGGGTGGAGTACAGGGGGAGCCCATTTGCGTCACGGGCTTGTGGAGAGATGATGACCCTTGGCTGGTCAGGGGGAGGTCCGTGACCCAAAGGTGGTGGGGGATCCCCAGTCGCCGGTGATCCGGGTGGTGGGCGGTTGCTACCTCCTGGTGGCGCGTTCTCACAGATCTCACAATCGGCCCAGGGTGCGGCCCTGAACGCTGGAGTTTTGGCGGCTCCTGATGCGGCGCTGATGGTAGAGCGACAGTTCCTACACCGTTTCCTCCTCGAGGCGGAATTTCTCATGCTCGGCTTGCTCCTTGCGCACCGCCTCCTCCAGTCGCAGGCGGTCTTGATTGACCTTCATCGCTGCCGCGGTCGGCGGGATCGGAGTGGAGAAGGGGTCTGGCGGGGCGCTCGTGCTGCCAGCCATGTAGGTCGCGTTGAAGCGACTGGATCTAGAATGGAAGTCATCAGGGGACTCCGACCTAGAGTCGGAGTCAACGATTTCGAGGATGGAGTTATCGAAATCCTCGGCATTGGAGATTCACGTGATGGAGCCTTCGTGCGATGTAGCGGTGATGGATCCGGTGACCGAGGTAGGGTTCGGTGAATCGGCGTCGTCGTGGAGGGCCGCGTCGGTCCCGACCATGTTGCTGGTGGCTGAGTCATACTTGGAGGCGAGGCAAGAGATGGTGCGGATCTGGCCTTCTGAGAGCTGATCAAAGCTTGGCGGCGGCGGCGTATGTGAAGCCAACGAACAAGTTTATGGTGTCGATTGGCATCACCGCACTGTGCGTGACCGGGCGCGAGCCGAGACGTAGCTGCTAGGCAAGATCTGAAGGATCTCTCCGCACGCGATCATTTGGCTAGTGGCGATCAACCAGTTGATTGGCAAATAGGGTCTCGCCGCAGAACTCAGGCCGGACCGGCCATGCCCTATGGAGGGCTCCACTGTTGTGGGAATGGCCACGGCAGTCGCTACCAGGGGTAGCAATTAGTAGGATTTGGGGCAAGAGCGGGCAGCCATCTGCGGAGCGAGATGAGGGCAAAGACACAGGGATTTACCCAGGTTCGGCCCCGGAGGGTGAAGACCTACTCCCGCTAGATTGTATTATTGCTTGATTACAATGGTGGCGACCTCGGCGTGTAGGCAGCGAGTCGATGGGGAGTTTGATGGAACGTGAGTACAGAGAGTACCTTAGGGAGGTTTATATAGGGGGTACCTCACTAGGGTTTACAGATATACAACCGAATCAGTTAAGGACTCAGAGGATTTGACGTAATCTGACTGGGCCTAACTATGCTTCTGGGCCTCCATCTTCGAATCGCCAGGGTCCATCTTTAGTCTCATTCCAGTCGCTGTCCTGTGATACGTCGAAAACGTATCTATAATATTTGATGTTCCATGCTTGTTTAGTATCTACTTTGCTTTGTCTACACTTTGAGGTATTTTTATATGTTTTATGGGACTAACCTATTAACAATATGTCACAGTGCCAGTTGCTTATTTTATTCTGTTTTAAGTTCCAGAAAAGGCAGAAAATCAATATTCTCGGAATTGGACGAGACAAAAGCCAAAGTCAATATTTACCGTGGGGAACACGGAGCCAGAAGACGAGACGGAGGAGGGCCTCGAGGGGGCCACACCCCCTGTCCGCACGGCCAGGCCTATCCCGCGCCTGGGGGGTGCAGCCGCCTCGGGCACCCCCTCGGTCTCCCTCTTCGCCTATAAGAAGTCTCCGATACCAAAACCCTAAGTACCCGATCAATCTTCCATGAAACAGTCCGTAGCTGCCACCACCATCGTCCCTAGATCGGGGCTATCTGAATCTGTTCTCGGCACCCTGCCGGAGGGGAGAGATCGTCCCGGAGGCCTTCTTCATCACCATGCCAGCCTTCGGTATGATGCGTGAGTAGTTCCAGCTTGGACTACGGGTCCATGTAGTAGCTAGATGGTTCTTTCTCCTCCTTTCTGCTACCATGTTTAGATCTTTGAGCTCCGTTCATGATCAAGATCATCTATTTGTAATCATGCATGTTGTGTTTGCAAGGATTCGATGGATATTGAGATTACTATGTCAGATTGGTTAATGATTCTATCTTATTGATTCTGTCATGTCTATGTTGTTTGAGATCTTGCATGCTCTCCGTTTCCTGTAGCTATCTTGGCCAAGTAGATGCTAGTGACTCCAAGATGGAGTATTAATGCTCAATAGTGGGTTCATGCCTCTATTTAATCTGAGAAAGTGACAGAAATCTCTAAGTTTGTAGATGTGATGTTGCTACTAGGGAGAAAACAATGATCTCTTGTTCATGGAACAAGTAGATTGTTTACCTTATACACTTTGCTTAAAAGAGTTATCCGTTGCTTACAACTTAATACTGGAGGGGGTTCGGATGATAACCTAAAGGTGGATTACTAGTCATAGATGCAGTTGGACGGCGGTCTATGTATCTTGTTGTATTGCTCAATCAAATCTCATAGGATCATCAATGTCTAGTATTGCATTGTTATGCCTTGCTCTGTCCTGTCAATTGCTCCGCTGTAATTTGTTTACCCAGCATGTTATGTTGCTTATCTTAAGGAGAACACATCTAGTGAACTATGGACCCTGGTCAAATCTTTACCATTGATACATCTTCCACTGTTCCTGTTTACTTTCTGCAAACTACCATTACCTTCCACACCATACAGTTAATCATTTGTTTTCAGCAAACCGGTGAGATTGACAACCTCATTATTCGTCGGGGCAAAATCTTGAGTTTGTGTTGTGCAGGTTTCCAAGTTGCTAGCAACACCTTTGAGTCGTTTTCTTTCTCCTACTGGTTCGATAACCTTGGTTTCTTACTGAGGGAAAACTTGTTGTTGTGCTCATCATACCTGCAGGCCCACTCGCAAAGGGCTTAGTCCAGTCGACAACGTCCTGCTAGGTATACCCCATCTAGCATATCCCCATCACACATCATCTCCCTCGACTACAACACAAGCCTGCATCAACGGGACAGCAATGGCATCTTCCTTGACTCCGGCACCCCGTAAATCACTAATCTACCCCTCTTTTTATGTCTATTAGGTGTTCTAGATGCTGTTCATACATGATCTTGAGCGGCTATTGAGGTTTTTGGCCTAAAATGGTAGCAGGTGCCAAAATTAAGCAACACTAGAACCCTACGTGAGATCTCATGATCTCAATTATGATGTTTTACGTAACATCCTGATTTTTATAGTTGATTTATTTTTAAAGAATGTTGTGGTGACATAAAATAATATATTGATTTGTATTTCTTAAATTAACTCCGACTATACTAGAATTAATTAGACTCATATAAAAAGTAAAATATTTCTCTGTATTTTTTTATTTGGATCCTTTTTAATTTTCTCTAAATTTCTATTTGGATTTGATCTTTGCCCATAGCCATGCGACGTACATGCAAGGTACGATGTGCATGCCATGACTCTAATTGGCCTTCTTTTATTGTTCTTCTCCTCTTATTATTCTTTTCCTCTCATTCCCTGCGATTACCAAAACTATCAGCCAAAGTCACTTCGTTGGTTTTCTAGGTGAAGTGTGGCACCACTCTAAACCATGTAGCAATCGTTGCTAATCGACTAGCCGCACATTGGGCTGTACCGAGTGAACCGTCCGCGTGAGTACTTCAATAAGCTGAAGCTTCGCCTCACCTTCGTCTCCGTGCACGCATATGCAAGACCATCTAACTATATAGTAGGCTGGACCATACGAGACATTCAATCCCTGCATGCCCGTCGCCAAAACGTTGCTCTGCTTCCTCTTCTCGAACGCACACACGGACAATTAGTCAGCCAGACAAGAAATGCCATCCTTAAACACTACTCACACAACCAAATATTAGGCCTCATACATTTTCCCGGCGTCTCCTCCTGCCATTCTCTAGCACCACCGAAGCCTTGAACTCCTATTCTAGTATATCTTAGAGAGCTCCGCCGGTCGCCGCGGGACGTCGGCGACATCTCCGATAGCTCTGACGAGGAGATGACGAGCTGTTAAAAGTAGGAGCTGCTGCGCCTCCGAAAGCACGAGGACGCGGAGAGCTGATTCGTCGGACTAGAAGAACAAGCCGCTGATCACCGACGACGCACCACTAGTGGAAACGAGGGCATTTGTTGATCCCGAAAATGGGCTTTAACACCGGTTCTTCTACGCCGGTGCCACGAACCGGTGTTAAAGGTCCCTGCACCAGTGGCTCACACCCTCTTAACACGGTTCGTGGCACGAACCGGTGTTAAAGAAAGCTATATAAGACACCACCCCACACACACCCCACTCTTCCATTCTTTCACATTTTGGAGCCTAGCAAGAGGGTGTGAAGAGTGCTAGTTGTGTTTTTTCATATGCACTAGAGGTGTTCGGTGAAATGCCCAAGAGCTCAAAATAAGCTTTCTTGTTGCTCTTTCCGTCTCGGTCGAGGTCGGCAACTATAGTTTCATGTGTCATTGATGTACTATATATATAAATGGTCATCTCCCTATTATTTTTTGATATATACTACATATTAATGCAGATGAATCGGCAATGGATGTACGGTGACCGCCGCACTTCCGAGTACATTACGGGCCTCCAAAATTTCATCGTTGTGGCTAATGCAAACCGTGGTCACAATGGTTTTATGTGATGTCCGTGTGTTCACTCTCAGAACAAGAAAGACTACTCAAATACCAGAACCATTCACGCCACCTGCTTCGATCTGGTTTCATGCCCAGCTATAATTGTTGGACCAAGCACGGAGAAAAAGGGGTTGTGATGGAAGACAACGAAGAAGAAGAGGATGATGAAAAGTATCATAATATGTATCCTGAATATGATGATAATGCAACGGAGGTAGATAATGAAGATCAAGAGGGAGCAGATGGGCCCGCTTATGACGATCTTGGTCGGGCCATTACTGATGCAAAGGAAGAATGTGAAACTGAAAAGGAGAAGGAGAAGCTGGAGCAGATGTTAAAGGATCACAAAACATTGTTGTATCCAACTTGCGAAGATGGCCACAAAAAGCTAGGTGCCACACTGGATTTGCTGCAATGGAAGGCAGAGAATGGTGTGACCGATAGCATTTTCAAAGTTGTTGATAAAAATGAAGAATCTTCTTCCAAGAAATAATGAGTTGTCTGACGGTACATACCAAGCAAAGAAGGTTGTACGCCCTCTAGGATTAGGCGTCGGAAGATACATGCCTGCATTAATGACTGCATCCTCTACCGCGGTGAGAAGTACGAGAATTTGGATGCATGCCGGTATGCCTTTGCACTGCGTATAAGATCGACGAGACGATCCTGGCGATGTTGAGGCGAGGCCCCTAGGAAGAAGGTTCCGCCAAGGTTATGTGGTATGCTCCTATAATACCACGGTTAAGCGTCTCTTGAAATAAAGAGCATGCCAAGTTGTTGCGATGGCACATGGAAGACCGTAAGAAAGACGCGATGTTGAGACACCCGCTGATGGGTCACGGTGGAGAAAAGTCGGCGAGTACCCGGACTTTGCACATGGCGCAAGGAACTTAAGGTTTGGTCTAAAATGCAGACGGCATGAATCCTTTTGGTGAGCGAGCTGCAGTCACAGCACCTGGCTGTGACCCTATGTATCTATAACCTTCCTCCTTGGTTGTGTATGAAGAGGAAGTTCATTATGATGCTAGTGCTCATCCAAGGCCGAGGCAACCCGACGCGACATTGATGTGTACCTAAGGCCATTAGTTGAAGAACTTTTACAGCTGTGGGCCAAACCAGGTGTAAGTATGTGGGATGAGCACAAAGGGGAGCCATTTGACCTACGAGCGTTGCTTTTCGTAACCATCAATGATTGGCCTGCTCTTAGTAACATTTCAGGCAGACAAACAAGGGATACAATGCATGCACACCTTTGTTTAGATGATACTGAAAGTGTATATTTGGATAAATGTAAGAAGGTTGTGTACCTAGGGTATCGCCGATTTCTTAGAACACGCATCGAAGAAAGAAAGGCAAGCATTTCAAACGTCTGGCGAACCCGGAGGAAGCCTGTCCTCCGTCGGTGAGGAGGTATTTGGTATGGTCAAGGACCTAGAAGTAATCTTTGGAAAAGGTCTGGCAGTCTATCATTCGAATGACGATGCGGACACGCCCATGTGGAAGAAGCAATCTATATTTTGGGACCTACCCTATTGGAAAGTCTTAGAGGTCCGCTCTTCAATCGACGTGATGCGTGGCGAAGAATGTTTGCGTGAACCTGCTAGGCTTTCTAGGAGTGTATGGGAAGACAAAAGATACACGGAAGCACGACAGGACCAGCAACGTCTGAAGGCCTGAAGAGCCTATGCATCCCGAGCGAGAAGGGTAAACGATGCCACTTAACTCCTGCCTACGCTCTTACCAAAGCAGAAGGAAATCTTTTTGAATGTCCGAGCAGTATCAAGGTCCCGTCGGCTTCGTCGAATATAAAGGGAATAATAAATATGGCGGATAAAAATTCCAAAACCTGAAGTCTCATGATCGCCACGTGATTATGACACAATTGCTTCCGATTGCATTGAGGGGCTTCTACCGAAAATGTTCGAGTACCCATTGTGAAGCTATGTGCATTCCTCAATGCAATATCTCGAGGTAATCGATCCGAAAGCCTACGGGGTTACAAGCAGATGTGGCCCAATGTCTTGTCGACTTTGAGTTGGTGTTCCCACCATCCTTCTTCAATATTATGACGCATCTCTGGTTCACCTAGTAGAAGAGATTGCCATTCTCGGTCCTATTTCTACACAATATGTTCCCCTTTGAGAGGTACATGGGAGTCTTAAAGAAATATGTTCATAACCGTGCTAGGCGAAGGAAGCATCTCCAAGGGCTATGTAACGAGAGGAGGTCATTGAGTTACGTGTTGATTTTATTCTGACCTTAAAGGCGATTGGTGTTCGAATCACGACATGAGGGAGACTGCGTGGAAAAGGCACCCTAGGATGTAAAGCAATGATATGTAGGGACGGGCATTCTCTCAATCAAGCACACTACACGGTTTTACAAAGATCTATCTTGGTTGCCCATTATATCAATGAACACAAGAATTTAATACGCCTCAAACACCGGCGGTCGATGAATGGATTATAAGTGAACACATGGCGAGTTCTGGTGGCTGCAAAGACTTCTCACGAATAACACCACTTTGTTGGGATCAGCTATACTTGTTGGCGGGACACCGTCTTCGTTGTATGTACTTTCCAAAGTGCGAGATAAATGGGAATACATTTTACGATAGGCCAAGATAAAAGAGCACCAACCAAAGCAGTGGTGTCCGCTTCGATGCAGAGAAGACAATGGGCAAAAGACCACGTATTATGGGTTCATAGAGGAGATATGGGAACTTGACTATGGACCTAATTTTAAGGTCCCCTTATTTCGATGCAAATGGGTCAAGCTAACGGGAGGAGGGGTTGAGGTAGACAAAATGCGGAATGACAACGGTGGATCTCAACAATCTTATGAAGAACTTACACGAACCATTCGTCCTAGCCAATGATGTGGCTCAGGTTTTCTATGTGAAGGACATGTCCTCCAGACCAAAAAAAAGAAAAAATATGCAACCGAATACATCATATGATGAGCCAAAGCGTCACATAGTTCTTTCAGGGAAAAGAAACATCGTGGGAATCGAGGACAAGACAGACATGTCAGAAGATTATAATAAGTTTGATGAAATTCCGCCCTTCACAAAGGAAACTGGCCCAAGAATTCCGTTAAGTAAAGAATATGCTCCATGGTTACGTGCAGGCGATCATAAGGAAGGGCATATGCCAAGAAGTTCATGCTCATATTATGTAACTCTAGTACATGTTTTTAATATTAATACATGTCTTGAGTATTAGTCATGTTTTGTGGATGGACCGGGACTATGAGAAGAAGTTGTCCCGATTCGTACTTACCATTAAGATCTGATCTCCAAACGCGCGCGGTCACATATTAGGGAGTGCCTCTATGACCAGTTTCTTGGAGATGCCGGAGGACTAGGCTCGTCGGCATCTCCTGAAATCAACGTAGTGGTGTCCCTCTCAAAACCATCTTGCAGCTTTGTAACTTCTCTAACTAGATCAATACACCGGGAGCTAACTAATTTCACATATTAGGAGTGCCTCTATGACGATTTCTCGGAGATGCCGGAGGCTGGGCTCGTCGGCATCTCCGAACGAATGGCCGTAGTGGTGTCCCTGCCTCAAACCGGATGGAGGACTGGACTCACAAGGATGCCTATTTATAGTACAAGCAGCTCGACATAGTGTTGACACTTACAAAATAATGTCGACACTCACCCCTATTATTAGTCGGTTGGTGTCTCCAACGGGACTAAGGTTCATCTTTAGTCGGTTGGTGACACCATCCGGACAAAACTACGCCGCCGCGACATAATGTCGACATGCACTCACCCCTATTATTAGAGCTGACTCGTGTTTTGTCCCGGTTGGTGTCTCCAACCGGGACTAAAGGTTCATCTTTATTCCCGGTTGGTGTCTCCAACCGGGACTAAAGGTTCATCCCGCCATTTTTTCCCGCCATTTTTCTTCCCGACATTTTTCTTCCTGCCATTTTTCTTCCCGCCAGTTCTTCCCTCCATTTTTCTTCCCGCCATTTTTCTTCCCGCCAGTTCATCCCTCCAGTTCTTCCCGCTAGTTCACTATATATATATGTAGGGGGTTGGCCTCCATTGTCATTGCACATCTCTAGACTCATATCTGCAACCTCATCACTCTTTCCCATGGCTTCCACCGTAGCACTAACCCCCAGGGAGGCGGAGGCGCTTTGCGCCTCGAACTACCCATGCCCGCCGCCATCGTGTCCCGTACCGGATGCTGAGCGCCGGAGGCGTGCCGGTTCCTCTTGTACCTCTAGGTGTGGCGCGTCGGATGGCCATCACGAACCACTACTACTTAGAGCTCATGCCGGAGCAGCGGAGGAATCCCAGATGGCATCCCGACTATTTCCCGACTTGGGAAGACTTCTTCGTGGATCGGCGTGAGAGGGCACTCGCCAGGCACGAGGAGGACGGCCCACCTCCTCCTAACTTCAACGAGGCCGGCCGTCGGCTATGGTGGCGCGGTCGGACTCTCCAGAGCGTCATGGCCTATGACACTGCCGCCGACTCTAACCCCCGTCTGCGCTACCCTCAAGTCCAGCCCACGCGCTACCCTCAAGTCCAGCCCACGCGTACTCTCTAGAGGTTCAATTACGGCGACCCCGACGACGACAGCGATGACGGCGAAGTACGACTACAATGGCGTAGTATTACAGGTGTGTAAGGAGCATGATGAATCACTCCAATATTCAAACAAGTTCGCCGATTGTTACTTAATCTGCCATGTATCTTAATTTTCAGTTCTTTTATGTATCTTAATTTTCAGTTCGAAAGCCGATTGTTACTTAATCCATGTATCTTAATTTTCAGTTTTATGTATCTTAATTTTCGAGTTCGATTCGGCTTTATGTAACTGTCTCAAAATGACCTATCTCATTCGGGTCAAATGACCAATGTTATGGCTAGAATCAAGGCATATATTATTCATATTTTTCTGAGTTGAAATGAAAAAGATAGGAATTTTCTAAATTCATATCATATTTTTTGAATTAAAAAAGCCCCTTTAATGCATGAAATAAGTGTTTTAATTATTTTAAAAAAATTCATGTAAAGTAAATATAAAATGATTTACATGAATGGATAGATATTATTTTTCTGAAAATTATGATATATTATTCATATTTTTCTGAGATGAAATGAAAAAGATATGAATTTTCTAAATTAATATCATATTTTTTGAATTAAAAAAGCCCCTTTAATGCATGAAATAAGTGTTTTAATTATTTTAAAAAAATTCATGTAAAGTAAATATAAAATGATTTACATGAATGGATAGATATTATTTTTCTGAAAATTATGATATATTATTCATATTTTTCTGAGTTGAAATGAAAAAGATATGAATTTTCTAAATTCATATCATATTTTTTGAATTAAAAAAGGCCCTTTAATGCATGAAATAAGTGTTTTAATTATTCTAAAAAATTTCATGTAAAGTAATATAAAATGATTTACATGAATGGATAGATATTATTTTTCTGAAAATTATGATATATTATTCATATTTTTCTGAGTTGAAATGAAAAAGATATGAATTTTCTAAATTCAAATTCATATTTTTTGAATTAAAAAAGCCCCTTTAATGCATGAAATAAATGCCCCCCCTTTAACACCGGTTCCAGACAGGAACCGGTGTTAAAGAAGATTTATTTCGCTTCACAGACATTCTTTAACACGGTTCGAGCTAACCGGTGTTAAAGGGTAATCACGGAACGCTTCTTTAACACCGGTTCCAGCCACGAACCGGTGTTAAAGGGGGGGTGTGTATTTATTTCACCTTCCCCTTCCCCTTCCTTTCTTCCCCCCACTGAGCCAGATCGATCGAGGTCCTCCGTCTCGACGCCCCCGACCCGCCGCTTCGGAGCTCGAGGTCCGCCGCCCCCGACCCTCTCTTCCCCGCATCCTTCCCCCTCTATGTCTCCACACGACCGCGGCCCAAGCTCCGCCTCCCCCGGGCAGAGCCGGCGCCTCGCCGTCGAGTACCGAGGCACGGGACGCGGCGACCTCCATGGTGGGATGCTCGGCCGCGGCCGGGCTGGCGACGGTGGCGACCCGCCTTGGGACGCGGCAGCCGAGGCACGGACGGCGGCGACCTCCATGGTGGGCTGCTCACCGGCCGTAGGCTGGTGCACGGCGGCGACGCCCTCCTCGCCCTCAACGCTATTGGACGCGAGCACGCAAGGAGAAGTAGCCCAGCGGATCTCGCTGCAGTTGTAGTGGGGTACTTCTCCACGGTGTCGTCGGCGCCGACGATGACCGCGCCGCGCCGCCACCGAACGTCGCTGGCCGATGAGGGATGCGGGTAGTTATGCTCGAGCCCTAGGAAGGCGACGAGGGTGAGCTCCACGCACACCACCGACGCGCGCGCCACGGTTGTTCTCGCCAGTCCTTGGCGGAGCGAGCGGCATCGGCGGCACCTGCTGAGGTTGAGCGTCATGCGAGCAATGGTGGGAGGAGGACGAGGAGGATGCCAGGGCAGTGTCGGGCGCCGGGCGCACGAAGTTGGTGCCGAGGACGAGGTGGGTGATGTCGGTGGCTAGACGGCCCCACTGGCTATGGCCTTGGGCGGCCGCCGCTGCCGAGGAGAAGAGCGTATGCCATGGCGGGGTGGCTGAAGGTGGAGGAAGAGGTGGGAGGGGATGGGCTGTGTGGAGGTGGGGTCCCTCCCGTCTGATCCTGGCCGTTTAGTCACGGTGGTGATGCCTGATACGCTTGGGGGCCCCTTTGACGCGCGCTTCACGGACGTTAGCATGTGCCCCTTCTGTCTTGTATGCTCGACTTGTAACTCTACAAAGATCTCCGACATGTGTACTTCCACTTGGTGCCGGGAACTGTCCAAGATTCTCAAGATACTCGCAATCGGTGTCGCGTCTGCACTATAAAACCGCCAAGATTTTCTATTTATATTTTCATTTCAAATTCTGTTTTGATTTTTTCAAAATACCAGGACTTTTATCAAATATGTAAAATCTTGTGGGACCCCTTTAGACAATTTGGGACCCATAACTTATTTCACCTTCCCTTTTCTGTTGCTCCAACATTGTCGTTGTATCTTGTGATTGCTATATTAATATAGCGGGCGCAAGCCTATTTCGAGAGCCCCGACCATCTCGCTCTCTTCCCGTGCAGGAGGCGTCTCGCCGCCGCTTGAGCTCAGAGGCCACGCCTCAACGCCGACGCCGCCGCCCGACGAGCCCGCCGCTAGCACCGGCCCCGAAAAAGACCGCCAGATCCGTCCGACGAGCACCGCCGCCTGACGAGACCAACGTCACCCCACGGTGTGAGCGCCACGTGTCCGCACGTGTGTGATTGCCGACTCATCCCGATAAAAACTTGTTTGCTCGATAAATTGTACTACATGCATAGATTAAAACTTGTATACAAATTGGACCTCTGACTCATTTGTGTATTTATTTGTGTATTTTGGTATGAATAATATGTATATTTGTGTATGAATCCAAGTCCACTTGAATGTTTACACTCTTACTCTAGATAATATTATTGTTTTAGAAACTATGGATCCACTTAGTAGAAACCTTGAAGAAGAAGAAATAATGGAGAACATTATTGATGAGGACACCTCACAATATCTGAACTTGGAGGGACATGACGACGAAAACTCAAGTACTAGTCATGGAGAAGATGAAGACTCCGGTGAACGCAATTTAATGGTCACAAAGTCCGGCGAGGTATATGCATTGATTAATCCTCAGCTGACTTCCACCAACAATCTTCTTCTACATGTATTAATTAACGCTTATTTCTTCTTTTAGCCCTCTGGATCGACCAGCCAGCAACCATCTTCTTCTACGAAAAAGAGCAAGCGAGGCGCGAGCCAGCGGTTGAAAGATCGTGCAAAGTTCACGATCGAAGCAGTCCGTGTTGATGGCAGGCCGATGGAGCCCAAGAAGGCCGCAGACAAATTTATACGTCAGGATGGTGTTCTTTTAAGGGACCAAATCCCAATCATAATTGAAAATTGGAATAAGCCAAAGAAGGGCGACGGTACCTTTGTCGATGACAGATCCAAAGAAACGCTTTGGAATTCGTTGTTGGTAAATTTCACCCTTCCGCCAGAGGAGGATGAAAACAACCCGGTTATAAAGAAAAGGTCAAAGAGTGGACTCTAAAGAAGATGGCTGAGTCTTTCAAGAATCGGAAGACAAAATTGAACAAATTTGTCAAAGCTCATGAGACTCAGATTTCAAGACGATATTATGCAAAGATAAGACCTCACGCCCGAATTTGAGACATATAAAAAAGTGCTATAGCTAAAAAGAGGTCGAAACCAATACGCTTAATGCCCCAAGAAGGAATATCACCGAGGACGGGTCGTGGCTACATATCTCAGAGGCCTAAGTGGGAGGAAGCTGAGAGGTCCCTGCGAGAGAGGGATCACACCCAGCATGGATGGGTGGGACCTACGTGCAAAGACTTGGTTCTACGGAATCGGGGAAGGTTGGACCCAGAAACAGGATTGTGTATCTTCCCAACCATCCTTGCCAAACCCGTCACTGAACTCATCACGGCATACGAGGAAACATCCGCCAGGACCTTCCATCCCGACAGAGAGAATGACCAGCTCACACGCGCCATCGGTAAAAAAGAACACCCTGGACATGCACGAGGCACAGGGGGTATGACATGGAAGGATGGGTTTGCCGACTGGAGCGACTCTTACAGATGGCGCGGCAGAAAAGAAAAAGAGCGTACAGAGCGGATGACACAGATAGAACATGCACTTGCGGCGCTGCAGACGCAAGTGAATGCACAACAGAGCCATCAAGCTACCGGCCCATCTCAGCGGCATGAAGAGCCTGCATTGGAAGCTGCTCGCGCCGGACTCACGCGGAAAAGCAGGTGGCTTCCACGGAGAACGCAGCCAACGCTTGAAATGACGGGTCCTCGATACCCGTGATGAGATCACGGAGAGCGAACACGCTGAGCTGCATGTGAGATTAATGGGCTTATCCATTAAGGTGGTCATCGGATATGCCTTACCTCCTGAGCTGGTGGAACTTACCACCGCCGACCGATTCCAGATGGCTATGCTATTGTCGGGGTGGATGAGGTTGTGAAGGAATATGAGGAAGCACAGCTTGACCATGCTACGGTGAAGGGAAACTCAACTCAAATTTGCGGTGAAAGCAACCATTCTTTGGAAGAAGGAACACATTGTGCTTCCAAATTGAGGTCACTGCACCCATTGCCTCCGCAGCGTCCGAGCTGCCAGCTATCTCTGTGGCAGCCATCTCCAGTCACCATCTCTGTGGCAGCCATCTCCCCGTCGACCATCTCCTCAAGGCAGCCATCTCCGCCGTCACCCATCTCTCTTGGCAGCCATCTCCGGCCGTCGGCCATCTCTGCTGGCAGCCATCTCCGCCGTCGGCCATCTCCGTGCTTCAGCCATCTCCTCAACAGAAGCGGAAGAGCACTCCACGAGGAGCATCAGTAGCACTGCCACAAAGAAATCCGCAGGAAACCGCACGCCAAAGAGTTCAAAAAACTACGTCCCGCAGCCTTCCGCCAAGCCATTGCCGGTTTTACCGTGGAATCGCAGCGACGAGGAGACCAATAGGATCTCGGAGAACAGGTCAAGAAATCCTTTGCACCTAGACGGGCCGAGCCAAAGGAGAAAATAGATCCGGTGGTGGAGAAGTTTTACAAAATCTTTTGAAACCTGAAACCCCACTTGTGCCGGACTACGAGCGCCAGATTTTGAAGGGATGCAAGGCGCGAGGGAGACTGAAAGTAGCAGTCGTGAGGCACCCTGTAAAACAGTTCCCATGCTCGGAGCAGGAAAACCAATCATGCGCCCGCCCAAATGTTTGACAAACGGGACACTCCTCCCGTAGATGATTACGAGGCAGAGCTACAAAGAAAGGCCAATGAGATGGGGATGACTTACATTGCATACTTGAACGTCATGGGAGACAACTTGCCCAAATGCGATGTCAACCCCATACAGCCATGGAAGTATGGGAAGAATCTAGTCAAGAAAGAGGAGGTCAAGAATCTACCAACAAAGATGCGAAAATTGCACAAGTGGTACCTTCATTTCTGCAAGACGAGAAAAGAAGAATGGATCACTGCGCATATAAGAGATCAGATTTTCTTGTGCGGAGACGACGCGATCGACCTCAACATTCAAGACTTGCATTTTCTATTCAATCAGAAGGAACTCGACAAATCTGCCATCAGCCTTTATTGTGTGTAAGTACTATTTCTGTAATTTTTATCTTATCTCATTCACTTCATTAATTGCATGTATATATATGCTCACCATATATGTATATACTATTATGCAGGAAAAAGGTTAAGGAATGCATGAAAGGAGGCCCTTTTGACATTGGGTTCGTTGACCCAAATAGAGTTCATGAAGAAGTGGTAAGAGACAAACCCGGGCAAACAGAAGATTACTTGCTAAAGTCTTTACTGAGACAACAAACCAAAAGGGAAATACTATTGCCTTACAACTTCTCGTGAGTACTGTTACCCTCTCTCTTGTACACATTCTGTTTCGGCTTACTCGATGTTAAGTGTAACTGATGATGAGTTATGTGCGAGGTTCCACTTTATTCTGCTAGTCATTCAACCCGACTCAGAAAAGTCCTTGTCATGGACTCTATTTAAAAGAAAAAGAGCTATGGGCAGACTTTAGAGAGATGCTCCAGGTAATTTCAATCATATTATCGCACTAGATCGGCAACTTTCGTGACAATAAGTAATTAATTACTCCTTTATCCATTTTCTTTGTCGACAGGGTTTGAAAATGTTCACGGGCAGGGCCGTGGGTGAATGGTCAAGAACTAAAATTTGTAGACCAAAATGTAAGTAATACTAGCTAGCTTCCAATTCCATTATATCATGCTTTATTGATTATTATTTTGATTGAACTCTCTATTCTCGTAGTGCGCGCATCGGGACACGGCAATAACTTATGTGGATACTATGTTTTAATTCATTCAAGAACACGATATGTGCGACAGGCCAAGCCGCACTAGAACAACTTAGAGTAAGTAAACAAAGTCCACAACATTATTTTATTACCATCAATTGTGTTGAGTTTTATTCTTATATATATTGACGGCCCATTCTTCATATATATTCAGATCGAACGGATGCGGGACCAACTCCTACCATTTGAACGCATACGAGCCATTCAAGAGGAATTGGCGGGGTTCATACTTGATGAGGTCGTCACGCCTGGCGGAGACCTCTTTAGATATCCACCAAAATGAACGATGACGATGTATGTGCCGATGACGATGTTTGTGTATAATAATAGTTGCTTAATTATTCATGTACTCGTATGTACCGATGACGATTTATAAGTATACCGCTCCCGATCGATTTCCCCTCGCTCCCCCCCCTCCCGCAGAAATACGCCCAGAACGGGGCAGAGGCAGAAGAACCTTTAACACCGGTTCCAGATACGAACCGGTGTTAAAGGGGGGGCCTGAGGCCTGCGGCAGCCCCACGTGCGCCACCCTTTAACACCGGTTCGTACCGGTGTTAAAGGGGGCCCCCCTCTAACACCGAACCATCAACAGCGGTTGGGGAACCGTTGTTAGAGGGCCCTCCCAACCGGAGTTAAAGGGGGGGGCTCTGCACTAGTGCACTTCGCCTATGTTCATCTCAGTTCATCATCTTCGTCCGACGATTCTGTCGCACTCGGTGAGCTTAGGCACAAATCCTTTCAACCACAACCTATCTGCACCTATGCCTACCTCCTAGACATGATCCCCGGTTGTAGATTTGTAGTTTGCCATGGTGCCGGTGAACCGAATGTCATCCACGGGCATGATCAAATTAGACCGTGACGTACAGGTCGGTTCATCTTGGTTCCAGTTTAGATAATATTCCCAGGAACTCTAAGACCCAACTGATATTTTTTTTAGTTGTAAATATCTGTGCCGTTTTCACTGTATTTTGAAAATCTATGGAATTTAGTACATCACGTACACATGCATATAGTCATGTTCGTGCATGGTATTTGCTAGTGTGCAGCTGCTAACTATTTAGAAACTCACTTTTGGCTGAACCGCACGTCATGGTAAATCATCCTACATTCCTGCAGCCAAATGCTAATGTGTTTATGCCTAGTGTATGTTGCCGATATTCAGATTTCAACTTGGATCCGAGCTGTAGTTGTAGCTGCGTTTTCCTATTGTACTAATGCATGTGCTAGTTATTGAGTAGATTTAATATTTTCTATAATCCTTTGTTTACTGCTCACACTAGTGGAAAAAGGGCCATCCATTCGCGCCCCCTCAGAGCATTAGTCCCGGTTGCGCCACCAACCGAAACTAATGCTGGCACGTGTCCCGGTTCGAGCGGGCACGGGGCCCGGAGGCATGCGTCCCGGTTGGTAACGGGTCATACGTCCCGGTTAGAGCCAGCAACCGGGACTAAAGGTTTGGCCACAGCCACGTGGCGTGGCACACACCTTTAGTCCCGGTTGGTGGCTCCAACCGGGACGTATGCTCCCGCCCTCTATAAATGTAACGTCCCAGCCCCGTCTGCCTCCACTCTGTTTTTTCTCTTGGTGGAAGGTGTGAGGGGTGTGCTAGTTTTTTCTCTCCTATGCATGCATTCAAGGTGTTTGATGAAATGTTTGAGTGAATAATCCCGTTCAATTTCTCATAGAACAAAAATATAGAAGGTGTCCGAGACGCACTTGAGCTTTCTCCTCTTTATTTCCCTCGATCGAGGTTAGCAATCTTATCTTTTCTCTGTCATTGATACAATGCATGTGTCGATGTGAATTGGTCATTTTACTATTTATGATGTCCTGTTTTTTGATAAACTTACTTATATGATGCAGATGAACGGTCGGGAATGGATGTACGGTGACCGGCGCGTAGCCGGGTATATGAAAGGCGTGGATAAATTTATCGATGTGGCTACGGCAAACAAAGAGAATGGTTTTATACGTTGTCCATGTGTTCAATGTCGGAACAACAAGGAGTACTCTTCCTCGAAAATCATTCGTGGTCACCTGATTATGAAAGGTTTCATGCCCAACTATAATTGCTGGATCAAGCACGGGGAAAGAGGGGTTATGATGGAAGATGGTGAAGAAGAAGATGATGATAACAACTATCATCATATATTTCCTGAATACAGTGATACTGCAATGGAAGACAATGGAGAGGAAAGAGGTGAAGAACGGGCATCAGATGAGCCATTGATGAACTTGGTAGGGTCATTTCGATGCAAAGCGAGACTGTGAAATGTAAAATGAGAAGTTGAAGTTAGAGGGCATGTTAGAAGATCACAAGAAATTGTTGTACCCAAATTGTGAAGATGGCATCACAAAGCTCGGTACCACACTGGAATTGTTGCGATGGAAGGCAGAGTGTGGTCTAACTGACTCCTCATTTGAAAAGATGCTGAAAATAATGAAGCCGAAGTTTCCAAAACATAACGAACTTCCCGAGAGTACCTATGAATCAAAGAAGACTCTCTGTCCTCTGGGATTAGATGTGCAAAAGATACATTCATGCATTAATGACTGCATCCTCTACCGCGGTAAGGAGTATGAGAATTTAGATAAATGCCCGGTATGCAATGCGTTGCGGTATAAGATCAGACGAGATGACCCTGGTGATGTTGAGGGAGAGCCCCTCCGGAAGAGGGTTCCTGCTAAGGTTATGTGGTATGCTCCTATAATACCAAGGTTGAAACGCATGTTCAGAAACAAAGAGCATGCCAGGTTGTTACGATGGCACAAAGAAGACCGTAAGAAAGACGGGAATTTGAGACACCCTGTTGATGGGTCACTGTGGAGAAAAATCGAGAGAGAGAGACTTCCCAGACTTTGCAGGTGACACAAGGAACTTATGGTTTGGTCTAAGTACGGATGGCATGAATCCTTTTGGGGAGCAGATCTGCGATACAAAGACTGCCCGTGACTCTATGTATCTACAACCTGCCTCCTTGGTTGTGTATGAAGCGTAAGTTCATTATGATGCCAGTGCTCATCCAAGGCCCGAAGCAACCGGAAACGACATTGATGTGTACCTTAGGCCATTAGTTTAAGAACTCTTACAGTTGTGGGGCAAACCAGGTGTACGTGCGTGGGATGAGAACAAACATGAGCCATTTGATCTACAAGGGTTGTTATTAGTAACCATCAATGATTGGCCTGCTCTTAGTAACCTTTCAGGACAGACAAACAAGGGATATAAGGCATGCACACACAGTTTAGATAAGACTGAAGGTACATATTTGCATAAATGCAAGAAGGTTGTGTACCTGGCGATTCGACGATTTCTTCCGACCAATCATCCCGTAAGAAAGAAAGGCAAGCATTTCAAAGGTGAGGCAGATCACCGGAAGAAGCCTGAACTCCTTGCTGGTGATGATGTATTTGGTATGGTCAAGGACATAGAAGTAATCTTCGGAAAGGGTCCCGGCGGTCAATCAGTTCCGAACGACGTCGCTACAGGACATGCACCCATGTGGAAGAAGAAATCTATATTTTGGGAGCTGCCGTATTGGAATGTCCTGCGTGTCCGCTCTTCAATCGACATTATGCACGTGAAAAATAATCTTTGCGTGAACCTGCTAGGATTCCTAGGCGTGTATGGGAAGACAAAAGATACACCAGAAGACGGGAGGAACAACAAATTATGAAAGACCCAAAGGACATGCATACACATAACAAGACGGATAAAGGGCGTCACTTAAGTCGTGCCAGCTATGCTCTTACCAAAGTAGAGAAGGAAATCTTTTTTGAAGTCCTTTACAGTATCAAGGTGCCGTCGGGCTTCTCATCTAATATAAAGGGGATAATAAATATGGCAGAGAAAAAGTTCCAAAACCTGAAGTCTCATGACTGTCACGTGATTATGACGCAGTCTCATGACTTTATTCCTGACCTTAAGCCGATTGGTGTTTCTGACTCGCGGCATGAGGGAAGACTAAGTGGAAAAGGCACGCTGGGAAAGAAAGTAATGATATGTAGCGACGGGGATTCTTTCACTAAAGCACACTACACAGTTCTACATAATTCCACCTTGGCAGCTCCGTATATCGAGGAACACAAAAATATTGTACGCTCCAAAAACCCGGGGAAGCCTAAATCATGGATTACAGATGAACACATGAAGTCTTTCGGTGGTTGGATGCGGACACATCTCTTGAATGACACCATTGTTGGAGATCAGCTATACCTGTTGGCCGCGTCACCATCTTCTACTGTATTGAATTTCCAAGGCAATAAATAAATGGGAATACATTCTACACGATCGCCCAAGATAAAAAGAGCACCAACCAAAATAGTGGTGTCCGCTTTGATGCAATAGACGAGAATGGACAAAAGGACACATATTATGGTTACATAGAGGAGATATGGGAACTAGACTATGGAGTCTCTTTTAAGGTCACTTTGTTTCGCTGCAAATGGGTCAACCTGAATGGGGAAGGGTAAAGATAGACCGGTTATGCGGAATGACAACAGTGGATCTCAACAATCTTGGTTATAGAGATGAACCATTCGTCCTAGCCAATGATGTGTCTCGGGTTTTCTATGTGAAGGACATGTCCTCGCATCAAAAAAAGAAAAAAAATGCAAACGAATACATCATATGATGAGCCAAAGCGTAACATAGTTCTTTCAGGGAAAAGAAACATCGTGGGAATCGAGGACAAGACAGACATGTTAGAAGATTATAATAAGTTTGATAAAATTCTGCCCTTCACAGTGAAAACTGACCCAAGCATTCCGTTAAGTAGAGAAGATGCTCCATGGTTACGTCTGAAGCGATCATAAGGAAGGAAATATGTCAAGAAGTTCATGCTCATATTATGTAACTCTAGTTCATGCCTTTCACGGTTTGTGGCTTGACCGAAGGATATCTTTCACGGTTTGTGGCCTTTAGTCCCGGTTTTGTAGTCTCAGTTTTTAATATTAATAAATGTCTTGAGTGTTAGTCCCGTTTTGTGGCTGGACCGGGACTATGAAGAAGTTTTCCCGATTCGTACTCCAAACGCGCGCAGTCATATATTAGGGAGTGCCTCTATGACCAGTTTCTTGGAGATGCCGGAGGACTGGGATCCGACGGCATCTCCCTGAAACTGGTCGTAGTGGTGTCCCTGCTCTCGAAAACCATCTTGCATCTTGTAACTTCTCTAACTAGATCAATACGCCTCGGAGCTAACTAATTTCACATATTAGGGAGTGCCTCTATGACCAGTTTCTCGGAGATGCCGAGGATCGGCTCACGGCATCTCCCCAAACTGGCCGTAGTGGTTTCTGCTCTAAAACCATCTTGCATCTTGTAACTTCTCTAACTAATTTCACATATTAGGAGTGCCTCTATGAGGTTTCTCGGAGATGCCATGGACTGGGCTCAAGGCATCTCCCTGAAACTAGCCGTAGTGGTGTCCCTGCTCTCGAAAACCATCTTGGAGATGCCTCAAACTGGCTAGAGGACTGGACTGGCAAGGATGCCTATTCATAGTACAAGCATCTCAGCATAGTGTCGACACTTACGAAATAATGTCGACACTCACCCCTATCATTAGTGCTGACTCGTGTTTTGTTCCGGTTGGTGTCTCCAACCGGGACTACAGGTTGATATTTAGTCCCGGTTGGTGACACCATCCGGGACAAGGTACACGCCGCACGACATAATGTCGACACTCACCCCTATCATTAGTACTGCCTGGCCCAGCCTGCCGAAATTGTCCATCCCGGGTAAAAAGGACAAATGTCTGCCGAATAGGCAGGAAGTGGATCCGGTTTGTACTACAGGTACATGATCTATCGCCCGTGATTTTTTGAAAAAATCATTTTTAGACTCGCAATATGTGGTTTCTTCAGAGATCCAATGCAATTTCTAACGATACTCGTCCCCTATCTTCATGCACACCGGTTCGACCATAGTTATAAATTCAGATAATTCAAAACGGGCATAATAAATTCAAAAAAATCCGAACAATGAAAATCCTTCGCGTGGTGTCATATTATGGTACATAGTTGAAAGGAAAAATTCCAGACTTGGTATATTGATCATGTTTTGAAAAAACCTTCACAAAATGACCTATCATATTCGAGGTTTCATGGCTTTCGGTCCAAATGACCGATGTTATGTGCTGAATCACGATATAGTTTGTGATGTTGTGCCCATATTATGCATGTGTGTGGACATTGGTATGGAGAACAATGTTGCAGGAGGAAGTTTTCCTTTTTGTCGCACGGAAAAGCCCTTTTCCATTTTCCGAGCGCAAAAAAGGGGTCGTTTTGTGAAGTAACCACCAAAATGCCGTTTCAGAATGCTACCGTCCCATTTTCCTAAAATACTAGACCACCTTACATGGACTATCTCCTAACCGGGACATCTCAAACCTTTTCGTCCATCCCGGGTAAAAAGGACAAATGTCTGCCGAATCGGTAGGAAGTTGGTCCGGTTTGTACTACAGGTACATGATCTATCGCCCGTGATGTTTTGAAAAAAAAATCATTTTTATACTCGAAATATGTGGTTTCTTCAGAGATCCAATGCAAGTTCTAACGATGCTCGTCCCCTATCTTCATGCACACCGGTTCGACCATAGTTAGAAATTCAGATAATTCAAAACGGGCATAATAAATTCAAAAAAATCCGAACAATGAAAATCCTTTGTGTGATGTTATATTATGTTACATAGTTGCAAGGAAAAATACTAGACTTGGTATATTGATCATGTTTCGAAAAAACCTTCACAAAATGACCTATCATGTTCGAGGTTTCATGGCGTTCGGTCCAAATGACGGATGTTATGTGCTGAATCACGGCATAGTTTGTGATGTTGTGCCCATATTATGCATGTGTGTGTACATTGGTATGGAGAACAAAATTGCATGAGGAAGTTTTCTTTTTTGTCGCACGGAAAATCCCTTTTCCATTTTCAAAAAAAATCCTCCCTTGATTCTTCCCGCCGCCATTACCGGTTCTTCCCTTGATTCTTCCCTCCAGTTATCTTCCTGCCATTTATCACTATATACATATGTAGGTTTGGCCTCCATTGTCATTGCACATCTCTAGACTCATATCTGCAACCCCATCACTCTTTCCCATGACTTCCACCGTAGCACTAACTCCCAGGGAGGCGGAGGCGCTTTGCGCCTCGAACTACCCCTGTCCGCCGGGCTACTGTGTCCCCGTCATTTGGATCTCGAGCGCCGAGGCGTGCAGTTCCTCTCTTGTACCTCTAGGTGTGGCGCGTCGGATGGCCATCACGAACCACTACTACTTAGAGCTCATGCCGGAGCAGCGGAGGAATCCCAGATGGCATCCCGACTATTTCCCGACTTGGGAAGACTTCTTCGTGGATCGGCGTGAGAGGGCACTCGCCAGGCACGAGGAGGACAGCCCACCTCCTCATAACTTCAACGAGGCCGGTCGTCGGCTGTGGTGGCATGGCCGGACTCTGCAGAGCATCATGGCCTACGACACGGCCACCGACTCTAGCCCCCGCCTATGCTACCCTCAAGTCCAGCCCACTCGTACTCAGCCTTCAAGGTTCAAGTATGGCGACCCCGACGACGATAGCGACGACGGCCGCGGCGAGTACGACGACTACAGTGGCGAGTATTACAGGTGTAGGTAGGAACATGACTGAATTATTCCAACATTGCAAAACAAGTTCGGCCGATTGTGGCTTAATTTGGCCATGTATCTTAAATTTTAGTTCTCCTATCTAACTTTGTGTTAGTTGCGTTATGTACTTTAATTCCAGTTCTATCCTAATCAAATTTTCTTTCCGCCCATTATCTTCCGTCCTTTTTTTCCGCCCATTAAAAACAGAAAATGGTTTTGAATTACTTATTCAAATCCAAACACTTTTTATGTTTAAAGTTTTTCTAAATTCCAAATTAATATTAAAAAATATAAGTTAATTCATTTTTAATTGTAAATGGTTCATATTTTAAATGGTTAAATTAATTATTTTTTAAAACAGAAAATGTTTTGAATTATTTATTCAAATCCAAACACTTTTATGTTTAAAGTTTTTCTAAATTCCAAATTAATATTCAAAAAATATAAGTTAATTCATTTTTAATTTTGAATGGTTCATAGTTTAAATGGTTACATTAATTATTTTTAAAAACAGAAAATGGTTTTGAATTATTATTCAAATTCAAACACTTTTTATGTTTAAAGTTTTTCTAAATTCCAAATTAATATTCAAAAAATATAAGTTAATTAATTTTTAATTTTAAATGGTTCATATTTTAAATGGTTACATTAATTATTTTTTAAAAATAGAAAATGGTTTTGAATTAGTTATTCAAATCCAAACACTTTTTATGTTTAAAGTTTTTCTAATTCCAAATTAATATTCAAAAAATATAAGTTAATTCATTTTTAATTTTTAATGGTTCATAGTTTAAATGGTTACATTAATTATTTTTAAAAACATAAAATGGTTTCGAATTAGTTATTCAAATTCAAACACTTTTTATGTTTAAAGTTTTTCTAAATTCCAAAGTAATTATCATTTAAAAAAATTACAAATTTAAACCCCAAAATAAAAAATAAGGCGGGAAGAGAGAGAAAATTTCTGAAATTTTTTGAAAACAGGGTCATATGTCCCGGTTGGAGCCAAGGACTGCATAGTGCCAAGGACTTATAGTCTGAGGTGGTAGATAGAGCATCAAACTACCCACATTGCATATAATGAACTTGCTGGGTAACGCTGTTACTCACCTTTTCCTTTGATCTCCTGCTTAGACTCTGAGGATCCAAAAGATACACTAATTTATGTTCTGAAAGCCAAGAGGAGGTCTTCTATGAAGATCCAGATCTGTACAATGTTGTAGAAGGGGTGGACTACGACGTCGTCTATGGAGGAGAGCACAATGAGTCAGAATAACTTCCTTAGTAGTAGTAACCAATTGAGCTGAGAAACATGAACAATATATAATAATAAGTTGCTGAGCTTAATTCGGAGTTGAAGTTATCACTTTAAAAATCCACTAAAACACTTTATATTTGGTTTGTAAGTTGAATCTTTCGAAGTATTGAACTTCTGGTATTGTAATAATAATAATGTGTGTATGTTTGTAATATGGACCCGCAATGTTTCTGTTGTACCATTCTGAGGAATGTGATATTTACAGAACGGTGTTCTGTGGATGTCATGTCAACGACTATAGTGTACTACACATGAAGTGGTATGCTGGGTCACTGCACGGATTTAGCTCGGTGGCTTGGATGTGTGTGCGAGCACGGATGCGCTGCTGATTTGCGGCCCTGGACTTCTTCTCGATGTTGAGATCGGCAAGCATTCGTCTATATCATCCATGAGTACAACCTTGTTAAACTTTGTCGGTCTACAATGGTATGTTCTCTATGGATGTATATCCACCCGTTGCTTGTATCTAGTAGATATAACTTGGTACATAGTTGTTCCCATCATAATTTTTTTTTGTTTTTCTATCCTGCGAACTCTACAGTGGTATCAGAGCCGGATCTATGCGTAGATGATTTGCACGGTTAGTACACATATGAGTATGTGGGTGATAATGATCATGTTATTGCTTCTTGTTTGTACTTTGGATATTGGTGGCATAGTGGGATGAAGCGGCCCGGACAAACTTTACATGTCCTCGCATAAGAGACATGTTCCACGCTTGACATGCAACTGGTTTTGCATAAGTGGCTAGCGGGTGTCTGTCTCTCCTACTATAGTCAATATATAATTTACAACGAGTTGTTAATAATTTGGTTATTCTCATTGTGGTTCCATGTTTTTAGGTAAGAACGGTTCTATATTGAAGAACACGGGTAAGAAAGTCTAGAAAGTTCTGAGACTGGGGTAGGTGAATCCATTGACCTGAAAGCCCTAAGCCACGTAAAACTTGCAATGGATAAACTAGAAGCGTCTAGTGTAGATTGTTGCTAGGCTAGTGTCACGATATGGTACTGTTGTAAGTAAAAGTATAAGTCGATACTCTTACAACACACCTAACGTGTAATTTCCGTAGACCTTGTCCTTACACACAAAGGAATGATAAAGATCATACCACGATGCACATGATGATGATCAAGTGTGTAACACCCTCAGAATCGGACCTATGCAAGTTTCAGCGATTCCCGCCAAACCCGCATAGAAACGATTCAAAGGTGCCCACCAGGCACTTTCGTGCGGGTGGAAAACGAAGTAATAACATTACACAACAGTCCTCGATGGGACCCACAGAACAGAGATTTATACAACAGCGACTCAATGAGTCAAGAATACAGATATAATATACAAAGATCCAAATCACCTTGAAAATGATAGAGTGTCCGACTACGGACAAGATGCAAATGGGGCTAAGAGCCCTGAAGAATAACCAATGGCGTCCACAACCCTGCCCAGGCCAAGCCGGAAGGGTAACCCTGCTAACGACGTCGATCTCAAAACCTGCTTAAACAAAAGGGGTGCCGACAAAGGGCAAAGGAAAAAGAGGAGCGTCAGTACTGAGGCCAGTACACGGCGAGGCTAGAATTCGGCGGTCCTCGCCTAGATAGGTATGGTGGACTGAAGCGGCAGCATGCACTAAACAACCTATAGAGACTCGATACAACAGGCGGCTATCAGAGAGGGATAAGAAAGACCTATTCGGATCCAACCTGATACTACCATCAAACAAACCCATCCTGGCGTTTCCCCCTCGAGACCAAACGAGGAAGTCAACCGAGGAACTCACACAGTTGGTAGTTTTACTTATTCAGTTATCATTGCAGCAATTACTAGTCAGGTTTAGATAATCATTCTGATAAAGTAAGCAGTGGGCACTTTTAGTTATTCATTCCGTTGTAGTTACAGCAATTACTAATCAGATACAGATAGCATGAGATAAACCCAAAACCCAGCAGTTGTTGGTACTTTTATTTAGCCATTTCGTTGTAGTTGCAATACTTACTAGTCAGGTACAATTAGCATGAGGTAGCCCAAAACCCAGCAGTTGTTGGTACTTTTATTTAGCCATTCCGTTGTAATTGCAATACTTACTAGTCAGATACAATTGTCGCAAGCGACAAACCAAACAAGCAATTGTGGGCAGTATTATTTAGCCATTCCATTATAGTGAAGCTGATTACTAGTCATTACAAAGTCAAATTTATAGCACTACTTTAGTTATGCTTGTCTATGATCGAGATACTGTGCTCCAAGTCGTCCATAACCGCGGACACGGCTTTCAGAAAGTGTTACCCGGCCAGGTTGCACCAATAGCAACACACGCTCGATCAACCTCGGAAAAACCAAATCAAAACCCAACGAGGCTTTCACGACAAAGCAATCACAGGATTCAGAAATATTTCAGGGGGCCACTCCATTGAGTACACCCGCAACGAAGCTAGCTGACTCCGAGACGGACTCAAGGTTTGCGTCAGTGGCTGTAAACGACTGGGAACCCAAAACTGGGATTGTCGATACCGCGAAAACACTCCGCTTACCTAAACAGTACAGTGTGCTCCTCGCACAATCGTAAATATAGTAGTAGCATGGCATAAGTACAGGATAGTAAATAAAACCTCAAACTAGTTTGTGGCCCCAAGAAATAAGACTGAATCAAGGTCTGGCTCAGGGGGGTCCCATAATCCTCCCGGATGTGGATAGCGCGATAAATCAAGGAACATGTATCAAGTACTCGGGGTCCTACGGGACACAAGTGGGCGGTCGGAAACCAAATATTATCTATCACCCACCGATGCCTCTGCTTACTTCAATTTTAGTTGTTAAACAGGAATTAAAGTGGACGACAAATAAAGCCATAATCATCTCCAACATCAAACGTGCGGCAATACACCAACAACTGTGGCACTTGACGACACACAAAAGCACTTGAGCAAGCGACTACGACGCGCAAGTCCAACTATCTACCAAACAACAGGTAATAGGATGTGTCCAAGGCAATATAAGGCTGCAAGGGATATCACGGGTACGAAAACTAGAGCATCGCCACACAGATAGCAATAGATCAACAGGAGGGAATAAATACTATAAAAGTAAGATAGGTAGAAAGGGGGGAGATGCTCGCCTGAAAACATTGTCGAAGGTTCAACCGAAGATCGGGTCGGCACTCGCATCAACTCAACGGCCTTATCCGCGAAGAAGCAAAACACTAGAATAAACACCGGATGCAATATTTAACACTACGGCAAAAGATCGGGCATGGTGCATGTATGATGTATGGCATGGCAAAGGTGCGATGCAATTAGGTCATATTAAGAGGAACCAGGGTCCCGACAATTAATTAGATGGTTCGTGTTATTTAGCTACCCCGCAATTTAAATGTTGTTTAACCAGGCAGAATAAGTCACCGGTTCGCTACACCAATTTAAATGAGGCCAATATGATACTAGATTTGCCCGCATATGGGCCCCATATTTAATGATGAGGTGAATCGGCATAAGGCCCCCAAACCACATGACAAGTATGCATGCATGGAAAGTTTATATGCAACAAGTTCTATGTTTAGCATTTATAAAATAGGGACTCGGGAAAAGGTTCACACATTAGGGGGGCTCGACGAACTTGGTTCCGGGGATCGGGGTCGGTCTCAGGGTCTAGGGTTCGACGGGTTCGGTCTCGACGGGATCGTTCTCGGGTAGCGGGGCAGATCTTGTCATGCTTCAGGTTCGGGTGCGGTTCTCGGCGAACTGGTCGGTTCCCCTGTCGGAGGCCGTGGCGCTTCGGATCGGTCTTCAGTTCAAGGCCTCAGGGCCTTGGGGTTCGCGTGCGTGTGGCGATCTTGTCGTTCCGTGTAGGCGTTCTCGATGTCGATGGCGAACTTGTCCGGCACCGGGGTTTTTCCGGAGTTCTTGGCGCGGCACCGGGTACGGAATCGATCTTCGGATTCGGGGTCTCGGCGTCCGGGGTGAAGGACTTGCATGCGACGTCGTCGGCATCTGTGCGGGAAGGGGGCCTTGTCGTTCCGCAGCGTAGATCTTGGGGAGGTTCGGTGTTCCACGGGTTCGGCTCGACAACCGGACTCCGGGAATGGTTCTTGGTGTTCCGAGACGAAGATCTTGGCGTGCCGAGGGGAGAAGAACTTGTCGTTCCGACAGGTTCGGATTCCGTCTTCGGGGTTCCGTGGATCGGGGCCTTCGGATGTCCATTACGGAGGGCTTGTGGATCCATGATGGCGACCTTCGGGTTCCACCTCGTACGTCGGTACCGTTACACGGGGGTCTCCACGTCGAAGATCTTGGCGACGCCGGGAGAGCGGGGCAGCGGCCTCGGGGCAGGTGCTGTGGCAGGGAGGTGCTGCTGCGGGGTCCGGCGGCGCTCGGGGGAACCACGGAGGAGAGCTTGCAGGCTCCCATGGCGACGGGGTCGGGAGTTGGCGGCGTGGCTCCGGGGACGCGACCGCGGGATAGGAAGGCGGCGGCGGGCTTGTGCAGGCCGGGACAGAGGAGGGGGAGGTAACCGGCGGCGGGCAGGCTGCCGGGCGGTGGCGGCCATGGAGGAGGGTCCGGCAAGGCGGTCAGCCGAGAGGAGAGGCGACGCTGGCGGGCGCAAGCTGGCGGGGACGCTGGCTGGCGCGGGCGAGCAGAGGGCTGGATGCAGCTGGCGGCAAGCAGGCGGAGCAGCAGGAACCAGGCGGCGGCGTCGGCCGAGGTGAGGCGGGAGAGCGGCCGACGCTGGGGATGGAGCTGCCTGGACCCTGCAGAGAGGGCGGCGGCGGAGGGTGGAGGAGGAGGCGCCGGGCGAGGATGCGGGATCTGAGGGGGCCGGGCGACGCTGCAGGGGCGGGCTGCAGCGGTGGAGGGCGGTGGGAGGTCGAGGCGGGCCTCGCGGCCACGGAGAGGAGGGCTGGCGATGGGGAAGAAGGGAGAAGGAGAGCGTCGGTGGCGTGCAGAGGAAGGAGAGGGAGGAGAACGACGGGGCCAGGGGGGCCGGCTGGGGACGCGGGGCCAGGTGGGGTCCAGGGAGGTGAGGATCGGGTGTGGTGTGCGTGTGTGCTTGTGTGTGTGTTGCCTGAGAGGAAGAGGGGGTGGGTTGGTCTAGGTGGCAGATGGGGATTGGGTGAGGGAGAGAGTTGGGGTGAGGTGGCGAGCCGCGAGTGGCTGGGGTGAGGTGGAGGGGGTGTGGGTAGATTAGGTTGGGTAGGAATAGGATTTAGATTGAACCGTTTTCTTCTGGGGGTGGTCGTTCGGGTCGAATCGGCCCGTTCGACTGCCCCCACTAAAATAATTTAATATTTTATTTGCTTAAAACAAAGCTTCTGCAAACCGATAGCGGACAAAACAAAATAATCCGGAGACCCGGGTTTTGCATTTAAATAAAGACGGGGCGTTTTAGAAAACAAAAACAGGCTTTGCGAAAAATAGTTTTTGACAAACAATGCATGATGATGACGATGCAATGCACAAATTCGACGCGATTTTCTAGTAGTGGTTTTGCGGGATGCCACAAAGTGCAAGAACCATATCATTTCACTTTTCACGTATGATGTTTGTTGCATCTTATATTTCTTGTTTGGCATTTTATTAGCATAATAAGATGATCCCTCATTTAGATATCGAGATAAAAATGTGTTCTCCCTTAAGTATGCAACTATTATGTTTCTTCGCTTCAAGACATTACGTGATGATCGGGTCTTCTTGAATCCATGATCATATTTCGGGTGTAAGATAGTTTTACACACGCGAATACTAAGGTTCTTACTTGGCGAGCCTAGCATGTAGAAACATGGCCTCGGAACACGGACCGAAAGGTTAAGCATGAGTCATATGTTGAAATGATGCCCATATATAAGGATGTTAATTTTATTCACGGATCCGGGTATCCACGGATATCCGACCCGACGGGTAACGGTATGGAGGACTAATTACGCCCACGGATTTCATGGCGCGGATATCCACTAATTCATGCGGCGGACATGGGTAGTGGTTTTGCTCCATGGATATCCAACGGATACCCGGCTGAAATGTGGGACCCACATGTCAGCGGACATTTTTTTTACATGTGCCATTTTACTCACTAAAAGGCCTAACGATCCAACTTCCAAGCCCTGGTCCCAAAGTCCCACCTAAGTCTACATTGCCATCCTTACCCATATAAATGCTCTCCTTTGAAGCTACACCGACTCACGTGATGATCGGACTTGTTGTAGTGGAATTGGTTCATGTAATAACCAAAAAGGAACGAGGGATGTTGTTTTTGAGTGGGAGTTCATTCTTAATTTGGATTAGTTGAACTCGATAAATCATAAACTTAGTCTACACTTTACAAATTCTGTTGTAGATGGCACCACCTGTTTTTAATTTCAGTGTGTTCATGTAAAAAGAGAAACTCGTAACGAATGGTAGAAACTTTACCGACTAGGCCATGAATTTGATGATTCTCCTCTCTGTTGCACAAAAGCAATATGTGCTAGAAGCGCCACTAGGACCCCCACCGTTCGATGATGCCCCTGACCAGGAACATCAAGTGTTGATGATCAATAAGACCACCAGTTTCAAGAAAGACATGAAGGGTAAACAGAAGGGAAAGAAGGGCGGAAAATCGGTTGCCATACCTAAAAATAATTCCCGAGTTGGCCCTAAGTCTGATACCGAGTGCTATTATTGCAAGGGGACTGGCCATTGGAAGCGCAACTGCCCCAAGTATTTGGCATACAAGAAGGCCGGCAAGGAAAATAAAGGTATATATGATATACATGTTATTGATGTGTACTTGACTAGTACTCGCAGTAGCACCCCCTGGGTATTTGATACCCTATCGGTTTCTAATATTTGCAACTCGAATCAGGGGCTGCTGAACAAGCGACCGCTAGCAAGGGGTGAGGTCAAGATGCGTGTCGGCAATGGATCAAGTGTTGATGTGATCGCCATCGGAATGCTACCTCTCCACTTACCGTCGGGATTATTTATTAACCTAAATAATTGTTATTTGGTGCCTTCATTGAGCATGAACATTGTATCCGTATCATGTTTGATGCGTAGTGGTTTTTCATTTAAATCTGAAAACAATGGTTGTTCGATTTATATGAATGATATCTTTTATAGTCATGCACCTGTGATTAATGGTTTATTTCTGTTGAATCTCGATAGTAGTGTTACATATATTCATAATGTTGATGCTAAAATGATTAAACATAATGATGATACATCCGCATATATGTGGCACTGGAGTCTAGGTCATATTGGCGTTAAAGGCATGAATAAGCTCCATTCAGATGGACTTTTGGAATCACTTGATTTTGAATTATTTCATACATGTGAGCCATGCCTTATGGGCAAGATGGCTAGAACGCCATTTTCCTGTTCAATGGAACGGGCGACATATTTATTGGAAATCATACACTATGATGTGTGTGGTCCAATGAGTGTGTTGGCGCGAGGTGGATATTGTTATTTTGTTACTTTCACGGATGATTTCAGTAGATACGGTTATATCTACTTGATGAAACACAAGTCTGAAACCTTAGAAAAGTTCAAGGAATTTCAGAATGAAGTGGAAAACCATCGTAATAGAAAGATCAAATTTCTACGGTCTGATCATGGTGGTGAGTATCTAAGTTACGAGTTTAGCACACATATGAAAGAGTGTGGAATAGTTTCACCACTCACACCTACCGGAACACCATAGCAAAATGGTGTGTCAGAACATCGTAATCATACTTTACTAGATATGGTTCGATCTATGATGTCTCTGAAGGACTTTCCACTATCATTTTGGGGTTATGCACTAGAAACTGCTACATTCACTTTAAATCGGGCACCATCAAAATCCGTTGAAAAGACACCATATGAATTGTGGATTGGAAACAAACCTAAGCTGTCATTTCTTAAAGTTTGGGGATGCGATGTTTATGTGAATAAACTTGATCCAGATAAACTCGAACCCAAAGCGAAAAAATGTGTCTTCATTGGATACCCTAAGGAAACTATTGGGTATTCCTTCTATCACAGATCCGAGGGCAAGCTTTTCGTTGCCAAGAATGGATCTTTTCTAGAGAAAGAGTTTCTCGCGAAAGGTGTGTGTGGTCGGAAGGTAGAACTCGAAGAGGTTGTTGAACCTTCTCTTCATAATATGGCGAGTAGCGCAACACCGGAAGCTATTCCAGAATTGATTTCACCAAATGAAAAGGGAACTAATGATAACGATCATGAAACTCTGAAAGAGAATACTACCGAACCTCGTATGTAAAGCAGGACGCATGCAGCTCCAGAACTGTACGGAAATCCTGTTATGAATTTCATGGTTGATAAAATTGATGACCCTACGACATATGAAGAAGCGATGATGAGCCAGGATTCCAAGAAATGGCTAGAAGCCATGAAATCCGAGATGGAATCCACGTATGAAAACCAGGTTTAGACCTTGGTGGACTTACCTCACGACCAAAAGGCCATGGATAATAAATGGATTTTCAAAAGAAAAACGGATGCTGATGGTAATGTAACCGTATATAAAAACTCGACTTGTCATAGAAGGGTTTTGAAAAATTCAAGGAGTTGACTACAATGAGACATTCTCTCCCGTAGCGATGCTAAATTTAGTTAGGATTGTATTAGCAATTGCTGCATATTTCGACTATGAGATATGGAAGATGGATGTTAAAACTGTGCTCCTCAATGGCAACATTGAAGAAGAGTTGTACATGATACAACCAAAGGGTTTTGTCGATCCTAGGGATGTTGACAAGGTATGCAAGCTTCAGCGATCCATCTATGAACTGAAGCAAGGATCCCGGAGTTAGAATATCCGCTTTGATGAGGTGATCAAAGAGTTTGGATTTATCCAAACTTATGGAGAGGCTTGTATTTACAAGAAAGTGAGTGGGAGGGATGTGACATTTCTGATATTATATGAGGATGACATATTACTAATTGGAAATGATGTAGATCTTTTAAATAGTGTTAAAAGTTATCTAAACAGCAAATTTTCAATGAAGGACCTAGGTGAAGCGTCATACATATTAGGCATAAAGATCTATAGAGATAGATCAAGGCGCCTAATAGGTCTATCACAAAGTATATACCTTGATAAATATTTTTTTAAGTCTAAAATGGATGAAAGTAAGAAAGGGTTCTTACCTATGTTGCAAGGCAAGACATTGAGTAAGACTAAAGTCTGGCTACGGCGGAAAAAAGAAAGATAATGGAAAATTTCCCCTATGCTTTAGCCATAGGATCTATAACGTATGCCATGCTATGTAAAAAACCGGATATGGCACATGCTATTAGTTTGACTAGTAGTTACCAATCTAATCTAGGATCAGAAAACTGGATAGTGGTCAAGAATATCCTTAAGTACTTAAGAATAACTAAGGAAATTTTCTCGTGTACGAAGGTGAAGAAGAGCTCGTCGCTAAGTGTTATGCCGATGCTAGCTTCTACACAGATCCGGATGACTCTAAGTCTCAATCGGGATACATATTTTTCATTAATGGTGGAGCAGTTAGTTGGAGGAGTTCCAAACAACCCGTGGTGGCGGGATCAACAACAGAGGCCGAATATGTTGCTGCTTCGGAAGCGGCTCAGGAAACAGTTTGGACGAAGGAATTCATAACTGAACTAGGTGTGGTTGCTAGCGCGTTGGACCCAATGGTGATCTATTGTGACAACAATGGAGCCATAGCCAATGCCAAAGAACCAAGGTCTCACAAGAATTCCAAGCATATTAAGCGCCAGTTTCACTCCATTTGCGAGCATGTCAAGGATGGAGATATAAAGATTTTTAAAGTACACATGGATCTCAATGTAGCAGATCCTTTAACTAAAACTCTCCCTAGAGAAAAACAAGATCAACACTAGGACTCCAGGGGTGTTAGATTTATCTCTATGTAACTAGATTATTGTCTGTAGTGCAAGTGTGAGACTGAAGGGAATATGCCCTGAGAGGCAATAATAAATTGTTATTATGTATATTCCAATTATATGATAGATGTTTAATTTTCATGCTATAATTGTATTAATACGGAAACGTCAATACATGTGTGTTTAATAAACAAACAGAAAGTTCCTAGTTATGCATCTCTTATAAACTAGCTCGTTGATTAACAAGATGGTCAAGGTTTCCTGATCATGGACATTGGATGTTGTTAATAACAAGGTCACAACATTATTGGAATGGTGTGATGAACATTCATTCGAAGTATAACATTACGATCAAAGTCATTCAGTTTATATTGCTATGACATCATAAGAAGTAATCCTAATCCTTAGACCATGAGATCATGTCAATCACTAACACTAGAAGAGTATCTTGATAACATCAAACGTCACACCGTAACAGGGTGACTATAAAGATGGGTTCAGTGCTACTAAGGTGTTATGTTGAGGCTCATGGATCAAGAGTGGAATTTGTCCATCCTGATGATGGATAGATATACTTTGGGCCCTCTCACTGATATCATATTAGTTAGCTTGCAAGCAAGTGATTTGATCACTAGAATGTTATATCACAGGAACAAGAAAAGAGTACATGTCGATAACGAGATCAAACTAGGTATGAAGATATCGATGATCGAATCTCGGACATGTAATATATCACTAGAATAAGGGATTAAGATTCTAGCGTAAAGGTTCTCACAATCACAAGAAGTCATCATTGAATGTGTGGGAGTCAGTATGGATCTCCAGGTCCCGCTTTTGATTATTGATCCGAGAGGGGTCTCGATCATGTCCACATTATTCGCTAACCATAGGGTGACAAACTTAAGAGACACCTACACCACTTGGAGAAAATAGTTTCTTGTCGAAAAGAATTTACAAAGCACAGGAATTTATTTCACTAGACACCATAATTGTTTCAGGTGAAATTGCTGAAAGTATTTCTACATGTGAAATAGAATACTTGAAAGGAGTTTCATGTGAATCTTTGTCAATTAAAGTAATTGACAACATTCTAAATGAATAAATAAAATGAGTTTTATTTAAAGAGAGATTACATTAAATTTGGTGGAAATTTAATGGAATATAAGTGGGATTTTGAGTTGAGAAGTGAGGGTTATATTTAAGTGAGTGGAGATCCCTCCACATGAATGAAGGAGGGGAGGGGCACCCTCCATTGTGCGCCAGCCATGGGGAGGGGCTGCCCCCTCCTCCTATAAAAGGATCCCCTCTCCCCCTCTCATACTCACACCTCCTCGTGAAGGATTTCTCTCCCCCTCTAGTTTATCCCCCATGGTCTCGGACTAGCGAGATGCATGTTCCTGGTGGCTTTTCGGCAAGAAAGAGTTGTTGCTTCCGCTGCATCGCTGGAGAGAGGAGGCGGAGGTTGCTCGGTTGCTTGGACCTGTGTGCGAGCACGGATGCGCTGCTGATTTGCGCCGCTAGACTTCTTCTCGATCTTGAGATTGGCAAGTGTTCATATACATCATCCATGAGTACAACCTCGTTAAACTTTGTCGGTCTACAAGCGTTTGTTCTCTATGGATGTATATCCACCCGTTGCTTTTAACTAGTAGATAGATCTTGGTACATAGTTGTTCCCATCATAATTTTTTTTTGTTTTTCTATGCTGCAAACCCTAGAGATTCCCATTGCATGAGGTATGTATCGAGCCACACCGTTGGATCGTACGTTGGTTCATACTTCTCGATGTCCTTTGGCACCTTGAAGTTGGCGGGGTACTTTTTTCCTTGGATCATTGGTCTCAAGCACTGGTGGCCAACTCGACTGAGGGAACCCCTTGGCTCGGGGTCGTCATGGTTGGTGAGGGTGTACCTCGGGTCATCGGGCTAGCGTGTGTCGATTGGATGACCGTTAGCAGCGACCGTGTTGTTTGCCGGTCACGGCTCGTTGCTTGAGGCGCGGGGTGCGTGGCCCGTGGTTGGAGCCACGGGGGCTTAGGTGGTGGGTAGTTAAGGGTGTTGGCGACCGTTGGGCGGCTGCTCGAGGCCGCCCTTCTTCCGTATGAGCGAGAGTACATTCGGCCATGCGTGTCTACTCCCGCATCTTTCTGCTCAACGACCCTGGCGAGTAGGGCGTGAACGTACTTGATCTATAGTGCGCCCTCTCCCGTGATGTTGAGGTTGGCACCTACGGCTCTCCACGCGATGACATTGTCCATCGGGGTGGAGTATAGGGGGAGCCCATTTGCGTCGCGGGCTTGTGGAGAGATGATGACCCTTGGCTGGTCAGGGGGAGGTCCGTGACCCAAAGGTGGTGGGGGATCCCCAGTCGCCGGTGATCCGGGTGGTGGGAGGTTGCTACCTCCTGGTGGCGCGTTCTCACAGATCTCACAATCGGCCCAGGGTGCGGCCCTGAACGCTGGAGTTTTGGCGCCTCCTGATGCGGCGCTGATGGTAGAGCGACAGTTCCTACGCCGTTTCCTCCTCGAGGCGGAATTTCTCGCGCTCGGCTTGCTCCTTGCGCACCGCCTCCTCCAGTCGCAGGCGGTCTTGCTTGACCTTCATCGCTGTCGCGGTCGGCGGGATCGGAGTGGAGAAGGGGTCTGGCAGGGCGCTCGTGCTGCTAGCCATGAAGGTCGCGTTGAAGCGACTGGATCTAGAATGGAAGTCAATAGGGGACTCCGACCTAGAGTCGGAGTCAACGATTTCGAGGATGGAGTTATCGAAATCCTCGGCATTGGAGATTCACGTGATGGAGCCTTCGTGCGATGTAGCGGTGATGGATCCGGTGACCGAGGTAGGGTTCGGCGAAACGGCGTCGTCGTGGAGGGCTGCGTCGGTCCCGACCATGTTGCTGGTGGCTGAGTCATACTTGGAGGCGAGGCAAGAGATGGTGCGGATCTGGCCTTCTGAGAGCTGATCAAAGCTTGGCGGCGACCCGTCGATGATCGCTGTCTCCGCTGGGGCGACGGCGTATGTGAAGCCAACGAACAAGTTGATGGTGTCGATTGGCATCACCGCGCTGTGCGTGATCGGGCGCGAGCCGGGACGTAGCTGCTAGGCAAGATCTGAAGGATCTCTCCGGACGCGATCATTTGGCCAGTGGCGATCAACCAGTTGATTGGCAAATAGGGTCTCGCAGCAGAACTCAGGCCGGACCGGCCATGCCCTATGGAGGGCTCCACTGTTGTGGGAATGGCCACGGCAGTCGCTACCAAGGGTAGCAAGTAGTAGGATTTGGGGCAAGAGCGGGCAGCCATCTGCGGAGCGAGATGAGGGCAAAGACACAGGGATTTACCCAGGTTCGGCCCCGGAGGGTAAAGACCTACTCCCGCTAGATTGTATTATTGCTTGATTACAATGGTGGCGACCTCGGCGTGTAGGCAGCGAGTCGATGGGGAGTTTGATGGAACGTGAGTACAGAGAGTCCCATAGGGTGGTTTATATAGGGGGTACCTCGCTAGGGTTTATAGATATACAACCGAATCAGTTAAGGACTCGGAGGATTTGACGTAATCTGACTGGGCCTAACTATGCTTCTGGGCCTCCATCTTCGAATCGCCAGGGTCCATCTTTAGTCTCATTCCAGTTGCTGTCCTGTGATACGTCGAAAACGTATCTATAATTTTTGATGTTCCATGCTTGTTTAGTATCTACTTTGCTTTGTCTACACTTTGAGGTATTTTTATATGTTTTATGGGACTAACCTATTAACAAGATGTCACAGTGCCTGTTGCTTATTTTATTCTGTTTTAAGTTCCAGAAAAGGTAGAAAATCAATATTCTCGGAATTGGACGAGACAAAAGCCAAAGTCAATATTTACCGTGGGGAACACGGAGCCAGAAGACGAGACGGAGGAGGGCCTTGAGGGGGCCACACCCCCTGTCCGCACGGCCAGGCCTATCCCGCGCCTAGGGGGTGCAGCCGCCTCAGGCACCCCCTCGGTATCCCTCTTCGCCTATAAGAAGTCTCCGATACCAAACCCCTAAGTACCCGATCAATCTTCCACGAAACAGTCCGTAGCCGCCACCACCATCGTCCCTAGATCGGGGCGATCTGAATCTCTTCTCGGCACCCTGCCGGAGGGGAGAGATCGTCCCAGAGGCCTTCTTCATCACCATGCCAGCCTTCGGTATGATGCGTGAGTAGTTCCAGCTTGGACTACGGGTCCATGTAGTAGCTAGATGATTCTTTCTCCTCCTTTGTGCTACCATGTTTAGATCTTGTGAGCTCCGTTCATGATCAAGATCATCTATTTGTAATCATGCATGTTGTGTTTGCAAGGATCCGATGGATATTGAGATTACTATGTCAGATTGGTTAATGATTCTATCTTATTGATTCTGTCATGTCTATGTTGTTTGAGATCTTGCATGCTCTCCGTTTCTAGTAGCTATCTTGG
Source organism: Avena longiglumis (assembly GCA_030063025.1). Taxonomy (NCBI): domain Eukaryota; kingdom Viridiplantae; phylum Streptophyta; class Magnoliopsida; order Poales; family Poaceae; genus Avena; species Avena longiglumis. The sequence continues at coordinate 304,435,803 of CP125978.1, forward strand.
CCAAGTAGATGCTAGTGACTCCAAGATGGAGTATTTATGCTCAATAGTGGGTTCATGCCTCTATTTAATCTGAGAAAGTGACAGAAATCTCTAAGGTTGTAGATGTGATGTTGCTACTAGGGAGAAAACAATGATCTCTTGTTCATGGAACAAGTAGATTGTTTACCTTATACACTTTGCTTAAAAGAGTTATCCGTTTCTTGCAACTTAATACTGGAGGGGGTTCGGATGATAACCTAAAGGTGGATTACTAGTCATAGATGCAGTTGGATGGCGGTCTATGTATCTTGTTGTAATGCTCAATCAAATCTCATAGGATCATAAATGTCTAGTATTGCATTGTTATGCCTTGCTCTGTCATGTCAATTGTCCCGCTGTAATTTGTTTACCCAGCATGTTATGTTGCTTATCTTAAGGAGAACACATCTAGTGAACTATGGACCCTGGTCAAATCTTTACCATTGATACATCTTCCACTGTTCCTGTTTACTTTCTGCAAATTACCATTACCTTCCACACCATACAGTTAATCCTTTGTTTTCAGCAAACCGGTGAGATTGACAACCTCATTATTCGTCGGGGCAAAGTCTTGAGTTTGTGTTGTGCAGGTTTCCAAGTTGCTAGCAACACCTTTGAGTCGTTTTCTTCCTCCTACTGGTTCAATAACCTTGGTTTTTTACTGAGGAAAAACTTGTTGTTGTGCTCATCATACCTGCAGGCCCACTCGCAAAGGGCTTAGTCCAGTCGACAACGTCCTGCTAGGTATACCCCATCTAGCATATCCCCATCACACATCATCTCCCTCGACTACAACACAAGCCTGCATCAACCGGACAGCAATGGCATCTTCCTTGACTCCGGCACCCCGTAATCACTAATCTACCCCTCTTTTTATGTCTATTAGGTGTTCTAGATGCTGTTCATACATGATCTTGAGCGGCTATTGAGGTTTTTGGCCTAAAATGGTAGCAGGTGCCAAAATTAAGCAACACTAGAACCCTACGTGAGATCTCATGATCTCAATTATGATGTTTTACGTAACATCCTGATTTTTATGGTTGATTTATTTTCAAAGGATGTTGTGATGACATAAAATAATATATTGATTTGTATTTCTTAAATTAACTCCGACTATACTAGAATTAATTAGACTCATATAAAAAGTAAAATATTTCTCTGTATTTTTTTATTTGGATCCTTTTTAATTTTCTCTAAATTTCTATTTGGATTTGATCTTTGCCCATAGCCATGCGACGTACATGCAAGGTACGATGTGCATGCCATGCCTCTAATTGGCCTTCTTTTATTGTTCTTCTCCTCTTATTATTCTTTTCCTCTCATTCCCTGCGATTACCAAAACTATCAGCCAAAGTCACTTCGTTGGTTTTCTAGGTGAAGTGTGGCACCACTCTAAACCATGTAGCAATCGTTGCTAATCGACTAGCCGCACATTGGGCTGTACCGAGTGAACCGTCCGCGTGAGTACTTCAATAAGCTGAAGCTTCGCCTCACCTTCGTCTCCGTGCACGCATATGCAAGACCATCTAACTATATAGTAGGCTGGACCATACGAGACATTCAATCCCTGCATGCCCGTCGCCAAAACGTTGCTCTGTTTCCTCTTCTCGAACGCACACACGGACAATTAGTCAGCCAGACAAGAAATGCCATCCTTAAACACTACTCACACAACCAAATATTAGGCCTCATACATTTCCCCGGCGTCTCCTCCTGCCATTCTCTAGCACCACCGAAGCCTTGAACTCCTATTCTAGTATATCTTAGAGAGCTCCGCCGGTCGCCGCGGGACGTCGGCGACTTCTCCGACAGCTCTGACGAGGAGACGACGAGCTGTTAAAAGTAGGAGCTGCTGTGCCTCCGAAAGCACGAGGACGCGGAGAGCTGATTCGTCGGACTAGAAGAACAAGCCGCTGATCACCGACGACGCACTTCGCCTATGTTCATCTCAGTTCATCATCTTCGTCCGACGATTGTATCGCACTCGGTGAGCTTAGGCACAAACCCTTTCAACCACAACCTATCTGCACCTATGCCTACCTCCTAGATATGATCCCCGGTTGTAGATTTGTAGTTTGTCATAGTGCCGGTGAACCGAATGTCATCCACGGGCATGATCAAATTAGACCGTGACGTACAGGTCGGTTCATCTTGGTTCCAGTTTAGATAATGTTCCCAGTAACTCTAAGACCCAACTGATATTTTTTTAGTTGTAAATATCTGCGCCGTTTTCAGTGTATTTTGAAAATCTATGGAATTTAGTACATCACGTACACATGCATATGGTCATGTTCGTGCATGGTATTTGCTAGTGTGCAGCTGCTAGCTATTTAGAAACTCACTTTTGGCTGAACCGTACGTCATGGTAAATCATCCTACATTCCTGCAGCCAAATGCTAATGTGTTTATGCCTAGTGTATGTTGCCGATATTCAGATTTCAACTTGGATCCGAGCTGTAGTTGTAGCTGCGTTTTCCTATTGTACTAATGCATGTGCTAGTTATTGAGTAGATTTAATATTTCTATAATCGTTTGTTTACTGCTCACACTAGTGGAAAAAGAGCCATCCGTTCGCGCCCCCTCCACCAACCGGGACTAATGCTGAAACGCGTCCCGTTTCGAGCGGGCACGGGGACCGGAGGCATGCGCCCCGGTTGGTAACGGGTCATATGTCCCGGTTGGAGCCAGCAACCGGGACTAAAGGTTTGGCCACAGCCACGTGGCGTGGCACACACCTTTAGTCCCGGTTGGTGGCTCAACCGAACGATGCTCCGCCCTCTATAAATCTGCAGCCCTCTGCCTCCACTCTGTTTTTTCTCTTGGTGGAAGGTGTGAGGGGTGTGCTAGTTTTTTCTCTCCTATGCATGCATTCAAGGTGTTTGATAAAATGTTTGAGTGAATAATCCCGTTCAATTTCTCATAGAACAAAAATATAGAAGGTGTCCGAGACGCACTTGAGCTTTCTCCTCTTTATTTCCCTCGATCGAGGTTAGCAATCTTATCTTTTCTCTGTCATTGATACAATGCATGTGTCGATGTGAATTGGTCATTTTACTATTTATGATGTCCTGTTTTTTGATAAACTTACTTATATGATGTAGATGAACGGTCGGGAATGAAAGTACGGTGACCGGCGCGTAGCCGGGTATATGAAAGGCGTGGATAAATTTATCGATGTGGCTACGGCAAACAAAGAGAATGGTTTTATACGTTGTCCATGTGTTCAATGTCGGAACAACAAGGAGTACTCTTCCTCGAAAATCATTCGTGCCCACCTGATTATGAAAGGTTTCATGCCCAACTATAATTGCTGGATCAAGCACGGGGAAAGAGGGGTTATGATGGAAGATGGTGAAGAAAAAGACGATGATAACAACTATCATCATATATTTCCTGAATACAGTGATACTGCAATGGAAGACAATGGAGAGGAAATAGGTGAAGAACGGGCATCAGATGAGCCGGCTGATGAACTTGGTCGGGTCATTTCTGATGCAAAGCGAGACTGTGAAACAGAAAATAAGAAGTTGAAGTTAGAGGGCATGTTAGAAGATCACAAGAAATTGTTGTACCCAAATTGTGAAGATGGCATCACAAAGCTCGGTACCACACTGGAATTGTTGCGATGGAAGGCAGAGTGTGGTCTAACTGACTCCTCATTTGAAAAGATGCTGAAAATAATGAAGCCGAAGTTTCCAAAACATAACGAACTTCCCGAGAGTACCTACGAAGCAAAGAAGACTCTTTGTCCTCTGGGATTAGATGTGCAAAAGATACATTCATGCATTAATGACTGCATCCTCTACCACGGTAAGAAGTATGAGAATTTAGATGAATGCCCGGTATGCAATGCGTTGCAGTATAAGATCAGACGAGATGACCCTGGTGATGTTGAGGGAGAGCCCCTCCGGAAGAGGATTCCTGCTAAGGTTATGTGGTATGCTCCTATAATACCAAGGTTGAAACGCATGTTCAGAAACAAAGAACATGCCAGGTTGTTGCGATGGCACAAAGAAGACCGTAAGAAAGACGGGAATTTGAGACACCCTGCTGATGGGTCACAGTGGAGAAAAATCGAGAGATACTTCCCAGACTTTGCAGGTGACGCAAGGAACTTATGGTTTGGTCTAAGTACGGATGGCATGAATCCTTTTGGGGAGCAGAGCTGCAGTCATAGCACCTGGCCCGTGACTCTATGTATCTACAACCTGCCTCCTTGGTTGTGTATGAAGCGTAAGTTCATTATGATGCCAGTGCTCATCCAAGGCCCGAAGCAACCGGCAACGACATTGATGTGTACCTTAGGCCATTAGTTGAAGAACTCTTACAGTTGTAGGGCAAACCAGGTGTACGTGCGTGGGATAAGAACAAACATGAGCCATTTGATCTACAAGGGTTGTTATTCGTAACCATCAATGATTGGCCTACTCTCAGGACAGACAAACAAGGGATATAAGGCATGCACACACTGTTTAGATAAGACTGAAGGTACATATTTGCATAAATGCAAGAAGGTTGTGTACCTGGCGAATCGACGATTTCTTCCGACCAATCATCCCGTAAGAAAGAAAGGCAAGCATTTCAAAGGTGAGGCAGATCACCAGAAGAAGCCTGAACTCCCTGCTGGTGATGATGTATTTGGTATGGTCAAGGACATAGAAGTAATCTTTGGAAAGGGTCCCGGCGGTCAATCAGTTCCGAACGACGTCGCTACAGGACATGCACCCATGTGGAAGAAGAAATCTATATTTTGGGAGCTGTCATATTGGAAAGTCCTGCGTGTCCGCTCTTCAATCGACATGATGCACGTGACAGAATCTTTGCGTGAACCTGCTAGGATTCCTAGGCGTGTATGGGAAGACAAAAGATCCAAAGAACATGCATACACATAACAAGACGGATAAAGGGCGTCACTTAAGTCGTGCCAGCTATGCTCTTACCAAAGCAGAGAAGGAAATCTTTTTTGAAGTCCTTTACAGTATCAAGGTGCCGTCGGGCTTCTCATCTAATATAAAGGGGATAATAAATATGGCAGAGAAAAAGTTCCAAAACCTGAAGTCTCATGACTGTCACGTGATTATGACGCAGTCTCATGACTTTATTCCTGACCTTAAGCCGATTGGTGTTTCTGACTCGCGGAATGAGGGAAGACTAAGTGGAAAAGACACGCTGGGAAAGAAAGTAATAATATGTAGCGACAGGGATTATTTTACTAAAGCACACTACATAGTTCTACATAATTCCACGTTGGCAGCTCCGTATATCGAGGAACACAAAAATATTGTACGCTCCAAAAACCCGGGGAAGCCTGAATCATGGATTACAGATGAACTCATGAAGTCGTTCGGTGGTTGGATGCGGACACATCTCTTGAATGACACCACTGTTGGAGATCAGCTATACCTATTGGCCGCGTCACCATCTTCTACTGTATTGAATTTCCAAGGGTACGAAATAAATGGGAATACATTCTACACGATCGCCCAAGATAAAAAGAGCACCAACCAAAATAGTTGTGTCCGCTTTGATGCAATAGAAGAGAAGGGACAAAAGGACACATATTATGGTTACATAGAGGAGATATGGGAACTAGACTTTGGAGTTTCTTTTAAGGTCCCTTTGTTTCGCTGCAAATGGGTTAACCTGAATGGGGAAGGGGTAAAGATAGACCAGTTGTATGGAATGACAACAGTGGATCTCAACAATCTTGGTTATAGAGATGAACCATTCGTCCTAGCCAATGATGTGTCTCAGGTTTTCTATGTGAAGGACATGTCCTCCAGACCGAAAAAAAGAAAAAATATGCAAACGAATATATCATATGATGAGCCAAAGCGTCACATAGTTATTTCAGGGAAAAGAAACATCGTGGGAATAGAGGACAAGACAGACATGTTAGAAGATTATAATAAGTTTGATAAAATTCCGCCCTTCATATTGAAAACTGACCCAAGCATTCCGTTAAGTAAAGAAGATGCTCCATGGTTACGTCTGAAGCGATCATAAGGAAGGACATATGCCAAGAAGTGCATGCTCATATATGTAACTCTAGTTCATGTCTTTCGCGGTTTGTGGCTTGACCGAAGGATATCTTTCATGGTTTGTGGCCTTTAGTCCCGGTTTTGTAGTCTCAGTTTTTAATATTAATAAATGTCTTGAGTGTTAGTCCCGTTTTGTGGCTAGACCGGGACTATGAAGAAGTTGTCCCGATTCGTACTCCAAACGCGCGCAGTCACATATTAGGGAGTGCCTCTATGACCAGTTTCTTGGAGATGCCGGAGGATGGATCCGGCATCTCCTGGCAATCGTAGTAATCCCTGCTCGAAAACCATCTTGCAGCTTGTAACTTCTCTAACTAGATCAATACGCCTCGGAGCTAACTAATTTCACATATTAGGGAGTGCCTCTATGACCAGTTTCTCGGAGATGCCGGAGGACTGGGCTCTGTCGGCATCTCCCTGAAACTGGCCGTAGTGGTGTCCCTGCTCTCGAAAACCATCTTGCAGCTTGTAACTTCTCTAACTAGATTAATACGCCTCGGAGCTAACTAATTTCACATATTAGGGAGTGCCTCTATGACCAGTTTCTCGAAGATGCCGGAGGACTGGGCTCCGTCGGCATCTCCCTGAAACTGGTCGTAGTGGTGTCCCTGTTCTCGAAAACCATCTTGCTGATGCCTCAAACTGGCTAGAGGACTAGACTGGCAAGGATGCCTATTCATAGTACAAGCAGCTCGGCATAGTGTCGACACTTACGAAATAATGTCGACACTCACCCCTATCATTAGTGCTGACTCGTGTTTTGTTTCGGTTGGTGTCTCCAACCGGGACTACAGGTTGATCTTTAGTCCCGGTTGATGACACCATCCGGGACAAGGTACACACCGCACGACATAATGTCGACATTCACCCCTATCATTAGTGCTGCCTGGCCCAGCCTGCCGAAATCGTCCATCCCGGGTAAAAAGGACAAATGTCTGGCGAATAGGCAGGAAGTGGGTCCGGTTTGTACTACAGGTACATGATCTATCGCCCGTGATTTTTTTGAAAAAATCATTTTTAGACTCGCAATATGTGGTTTCTTCAGAGATCCAATGCAAGTTCTAACGATGCTCGTCCCCTATCTTCATGCACACCGGTTCGACCATAGTTAGTAATTCAGATAATTTAAAACAGGCATAATAAATTCAAAAAAAATCCGAACAATGAAAATCCTTCGCGTGGTGTCATATTATGTTACATAGTTGAAAGGAAAAATACCAGACTTGGTATATTGATCATGTTTTGAAAAAACCTTCACAAAATGACCTATCATATTCGAGGTTTCATGGCTTTCGGTCCAAAATGACCGATGTTATGTGCTGAATCACGGTATAGTTTGTGATGTTGTGCCCATATTATGCATGTGTGTGGATATTGGTATGGAGAACAATGTTGTAGGAGGAAGTTTTCCTTTTTGTCGCACGGAAAAGCCCTTTTCCATTTTCCGAGCATAAAAAAGGGGTCGTTTTGTGAAGTAACCACCAAAATGCCGTTTCAGAATGCTACCGTCCCATTTTCCTAAAATACTAGACCACCTTACATGGACTATCTCCTAACCGGGACATCTCAAACCTTTTCGTCCATCCCGGATAAAAAGGACAAATGTCTGCCGAATTGGTAGGAAGTTGGTCCGGTTTGTACTACAGGTACATGATCTATCGCCCGTGATTTTTTGAAAAAATCATTTTTAGACTCGCAATATGTGGTTTCTTTAGAGATCCAATGCAAGTTCTAACGATGCTCGTCCCCTATCTTCATGCACACCGGTTCGACCATAGTTAGAAATTCAGATAATTCAAAACGGGCATAATAAATTCAAAAAAAATCCGAACAATGAAAATCCTTCGTGTGGTGTCGTATTATGTTACATAGTTGAAAGGAAAAATACCATACTTGGTATATTGATCATGTTTCGAAAAAACCTTCACAAAATGACCTATCATGTTCGAGGTTTCATGGCGTTCGGTCCAAATGACGGATGTTATGTGCTGAATCACGACATAGTTTGTGATGTTGTGCCCATATTATGCATGTGTGTGGACATTGGTATGGAGAACAATATTGCAGGAGGAAGTTTTCCTTTTTGTCGCACAGAAAAGCCCTTTTCCATTTTCAAAAAAAATCCTCCCGCCATTTTTTCCCGCCAGTTCTTCCCGCCATTTCTTCCCGCCAGTTTTTCCCGCCGGTTCTTCCCGCCAGTTCTTCCCTCCAGTTATCTTCCTGCCATTTATCACTATATACATATGTAGGTTTGGCCTCCATTGTCATTGCACATCTCTAGACTCATATCTGCAACCTCATCACTCTTTCCCATGACTTCCACCGTAGCACTAACTCCCAGGGAGGCGGAGGCGCTTTGCGCCTCGAACTACCCCTGTCCGCCGGGCTACTGTGTCCCCGTCGGCTGGATGCTGAGCGCCGTAGGCGTGCCGGTTCCTCCTGTCCCTCTAGGTGTGGCGCGTCGGATGGCCATCACGAACCACTACTACTTTGAGCTCATGCCGTAGCAGCGGAGGAATCCCAGATGGCATCCCGACTTGGGAAGATTTCTTCGTGGATCGGCGTGAGAGGGCACTCGCCAGGCACGAGGAGGACGGCCCACCTCCTCAAGTCCAGCCCACTCGTACTCAGCCTTCAAGGTTCAACTACGGCGACCCGGCAAGCGACGATAGCGGCGAAATGCAGCGGCGACTACAGTGGCGAGTATTACAGGTGTAGGCAGGAACATGACTGAATTATTCCAACATTGCAAAACAAGTTCGGCCGATTGTGGCTTAATTTGGCCATGTATCTTAATTTTCAGTTCTTCTATCTAAGTTTGTGTTAGTTGCGTTATGTACTTTAATTCCAGTTCTATCCTAATCAAATTTTCTTTCCGCCCATTATTTTCCGTCCTTTTTTTCCGCCCATTAAAAACAGAAAATGGTTTTTAATTACTTATTCAAATCCAAACACTTTTTATGTTTAAAGTTTTTCTAAATTCCAAATTAATATTAAAAAATATAAGTTAATTCATTTTTAGTTGTAAATGGTTCATATTTTAAATGGTTACATTAATTATTTTTTAAAACAGAAAATGTTTTGAATTATTTATTCAAATCCAAACACTTTTTATGTTTAAAGTTTTTCTAAATTCCAAATTAATATTAAAAAAATATAAGTTAATTCATTTTTAATTTTGAATGGTTCATAGTTTAAATGGTTACATTAATTATTTTTAAAAACAGAAAATGGTTTTGAATTATTATTCAAATTCAAACACTTTTTATGCTTAAAGTTTTTCTAAATTCCAAATTAATATTCAAAAAATATAAGTTAATTAATTTTTAATTTTAAATGGTTCATATTTTAAATGGTTACATTAATTACTTTTTAAAAATTGAAAATGGTTTTGAATTAGTTATTCAAATCCAAACACTTTTTATGTTTAAAGTTTTTCTAATTCCAAATTAATATTCAAAAAATATAAGTTCATTCATTTTTAATTTTTAATGGTTCATAGTTTAAATGGTTACATTAATTATTTTTAAAAACAGAACATGGTTTCGAATTAGTTATTCAAATTCAAACACTTTTTATGCTTAAAGTTTTTCTAAATTCCAAAGTAATTATCATTTTAAAAAATTACAAATTTAAACCCCAAAATAAAAAATAAGACGGGAACAGAGAGAAAATTTCTGAATTTTTTTGAAAACAGGGTCATATGTCCCGGTTGGAGCCACCAACCGGGACTAAAGACGCCTGCGCGCTCCAACCCTTGGTCTGCTGAAAAAATTGGAGTATACGTCCCGGTTGGTGGCTCCAACCGGGACGTATGACCCTTTAGTATCGGTTGGAGCCACCAACCGGGACAAAAGGCCCTTCGTTTATAACTGACGTGCCTCCTCTTCTTCTTTCCCATCTCACTTCACTGCTTCTCACCGAGACAGAACCGCCCGACGCCGCAGGCTGCCCGGCTCGCCGCCACCCAGCGTTCGCCCACCACCGCTGCCTCGTCGCGCCCGCTACTTTTCCCTCGCGTGACCTCAATCGCTGGATTGGAAGCTCGTCGTCGTGCATCTCCTTCGATTCGGCGTCCCGAGCTCTTGGCCTCGCCACCACCTCTGTCGTGTTCCTGGTGAGCTGCTGATCCTCACGTTGTTCTTCTTTCTCTCCCTCTCCTCCTGTACTATTCTCCCCGCGTGTGCCCGACGACGCCGCCGCTCGAGCTTGACGGACAAGGAGCGACGCCGCCACTCTCTTTCTCCCTACATCGCCCTCTCTCTAACGCGCCCATCCGCGCGTCCAGGCGTGCCCTCTATCTCCGTCGCTGCCGCTGTCTAGGAGCTCACCGCCAGCGTGACGTCGTGCTGACGTCACTCGTCAGTCTCACTGGCTAGGGGTCACCCCGGTGTAAAAACTATTTGCCTTTTTTTTAATTCCAGAAAATGATTTAATATTGTAAAATCAATAACTTATTGTTTATAAGTCAGAAAAATACAAATAATATATCAAATTGTTCAGAAAAATGAAACCTATATATTTAACCTATAATCATGCATTGTTCAACAACTTAAATGACAAGTATAATTAGAATAACAAATGCACCCCTCTCATATGTTCCGGAGTTTCCCCGAGTTAGGGGTTTCACCCCTCGGAACCCCGATTAAATCGCCGAGCATGTATTAGGATTACATTCCAATGCAAATTAACTTGTCATATCATCATACTTGCTTGAGCATTGTATCGATGCCATGTGTTTATTGTTTCCCTTTCTTTTCGGTGTTTGGATTACTAGGTTTACTATTAGTTAGGTATTATTAATTAGTTTGGTACTGGTCAGTCACTTGGGTAGCCCCAGACCCAATTCACATTGTCAAGCAACTTAAAAGCCCTATCTTAGATAAGGAATCATTAATACTCCGTAGGTGCATGTGGGTTCGACGATGTGCCTCATGAGGCATTAGACCCTCTTAAATCGATTCCAATATGGTATTTTGTTAGTATCTAGTGTTACCTATCTTCTGGATAGTTTCCCTTTTGTAGCCTTATACTCATGTTCCCCTCTCATATGCATCTGAGGTTTCTCCGAACTAGGTTTTACACCCCTCGGAACTCCGGAATATTGATTTTAGTTTATTTTAGCTAGAGTTACCTATCTACTACACAGTTTCCTTTTTGTAGCTAGGTTTAGGGTTTAGGGTTTCTCTTCATTTTTATTATTGTGTATGTATATATTAGGGTTTCTCTTAATTAGGGTTTATATCTCTCAACACCATACCTAACTTTCTCCCTTAGCCGCTTTGACTTATTCGTTTTTCCACCTATGTAGAAAATATGGACCCACAGGTCAGAGACGAAGAAAAGGAAGAGTTGATCCAAGGTGTGATCCGTGGGGAAGAAAATTTAGGCGTATCAACATTTCTGAACAACTCCGGTGAGGGTGATCCTCTTTTTACCGGAATAGATGACTTGTTTGAGGTTGAAGGTGTTGCCTTCCGCGAGGGAGAAGGCGATGCCTTGTAATGTCGAAGACGATCTCTCCGTGAGGTGCATGTAATATAATTAATTCATTAATTAATCATCTGCTATCTATATAGAAATAGTAACGATCTTTCTTCTTTTAGCCTTCGGATCGAAGGAATCTCTTGAAAAAGAGACGAGGCCCAACCAAAAAGTTGCAAGACCATGAGAGGTTCAGGATCGAAGATGTCGCTGAAGACGGCAAACCGACGACTCCCGAAGTTGTCGCAAACAAATTTGTGGCACAATGCGGAGTAATCGTTAGGGACTTAATCCCGATCACAATTAGAAATTGGAATAGGCCTGCTAATGCGGATGAAGTGGGAACATGTTTATTTGTCCCTAACCACGCCAAAGATTTACTGTGGAAGAGGCTCATGGTTAATTTCAAACTACCGAAGATAGAGCTGGATCCAAATGCGGAGGATCCAGTTGAGGACGCCTTACAACATGGGAGAGCCATGGAGGCTAAGGTCAGGGAGTGGGCTTTGAAGAATATGGCCTAGTGTTTCACCAACTGGAAGAAAAGATTGCACCTTGACTATGTCGTGAAAGAGAAGACTCCCGATTTCAAGAATATTCAGTTTGAGAAGATAAAACCATTCTGGGCTGAGTTTGTGGAATACAAGACATCAGAAAAATCTAAGAAAATGCACAGAACGAATAAGTTGAATCTGCTAACAAAAGTATCACCATACTATGGGGCAAGGTGGCTCTGGCTGGCATTCCTAAGTGGGAGAAACTTGAGAATGAACTACGTGCTAAAAAGATCACCCCAGAGACAGACGATTGGGTAGAACGTGCAAGGAATTGGTTTTACGGGCATGGTGGCACGTTGGACTCGGAAGGGAGGTGTATATATAACATACGACATAAAGAAGACCCCTTGCCAATCGAGAGGATGAGAAAAGCAGTAAAGGCTGTTAAAGATGGGGACTTCATTCCCGATAGAGAGAATGATGAGCTCACACTCGCCCTTGGAAATAAGGAACATGATGGACGAACACGAGGCATAAGAGGCTCCCAACCATGGAGGACTGGGTTTCCCTAAGAGAGGAAGAAATATCCTGATAGAAGCCGTCAGAGGAGAAAGGACAGGGCGGAAGTTGAAGCAGATAATCAGAAAGAGCAAATGCGTTTAATTGAAGAACGATTAAAGCAACAACAAGATGAAATTAACGCACTTAAAGAGCAAAATACTACCGGCCCATCTCAGCAGCACACTACATTCGATGCTACCGGCCTATCGAATAATCGAAAAAGCAGTGTGGCTTCCACCGAGATCCCGGGTGATGACAATGGCGATGAAGATGGTGCACCGACGATGTCTCCTGTTGGCTACCCAGTGGATGATATCACAGAGATGACACACTGTGAGCTACATGTCAAAGTTGTGAACATATCAATGAAGGTGGCGGTCGGCTATGCCTTACCAATTGGACCCACACCAACTTACCACTGTCGTCCGGTTCCAGAGGGCTACGCTATTGTCGGGGTGGATGAAATCATGCCCACCTTTGAAGTTTTGGATCTTCACTACCCTGCAGGTGAAGGGGATGTGACTGTACTAGGAGACACAAAAAACGTCACCATTCTATGGCCAAAGGAATGTATCGTGCTTCAAAATCACACGCCAAGGCCATCTTCGCCGCCGCCTCACCCATCTCCGGCGAGGTTGTCGCCGCCGCGGCAGCCGTCTTTGTCGCCTCACCCGGCTCCGTCACCTCGCCCGGCTCCATCACCTCACCAATCTCCGGCGTAGCCATCGCCGCGGGAGCCATCGCCGCGGGAGCCATCGCCGGCGCCTCAGGATAAAAAGTGTAAGCGTACCTCTACTCTGCGTCGTGGTAAGCGATCGCCTAAACGTAAACAAGAGCCTCTTCCAAAAGTACCAAAGGTTCCTCCCAAGAGAGCTTATGGTATCTTGAAGAGGAGATGGCGATCGTTGATGCGGAAATGACAGCGTTTTTCGCTAAGCTGAGGCGGCCGAAAGAGCCAGAGTTCCCCAGTACAAAAGAAGGAAAAGCCAAAGTGTTGAAAATGCTAAAGTCTCTTCATCAACCCGAGCCAAAGCTGTCATCAGACTATGAGCGTTCTATTCTCAAGTCACATGCGGCACAAAAAGCCTCGAAGAGCAGTACTGATGCAAGCGAGAAATCTTTTGCCCAGCTCGGAGAACAAACAAAACAGTCTTGCGCCCCTCTCAAGGTGATTTCCCAAACCAATGTGGGGTCGAGCAAATATGGGGCCGAAGAGCAGTATGATCCAGAGGTAGTTGCACTGTCTGGAGAAGCTGCATTGCTCAAGGTATGAGTATTGCCGTACTTATCCCGCTTAGAGTACTTCCCGTGAGTAAAGTAGCATACAAATACCAGTACGACAAACCTCTCGTCAAACCTGAGGAGGTAAATAATCTTCCAACAAAAATGCGAAGATTGCATAACTAGTACTTGCATGCCACAAAGGCCGGGGCTAACTGGATAGTGCTGAAGGTTACAAAAAAGCATTATGGGAAAGATATGGATGACATGATATCCATTGAATTTTATGAATTATTTCAATTATTCAATCAAGACGCCTTGGACAAATCGATCATCAGTGCCTATTGTCTGTAAGTACTAATTCTGTAATTAATTTAGTCTCCAACTATCTCAGCTTGTTTATTGCATGTATATAATCGTACTGTAATATGCAGAATGAAGATTCTCGAATGCAGCAGAGGACAAATCTATGACATTGGCTTCATTGACCCATATTGGGTTCATCAAGCTAATCTCAAAACAAGCCCCCAGGATACGGAGGATAATATAGTACACGCGTTAAGGTTTCAAGAAACCAAAAGGGAAATACTATTTCCTTACAACTTCGAGTGAGTGTTATTTTCTTGTATACACTTTCTATTTCACTTACTCGATGTTAAGTATATAATTGATTAGTTATGCATTCGCATCTACCACTATATTCTGTTAATCATTCAACTTGACAAAGGGCGTGTACTAGTCATGGACTCGAAACATAAACCCCTTGAGACGTGGAAGGACATGCAGATACTTCTCCAGCGGTAATTCTAATCATTACGACACTATGTCGGCAACGTCCGTGAATTTTATGATATCAAGTACTTAATAACTTATTTTATTCGTTTTCTTCGCCGGTCAGCGCTTGGAAAAGGTTCACCAAAAAGGCTAGGGGTGTTTGAAAAGAGGAGCTTACATTTGAAGCACTAGATGTAAGCACCACTAGCTATATCCGCGCATCTCTTTGATTCTAGTTTTGATATAGTTATTATCATGCTTGATTATTATTTTGATTGAACTATGTTCTCGTAAAGTGCCTAACGCAGGGACCAGGTAACAATCTATGTGGATATTATGTTTCCGAGTTCATCCGACAGACGTGCGATGAGAAAGGCAGAAATTTAGAGCAACTCCACGTACGTAAACAATTTCCATAGTTTTTAATTACAATCAAATTGTGTTTAGTTTCATTCATATAGGCTGACTCTTTTTTTAAATCAGATGGAACGTCTACGGGACGTTCTTCTGCCAAAGGATCGCGTACGAGCAATTCAGGAGGAATTGGCGGGATTCTTGGATGCAGAAGTCCTAGACCCAAAAGGGGAATACAATTCGGTTGTATATAGACAATAGGAATTGTACAAAGAGCAACTTTTGTATGTAGTGCATGAACTCGATCCGTGTATCGAATGTAATATCGTCATGATGATCTTGTGTAATATAATGGTTCCTTCATTGATAAGTGCAAAACACTAAATAAACAATAAATCAACCTAAATGAATTCTCTGCCGCGGCACAAAAAGTGGTGAAAATGCTGCCGCGGCAACAAAATGTGCCAAAATGAATTCTCTGCCGCGCCAGAGAAATGGGCCAAATCTCTGCCGCGGCAGAAGGTTATTTGTCCCGGTTCGTGTTACGAACCGGGACTAATGCTCCACCCCCTCGCGCTCTGGCGCCGCCACGTGTGCCCCATTTGTCCCAGTTGGTGGGGCAACCGGGACTAAAGGTTGGGGCTTTAGTCCCGATTGCCCCATCCCGGTTGGGCAACCGAGACTAAAGCCCCTTACCTACCGGGACGCATGGCACTTTTTCTACCAGTGTCAGGTTGCTTTTCGCATGTTGCTCAACTGTAGAATGGCATATAATTATTTTGCTAGCATAGCTAGCATCGTTACCTGTCACCATGTATGCTAGTATTATTGCTTCTTGCCAAGTGCTTAACCGAGAGATTTCATATTTTCTCATTATTTTATGTATAGTGTGCTCATCCTAGTTTCTGCATGTGTATGTGTAGTTTGCATATGCTAAT
The DNA here is from genome assembly GCA_030063025.1 of Avena longiglumis. NCBI lineage: Eukaryota > Viridiplantae > Streptophyta > Magnoliopsida > Poales > Poaceae > Avena > Avena longiglumis. Next base: position 304,451,691 of record CP125978.1, read on the forward strand.
AATCTGATTCTAGTTTAGCTCGTGTGTACTGTTATTGTATGTGTAGATCATAGTAGCATGTCGCTTGATTCATATGCACGATCATGTATATGACTAGTTAGTTTGTAATATGTGCCTGGCATATTTTATTTATGCGACGTGCATATTTCAAAGAAACATATTATTTTTCTTAACTTATTTTATTAATCAAGAACGGTATACCAACCCTTATTATACCGAACCGTGCAAACCTCACAAGCCTATTTGGGTATTTTTATTGGATCTTTATATTTGGATCTTAATAGTGGTTATTTGAAATGTGTATTTATCGGTGGTTCATTGTTATGACGCGTAGGGAGTGACGGGTTCGAGCAGGATCAAGATTACGAGGAAAAACACTTTCACGACAACAAAGGCATGCTCCTTACCATGTTTTATCCCAGCTTTATAAAGTGCATTATATGTTATTGTTTTATAAATATATGCTATTTTGGTTACACACATACCTTGATACACCTGTTGCCATACAATATCCTGAGTAGATACTATATAGTAGTCTTCTTATAGTATAATTGCTTAGCCATGCTTAATAATAAGTAGGATCCTTGATCTCCCCTCTTCGGAGAAATTGGGTGACCCTCGGGCCACATACACCCCTTTTGAAACTTGTTTCCTGTACTCTATTATACTCTGGATGAAACTTACCGTCTAAACACTGGCGCGGGCGACAGCTGGATCAAAGGAAGGAGTGATTGGATGCCCTTTCTAGATGAAGGGGGCAATTCGTCGTCCATGCCGCATAAGGTCCTAGTAAGTCTCGAATTTGAAGATTGTGACCAACCGTACAACCACATGCTATAATGGGAACTGGCTTGGTCAAGTAAGTTAGTCAGCATTAGGTGTTGATGTCGTCGTACCGCTGATGAGGTGTCTGCCTGCAGGAGAGCCTTCGGCACGGATGGGGGGACCGGTTTGGGGACATACTCTCAGTTTCCGTGCGCCATACCCGGTGGGAATGTCACATCTTTGGGGGATCTAACTAAAAGACCTTGTCACAATCCATCTGCCGGTCGCCAATTGGTGTGTATTAAACCAGTGACGGCTGGTGGGCGTCAAGACGGGATTGTGTTGTGTGGGAAAAGTGTACAACCTCTTCAGAGTTTAAACTATTCGAATAGCCGTGTCCACGGTCATGGACAACACATGAGTCTTTCTTGATATACGAGAACCTGTCTTGCTACTTCCCTCTTTGCCCCTATCCTTATCCCGTAATCTATGAACTGTGTGAGTTTTCGTAGACAATCACACTATTGAGAATTACACATGGATGATAAACATGTTTTTGTCAAAAACTGCTTTCATCAAAACTATTACAATATTTCAAATAAAATTGGCTTTATGCAAAAGAACCATACAACCTTCCTTGAAGCCCCATGTAGATATTATAGGTTTTGTATAAGGGGTATGTTGAGTACGTCATGTACTCATGGCAATGCTTTTGTTGATACTTTAGAGTACTATGGAGAAGGAGATGGCTATGGCTACTATGATGACGTTGATGAGTGAGGCCTCGTGGACTACATCGACTTCCTGTGGCTGAGATAAAGTCGCTACGTATTTTATAATTCTGATGTGTTTTCTGGATGTAATAAATGTCACTAGACATTTCACTATGTTGTTATTCAGACTTTGTAATAAATTTATATTTTGTACGTCTGCAATGATATATATTTCGCTGTGTCGTCAATGTTGATCTTGGGATTGACAAATAAACACACGGGTTATGGAAGTTAAGTTCTGGTCCTCACAGAAGTGGTATTAGAGCCGACGTCGACCTAGTCATGTGGCCTTAGATAGAATGGAAAGCCTTAGTACACGTATATTAAAAAAATATGTTACAAAAAAGGGATTCCTTATTGTTGCTCGTCTATTCATTTAGCTTTTACAAAAATGTGTTACTGATATTCTCCTGTTATTCAAATGTGCGTAGATGGCCTTACTTGCGACCCGCCGGATCGAGGAGTTTGGGAACCTTGGTCTGGAGTTTCGTGACATGCTGACGAGATTGGGTTACGACCGTGACCCTGAAGCGAGTGGATACACCTTTTGGAATGTCTGGGACAAGGAGACTATGAGAGTTACCTTGGTGGTGTTTCCGAACCTATCACCACGTGGAAGCTGCGCAGGAAAAAGAGGACACCAATTCACTACTGATGGAGAGGACTTTGTGGATGCCACCGTCCATACCATTCACCAGGCAATGCGGAGGATGGCCGGTATGTACCAAGATGAGTTACGCAACACACAGTTCCATTACTTTGCCTACCGAGATGAAGGAGGTGCGCTCCATCAGAACATGAGGTACCAGAATTAGGTTGATCCCACACTCACTCGCATGGCATCACTCAACTTCGGACTAGAGAATCACTTGGTCGCAGTCACCGGTATGCTGGAGGATGCACACCACCTTATCCATCACTATCAGGATCGAGCATAGACTTTGGAGGAGAGATTGGTGGAAGCTAACACAACCTTAGCTGCCGTCAATGCTGCACGTGAAGCTGCTGAATCTACTGCTGAAGATGCCATCGCCGCAGTGCATATGGCCGAGGTCGCTACGGTGACCGTGCTGGCAGTAAATGGTGGTGGCGAAGGACAGGGACTAGAGCTACCCCAACCTGCACCCGATGCACATCGTTGCATGACATTTTACGACAATGCGTGCGACATGCGGTACCATGCACGTGTACGGGTCATGAGGAAGAAGAAGTGTTAGCGTGCAGCGAGGCGTCGTATTTCTCTCTAGGCCATTGCACCGATGCTCGTACTTCCGGCGCCACCACCAGTACAGTAGGAGCATGTTGATCAGTCTCAGGGAGAAGAAACAGAGCCTGAAGAAAGGATTCCCGCAAGCTCGGATGAAGCGGGGTCTAGTTTCGCACCTGAACAGTAGAATGCAGGATAACATGGATACGTGGACGAGTAGACTACACTGAGCCATAAGAGAGACTTTATTTAATATATGTGAGACGTTAGTTATTTTAAATAATTGCATGTGTGTCGAGTAGACTATACCGATCTATATGTGGTATAGCTACTACTCTATCTTGAACCTTTTTGTGTGTGAGATTTTAAGACAAATTTGGTTCTCGTTTGGATTTCTTTGATGTTCCAATTTTTTGTCCGTGCAAGTTTGGTTTTGGGGTAGTTTATTTACCTCTTGTCTATTCTAATCTTGAGCGACAGCAGGATGAACGCCAACCGAGGTCGTGGTCGCAGTGGACGCGGACGCGGTCATGGACTAGCGTTTGAGGAGAACTTCGCTGAGAGTGAAGTCTATGACACTGATACCAATACTAAGGATGAGGGACAGCAGCCACCACCGCCGCCTCCACTTAACATGGAACAAATAATGTTGATGCAAACACAGTTACTGCAGCAGATGGCCGCCAACATGGTGAATCAGAACCAAAACCTGAATCAGAATCATGGTCATCATCCTCCACCATAGTCCAAGCTAGCAGAGTTCATGAGGACAAAGCCACCTACTTTCGCAGGATCAGCGGACCCTATTGAAGATGATGATTGGATGAAGAACATTCCCAGGAAGATCAATTTTGTCAATATTGATGCACAAGACCGTCTGAAATTCGCGGCGCACCAAATCCAAGGTGTAGCTGCAGATTAGTGGGAGAGTTTTTATGATGCACATGATGATGCTAAGGCAATCACCTGGAATGAATTTTCAGAAGCTTTTCGCACTATACACATTCCTGCTGGTCTCATGGAGCTGAAGAGGGATGAATTTCGATCTCTTGTCCAAGGAAAGATGTCAGTCTTTGAGTATTGGCACCATTTCACTTAGTTATCATGCTATGGGAAAGCAGATATTCCAACTGAGGCCGACAAGACTGCTAGGTTTCTGAGGTTGTTGAACCCAGGTTTAAAGGATAGATTGGTATCCCATGATTTTCCAAATTTCCAGAGTCTGGTAAACAAGGCTATTCTGCAAGAGAACTCAAAGAGAGAGGTAGAGGAACACCGAAAGCGCAAAGCACCGCAGGGTCAGCATGGAACTGGAAGCTCACGCCGGAAAAATAATAACCACTCTGGTTATCATGGAGCAGCTGCCAATTCAGCAAAGCCTAGTCATAACTTTCAGCACAATGCCTACCGTACTCCGAGAGCTGAAGTCAGAGGAAACCATGCCAACACTGCTGGAAAGGCGTGCTACAACTGTGGCATAGAGGGATACTTTTCTGCAGCATGCCCGAACAAGAAGAGCACAGGGCCGACACCAGTGAAGTTCAATTTGGGGTCTGCTGCCAAGACACCAATAGTGGGACGTGGGCGAGGCATACTCCCTACACCAGGAGGCGCATCTAATGCCTCAGTACAACCGGGTCGTGGTCAAGTCAACCATGTCATAGCCGAACAAGCTAATGAAGCCTCAGATGTTGTTCTTGGTATGTTCCCAATGAACTCATGTTATGGTTCAGTACTTTTTGATTCTGGAGCTTCTCATTCATTTGTTTCCAAGCAATTTGCTGAAAAACACCACTTGAAAATTGAGGGTATGGGTCCGTCAATGGCAGTACAATCACCTTGGGGAATCCTTATGTCGGGTTTGAAATGCCCTAAAGTGATCATAGCAATCGAGGGAGTAGAGTTTCTAGCAAATCTCATAGTGTTAGACTCTAAAGGGTTAGATGTTATTCTTGGCATGAACTGGTTAGGGAAACACAAAGCTATGATAGATTGTGGACTTAGAGCCGTATCATTAACCAGTACTGAAGGAATTGTGGTGAATTACAAGCCCAAGGTAACATCAGAAACCGCAGTAACCAGTTTGTTGAATAGCTTGAAGGAGATGGTTGGGTCAGATATTAGGGTGGTTAAGGAATACCCGGATGTGTTCCTAGAGGAGTTACCAGGTCTTCCACCAGATCGTGAGATAGAGTTTTCCATTGAGTTAGTGCCAGGCACTTCACCTATTGCAAAGAGTGTAGGGTTTCGTAGCATGGAAAACAAAAAATTTCTATCGCATACAAACAAACAAGCCAAGATCTATCTACTAGATTGTAGCAAAGAGTCGATGGAATAACTTACCCTCGAAGATTCCAAAGTGTTTAACGAGAGCGGATTCTCGTGGGTGATGTAGTCGTACTCTTCCCGATCTCAAGATCGCGTAGACGATCCTTCCGGCGCTGCGTTCCGGCAGCGCTTCATGATCGGTCACGTTCGGTACTCGACAAAGACCTTCCTCTCCCCTGTTCCAGCAGGCAGCGGAGGTTGTAGCACTCTCCTCATGATTCCGGCCTGGCAGGCGTGGTAGGAAGTAGAGGGAGATCCTGAGGCTTCGCCTTAAGCGGAGGAGTATGGTGGAGTATGAGAGAGCTATTAGTGGTCTAGGGTTTAGACACACCAATTAGAAGGCTCTAAACCGAAGGCTAGGGCAATTAGAAGCTCTAAACCAAAACGGCTCTAAACCGGAGGCTTTGGCTAGGGTTTAGATTAGAGGATAGGAACTTGTGTGTCTAGAGGAGGGGGCCCTGCCCCTCCTTTTATAGGTGGAGGGGGCCGGCGGCCAAGGGGAGGGAGGGGAGTCCCTCCCCAACTCGGCTTGGTGGAGGCGCCGCCGGTTGGAGGAGGGATTCCCTCCCCAACTCGGTTTGCCCCCTCTTTCCTCTTTCCCTCTCTTTCCTGTTTTAGCCGTTTGACTTTTCAAACTTGCTATTTGACTTTTCAGTTTAGGATTCAATTTAATCCTTCATTTGGAACAACGAAAACTTAGTACATGATGCAATCATTCCAATATGTAATGACACATTCATGTACCCCTCCCGAAAGTGCGGACATTAGGAACCTTCTAGAACATTCGATGAAAACACGGAATCATTCCGAACTCAAGCAGGACTTTCCTTATATGAATCTTATTCTCGGACCATTCCGGATCACCTCGTGATATCCCGATCCCATCCGAGACTCGAACAACATTCGGTCTCTTTCTCATAATACCATAACTACTCAAACAACGTCGAATCCTTAAGTGTGTCTCCCTACGGTTCGTGAATTATGCGGACATGATCGAGACACTTCTCCGAACAATAACCAATAGAGGAATCTGGAAATTCATATGGCTCCTACATATTTCTACGATTACTTTGTGATCGAATGAACCACTTACATACGATACCAATTTCCCTTTGTCTCACGATAGTTTACTTATCCGAGGTTATGATCGTCGGTATCTCTGCATACCTAGTTCAACCTCGTTACCGATAAGTACTCTTTTCTCGTTCCCGTGATATGTGATCCCTTGTGAGCCAGTCACATGCTTGCAAGCTAATTGGATGACATTCCACCGAGAGGGCCCAGAGTATATCTATCCGTCATATGGATGGACAAATCCCACTCTTGATCCATGTGTTTCAACCAATACTTTCCGAACACTCAATGCCACATTTATAGCCACCCAGTTACGGTGTGGTGTTTGATGTCATCAAAGCATCCATCCGGTAAAGGTGATATGCATGATCTCATGGTCGAAGGAATCAGGTTACTATGTATCAGAAAGCATATAGCAATTGAACTATTGAAATGACTTGATCTTTGTGCTACGCTTATCTATAGGAGTATGTCCACCATATCATTCTCCTAATGATATGATCTTGTTGTTGATAACATCTCAATGTTCATGATAGGGAAACCACAATTATTAATCAACCAATAAGCTAGTATAGTATAGAGGCTATACTAGGGACTTCAAATTAAGTTTACAAATCACACAAGTATCAATGTTTCCTTGTTAATACTATTATAGCATGAATGTAAACATTTATCATAAACACAAAGATATAATAATAACTACATTTATTATTGCCTCTAGGGCATATCTCCAACAGTCTCCCACTTGTACTAGAGTCATCTAATCTAGATTACATGGTAATATACCGAACACCCATGGCAGTTTGGTGTTGGTCATGTTTTGCCATCGGGAGAGGTTTAGTCAACGGATCCGCCACATTCAGATCTGCATGTACTTTGCAAATGTTTATATCCCCATCCTGGATATGTTCTCGAATAGCGTGAAAACGCAGCTTGATGTGCTTCAGCTTCTTGTGTGACCTTGGTTCTTGCGCATTGGCTATGGCGCCCATGTTATCACGATGAATAGACATTGGGTCCAGCACTAGGAACCACACCAGCTCTGTAATGAACTCTTTCATCCATATCGCTTCTTGTGAAGCCTCAAAGCGACCATGTATTCCGATTCGGTTGAAGATCTCGCCACAACGCTTTGCTTTGCACTCCTCCAGCTAAGCGATGCACCATTCAAAATAAATCATTATCCAGTTGTGATTTAGAATCATCCGGATCGGTGTTACAACTAGCATCGGTGTAACCATTAACAACGAGCTGTTCATCACCTCCATAAGAACGAACCATATCCTTAGTTCTTCTCAAGTACTTAAGGATGTTTTGATTGTCCAATGATCCACTCTGGATCACTTTGATATCTGCTAGTTAAACTAACGACATATGCAATGTCGGGTCTAGTACATAGCATGGCATACATTAGAGATCCTATGGCTGAGGCATAGGAGTCTTACTCATCCTTTCTCTATCTTACGCGATGTCGGACTTTGAGTTTTACTCAAGGTCGTATTGGGCAACATGGGCAAGAACCCTTTCTTGCTTTCTTCCATTCCAAACCTCTTTAGAACTTTGTCCAAATATGTACTCTATGACAATGATATTTGGCGTTCCGATCTATCTCTATAAATCTTTATGCCTAATATGTAAGCTGCTTCGCCAAGATCCTTCATTGAAAAACTATTATTCAAATATTCCTTGACACTAATAAGTAGGTCTACATCATTCCCAATCAACAATATGTCATCCACATATAGTATTAAGAATGCTACATAGCTCCCACTCACTTTATTGTAAATACAAGCTTCTCCATAAGTTTGTATAAAACCAAAACTTTTGATCACCTTATCAAAACGTTGATTCCAACTTCGGGATGCTTGCTTCAATCCATAGATGGACCGTTGAAGTTTGCATACCTTGTTAGCATCTTTAGGATCGACAAAACCTTTGGGTTGCATCATATACAACTCTTCATCAATATCTCCATTGAGGAATGCTGTTTTGACATCCATCTGCCATATCTCATAATCATAATATGCAGCGATTTCTAACATAATCCTCACAGACTTTAGCTTCGCTACCGGTGAGAAAGTCTCATCGTAGTCAACTCCTTGAATTTGTCGAAACCCTTTTGCGACAAGTCGAGCTTTATAGACAGTAACATTACCATCAGCATCTGTTTTCTTATTGAAAATCCATTTGATCTCGACAGCCTTTCGGCCATCCGGTAAGTCCACCAAAGTCCGTACTTGGTTTTCGTACATGGATCCAATCTCGGATTTCATGGCTTCTTGCCATTTATTGGAATCTGGGCTCATCATCGCTTCCTCATATGTCTCGGGGTCATCGGTTGTGCGGATGGATCGATGAAATGGGCGGTCTCGTCGGAAGCAAACCGCCTGCTCGATCGCCTTATACATCGGTGTTGTCCACCAACATGACACTCATAACGGGATCATACCAATCTGGAGTGGTACGAGTTCTTGTTGACCTCCGAGGCTCTGTAGCAACTTCAACCGAAGTTTCATGATCACCATCATTAGCTTCCTCTCTTATTGGTGCAGGCACCACATGAACTTCTTCCGGTGCTGCGCTACTCGCAATTTAGAGAGAAGGTTCGACAACCTCGTCGAGTTCTACTTTCCTTCCAGACACTTCTTTCGAGAGAAATTCCTTCTCTAGAAAGGATCCATTCTTATTAACGAAGATTTTGCCTTCGGATCTATGATAGAAGGTATACCCAATAGTTTCCTTTGGGTATCCTATGAAGACGCATTTTTCCGCTTTGGGTTCAAGCTTGTCCGGCTGTAACTTCTTTACATAGGCTTCACATCCCCAAACTTTAAGGAACGACAATCTAGGTTTCTTCCCAAACCATAATTCATACGGTGTCGTTTCAACGGATTTAGACGGTGCCCTATTTAAAGTGAATGCGGCTGTTTCTAATGCATAACCCCAAAATGATAGCGGTAAATCTGTAAGTGACATCATAGAACGAACCATATCTAAGAGAGTTCGATTACGACGTTCGGACACACCATTACGCTGTGGTGTTCCGGCGGTGTCAACTGTGAAAGTATTCCGCATTTCTTCAAATGCTCGCCAAACTCGTAACTTAGATATTCACCTCCACGATCAGAACGTAGAAATTTAATCTTCTTGTTACGTTGATTCTCTACCTCACTTTGAAACTCCTTAAACTTCTCGAAAGTTTCGGATTTATGTTTCACGAAATAGATATACCCATATCTACTCAAGTCATCCGTGAAGGTAAGAACATAACGATAACCACCGCGCGATGCTACACTCATTGGACCACACACATCGGTATGTATGATTTCCAATAAGTCCGTAGCTCGCTCCATCATACCAGAAAATGGAGTCTTAGTCATTTTTCCCATCAGACATGCTTCGCATCTTTCAAGTGATTCAAAATCAAGTGATTCAAGAAGTCCATCGGAATGGAGTTTCTTCATACGTTTCACTCCAATGTGACCAAGACGACAGTGCCACATATAGGTCGAATTATCGCTTGATTTCAAACGTTTAGCCTCAATGTTGTTGATATGTGTATTTCCACTATCGAGATTCAATAAGAATAGACCATCTATCAAAGGTGCATGTGCATAAAACATATTACTCATATAAATCGAACAACCATTATTCTCGGACTTAAACAAGTAACCGTCTCGCAATAAACAAGATCCCGATATAATGTTCATGCTCAACACAGGCACTAAATAACAATTATTTAAGTATAAAACTAATCCCGATGGTAGATGAAGGGGTAGCGTGCCGACCGCGATCACATCAACCTTTGATCCGTTTCCCACGCGCATCGTCACCTCGTTCTTCGCTAGCTTCCGTTTATTCTGCAAAGACTGTTTCGAGTTACAAATATGAGCAACAACCAAGATCAAATACCTGCACTACTACGAGTACTAGTGAGATACACATCAATAACATGTATATCGATATACCTTTCTTCTTGATGTTGACGTTCTTCGATCCGCCAAGTACTTTGGGCAATTCCGCTCATGACCTTCTCCCTTGCGGAAAAGCACTCAAGATCGTGCTTGGTCCAGCCTTGGTCTTCTTCGCCGGCGTGGCAACTTTCTTACCACCCTTCTTGAAGTGTCCCTTCTGCTTAGACTTGCCTTTCTTGAATTTGGTGGTCTTATTGACCAACAACACTTGGTGCTCTTTCTTGATCTCCACTTCTGCAGAATTTAACATAGCAAACAGTTCTGGCAACTCTTTGTTCATGTTTTGCATGTTGTAGTTCATCACAAAGTTCTTGTAACTTGGTGGTAGTGACTGGAGGACACGGTAAATCCCCAAAGCATTAGGAATCACTATACCCAAGCTTTGAAGTTTGTTTGCGTGGCCAGACATCTTAAGCACATGCTCACTGACGGAGTTGCCCTCATCCATCTTGCAGTTAAAGAACTTTTCAGAAGCCTCATAGCTTTCAATTGACGCATGAGTCTCAAAAATCAATTTGAGATCCTCGACAATATCATATGGGTCTGAATTCTCAAACCTTTTCTGAAGCTCCGATTCTAAACCATACAAGATAGCACACTGAACTATGGAGTACTGATTCTTCCGAGCGAGGTAAACATTCTTTACTTCATCGGCATCACGTGACGTGGTCACCCAATGATTGCATCCAGCACATAGGTCAAATTACCAGCTGTGAGGACAATCCTCAAATTGTGGAACCAATCCGCGAAGTTTCTTCCATTGTTTTTCAACTTTTCTTTCTCTAGGAACGCATTAAAATTGATGGTAGGGGCTGCCATTGATCTACAACATATTTGCAATAGTTTAGACTAAGTTTATGACAAATTGAGTTCAAATTAATAATGAAATTAAACTAGGTGAACTCCCACTCAAAACAACATCCCTCACATTGTTTTAGTGATCACACGAACCAAATCCACTACATCAACACCGATCATCACGAGATTTGATATAGTTTCAATGGCGAACAATCGACATGTTCATCATATCTACTATATGATTCATGCTTTACCTTTCGGTGATCCGTGTTCCGAGACCATGTATGTACATGCTAGGCTCGTCAAGATCAAACCTTAGTTTCCGCATGAGCAAATATGGCTTTCTCACGTTGTATACACTTGCAGAATCTAACACACCCGATCATCACGTGGTGCTTCGAAACAACAAGCTTTAGCAACGGTGCTAACTAAGGGTGAACACTTTATGACTTGAAATTCATGTGCATGAGGGATCATCTTATAATGCTACCGTCGTCTACTAAGCAATACAAAATGCATAAAGGATTAACATCACATGCAATTCAATAATATGTGATATGATATGGCCTTTCTTCTTTGTGCTTCCGATCTCCATCTTCAAGCACGAACATGATCTCCATCATCACCGGCATTGCATCAAGGTCAATGACGTTTTTCCATGGTTGTCGTCCACCGGCTTCAACTATTACAACTACTTTGAATAGACACGCGGGTCTTAACATAAATTAAAGACAACCATATGGCTGCTGCCGGTTGCCAACTTACAATAAGGAACATTGGATACATCAAATATAATCACAATCATGGCCATATCACATCACTGCACACCCCTGCAAAACAAAGTTAGACGCCTCTACTTTGTTTGCATATTTTACGTGGTTTGGGGCTTTCAATGAGTGTCGTTCTAACTTACGAACAAGAACCACAACATTGATACTAGCATTGTTGATCACCCGTTGTAAATTGGATCTTAACTATGCTAGGAGAAACAGGCACCCGCAAAGCCACTTATGCAATACAAGTTGCATGTCAAGCGTGGAGCAAGTCTCATGAACGATGTCATGTAAGGTTAGCCCGGGCCGCTTCATCCCAACATACCGCAAGATGCAAAGTACACAAGAAGCAATCGACAATAAAAGCATCAACGCCCACAATGACCATTGTGTTCTACTCGTGCAACAGATCTACATATAGACACGGCTCTGATACCACTGTAGGGTTTCGTAGAATGGAAAACAAAAAATTTCTATCGCATACAAACAAACAAGCCAAGATCTATCTACTAGATTGTAGCAACGAGTCGATGGAATAACTTACCCTCGAAGATTCCAAAGTGTTTAACGAGAGCGGATTCTCGTGGGTGATGTAGTCGTACTCTTCCCGATCTCAAGGTCGCGTAGACGATCCTTCCCAAGTGGCGCTTCCGCAATCGGCCACACATTCGGTACTGACGAAGACCTTCCTCTCCTTGTTCCAAAGAAAATGGAGGTTGTAGCACTCTCCTCGCGATTCCTAAGAAGACAACTGGCGTGGTACCGAAGTAGAGGGAGATCCCAGGCTTCATTTAAGCCGAGCGAGTATGGTGGAGTATGAGAGAGCTATTAGTGGTCTAGGGTTTAGACACACCAATTAGAAGGCTCTAAACCAATGCTAGGGCAATTAGAAGCTCTAAACCAAACGGCTCTAAACCGAGGCTTTGGCTAGGGTTTAGATTAGAGGATAGGAACTTGTGTGTCTAGAGGAGGGGCCCCGCCTCCTTTTATAGGTGGAGGGGCGGCCAAGGGAGGAGGAGTCCTCCCCAACTCGGCTTGGTGGAGGCGCCACGGTTGGAGGAGGATTCCTCCCCAACTCGGTTTGCCCCTCTTTCCTCTTTCCTCTTTCCTGCTTTTAGCCGTTTGACTTTTCAAACTTGCTATTTGACTTTTCAATTTAGGATTCAATTTAATCCTTCATTTGGAACAGCGAACACTTAGTACATGATGCAATCATTCCAATATGTAATGACACATTCATGTACCCTCCCCGAGTGCCGGACATTCGGAACCTTCTAGAACATTCGATGAAAACACCTAATCATTCCTGAACTCAAACGGACTTTCCTTATATGAATCTTATTCTCGGACCATTCCGGATCACCTCGTGATATCCCGATCCCATCCGAGACTCCAAACAACATTCGGTCTCTTTCTCATAATACCATAACTACTCAAACAACGTCGAATCCTTATGTGTCTCCCTACGGTTCGTGAATTATGCGACATGATCGAGACACTTCTCAACAATAACCAATAGAGGAATATGGAAATTCATATGGCTCTACATATTTCTACGATTACTTTGCGATCGAATGAACCACTTACACACGATACCAATTTCCCTTTGTCTCACGATAGTTTACTTATCCGAGGTTATGATCGTCGGTATCTCGCATACCTAGTTCAACCTCACCGATAAGTACTCTTTTCTCGTTCCGTTATATGTGATCCCTTGAGCAGTCACATGCTTGCAAGCAAATTGGATGACATTCCACCGAGAGGGCCCAGTATATCTATCCGTCATATGGATGGACAAATCCCACTCTTGATCCATGTGTTTCAACCAATACTTTCCGAACACTCAATGCCACCTTTATAGCCACCCGATTCACGGTGTGGTGTTTGATGTCATCAAAGCATCCATCCGGTAAAGGTGATATGCATGATCTCATGGTCGAAGGAATCAGGTTACTATGTATCAGAAAGCATATAACAATTGAACTATTGAAATGACTTGATCTTTGTGCTACGCTTATCTATAGGAGTATGTCCACCATATCATTCTCCTAACGATATGATCTTGTTGTTGATAACATCTCAATGTTCATGATAGGGAAACCACAATCATTAATCAACCAACAAGCTAGTGAAGTATAGAGGCTATACTAGGGACTTCAAATTAAGTTTACAAATCACACAAGTATCAATGTTTCCTTGTTAATACTATTATAGCATGAATGTAAACATTTATCATAAACACAAAGATATAATAATAACTACATTTATTATTGCCTCTAGGGCATATCTCCAACAAAGAGACCATATAGAATGCCAGCAAATGATCTAGTTGAGATGAAGAAGCAGATCTAGGAACTTATAGAGAAGGGATACATTAGACCGAGCACCTCGCCTTGGGGAGGACCGATGTTGTTTGTAAAGAATAAGGATGGTTCCATGCGCATGTGCATGGACTACCATGCTATGAATGAAGTAACCTTAAAAAATACCCTTTGCCGAGGATCGATGATTTGTTTGATCAGTTGAAAGGAGATTCTATTTTCTCAAAGATAGATCTCAGGTCAGGATACCATCAGTTAAAGATCCGACCAGAAGATATACCAAAAACAGCTTTTGTCACTCCTTATGGCATGTATGAGTTTCTAGTGATGTCATTTGGACTCACGAATGCACCAGCTTACTTCATGAATCTCATGAATAAAGTTTTAATGGATTGCTTGGATAAATTCGTCATGGTATTCATTGATGATGTGTTGATCTACTCCCGTAATGAGGAAGAGCACGAGAAACACCTACAGATTGTTCTAGAAAGGCTTAGAGAACATCAATTCTATACCAAGTTTAGCAAGTGTGAGTTTTGGTTGAAGCAAGTGGATTTTCTTGGTCATGTTATTTCAGCCGAAGGAGTAGCAGTGGATCCATCTAAAGTGGAGTCAGTACTTAGCTGGAAGCAAGTGAAAAATGTGTTAGAGATACGCAGCTTCCTCGGACTTGCGGGATATTACCGCCGCTTTTTAGAAGATTTCTCAAGAATCGCAAGACCGATGACACAGATGATCAAGAAGGAGAACAAATTTGAGTGGACAGCAGCCCGTGAGACTAGTTTCCAAGAACTCAAGAGGAGACTAACTTATGCTCCAGTGCTAATTTTGCCATATATTCGGAAGGATTTTGAAGTTTATTGTGATGCTTCCAAACAGGGTTTGGGTTGTGTTCTCATGCAACAAGGAAATGTCGTATCTTATGCATCGAGACAACTACGTCCACATGAAGTGAACTATCCCACACATGATTTGGAATTGGCTACCGTAGTACATTCTTTGAAGATCTGGAAACACTATCTTATTGGTAATCGATGTGAGATATATACATATCATAAGAGCCTAAAGTATATTTTCACCCAACTAGATTTGAATCTTAGACAGAGGAGATGGCTGGAATTAATTAAGGACTATAACATTGGCATTAATTATCACCCTGGTAAATCCAATGTCGTAGATGATGCATTGAGTAGAAAGGTTTACTGCAATAATCTTATGATTCAGGAAGCTCAACCAGAACTGCATGAGGAGTTCAGAAAATTAAACCTGAACATGAGTCTTGCTGAGAAGAAAGATATGTTTGAAGTCAAGTTTACACTAGAGGATCAAGTAAGAGAATCTCAGAAGAACGACAAGAGAATCAAAGAGATTCGATCAAAGATCAAGTTAGGAGAAGCACCTGACTATAAGGAGGATGAAAAGAGAAATATTTGGTTCTCAGATCGTTTATTGGTGCCAGACCAAAAAGAACTCAAGAATTTAATCATGAAGGAGGCACATGAGTCATCATACTCCATACACCCGGGAAGTACGAAGATGTATCATGATATTCGGGATAGTTTTTGGTGGTCTAGCATGAAACATGAAATTGCGGATTATGTATATCGATGTGATGTATGTCGAAGAGTCAAGGCCGAGCATCAAAAGCCTGTAGGACTACTTCAACCACTTAATGTTCCTGAGTGGAAATGGGAAGAAATCGAGATGGATTTCATCACAGGGCTACCGAGGACATCATCAGGATATGACTCTATTTGGGTTATCGTAGATCGATTGACTAAGTCAGCTCACTTTATTCCAGTGAAGACTTCATATAATGGGGAGAAATTGGCTGAGTTATATATGGCCAGAATTGTTTGCCTACATGGAGTTCCAAAGAAGATTGTCTCTGATCGAGGTACTCAATTCACGTCGAGGTTCTGGAAGAAGATCCATGAAGTCTTAGGCACACAGTTGAATTTTAGTACCGCTTATCATCCACAGACCGATGGACAGATTGAGCATGTGAATCAAATATTGGAAGACATGCTTTGAGCATGTGCTTTAACTTGCAAGCGCACTTGGGACAAGAGTCTTCCATACGCAGAGTTCTCTTACTACAATAGCTTTCAGGCAAGCTTAGAAATGTCTCCATTTGAATTCTTGTATGGACAAAAGTGCCGCACACCACTAAATTGGCATGAAGTGGGAGAAAATAAAGTTTTTTGACCCGACACTCTTGAGGAGACAGATAAGAAGGTAAAGATGATTCAGGAAAGGTTGCGGGCTGCCCAATCTAGACAGAAAGTCTATACCGATCGACGTCGTCCTGAAGGTATCCCCACTTCGAGGGATGCGACATTTTGGATTCAAAGGGAAGTTGGCACCCCGATATATTGGACCCTTTACAATCACCGCTAGGCGTGGAGAGGTTGCTCATGAGTTGGCGTTACCTGAGAAATTGTCCAAGGTGCACAACGTGTTTCACATGTCTCAACTAAAGAAATGTTTTGATAAACCATTAGAAAAGGCTCGGAAAACTTCTTTGGATGACATAGAAGTTCAGGATGATTTGACTTATGAGGTTCTCGATGAACAGTTAAGGACCACTAGAAGAAACGTGATCAAATTCTGCAAGGTTCAATGGAGTAACCATATTGAGGAGAAAGCGACATGGAAACGAGAGGATTCCCTTCGCGCGGAGTTTCCAAATCTTTTCTCTTAGACCGAATCTCGGGGTCGAGATTCCTTATAAGGTGGGTAGAACTATAATATCCTGATTTTTACGGTTGATTTTTTTTCAAAGGATGTTGCAGTGACATAAAATAATATATTGATTTGTATTTTTTAAATTAACTCCGACTATACTGAAATTAATTAGACTTATATAAGAAGTAAAATAATTTCTCACAATACATCATGTATTTTTTTATTTGGATCCTTTTTAATTTTCTCTGAATTTCTATTTGTATTTGATCTTTGCCCATAGCCATGCGACGTACATGCAACGTACGTGTGCATGCCATTCCTCTAATTGGCCTTCTTTTATTGTTCTTCTCCTCTTATTATTCTTTTCCTCTCATTCCCTGCTATTACCAAAACTACCAGCCAAAGTCACTTCGTTGGTTTTCTAGGTGAAGGGTGGCACCACTCTAAACCATGCAGCGATCTTTGCTAATCGACTAGCGGCACACTGGGATGTACTGAGTGAACCGTCCGCTGAAGCTTTGCCTCACCTTCGTCTCCGTGCACGCACATGCAAGACCATATAACTATATAGTAGGCTGGACCATCCGAGGCATTTAATCCCTGCATGCTCGTCGCCAAACGTTGCTCTGTTTCCTCTTCTCGAACACACACACGGACAATTAGTCAGCCAGACAAGAAACGCCAGCCTTAAACACTATTACTCACTAGAAACCGATGCCATTACTCACACAACCAAATATTAGGCCTCGCACATTTCCCTGGCCTCTGCTCCTGCCATTCTCCAGCACCACCGAAGCCTTGAACTCCTATTCTAGTATATCTTGAAGAGCTCGGCCGGTCGCCGCGGCACGTCAGCGACATCTCCGGCAGCTCCGACGAGGAGGCGATGAGGTGCTAGAAGGATGAGCTGCTGCGCCTCCAGAAGCACGAGGACGCGGAGAGCTGATTCGTCGAACTAGAAGGACAAGCCGCTGACACCGACAACGCACTTCGCCTACGTTCATCTCAGTTCATCATCTTCGTCCGATGATCGTGTCGCACTCGGTGAGCTTTGGCACAAATCTTTTCAACCACAACCTATTCGCATCTATGCCTACCTCCTAAACATGATCCTGGTTGTAGATTTGTAGTTTGCCGCGGTGCCGGTGAACCAAATGCCATCAGCGGGCATGATCAGATTAAACCATCACGTACACGTCGGTTGATCTTGGTCCCAGTTTAGATAATGTTCCTAGTAACTCTATGACCCTATTGGTATTTTTTTAGTTGTAAATATTTGCACCGTTTTCAGTGTATTTTGAAAATCTATGGAATTTAGTACATCACGTACACATGGATATGGTCATGTTCGTGCATGGTATTTGCTAGTGTGCAGCTGCTAGCTATTTAGAAACTCACTTTTGTCTGAACCGTACGTCATGGTAAATCATCCTACATTCCTGCTCCCAAATGCTAATGTGTTTATGCCTAGTGTACGTTTCCGATATTCAGATATTCTACTTGGATCTGAGCTGTAGTTATAGCTGTGTTTTCCTATATTGTACTAATGCATGTGCTAGTTATTGAGTAGATTTAATATTTTCTAGAATCGTTTGTTTACCGCTCAGGTTGCTTATCGCATGTTGCTCAACTATAGAATGACATATAATTATTCTGCTAGCATAGCATCGTTACCTGTCGCCATGCATGCTAGTATTATTGCTTCTTGCCAACTGCTTGACCGAGAGATTTAAGATTTTCTCATTATCTTATGTGTAGTGTGCTCATCCTAGTTTCTGCATGTGTATGTGTAGTTTGCATATGCTAATAATCTGATTATAGTTTAGCTCGCGTGTACTGTTATTGCGTGTGTAAATCATAGTAGCATGTTGCTTGATTCATATGCATGATAATGTGTATGACTAGTTAGTTTGTAGTACGTGTCTGACATATTTTATTTATGCGACGTGTATATTTCAAAAAAACATATTATTTTTCCTAACTTATTTTATTAATCAAAAAGGTTAGACTAACCCTTATTATACCGAACCGTCCAAACCTCGCAAGCCTATTTGGGTCTTTTTATTGGATCTTTATATTTGGATCTTATTTGTGGTTATTTGAAATATCGGTGGTTCATCGTTATGACGTGTAGGGAGTGACGGGTTCGAGAAGGATCAAGATTACGAGGAATAACACTTTCCAAACAACAAAGGCATGCCCCTTTTCATGTCTTATCCCAGCTTTATAAAGTGCATTATATTTTATTGTTTTACAAATATATGATATTTTGGTTACACACATACCTTGATACACCTGTTGCCATACAATACCCTGAGTAGATACTTATAGTAGTCTTATTACAGTAGAATTTCTTAGCCATGCTCAATAATACTCCATCCGTTTCAGGGCTTAAGGCGTCCTCGTTTTGCGTGGTTTTTCTTTGGCCAAGAATTACTCTAAATACGTAAAGAGTTTTGGTATAAACCTAGTATCAATGCAAAGTATTTTTCAATACGAATCCAACGGTACTAATTAAGTATAATATAATCAAAATTTTGTTGCTTGATTCTTTTGATCAAACTTTGCTTTGGAAAGCGTGTGCGCCTTAAGCGTTGAAACGGAGGTAGTAAGTAGGATCCTTGATCTCTCTTTGGAGGAATTGGGTGACCCTCGGGTCACATACACCCCTTTTGAAACTTGTTGAGCTCGCTGAGCAAGCTATTGTTGTTTGCTCTACTCTATTCTACTCAGGGTGAAACTTATCGTCTAAACACTGGCGTGGGAGACAGCTGGATCAAAGCAAGGAGCTATTGGTTGCCCTTCCTAGCTGAAGGGGGCAATCCGTCGTCCGTGCCACATGAGGTCCTAATAAGTCTTGGATTTGAGGATTGTGACCAACCGTATAACCAC
Organism: Avena longiglumis; assembly: GCA_030063025.1. NCBI lineage: Eukaryota > Viridiplantae > Streptophyta > Magnoliopsida > Poales > Poaceae > Avena > Avena longiglumis. The sequence goes on from CP125978.1 coordinate 304,471,284, forward strand.
ATGCTATAATGGGCACTGGCTTGGTCAAATAAGTTAGTCAGCCTTAGGTGTTGATGTCTCCGTACCGCTGATGAGGTGTCTGTCTGCGGGAGAGCCTTGGGCACAGAAGGGGGGACCGTTTTGGGGACATACTCTCAGTTTCCATGCGCCATACCCGGTGGGCATGACACATCTTTGGGGGATCTAACTAAAAGACCTTATCACAATCCATCTACCGGTACACCAATTGGTGTGTATTAAACCAGCGACGGCTGGTGGGCGTCAAGACGGGATTGTGTCATGTGGGAAAAATGTACAACCTCTGCAGAGTTTAAACTATTCGAGTAGCTGTGTCCACGGTCATGGACAACACATGAATCTTTCTTGACATACGGGAACCTATCTTGCTACTTCCCTCTTTGTCCCTATCCTTATTGTTGTGGGAATGGCCACTGCAGATGCTGCAATCGGCAGCGAGTAGTAGAACGAGGGGCAAGGGCGGCCAGCCATCTACGGTGCGAGATGAGGGCGGAGACACAAGGGTTTACACAGGTTCGCCCCCCTCCCCCCCAAAGGGTAAAGACCTACTCCTGCTAGATTGTATTGATGAGAGAGTACAAAGGGCGAGCTCGACGACTAGGCGGCGAGTCGCGGGGGGTGAATGATGGAACATGTCCTCTATGCGTACCCTAGGGAGGTTTATATAGGCTCACCTCTCTAGGGTTTATAGATCTCCCACCGAATTAGTTAAGGAATCCGAGGGTACTTTACCTAATCCGACTGGGCCTAGCTACGCTCCTGGGCCTCTAGCTTCCAGTAGCCTGGCTTCTTGTTAAGTCTCGATCCTGTCGCCGTCCTGCAGGCCCACTCGCTGGCAGTTTGGGCCAATAGGAAACGTCCTGCTACGTATACCCCATCCGGCATATCCCCATCAGTAGTCCCCGAGGCCATTCTGGATTCGTCGCAGGTATTCATTGGCATTCGGAGTATGCGGATCCGATGTGGACGCTCAGTCGAATCGGTGGTGGACTCCCTGAATGAAAGAGGGAACGTGTTATCTTAATCACAATAACAGCAACCAATCGAATCATAACATGGCGAATGGGTCGGCGAATTGTCTGATCACTGCTATGGTGATCAGGTCGGTGAATCGTCAAGTCACTAAAGACAGCGAGTCGAGTAGACGAAGTTAGACCGTCAGCGCCGGTCAAACTAGCCGTTGGGTAATCCAACGGTAATATCGGCATAATCATCGCGCGGTAACAGCTCCCCGAAGATGGCGGGTAACAACCGCTATATAAGGAGAGTGACGGGTGAAGGACGATCATTTCCCTCACTTCCTCCGATCTCGCGCACTCCTAGTCTTCCACTCCTCCGCAGCGATCAGAGTGACCCAGAGAGACTCACAGCCCTAGATCCTCCAATCGATGGCGCCCTCGATGGAGCCATGGAGCTGATCCAAGTACACGAAAGCGCTGTTGAAATCATTCGAGGAGGCGGGGATCCTCCGCGCCGGGAGATGGCACATCCCTGCGTCCGGAGAATTCATCTGCTTCACCAGGCACTAGAGAGGGGGTTCGGATTCCCCACCTCCCTCTTCTTTTGCCGTTTCTGTGCCTACTACGGCATCCAGCCATCAGACCTAGGTCCGCAAAGTATTGAGCAACTCGCCATTTTTGTGGAGTTTTGCGAGTGCTACCTGGGCTGCCGGCCATATTCCCCCATGTGGCAAGATCTATTCCACGGGAGGATCGGACGTGAAGAAGCAGGCGGGCCGATGCTGGCCGCGGGCGGCCTCACGTTTCAGTTGAAGTCGAAGGCCTCCTTCTTCAACCCGATGATGCGAAAGAAGGTAGAGAACGAGTGGAAGAAGAGTTGGTTCTATGTGACCGAGTCGCCGCCGGGCGACGAGGTGGCGCTTCCGATGTACTCTGCCGACCGACCCAAGCTGCGTCGGCTCCAAGTTACCAAGCTCCCGCTGGACCAGCGGATGGTCGTCGATGAGATGCTGCAGACGATCCGCAATTTGAAGAAGAAGGGCCTCCAAACCATCAATTTGTACAATTGCTGGTTCGGGCGGCGGCTGGTGCCTCTGGCCAGTCACGGCCACTACATGTACGAGTACAAGGGCACAGATGACAAGACGAAGTCCTACACTTCCGAGTGGAGGCTCAACGACTACACCTTGGTCTTGAAGAAGATCACCGAGTCGGAGTATCTTGACGCGAAGGCCGGTACCGCCCCTTACACCGCGAAGGGAAAGGCTCCAACGGTAAGTCCGTTCCATCCTATGCACTCGCAGTCGCAGATTTGCATTCGCGGTCATGCTAATTTTGTCTTGTTGTTGCAGTGTTCCAAGTGGTGGAAGGTTGGCTTCCACCCGCAGACGACGAGAACTGGAATGAGTCCACCGAGGATGATAGCGATTCTTCGCCCAACAAGGGCGGTGTCGGAAGTGACAGGGGCGGTGATGACGACGACGACGACGATGACGACGAGGCCATGGAAATCATCGCACCCACGGTCCGCAAGACCTACGGGCAGCATCAATGCGAGCTCGAGGCCAGCAAGAGCCTCGAGGCTCACGATAAGGACGATGACGAGCTCCCCGAGCATACCTCGCAGTGCGAGGTTACGCCATCAAAGAAGAAACCACAACCACCGAAGAATTAGAAGCCGGCTAAGCCGGTGTCACTGCCTCGGTCCACGAGTATCTCCGACGCTACCAGTGCGGCCGAGGAAGCTAGGGCCGACGCACCGGCGCATGCGATCGCAACAGCCGATGTAGCCGTTGTAAAAGGCGAGGTGTCGTTGGCATTGCTGCCTCCACCCTTCGTCCTAGTCACCGGGCTCGGGGCAACTCCAACCACAGGAACCTCGCCACCGAGGGGAGCACACACAGCGATTGCCACGGATACTCCTACCGCGGCCTCATCCTCGAAGAAACTGTTGGTGTCTTGGACATAGAGCGTGTTCGAGACGGGCCTCAGTCGGAAACTGGGGCCGGAGTTGGAGAAGCCGGCCAGTTCGTACTGGCTTGCGTTTTATCCCAGTCGCCAAGTGAGTATTCTTGAGTTTTTTAGTTTGTCCAATCAATTCATATCCTACTAGCGAGTTTGCTGATAGAATTGCTTTGCAGGACTGGGGTGAAGAAAATAGGTCACCCTTCGGTGGCCAAGGTCCCGTTGGGTGCCGCGGAGGCACAAGTCGAACCTTCTAAGAAGAGGAAGGCCGAAGAAGTTGAGGCGCCTGTTGACGGCGCAAAGAGGGCAAAGGGAGACGAGGTCGTCACGATTTTGGACGAACCGACGGTCGCCCCGAGCGAAGCTCCGATTGGAGCGGATGCGGCATCGAAGGCCACGGTGGACGCGGAGTCGCAGCGGGTGGAGCCCGTGGCATCGGTCGGGGAAACGGGCCCGACCTCGAGTGGCATGGGAGCCGCGGTGGCGATGTTCCCTCATTTTGTAGCGAAGGTCTCCGTGACGAGTGTGTTAGTGCCATCGAGCCAGGTGCCTGAGGTCGTCGGCACGGAGGTCGAGCAGCGTCACGGGCGCACTCCATTCATGCTCCCGTCGGTGGATGCAATGGAGCTTCACGGCATGCTAGGTGCCACCATCCAGGTATGTCTAGTCCCCGAGGATCAGGCCACTAAATTTCAGCGGTCGGATCCTTACTGGTTTTTAAGTCTACTCCCCGAGTGTCTAGTCGCTAAAATTTCAGCGACTAGTCACTTAGGAATTTTTCACGATCCAGTCCCCGAGTGGCTAGTCGCTGAATTTCAGTGGCTAGGCACTTAGGAAATTTTCGCTGCGTAGTCCCCAAGTGGCTAGTCGCTGAATTTCAGAGGCTAGGCACTTAGGAATTATTTGTTGCCAAGTCCCCGAGTGGGTAGTCGCTGAATTTCAGCGGCTAGGCACTTAGGAATCTCGTTGTTGATGCTTCCATGGTTGCGCAGGGCATGCAGCGCGAGTCGGCGGAGCGACTTGCCGCCAGGGAGCGTGTGGATAGGGAGATCCTCGTTGTTAGAGGAACGAACAAGCAGCTTCGGGCGACTGTGGGTGAGTGAACGTCGTGCTTGTTACTGGTCGTGAAGTTTGCTTTCCTTGTATTAATGGTTTTGTTGATGCAGAGGGTCACGCGGCCGTGGTGGAGAAGGCTCATCAGGGCATGGTCCCAGCGAGTGAACTGACTGCTGCGCAATCATCCTTGAGCGACGTGGAGAGGCGAATCGCTGACTTGGAGCGAGAGCTCAAGCAGGGAAAGGCGAAGGCGACCTTGAAGGATGAGAGGGCCAAGGCAGCTATTGCTGCTGCTGGGGAGCAGAAGATGTCAGATGCACTCGTCGCCGGGTTGCAAGATGGCCTCTCCGGCCTTCAGGATTTCATCACAGAGAACTGTCACCCATTGATTGGTGAGTTCTTTGTTTTTTGGCGAGTCCCCGAGCATGCGGGTCGCTTTGTTTTGCTGGATCCTAACTTATTGTTTGCTTGTGTGTTGCAGGCAGGATTACTGATGATGTCGACGAAGCGCAGTCGTATGACGCGCGGCAATGCGTCACCACGCTGGTTGACTCTGCCGCTCTGCCAGCGACCTGCATCCCGGCGCATCTTCAGGAGATCTCGCCCACGGAGGTGATCCCCAGCGACCTTGTCGAGGTCTGGCGCTACCTAGAGAAGGCCACGGTTGTGGTTGATTTCATGTCATGGTCGTCCCTACGTCGCGGTGCAGCGACTACGCTGAGCATTGGGCTCGCGCATTTCCCCGACGATTTCAACCTCGACGATGTCACGAGCGGGTACCCCTTGTCAACGAGCGTGGTCGAGATCGCCGAAGTGCTGAAGTTGACTGAGCGGTTTGTGGTGTACGCTGACCGGGTGTGGGCGATGGGTGACCTTATTCCGTACCAGGAGACGGTCGTTGCCCCGAACGAACCCGAGCTGGCGCACCGCGACTTCAAGGTGGAGTAGCCGTTCCGAGCGGCCATGGCGGGTGAACTCACGACGTACCCTTTGAACCCGTGGGTTCCCTTTATTCACCATCGCAGGAGTGGTGGCGCCTTGTCGTCGAAGCCTACGGAGTAGATTAGTTTGTCGAATGGCATTAGTTAGAATAGTCATGTGACTGCCCTTGTAAGCGAACAAAATGTGTTGCTTGAACGAATGCAAGTATGCTTTTATCAATGTATTTGATTTGATTGTTGGTTGTGCGAGTCCCCAAGCGCGTCCGCCCTCTTATGGGGTTTACCTCGTTTTTATGTATGTTGTTTAAACTGTTAGTAAGTTAAGGTCGACTCGCCATGGCTTGGAAAGCCAGTCGCATGGCGACTCCCAGGGGTGCTCTATACTTAGCCGTTTTCCCGGGCGCGAACAGGGTCGGGTGGCCGAGTCCCCAAGCGTGGTATTTGGTGGTTCTAGTCGCATGCCCGAGGTGCGTTGTTTTTGGTGCGTCGCTCCACCTGATCCATAGGACCAGTCGCGCGGAGAGTTCAGGGGGCGCTCTCATACTTGGCGTTTTCCCTAGTCGCTCGAGTTTGGACTGGTGTCAGTCCCTGAGCATGGTACTTTGCCGTTCGAGTCGCTGCACCGAGGATGTGGAGGACTGAGTCACTGTGGGAAGCGAATGTGGTTGTCTTGGCTCGGAAAGCCGGTCAGGTGATGTGTCTCCGATGGGGTTCTGGGTTGGCTTTTTTCGTGGACGATGCGAGACCGAAATTTTCGGTTCCCTCATACCGCACTACTTGGTCGTGCCGGTCGAGTAACCAAGGGTTGACTTCCGCGAGTAGCATAGCGCTGTTATTACGAGTGCAAGTGGCACAAGGTACAGAGAGTGGACACTATTTATGCGAATCGATCTTCTTTATTTCATAGCCGGTAGGAAGTACATGTCTAGAGTTCTAGGAGTAGAACTTCCATAGGAGGTTTATATTCCATGGCTGCTTGACGTCGAATTTTCCGTCGCCTCGGAAGTCGGTGAGGTAATAGGCGTTGTTTCCCAAGACTTGCCCGATGGCGAATGGTCCCTCCCAAGGGCAGAGAGCTTGTGCATGCCCATATTGTCCTGGATCAGATGCAGTACCAGGTCGTCTTCTTGGAAGGTGCGAGTCTGTACTCGTCGTCTGTGGTAGCGGGGAAGCCCTTGCTGGTAGATGGCGGTGCGAGAGCGAGCTAGGTCGCGTGCTTCGTCGAGATGGTCAACTCCGTCCTGGCGTGCGAGCTCGTTGTCTGCTTCCGCATAGTTGACCACCGGAGGCGAGTCGTGCACGAGGTCGGTTGGCATGACGGCCTCGACACCGTACACCATGAAGAAGGGGGTGAATCATGTCAACCTGTTGACGGAGGTGCGGATGCCCTAGATGACAGAGGGGAGCTCTTCGACATGGGGCATATCCAAGTGCACGAAAGCGCTATTGAAATCATTCGAGGAGGCGGGGATCCTCCGCGCTGGGAGATGGCGCATCCCCGCGGCCGGAGAAGTGACACCAGATCCACACGAGGGAGAGTTCATCTACTTCACCAACCACCTAGAGAGGTGGCTCGTATTCCCCACCTCCCTCTTCTTTCTCCATTTCTGCGCCTACTACGAATCCAGACGTTAGACCTAGGTCCGCACAGTATCGAGCAACTCGAAATTTTTGTGGCGTTTTGCGAGTGCTACCTGGGCTGCCGGCCGTATTTCCCCCTGTGGCAAGATCTATTCCACGAGAGGATAGGCCATGAAGAAGCAGACGTGTCGATGCTATCCGCGGGCGCCTCATGTTTTAGTTGAAGTCGAAGGCTTCCTTCTTCGACCTGATGATGCCAAAGAAGGCAGCGAACGAGTGGAAGAAGAGTTGGTTCTACGTGACCGAGTCGCCGCCGGGCGACGAGGTGGCGCTTTCGATGTACTATGATGACCGGCCCGAGCCGTGTCGGCTCCAAGTTACCAAGCTCCCGCTGGACCAGCGGATGGTTGTCGATGAGATGCTGCAGACGACCTGCAATTTGAAGAAGAAGGGCCTCCAAACCATCAATCTGTAAAATTGCTGGTTCGGGCGGCGGCTGGTGCCTCTGGCCAGTCACACCACTACATGTATGAGTACATGGGCAAAGACGACACGACGAAGTCCTGCCCTTCTGAGTGGAGGCTCAACGACTACACCTTGGTCTTGAAGAAGATCACCAAGGCGGAGTATCTTGACGTGAAGGACGGTGTCGCCCCTTACACCGCGAAGGGAAAGGCTCCAACGGTAAGTCCTTTCCTTCCTATGCACTCGCAGTCACAGATTTGCATTCACGGTCATGCTAATTTCGTCTTGTTGTTGCAGTTGTTCCAAGTGGTGGAAGGTTGGCTTCCACCCGCAGACGACGAGAACTGGAACGAGTCCACCGAGGATGATAGCGAGTCTTTTCCCAACAAGGGCGGTGTCAGAAGTGACACGGGTGGTGATGGCGACGACGACGACTATGACGACGGTGGCGACGAGGCCGTCGAAATCATCGCACCCACGGACCGCAAGACTTGCGGGCAGCATCAACGCGAGCTCGAGTCCAGCAAGAGCCTCGATGCTCACGACAAGGACGATGACGAGCTCCCCGAGAATACCTTGCAGCGCGAGGTTACGCCATCGAAGAAGAAACCACCACCACCGAAGAATAAGAAGAAGTTGGTTAAGCCAGTGTCACCGCCTCGGTCCGCGAGTAGCTCCGATGCTACCAATGCGGCCGAGGAAGCTAAGGCCGACGCACCGGCGCATGCGACCGCGGCGGCCGACGCGGCGGTTGTACAAGACGAGGTGTCGTTGGCGTCGCTGCCACCACCCTTTGTACCAGTCACCGGGCTCGGGGCAGCTCCAACCGCGGGAAAAAAACCTCTCCACCGAGGGGATCACCCACGGAGATCGCCATGGATCCTCCTGCCGCGGCCTCGTCCTCGAAGAAACCGTCGGTGTCTTGGGCACAAAGCGTGTTCGAGAAGGGCCTCAGTCGGAAACTAGGGCCGGAGTTGGAGAAGTCGGCCAGCATTCGTACTGGCCTGCATATTATCCCAGTCCCCAAGTGAATATTCTTGATTTTTTTGTTTGTCCAATCAATTCATATCCGACTAGCGAGTTTGCTGATAGCATTGTTGTAGCACCCCGGGTAAATCCACTACTAGAAATCGCCTGCATTTACCTGTGTGCATCATCATGTCATCATCATGCAACTAATTGCCTAAAACTATTTCTCTAAAAGCCTAGTTTTGTTTTCTAAATATCCCCGTACTTATTTCAAATGTCAAACCCGGCCTTTTTCTGGATATATTTTTTTGTCTAAAAACTATTTACAAAAGCCATTATATCAAACAACTTTATAAATAAAATAAAACTAATTTTAAAACCCTGAGGGAGGCCGCCCCGGCCAGGCCCAAAGGCCCAGCTCGCAGCAGCCTACCGCCCCAGCTAATCCTGGCCCTTGATCTAACCTAGATCAAACCCTAAAACTACCTACCCTATCCTCAGATTTTCCCCTCCAATCCACCGCCAGCTCCTAGGCAACACACGCCCCACCCCGCACGCTCCCTCTCTTCCCCCGCTAGACCCACCTGCAACGCACCCAGCGGCAGGACCTGGCCCCACCTCCCTTGCAAGGATCCCCGCCTCACCGACCCGGTCAACACCCACCTCCCGTCGCTCGCCAAATCCTGCATCGATCCCCAACCCACCTCGCATCGCTCGCCTCCTTCCTCGTCAACCGGCGCCGCCACCTCTGCTCTTCCCGCCCTGTGCACCACCCTCCTCTCCTTCCCTGAGGCCTCCCTCTCTCCTCCCTTCTCCTCTCGCTCCCGCCGCCGGCCTGCCGCTACAGGAGATCCTCCCCGAGCCTGCTTTGTCCGCGAGCCGCGAGAGCCCTGCCGCTCGTCTCCCCCGTGGTCGCGCCTCCCTCTTCCATCGCTGTCGGCTCTCCTTTGCAGCGTCGTGTGCCTCGCACTCGCCTCCCCTGATATTCCTTGCCGCCGACCACCATGCTTCGGGCCGCCGTCGACCTTCTCCGCGTGTACGAGTTGTTGTTTGCCCCTATGCGTGAGTGCATGTCCATGCCCAGACTGTCCCTGCTACTGTGCAAGCTTGTGTTGATGTTTGCTTGTTGCCTTTGGAAGGAATAGCTGCTGCCACGTGACGCTAAGAACTGCCCCAGTGATGTTCTTGCTTTGACGATATCTCTGGCGGACAAACCAGCCCGAGGAACCATCGGCAAGACCTTCCTCAGGGCATGCTAAGGCCTCCTCTACAGATTCGAAGACCACCCCCCAAAGATCCGACCTCGGTTCCGAAGTCCGAACCCTGGCAACGGCTTCATGGACGCCAGGGCCGTCCCCGAAGACCGATCCCCGTCGAACCCCCAAGATCTTCGATCCGCCAATGTGTGACCCTTTCTGCCGAGACCCTTATTTTTATGAATATAATATATACCTTGTTGCAATTAAATTGTCATGTTTGCATACATATAATGTGGTTTGGGGGCATTATGCCGATTCACTTTATAATTAAACATGGAGACCATATGCGGGCTTTTCTAGTCTTATATTGGTCCCATTTAAATTTGTATAGGGAACCGATGCCATGTTTTGACTTGTTAAGACAACATTTAAATTGTGGGGTATTTAAACAACATGAATCTACTAATTAAGTGTCGGTACCCCGGTTTCGCTTAATATGATATAGTTGCATCGCACCTTTTCCATGTCATACATCATACATGCATCATGCCCGATCTTTTGACGTTGTATTAAATAGTGCATCCGGGGTTTTCTGCCAGTGCTTTGCTTCTTCACGGATTAGGCCAATGAGTTGATGCGAGTGTCGACCCGATCTTCAAATAAACCTTCGACAATGTTTCCAGGCGAGCAATCTCCCCCTTTCTACCTATTTTACTTCATAGTCTTTATTTCCTCCTGTTGATCTATTGCTATCTGTGTTGCGATGCCATAGTTTTCGTACCCGTGATATCCCTTGTAGCCTTATATTGCCTTGGACACATCCTATTACCTATTGTTTGGTAGATAGTTGGACTTGCGTGTCGTAGTCTCTTGCTCAAGTTATGTTGCATGTCGTCAAGTACCACATTTGTTGGATTAATGCCGCATGTTTAATGGTGGATATGATTATGGCTTTAATTACTGACTAATAACTAAAATTGAAAGTAGGTAAATAATGCAGAGGCACCGATGAGTAATAGAATGTATTTGGTTTTTAACCGCCCATTGGTTTCCCGTAGGACCCCGAGTTCTTGACACCTGATCCGAGATCGAGCGCGCTAACCACAGGTGGGGTGTGTGGGCACCCCCATCGATTTAGTACCTGATTTAAAAGTACTGTACCGGGGGCCACAAACTAGTTTGCGGCGTTATCACTATTATGTACTTATGCCATGTTTTACTGTTTTATTTACTATTGCGCGTGGAGCGCCTGTACTGTTTTGGATCACGACACGATTTCGCGGTATCGACAAGCCCAGGCACACTGTCGGGTTCCCAATCGTTTACAGCCGTTCTCGCAAACCCTGGGTCCATCTCGGAGACCGGCCGACTTTGTTACGGGTAGCTTAGTGGGGTGGCCCCCCATGTGCTTGCTTTGGGTCTAGGAAACGTCGTGTCCGAAACCCTGTCGACATACCGTTGGTTGTATGTTTTGTGATCTTGTACCTACCTGATCTGACAACAAGGGTGTAGGTGCGTGTGGAAAACTTTGGTGCACCCCTGCAGGGTTAAATCGTTTTGAGAAGCCGTGTCCACGGTTATGGACGACTTGGAGCACAGTTCTCGATCATAGACAACTATAACTAAAGTTTACTGTTATAATTTGACTTGTATCCGATATGACTAGTAATCAGCTTCACTACAACGGAATGGCTAAATAAAAGTACCAACAATTGCTGCGTTTGGGATATCTCATGCTAATTGTATCTGACTAGTAAGTGTTGCAACTACAACGGAATGGTTAACTAAAAGTGCCCACTGCTTATTATATCAGGATGACTATCTATACCTGACTAGTAATTGCTGCAACGATAACCGAATAAATAAAACTGCCAACTGTGTGAGTTCCTCGGTAACTTCCTCGTTTGATCTCGAGGGGGTTATACCAGGATGGGTATGTTTGGTGGTAGTATCAGTTGGTTCCGAATAGGTATTTCTTATCCCTCTCTGATAGACGACAGTTATATCGAGTCTCTATAGGTTGTTTAGTGCATGTTGCGCTGCCGCTTCAGTCCACCATACCTATGTAGGAGAGGACCACCGAATTCTAGTCTCGCCATGTACTGGCCTCAGTACTGACCGCTCTCTTTTTCCTTTGCCCTTTGTCGGCACCCCTTTTGTTTAAGCAGGTTTTGAGATGGACTTCGCTAGCAGGGTTACCCTTCCGGCTTGGCCTGGGCAGGGTTTTGGACGCCATTGGTTATTCTTCAGGGCTCTTAGCCCCATTTTCATCTTGTCCGTAGTCGGACGCTGTATCATTTTCAAGTTGATTTGGACCTTTGTATTGTGTATCTGTATTCTTGACTCATAGAGTCGTTGTTGTATATATCTGTTCTGTGGGTTCCATCGTGGACTATTGTGTAATGGTATTACTTTATTTTCCATCCGCACGAAAGTGCCTGGTGGGCACCTTTAAATCTTTTCTATGCGGGTTTGGCAGGAATCGCTAAAACTTGCATAGGGCCGATTCGAGGGTGTTACAATTGTTTTGCAGGACTGGGTGATGAAAATAGGTCACCCTTCGGTGGCCAGGGTCCCGTTGGGTGCCACGGAGGCACAAGTCAACCCTTCGAAGAAAAGGAAGGGAGACGAAGTCGAGGCGCCTGTTCATGGCGCAAAGAGGGCAAAGGACAACGATGTCGTCACGATTTCGGACGAACCAGCGGTCGCCCCGAGCGAAGTTCTGATTGGAGCAGATGCAGCCTCAAAGACCATGATCGACGCGGAGTCGCAGCGGGTGGAGCCCGTGGCATCGGTCAGGGCAACGTGCCCGACCTCGAGTGGCGCGGGAGCCGCGGTGGCGACGTCCCGTCGTTTCGTAGCGACGGTCTCCATGGAGAGTGCGTCGAGCCAGGTGCCTGAGGTCGTCGGCACGGAAGTCGAGCAGCGTCGCGGGTACACTCCGTTCGTGCTCCTGTCGGTGGATGCAATGGAGCTTCACGGCCTGCTAGGTGCCGCCATCCAGGTATGTCCAGTCCCCGAGGATCGGGCCACTAAATTTCAGCGGTCGGATCCTTGCTGGTTTTGAAGTCCAGTCCCCGAGTGTCTAGTCTCTAAATTTCAGCGACTAGGCACTTAGGAATTTTTCACGGTCCAGTCCCCGAGTGGCTAGTCGCTGAAATTCAGCGGCTAGGTACTTAGGAAATTTTCGCTGCCCAGTCCCTAAGTGGCTAGTTGCTGAATTTCAGCGGCTAGGCACTTTGGAATTTTTTGCTGCCCAGTCCCCGAGTGGGTAGTCGCTGAATTTCAGTGGCTAGGCACTTAGGAATCTTGTTGCTGATGCTTCCACGGTTGCGGAGGGCCTGCAGCGCGAGTCGGTAGAGCGACTTGCCGCTAGGGAGCGTGTGGAGATGGAGCTCCTCGTTGTCCGACGAACGAACGAGCAGCTTCGGGCGACTGCGGGTGAGTTGACGTCGTGCGGGCAAGGGGAGGTGAATCGCTGACTTGGAGCGGGAGCTCAACAAGGGAAAGGCGGAGGCAACCTCGGAGGATAAGAGAGCCAAGGCAGCCGTTGCTGCTGCTGCTGAGGAGCGGAATATGTCACATGCACTCGTCGCCAGGTTGCAAGATGACCTCTCCGGCCTTCAGGATTTCATCACAAAGCGTTGTCTCCCGTTGATTGGTGAGTTCTTTGTTTTTTGGCGAGTCCCCGAGCGTGCGGGTCGCTTTGTTTTCCTGGATCCTTCCTTATTGTTTGCTTGTGTGTTGCAGGTAGGATTACTGATGATGCCGACGAAGCGCAGTCGTATGACTCGCGGCAATGCGTCACCACGCTGGTTGACTCTGCCGCTTTGTCAGCGACCTGCATCCGGGCGTATCTTCAGGATATCTCGCCCACGGACGTGATCCCCAGCGACCTCGTCGAGGTCTGGCACTACCTGGAGAAGGCCCCGGCTGTGGTTTACTTCATGTCACGGTCGGCCTTTCGTCTTGGTGCAGCGACTGCGTTGTACCCTTTGTCGACGGGCGCGGTCGAGATCGCTGAAGTGCTGAAGTTGACTGAGCGGGCTGCGGTGTATGTTGGAGATATGCTATATGGGTATCCTCATAGCATGTCTCTTATCCGGATAACCCGAGTGGCCCACAGTTGGTAGCATGGCCCATGGCCTGATGGGAGGCCCAGTTAGATGGATCCAGAAGGGAGGCCCATGCTGGATAAAGGAAGGCTATGGTGGAGTCACCAGCGTACCCGGAGCCTTGGAGTACAAGACACGCTAGACTAGTAATAGATGATGTAGGACTCTGTAACCTATCCGGCTAGGACTTTTCCCTGTAACCCTAGGACCTGGCGACTATATAAGTCGGGCCAATGGGAGCCTTTAGGGCACAACTTCACATAACCTCGCACAGCGAACCAATCCATGTAACTCGGCATATTTCCATTATAGTGATTTATAGCAGGAGTAGGATTCCGCCACCGTCGTGGGATCTGAACCTGGGTAAGCTGTGTTACCTCGTACCCGTCAACCGTCTACCTTCCCCCACATCTCTAAACACGCACTGTGAGGACCCCTCCATGGCGTATTCGTCGGCAATACCACAACAGTTGGCGCCCACCGTGGGGCAAGAGGCGCTTCAGGCTCTTCAGCGGGCGAGGACCAAGTTCTTCGCGGGAATCGGCAAAACAGTATCCATCGTTCGCGTTCTCTTCTCTGTTAATGTTCCAATCGTCCCTCCCAACGAGTTCTGGATCCCGGCGAAGACGAACCCTACGAGGTGTTCGATCGTTCCTATCAGAGACATCCACCTCTTCATTAGCGAAACCGACTCGGACATTAGTTCCCTGGGACTCGGAGGAGCATCAAGACCCGCGCGGACCGCCTACGGGCAGGATACGTTCACGGAAGGATCGATGTAGGATCTCTCTTCAGAATTTTCCGGCAAAGATCGGAAAAAATCAAGGCCCACCCAAACCGCCTATGTGCAGGATATAATGGTGAAAGATCACTGCAAGTCCGCCGGCTTCGTCCGTGCGTCTAGACAGCAGAGATCCAAGTTCGTCGGCATGGTTACCATCTTCGATCTGGCGACTTGCATTCAGATAGAAGGCGAAACCCCCGCGATTACCTTGCTAGGTGGCTCCGTATACGAGCCGATCTGGCCCACTACCCCAATGATGATGCTATGTATCACTTTGTGGAAGGACTGGACCACAGAACGCTTCTCTGGAATTCTCTAAGGCGGCAACAAGCTTTAGGATGCCTCACCTTCGAAAGCATTGTGAACACCGTCAACAGCTACGCGGAAGCCGAGGGGGCAGCTCAGGCGGATCTTGCACTCATTGGTGGAGCGCCGCCGCCTCAGCAACCACCTCCACCGCCTCCGGCCGCCATCGCCGCAGTTGCACCACCACCTCTAGTCATTGTCACTGCTATCGCACCTCCACCCCCGTCATCGAGGAAGTTCTGGCACCCTCCGAATCTGTGATTGACGCGCTATACGCCGACTTCAGTGCAGATTCAGAGGAGATAGATTTCAGTCTAGAGGAACTAGACTCTGCTATGCAGGAGATGGAGGAAGAGTACACGCGCGACGAGCAATCCAACAACACCGTCGCATCTCGAGAGGTGTTCGTCACCATTGGGACGGCGATGGATGAAGATCAACCCATACGAGCTCCGCCTACAGCTCTGGACAAAGGGAAGGGCCCACCTGTTGCTGCCGACAATGATCGCGCAAAGGTCATGCCCCCTCCGCCTAACCCAGTGCAACAGCCGCAGGTACTCGGCACCGGCCCGAGCAACAACAACACCGCAAATGTGCCGCCTCTAGCATCTACGTCTGCTGCTACCCAAGTTACTCCAGCTGATAGAGTGATGTACGGCAATATCCTCGTCGAGCCACAGACCGTAGCTCATATCCAGAACGTGACCCATCTTGACGAGAAGCGCCAGCAGCTGCTAGAGGAAGAGCATGCCATCGCGGAGCAAGGCGCTAAGCTAGATCGAGATCTGGTCAACGTGCAGAAATCCATAGAGAAAGCTAGAGGAATGGAGGCCGAGTATAAGACTCTGCTACAGCAGCAGTAGGCCAAGAAAGCTCTGGATCGCGTCATCAACGATCCTGGTTTATGGCGAAACCTAGGATGGGCTCCCCCGAAGACGGCACAGGCCAAGCCATACATTGACAGTGAAGGCAGGCAGGTGATGCCCAGTCCTCTCCTCAACCTCGCCGTTGCCAAGACCCTTCTAGAGCAGGATAGATCGCCTGAGGCGGTGGAACAGGTCTATGACCTAGTGGCCAAGGAGGTAAAACATCAGGAAAAGTCCACCTCTCAGAGGCTTGAGTCTGACCCAGCGCTTTGCCAGTCTAGCCAGTATAAGCCGCCAAGGGACAGATCTCCTCTTGATATCGGGTCTCATACGGGTTTATCAGAACAAAGACGGAGGGATGCGCGCAACAGGAAGGATGCTATCCCCATATCCTCTGACCACGGAGCAAAGGCCCAACCTCGTCGCCCATCGCCATCGCCCGCTCCCCCTACATCGCGAAAACCCCAAGGCTCACAGTCGTACGGATATGCCCCCGCCAAGGCAAAGTGGCATCATCATCTGCAATAACACGGAGCAGACCCTTCATGATGGAGAGTGCAACCAGGGATACAAGAGCAGGTCACGCCATGACCCTCCGCGTCCGACAAGCAATCGCGACAAGCGTGAGGCGTCGCAGGAGGGTAATAGCAAGAAGGCTAAGCCACTGCCACCTCCGCCTCCGTCGCCACCTAGCAGTCACCATGGCGGAGGAGACCCGCGTCATTCACACAGACCATCCCCTGTTGACAAGAAGAAAAGAAACCCGGAGCCATACGATGCACGTTCGCGGATAGACAAGATCCACGAGGCCCTGGAAGGACCATACCTGGGACCACATTGCTCTGGACCTGCGATACGGTCCGCAACTTACCCCAAAGGTTTCCAGATTGACAAGACCATCAAGCCCTATGACGGCACCGGTAAGCCAGCTACATGGTTGCAGGATTACGGCAATACGGTGGATATCGCCGGGGGTAACCCCAATGTTGTCGTAAAGTACCTCCCGTTGATGATGGCAGGCACGGCCCGTCAATGGAGATCGATGAATTGCTGGAAAAATCCATCTGCAAATGGTTGGACATGCAAGAAGCGTTCACCAAGAAATTCGAGGGTACGTACAAACATCCCTGCACTGTTGGTGATCTACAGTGGTGCGTGCAAGAGAAAGATGAGACATCTCGCGCCTACCTCTCCCGTTGGCTGGATATGAAAAATTCCTGCACAGGAGTGCACGCTCAGACCGCCATGGCCGCCTTCATCGATGGGTTGGAAAGGGGCACATTGCTCCGACATAAGCTGAAGCGCTTGCAGGACAATCACCAGCTAGACTTGAATCAGATGATTCAGTTGGCCAGTGAGTTCACAGCTGCCGACGACGATGCTCGCGGCTCCCTGGCGGCAACGACCGTTCCAACTCAGGATCGAAGGAACAGCAGCACAAAGCAGAAAACCGCTCTAGAAGAAAAGAAAACTCCCGACATGGTCGCTATGACCTTCGCATGGCGAGGTGATGGCGGAAAATGTGGCCAAGGACGGGGAGCTGGTCATGGGCAGCAGTGAGGAAGTGAACTACCTCGGCAGCGCTCCGCGTTCCCCAAACCTACAAAGAGTACCGTGATATGCCGTGCCTCGTACACCTCGATGTCAACGGCAAAGCCACCCATACCAATCGACACTTCAAGTTCGTCAACGACCTCAAGGAGGACCCGGAGTCCGGCTACAAGAAAGTCGGAAGAACAGACCGCGAGTCAAGGGCGAGGGGAAGAAGAAGGAGGACGAGTCCAAGGATTCAAGTGACATGGACGAGGACGTTGACCCCAAGAACGCCGCCAAGAGCGACGGCAAAGGCAATAACCCCTTCAAGAAGAAGGCGGCAGTTTTCCACACTTTCCTTGGCACCCCACCGAACGACAATAGAAGACCTCTATGAGGATACTGATGACTACTCTCCCCCAGTCCCCCAGTTCCTACGCTAGTCGGAGATTCCAATTACTTGGGACAGGAAGGATCACCCAGACCTTATCCCTACGGATAACCAATATGCCATGGTTATCAACCCTTTGATTGACGGCAATGAGTTCACCAAATGTATGGTGGATAGTGGAAGCAGCATCAACATCATGTACCTGGATACGCTGCAGAAGATGAACTTGACGGAGGCAAACCTAAGGCGGACCAACACCATCTTCCACGGTGTAGTTCCTGGTCAGGTGGCTCGGTCCCTTGGGTGCATCACACTTCAGGTTGCCTTTGGTGATGTTAATAATTACCTCCAAGAGAGCATGACCTTTGAGGTGGTCCCCATCAAGAGCGTGTACCACGTCATATTCGGCCGCGACATATTCCACACCTTCATGGCCAAGCCATGCTTCATCTACAACAAACTCAAGATACCCGGACCAAACGGTGTCATCACCGTATCTCGAAGCTTTGCCAAAGCTAGGGACTGCGAGATTGGAGAAGCAGCCTAAGCAGAAGATGTCCTCTATAGCGAAGAATTCAAAGAGATCCAGAGCAAGGTCGATGCCTCGGAGATGCCCGCGTAGAAGAAACAGATTTCCGACTCCGCTCCAGCTTTCAAGGCCGCCATTGAGACCAAGCCGCTGGAACTTGTGGTAGGCGATGCCTCCAAGACCACCGCCATTGGGATGAACCTGGATTCCAAATAGGAAAGCGTGCTCGTCGAGTTCCTCCGTGAGAACAGGGACATCTTTGCCTGGCAACCTGTCGACATGAAATTTGTACCTAGGGAACTTGCCGAGCACATCTTAAAAATTGATCCAAAATGCAAACCAGTGAAGCAACCTCTAAGATGCTTTGGAGATGAGAAGAGACGCGCCATAGGCAAAGATATAGCTAGGTTACTTAAGCCTAGTTTTATCCGAGAAGTTCTTCACACCCAATGGGTGGCCAATCCTGTACTTGTCCCCAAAAAGGGAACCAAAGAATTAAGAATGTGCGTTGATTACACCGGCTTGAACAAAGCATATCCCAAAGATCTGTTTGCTTTGCCTCGCATTGACCAAGTCATTGACTCGATGGCTGGCTCGGAGGTTTTGTGTTTGCTCGATGCATACTCAGGATACCACCAGATCAAAATGAGGAAGACGTACCAATTGTCCACTTCGTTCACTACCCCCTATGGCACGTTTTGCTATGTTACGATGCCCTTTGGGCTGAAAAACGCATGTGCTACGTACCAGCGGATAATGCAATGTTGCCTACACGATCAAATTGGTCGGAACGTTCACGCCTATGTGGATGATATAGCTGTGATGTCTAAAAAGTCAAACGAATTAATCTCCGACTTAAAATAAACCTTTGATAATCTCCGGAAATACAACATGATGCTTAACCCTAAGAAGTGCGTCTTCGGGGTTCCAGCCGGCAAATTCTTGGGATTCATCGTTTCCCAGCATGGAATCGAGGTCAACCCGGAGAAAATCAAGGCCATCTTAAACATAAACCATCCGACATGCCTAAATGACATTCAACGACTAACAGGTTGTGTTGCAGCAGTTAGTCGGTTCGTCAGCCGACTTGGAGAGAAGGCCCTGCCGCTATACAAGTTGCTGAAGAAGGCGGACAAATTCACATGGACGGACGAAGCAGACGCAACATTGAAGCATCTCAAGGAGATTCTTTCCTTAGCGCCTATCCTTGCAGCACCCGAGCCTGGAGAGCCCATGTTAATTTACATGGGAGCCACCAACCGGGTAATCAGCATCGTCGTCGTGGTAGAGCGGAAGGAACCAGGCTATGAGCACGGAGTTCAGCGACTAGTTTACTACGTAAGCGAGGTCTTTACGGAGTCCAAGCAGTTTTACCCGCACTACCAAAATATAGCTTATGGAGTATTCCTTGCTTCTCGGAAGCTGAGGAATTACTTTCAGGAGCACCCAATCACAGCGGTGAGCAAGTCTCCACTGTCCGACATTATCAACAACAGCGACGCTACAGGAAGGGTTGCAAAGTGGGGAATTGAACTTGCCACCTTCGAGATCACCTACAAGATACACGACGCTGTAAAGTCACAAGCCTTGGCGGATTTTATCGTAGATTGGACGGAGATGCCACATGATACCCCATTGCCGGAAATAGAATACTGGGTGATGCACTTTGACGGATCAAAGCTGCTCAACGGCTCGGGAGCTGGTGTATTTCTACAGTCACCCACTAGGGACAAGCTACACTACGTTCTGCAGATTTACTTCGAGGCTACGAACAAGATGGCGGAGTATGAAGCACTCATTCACGGATTACATGTAGCCAAGGATATTGGAATCAAGCGCATAGTTTGATGTGGAGATTCCGAGTTGGTTTCCCAGCAGGTGGCTGGCACCTGGAATGCACTGAACCCTATGATGCCGGCATATCGAGACGAAGTGGACGAGATAGCCAAGAGCTTCTTGGTCTACGAGGTCAAGTATGTACCTAGAGAGCAAAACGAGGCGGCTGATCTGCTGTCTAAGCTTGGATCAGGGCACAAACGAATTCTGCCAGGAGTTTTCCTAGAGCATCTACGGACACCATCCGTGAAGGGAGCAGACATCGACAACCCGTACAGAGTAGACTCTTTCGTCCACATTGTGGCAAAGGTCCCTCCGGCTTGGACAAAACCGTTCATGGAGTATCTCGAACACGGAACTTTGCTCGACGACGAAGTCGAAAGACGGCAAATAGTACATCGAGCAAAGGTCTATACCATAATCAGTGGACAGCTCTACAAAAGTAGCACTACTGGTGTATACCTTAAGTGCGTTTCCCAGCAAGAAGGTATTGAAATCCTCCACGAAATCCATCTCGAAGATTGCGGGCAACGCCGCTTCTCGATCGTTGGTCGCGAAAGCTTTCCGGCAAGGATTCTACTGGCTGACCGCGAAGGCGGACGCCAACAAGCTAGTTGAGACATGCATGGGATGCCAGTATTATGCCCGACAACCACATGTTCCTGCTGAAGAATTGTGAACAATACCAATAACTTGGCCGTTTGCAGTCTGGGGGCTAGACATGGTTGGTCCGTTACAGACGACACCATGTGGGTTTACGCATCTGCTAGTAGCAGTTGATAAATTCACTAAATGGATAGAAGCTAAACCCATTAGAAAGCTTGATGGGGCAACTGCCCTCAGGTTTGCCGGGATCTAGTGGTGAGATTTTGTGTCCCGCATAGCATTATCACTGACAACGGCAATAACTTGTCACTCAGAGAAGTGCAGGCTTATTGTTGGGAGAAGGGCATCCGACTTGACCTTGCATCTCTGGCACACCCGCAGTCCAATGGTCAGGTTGAGCGAGCTAATGGATTAATTCTGCAGGGAATAAAGCCACGTCTTGAGGCACCGCTGCATAGAGCAGCTGGAGCCTGGGCGGAAGAATTGCCATCTGTGTTGTGGAGTTTACGAACTACACCCAACAAATCCACCGGGTACACCCCTTACTTCATGGTATATGGAGCAGAAGCCATCCTACCTTCCGACATACTTCACGATGCACCAAGAGTCGCCGCCTACGAAGAAGATGACGCTGAAGAATCCAGACGCCTAGATGTGGACCTTCTCGAGGAGGAGCGTGTTTTGGCATGCCAAAGATCCACCATCTTCCAGCAGAAGCTATGCAGCTACCATAGTCGCCGCGTCCGGCATCGCTCGTTTAAAGAGGGGGATCTGGTGCTCCGACTTAAGCAGAAGAAGTCACACAAATTATCCCCGCCATGGGAAGGACCGTTCATCATAAGCAAGGCGCCACTCAATGGGTCTTACTACCTCATTGACAATCGAGAACTGAAGGATAGACCCAACGAGGATCATAAGCGTAAGCGACATGACCCGGATGATGACTACCCGGAGCTTGATCGTCTATAGAACATTGCACAGCTATGTCCTTTCTACACTTAGCATTTTTTATCTAATTGTGTACCTCTTATATGATCAATGAAATAAAGCTCTTTGGTTCACTCATATTTCTGAGTCTTTTACCTCCTTTAGTGTTCATTTTTGGATCATATAAAACCTTTATGCACAAGCTTTGCGATTGCACTTGTGAAAATTCTGCCGACAGGCGTTAGCTTAAGTTTTCTGGTCTACACGTTCTTTGTCGTCTTTATGTGGATTCTGGAGTAGTGACTTTTGGCACTTATTGTCGGCGATTTTGTTCTTAGGTTATTGACGGTGCCATTGGGCATCATCGCCTGAGTGCATGATTCAGACAACGAGTCTTCCGACTCACGAAAGGTCAAGCATAAAAACCAAAGTAATGGATAAGCCATGCTGGAACTAGTTCTTAAGTAGCAGGACATACACCATTGTTTTCCGCCTTAAGTTAACACATAGTTTTTTCCGCATAACACATTACAGAAGAAACAAATATTACAAGTTATTTTTATTCCTCTGGCGCAGGCGACTTGGAAGCAACATCATCGTCAGCAGGAGACTCACCCTCGAAGTCGGCGGTGTTGAGGGACTCAGAGGAGCTTTGTCCTTTGTCTTCAACGGTTTTCATGGGAACAAAAACGTCAACCAACTCGGAGACTCTGGTGTCATAACCTGCGAGCGACACCAAGATAGATTCGTGATTTATCTTTTGGCCTTCATCGTCTATGTCGGGGATACCGGAGGTTACCATGTCGATGTCGGCATTATCTTAGTGTACCTTCACCATTGACAATGCCATCCTGGCGCCGGCCCGTGCACATGAAGCTTTCCAGCTTGCGACACGCTCGAGGGCTCGACACAGGATCTCCGAGAAATTCGCCACGGAGTCCAATGCCTTGATGTTAATCTGGAGGGACTTGGCAATCTCCTTGGTCTGCGCGATGGCGGTGTTGATAAAGTTTCCGGCAAGAACCATGCATTCCTTTGGCGGAGGAGGCGACCGGGTTAAACCCATAGGAGCTGCGAATTCCCGACAAAGGAGCGCATGAGTTCAAAAATTCAGAGTATCTAGACTACAGAAATCCAAGATGGAGAATCACTTATTGAAGATGCTGGCCTCAGCCTGCCAGAGAGTACGCCATGGAGTCCCGTTCTTCTTGAAGGAGCGTGTACGCTTCATGGTGGCGTTGATTTTGCTCATCGGCAGCTTTCTTCTAATCTTTTAAGATCGTGATTTCCTCCTTCAAGCGGTTCATCTCCTCGTTTGCGGAGTCTTGCATGGCTTTCATTGAGTCTTCATGCATTTTTAGCATCTCCTCCCTCTCCTTCTTAAGGATCTTGTTTTCGCTATCCAGCTGCTGAATGTGCTTGGATTGCTCGACAATATCCTTAGCCTTGGAAATGGTTTCCGCAAGTCCGAGAAAGAAAAGTACATAGTGAGTAGGCGGAGTATACATAAGATCAAGTCGGAATACAAAAAACTAAAGGAAAAACAGACACTTGCTCTTAATGATCTGTTCCTTCAAGAAGGCAGTTTTACCCTTTTCAGCTTCCAAGTCCGCGTGCATCTTCTGGTACTTGTCGTCGTCCATGCCCCTCCGAGCATTCCCATTCTATGGAAAGAAGAAAGTTAAACGTTGTTTGGTCTACTTGGAGCATCTAGCCAGAAATTTTCCACCTAGACGCTCGGGGGCTATAGCGAGAGTTTTTAACTTAGCAATATGCTTAGTCTTTCATTAAGCATCTAGTCGGAATAATTCAGTTTTCAATTAGAAGGTTGGGGGCTACAGTATAAAGTTTTTAACTCAGACGTATGCTTAGCTTCTGTTTAAAGCATCTAGTCGGAACTAATTCAGTTACAACTAGAGGCTTGGGGGCTACAGTATCGAAATTTATAAACACTGTGTATGCTACTCTTAAAGCATCTAGTCGGAATAATTCATTCAAACTATATGCTTGGGGGCTACAGTGAGAAGTTTTCTAGCTTAATCACTCTTAGAGAATTTAGACGCAAAGACCTATGGTTTTCCATCTAAATACTCGGGGGCTATAGTGGGATACTCGTATTAAATGCAAAAGGCAAATAAAACATACAAGTGCAATGATCTTGAGGTTGGTAGCACTCTCAGCCAGCAACTTGCCGAAGGATACACTGTTTCCTTGCAAGATTTCTTCTTGACGGAGAAGCTCCTCGAGAACGCTTGTTGGAGATGTCGGCGTTGCACCAGGAACCAGAGAGGTGCTACTCGGCGTAAGTGCCAGGTAAACTATCTTCGGGAACTCTATGGTCTTCCTGGGGGCGAGGGCGCCTCCTTCGGCAGATGTACCACCTTCCACCACCGCCTTACCGCTACCCATGACATCCTTAGACAAAGCTTCAGTCATTTGGTTTGCGGCACTCTCCTGCGTCGCCTGTTCGCCGACAACAGCGAGCTCTATGGAGGCACCTTAGTCCACTTCCATGGCGGAAGGGCTAGATGCTTCTTTAGCTTGAGAGCTTGTCGGAGCAAAAGAGGGCTGGACAACGGGAGTGACAGGGGCGATGGCGGGCGATACATCACGATGCAGCATATCCTTTATGGTTCTAGAAGCCCCCAAAGTTTTGGAGGTCTTCTTCAAGCTGATTGTGGCTTTTTTCCTGAAACATGCAAAATGCATAAGTACGGGAATAAGACAGACAATGGACAATGTCGGAGAGAAAGAAGCTTACACAAGAGGGGGTGCTTTGGCAAAAAGGGATCCCTGTAATCATTCTTTTCTCCGCCTCCAGGGCGGCGGTAATCTTCTTGGAGGCTCCACCCTCCGTCTTCTTCTTCTTGCCTCCGTCGGCAGCGTGAGAGGTGGAGCTCTTCCGCTTTTGCGCCAACGGAGCATCGTCGTCGGACACGACAGTGACTTCCTTCATATTTGGATCATATATTTGAGGAGCCATGCTGTCCTCATCTATGTCGCTGAGCTGTTAAGTGAAGAACCACCGTGTTAGATGAGATGGTGTAACACCCTCAGAATCGGCCCTATGCAAGTTTCAGCGCTTCCCGCCAAAACCCGCATAGGAACGATTCAAAGGTGCCCACCAGGCACTTGCGTGCGGGTGGAAAACGAAGTAATACCATTACACAATAGTCCTCGATGGAACCCACAAAACATATATATACAACAGCGACTCAAAGAGTCAAGAATACAGATATACAATACAAAGATCCAAATCACCTTTAAAACGATATGGCGTCCGAGTACGGACAAGATGCAAATTGAGCTAAGAGCCCTGAAGAATAACCAATGGCGTCCATAACCCTGCCCAGGCCAAGCCGGAAGGGTAACCCTGCTAACGACGTCGATCTCAAAACCTGCTTAAACAAAAGGGGTGCCGACAAAGGGCAAAGGAAAAGAGAGAGCGGTCGATCGAGGCCAAGACAGCGAGGCTAGAATTCGGCGGTCCTCGCCTACATAGGTATGGTGGACTGAAGCGGCAGCGCAGCATGCACTAAACAACCTATAGAGACTCGATATAACTGTCGGCTATCAGAGGGGGATAAGAAAGACCTATTCGGAACCAACCTGATACTACCACCACACATACCCATCCTGGTATTTCCCCCTCGAGACCAAACGAGGAAGCCAACCGAGGAACTCACACCGTTGGCAGTTTTACTCATTCCGTTATAGTTGCGGTAATTACTAGTCAAATATATATAGCATGAGTCATCCTGATATAATATGAAGTGGGCAGTTTTAGTTAACCATTCCGTTGTAGTTGCAACACTTACTAGTCAGATATACGATTAGCATGAGATATCCCAAAACCCAGCAGTTGTTGGTACTTTTATTTAGCCATTCCGTTGTAGTGAAGCTGATTACTAGTCATATCGGATACAAGTCAAATTATAACAGTAAACTTTAGTTATAGTTTTCTATGATCGAGACCTGTGCTCCAAGTCGTCCATAACCATGACACGGCTTCTCGAAAAGATTTAACCCTGCAGGGGTGCACCAAAGTTTCCACACGCACCTACACCCTTGTTGTCGGATCAGGTAGGTACAAGATCACAAAACATACACCCAACAGTATGTCGACGGGGTTTCGGACACGACGTTTCCCAGACCCAAAGCAAGCACGGGGGGCCACCCCACTAAGCTACCCGCAACGAAGTCGGCCGGTCTCCGAGATGGACTCAGGGTTTGTGGAGACGGCTGTAAACGACTGGGAACCCGAAACTCTCGGGCTTGTCGATACAGAGAAAACGTGTCACGATCCTAAACAGTACAGGTGCTCCTCGCACAATCGTAAATAAAGCAGTAAAGCATGGCATAAGTACAGAATGGTAATAAAGCCCCAAACTAATTGTGGCCCCAGTACAGTACTTGGAATCATGTACTAAATCGATGGGGGTGCCCATACACCCCACCTGTGGTTAGCGCGCTCGATCTCGGAACAGGTGTCAAGAACTCGGGGTCCTACGGGACACAAGTGGACGGTTAACAACCAAATAACATCTATTGCCCACCTGTGCCTCTGCATTTACCTAATTCAATTTTAGTTATTAAACAATAATTGAATTAAACGATAATTAAAGCCATGATCATCTCCAACATTAATCATGCGGCAATACTCCAACAACTGTGGTACTGGACGACACGCAACAGCACTTGAGTAAGCAACTACGACACGCAGGTCCCACTATCTACCAAACAACAGGTAATAGGATTTGTCCAAGGCAATATGAGGCTGCAAGGGATATCACGGGTACGAAAACTAGAGCATCGCAACACATATAGCAATATATCAACAGGAGGGAATAAATACTATAAAAGTAAGATAGGTAGAAAGGGGGAGATGCTCGCCTGAAAACATTGTCGAAGGTTCATCCGAAGGTCGGGTCGACACTCGCATCAACTCATCGTCCTAGTCCGGGAAGAAGCAAAACACTAGAAGAAACACCGGATGCACTATTTATTACTACGGCAGAAGATCGAGCATGATGCATGTATGAAGTATGACATGGCAAAGGTGCAATGCAATTAGATCATGTTAAGCGGAACCGGGGTCCCGACATTTAATTATCAAGTTCATGTTGTTTAGGTACCCTGCATTTTAAATGTTGTCTTAACATGGCAAAAGATAGCACCAGTTTGCTACACCAATTTAAATGGAGTCCGGAATAAGACAAAGATATCCCGCATATAGACCCCATATTTAATTATGAGATGAATTGGCATAATGCCCCCAAACTCCAGACAAGTATGCATGCATGAACAATTTAATATGCATCAGCTGATAATGTCATATTATAAAATAATGGGGTCTCGGATAGGGAATCACATTAGAGTTTGGCGATCTTGGGCTCCGAGGGGTTTGGGGTCGGTCTCAGGGTTCGACGGGAGAACGGCTCGACGAGATCGGTCTCGGACAACGGAAGTCGATCTTGTCGCATCCGAGAAGAAGAACTTGGTTGGTGTCGGGGGCACATCGGATCCGCCCTGGTCGGTGCCGACCTTGTCGTCACGAAGATCTTGTCGGGTCCACGGATCGGATCTGATTTGGCGTTCGGGGTGAAGAACTTGGCATCCTCGAGGAAGTACTTGTCGTATCCGTGAAGAAGATCATGTCGGTCCACGGGGTCGGTCTTCGAAGCCAGGAAGGAGTACTTCGCGTTGCCGAGCGGAAGTCTTGATGGTCCTCGGGTCCGAGAAGATCTTGTCGCACGGTGTCCGGGTAGGCGAACTTGTCGGTTCCGCGGTTCGGATTCGGCTTCTCTCATCAATCATCGGGTGGCTCTATCGTCGGTTGGTTCTTGGGGGCACCAAGATCTTCGTGCCACAACATCGGTTGTCATATGTAATTGATTTACGGGTGCCATCACACCACTTCACCCATCTTCAAGGCACCACACCACAAGATGACACGATGCAAACCCCAACAACGTCACCAAAGGAGCCAGGCCAAACAACAGGGGAGGCCAGCAGGTTCACGGTCGACCTAGGAGACAAGGGTAGGGAGGCACAAGCTGCTGCCTTGGATGCTTGCGAGGGCACTACAGAGAGGAGCACAATGGAACCTCACCGAGTGCGAGCACGCCGGCAGGGATACATCAGGAAGGAGGGAAACATGGAGGCGGCCAGACGAGGTCCCGGCGGTACTAGAGGTCACAGGTGGCGGCCAGCTCGATGCAGCAGGGCAAGCGAGGCGCGGGGATGACTGGAGGATGCGGGGCAGGGCAGACGGCGGCTGCCAGGTTCCGTGGAGGAGAACCGATGGAGGAGGTGGCCGCGGTGGCGGACAGGGACAGATGGAGGCGGCGGCGCAGAGTACTGTCGGTGGAGGCGCGGCGTACTCGGGCCGCGGCCCAGAGGAGGCGGTGCGGCGGTGCAGGGGATCGACGCGGGCAGGCGCCAGGACGGGGCGACGCTGCGGGGTTCGAGAGGGAGGGTCGCAAGAAGAGAGGCGGGGAGAGGTCCAGACGACGTAGACGGCAACCGGCGGCAGAGGAGGACGGAGCTGGGGCTTGCCGTCACGCGAGAAACAGAGAGGAGCCAGGGAGGAGGAAGGCGAGGTCGGGCGTGACGACGGTCGAGGCCGGGGCACCTGGAAGCGGAGGCGGCACCAGGGGAACGCAGGGGCGCGCTGGCGGCGGTAGGATCTGAGGCCGGCGGCGCTCACGCGGTGATGGAGGCGAGCGGGGGAGAGAGATGGGGCAGCGCGTGGGGAGGCAGGGACGGGGCGGGCCCTAGCGAGAGAGGGGTGGGCGGTTGGTGGACGGGTCGGGTGGTGGGGCCAGGGAGAGAGAGAGAGAGACAGGGCTAGGGGCGGCCGGCTGTGTGGTGTGAGTGTGGGGCCAGGGTGGCAGGGGTTTCTGGTGAGGTGGCGGCTGGTAAGAGGGTGGAGGTTGGGGCCAAGATGATGTGGCGGCCCGGGATAGGCTGGGGTGAGGTGGCTGGGGATGGGTAGATTAGGATTAGGTGGGAAAAGGTTTGGGGTAGCTCTGGTTTTGTCTAGTTTGGGTTGGGTAGTAGGCTGCTGCCAGCTGGGCCCTTTGGGCCTGGCCGGTGGCGGCCTCCCCGGGGATAAAATAGGTTTTCATTATACTATATTTATTTTATTTTGTTTAACAAATCAGTTGCAAATATGTTTAGACAAATAAAGATCCGAACGGACCGGGGTTTGACTTTTAAAATAAAAAGGGGGATATTTAGAAAACAAAGTATGGCTTTTCGGAAATAGTTTTAGACAGATAGATGCATGCTGATGTCATGATGATGCAATGCACGAAAACAACACGATTTTCTAGTAGTGGTTTTTGCGGGGCGCCACAGATGGTAATGGCTAGACGGAAGAACTGGAGTATATGTCATAAACAAAAAATAAGCAGTTGCCTTTGGGCACTTGCTCTCTACGAACATGGCGTAGGTGATGGTGAAGCCACGCTTCCTGTCCTTCACCTTGAAGATGTCCTTGAGGCGAAGCTTGATGTAGTCGCTCGAGAAGTTGTCCTCGGAGATGCGGAGGCTATCCCTTCTATCATCGGAATACTCGTGCATCAGCTTCAAGCGGTGCTGCAGAGCCTGGATCCGCCTGATGAACCTACACATCGCGAGGTCCAATCCGGTTAGACCCGACTCTACGAACCACTCTATCTGCCTTATAGCACGGGAAGCATCTATGTCGGAGGTTAGGGAGGCCTGGGATCTCCATGTCGGGGCTTCAGCGGCAGCTCCATCGACGAAGTCCGGGTACATTACTTCTCGGCCGTCCAGAGGGATATCTGGGCCGTAGAAGTAAGTACGCTGCCAGTTCTTACAGGACTCGTGGCCGACAATGTCGAGGAACCGCCGGCCAGGCCGGATCTGAAAACTAATGGTTCCACAATTTCTAAGCTCGTCCTTTCCGGCTCCAACTTCGTGCTTGACGGTAAAGAAATATATGAAGAGATCTAGCCGAGGCTTAATCCCTAAATAACCCTCGCAGAGCGCCGCGTAGTTGCTGAGCGCTAAGTTGCTATTGGGGGACAGGTTCTGTGGCTGTACTAGCTAATGATTCAGGACATCAAGGAAAAAGTTGGAGATGGGCAGGGAGACGCCGCGTACCATCTGCGCTTTGAGGTACACCTTCTCTCCTACTTGGGGAGAAGGAGTAACCTCGCCAGCCGGCGCCGCCCGCCAAGCGAGACCCTCCTTTGCGGGGAGGTAGCCCTTGTTGATCAGTTCTTTGATGTCGTGGTCCATGATACCCGAACCGCGCCAATCACCCTTGTGCGAGTCATACTCCTCCTCCAGCAGCTCCAGCGCCGTTGGATTATGGTTGCCGCCGGTGGCTTCGACCACCACAGACTTGGGGATGACCAAGCCCTCTAGCGGCACGACGATGGAGCTCGCCGTCTTTGCCGCGGCTCTACCCGACGCCGCCATGGAAGGGGAGGAGCTACTGCTAGCCGTTGAGTGTGTTCGGTGGTGACTGTGAAAGATTGGAGAGCTAGGGTTTTTCGCACGTTGTGCGGAGAGCTAGAGGAGGCGCTTGCTGGAGGAAGAAGACAATGCAGAGGAGAATGAGGTGAAAAAGTAAATTTTCCACCATGGTTACTATTTATGGTCTCCGGCATCAAGATCCATGCAGCTCGATTGAATGGTTGCCGCGTAGACGACGTGTGCAAAGACGTGTGCGGAAATTTCGCCACGTACCAACCGTCACCGCCAACGGTTCGTATCGCTCGCACGGGAAAAGTGGACATGATTGCGTTCTCTGCATGTGTGAGTTACGAGGTGTTGCTGACCTATGTCTGCGTCGCCCTAGCTATCATAGGCAGATGAACCATCACATCGAAAGATTCCGGCATGGACGGATACAATCAGGGTACGGAAGAGTACGATACAAGATTCAGCAATTCTCCGACTTACAAGTTACGGAGAAAAACCTTGCAGGGTTCTTTGGGAGGACTACAAGATGTTGTTTGACGATTTGCTGACATCCATCTAGACGGAGCATTCAACCTAAAGAGGCAAGACGACGCAATATCTCGGAGTTCTGCGGGGGCTACTGTTGGGGATATGTTATATGGGTATCCTCATAGCATGTATCTTATCCGGATAACCCGGGTGGCCCACAGTTGGTATCATGGCCCATGGCCTGCTGGGCGTCCCAGTTAGATGGATCCAGAAGGGAGGCCCATGCCGGATAAGGGAAGGCTACGGTGGAGTCACCAGCGTATCCGGAGCATTGGAGTATAAGACACACTAGACTAGTAATAGACGGTGTAGGACTCTATAACCTGTCCGGCTAGGAATTTTCCCTGTAACCCTAGGACCTAGCGACTATATAAGTTGGGCCTATGGGAGCCTTTAGGGCATAACTTCACATAACCTCGCATAGCGAACCAATCTCTGTAACTCGGCATATTGCCATTATAGTGATTTATAGCAGGAGTAGGATTCCACCACTGTCATGGGATCTGAACCTGGGTAAGCGGTGTTACCTCATACCCGTCAACTGTCCACCTTCCCCCATGTCTCTAAACATGCACTGTGAGTACCCCTCCATGGCCTATTCATTGGCAATACCACGAAAGTGTACGCCGACCGGGTGTGGGCGATGGGTGACCTTATTCCATACCAGGAGACGGTCGTTGCCCCGAACGACCCCGAGTCGGCGCACCGTGGCTTCATGGTGGAGCAGCCATTCCGAGCGGCCATGGCGGGTCAACTCATGATGTACCCTTTGAACCCGTGGGTTCCCTTTATCCGTCGTCGCAGGAGTGGTGGCACCTCGTCGTCGAAGCCTGCGGAGTAGATTAGTTTGTCGAATGGAGTTAGTTAGAATATTCATGTGACTGCCCTTGTAAGCGAACAAAATGTGCTACTTGAAGGAATGCAAGGATGCTTTTGTCAATGTTTTTTATTTAATTGTTGGTTATGTGAGTCCCCGAGCGCGTCCGCCCTTTTATGGGGTTTATCTCATTTTTATGTATGTTGGCTTCTTGGGGATTAGTACATTAACCTTTGCCAAACAACCCCAAGTACATAAGTAAGAGAGTTTTAATCTTTTCTTCTCCCATTATTCCAATGGAGTAATTTCTTTTTCCTTTGTGGGAACTCATTTTAGGACATGACACGCAGTCAATAGTGCCTCCCCCCACCATTCCTTAGAGAGACCCGATGTGTCTAACATGGCGTTAACCAAATCTGTTAGAGTACGTTTCTTTCTATCGGCTACTCCATTTGACTGGGGTGAGTAGGGAGGCGTCCTCTCATGAATTATGCCATGTTCCGCACAAAATAAATCAAACTCATTGGAAAAATACTCTCCACCACGATCAGACCTAAGGCTCTTAATCTTTCGATCAAGTTGATTTTCTGCCTCAGCTTTATAGATTTTGAAGAAACTCAAAGCCTCATCTTTTAATTTCAGAAGATACACATGACAATATCTCGTAGAGTCATCGATCAAAGTCATGAAATATTTCTTTCCACCTTTTGTCAAAACACCATTCATCTCACAAAGATCAGAATGTATGGGCTCTAGTGGTGTTAAATTTCTCACTTCTGCAGTCGTATGTGATTTGCGAGGTTGTTTAGCTTGCACGCAAACTTGGCACTTAGATCTCTTAACAGTTGTGAAATCAGGGATTAAATTCATGTTGGCTAGCCGCGTCATACAACCAAAATTAATATGACAAAGATGAGAGTGCCAGACATTTGATTTAAAATTCATGTAAATATAATTAACAACTTTATTACAAATGTCTGACAGAGATAAGCGGAACAAGCCTCCTCACTCATAGCCTTTACCAATAAAGGTTCCATACTTCAAAATTACAAATTTATTGGACTCAAATACAATCTTTTAGCCATCTCGACACATAAGAGATCCGCTAACAAGATTTTTATTTATTGAGGGAACATGATGCACGTTCTTCAGGCGCACAGTCTTTCCCGAAGTGAACTTCAGATCGACCGTACCAACACCATGAACAGAAGCATGTGATATGTTCCCCATCAGCATGGTTTGAGTCCCTCTGACCTGATATGAAGAAAACATGGAAATATCATAACAGACATGTACATTAGCACCTGTGTCAATCCACCAATCAGGAGAATGACATAATGAAAGAACAGTAGGTAATATACCATACCCAACATCTTTCATCTCAATGTCGCCCATGACAACATTAGTAGTCTTGCTATCCTTCCCATGCTGGCGCTTGTTAGAGCGGTTGGGATAAGCAGGAGCCCAATGATCAGCATCACCGCATACATGACAAGTGTAGCATCCCAGTTGTCTAACCCCTGTAATGCTACATGTCATAATAATAAAATGGGCCACTTCCAACAGATAATTGTTGCATCATCATCACATCATGCTCATGTCATCATGTCCCCTTGCATTTGAGCATCATATAAAACCTTTTTCTTGTTTGGTTCTTATCTCATGTGCATAATTAATTGTAGTTGCCTCTTGATATTGTATTTGGGTCTTAATAAATTGTTAAATGCCCAAGTTGAGTTGGGGGCATCTCTCTTTTGACTCCACCACCTTTTCTTTCACCACCTTATAATTCCACCATCCAATAATATGGGCTTGGCCTTTTATTGAGTTATCTCTAGCCCATGTTGTTGGTTGGATCCACCCATAACTTTTGCTTGGCCTTGCCCACCTATTGGGAATGCATATGGACAATGCCATCGTAATGTCATTGTTTTCACAAGGATAATTTGGGCATTAATTGTCTTGCATGGGCCATGCAAGTACCATCTTTCCTAGCTTTTGGCTTTTGTTTGGAATTCTAAAGGATCCCTTCTTCTTTGCTTGATCTTGTTTGGTTAGTATAAAACCCTAGGTCCCTCTCTCTATCCTTCCTAGCTAATCTCTAACCGATCATCTGAACCCCTAACCATGGTCCATGCACACACATGTGCTATGTGGCATGCTCCAACCAACCCTCTCCTTTGAACTTGCTTGTTCTTGCTTGGACCATGCATGGGCCAAAGGAGCATCCACACCATCACATGTCCTTCTCTCTCTCTCCATCTTTTGCTTGCTTGGATCTTGGGATGCTTGTATGAAGCTTGCTTTGCCAAGTCAAGTACCATCTCCACCTCTTCTACCCCTTGCCATCTACCCTAACCCTCCTTACCCTAAACCCTAAGTTAAACCCTAAACCCAAACCCCATGATAGCTAAATTTAAACCCTCCCTAGTCTAAGCCAAACACAAGTGCTCCCTCCCCTCCCCTTCTAGCTTCCTAACATGATCTTCCCCTAATCAAACCCTAAAGCTACCATGCCATCCCCCTCACCCTAGCTAAACAAAAACCTAGCTAATCCTACTCTTCCCTTCCCTTTTGGCTACACCAAAACCCTACCCAGCTCGCCACTCTCCCCTCTCTTTCCCTCTACCTGCCATGCCAGCCCCACCACCACGTCGTCCCCACCTGCAGCCTCTCCCTGTCCCTGTTCTTCTTCTCTCTCTGGATCACGTGCTGTGTCCCTCCTAGCTTCCTCGTGTTGCCTGGCATAAAGCAGCAGCAGCGCCGTCCTCCTCTCAACCTGCCCCCTCTTCCTTCTTATCCACCCCCTTCCCCCTCTACCTCTCCTTCTCCCAGATCGGTTTCCCCTCCTTCCTTCTTCTTCCCCTCCAAGGAGCGACCACGCTGGCACCATGTCGCCGCCACCGCTAGCCGCCTCACATTCTGGTGATCCTCGCGGCCTCGACCGCCCCACATCGTCGGCGTCTTCGCCCGAGCCGGACACGGAGAAGCACCTGCGAACCAGGCCTTCATCACGACGCCGACGCCTTGCCCGTGCACGACGCCACCGCCGTGACCTCGTGGTCACCACCGCCGTCTCCGACCCTCCTCGGAGCTGCCGCCTCGACCTCCTCCCACTCGCTGTCCTTCTGCCTAGTCGTCCCTCCCGCCTTGCCGCTTGCGCGATGCACGCTGCCAGACGGCGGCTCTGAACCTTAGCGTTTTCGGCGGCGGCGGGTTCCGTCCACCTCCGTAGATCCCCAGCGTACTCAAGCAGAGGGCACATCCAGCTCGCCATAGCATCTCACGGCACCAATCCATCAATCGTAGCTCTAAATCATCTTGATCTTAGGCCAAAACTGCTTAAAACTGTCGTTCTTTCCGAACCCTCTCATTGTCCGAGGTTGGATTCCCAAAACACCAAACCTGTAGCCTGTTAATCCTCTACAATTTTGGTTTTGGCATCAAGGAATTCCCAACCGTTGCTCGCCAACCTCTTCCGCAAGATCGCTTGACCGCTGATTTCGCGAACCAACTCATTTCACGAGGACCTTGAACATTTTTATAAAAGGGTCCTCAGGTTTTTGAACCGCAACTGCAGTCCCTCACACCGCCACTTGTCATCCCCTCATGCCGCTAGCTCAGAGCCAAGTCAGCGTAAGTTGGCTAGCTTGCCCTGTGCAAAAAGTCTCGATGTTTTTCCTAATCAATAAAATTTGAGAAAATTGAATATGTCTAATTTAGTTCATATCTTTCAAATGCATTTGAATTTGCAGAACTCTCTATATGAAATATTAATCAATTTTGAATGCTGATTCAAAACTTAATTTGAATATTTTTCTAAGTCAACTATATCTAGTCAAACCTTGACTTTGACCCAACTTGACTAACTTTGACTATAATATTGATTTAAATTCATAAATTCAAATCATGTAAATAATATATGTTTTCACATCAGAAAATGCGAGGAACTCAATTATGCCATCCAAAATATATCTTGGGCACTTTATTTTCAAGTTGAGTAAATTACAACAAAATGCCACTGGAACTTAATAAATTAATAACTTTTGATATATAACTCCGAATTTAACAAATGATATGTCTAAAATGATCAGCTCGACGAGACCTTTCTGTCTATGCTATCCATGACTTCAATTGCAGCATGCATCATATAATTATATAGTGAACAACAAATGTTATGGCAATGAAATGTGATTAAAACCCATTTAAATGTTATTTTCTTGTCCACCACACCTCACCATGCCATGCTACTTTACTTGCCACGTAAACTGTGCATCATTCATCATGGCATGATTGTTTGCTTGACGCATCTTATTCATATGCTTGTGCTCTATATTCATGTTGGCCTTGTTTGTTTGGTTTTTCGGATAGAGGGTTATATCAAGAGAACCAGAGCACTACCGCCAAGACGCCCCTCGCTTCTTTGAGATACCAGGCAAGCACTACCACATGCTTGCATACATACTATTGCCTCTATCTTATTCTTGCATCATTGAGTCGCGATTGCATTAAATTGAATCCCAAGTATGCATAGCCTTTACTTTTAAACCCCACCAAGCTTGTTCCTCCATACCATGAGCCATTACTATAGGAGTTGTTTGGGCCATGCAGTCGAGAACAGCATGTAGGGTTTGTGAGAGTCTGTTGAATAACGAGGTACCTAAACAACTTAACCTGAGTAGTTCTGGGATAACTAAAGAAAGTGGCACCTGTGAGCAACATCTGCTATTTGGTTTTTCCTGCTCACTTGTGTCCCGTAAGACCCCGAGTACTTGATTCCTGTTCCTTGGTTTATCGCGCTATCCACATCCGGAGGTATATGGGACCCCTTGGGCCGAGCTTGATTCCGTCTTATTTCTTGGGGCCACAAACTAGTTTGAGGTTTTATTTACGATCTGTACTTATGCCATGTTTACCGCTTTATTTACGATTGCGACTGGTAGCTTCTTGCTTAGGTACACGGGATGTTGTATCGGCAGTCCCCGATTGGGGACTGTCGTTCTGACCATCGACGTAAACCTTGAGTCCGTCTCGAGCTTGCTTACTCCGTTGGGTATACTCAAGGTGGCCCCTGAAATATTTCTGAATCCTGTGATTGTTCACCGTGAAAGCCTCGTTGGGTTTTGTTTTGGTTTTTCCGAGGTTGATCGGCGTGTGTTGCTATTGGTGCACCCGGCGGGTAAAACTTTGAAAGCCGTGTCATGGATATGGACGACTTGGAGCACAGTTTCTTGATCATAGACAAGCATAACTAAAGTACCGCTTTTAATATGACTAAAGTAACTTGACTAGTAAATAGTGCAATACTCATGGAATGGTTAATAAAATTGCCAACGGATGGGGGTTGTTCGTCCGCTTCCTTGTTGGTAAGCAGGGAGGAGGATGGATCGGATGAGATTACCATTATAACTGTTGTACTTAAATTCACGGACATCCGTCTATCATTGGTTAGGCGGATGGTTAGCGCTTATCTGTAGAATTGCTAGGGTTTATCTTTTGCTGCAATTGCGTCACCCCAGGTTGTGTCCCCTTTAGAGGCATTAAGACTTGCTGAGTACCCTTAGGGTCTCACACGATAAATTCTTGATTCAGATGAACAGGTACCTTCTCAGGACGGATACTGGGTGGAAGAAGCCGATGATGTGGGCAACGATCATATGGTGTAGAGATTCCGGGAACGGGGATCCATGAGACCTGTAGTTGGGATGTGTTTATTTTTTATGGCATCTTATGCCGATTTGCTTCTTATCCGGATTACATTTGCCGCCCGCATGATACTGATGTGTTGTATGAGGAGCTATCCTAAAATATAGATCTATCTAGGTCATTTGAATCTTGCCGTATATGCGTTGCTATATATTTCATTTCTTTCTAGATGGGATGGCTGTGATGTACTCTTGTATGGTGGCTTGCGTACATACCCACTTGTGTCGTAGTTGATCCCTTCGCTGCCGACTACGCCCGTACAGGTCCGTGAGAGGTTAGCGGTTGGGACGTCTGAAAGGACTACCGGTGAGTGGCTTTTGGGGCCCCACCGTACTATTTCAACCGCTCTCTCTCATACAGGCTTGTATCTAGGAGCGTAGTTCACCGAGGTAGTTACAATTGGTATCAGAGCCATCCCGACCTTCAGGGTTTCAGCCAAACGGTCGTTGTCAGTCTAGCAAATATTTTAGTAGTTATGTATATAGGGAAAAACAAAACGTGAGAGTAGGACTGCTTCATTTTCTTCTTACCTCCCACCCACCCTTTTACGGTAAGGAAGTGTAACGCTTTTCAATCCTCTTCTCAAAGTTCAAACTAGGATTCACGTGTTACGGGTTTCCGTAGTACCATAGGTTGTGTGTGTGTGTGTGTAGTCCCTTGTCTATCTGTTG
The DNA here is from genome assembly GCA_030063025.1 of Avena longiglumis. NCBI lineage: Eukaryota > Viridiplantae > Streptophyta > Magnoliopsida > Poales > Poaceae > Avena > Avena longiglumis. The sequence continues at coordinate 304,508,512 of CP125978.1, forward strand.
CATCCAAGTTGTTATCTTATCGCCTTTGGTTATCAAGCTGGTACATTCCATACCGAGCTTTTTGTAAACCGACGCAATCTATCTTCCTCTTGTAACCGACGCTATCTTGTTTGGGGTGTTCGTTCGTAGTACCAATCTTAGGTTTAACGTGAGAAGAAGGGGTTAGGATATGTGTTCCACTTGTTCATGTGCGGAGTAATGATTTGAGTGCGGATGGAGTCGCGACCATACCACTACTTGTATCATTCGCTTTTGTATATTGGATCGGTAGAGTCACTAATCTTGATTCGTTAAGTAATTTTAGCATCTATTGGTATTTTAATGCGAAATTTGTGGAAAATTTTTCTTTGATATGTTTGTGTACCACACTCCTTTTCATCGTGTGCGATATGCTTAATATCTTTTAGGTGCTATGAACTTTGTTGATATTTTAATATCATCTCAAGAATTGTATCCTTTAATCTTGGTTAATTCCATCTTGGTACTATTACGGATTATTATCATCTTCCATTATAGTCTTGACTTGAGTTTTACATCAATGACAGATGGCTCCCCACGCCGAGGAGGACATACCTCGGGCTCAAGCATAGCTAATGCTTTGGCGGCAATGCAAGAGAACCATTGCGCTTTGAGGAGAAGGAACGAGTTCACTCCACTTCCTCCACCTCCCAAGCGTGGTGACATCAAATGCTTCCTCAAGTTCAACCCTCGATTCGATGTGTCCGACCGACCTCTTGATGCGGATGATTGTGCGTGAGATCTCAAGGTTGCTCGAGACTGCGATGTTCGATCAGAGTGGGTCAAGTGTGCTACCCACCTTCTCAAGGGAGATGCGGCTCTATGGTGGGAAAACTACTTGAAGGCAAATTGTGCACCGGGTTCCACCTACTTGGGAGAGGTTCACTGCAGCTTTCAAAGAACAGTTTCTCTTAGAGATTGTGATGGAAAAGATGAAGGATGCTTTCCTCAACCTGAAGCAGGGGAATGATAACGTTAACACCTACATCAGGAACTTCATGAACCTGTCTCGCTATGGTGGTGATGAGGTATCTGATGACAAAAAGAAGCAGAAAAGGTTCAGGCAAGGGCTCAATGCGTCGATCAAGTATGCAATCACGCATGCAAGACCGGCAACCTTCCTGGAACTGCAGCATATGGCACTTCAAGAGGAGGCTAGTAGGCAGATGTTCGAGGAGTCCAAGAAACACAGCAGGGATGCATCAAGCTCGGCAGCAATGGCAGCTCCTTCTAAGCGGCGTGCGGGTTCCTAACACCCCACCGTCGCTCCGGCTCCACCAAGACCTACAACTTACGCCAAGGCCATCAAACTTCACCACCGGCTCTGGGGGCTACAACAACCCTACCGTGGGCGCTGGCGAGTCCACGGCTACTCGGCTCCACGTCCACTAGTGCACGCTTGTGTGGAGATCACGGACATCGAACTGTCCAATGAAGAACAAAGCTCTCCCTCAACCCCCGCCAAGATCTGCAACAAGTTCTCCTTCGGTTCGTGCACCACCGCCTCGGGCTCTCAACATCAACACTAAGCCCGGGTCTGCGGTTGTGCGGGCTAACTGCGTCAACGCCTCTCAAGCTGAGCTCGCACCTGGAGTTGTAATGGGTATGCTATCTGTTAACTCAGTCCCTGCACGAGTTCTCTTTGATTCTGGTGCATCGCATTCATTTGTTTCTCACAAGTTTGCAAATGAGAACGAGTTAGTCCTGGGTCCTCTCCAAAAGAAGTTAATGGTTCTTTCTCCTGGAGCAAATATGATGGCAACTAAGATCAGTCATGGCAATAAAGTTGAGATTGGTGGCTCGTCATTCTTGGCTTCTTTGATTGTTCTGGGCAACTCTGACATTGATGTCATTCTGGGCATGGATTGGTTGGAAATGCATGTGATTGTCTTTGAACGCTCGGTGTCTTTGAAGATTCTGAAGGCCACATAGTCTTTTCTCCAAGTCGACTCCTGTCTATTCCTTGGCTACTCTTAATGATGATGCTATGGAAGCTATTAGGGTGTACGGTGGTCTGCGAGTTCCGGATGTCTTTCTGAAGAGTTGCTGTATGCCTCCGGATCGCGAGGTTGAGTTCGTGATTGAGCTTGAACCTCCTATCTCCAAGAGGCCATATAAAATGGGTCCTTGAACTCAAACGACAACTTGATGAACAAGAGAAATTGGGTTTCATTCAACACGCACTTCTTTGGGGTAGCCCAACAATCTTTGTGAACAAGCGTGGCAGAACCGATAGGCTATGTGTTGATTATCGGGCTCTCAATGCTAAAACCATCAAGAACAAATATCCTCTTCCTCGGATAAATGATCTATTTGATCTAGCGTGAGCTGTGGTGTTCTCTAAGCTGGACTTGAGAAGTGGTTATCACCAAATCAAAATTCGCAAAGAGGATGTGCCCAAGACAGCTTTCACCACTCGCTATGGCTGTATGAGTACACGGTCATGTCTTTCGGCCTCACCAACGCACTGCTACCTTCTCGAGGCTGATGAACTCCGTTTTCATGGAGTCTGGACAAGTTTGTGGTGGTATATCTGGATGATATTCGGTCTATTCCAAGTCTAAGGAGGAGCATGAAGAGCACTGCGGTGTGTCTGAACAAGCTTCGTGAGAACCGCTTGTATGCAAAGTTCTCAAAGTGTGAGTTACGGTTGCTCAAGTAACATATCCGGGACATGTCATCTCGCTAAGGGCATTGCAGTCAACCCGAAACCGTGAAGACAATAGTTGAATGGCTTCCTCCTTCTAATGTCAAGGAAGTGCGGAGTTTTCTGGCTAGCTATTGCGTCGTTTATTCAGAATTTCTCAAGATAGCAAAGCCTCTTACCGACCTCCTCAAGAAAGGCAAGAAGTACTGTGGACTCCTGCTTGTCAAGAAAGTTTTGAGACACTCAAAGAGAAGCTCACTTCCACAGTCTTGGTTCCTCCGGATACATCTAAGCCTTTCCAGATATTCTGCGATGCCTCTTTGCAAGGATTGGGTGCGGTCCTTATGCAAGAGAGACAGTTGCTTATGCCTCTCGTCGATTGAAGACGCATGAGGTCAACTATCCCACACATGACCTTGAGCTAGCAGCAGTGGTCTTTGCTTTGAAGCTATGGAGGCACTACTTGCTTGGGAACCGTTGTGAGATCTTCTCGGACCACAAGAGTTTGAAGTATATCTTCACTCAGCCTGATCTCAATCTTCGGCAAAGGAGATGGATTGAAGCCATCAATGACTTTGATGTGACCATCAACTACACTCCAGGCAAAGCAAATGTCATGGCAGATGCGCTTAGCCGTAAAGCTTATGTCAACAACCTCATGGTAGAAGAGCAGCAGCCTCTCTTGTGCGAGGAATTCCGTCAGCTGAACCTGGAAATTGTGGAACAAGGGCATCTCCTGAACCTTCTGGCTACTCCTCTCTTGGAAGAACAGATTCGTTCTCGTCATCTTGGCGATCCGCACACCAGAAAGCTCATCTCTAAGCTGGGCACTCCGAAGTACGAATCCTTTCATGTTGATGATCAAGGCACGCTCTTCTTTGATCACCGGATGTTTGTCCCAAACTACCCGGGCCTGAGAGACCAAGTTCTCAAGGAGGCACATGATTCGGTTCTTTCTATCCATCCTGGCAGCACAAAGATGTACATGGACTTGAAAACACAATACTGGTGGCCTGGGTTAAAAAGGTATTGTGCCAAGTATGTCTCAGAATGTGATGTCTGCCGCAGAGTGAAGGCTGTCCATCAGAAACCATTTGGTCTTCTACAGCCACTGCAACCTCCGGAATGGAAATGGGAGAAAGTAGAGATGGACTTCATCACTGGCTTCCCAAGGTCGCAGAAGGGCAACAATGCAATCTTTGTTGTCATCGCCAGGCTTTCTAAAGTGGCACACTTCTTCCCGATCAAGGAAACAATTTGGACTTGATTGGTGAGCTCTATATCAACAGGATTGTCTCTTTGTATGGGGTTCCACTTGAAATCAGTTCGACTGGGAGCATCTTCACCTCAAAGTTCGGGAGAGTTTCCAAAAGCTTTGGGAACAAAGTTGAACTTCAGACGGCTTACCATCCTCGTCTCAAGGACAAGTGGAGAGAATCAATCGATTGGAGGATATGCTTAGAGCTTGCCATCTCTTTTGGCATGAAGTGGGAAGAATGCCTTCCATATGCTGAATTCTCCTACAACAACAGCTTCCAGAAGAGTCTGAAGATGGCACCATTCGAGGCTCTTTATGGTCGCAAGTGCAGAACTCCCATTGGTTGGTCAGGTGCAGGAGAAAGGATCTGGTTTGGCCCTGACATTGTAACCCAAGCAGAGGAGAAGGTGCATATCATTCGAGAACACAAGATTGCTCAGAATCGTCAGAAGAGCAACTATGACAGGAAGCACACAGATATGGTATATGCCCCTGGTGATCTCGTCTACCTTCGTGTCACTCCCATGAGAGGAACGCACCGCTTCGGTATAAAAGGAAAGTTGGCTCCTAGATACATCGGTCCTTTTAAGATACGTGGTAGAAGAGGAGAAGTTGCTTATGCATTAGAGCTTCCGGAAAAACTCAAAGTCCATGATGTTTTCCACATCTCTCAGCTCAAGAAGTGCTTCAAAGACCCCGGCAAGACCGTGGATCATGAGCTAATCGACCTCCAAGAAGATCTCTCTTATCAGGAACACCCCACCAAAATCCTTGAGACCGCAGAACGAAGGACGCGCAACAAGTCCATCAAGTTTTGCAAGGTGCAATGGTCACACCATTCTGTTGATGAAGCAACATGGGAGCGTGAAGATGAACTCCGTGTCAACCATCCTTCTCTGTTTGTGTCTTCTTCTTCTTCTTCCTAGAATCTCGGGGCGAGATTCCTGTTTAGTGGGGGAGAGTTGTAGCATCCCAGTTGTCTAACCCCTGTAATGCTACATGTCATAATAATAAAATGGGCCACTTCCAACAGATAATTGTTGCATCATCATCACATCATGCTCATGTCATCATGTCCCCTTGCATTTGAGCATCATATAAAACCTTTTTCTTGTTTGGTTCTTATCTCATGTGCATAATTAATTGTAGTTGCCTCTTGATATTGTATTTGGGTCTTAATAAATTGTTAAATGCCCAAGTTGAGTTGGGGGCATCTCTCTTTTGACTCCACCACCTTTTCTTTCACCACCTTATAATTCCACCATCCAATAATATGGGCTTGGCCTTTTATTGAGTTATCTCTAGCCCATGTTGTTGGTTGGATCCACCCATAACTTTTGCTTGGCCTTGCCCACCTATTGGGAATGCATATGGACAATGCCATCGTAATGTCATTGTTTTCACAAGGATAATTTGGGCATTAATTGTCTTGCATGGGCCATGCAAGTACCATCTTTCCTAGCTTTTGGCTTTTGTTTGGAATTCTAAAAGGATCCCTTCTTCTTTGCTTGATCTTGTTTGGTTAGTATAAAACCCTAGCTGTCCCTCTCTATCTATCCTTCCTAGCTAATCTCTAAATCTGATCATCTGAACCCCTAACCATGGTCCATGCACACACATGTGCTATGTGGCATGCTCCAACCAACCCTCTCCTTTGGAACTTGCTTGTTCTTGCTTGGACCATGCATGGGCCAAAGGAGCATCCACACCATCACATGTCCTTCTCTCTCTCTCCATCTTTTGCTTGCTTGGATCTTGGGAGGCTTGTATGAAGCTTGCTTTGCCAAGTCAAGTACCATCTCCACCTCTTCTACCCCTTGCCATCTACCCTAACCCTCCCTTACCCTAAACCCTAAGTTAAACCCTAAGCTAAACCCAAACCCCATGATAGCTAAATTTAAACCCTCCCTAGTCTAAGCCAAACACAAGTGCTCCCTCCCCTCCCCTTCTAGCTTCCTAACATGATCTTCCCCTAATCAAACCCTAAAGCTACCATGCCATCCCCCTCACCCTAGCTAAACAAAAACCTAGCTAATCCTACTCTTCCCTTCCCTTTGGCTACACCAAACCCTACCCACCGCCACTCTCCCTCTCTTTCCCTCTACCGCCATGCAGCCCACCACCACGTCGTCCCCACCGCCTCTCCTGTCCCTCGTTCTTCTCTCTCTGGATCACGTCTTTGTGTCCCTCCTAGCTTCCTCGTGTTGCTCGGCATAAAGCAGCAGCGGCCCTCCTCCTCAACCTGCCCCTCTTCCTTCTTATCCACCCCCCCCTCTACCTCTCCTTCTCCCATCGTCCTCCTTCCTTCTTCTTCCCTCCAAGGAGCGACCACGCTGGCACCATGTCGCCGCCACCGCTAGCCGCCTCTTCCTCGGTGATCCTCGCGCCTCGACCGCCCCACATCGTCGGCGTCTTCCGAGCCGGGACACGGAGAAGCACCTGAGAACCAGGCCATCACCTCGACGCCGACGCCGTCCTGCACCCGACGCCACTGCCGCCGCCGTGACCTCGTCTTGGTCACCACCGCTGCCTCCGACCCTCCTCGGTGAGCCTCGACCTCCTCCTCGCACTCGCTGTCCTTGCCCTAGTCGCCCCTCCCGTTCGCCTTGCTGCGCGATGCACGCCGCGCATGCTGGCAAGAACGACGCCGCCAGCAGACGCGGCGCTCTGAACCTTAGCGTTGCGGGTTAAATCCACCTCCGATCCCAGCGTACTCAAGCAGAGGCACATCCAGCTCGCCATAGCATCTCACGGCACCGAATCCATCAATCGTAGCTCTCGAAATCATCTTACGATCTTAGGCCAAAACCCGCTGCGAAAAGCCCCGTTCTTTCCGAACCTCTCGTTGTCCGAGGTTGCCGTCTGCCCCCTTAGATTCCCAAAACACCAAACCTGTAGCCTGTTAATCCCTCTACAATTTTGGTTTTTGCGCATCAAGGAATTCCCAACCGCTTGCTCGCCAACCTCTTCGAAGATCGCTTTCGCTGATTTCGAACCAACTCCGTTAAGTCGAGAGGACCTTGAGCATTTTATAAAAGGGTCTGTAGTTTTTGAACCAACCCGCAGTCCTCACACCGCCACTTGTCATCCCCTCATGCCGCTAGCTCGAGCCAAGTCAGCAGCGTAAGTGTGGCTAGCTTGCCCTTGGTGCAAAAGTCTCGGGATGTTTTTCCTAATCGAATAAAATTTGAAAATTGAATATGTCTAATTTAGTTCATATCTTTCAAATGCATTTGAATTTGCAGGAACTCTATATGAAATATTAATCAATTTTTGAATGCTGATTCAAAACTTAATTTCGAATATTTTTCTAAGCCAACTATATCTAGTCAAACCTTGACTTTGACCCAACTTGACTAACTTTGACTATAATATTGATTTAAATTCATAAATTCAAATCATGTAAATAATATATGTTTTCACATCAGAAAATGAGGAACTCAATTATGCCATCCAAAATATATCTTGGGCACTTTATTTTCAAGTTGAGTAAATTACAACAAAATGCCACTGGAACTTAATAAATTAATAACTTTTGATATATAACTCCGAATTTAACAAATGATATGTCTTAAATGATCAGCTCGACGAGACCTTTCTGTCTATGCTATCCATGACTTCAATTGCAGCATGCATCATATAATTATATAGTGAACAACAAATGTTATGGCAATGAAATGTGATTAAAACCCATTTAAATGTTATTTTCTTGTCCACCACACCTCACCATGCCATGCTACTTTACTTGCCACGTAAACTATGCATCATTCATCATGGCATGATTGTTTGCTTGACGCATCTTATTCATATGCTTGTGCTCTATATTCATGTTGGCCCTGTTTGTTTGGTTTTTCTCGGATAGACCTTGTTGTGGGTTATATCAAGAGAACCAGGAGCACTACCCAAGCCCCTCGCTTCCTTTGAGATACGCAAGCACTACCACATGCTTGCATACATACCTATTGCCTCTATCTTATTCTTGCATCATTGAGTCGCGATTGCATTAAATTGAATCCCAAGTATGCATAGCCTTTACTTTTAAACCCCACCAAGCTTGTTCCTCCATCCCATGAGCCATTAATATAGGAGTTGTTTGAGCCATGCAGTGAGAACAACATGTGTAGGGTTTGAGAGTCTTGAATAACGAGGTACCTAAACAACTTAACCCGAGTAGTTGGGATAACTAAAGAAAGTGGCACCGGTGAGCAACATCTGCTATTTAGTTTTTCCTGCTCACTTGTGTCCCGTAAGACCAGTACTTGATTCCTGTTCCTTGATTTATCGCGCTATCCACATCCGGAGGTATATGGGACCCCCTGGGCGAGCTTGATTCCGTCTTATTTCTTGGGGCCACAAACTAGTTTGAGGTTTTATTTACGATCTGTACTTATGCCATGTTTACCGCTTTATTTACGACAGCGATGTAGCATCTTGCTTAGGTACACGGATGTTTGTGGTATCGATAGTCCCCGATTGGGGACGGCATCGTTCTGACCATCGACGTAAACCTTGAGTCCGTCTTGAGCTTGCTTACGGTATACTCAAGGGTGGCCCCAAATATTTCTGAATCCTGTGATTGTTCGTGAAAGCCTCGGGTTTTGTTTTGGTTTTTCCGAGGTTGATCGGCGTGTGTTATTGGTGCACCCGGGTAAAACTTTCGAAAGCCGTGTCCATGGATATGGACGACTTGGAGCACGTTTCTTGATCATAGACAAGCATAACTAAAGTACCGCTTTTAATATGACTAAAGTAACTTGACTAGTAAATAGTGCAATACTCATGGAATGGTTAATAAAATTGCCAACGGATGGGGGTTGTTCGTCCGCTTCCTTGTTGGTAGCGGGGAGGAGGATGGATCGGATGAGATTACCATTATAACTGTTGTACTTAAATTCACGGACATCCGCTATCATTGGTTAGGCGGATGGTTAGTGCTTATCGTAGAATTGCTAGGGTTTATCTTTTGCTGCAATTGCGTCACCCTGAGTTGTGTCCCCTTTAGAGGCATTAAGACTTGCCGAAAATTTAGGGTCTCACACGATAAATTCTTGATTCAGATGAATGTACCTTCTCGTGACGGATCTTTGGGTGGAAGAAGCCGATGATGTGGGCAACGATCGTATGGTGTAGAGATTCCGGGAACGGGGATCCATGAGACCTGTAGTTGGGATGTGTTTATTTTCTATGGCATCTTATGCCGATTTTCTTCTTATCCGTACTCGGATTCTGTTTGCCGCTTCCGCATGATACTCTGATGTGTGTTGTATGAGGAGCTATCCTAAAATATAGATCTATCTAGGTCATTTGAATCTTGCCGTATGGCGTTGCTATATATTTCATTTCTTTCTAGATGGGATGGCTGTGATGTACTCTTGTATGGTGGCTTGCGTACATACCCACTTGTGTACGTAGTTGATCCCTTCGCCGACCACGCCGGCCAGACAGTCCCGTTGAGAGGTTAGCGGTTGGGACATCTGAAAGGACTACCAGTGAGTGGCTTTTGGGGCCCCACCGTACTATTTCAACCGCTCTCTCTCATCCAGGCTTGTATCTAGGAGCGTAGTTCACCGAGGTAGTTACAACAAGCACCTTTCCTCTTATCAGTCTTCTTCTTGAAGCTGGTAGACTGTGAGGCCTTGTTCTTTCCATCGAACTTTCCTTTGCCATCAAACTTGCCTTTGTTCTTGAACTTGTGAGGCTGGAAGTTACTTTTCTGTACCAGATTGGAATTAGAACCTCCCTCGGTACCTCGAGAACGTGTGTCTTTTGCTCTCACCTTCTCTTCCACATCAAGAGCCCCAATGAGATCCGTCACGGAGAACACTTATCTCTTGTGCTTCAGAGAAGTAGCAAAATTCCTCCATGACTGGGGTAGTTTGGCAATAATGCCTCCAGCAACAAACTTGTCCGGTAACACACAAGTGAAGTGCCCAAGTTCCTTGGCAAGTGACTGTATCTCATGATCCTGCTCCACAATGGGGCAGTCATCAACCATCTTATAGTCATAGAATTGTTCCATGACATACAGTTCACTGCCAGCATCGGAGACTCCAAATTTTCTCTCGAGCGCATCCTACATATGCTTGCCACTGCTAAATGACAGATATGAATCGATAATATTGTCGCCAAGAATGCTGATCAAGGCAGCCTCGAAAGTGGTATCAAGTTTTTGGAACGCCTTTTCCTGAGCGGGATTAAGTTCTCCCTCAGGTGTGCCATAGATGGCGTTATAGCATATCATGGTCTGAAACCAGAGCACTGCTCTCGCACGCCATCGTTTGTAATTGACACCTTCGAACACAGGTGGCTTCATAGAAGCAACAAAGCCACTTGGGGCAAATTGCTGAAATAAGGTTTTTGGATTGTTTTTTTTGACTGGTAAAGCAATGCTTTATTACGGTAAACTATTGGGAAAACCGCCCATTACAATCACATAGATATTAGGCGGTAGATCATCATCCCACACACTCATTATACCAGGATCACATTTAGACCCAAATTGGGCTAACTCATGTGCCACACCATTGACACTACGTCTGCAAGAAATGATGGAGCACTTTGAGAAACAATTCCTGCACTGGAGCTTGAGGTCTTGGACAATCGGCGCTGCAGCTGAGAAATCGTCCATTGTATTATTCATGGCATACATCACCAACTGTGCATCAGTTTCGAATATGACCCTGATAGCACCAAGACTAGATGCAAGTTCGATAGCTTGTTCTAGAGCCTTTAGCTCCGCCACGAATGCATTTGTAACGCCCTTAGCTCTGCCTTCAGCTGCAGTAACGACAAAGCCAGATTCATCTCGAGAAACCACACCCCAGCCACCATGCCGTTGACCTTCAGTGAATGCACCGTCAATGTTACGTTTTAGGAACCCATTGGGCGGAGGCACCCACCTCTCAGAGACTTGCTGCTTGAGTGGTTTTATAGCCTTGCAATATTTCAGACAATCAGCAGCCAGATTCCGAGCTCGGGAGACAATCTCTCTCGCTCCCATCATCAATCCCCCTTCTCGGACTTTGTTTCTGACATTCCACCATGTCCACCACATCGATATGATGAGCACACGGGTCCTCTCATCAAGCTTCCAAAGATAATCCATTACCTCATAGATACTTGGGCATCCTTTAAAATTTTTACGGATATCAATCATGCCAAGCTCAACCCACACCTCCTTCACTAGTTTACAGCGAATGAAAAGGTGTGCACCTTCCTCCTCCTCTTTTGCACATAGAATGCACTTCGTCTCCTCCAGCTTCACTCCACGTCCCAGAAGGTTTGATTGTAACGCCAGCGAATTGTGTGCCAGTATCCAAATAAACATACAGAGTTTGTTGACTGTGGGCAATCTCTAGATACGCAGCCAATCTTGCTCTCCATTGCCCCCTAGCGATGAGGGGATCGACGCGGACGACTACCCTTCCCTCCGACTATCCCGAACCAGTAAATCCCGGTGCAATTTATAAGCTTGTTTAACTGAATGTATTCCTTTAGAATCAAAGTGCCAGGCATAGAAATCAACCGCCCCCTCTCTCAAAGGCATGGCAAGGATCATAGATGTATCCTCCTCATTAAACGTGTCTCTAATCAGCTGTTCGTCCCACTGGCCTGTGATCGGGATAATAAGCTCCCTCACATAAGTAAGCAAATTGCCATTACGAGATGTTGAGATCTTCCTGCACCAAATCTTGGGAACCCACGGGTCCTCCCAGATCTTCACACTATTCCCATCTCCAATTCTCCATATGAATCCTTGCTTGAGGAGCTCGACCCCATGCAGAATACTGCTCCACGCGTATGAACTTCCTGGTACAGCTTGTGCATGCAGTACGTTGCCATCTGGGTAGTATTTGGCACGTAGGACTTGTGCACACAAACTGTCCGGATTTTGTATCAATCTCCATGCTTGCCGAGAGAGCATTGCAAGGTTAAAACTATGAATATCCCGGAAACCAAGTCCTCCTTCTCCCTTTGATAATGTCAAAGTCTTCCACCCTATCCATTTTTGGATTGTTGAATAAAAGAGAAATTTACCAAGCGAATTACCCATAATAAACGCTAGATAAAACATGATTAGAATAATAGACAAAATACTAATCATGTGAAATAGAAATAACATATTAAGACAGGTAACCAAACAGACTACAGGAAAAAGATCTTGAGATGCGATCAAAATAATATTGAGAAAGAAAACATACACGGCGGCAGCAGCAGAAGAGGAACCGCCGGTGTTCATGTTGGAACCATCGTTAGCCATGTCTTCGAGGAAGAGGGTGCTGATGTCGAAGAAGTTCTCGTTGGGGAAGATGTCGGCACAATCGCTATCCGAGAGGGAGTCCATGATGAAGCCAGTAGTCGCGCCGATAGCGCTCCCCAAAAACCTTATCGCCCTTCTCCCGTACAGGACTCGAAGTAGCGGGGTCTTGGAGGCCTATTGTCCCGGCTCGCGGTGCACGCCGCAAGACGGGATGGGGGAGATCTAGGTAGCGCAGTGCTCTAGAACTGGAGGCGCAAAGGATGTGTGGCAGTGTGTCTGAGAGGAGGCGTGACCTCTCTCTTATTTAGGCACAAAGGGAAAGGCAGACAGGCTACGCAGGAGATGAAATGAATGGACATAAGTTGAAGCGAATAGGCGGCATCCCACCGGATAGCCTCCACTCAGTTCGTATTCATTTAGCTCGTATTAAAACTCCACTGGAGCAAAACATTTCAGATTATGTGCAAATGTTCATATACCATTCATGTGTGGCAAAATAAAGCTCGGCTCGGTGAGATTCCCGCAACCCACGGTGCGCGTGACGTGACGTGACGTGACGAGGCGTGGCGAGGCGAGCGAGGAGGAGGAGGAGCGTGCGTGTATATGTATTCTCTTCTCTAGCTCGTACAAGTGGTGGAAGAGATCACCTTATAACCTAGTCCAACTTCCACTAAACTAGCAATGTGGGACTAAACATTTGTCCCAGCTCTTTCCTTGCATGAATGGACCAAATGGGCCTCTAGGATTTCATGAATTTATTGCCATATAATACATGGGCTGGGCCTATTTAGGCAAAAAATCCAATAATATCCTGTACCAACTTGGCATTCTTGCTAATTTTGATTTACTTTGCAACAATGTTGGTTTGTATGACTTTGTCTTTTAGGATGTCTCCACGTATCACCGCTTGACACTTGAGTTCCTCGGCACCTTGACGCATACAGTGAACCCTTATTATTGTACCGAGGAACAAAGGCATGGAGTTGATCGCATCAAATTCATCCTTATGAACCGTGAGTACACTCTAACACTCGACCAATGGGCTCAATGTTTTGGGTTTGAAAACAACACCACCGATATATGCATAACTACTTTTGTTTTAGATCCTGCACCTTGGGATTACTTTAATTCAATGAGAATTTGTGGAAACACACCCAAGGAAAACCAAATATAACATCCTTCTATTCGCTATCTAATTTATGTAAGTGCTAACACCTTGCAGGCACGTGGTGAGTTTACTAGAGTCAATGAGGAGGACATGTTGATCCTCGCAAAGGCTACTATTATTAATTATAACTTAATGTCAAATTTAGGCGCTCTTCTTGTGTTTTACCTTAAGCATCAGGCTCTCCAATCTCAAGGTCCCATATGCAGAGGGGGAGTTGTGACCGTTCTTGCACACGCACTTCACATCAACCTAGGTAACATCCACCCGTTGGCAGGAAGTCACCGTCTCGATCTCCCCACTCTAAGAGAATGTGATATGGTCTCTAAAACTCATGGTAGATACTTCCTTGATATACTTTGAGCATATCACTTGATCCCTGCTCCTTTGCCTAATGGTCTATTCTCTATCGATGATGGACGTTTGCGTTTTGATGCGCATGTTGAGGCTGATCTACCCCCAATAAGAAATACCCATGGGTAGAGGAGTAGAAGATGAAGAAGTAGAACAAGGAGGACTCGAACAAGATGAGAAGCCACCAAATTACTACACCACCTATGAAGATATCTATGCAGTCGAAGTAAATATTCAAAACATGAACAAACTCTCCATCAACCTTCAAGATGCTACGACAAGCCTCCCCACCCAGTTCCATGATTGGAGAAGCCAATGGAACGCGGGAAACTATCCATCGCTGCTATAATGAGCAACAAAAGGGCTTGTAAAAGCCTGAGCTTGGGGATGTGTTCCCTTGGAAAATTTATTTAGGTAAAAACGAGGTTGTAATCTCGCTCCTTGGGATCTTTGAAACAGTTGTGTTGGTCCATTCCAACACTTTGATTTTCCTTTGCTTTTGTTTTTAGTTTGTTTTTCTTTTTACCCTTGCTTGGTCGCAAGATCTTTTCTATTCTTTAATCCCTATCCTCAAAAATACAAAAATATTTTTCTTTTTTTACTTTTTTTTGTAAATGCGGATTCTCACTTTGCCTCTTTGATTTAGTATTATTATGATAATAATCGTGTTTGAGTTTTGAAGGAAGATGACACGGCTCAGTCAATTGCAGAGCTTCGTTGGGAGACCCCAAGAGCAAGGTGTGATGAGCATAGAAGAAGTCTTCCCTTAGTGATGAAACTAAGGTTATCGAACTAGTAGGAGCAAGGAAACAACTCCAAGGTGTTTTATGCATGTTGGATGATTCCTGGAGGATGGACTGCCGGAGTCTGGATTCTGATGGAAAAGAAGGCATTTTGGTGCAATTTCGTAAAGATCAGAAAAATATGGAAACATATTATTTTACTAGAAGACGAAGGAAGCCAGAAGGAGGTACGGAGATGGGCCTCAGGGGGCCCACACCCCCTAGGCGCGGGCCCACTTGACCACGCGTCCAGGGCAGGTGTGGCCCACCTGCCCGGCCTCTGACTCCGCCCCTTCGCCTATATCTTCCCTTCGAAACCCTAAGGCTCGGGGAGCGACCACAGATAGATTTCCGCCTCCTTTGGGGGGCGGAAAACACCGAGAGAGAAAGATCTCTCCGACAGACAGATTTCTGCCGGGAGAATTCCTTCCGAGAGAGGGATGACCGTCGCCATCAAAACTATCATCAAGCTAGGCTTCATTGGGATCATCATCATCATCATCCACACCATCATATCCATCAGCACCATCATCACCACTCCGTCCCGCTGTAACAATTGTGTTGGATATTGCTTTAGTTCTTAGGGGAAACTTTCCCGGTGTTAATTACTATTGTAGTTGATGCTTGTGAGTGGAACCATTGGATTATTGTTTATGTTCAGATTTTTATCCATATCATATCATCTTTGATCTTTATCCATATGATGTCTTGTGAGTAGTTCGTTTAGTTCTTGAGGACATGGGAAAAGTCATGTTGTTAGTAGTGAATTTGTGATGAGTTATTATTCAATGGTTTAGTATTTAAGTTGTGGTGCTATTCTTCTAGTGGTGTCATGTGAACGTCGACTACATGATACTTCACCATTTATGGGCCTAGGGGAATGCATTTTGTATTTGGCTACTAATCGTGGGGTTGCCAGAGTGAGAAACCTGAACCCCCATTAGGAGACCTTTGCACAAGGGATCGTAGGATCTCAGAGTTTAAGGCTATGGTTAATTTATATCTTAATTACTTTCCTGTAGTTACGGTGTTTGCAGGGGGTTTAATCACAAGTATGTATTAGTCCTAGGAAGGGCGGTATGTTAGCACAGGTTCACCACACAACACTTACAAACACCAAAGAAGAGTACTCAGCTATTTGAAGCGAAAGCACTTGACAGAATTCCCATGTATCCTCGAGAATGTTTGGTACTTATAAGTATTTCCACCGGCTTGTCCTTTGATAAGAAAGGATTGGGCCACTTGCTCTGTTTGTTCTTTACTTCTGTTACTTGCTCTTTGTTTTGTTGCCTTGTCATAAAACCACTAAAAATCTGTTTGCTAAGTATTCACAGGAATTTCCTGCTCCACACCATTGTTCAGTACTACCATACACCCCCTATCCTTGTGGGTCATCAAGACTATTTTCTAGCGCCGTTGCCGGGGAGTGAAGCGCTATTGGAGAGTGGAACTGGTAAGGGAAACTTTAACTGTGAGTATTGCTTTTGTTACTGCTTGTTTCTTTGTTTCAAATATGGATAACCCACTTTGTTTTCTGTTTGGCAAAACTACTATCACTGCTAGGGTAGTAGATGAACCACCTCCTTTTGAGATAGATCCTTTTAAGATACCTACAAGTATTATTAATCGTGTTATGGATAATTATTATTTTGGGGATGGAACTGTCCATCCTGGTGATCACTTGCTTTTTATCCATGAATTATGTGGTCTGTTTAAGTTTGCAGGTATCACAACTGAACAGGTGAAGAAGAAGTTACTCTCCATATCCTTGAAAGGGAGATCTGAAGAATGGTATAAGCTGCTGAAGAATGGACAATCCATGGAATGGGAGGACATGGCATCTCTCTTTTACTCTAAATTTTATCCTCCCTGTGAGATTCATAAGGATAGGAATCTTATATATAACTTTTGTCCTCTTGATGGAGAGAGTACAGCTCAAGCTTGGGGGAGATTGAAGTTACTAATGCTTAAATGTCCTATTCATGAACTCCCTAACAATATTATTCTTAGTACTTTTTATGCTCGACTTTCTCTTCATGATAAAGATTTACTAGATGCTTCTTGTGCTGGATCATTCACATGTATGAAGGAAGAAGCTAAATGGGATCTCTTAGACCGTATTCAACATAACACTGAAGCTTGGAGAATGACAAAGGAAGAAAGTCAGGTATAAACTATGATTATGAATGCATTAAATCTTTTAGGGGAACTGACAACTTCCATGATATCAGCAATGAGTTTGGTCTTGATTCCCAAAGTATTTCCAACTGTTTTAAGGCCTTCGCCTCTTACATAGAAATTACCAAGAAGAAGTGGAACAAGTACCATGCTCCTTATAAAGATGTTGTTAGTCATGCTCCCGTCAGAAGTACTCAAATTTGTACTACTAATCATATTGTGCATGAACCCCATGTTGAGAAAATGCCTTTCCCGGCTAAGGTAAAGGAGTATTATATGATTATTAGTGCAAATAACAAAGGTACAATGAAAACTGTGGAGCCTGGTAAGCATTTGAGTGATGTACCTATGGTATCTATTGTGAAAGACACTGTCACTAGAAATAGAGAGGCTGAGCACATTACCTTCTATGAGACACTTCTAATATTATCTCTCATCCTAGTAAGGCTAGAAAAGCTACTGTTCTTGTGCTTTCTGTTAAAATTGGTGATCATTGCTACTATGGTTTATGTGATATTGGTGCTAGTTCTAATGCTATTCCTTATGAGCTTTACAGGGAAATTATGCATGAGATTGGTCCTTGCGAGCTTGAGGACATTGATGTGGTTATTCACCTTGCTAATAAGTAAACCATTTGCCCCATTGGCATTGTAAGATATGTGGACGTTCTTTGTAGTAAGATTAAGTATCCTGCTGATTTTCTAGTGCTTAACTCAGCAGCTAGCAAAACTTGTCCTATCATTTTTGGTAGACCATTCTTAAACACTTGTGGAGCTATTATTGATTGTCAGAAGGAAAAAGTTTTAACTAAGTTTTATGGAGATTCTTATGAGTTTAACTTTTCCAAATTTGCTAAAGCTCCTTGAGAAAATAGCTTTCCTAGTAAATATTTTAGGATGTTACAAATTGCTTCTATTGATCCAGTCTATGACCTTGGACCTCTTTTTGGTGACTATACGTATGCTTACCCAGATGATAAAGTTGTTTCCAGTGACACTTATATTGTCAACTTTATTCAAAGTGCTACTGAAAGTTATTTTGAGAGAGGGAAACATGGTTTTATGCATCTCAATGATGTTAAGTTTCCCCGTTTTATGTTGAAAGCTTTAAAGTTGCATCTATTTTGTATTCCTATGCTAGTGGCTTTTTGTTTCAACAATTCGTTTTCCCATGATACCTACATGCATAGGAAGTGGGTTAGACTCAAGTGTGTTGGTTATTTGCTTCTTGATGCTCTCTTTCACTTCAAATATATATCTCCTTTGTGAGCATCTTTGCAAGTTTCAAGCCTAACTTAAAGGCATTAAAGAAAAGTACTTGTTGGAAGATAACCCAAGAGTATTGTCGAGTCTTGGAAACCACTCCTTATCCTTTTTGTTTTGGTTTTTGTGTCAAGTTCAACTACTTTTGTGAAGTAGAGGAGTTGTGAAAAGTGGCTATCCTAGGACAGATTTTTGTGCTACATTGTCGTGAGGAATCTCAGTATGCCGGATGGAGCTGCATTTTTCTGAGCTTCTTCTCAAAGTTGTTACCCAACAGTTCTGCACTTTTTGATATGAGCAACAGAAGGTCTCCAAAAAAATCAATTTTTGCCTGCTGGTCTATTTTGACAGATTTCTGCCATCATTTGCATTTGCCTCTTAGAGAAGCTTTTGTTTTGATGGATTTTTAGTTGAAGTGTTTGCCAAAGGTTTATTGTTATTGCTTACACTAATGTTGTCATTGAGTTTGTGCAAGGGTTTTGCAAGAAGGAAATTTTCAGGAGAAAGAGGAAAGGAATCTGTAGAGTTCGTCTTTGAATAGATAAAAGTGGTGAAAACAGAAGGTTCGTGAAACCCCAATATTTTTATATTTTTGATATTTTTAATACATAAGGGAAGTTACGATACGAAACTGAAGAGGAAACGGAGCCCGTGGTGGAAAAACCCACCCCAGGCGTGGGCCCAGCCTGGCCACGCCTGAGGGGGGTGTCTCCCCCTCGAACTCCGTCTCTGCCTTGTTTCCGTGTCAAAACCTTCCTTATGCATTGAATATTCGTATTATATAACCCCCCGGATCCCCCGAGGTTCGTGCATCGTGTTCTCGTCGTGTTTTCGTTTTGATCTGTTTCTGTTAGGAAATCTTCTCAAGTTTAGAGCACCATGGCCTCCGCCAACGACAAAGGCAAGAAGCCCGAGGAAGAAGAACCTCAAGTCCACAAGGAGGAGGATATTCCGGTAGGATATGAAGGTGCCATGGAGGAGGACAAGCAACCGGACACCCGCGCTACCGTCACAAGCATTGGTTTGGTGGCACAACCTACCCATCTTAGGAGGACAGCACAGATGTCTACAGGAGGGAGAACTCCGCGTCATATCCTCGCTCCGCGCACACTTCCTCATAGTACCCCTTGTTCTAACCGTGCAGGGAAGAAACATTCTAATTTAAAAAAATCGAGAAAAAATAACAAGGACTAGGATCCTCGGTCTGAGTTGCTCATGGGCTGCATCGAGCATAATTTGGAGTTAATTCGTACTCTGACCTTCAATATGGAGGATTTGAAGAAACTTATTGAAGAGCTTATCAAGAGAACACGACCACCACCAAGGGAGTAATTCATCATCAGGTTTGGCATCCCCTTGGCTTGTTCCAAGCTTGGGGGACAACATTGGTTTGGTGGCACAACCTACCCAGCTTAGGAGGACAGCACGGATGTCTACAGGAGGGAGAACTCCGCGTCATATCCTCGCTCCGTGCACACTTCCTCATAGTACCCCTTGTTCTAACCGTGCAGGGAAGAAACACTCTAATTTAAAAAAATGGAGAAAAAATAACAAGGACTAGGATCCTCGGTCCGAGTTTCTCATGGGCTGCATCGAGCAGAATTCGGAGTTAATTTGTACTCTGACCTTCGATATGGAGGATTTGAAGAAACTTATTGAAGAGCTTATCAAGAGAACACGACCACCACCAAGGGAGTAATTCATCATCAGGTTTGGCATCCCCTTGGCTTGTTCCAAGCTTGGGGGAGTGTCGCGGTATCACCACCATTATCTTTTATCTTTTACCTTTTTAGTGGATTCATATTTGTGGTAGAGAGGTTATCTTATAGTTTGGTTTGCATGTGGAAGTATCTCTCCTTTAGTTGATTATCTATGTATCCCTTGGTGTGAGTGCCTTTATTGGAATATTAATGAGAAGCTTCATCTTTTACTTTTTGTACTAATTATTTTAGTTTGCAATCTCTATTATATGATGGATCTTGTTGATCAGTATTGGAACCACTTTGGGATCATCAAGTGGATATAAATTGGTTTTGGAAAACCGAGTTCTGGTCAGTAGCATTATTATGAAAGAGAAAAACAAAGAAAGAAAAACAACTTACAGGTATTTTGTATCATTTTTTTCTTTCTTGTGGGCTCATAAGCTTAGTATTCTTTATTTAAGATTATTTTGTGTCTTCAAGGAGGATTACATGTTTGGCTTTATTACTTGTATGTTTGCTTGTTTCGTTCAACTCTCTTGCTTGATACCTAGCCTTGCTAGCCAAAAACCTGTTTTGAGAAGGCATACTTCTCGTGGTTCCAAAATCCTTTGAACCCAAAACTTTTGCCACTTGTGTCCACCATATCTACCTAGTAGCTTTTTCTATTCCAAGCAAATTCTCAAGCTTCATCTCGCTTTCAAATTAAAAAGTATTTTGTTATGAGAAAACTAGTTAGTAAAGCTCTCACGAACTTGATGGCACACTTTATTTCTTTGCCCCTAATAGACTTGAACCATTGTGAACATTGAAGTTGTATATGCTTGCATCTATACGTTGGAATTGGCAGAACTCTGCTGTCACGGGGAACGTTTTCAACATTGCACTTGTACTCTGTACATAGTTGATATCGTGCTATTTTGTATATGGATGTCAATGGTGTGAAATAAAGAGGGAACTTGTAAGTCCATGGAGTTTGTATCCTGTGTT
The DNA here is from genome assembly GCA_030063025.1 of Avena longiglumis. Classification (NCBI taxonomy): domain Eukaryota; kingdom Viridiplantae; phylum Streptophyta; class Magnoliopsida; order Poales; family Poaceae; genus Avena; species Avena longiglumis. The sequence continues at coordinate 304,529,126 of CP125978.1, forward strand.
AGAGAAACACCTGGGCCGCTAGCCTAAGCCATGCTTAATCATGGTGGAAACTTGCAGCATCACCATAGTGAGTCATCTATGAAGCATCCTCAATAAAAAGCTATGCATATGGTAAATTAAAAGATTGTTGAGATGCTCATTGTATTCTTTCGTTGTCATTTTGGTTATGGGAAAGCTCTTGTACCATGTGCAAGGGGTACCCCTTTGGCGGTTCTCAATGATATGCAAATACTTACAATGACAAGAACTTACCTGGACCCAAAGTTGAGTATGCATGAGGAGTGGCCCTCATATTCAAGGGACATGATATTTCCAACTTATATTTCATCAAGCATATACTCCATCTTTGTTCACTTTAACCTTAATCACCTCAAGATTCTTATGATAGGGGCAATGAGGGCTCAAAGCTAGTAAGTACCGTAATCTTTTGGAAGCTCTTTATGACTTGTAATCCCTACTACTATTTTGACACGGAATAGGGCCACGGTTCTGCTAATTACCCGTGACAGCACGGTTCTGCTAATTACCAACTTATAAGTGCAAGCATATACAACATAGATGACACAATGGTTCAAGTTTATTAGGGGCAAGAAAAATAAAGTGTGCCATCAAATTTGTGAGAGTTTAATCACTAATTTTCTCATAACAAGTTTAATTTGGAAGATAGATAAAACAAGAATATACTTGGAATGGTGTAACACACCATGCATAGGAGTTTATAGTGGACTCTTTGGAATAACTTGATTTCTTGGGAGTTGGATGCATGAGTAGAGCCTACTCAAACAAGTGGAGGCTAGCAAAAGACTAGGAGCGACCAACTAAGAGAGCAATAATGGCCATAATCATGCAGAGCGACAAAACATTATAAACTAAAGTGGTATCATAAGTCAAAAAATAAATGATCATAGAGGCTAAGGTCACTGGTGTAGGGTTTCGTAGCATGGAAAACAAAAAATTTCTACCGCATACAAACAAACAAGCCAAGATCTATCTACTAGATTGTAGAAACGAGTCGATGGAATAACTCAACCTCGAAGATTCCAAAGTGTTTAACGAGAGCGGATTCTCGTGGGTGATGTAGTCGTACTCTTGCCGATCTCAAGATCGCGTAGACGATCCTTCCGGCGCTGCATTCCGGCAGCGCTTCGGCAGTCGGTCACACGTTCGGTACTCGACGAAGACCTTCCTCTCCCTTGTTCCAGCAGGCAGCGGAGGTTGTAGCACTCTCCTCATGATTCCGGTAGCACAACGGCGTGGTACCGGAAGTAGAGGGGAGATCTCGCAGGGCTTCGCCTTAAGCCGGAGCGAGTATGGTGGACTATGAGAGAGAGCCTCGGCGATCTAGGGTTTAGACACACCAAGGAGGAGCAAGGCCGGCGGCTAGGGTTTAGCTAGGCGGCGGCGGCAGCAGGAGGTGGCGGCGCCGGGCTAGGGTTTGCGGGTGGAGGTGTTGTGTGTTTGGAGGGGCAGCCCTGCCCCTCCTTATATAGGTGGAGGGGGCGCGCCAGGGGAGGGGAGTCCCTCCCCAACTCGGTTTCCCAAGTGGGCTGGCGGTGGAGGGAGGGAACTCCTCCCCAAGTAGATTTCCTACTTCCCCTCCACCTCACAAAATAGCCGTTTGAGTTTTCAAATTGGCGTTTGAGTTTTCAAACTAGGATTTGATTAAACCCTTTATTTTGTTCAGCGATGACACCTAGTACATGATGCAATCATTCCAAATTGATATGACACATTCATGTACCCTTCCCCTCCAGAGTGCCGGACATTCCGAAACCTTCTAGAACATTCCCGATGAAAACACCGGAACCATTATCCAACCCGAAACAGGACTTTCCTTATATGAATCTTATTCTCCGGACCATTCCGGATCTCCTCGTGATATCCCGGATCACATCCGAGACTCCGAACAACATTCGGTCTCTTACTCATCATTCCATAACTACTCAAACAACGTCGAATCCTTAAGTGTGTCTCCCTACGGTTCGTGAATTATGCGGACATGATCGAGACACCTCTCCGAACAATAACCAATAGAGGAATCTGGAAATTCATATGGCTCCCACATATTTCTACGATTACTTTGCGATCGAATGAACCACTTACATACGATACCAATTTCCCTTTGTCTCACGATAGTTTACTTATCCGAGGTTATGATCGTCGGTATCTCTGCATACCTAGTTCAACCTCACATCGATAAGTACTCTTTTCTCATTCCCGTGATATGTGATCCCTTGTGATCCAGTCACATGCTTGCAAGCTAATTGGATGACATTCCACCGAGAGGGCCCAGAGTATATCTATCTGTCATATGGATGGACAAATCCCACTCTTGATCCATGTGTCTCAACCAATACTTTCCGAACACTCAATTCCACCTTTATAGCCCCCCAGTTATGGTGTGGTGTTTGATGTCATCAAAGCATCCTTCCCGTGAAGGTGATATGCATGATCTCATGGTCGAAGGAATTAGGTTACTATGTATCAGAAAGCATATAGCAATTGAACTATTTAAAATGACTTGATCTTTATGCTACGCTTATCTATAGGAGTATGTCCACCATATCATTCTCCTAATGATATGATCTTGTTGTTAATAACATCTCAATGTTCATGATAGGGAAACCATAATCATTTATTAACCAACAAGCTAGTATTATATAGACTCTTTACTAGGGACTCTATTTTAGTTTACAAATCACACAAGTATTAATGTTTCCTTGTTAATACTATTATAGCATGAATGTAAACATTTATCATAAACATAAAGATATAATAATAACTACATTTATTATTGCCTCTAGGGCATATCTCCAACAGTCTCCCACTTGCACTAGAGTCATCAAATCTAGATTACATGGTAATATACCGAACACCAATGGCAGTTTGGTGCTGGTCATGTTTTGCCCTCGGGTTGACAAAACCTTTGGGTTGCATCATATACAACTCTTCATCAATGTCTCCATTGAGGAATGCTGTTTTGATATCCATCTGCCATATCTCATAATCATAATATGCAGCGATTGCTAACATAATCCTCACAGACTTTAGCTTCGCTACTGGTGAGAAAGTCTCATCGTAGTCAACTCCTTGAATTTGTCGAAACCCTTTTGCGACAAGACAAGCTTTATAGACAGTAACATTACCATCAGCATCTGTTTGCTTCTTGAAAATCCATTTGTTCTCGAAAGCCTTCCGGCCATCCGGTAAGTCCACCAAAGTCCATACTTGGTTTTCGTACATGGATCCAATCTCGGATTTCATGGCTTCTTTACATTTATTGGAATGTGGGCTCATCATCGCTTCCTCATATGTCGCAGGGTCATCGGTGTTGTCCACCAACATGACACTCATAACGGGATCATACCAATCAGGAGTGGTACGAGTTCTCGTTGACCTACGAGGCTCTATAGCAACTACAACCGAAGTTTCAGGATCATCATCATTAGCTTCCTCTCTTATTGTGCAGGAACCACAGGAACTTCTTCCGGTGCTGCTCTACTCGCAAGTTCGAGAGAAGGTTCGACAACCTCGTCGAGTTCTACTTTCCTTCCAGTCACTTCTTTCGAGAGAAATTCCTTCTCTAGAAAGGATCCATTCTTGGCAACGAAGATTTTGCCTTCGGATCTATGAAAGAAGGTATACCCAATAGTTTCCTTCGGGTATCCTATGAAGACGCATTTTTCCGCTTTGGGTTCAAGCTTGTCCGGCTGTAACTTCTTTACATAGGCTTCGCAACCCCAAACTTTAAGGAATGACAATTTAGGTTTCTTCCCAAACCATAATTCATACGGTGTCGTTTCAACGGATTTAGATGGTGCCCTATTTAAAGTGAATGCGGCTGTTTCTAATGCATAACCCCAAAATGATAGCGGTAAATCTGTAAGTGACATCATAGAACGAACCATATCTAAGAGAGTTCGATTACGATGTTCGGACACACCATTACGCTGTGGTATTCCCGGCAGTGTCAATTGTGAAAGTATTCCGCATTTCTTCAAATGCTCGCCAAACTCGTAACTTAGATATTCACCTCCACGATCAGAACGTAGAAATTTAATCTTCTTGTTACGTTGATTTTCAACCTCACTTTGAAATTCCTTAAACTTCTCGAAAGTTTCGGACTTATGTTTCATGATATAGATATACCCATATCTACTCAAGTCGTCCGTGAAGGTAAGAACATAACGATAACCACCGCGCGATGCTACACTCATTGGATCACACACTACGGTATGTATGATTTCCAATAAGTCCGTAGCTCGCTCCATCATACCAGAAAATGGAGTCTTAGTCATTTTAACCATCAGACATGCTTCACATCTTTCAAGTGATTCGAAATCAAGTGATTCAAGAAGTCCATCGAAATGGAGTTTCTTCATGCGCTTCACTCCAATGTGACCAAGACGATAGTGCCACATATAGGTCGAGTTATCGCTCGATTTCAAACGTTTAGCCTCAATGTAATTAATATGTGTATTTCCACTATCGAGATTCAATAAGAATAGACCATCTATCAAAGGTGCATGTGCATAAAACATATTACTCATATAAATCAAACAACCATTATTCTCGGACTTAAACAAGTAACCGTCTCGCAATAAACAAGATCCCGATATAATGTTCATGCTTAACGCAGGCACAACATAACAATTATTTAAGTATAAAACTAATCCCGATGGTAGATGAAGAGGTAGCGCACCGACCGCGATCACATCAACCTTTGATCCGTTTCCCACGCGCATCGTCACCTTGTTCTTAGCTAGCTTCTGTTTATTCTGCAGCACCTGTTTCGAGTTACAAATATGAGAAACCGAACCAGTATCAAATACCCAGGCACTACTACGAGTACTAGTGAGATACACATCAATAACATGTATATCGGATATACCTTTCTTCTTGATGTTGCCGTTCTTCAAATCCGCCAAGTACTTTGGGCAATTCCACTTCTAGTGACCTTCTCCCTTGCAGTAAAAGCACTCAGTATCAGGCTTAGGTCCAGCCTTGGTCTTCTTCGTAGGTGCGGTAACTTTCTTACCACCCTTCTTGAAGTGTCCCTTTTGCTTAGACTTGCCTTTCTTGAATCTGGTTGTCTTATTGACCATCAAAACTTGGTGCTCTTTCTTGATCTCCACTTCTGCAGATTTCAACATGGCGAAGAGTTCTGGCAACTGCTTGTTCATGTTTTGCATATTGTAGTTCATCACAAAGTTCTTGTAACTTGGTGGTAGTGATTGGAGGACACGATAAATCCCCAAAGCATTAGGAATCACTATACCCAAGTTTTGAAGTTTGTTTGCGTGCCCAGACATCTTAAGCACATGCTCACTAACGGAGCTGCCCTCTTCCATCTTGCAGTTAAAGAACTTTTCAGAAGCCTCATAGCTCTCAATTGCCGCGTGAGTCTCAAAGATCAATTTGAGATCACGGACAATATCATGTGGGTCTGAATTCTCAAACCTTTTCTGAAGCTCCGATTCTAAACCATAAAAGATAGCACACTGAATTGTGGAGTACTGAGTCTTCCGAGCGAGGTAAACATTCTTTACTTCATCGGTAGTAGTAGCTGTAGGTGGGTCACCCAGCGGTGCATCCAGCACATAGGTCAAATTACCAGCTGTGAGGACAATCCTCAAATTGCGGAACCAATCCGCGAAGTTGCTTCCATTGTTTTTCAACTTTTCTTTCTCTAGGAACGCATTAAAATTGATGGTAGGGGCCACCATTGATCTACAACATATTTGCAATAGTTTAGACTAAGTTTATGACAAATTGAGTTCTAATTAATAGTTAAAGTAATCTAGGTGAACTCCCACTCAAAACAATATCCCTCACATTGTTTTATTGATAACACGAACCAAATCCACCACATCAACACCGATCATCACGAGATTTGATATAGTTTCAATGGCGAACAATCGACATGTTCATCATATCTACCATATGATTCATGCTTTACCTTTCGATGATCCGTGTTCCGAGACCATGTCTGTACATGCTAGGATCGTCAAGATCAAACCTTAGCTTCCGCATGAGCAAATCTGGCTTGCTCACGTTGTATACACTTGCGGAATCTAACACACCCGATCATCACGTGGTGCTTCGAAACAACAAGCTTTAGCAACGGTGCTTACTAAGGATGAAAACTTTAGAACTTGAAATTCATGTGCATGAGGGATCATCTTATAATGCTACCGTCGTTAACTAAGCAATACAAGATGCATAAAGGATTAACATCACATGCAATTCATAATATGTGATATGATATGGCCTTTCTTCTTTGTGCTTCCGATATCCTACTTCAAGCAAGAACATGAACTCCATCATCACCGGCATTGCATCAAGGTCAATGACGCTGCTCCATGGTTGTCGTCCATCGGCTTCAACTATTACAACTACTTTGAATAGACACGAGGGTCTTAACAGAAATTAAAGACAACCATATGGCTCCTGCCGGTTGCCAACTTACAATAAGGAACATTGCATACATCAAATATAATCACAATCATGGCCATATCACATCACAGCACACCCCTGCAAAACAAAGTTAGACGCCTCTACTTTCTTTGCATGTTTTACGTGGTTTGGGGATTTCAATAAGTGTCGTTCTAACTTACGAACAAGAACCACAACATTGATACTAGTATTGTCAATCACCCGTTGTAAATTGAATCTTAACTATGTTGGGAGAAACAGGCACCCGCAAAGCCACTTATGCAATACAAGTTGCATGTAAAGCGTGGAGCAAGTCTCATGAACGATGTCATGTAAGGTTAACCCGGGCCGCTTCATCCCACCATACCACAAGATACAAAGTACACAAAAAGCAATCGACAACAAAAGCATCAACGCCCACAATGACCATTGTGTTCTACTCGTGCAACAGATCTACATTTAAACCTGGCTCTGATACCACTGTAGGGTTTCGTAGCATGGAAAACAAGAAATTTCTACCGCATACAAACAAACAAGCCAAGATCTATCTACTAGATTGTAGCAATGAGTCGATGGAATAACTCACCCTCGAAGATTCCAAAGTGTTTAACGAGAGCGGATTCTCGTGGGTGATGTAGTCGCATTTGCCGATCTCAAGATCGCAGACGATCCTTCCCAGCTGCATTCCGGCAGCGCTCGCAATGGGTCACATGTTGGTACTCGATGAAGACCTTCCTCTCCCTTGTTCCAAAGAAAATGGAGGTTGTAGCACTCTCTCGTGATTCCCAAAGACAACTGTGGTACCGGAAGTAGAGGGGAGATCTCGCAGGGCTTTGCCTTAAGCCGGAGCAAGTATGGTGGACTATGGGAGAGAGCCTCGGCGATCTAGGGTTTAGACACACCAAGGATGAGCAAGGCCGGCGGCTAGGGTTTAGCTAGGCGGCGGCGGCAGCAGGAGGTGGCGGCGCCGGGCTAGGGTTTGCGGGTGGAGGTGTTGTGTGTTTGGAGGGGCAGCCCTGCCCCTCCTTATATAGGTGGAGGGGGCGCGCCAGGGGAGGGGAGTCCCTCCCCAACTCGGTTTCCCAAGTGGGCTGGTGGTGGAGGGAGGGAACTCCTCCCCAAGTAGATTTCCTACTTCCCTCCACCTCACAAAATAGCTGTTTGAGTTTTCAAATTGGCGTTTGACTTTTCAAACTAGGATTTGATTAAACCCTTTATTTTGTTCATCGATGACACCTAGTACATGATGCAATCATTCCAACTTGATATGACACATTCATGTACCCTTCCTCCAGAGTACATTGGAACCTTCTAGAACATTCCCGATGAAAACACCGGAAACATTCTCCAACTCCGAAACAGGACTTTCCTTATATGAATCTTATTCTCCGGACCATTCCGGATCTCCTCGTGATATCCCGGATCCCATCCGAGACTCTGAACAACATTCGGTCTCTTACTCATCATTCCATAACTACTCAAACAACGTCGAATCCTTAAGTGTGTCTCCCTACGGTTCGTGAATTATGTGGACATGATCGAGACACCTCTCCGAACAATAACCAATAGAGGAAACTGGAAATTCATATGGCTCCCACATATTTCTACTATTACTTTGCGATCAAATGAACCACTTACATACGATACCAATTTCCCTTTGTCTCACGATAGTTTACTTATCCGAGGTTATGATCGTCGGTATCTCTGCATACCTAGTTCAACCTCACATCGATAAGTACTCTTTTCTCGCTCCGTGATATGTGATCCCTTGTGATCCGTCACATGCTTGCAAGCTAATTGGATGACATTCCACCGAGAGGGCCCAGAGTATATCTATCCGTCATATGGATGGACAAATCCCACTCTTGATCCATGTGTCTCAACCAATACTTTCCGAACACTCAATGCCACCTTTATATCCACCCAGTTACGGTGTGGTGTTTGATGTCATCAAAGCATCCTTCCGGTGAAGGTGATATGCATGATCTCATGGTCGAAGAAATTAGGTTACTATGTATCAGAAAGCATATAGCAATTGAACTATTTAAAATGACTTGATCTTTATGCTACGCTTATCTATAGGAGTATGTCCACCATATCATTCTCCTAATGATATGATCTTGTTGTTAATAACATCTCAATGTTCATGATAGGGAAACCACAATCATTTATTAACCAACAAGATAGTATTATATAGAGGCTTTACTAGGGACTCTATTTTAGTTTACAAATCACACAAGTATTAATGTTTCCTTGTTAATACTATTATAGCATGAATGTAAACATTTATCATAAACACAAAGATATAATAATAACTACATTTATTATTGCCTCTAGGGCATATCTCCAACAGTCTCCCACTTGCACTAGAGTCATCTAATCTAGATTACATGGTAATATACCGAACACCCATGGCAGTTTGGTGCTGGTCATATTTTTCCCTCGGGAGAGGTTCGGTCAACGGATCCGCCACATTCAGATCTGTGTGTACTTTGCAAATATTTATGTCCCCATCTTGGACATGTTCTCGATTAGCGTGAAAACGTAGCTTGATATGCTTCAGCTTCTTGTGTGACCTTGGTTCTTGCGCATTGGCTATGGCGCCCATGTTATCACAGTAGATAGACATTGGGTCCAGCGCACTTGGAACCACACCCAGCTCTGTAATGAACTCTTTCATCCATATCGCTTCTTGTGAAGCCTCCGAAGCAGCCATGTATTCCGATTCAGTTGAAGATCTCGCCACAACGCTTTGCTTTGCACTCCTCCAGCTAACTGCTGCACCATTCATAGTAAATACGTATCCAGATTGTGATTTAGAATCATCCGGATCGGTGTTCCAACTAGCATCGGTGTAACCATTAACAACGAGATGTTCATCACCTCCATAAGAAATAACCATATCCTCAATTCTTTTCAAGTACTTAAGGATATTTTTAACCGCTGTCCAATGATCCACTCCTGGATCACTTTGATATCTGCTAGTTAAACTAACAGCATATGCAATGTCGTGTCTAGTACATAGCATGGCATACATTAGAGATCCTATGGCTGAGGCATAGGGAGTCTTACTCATCCTTTCTCTATCTTCTGCCATTGTCGGACTTTGAGTTTTACTCAAGGTCGACATAGCAACATGGGCAAGAACCCTTTCTTGCTATCTTCCATTCCAAACCTCTTTAGAACTTTGTCCAAATATGTACTTTGTGACAATGATATTAGGCGTCTCGATCTATCTCTATAAATCTTTATGCCTAATATGTAAGCTTCTTCGCCAAGATCGTTCATTGAAAAACTATTATTCAAATATTCCTTGACACTATTAAGAAGGTCTACATCATTCCCAATCAACAATATGTCATCTACATATAGTATTAAGAATTCTACAGAGATCCCACTCACTTTCTTGTAAATACAAGCTTCTCCATAAGTTCTTATAAAACCAAAACTTTTGATTACCTTATCAAAACGTTGATTCCAACTTCGGGTTGCTTGCTTCAATCCATAGATGGACCGTTGAAGTTTGCATACCTTGTTAGCATCTTTAGGATCGACAAAACCTTTGCGTTGCATCATATACAACTCTTCATCAATGTCTCCATTGAGGAATGATGTTTTGACATCCATCTGCCATATCTCATAATCATAATATGCAGCGATTGCTAACATAATCCTCATAGACTTTAGCTTCGCTACTGGTGAGAAAGTCTCATCGTAGTCAACTCCTTGAATTTGTCGAAACCCTTTTGCGACAAGTCGAGCTTTATAGACAGTAACATTACCATCAGCATCTGTTTGCTTCTTGAAAATCCATTTGTTCTCGAAAGCCTTCTGGCCATCCGGTAAGTCCACCAAAGTCCATACTTGGTTTTCGTACATGGATCCAATCTCGGATTTCATGGCTTCTTGCCATTTATTGGAATCTGGGCTCATCATCGCTTCCTCATATGTCCCAGGGTCATCGGTGTTATCCACCAACATGACACTCATAACGAGATCATACCAATCAGGAGTGGTACGAGTTCTCGTTGACCTGCGAGGCTCTGTAGCAACTACAACCGAAGTTTCAGGATCATCATCATTAGCTTCCTCTCTTATTGGTGCAGGAACCACAGGAACTTCTTTTGGTGTTGTGCTACTCGCAAGTTCAAGAGAAGGTTCGACCACCTCGTCGAGTTCTACTTTCCTTCCAGTCACTTCTTTCGAGAGAAATTCCTTCTCTAGAAAGGATCCATTCTTGGAAACGAAGATTTTGCCTTCGGATCTATGAAAGAAGGTATACCCAATAGTTTCCTTCGGGTATCCTATGAAGACGCATTTTTCCGCTTTGGGTTCAAGCTTGTCCGGCTGTAACTTCTTTACATAGGCTTCGCAACCCCAAACTTTAAGGAACGACAATTTAGGTTTCTTCCCAAACCATAATTCATACGGTGTCGTTTCAACGGATTTAGATGGTGCCCTATTTAAAGTGAATGCGGCTGTTTCTAATGCATAACCCCAAAATGATAGCGGTAAATCTGTAAGTGACATCATAGAACGAACCATATCTAAGAGAGTTCGATTACGACGTTCGGACACACCATTACGCTGTGGTCTTCCCGGCGGTGTCAATTGTGAAAGTATTCCTCATTTCTTCAAATGCTCGCCAAACTCGTAACTTAGATATTCACCTCCACGATCAGAACGTAGAAATTTAATCTTCTTCTTATGTTGATTCTCAACCTCACTTTGAAATTCCTTAAACTTCTCGAAAGTTTCGGACTTATGTTTCATGAAATAGATATACCCATATCTACTCAAGTCATCCATGAAGGTAAGAACATAACGATAACCACCGCGTGACGCTACACTCATTAGACCACACACATCGGTATGTATGATTTCCAATAAGTCCGTAGCTCGCTCCATCATACCAGAAAATGGAGTCTTAGTCATTTTACCCATCAGACATGCTTCGCATCTTTCAAGTGATTCGAAATCAAGTGATTCAAGAAGTCCATCGGAATGGAGTTTCTTCATGCGCTTCACTCCAATGTGACCATGACGACAGTGCCACATATAGGTCGAGTTATCGCTTGATTTCAAACATTTAGCCTCAATGTTATTAATATGTGTATTTCCACTATCGAGATTCAATAAGAATAGACCATCTATCAAAGGTGCATGTGTATAAAACATATTACTCATATAAATCGAACAACCATTATTCTCGGACTTAAACAAGTAATCGTCTCGCAATAAACAAGATCCCGATATAATGTTCATGCTTAACGCAGGCACCAAATAACAATTATTTAAGTATAAAACTAATCCCGATGGTAGATGAAGAGGTAGCGTGCCGACCGCGATCACATCAACCTTTGATCTGTTTCCCACGCACATCGTCACCTCGTTCTTCGCTATCTTCCGTTTATTCGCAAAGACTGCTTCGAGTTACAAATATGAGCAACCGAACCAGTATCAAATACCCAGGCACTACTACGAGTACTAGTGAGATACACATCAATAACATGTATATCAGATATACCTTTCTTCTTGATGTTGCTGTTCTTCAAATCCGCCAAGAATTTTGGGCAATTCCGCTTCCAGTGACCTTCTCCCTTGCAGTAAAAGCACTCAGTATCAGGCTTAGGTCCAGCCTTGGTCTTCTTCGTCGGCGCGGTAACTTTCTTACCACCCTTCTTGAAGTGTCCCTTTTGCTTAGACTTGCAGTTGGATGGCGGTCTACGTATCTTGTTGTAATGCCCAATCAAATCTCATATGATCATGAATGTCTAGTATTACATTGTTATTCCTTGCTCTGTCCTGTCAATTGCCCCGTTGTAATTTGTTTACCCAGCATGTTATGTTGTTTATCTTAAGGAGAACACCTCTAGTGAACTGTGGACCCCGGTCCAATCTTTACCATTGATACATCTTCCACTGTTATGGTTTACTTTCTGCAAGCCACCATTACCTTACACACCATATGTTTAATCCTTTGTTTTTAGCAAACCGGTGAGATTGACAACATCACTATTCATTGGGGCAAAGTCTTAAGTTTGTGTTGTGCAGGTTTCCAAGTTGCTAGAAACACCTTTGAGTCGTTTCTTTCCTCCTACTGGTTCGATAACCTTGGTTTTTTTACTGAGGGAAAACTTACTGTTGTTCTCAACACACCTTCCTCTTGGGGTTTCCCAATAAAGCTCTACAGTGATCTGAGCCGCAACAAACTTTTTCGGGCACCGTTGCTGCAGAGGCTAAGGACGACTTCACAAGGGGTGTCCTTCACAAACTTTCTCTTTACTTTGTTTTTGTTTTGCTTAGATTCTTTTGCCTTGTTTTGTTTTCTTCTTTTTATCAAAAATTCCCAAAAAAAATAGTTTCATTTGGTTTGCCTTTTCTTATCAAAAACACACAAAAATTAGTTCTCCCTATAATTTTCATCTTGCTCTAACTCACCATGTTGATCCCTAAGTTCACTATGAAAGACCTTTCAATAGGTAGTGGCTCTATAATTCAGAAAGAAAATATGGAAGAATTCTTTAATCATATTAGCAAACATGAGGATATTGAGGATAGATCCTTAGCAGAACTTGCTCCTAATTATGAAATTACTGCAGCTTCTTTAGTTCACATGTTGGAGGCTAGGTTTTTTAACCTTAACCCCATGATGCAAATAATGTTTCTTAAACTAAAAGAAGTGGAGGATGCTAAAAAGAGAGATTTTATCCTAGAAACATTGCTAAAAGAGTTCAATGATGTTTCTAAGGACGCCAAAAAAAAGTATTTGATTGTTTTAATATGCTAGGCTCATGTGTAGATGTTATGGGTACATTAGAAAAGTTGGATAAAACCAAACCCAATGGATAGGAAATTAAATACACCTACCTTTTAAATTGTAGGAATGCACGAAGCCCTAGAAAATAATTTTGATTGGATTGTTCCTAAAAACCCATTTGATGAAAGTAGTGAACCCAAGAGTGATGAGAGAGGATCCTCTACAACTCACTTGGATGAGATACATTTCCTAGTTGAAGAAATTTCGAGTATTGATCGTAATGCTTCTTCATTTGAAAATACTTCATTCTTGCTTCTTATGCCTAACTTAAAGGCGTTAAAGAAAAGTACTTATTGGGAGATAACCCAATATTTTTCTTGAGTCCTGGAAGTTATTACTTCTGTAATAACCTATCCTTATCCTTTTTGTTTGATTTTTGTGCCAAGAATAACCTCTAATGAGAGGGAAGTAAGATTTGGGGAGTTGTTGTCCCGAAACTGATTTTTGTGCTCCATTGTAAACATTCTTGAAAAATCTCTGTAAGTCGGATTGAGCTATAACTTTCTGAATAAATCCCCCAGGTTGTTAGATAACTTTCGTTAGTTCACCACTTTTTGATTTGAGTAACAGAAGTTCTTCGAAACAATTGGTTTTCACCTGCTGGTCTGTTTTGACAGATTTCTGCCATTATTTGCATTTCCTTCTTATTGATTCCTTTTTGGGTTCTCTTTGGGAAAATGAAATTTTTGAGGAAATTGCTACACTAGCTTGTGTTTTTCATGAAAGTTTTGCTGTTTTGGAACTAAACCCAAAAGGTCTATTATCTTTTGAACGCACTGATGTTGCTGATGAAGATTTGTGAAGTTTTGTATGAGGAAAACTTTGCAGGTGTAGAGGAAGAATGATGTAATGAGATTAAGAATGGACAAAATCTCAAGCTTGGGGATGCCACCCCGTGTAACCCCAAGAAATATTCAAGAGGTACAAGCGTCAAATCTTGGGGATTCCCAAGGCATTTTTATTGTTTCTAGACACTTCATTTTTATTGTTTCATGCACTGTTGTGTTGTTCTTGGAGCGTCTTAGTTTTTATTTTTGGTTTTTTTGCTTAGTTTTCTTGAATAAAGTAGTTGGACCCCCGCTTTCGTCGTGTTGTTTCAAATAACTTGATTGGTGTTGGAAAGGAGTAGGAAGTTCTTGCTTTAGTAGTACAAGAAGGTGCTTGCTTTGACTGTGTCTTAGACTTTATCATGTCATGCTAGATGTTGTTTGACCTTATGCTTAGTGATTATTGATGTAGCATGACTTGTTCCAAACAATTAGTATTGCTTAATGTGCCTTGAAAGAATCATGCGATTGTTTTAGCATACAAAAGCATAGTATTGTGGTATTCTCCTTTGATTATTTGTTTGGGTTGACTTGGCACATGCTCACACCATGTTATGACTATGAAATAGTCACCTTAGCCTCTATGATCATTTAGTTTTTGACTTGTGATACCACTTTATGCTTTGATTAGTAATGTTTTGTCGTTCTGCATGATTATGGCCATTATTGCTCTCTTAGTTGGTCGCTCCCAGTCTTTTGCTAGCCTCCACTTGTATTGAGTAAGCTCTACTCATACATCCAACTCCCAAGAAACCAAGTTATTCCAAAGTATCCACTATAAATTCCTATGAATGGTGTGTTACACCATTCCAAGTATATTCTTGTTTTATCTATCTTCCAAATTAAACTTATTATGTGAAAGTTAGAGATTAAAGCTCTCAAAACTTGATGGCATACTTTATTTTCTTGCCCCTAATAAACTTGAACCATTGTGTCATCTATGTTGTATATGCTTGCACTTATACATTGGGATTAGCAGAACCGTGCTGTCACGGGGAACGCTTTCAACATTGCACCTATACTTTGTACCCAATTTATACCATGATCTTTTGTTTGCGGATGTCATCGGTGTGAAATGAAAGGGGAGATTGTAAGTCCATGGAGTTATATATGTGTGTTAGAGAAATGCCTAGGCCGCTAGCCTAAGCCATGCCTAATCATGGTGTAAACTTGCAGCATCACCATAGTGAGCAATCTATGAAGCATTCTTCTTATAAAAAAAGAGAGATAGAAAAAAGAGATTGAGAAAAATAAAAAAAGAGATGAGAAAAGAGGAAAGAGAGAAAAAAGCACCATTTTTCCCATGGTAACTAAGAAGATTGCTGAGATTCTCATTGTCTGCATGCCTTGTCATTTTGATATGGGATAGCTCGTGTATCATCGGGCAAGGGGTACCCCGTTGGCGATTCTCTATGATACACATGTACTTACTATGACAAGAACTTACAGGTGACTAAAGTTGAGTAGCATGAGGAGCGGCCCTCGTACACAAGGGACATGAGATTTCCAAATTATACTTTTTCAAGCATATACTCCATATTTCGTTCACTTTAACCTTAATCACTTCAAGATGCTTATGATAGGGGCAATGAGAGATGAAAGCTAACAGGTACCATAATTTTTGGAAGCTCTTTATGAAAATTGAAATCCTTGCTTCCTTTATGAAGGGCCTTTCTTCCACTTTTATATTGAGTCCCCACCTTCTATCCTTAGGCACCAATTAAGAGAGCATAGTTGCCATTCTTAGTTCTATGTGCATTGTCCCAAAACTTATTGATTGATTCATATTGTTGATATTGCTTGTTCGTGAACTATTTGTATCTAGTCACTCTTATGAACTTTGAAGGTGTCCTTTGCATTTATTGCTACAACATGAGGGACAAGTTGAATGCCACAATGCTATGTTTTCTATATGTCAAACAAACAAACATCTCTCAATGCATTGTTATTCATGAATCTTTGTTTGTATCCTTTCATGTTGCAGCATAGTTTCTTTGTCTTATTGTTAGAACTTCATCTTTCATGGTCATGTTTAGAGTACTTTTATCCCAGCTTTCAATACTTGCAAATGGTTTTATCTTGATTGTGATGGTGCATGTCACCTCAAAAATTATTATTTTATCACTTACCTACTCGACGACGAGCAGGAGTTTAGCTTGGGGATGCTTGATACGTCGTAAATGTTTCTATAATTTTTGATCTTCCATGCTTGTTTAGTATCCACTTTTCTTTGCTTTGTCTACACTTTGAGGTATTTTTATATGTTTTTCGTAACTAACCTATTAACAAGATGCCACGGTGCCAGTTGCCTGTTTTCTGTTGTTTTTGGTTCCAGAAAAGTCAGAAAATCAATATTCTCGGAATTGGACGGGACAAACGCCAAAGTCAATATTACACCATGGAGAACACGGAGCGAGAAGACAATACGAAGGAGGGCCTCGAGGGGCCCACACCCCCTGGCTGCGCGGCTAGGCCTGACCCGTGCCTGGGGGTGCGGCCGTCTCAGGCACCCCCTCGGTCTCCCCCTTCGCCTATAATAAGCCCCCGATACCTAAACCCTAAGCACCCGATCAGATCTCCACGAAAGAGTCCGTAGCTGCTACCATCGTCCGTATATCGAGGGATCTGAAGCTCTTCCCGGCACACTACTAGAGGGGAGAGATCATCTCGGAGGCCTTCTTCATCACCATGCCAGCCTCCGGTATGATGCGTGAGTAGTTCCACCTTGGACTATGGGTCCATAAAGTAGCTACATGGTTGTTTATCCTCCTTTGTGCTACCCTGTTTAGATCTTGTGAGCTCCATTCATGATCAAGATCATATATTTGTAATCATGCATGTTGTGTGTTCATGGTCCGATGGAAATTGAGATTACTATGTCCAATTGTTTAATGATTCTATCTTATTGATTCTATCATGTTTGTGTTGTTTGAGATCTTGCATGCTCTCCGTTTCTAGTAACTATGTTGGCCAAGTAGATTCTAGTGACTCCAAGAGGGAGTATTTATGCTCGATAGTGGGTTCATGCCTCTATTGAATCTAGGAAAGTGACAGAAATATCTAAGGTGTGTTGTTGTTGCTAGGGAGAAAACAACGATCTTTTGTTCATGGAACAATTGTATTGTTTACTTTACACACTTTGCTTACAGCAGTTATCCGTTGCTTGCAGCTTAATACTGGAGGGGGGTCGGATGATAACCTGAAGGTGGATTACTAGTCATAGATGCAGTTGGATGGCGGTCTATGTATCTTGTTGTAATGCCCAATCAAATCTCATAGGATCATGAATGTCTAGTATTGCATTGTTATGCATTGCTCTGTCCAATCAATTGCCCCGCTGTAATTTCTTTACCCAGCATGTTATGTTGTTTATCTTAAGGAGAACAACTCTGGTGAACTATGGACCCCGGTCCAATCTTTACCATTGATACATCTTCCATTGTTACTGTTTACTTTCTGCAAGCCACCATTACCTTCCACACCATATGTTTAATCCTTTGTTTTCAGCAAACTGGTGAGATTTAGAACCTCACTGTTCGTTGAGGCAAAGTCTTGATTTTTTGTTGTGTAGGTTTCCAAGTTGCTAGCAACACCTTTGAGTCGTTTCCTTCCTCCAATGGTTCGATAACCTTGGTTTCTTACTGAGGGGAAACTTACTGTTGTGCTCATCACAGCTTCCTCTTAGGGTTTTCCAACGAATCTATATAGTGATCTAAGCTGCAACAGTAAAGTCTAAGCCACATTCAAAACAAGCTCCCTTTTGTACCACTTAAGCATGAAACATTCTACTCTTTTCCAACACCAATCAACTTATTTGAAACAACACATGGGTCCAACTGCATTATTCAAGCAAATGAAGCAAACGAAAACAGAAAACAAAAACTAAGACGCTCCAAGAAAAACACAACAGTTCATGAAACAATAAAAACGAAGTGTCTAGAAAGAGACCTGAGATTTTTATTGATGAAGAAGGGGATGCCTTGGGCATCCCCAAGCTTTTACGCTTGTACCTCTTGAATATTTCTTGGGGTGAGACGGGGTGGCATCCCCAAGCTTGAGATTTTGTCCATTCTTCATCTCATCACATCATTCTTTCCCTACACTTTGAAAATTTCCTTCATACAAAACTTCACAGAATCTTCATTAGCAACATTAGTGCATTCAAGATAATAAACCTTCGGGTTTAGTTTCAACACAGAAAAAGTTTCATTAAAAACACAATCTACTGTAGCAATTCCTTCAAAAATTTCAAGTGATCAAGAAGAAATAAAAAATAAACCGATAAAGAAGCAAATGAAAATAATGGCAGAAATCTATCAAAACAGGCCAACAGGTAAAAAATGATTTTTTTCGAAGACCTTCTATTGCTCAAATCGAAAAGTGTTGAACTAACGAAAGTTAGATAACAACTTGGGGAATTTACGCAGAAAATTACAGCTCAATCAAACATACATAAATTTTACAAAAAAATTTATAGTGAAGCACAAAAATCTGTTTCGGGACAGTGTAACACCCTCAGAATCGGCCCTATGCAAGTTTCAGCGCTTCCCGCCAAACCCGCATAGAAACGATTCAAAGGTGTCCACCAGGCACTTGCGTGCGGGTGGAAAACGAAGTAATAACATTACACAACAGTCCTCGATGGGACCCACAGAACAGATATATATACAACACGACTCCATGAGTCAAGAATACAAATATATAGAACAAAGATCCAAATCACCTTGAAAGCGATAGGGCGTCCGACTACGGACAAGATGCAAATGGGGCTAAGAGCCACAAGATTAACCAATGTCCATAACCCTGCCAGCCAAGCGGAAGGTAACCTGCTGACGCCGATCTCAAACCGCTTAAACAAAAGGGTGCCGACAAAGGGCAAAGGAAAAAGAGAGAGCGGTCGATCTTGAGGCCAAGACACGGCGAGGCTACATTCGGCGGTCCTCGCCTACATAGGTATGGTGGTGGCGTGATGGCGGCAGCATGCACTAAACAGCCTATAGAGACGCGATACAACTGGCGGCTATCAGAGAGGGGTAAGGAAGACCTATTCGGAACCAACCTGATACTACCACCAAACATACCCATCCTGGTATTTCCCCTCGAGACCAAACGAGGAAGTCAACCGAGGAACTCACACAGTTGGCAGTTTTAGTTATTCAGTTATCGTTGCAGCAATTACTAGTCAGGTATAGATAGTCATCCTGATAAGATAAACAGTGGGCAGTTTTAGTTAACCATTCCGTTGTAGTTGCAACACTTACTAGCCAAATATATGATTAGCATGAGATATCCCAAAACCCAGCAGTTGTTGATACTTTTATTTAGCCATTCCGTTATAGTTGCAACACTTACTAGTCAGATACAATGGTCGCAAGCGACAACCCAAACAAGCAATTATTGGCAGTTTTATTTAGCCATTCCATTATAGTGAAGTTGATTACTAGTCATTATAAAGTCAAATTTATAGCACTACTTTAGTTATAGTTGTCTATGATCGAGATACTGTGCTCCAAGTCGTCCATAACCGCGGACACGGCTTTCAGAAAGTTTTACCCTAGGGTGCACAAATAGCAACACACACTCGATCAACCTCGAAAAACCAAATCAAAACCCAACGAGGCCTTCACGACAAAGCAATCACAGGATTCAGAAATATTTCAGGGGGCCACCCCATTGAGTACATCCGCAACGAAGTTAGCTGACTCCGAGACGGCCTCAAGGTTTGCGCCAGGGGCTGTAAACGACCGGGAACCCGCAAATGTGATTGGGCTTGTCGACATCAAACACTCCGCTTTCCTAACAAGACAGGTGCTCCTCGCACAATCGTAAATAAAGCGTAAAGCATGGCATAAGTACATGATAGTAAATAAAACCTCCAACTAGTTTGTGGCCCCAAGAAATAAGAATGAATCAAGCTCGCTCGTGGGGTCCCATAATCCTCCCGGATGTGGATAGCGCGAATATTCAAGGAACAGGTATCAAGTACTCGGGGTCCTACGGGACACAAGTGGACGGTTAACAACCAAATAACATCTATTGCCCACCTGTGCCTCTACATTTACCTACTTCAATTTTAGTTGTTAAACAGTAATTAAAGTTATGATCATCTCCAACAATAAACACACGGCAATACTCCAACAACTGTGGTACTTGACGACACGCAACAGCACTTGAGCATGCTACCACTACGCGCAGAGCCAACTAACTACCAAACAACACGTAATAGGAGGTGTCCAAGGCAATATAAGGCTGCAAGGGATATCACGGGTATGAAAACTATAGCAACGCAACACAGATAGCAATAGATCAACAGGAGGAAATAAATACTATAAAAGTAAGATAGGTAGAAAGGGGGGAGGTGCTCGCCTGAAAACATTGCCGAAGGTTCAACCGAAGGTCGGGTCGACACTCGCATCAACTCAACGGCCCAATCCGCGAAGAAGCAAAACACTAGAAGAAACACCGGATGCACTATTTAATACTACGGCAAAAGATCGGGCATGATGCATGTATGACGTATAACATGGCACAGCTGCGATGCAATTAGGTCATATTAAGCGGAACCGGGGTCCCGACATTTAATTAAACGGTTCAAGTTATTTAGAACCCCCGCAATTTAAATGTTGCATTATCAAGACAAAAGATAGCACCGGTTCGCTACACAAGTTTAAATGAGGCCAATATAAGACTAGATTTGCCCGCATATGGGCCCCATATTTAATTATGAGGTGAATCGGCATAATGCCCCCAAACCCACAATATGTATGCAAACATGACAATTGATTTAATATGCAACAATTTGATATTACATTTATAAAATAGGGCTCGAGAAAAGGTTCACACATTAGGGGTCGAAGATCTTGGTCCGGGGGTTTGGGGTCGGTCTCAGGGTTCGGATCTGGGGTTCGGTCTTGGCGGGAGCGTTCTCGGATAACATAGTAGATCTTGGCGCATCCGTGGTCTTCGGGTCATGTAGACGGTCATGGCGTTCGGGATGAAGTACTTGTCGTATTCGCATCGGCGACCTTGGCGTCCGGGTTCTCGACGAACTTGGCGTCCGAGATGAAGGGATCGTTGTCCGGGGATCCTCCGAGTCCGTGTTGACGACCTTGGGGTTCCGACTTTGGTTGTTGGCCGTGAACTTGTTCCGCGAAGGTACGGTCTTCGGGTCCGGGAGGTAGATCTTGAGGTACCGGCGGGTTCGTTGCCGGTGGTCCTTTGGGTCCTCGTCTCGGCCTCTCGAAGGGCACCGGGGATCTTGTCTACCAAGGGGGCTCGAAGATCTTGTGGCAGCATCACCACCCGTCCTCATCACCACCACACCAACAGTTCAGAGCACACTGCCACCCACCGAACCACATACACACGACGTGCATAGGCAGAGAAAACAGGGCGCACACGCACAAGCAGCAGATGCAGATGGCCCCGGGAGAAGCATGACAGAGGCGGGACCGAAGCGGACAGGCGAGGCCGGCGTCGAGGACGGTGGCGCCTGGGGCCGTGGCACGCCCGACGCGGCCAGACCTGGGCGAGCTTGAAGCGGGAGGGGGCCGGGCGGAAGGGCGCCCGCGTCAGCGCCATGGAGAGGTGCTGTCAGCAGTGGAGCTTCAGAGGCGAGGGAGCGACGGCGAGGTTGCACCAGGCCGGGCCGGGTGGTCGTGGATGGCGCGGGGCCGAGGACGGCAGCGCAGAGCTTCGGGCAGAGCGACGAGGAGGAGGAGGTGTGCGCGGTCGGACGCGGCGAGGAGAAGGTCGAGGGCGGGCAGACGACGGCTCGGCCGAGCGGCGAGAGGAACAGGTGGAGGAGGCGGCGGCCAGCGCGCAGGCGGCGGTGGAGGCACGGAGGAGGCGCAGCCGGAGGCAGGCCGAGGCGGGCCGGAGGGGCTCTGGCGGCGGGAGGAGGCGCGAGGAGGCGCGGGCGGTGGTCGGCTGGCGACGCAGTGCAGCTGGGCTGCTCGACGGGCGGCCGCGGAGGGGCGAACGGCGGGGCGGCAGCCGAGCGGGGAAGGAGGGCGACCGGCGGGGGCAGAGAGGAGAGAGGCGGGAGGTGGGAGAGGACCAGGGGAGGGGCGGTGGCTTCGGTGCGGGAGCGTGAGGGAGAGGAGGGAGGAGGGAGACGCGGGGAGAGAGGAGGGAGACACGGGGAGAGAGGAGGGTAGGTGGGGAGTGGCGGGACCTGCGGGTGGGCCGAGCGGGACAGGGGCAGGTGGGTGGTGGGCCTGAGAGGGTGGGTCCAGGCTGTCGGGGAGAGAGAGAGAGGAGGTAGGTGGGGGGCTGTGTGTGTTGGGTGTGGGGCTGTGAGGAGAGGGAGGGAGTGGGGATGAGGTGGCAGCGTGTGATAGGTTGGGAGAGATATGAGAGATGAGGTGGCGAGAGGGCATTGGTCAGGGTGATGTGGCTGGGGACTGGGTAGGTTAGGTGTAGGTAGAAAAAGGGTCTAGGTTTTAGGTGGACCGATTTGTACTGGGGGTGGCCGACTGGGTCGGATCGGCCCGGTTGGCTGCCCCCTAAAAATAATTAAATATTTTATTTATTTTGGACGGGCCTTTTGCAAACCGTGGTTAGTCAAAACAAAATATTCCAGAGATCCGGGTTTTTAATTTGAAATCAAGACGGGGCGCTTAGCAAACAAAATCGGGTTTTTTCGAAATAGTTTTATGCAAACAAATGCAAGATGACAAGACGATGCTCAAATGCAATGTGGCATGATGACATGAGCATGCGGTCATGATGATGCAATGCACAAAAACAACGCGATTTTCTAGTAGTGGTTTTTGCGGGATGCCACAGACAGCAACTTCCCCAAATCTTACTTCTCTCTCATTAGAGGTTATTCTTGGCACAAAAATCAAACAAATAGGATAAGGAGAGGTTATTACAGAAGTAGTAACTTCTAAGACTCAAGAAAACTATTGGGTTATCTCCCAAGAAGTAATTTTCTTTAACACCTTTAAGTTAGGCACAAGAAGCAAGAATCAAGTATTTTTAAATGAAGAAGCATTAACATCAATCTTCTTGACCCTACCTTTCTTACCTTTACTCTTATCCTTAGGGAACATATGATATCTTGTTGGAGAAGCAAAATGCATAATTCCTTTCCCCACATCTATTATTGCTCCAAGGAGTTTCAGTAGGGATCTTCCAAGTGTAATTTATTCTTTTCCTACACATTCAATAACAAGATAATCAGTAGACACCACTTTCCCTAAGATCTTTGTAAACACTCCTTCAGGTATTCCAATGGGTAATATAGTTTCATTAATGGTAAGAGATATTTCTTCTCCTCCTTCAGAAAGTCCCCAAAGATTCAAAGATTCATAGATATCTTTAGGCATAAGACAAAATTCAGACATGATATCACAACAAGCATCAAAAGTTTCATTGTTTATAACAACTTTTATTGTAGGAAACCATTTGAAGGCTTAGAATTTATTGGAACATAATCATGATATTCTCTAAGCATGTTATAGCAACCTTTTAAGCTAGCAGTATTGGTCTTAAGAGTGTTCAACGTATCATAGATGTTTATACAAGAAGAATCAGACTAGCTAGGCTAATTATATATTGTAATCAACTTCTTTATGGCATTCAAAGCTTCATCCTCATTACATTGGAAAACATCTCTTCCTGCTACAACATCCAAAGCATATCTATAACAAAGAGCAAGACCATGGTAGAAACTGTTAAGAACCAAGCCTAGAGTCATTTTAGGCTCAGTTTTTCCATGTGAATCAGAAATTCTAGACCGGGTTTCTTTGAAACTCTCTTCACTCCCTTGTTTGAAATTAAAGATCATTTCCACAAGTGACATAGTGATTGGAGCAACACTAGACATGGTAGCAACTAGAGTAGGAACTAATTATTTGTGGTTTTGATAAGAAAAAGCAAACCGAGCGAAACTAATTTTTTATAATTTTTTTTGAAAGAGAGAACCAAGAAAAACAAAGCAAAAGAAACTAAGAAAAACAAAAACAACATAAAGAGAGTGTTTGTGAGAGACTCCCCTTGTGAATATGTCCTTAACTCTCCGGCAACGGTGCTAGAAAATCTTGACGCGGCTCAGTCAATTGCAGAGCTTCGTTGGGAGACCCCAAGAGCAAGGTATGATGAGCACAGCAGCAAGTCTTCCCTCAGTGATGAAACCAAGGTTATCGAATGCGGCGACCCAGCATACCACTGCATGATGTAGTATACTATAGTCGTTGACATAACACCAATAAAACACCGTTCACTAGTAGTACATCCCTCAGAATGGCACAACAGAAACACAGCGGGTCCAATACATGGCTAAAGATTACAACTCACTCTTTACATACGATCTAGAGAACACTCTAAGTTAAAGAGAGAGAAAAACTTATTACGGAGAAGAATCAAAGATAAACAACGCAAGAACTATTATACTATTAAGTCTAGTATTCCGGCTAAGAGGTTGGCATTGCAGCTATCACAACGCACTTCATAAATAGGTTCTTTGGCTAAAGATAATATTCCTATATAATCAGTAACTTCGTCTTCACTTGAGTCGAGGTATAGGTTGACATCCTTTTCTTCATTGAAGAGCTTTAGCTGGTCTTGATAAGTCCTGGAGCATATCTTGGTGTAGACATCGTTTTAATGGCTTCAGAATCTAGCAAGGGTTAAGAAGATACTTTGAGTACAAGCGTACTTAGAAAATTCACTAGAAAAGGAGTGTTTGATGCATTATATCTACAGCCACAGACCGTAGGTCGTAGGCAATGCAAGTTTTTCATAAACATTTCTTCAAAGGTTGCTTTTATTCTGAAAAGCTATGTCCGTCGGCCTTCACGGGTTTACCAGAACTTTCATGGGGTTCCTTTCCCGCCGCGTTCGCAGCTCCTTCCCGGAACAAGGAGTAACAAGTTACAGTTCTTACACTCTGCCGAGATGCATTACTTTAACCATGAGAGATCAACTCTTTGTTGCACAATCGGGCAGCTTATTCCCGTCCACAATTCCATGTTGTGGGGCCGAGAAGATGATCCAAGACAATCACTGCCCCTTCGCGACCTCGCATGCCTCCTTGGTGTACACCATGCCCACATAAAGAATTACGGAAATGGTTTGTACAAACCGTTAGATGTTAGAACTATCATGGGACATTGAGGGTTTCCACCCATATGCTGCATATCCTCTACGAATTACCAATTAATATGCACGCTTCGAGGATAACAGCCACGACCTGCACATCCGGCTTCATGCGAGAGGAAGAATATACAGCTGACTTCTCCGTCCCATTCCAAATCTCATGGTGAACGCGTAATATACGGCGCAGGAATCACTGGCGGCATTGGTTGTTAAGTCCTAGGTGATATAGTTCGGAAAAGTGGTATTCCAACTTTCAGATTTAATAGATTAGCTGATCACCCTGGATTAGTAACCAATAGTTCACATTATTATCAAAAATAGGGTTTTAAGACATTTTTCAAATGCAGGTGATAACAACACTGGATTTGTAAAATACTTTACAAAAAATAAACAAAGGACATGAGCAAGTGTGAACTTGCCTTTTGTGATTGCAAGATTATGCACTCATGGTCTTCGAGTCAGTATAAGATTCAAAATGTGAAATCAGCATCATTGGTCCGGAAAGGACTAATGTTTAAAGAAGCAATATGCTTTGATGCATAAGTAATGTGATGCACGTCCTAGACGCAAATCCCGGGTATAACGTGGTCCTAGGGTTTGGATTCCGGAAATGGTTACTTTAGAATGTGTTGTCCTTTTAGATGAGTTTCACACTTGTTCTTTTATTAGATCTTATGAGTGTGTGTGAGCAACACATATTTATGTAGCAATAAAATATACACCTATGAAATGCTAGTCAAGATTGCTTATACAAGAGTTATTGTTTGAAGTGGCAAAAAGGATAACCTTCGAAGAAAAGGTTTCTCTTCTAAGGTCTAAACAAGCTTTGTGGTTAGTTAGTGGTGGTTGATGTTATTGGTTTGCTCAAATGGTTTGGCTTGAGTTGCTTTATAAATTAACTACTTCAGACCAAAGTTAACTATAAAACATGTAGTAATGTGTATTGTATTATATTTAGATTCTTGGAGACTAAAGTTAACTTTAAAATATAGATAGTTTTGAAAGTATAGTACTTATTCATTGGTATCTTGTATATCTGAAATGTGTTCTTTAAGTTATTTAAGAATGGTTATTCTTTTACTTGGGGTAATGGTTTCTTGATTCTATTATAGAGTAGTATCATTTATCTTTTATAAAGGAGGGGTTGTGGTTTTATAAACCAAAATATAATATTGCTTCACTACTAATGGACTTATTATAATGTTGGGGTAGTTTTTAGAATCTGGTAGTTAACATGGATGGAAAGGATTTGGTTTATTCACAAGGTGTTTTTTAAGGTTTTTATCATGAATTGGAATACTTTGAGAATATAATCTTCACTTAGGGTTAATGGTAATTTAATAAAAAGATATTTATAATCTTTTAAACCATTTAGGTTTCATTTTATTAATATTTAAGACTAATACTCTTTATTAAACTTAATTTACTTATTTTAGGAATCTTAATACATTTTTATTTATTCTTATAAGAATTATTAATGAAATAAATAAGTTTAAATTTTGAGTTATTATAATATTTAATTTTTATTTAAACCAAAAATAGATTATTAGATTTTTAACATGTAGATATTATTTTTGTGATCATTTTGGTATATCATATTTGTTTTTGTGATTTATAAATAATAAGATATGATTTTTATCTTTCTTATTATTTTATAATTACTTAATAAATAATAAATACTAGCACAAAACCCGTGCGTTGCACCGGAAGAGAAAAAACTCACATTTTTTTAATAAGGGTCCATGTGTATCATGTCTCTAGGTTAGTTAAATCCATCAATTTGTCCAGAATAAACTTGTACTTGTGTACTTCTTAAAATATTTGACCCTGGATTTGAAGATAGTTTGGTTAAGGTTGAGTTAATCTAGAGAAGAAATGATTTCACTTAAAATATACGATTTTTAGACGCATGGATGGATCGAGCAACGCAATCTATAGGAATCATACAGACTGACTGAATTGCTGAATGTGCACTACGGCATCATTTCATCACACAGGAATTGTGGCATCATTTCATCCGTCGGTCGCTAGCTAGCTGCACTATGGTATCACAGAGGAATTGTGGCGCAGCAGAGCATGGCATGGACCATAGTAGCAGCAACACGCAGCACATGGTCTTGTTCAGAAGTGAGAACAAGAAAGAAAGGTTTCATTCTGCATTCGACGCTCAAAGCCATTTATCTATATGACAGCGATAAATACTGAAAACTGGAAAGTAGCTTTTCTGAATTGTCCCCCTGGCTGGCCTGTGTAGTATAATGTAGTATACTACAAATCCATCACTAATAGTACATCTAGGATGATCTCTAGGGCAAATAGATATGCTACCTGTACCTGTCCGCATTGGAGGAAGACGATCTTCTTCAACGAGCCCCCGATGCCGGCACGGTCCCCGATTGCCATCTTTTTTTATCTCCAACCAGGCTCCCCTGCTGAAGTACTCCCGCTCCATACCCACAGCTACGCCGGATAAGCTGTGATGCCGGAGAACCCGTCCCCGCGGCCGTGCCTGTGCTGCTGCGCTGCGTCCACGCAGGCCGGCACCGCCCTCTTGATCCCCTTCCCCGAGGCGTCCGGCCACTCGCCCTCCGAGCTCGTCAGCGTCCGCCGCCAAGGACCAAAGCGCAACCCGCTTCCCGAGGGCCTCCCTCCACCACGCCTCCCTCGCCCTTGCTGCCCTCCTCACCGGCATATTATATGCTCGAGTCCGTCACCCATGGCCACACGCCGCCCTTGCGGCCTGCGCGCTAGCCGCCAGGACGTCGGCCTTCCCCGCATCACCGACGCCAAGCGCCGCCCCCCTGCCGCTGGTCCTTCTTCGGACTGCCCTCCTCACCGGCATATACGCCTTGGCCCCATCTTCTTGCGGCCTACGCCTCTGCTCGAGCTCCTCTCATACCCGCCATAGAGCGCTGCCCAGCGCCTCCATCCCCAACCTCGTCGGGGCCCTTCTGCCGGCGCCCTGCCTCTCGGATCGCCATGGGGTGCTCCCGCCCCTCTTCTTCCTCACGCTGCCATTATATTTCATTGAGATAATGTCGCTCGGCTTGTTAACAGTCAATCTATCTAAGTATATAAACCGGTATATTTTCGTTTAGGAGAGCGAGGTGGTACTATTGAATATACGAAATCGAGCCAGCAGCGAGAGCATGATTGGACCTCTAAACCACGTGGATCATATGGATCCTAACAAAGGATGAGTCCAAGTCCATGTGACGCGGGGGAGAGAAAATCATCCAAAAAACTTACCTGTGGCGCTAGGGGTAATAGGTGATTTTGTGGAAGGTAAATTGGTCCAAAAAATTGTTGGATAGAAAGAAAAACACTTCATACTTTATTATTATTAGAAAAATGCCCGCGCGTTGCGGCGGCGGAAGGCGAAACAAATATTCCTATAAATCTTTTCTTTAAACAAACACATATTTGTCACGGGCCACGAGGAGCTGAAAAGGTACAGGAGGCCAAGCTCGTACTCAGCGTATCTACTTTCCGTGCCGCCAACAGGCTCTTGATGATCTTTGGATCAACATTGTTGTCCCCTCGTGGTCGCTCCGGCCTCCGTTCAAATATCAATTTTATTACTTCCTCCGACGAATTAGTTTGTCTAAATTCGAATGTATCTAGACATGTTTTAGCGTTAGATACATCCAAATCTAGAAAAATACAAGTCAAGTAATATGGATCGGAGAGAGTATTTTTTTCTCCCCATATCTATTGAACAACAACATAAGAAAATATAAAGATTCCATCCACACCTATCAAACTCTCTAATTATTTAGAAGGATCCCGGGGAGAAAAAGGTGTGGACCAAATAAAGATCCCGTGGACCTACAGTGCCCAGACTAACCCCACCTACGACACACAACTTTAGTCCTAGTCGCTTCTAGATCCCCATCACGTGTCGCCAATAGCAGCAACTCCCCCATCCTCGCTCGCTCTTCTTCCTCTCTCCTCGTTCTGTCCAGCAGCCGCCAAGCGCGTACACGCACCCATGCCGCCTTCTTCTTGCCGCTCTCCTCTGATGAGACGCCGTCCACTGTCCCAGCCTATGTGGTTCCCCTCATCCTCTCACGCGACGCCGCCTGTAACACCCTCAGAATCGACCCTATGCAAGTTTCAGCAAAATCCGCCAAACCCGCATAGAAACGATTCAAAGGTGCCCACCAGGCACTTTCGTGCGGGTGGAAAATGAAGTAATAACATTACACAACAGTCCTCGATGGGACCCACAGAACGGATATATACAACAGCGACTCAATGAGTCAAGAATACAGATATAATATACAAAGATCCAAATCACCTTGAAAACGATAGAGCGTCCAGCTACGGACAAGATGCAAAAGGGGCTAAGAACCCTGAAGAAGAATCAATGGCGTCCATAACCCTGCCCAGGCCAAGCCGGAAGGGTAACCCTGCTAACGACGTCGATCTCGAACCTGGTTAAACAAAAGGGGTGCCGACAAAGGGGCAAAGGAAAAGAGAGAGCGGTCAGTACTGAGGCCAGTACACGGCGTGACTATAATTCGGCGGTCCTCGCCTACGTAGGTATGGTGGACTGAGCGGCAGCGCAGCATGCACTAAACAACCTATAGAGACTCTGCACAACTGGCGGCTATCAGAGAGGGGCAAGAAGGGCCTATCCGGAACCAACCTGATACTACCATCAAACAAACCCATCCTGGCGTTTCCCCCTCGAGACCAATCGAGGAAGTCAACCGACGAACTCACACCGTTGGCAGTTTTATTTATTCGGTTATTGTTGCAGCAATTACTAGTCAGGTATAGATAGTCATCCTGATAAAATAAGCAGTGGGCACTTTTAGTTAACCATTCCGTTATAGTTGCAACACTTACTAATCAGATACAAATAGCATGAGATAACCCAAAACCCAGCAGTTGTTGGTACTTTTATTTAGCCATTCCGTTGTAGTTGCAATACTTACTAGTCAGATACACTTGTCGCAAGCGACAAACCAAACAAGCAATTGTTGGCAGTTTTATTTAGCCATTCCATTATATTGAAGCTGATTACTAGTCATGATAAAGTCAAATTTATAGCACTACTTTAGTTATAGTTGTCTATGACCGAGATACTGTGCTCCAAGTCGTCCATAACCGCGGACACGGCTTTCAGAAAGTTTTACCCGGCCGGGGTGCACCAATAGCAACACACGCTCGATCAACCTCGGAAAAACCAAATCAAAACCCAACGAGGCCTTCACGACAAAGCAATCACAGGATTCAGAAATATTTCAGGGGGCCACCCCATTAAGCTACCCGCAACGAAGTTAGCTGACTTCGAGACGGACTCAAGGTTTGCGCCAGTGGCTGTAAACGACTGGGAACCCAAAACTGGGCTTGTCGATACCGCGAAAACACTCCGCTTTCCTAAACAGTACAGTGTGCTCCTCGCACAATCGTAAATAAAGCAGTAAAGCATGGCATAGGTACAGGATAGTAAATAAAACCTCAAACTAGTTTGTGGCCCCAAGAAATAAGAATGAATCAAGCTCTGGCTCAGGGGGGTCCCATAATCCTCCCGGATGTGGATAGCGCGAATATTCAAGGAACAGGTATCAAGTACTCGGGGTCCTACGGGACACAAGTGGACGGTTAACAACCAAATAACATCTATTGCCCACCTGTGCCTCTGCTTACTTACTTCAATTTTAGTTGTTAAACAGTAATTAAAGTGAACGATAAGTAAAGCCATGACCATCTCCAACATCAAACATGCGGCAATACTCCAACAACTGTGGTACATGGCGACACGCAACAGCACTTGAGCAAGCGACTACGACGCACAAGTCCAACTATCTACCAAACAACAGGTAATAGGAGGTGTCCAAGGCAATATAAGGCTGCAAGGGATATCACGGGTACGATAACTAGAGTATCGCAACACAGATAGCAATAGATCAACAAAAGGGAATAAATACTATAAAAGTAAGATAGGTAGAAAGGGAGAGATGCTCGCCTGAAAACATTGTTGAAGGTTCAACCGAAGATCGGGTCGACACTCGCATCAACTCAACGGCCTTATCCGCGAAGAAGCAAAACGCTAGAATAAAAACTAGATGCACTATTTAATACTACGGCAAAAGATCGGGCATGATGCATGACATGGCAAAGGTGCGATGCAATTAGGTCATATTAAGCGGAACCCGGGGTCCCGACAATTAATTAATAAGTTCGTGTTGTTTATCTACCCCGCAAATTAAATGTTGCATTAACATGGCAAGATAAGTTACCGGTTCGCTACACCAATTTAAATGAGGCCAATATACGACTAGATTTGCCCGCATATGGGCCCCATATTTAATTATAAGGTGAATCGGCTTAATGCCCCCAAACCACACAAATATGCATGCGAGTATGAAAATTTATTATGCAACAATTTATATGGATGGCATTTATAAAAATAGGGTTCGGATCAGGGTCACACATTAGGGTTCGACGATCTTGGTTCCGGGGGTTCGGGGTCGGTCTCAGGGTTCGACAGAAGCGGTCTCGACAGGAACATTCTCGAACAACGGGGCAGATCTTGTTGCATCCGGGTTCTCGGCGGACTCGGCGTCCGGGAAGGAGAACTTGTTATCCAGGGCCTCGGTGTCCGGGGTGAAGTACTCGGCGTCCTCGAGGGAGTACTTGTCGCACGTGTGGTCTTCGGGTTCCATGACGATGATCTTGTCGTTTCGATGTCGGGGTCTTGAAATCCGTGAAGAAAGCCTTGTCGCCCTTGGGTGAAGAACTTGTCATCCCGAGGGTCCGTGGCTTCGGCGGAACGTTCGATGGATCCAGGGTCGAAGAACTTGGTGTCCGCGAAGGGAACTCGGCGTTTTCGTGTCGAGGTTCTTGGCGGTTATCGGGTTCGGTCTTCGGGGTACATGAGGAGTTCTTGGCGTCTTCGAATGTTCATGAAGGAGATCTTGTGGTTCGGGCTGCGGGGTCCGAGGGAAGTACTTGGCGTTCCAGATCGGTCTCGGATCTTGGGGATCGGGCTTCGGGAAGGTCTTCGGGATCTCGGCGCCTTCAGTTCCGTGTCGTAGTGCTCGGTGATCCGCGAGGAAGAGTTGGGGCCTCCGGGTCCAATATCCGGGTCTCGGCGTTTGGATCCGGGGAGAACATCGTCGCGCTCCGTGATGAAGAATCGTGGTTGGAGCCACACATCTTCGATGCATCTCGTTCTTCGGTCACGACGATCTTGTCTTCACACTTTGGTTGTCGGTCATGATCATCGAGGGCCAACTTGGGTCTGCAGCTAAACTCACACGCATATACACGACATAAACAAAACAGGGCACCGGCGAAAGTCGATGAGGTGACCGAGGTAGGCAGCGCAGCATGCTAGGAGACACGGTAGATGGCAGGGCGGCGGCCGGTTGTCGCGGACCCACTCGCCAAAGGAGGGACGGCCTGCAGCGACGGGATGAGGTCGCCAGCGATGGCGTCTCACGGCACGCACGCAGCAGGGCGCAGAGAGGCGGAGGGGCGGCCTCGGACGCCGGCGACGGCGAGCTTGGCACGGAGGGGAGCCGACGGGGAGAGGCCGGAAGAAGGAAGGCGATGCGGTTGGGGTCGAGGACGGGCGCGCCGGCGGCGGGGAGGAGGACCAGAGGGCGGTGGCGAGCTAGAGGAGGGCCACGGCGAAGCGGGCTTCATGAAGCGGCGTAGCGAGGCTAAGCGGCGCTGGAAAGCTTCGAGGATGGGCGCGGGCGGCCGAGCGGGCGAGGGGGCGCGACGGCGAGGAGGCGGGCGGAGGAGGCGGCCGAGCAGGACGAGGCGGAGGGTGGTGGCGGAAGAGGGAGGAGGCCGGACGGAGGCGGATGGTGCGGCCGGGGGCGCAGGAGGACGCGGACGCGGGCCGGCGGCGGATGGGAGCGGGGGTGAGCGGACCGGCGAGGCGACGGGGCCGGCGGGACAGCGGTCGGGGCGAGGCCGCGCGTGGGGAGGGAGGCGGTCGGGGCTGCTCGCGTGGGGAGGGATAGAGAGGAAGGGAGGGAGAGGAGAAGAGATGGTGAGGCAGGTGGGGTCCAGGGGGTGAGTGGCTGCGGGTGGGGGTCCACGCGGGGTCGGGGTGAGGCTGGCCCGGGGGCCCGGCGGGCAGGGAGAGGAGAGTGGGGCAGAGGTGGGGAGGCTGGGGGAGAGGGTTGACCGGGTCCAGGGTGGGGCGTGGGCCCAGGTGTAAGGGAGAGAGGAGAGAGAGGGGTAGATGGGACTGGGGTGAGAGAAGGAGAGGGGGGCTGGATCAAGGATTGATGAGGTGGCGGAGGAGAGATGAGGTGGAGGGGAAGGTGAGGTGGAGGGAGGGGATTGGTGGGTAGGATAGGTTTGGGTAGTTTTAGGAATTCGGGTGGGCTGGTTAGATATTTTTAGTCTAGGGTTTTCTTTAAATAGATTCTGTAAATAGTTTGAGACAAATAAAAGACTGGAACAGACCGATGTTTTAATTTGAAAAAGACGGGGGCTATTTAGAAAACAAAATTAGGCGTTTCGAAAATAGTTTCAGACAAACAATGCACGATGATGACGATGCAATGCACAAAAACAACACGATTTTCTAGTAGTGGTTTTGTGGGATGCCACACCGCCGTTCTGTCCGGCCGCCGCCAAGCGCGTGCACACACACCCAGGCTTCCTTCCTCCGGCCGCTTTCCAATGACGCGAGCTGGCCCGCCATCCACCTATGTGGTTCCCTTTGTCCTCTCAGGAACGCCGCCGCTGTCGCCAAGGATCAGCCCCGCTACTGCCCTCTTCTCTCCATGACGGATTTAATAAATTCCTTACTTATCATTCGATTTAAGAGGGCAATCTCCCGACCGGCTTGTTGATTCCAGACAGCTTGAGAACATATATAAATCGGTGGGATCGAGTATAAAGTAGCGATGTGGGACTATTCATGATCTCATCGATGCGTAGAGAGTAACATGTTTTTGTTTTCCGGAGGGAGCGGTCAACTGTGTGCGGCGGCCCAATCAATGAAAGCCCAGCCTTCTAGGAGAGACAGAGTTCAGTTGAATTTGAAAAAATAAAATTGAAATAAAACCGAACAGGATTTCTCTTGACTGGGTGGTAGACCGATAATAGGTTGTTTGGGCAAAACTGTCTAAAGAGTTGGACCACAAGAAACATTTCGTGCTTTATTATTAGATATAGATAGGAAAGTTGTATGTACTTTGCAACGAGATAAAAATCTATATAAATCTATCTAATTGATTAATAATATAATACACTTTGCACTCGATTCAGAGTACTTCAATGGAAAAGAGAAGAGTTTAAGGAATTGTGCTTGAGAAAAGTCGATTAGCTACTCTTTTGCATCTTTCGTTTGTGCTAACCAATAATAATATATTTATCAATAATTGGGTACTGGTTTGAATACATGGATATTTAATAGAAAACAAATGTATACGGATATAGCCCTATGAGAAACCAGGAAGAACGAAACATACCTCCAATTGTGAACTTCTGGTCCTATTCTCATATTGATTTGGCAGCAATTCCTCTAACAATGCAACAGTTTCAATGTTAATTTCCACAATAGTGTCCTCAGTACCTCGACCATGAATGCATCAGTTGATAGAGCTGGACATTGTGTAGTACATAACCAATATAAATCGATCCTGCTCTTCTAAAAATAACCAATCGATGCTCCATGAGAAATAGAAAATAGCGACTCATTCTATCCCTAAATCCTTC
The DNA here is from genome assembly GCA_030063025.1 of Avena longiglumis. Lineage (NCBI taxonomy): Eukaryota > Viridiplantae > Streptophyta > Magnoliopsida > Poales > Poaceae > Avena > Avena longiglumis. Next base: position 304,564,013 of record CP125978.1, read on the forward strand.
AGCTTGTAAAGGAGAGAAACCCTCTCTTAGTCGCTAGCGGCCGCAAGCGTCGTCACTTAATTAAGGATTCCGGCCGGCCGGAAAGGCGTAGGTCTGGTGACGTGAGGTCGCTGTACGATGTACTCAACAGTCACATCTCGGAGCCAGAGCGGCGTACGCCGAGTCAAATCCAAAATACACGAGAATCTGGCTGGATGCGGCGAGTGTTGAAGATCTTGTGCTGGTATGATGGCGAAGAGATCCAGCAGCGAGAAGCGGTGTCGGATTTGGGGCTGAACCGGCGTAGACAGACTCGATGGCGTTGGTTTGGTGGGAGGGCAAATCACTTATCGGTGGTATTGATGGGTAATTTATTTTTTAGTCAAAGGGTAAAGCCGTCCAAAAAAGTGTAGGTACTACAAAAAAGCTCCTTCCTTTATTATTAGGTATAGATTAGGTAGGTATAGATTTAATGAAGTGAAATAATACTAAGAATTATAATTTTAATTTAGAACTCTTATTTTTTTTAAGATTGTTGGTATTATATTATTAATATCATTATAAGAATATGAATTATCAAAGTTTTATTATTTATAAAACCTTTATTAAATAACATTTATTTTTGTAATCATCATAATAAGATTGGATGATAATTTTAAGTTATAGATTTTATTTTTCTAAAAAATTTCATATATTATACATATTTTCTGAATTATAAATCAAAAGTTATTGATTAAACAAGATTTAATCCTTTATTAGATTTCTAGAATATTATTAATTAAATTATAACATTATATTTATTTCCTAACAGAAATACTTTTTACACTGTATGAAGAGCTAGCCCCAGTCACTGACCAGTTGGCCATGGTCCACCTGAGCTCCAGGTTAAAATAATTGCATTTGTTACCGATTGGTTATCTACCCAGTCAATGACATATGGGCCCTGGGCCACGTCACTTTCCACACAGGACAATGGCCAGTCAAACTAGCTAACGTGGTGCGATCATGACGTAACGATGACATCAGCACCACCACCGCCGCGAGAGGTTGGTCGCCGGCGATGATCTGCTGCTCCCTAGCAAGCGAGATAAGCCTAGTTCGAATAAGCGCAACCTACTGAACCTAATAGTGGCAGCGCCGCTCGGAAATAGTCATCGGAGCTTCAGCTCCGACGAGCTCCGACGGTGGCCGATGGTGGCATATGGTGAAACGGCGATTTACAACGAGATCCGGCGATTGAATGTTACTGGGAGGTTCAAGAACTCACCCTGATGATGATTGAGTGGTCGGCGAGGACATGCATGGTTGGAAACGAGCTCCTCGACGAGGATTCCGACGAACTGCTACGAAGGGGAATGGCCAAATTCACCCGCTCTAGTGCTCCCCTTGTTGCAATATTATACCCATAGGATCTACGGAGGACGGCTATCAACACCCAGATTTTTCAATCCTAGATGCCTGTTATGCCATACATCACAATCCCAGGATTACCATTTTTGCGAGACATAACAGAATTGGATACCATAGTACATCATACATTACAAACGATACATAAGTTCTTACACAAATAGGGATCTCATGATCCAGTTCTTAATACAACATCAAGCAGCGGAATACGTAATAATAACGGTAGCGTGGGCGAAGGTCCATCTTCGGGGTCACAGGCAATGCTGACGATGGGAGATGATCCTAGTTGTTGTAACCTTCCTGGGGTCCATCCTCCAGGTACTCCTCTTCATAGTATGTCCATGGGAATAGTCAGGGACAAAGCCATGAGTACTCTTTAAGTACTCGCAAACTAATACTAACAGGTAAAGGGGTTTTTGGATAATAGGACACTAGGCTCTAGGGTTGTTTTGCAAAAGCCAGATTTATCTCTACGAAGTTCCAAAGCTAATCACAATCTTATAACTCCTAAGTGGGATCTTGTATTTCATATCACAACCCTTTTGGGGTCAATTCAAAGTCTCAATTCGTTTCACAAGTCATTTTGAAAAGTCTGACGGGGGAACAGTATGGCCACTCCAACTGTCCATAATCGCGTACACGGCTATTCGAATAGTTTGACACTCTGTAGAGATTGTACACTTTCACCACAACATTCGATACATCCGTCAGGAACAAATCCTGAATTCACCATACTCAGTATGCGGATAATCAATCCTAACCTTTCAATTACACGCCCTAGTATAAGCATCTCTCCTGTGAGTTTGGCCTCCCAACCATGACCAACTGTCATCTTGGGTACTGCACAGGTGGACAATCTTCACAAGGTAGCCTCAGCTCAGACCTTGGCCGTGAGGGAGCTAATACTAAGGTATATAAGTTTCCAGTCAAGCCCTACCCAATATTCGGGTATTGTGGTTGTACGATAAAATTGGAATGGTATCACATCAAGAAAACCATCAGTTTTATAAAGGGCTAAGGCTCATGCCTCAACATTTTCATCACCAAAATCATCAGGTGTTTAGAAACACATGTCCAAAACATTTCAATAGAATGATCCATCATCCCAAGGTTTTCATAACCATTTTTCCACCAAGTATTCCCATCTAAAGTTGATCAAGTTTTATGCTTAGCACTAGCATCTACAGGTGGGGGTAAGCAATAATGAGGGGTGGTAAACTAGGGGAGTTCTAACTAAGTTCAATCTCATGTCTTAAGATGACATCAAGATTATCTAGCTTAGGCCAAATGTTATGCTCTTTATGCAACCTTCACATATCTTTCTGGTATCTACCATTTACTTAAGTAAGCTCTAAGTACTAGTTTTGATAAAGAAATAAAGTAATCAAGCTTGCAAATAAAACTAGGATTGGTCTGTCAAGTGGGTATGATCACATATGCTTAAGGCATATAGTAGTCATAGTAACAAGTAGGGGTTTGTTGCATCAGTAGGGTATCTTGCAAGAGTTAAATTGCATCAATATCAGTATAAGCTTGCTAAATTGCAAGTGTTAGCTTTCCTTGTGCAGAGCAGTGGTTGAAGTTCTCCTCGGCTTCTTCTTTGTAGAATCCTCCTTCCTCCTCGTATCCTTGGTCGGTACTATCGTCTATGAATAAATACGAGGTGCACAATCACCAAACAATACTTAACTACTTGCAATCATCACACAAAAGGGTCCTATAGATGATCTAGCATCATCTCTAACATTACAAGGTTAAGGCTTGGTTTAATTCTTTTTATTTTTAGAAAAGTAATTTCTACTCATTGAAAAGAACTACTTAAGATTTAATATTCTCCAAACCAAACATGGGATCATGTTGACACATGTCATCACCACATATTTTAGTCCATGGGAATATGATTTAAAGTGGTGTCACAATTTAATAAGGTTTTACCCTTTTATTTGAATTAATTAAAGTGACTAGAAATGCTTATGTAGCATTCTTTTATTACTTGAACATTATTCCTGCAAGTAAACCTATATATTTTTACATAATCTGAAAGGTATGGTTAAATGTGATTTTTGAGAGTTGGAATCAACTCAAAAGCTATTATGGTTTAAATTTGAGAAATGTTTGAATGCAGAAAAGCTTCTGCCTTGTTATTTTTACCATGGGTGATCTATAGATCCAAATGACTTGAATCCAATAGGCTTGGATTCAGCATTCACATACCTTTCCAACAAAATTAGTTTCATTCAAATTGGTGTAGTGAGTCGACCTGGGTTGATTTTTGAAGATGGGTACAGAAGTGTGTTTGAAATAAAATAGAAAAGGTTTAATATGAATAACTGGGTTGCGCGGGAAAAGTTACTGGGCCGGCCTGCTAAGCGCAATGCTCCCGCGGGCTTCTTAAGTGGGTGTCCCCACTCATCAGTGAGACAGGTAGGGGCGAAGCGGTACAGGGCAACGTGGGTCGTTCGATCTGATTCTAATCCAACGGCTGGGAGTCATCGTCGACGCGAGACAACGCCAGCGAGAAAGAAACCTAGCGCGGCCAGTGAGGGGTGCTGGGGGCTCACCGGGGTGCAGGCGAGGGTCGGCGAGGCGGGCGAACGATGAAGTCGACGACGGCGAACTCAGGGGTGGTCGCGGCAGCTCCTGGGGTGGACGAAATCGATGGCGCCCTTCTTCTCCAGAGGCGGCGGGCTCCGGTGAAATTCCGGCGAGGTGGTGCTCGCCTTGCTCCGGGAACGGTGTGGCACGATCAGTGAGAAGAGGGGAGTGAGATGGTGTGAAGAAATCGACTGGGGGTGGCCTCTATTTATAGTCGAGAGAGGGGACCGACGGGGCGCACGGTGAGCTCATCGGGGGTGATGTTACAGGCGGCTATTGGCATGGGCGATGGTAGGGGACGGTGCGGTGTTCCCTGGCGATGCTCAACGACATGGTTTTGAGGCGTGGGGTGGTGTGGTTGGTCTGGAACATGCAACGCTCTGTGCGACAGAGGCGGCGTCTTCGACGGCGAGCGGTGGCTGTGCGGCACGGGGCGGCGAACAAGGATGTCTGGCGGTCTCCTGGGTCGGTGGGGATTGTGTGTGCACGCGGTGATGGTGGAGCGCGGTCTGTAGGCACTGGTCGAGGGTGGCGCTCTGGCACACGCTCGGTACGGTCGCTGGCGAGGTTGGCATGGTTCGTGCGTGTGGTCTAGGTCTTGGCAACACTCGCGGCTGGGACAGGGGGTGGCGGTGGACGGTGGGCTACCTCCCAGACATGCTGGCTAGGCTTGCTTCTCTTCCTAGCTTGCTGTCGACATTAGGGTGACAAGGTTGGCTTCGGCTGTTCACCATTGATGGTGATGCCAAGCTCACAGTGGTGCTAGTGTTTAGTTAATCTTGATAGATGGTCTACTGAGCTAGTTGTGAGATAGAGAGGGAACAAGTTAGGCAAGCATCACTGCTCACTATAGTGTTTAGGATTTTGATGATTTATGCCTGCAACCTGTTTGATGAAATGGCCGCATGAAATCAAGTTTTGAATTTTAAAAGATTTTTGGTGGGTTTGCTAGATTGGTGCTGGTGAGTCTGCAGATGCTTGGGTTTTCAAAGTTGAGCTTGTTTGAGTGGTTTTTGAAAAAGTGGGATCTTCCCATATGATAAAGATTCAATTTTGAATTGTCATTTAAACTATGCATTTGAAAGTTTCTGGATGATCACAAAGTGGGCCTTGATTCCTTGTTATGAGTACATTCAAGGGGTGCAAAGATCCAGAAAAGTTTCCATTAGGTTCTGACAGTTTGAGACAGCCAAAGTAGGCATGGGAGTTAAATTGGTCAAAATGACCATTCCTTTAATATATTTGTTTTGATTTACTTGTCTTTATGAAAAGTGTGGGAAATGTTTTAGATGATGTTTATTTCACCTAAGAAACATTTCACAAGCAAGGAAACACACAAACAAGGTGGTTCGAAAGAATTTCAAATTTAATGCATACTCATATGCATGCATTCATAATTTCATTTAACAAAGTTTTTGTTAACCCTAATTTTGATGATTAGAAAATTGATGATCCAAGTTTAGTATTTTTGGGATGTTACAAACCTTCCCCCCTTAAACAAAATCTCGTCCCGAGATTTGAAAAAGGACAAAAAGATTACCTAGGATTTGAAGAGATCGGGAAACTCCGTCCTGATGTGATCTTCGCGTTCCCAGGTGGCTTCCTCTTCTGTGTGGTTGCTCCACTGAATCTTGAGAAACTTGATTCTTCGGGTTCGGGTAGTTCGAAAATCTTCTTCCAAAATGCGGATGGGTACTTCGGGATAGGTCAGGTCATCGTTGATCTCTATGGTCTGTTGATCGATATTCTTGAATACTTCGGTCTTCTCGGGTACTTCGAGACACTTGCGAAGTAATGAGATATGGAACACATTATGCACGGCTGACATCTCTTTGGGTAGTTCCAATTGATACGATACTTCTCCTCGACGGTTCAGAATCTTGAAAGGTCCGATATATCTGGGGGCTAACGTTCCTTTGAGTTGGAAACACTGCATTCCCTTCAATGGCGACACTTTCAGATAAACAAAATCTCCTATATTGAAGGCGAGGTCTCTATGTCTCTTGTCGGCGTAACTCTTCTGTCGGGATTGGGCGGTCTTGAGGTGCTCACGAATCTTGTGAACCTTCTCTTCTGCTTCCCGTAGGATGTCGGGTCCAAAAATCTGACTCTCTCCTACTTCCGACCAGTTCAAAGGGGTGCGACACTTCCTTCCGTACATAAATTCAAATGGGGCCATTTGAAAACTGGCTTGATAACTGTTGTTGTATGAAAATTTTGCAAACGGCAGACAGTCTTCCCACTTGGATCCATATTCTAACACGCATGCTCTCAGCATATCTTTGAGTATTTGATTTACTCGCTCCGTTTGTCCATCGGTCTGAGGGTGATATGCAGTGCTGAAATCTAGACTGGTTCCTAAACCTTCTTGGACTTTCTTCCAGAATCTCGAGGTAAACTGAGTTGCTCGATCCGATACGATGTTCTTGGGGACTCCGTGAAAACTAACGATTCTAGCGATGTACAACTCCGCTAGTTTCGAACTCTGATATGTGGTCTTGACGGGGAAGAAATGGGCGACTTTGGACAATTTGTCCACTATGACCCACATAGAGTCATTTCCCCTACTAGAAGTAGGTAGTCCAGTGATAAAGTCCATTCCTATAGAATCCCATTTCCATTTTGGAATCTGCAATGGTTGCAAAAATCCAGCGGGTCTTTGATGTCCGGCCTTGACTCGCTGACAAATGTCACACTTGGCGATATACCTTCCGATTTCTCTCTTCATCTTATGCCACCAAAATTTCTCTTTCAAATCTTGGTACATCTTAGTTCCTCCAGGATGGATAGAATAAAGAGTATCATGAGCCTCCTTCAAAATAACTTCTTTCAACTCAGAATCTGATTGTACACAAAGGCGTCCTTTGTACCACAGAACTCCTTCTTCGTCTTCGGTAAATCCGGGTACTTTGCCTGTACCGATACGACGCTTGATTCCGTCGATACTAGCATTTCCTTTCTGCACCTCTTTAATCTGACTGATCAAAGTGGGTTGGAGTTCTATGCTAGCCAAAAATACTTCACTCACTAATTCCATTCGAAAAGCTTCCATATCTTTGTGCAAGCTTGGTTGCTCCTTCAAGATCATGGAGTTCAAGCGGCACGGCAATCTGCTAAGGGCATCGGCTACCACGTTGGCTTTACCAAGGTGATAGTGAATGTCCAGGTCGTAATCCTTGATTAGCTCAATCCATCTTCTCTGCCTCATATTCAGCTCCTTCTGAGTGAATATATACTTTAGGCTCTTGTGATCCGAATAAATTTCACAACGGTTTCCCATCAGGTAATGTCTCCATGTTTTTTGGGATAGAACTACGGCTGCGAGTTCGAGGTCATGGGTTGGGTAGTTTTTCTCATGTTGCTTCAGTTGTCGCGATAGATAAGATATAACTTTGCCTTCTTGCATTAGCACACATCCGAGACCAATCTTGGATGCATCACAATACACATCGAAGGGCTTCGTGATATCTGGCATGATCAAGATTGGGGCTGAAATAAATCTCCTCTTGAGTTCTTGAAAACTCGCTTCACATTTGTCGGTCCATTCAAACTTCTTGTCCTTCTTCAGCAATTGGGTCATGGGTCTGGAGATACTAGAGAATCCTTCTACGAATTTGCGGTAATATCCCGCCAATCCGAGAAATGCACGAACTTGGGTTTGAGTGGTTAGGGCTTGCCAATCTTCTACATCTTTCACTTTGGCAGGGTCAACGGCAATTCCTCCGGCTGATACAATGTGACCGACTAATCCTACCTCCTGTAACCAGAATTCACATTTGCTAAACTTTGCATACAACTAATGCTCTCTAAGGGTCCCAAGAATGGTCCTTAGGTGTAGCTCATGTTCTTCTTCTGATTTAAAATAAATCAGAATGTCATCGATGAAAACAACGACAAACTTATCCAGGAAGTCCATAAAAATCTTATTCATGAGATTCATGAAATAAGCGGGGGCATTGGTTAATCCGAAATACAAGACCGTATACTCATACAATCCATATCTGGTGGTAAAGGCAGTCTTTGGAATATCCTCTGCACGAATTTTGAGTTTATGATAGCCAGTTCTAAGATCAATCTTAGAAAATACTTTGGCACCGGTCAACTGATCAAACAAATCTTCTATCTTGGGTAAGGGGTACTTGTTCTTGATGGTGACATCATTCAACTTCCGATAATCCGTACATAAACGGTTACCTCCATCCTTCTTGTCCACAAATAAGACAGGTGATCTCCATGGTGATGCACTTGGTTGAATTAATCCTATTTCCAACATGGAATCCAGTTGCTTCTTCAATTCTTCTAGCTCCGACGGGTTCATACTATAGGGTCTCTGGGCTATGGGTCCGGTTCCGGGGATTAGTTCGATGATAAACTCGATATCCCGATCTGGGGGCATACCGAGCAAAACATCTGGAAATGCATCGGGGTATTCACAGACTATCCAGACTTGGTCAATTGTAGGTTGGTCTATACTCTTGTTACACTTGAATTGGCAAGGTAAGGTTTCAGATATATGCTCGACTGATATTCCGGCGGTACTGGTCATGGTTATGGCTTTCTTGACACAGTCAATTAATACTTTATGTTTGGACATCCAATCCATTCCTAGTACTACTTCCAAACCTTTAGTTCCGAGTAATATCAGATTTGCATAAAAATCTATGGCATGGATTCGGATAGGGACGGCTTTGCAAATTTGCCTAGCCTTGGTGGTTGATCCGGGAATTTGAACAATCATGACATGCTTCAGTTTGGTTGGTTGAATTTTACTAGTGCATGCAAATTCTTCGGTGACAAATGAATGCGATGCACCAGAATCAAACAACACTCTTGCAAGTACTGAATTAACAGAAAACATACCCAGCACGACGTCTGGCGCTTCCTGAGCTTCTTTAGCATGCATGAGAAAAAGGCGGCCATTGCGGTTGAGTGAATTCCGTGGGGCAAATCTTATTCCTGGCTGAACACGACGCTTCTGCTGAGCTGGGACATCGGCATTTGGGGCTGTAGCATTCTTCTTGTTGGGGCACTCGTTGGAATAGTGGCCTTTATTTCCACAATCATAACAGGTCACTTGCAACTTGTCCTTGGCTGCTATAGGCACAGCATTACTTCCAGTCCTCGGGGCAGTGTTGGTGTTGGCGGTAACATTGTTGTTGTTGAACTTGGGTGGGGCACGATTGAAATTGCTAGAGTTGCCGGGGTTGTTGTGGTTTCCTCCAGTTCTAGGGTTTCCACGGTTGGGATAGGTGGGACGGGTCGTCGGGGGTCTGTTGGTCCTTGGGGCAAATCCTGGAGATGTGTTAGGGCAATACTTTGGGGTCTGATGGGTTCCTGGTTGATGCATCATACGACGCTTGCGGTTCTCATTGGCTTGGTTGATCTTTCCTTCCATCTGGATAGCAGAGTCGACAAGGGCTTCAATATCTGCAAAGGGAATATTGACTAACACCATCTACATCTCATCATGCAGACCATTCAGGAATCTTTCTTTCTTCTTGGCTTCAGTGTCTATTTCATCCGGGGCATACCTAGCTAATGACAAAAATTTGTCACGGTATTCCACTACAGCCATCCTTCCTTGCTTTAGCTCTCTGAACTCGTCTCTCATTCTCTTGATCAAACCCGGTGGCACATGGGTTCGGCTAAATTTGACCTTGAATTCCTCCCAGGTCATCATCTGGACTCCGGTCATTGTGCGAACACTGTTCCACCATGCTCTGGCATCTCCGGCTAGATAGTGGGTGGCGAATAAGACATTCTCGTTGGCTTCCACTCCTGCTACTTCTAAGTTATTTTCCATGGTTTGCAGCCAATCATCGGTGTCTAGGGGTTCCTTTGACTTGGTGAAAACAGGTGGGTTGGTATTCTGGAAATTCTTAAGCTTAGATCCATGGTGGTCCTGATTTCCATGGCCTTGGTTGTTATGGGCTAGCTAGGCTATCTGCTGAAGGGTGGCCAGGTTGTCTTGACGTTCCGCTCTTTCAGCTTCACGGTCAGAAGTCAACATTTGCAGAATCTGCAACATCGGGTCCGGGGATGAACCACTTCCTCCACGTGGCATCTGAAGATTGAGGTAGATCATGAGAAAAGAGGGACATTTCTAAAGTTTTGGTTTTTTTGGAAAGCTTTTAAAGTTTGACTCAGATTTTCTAGCAACTTGCTTTTTCATTCATTCATTCATTCATTCATTCATTCATTCATAGCACCCGATACAACACACACCACAACAAAGAGAAACAGATGGTTTTAAGAACCATTCTGAGAACTACGATACAGTGGGACCGAATACTACTCACTACGTTGGTGCTCAAGTGCTACTATTCCTCGGAATCTGGGGCTTCGTTATCTTCATCATCATCGATGAAGGCGAAATCGTCCTCATCGGTGAAGAAATCCATAGCATGATCCTCCAGAAAATCGTCGTCATCGCTGAGATAGGAGTAGGGGTCTCCACGAAGATCCTCTCCGGCATTCTCCCTTTCCTCCAACTGCATGTCTCTCTCTTGGATGGTCTCCTCCAGAGATGAGATGCGGTGGCGAAGACGGGCAATGATGCGCTCCTTCTTGTCGAGCTGACGGCGGCGAGACTTGCGATCCTTTGCTAGCATGGCGATGGTCTGGTCCTTTGTCTTGATGATGGCAGACTTGTGGTTGCAGTAGTCACGGCAGTTATCCAACTCCTGCTGACGATCGTACATCATGAAGCTAAGGTAGTCCAATTGGGTCTTTGGCTCGGGGTGGTATGGGGCTTCTAGTGGTTGTCCATTTGCATCACGCCTTGGGAAAAACTCAAAGCGAGTACCCTTGATCTGATTGATGCTCTGCCCACATAGACGGGAAAGAGTTTCTTGCATGGCTCTGGCAAGTCCATCGAGCCAGTTGTTTTCTCTCAAGGTAAACTGAATTCCCTCCGTAGTGTGAGGTTCAATATTTCCTCGGAGACTTGCAACAATTAGCCACGCAGATCTTCTCCTCCTTTATCATTGAGCTGAGCTCTGAAGAACTCGGGGTGCGGACGCTCCAGAAGTTCCGAAAGCTGGTCCAAATCCCTCTCAAAGATCAGGTCTCCTCCATTCCCCAACTGATAAAACTTGTTGTACTTCATGTCCATCTATAAGAATATAGGATGAGTAAGTTAGTAGGGTGATTAAGTGTGCCAAAATTTTATGTATTTTGCAAGAGTTTTTGAGGAACATGAATTTTTAGGAAAGAAAAGGGATAAGAATGAGAATAGTTTTTTTTGTAAATATTTGTTTTTCTTTGGTTTTGTAAAATAAGTTTTTGGTTTAAACGTCCATTCTAACTAGGGTCTCCTATGGTCAGGATAGCTCTGATACCAACTTGTCAACACCCGGATTTTTCAATCCTAGATGCATGTTATGCCATACATCGCAATCCCAGGATTGCCATTTTTAAGTAGACATAGTAATTGGATACCATAGTACATCATCCATTACAAACGATACATAAGTTCTTACACAAATAGGGATATCATGATCCAGTTCTTAATACAACATCAAGCAGCGGAATACGTAATAATAACGGTAGCGTAGGCGAAGCTCCATCTTCGGGGTCATAGGCAATGCTGACGATGGGAGATGATCCTAGTTGTCGTAACCTTCCTGGGGTCCATCCTCCAGGTACTCCTCTTCATAGTATGGCCATGGGAATAGCCAGGGACAAAGCCATGAGTACTCTTTAAGTACTCGCAAACTAATACTAATAGGTAAAGGGGTTTTTGGATAATAGGACACTAGTCTCTAGGGTTGTTTTGCAAAAGCCAGATTTATCTCTATGAAGTTCCAAAGCTAATCACAATCTTATAACTCCTAAGTGGGATCTTGTATTTCATATCACAACCCTGTTGGGGTCAAGTCAAATTCTCAATTCATTTCACAAGTCATTTTGAAAAGTCTGACGGGGGAACAGTATGGCCACTCCAACTGTCCATAACTGCGGACGCGGCTATTCCAATAGTTTGACACTCTACAGAGATTGTACACTTTCACCACAACATTCGATACATCCGTCAGGAACAAATCCTGAATTCACCATACTCAGTATGTGGATAACCAATCCTAACCTTTCAATTACACGCCCTAGTATAAGCACCTCTCCTGTGAGTTTGGCCTCCCAACCATGACCAAGTGTCATCTTGGGTACTGCACAGGTGGACAATATTCACAAGGTAGCCTCAGCCCAGACCTTGGCCGTGAGGGAGATAATACTAAGGCATATAAGTTTCCAGTCAAGCCCAACCCAATATTCGGGTATTGTGGTTGTACGATAAAATTGGAATGGTATCGCATCTAGACAACCATAAGTTTTATAAAGGGCTAAGGCTCATGCCTCAACATTTTCATCACCAAAATCATCAGGTGTTCGGAAACACATGTCCAAAACATTTCAATAGAATGATCCATCATCCCAAGGTTTTCATAACCATTTTTCCACCAAGTATTCCCATCTAAAGTTGATCAAGTTTTATGCTTAGCACTAGCATCTACAGGTGGGGGTAAGCAATAATGAGGGGTGGTAAACTAGGGGAGTTCTAACTAAGTTCAATCTCATGTCTTAAGATGACATCAAGATTATCTAGCTTAGGAAAAAAATTATGATCTTTATGCAACCTTCACATATCTTTCTGGTATCTACCATTTACTTAAGTAAGCTCTAAGTACTAGCTTTGATAAAGAAATAAAGTAATCAAGCTTGCAAGTAAAACTAGGATTGTTCTGTCAAGTGGGTATGATAACATATGCTTAAGGCATATAGTAGTCATAGTAACAAGTAGGGGTTTGTTGCATCAGTAGGGTATCTTGCAAGAGTTAACATGCATTAATATCAGTATAAGCTTGCTAAATTGCAAGTGTTAGCTTGCCTTGTGCAGAGCAGTGGTTGAAGTTCTCCTTGGTTTCTTCTTTGTAGAATCCTCCTTCCTCCTCGTATCCTTGGTCGGTACTATCGTCTATGAATAAATACGAGGTGCACAATCACCAAACAATACTTAACTACTTGCAATCATCACACAAAAGGGTCCTATAGATGATCTAGCATCATCTCTAACATTACAAGGTTAAGGCTTGGTTTAATTCTTTTTATTTTTAGAAATGTAATTTCGAATCATTGAAAAAACTACTTAAGATTTAATATTCTCCAAACCAAACATGGGATCATGTTGACACATGTCATCACCACATATTTTAGTCCATGGGAATATGATTTAAAGTGGTGTCACAATTTAATAAGGTTTTACCCTTTTATTTGAATTAATTAAAGTGACTAGAAATGCTTTTGTAGCATTCTTTTATTACTTGAACATTATTCCTGCAAGTAAACGTATATATTTTTACATATTCTGAAAGGTATGGTTAAATGTGATTTTTGAGAGTTGGAATCAACTTAAAAGCTATTATGGTTTAAATTTGAAAAATGTTTGAATGCAGAAAAGCTTTTGCCTTGTTATTTTTACCATGGGTGATCTGTAGATCCAAATGACTTGAATCCAACGGGCTTGGATTCAGCATTCACAGACCTTTCGAACAAAATTAGTTTCATTCAAATTGGTGCTCTGATTCGACCTGGGTTGATTTTTGAAGATGGGTACAGAAGTGTGTTTGAAATAAAATAGAAAAGGTTTAATTTGAATAACTGGGTTGCGCGGGAAAAGTTACTGGGACGGCCTGCTAAGCGAAGTGCTCCCGCGGGCTGCTTAAGTGCGTGTCCCCACTCGTCAGTGAGACAGGGAGGGGCGAAGCGGTACGGGGCAACGTGGGTCGTTCGATCTGATTCTAATCCAACGGCTGGGAGTCATCATCGTCGCGAGACAACGCCGACGAGAAAGAAACCTAGCGCGGCCAGTGAGGGGTGCTGGGGGCTCACCGGGGTGCAGGCGAGGTTCGGCGAGGCGGGCGAACGACGAAGTCGACGACGGCGAACTCAGGGGTGGTCGCGGCAGCTCCTGGGGTGAACGAAATCGATGGCGCCCTTCTTCTCCAGAGGCGGCGGGCTCCGGTGAAATTCCGGCGAGGTGGTGCTCGCCTTGCTCCGGGAACGGTGTGGCGCGATCAGTGAGAAGAGGGGAGTGAGGTGGTGTGAAGAAATCAACTGGGGGTGGCCTCTATTTATAGTCGAGAGGACCGGCGCCTGATGAGCTCGTCGGGGGCGATGTTACAGGCGGCTATTGGCATGGGCGACGGTAGGGTACGGTGCGGTGTTCCCTGGCGATGCTCAACGACATGGTTTTGAGGCGTGGGGCGGTGTGGCTTGGTCTAGAACATGCGACGCTCTGCGCGGCAGAGGCGGCGTCTTCGACGGCGAGCGGTGGCTGTGTGGCACGGGGCGGCGAACAAGGATGTCTGGCGGTCTCCTGGGTCAGTGGGGATTGTGTGTTCACGCGGCAAGGGCGGCGCGCGGTTTGTGGGCGCTGGTCGAGGGTGGCGCTCTGGCGCATGCTCAGCACGGTCGCTGGCGAGGTTGGCATGGTTCGTGCGTGTGGTCCAGGGCTTGGCAATGCTCGCGGCTGGGACAGGGTGTGGAGGTGGACGGTGGGATTCCTTCCAGACATGCTGGCTAGGCTTTCTTCTCTTCCTAGCTTGCTGTCGACATGGGGGTGACAAGGTTGGCTTCGGCTGTTCACCATTGATGGTGATGCCAAGCTCACAGTGGTGCTAGTGTTTAGTTAATCTTGATAGATGGTCTACTGAGCTAGTTGTGAGATAGAGAGGGAACAAGTTAGGAAAGCATCACTGCTCACTATAGTCTTTAGGATTTTGATGATTTGTGTCTGCAACTTGTTTGATGAAATGGCCGCATGAAATCAAGTTTTGAATTTTGAAAAGATTTTTGGTGGGTTTGCTAGATTGGTGCTGGTGAGTCTGCAGATGCTTGGGTTTTGAAAGTTGAGCTTGTTTGAGTGGTTTTTGAAAAAGTGGGATCTTCCCATATGATAAAGATTCAATTTTGAATTGTCATTTAAACTATGCATTTGAAAGTTTCTGGATGATCACAAAGTGTGCCTTGATACCTTGTTATGAGTACATTCAAGGGGTGCAAAGATCTAGAAAAGTTTCCATTAGGTTCTGACAGTTTGAGACAGCCAAAGTAGGCATGGGAGTTAAATTGGTCAAAATGACCATTCCTTCAATATATTTGTTTTGATTTACTTGTCTTTATGAAAAGTGTGGGAAATGTTTTAGATGATGTTTATTTCACCTAAGAAACATTTTACAGGCAAGGAAACACACAAACAAGGTGGTTCAAAAGAATTTCAAATTTAATGCATACTCATATGCATGCATTCATAATTTTATTTAACAAAGTTTTTGTTAACCCTAATTTTGATGATTAGAAAATTGATGATCCAAGTTTAGTATTTTTGGGATGTTACAACGGCGCTCCTCCATGGCTGCTCAGAATGGTGTGGGGAGACGTGGTTCGATGGTGAGAGGTGTCTCTGGTGAGCTAGGGTTTTGGTCATGTTCGTATCTGAGAGGATAAGGAGGAATTGTAGATAGGGATTGAGGCAGGGCGTCGCGGTGGCCTTCTTGTCCCTTCCTGGAACGACGACGAGTATCTTGTCGCAACGAAGACGATGACGGCATCGGGAAGTGGCGAGCTCCGCCAGCGAGCTGCCTATGTGCGTGACGATGACGATGATGCAACTTTTGTGGATAACCCGCTGGTAATTTCTTTAGCTCAACCCGTGGTCCTTTCCTGACCCCACTTGTCAGTCACAGACAGAAAATAAGTTGGGCTGGTTACTGGGCTGTTGTGGGCTGATCAGGGGCGTCAAATAGGTGTAGGGTTGTTGGGCCACGGCCAGGTAGTATTTTTATTTGTTTTATCCTTTTTCTATTTTCTGTTTTCTTATTCATATTTGAATTTGATTTATATTTTGATCCTTTCTTTGTATGATTTGTTTGCTGGATATTTACAACAATACTAAAATATACTTAGTCTCATTTGTGAATTTTTATTATAGCACCTTTTTGTATTTCTTTTATTTAATTAATATGAACCCCCTTGTTAATATTTTATATAAACTTTTCTTATTATTTTTCTCTCCTATTTTAGTTAGGGATTTCTTGAATGGTATATTCTTATTTTTTTATAAACTTAACTCTAATTGTCTTATAGTTTGAATATAAATTTTATATTTATAATGATCCTGGATCGTTATTTGATGCGTGAAACTTGAAAGACATTGATATGGTTATTACTATTCCCATTAATTTAGAAAATAAAATATATATATATTCTATTGTGATAACAAAGAGTCTTAGGGTTTTGAATCATGAACTTTACCCTGGCTTTAGGGTTTTGAATATACTTAGATCCCTTTATGGATATGGTTAAAGATTCATGTGGTTTCTTTTTGGGATATTTGTTGATAGCCCCATTTTATAATAGAAAGTTATATTGAGAATGTTTCATAGAAAGGAAATGGATAAAGATACTCCTAATCACATATAATTCTGATGGTTGGAATTGACAGAGAAGAACATCTGTGATTTGTTATAAGAAAATATTCCTAGAAAGTGATATAGACATAAGATAATGGTTCAATAGCATAAAATGGATATTATATTTGATTTGAGATTTAGAGTTTCTTGTTTACCAATAATTGCTATCTTTAATAATTCATAATTCTAGACTTCTTATTAAAGAATTCCTTTCCTAGATATACTACCCTTTTGTATCTGTCATCATGGTTAACATGATGGATTATTACTTCACTTGAATATTCTGATTCACCTATTATATTCCTAAACTTATTGATAAATCCATTGAATTGATATTGGAGTATTCATAACTTCCTCATATCATGGCTTGGTTGTATTTACTACTCTACTGTTGATAGCCTTCCATCTAACAAATAGTTCCTTCAATTTTTCTCATACTCTTCTTAATCATTCATTACTAATGTATCTTTATTAGTTGTATGCTTCCAGCTACTTTTCTCTAAAGTTGACAATCCTCTAATATGAGTAACACCACTTCTAAACTCTATGCTATACTAGCTTTAATTAAATAATATCATCCTATACTCACTTTATTCCAATAACTCACACTCCAACCCTAATTATATTTATGTGGCTTGCAATGACTATTCTAAGATAACTTATCTCTACTAGGGTTTAATCATGTTTTATCCACCAATACTACTTTGTAAGGGTCCCAACCTTTAATAAGGTAGATCCCCTGTGTTTACAATGCTAGTCCCTGGATCAATAGCTAGCATCCACAGTTAAGATGTAATATCAAGAAACAAAGGTCATAATACAACTTTGTAACCAGGAATAACATAATTTTATTACATCTTACATAGCTCATTTGGCTATTACATTACATTACATTGCAGCAGAATATATATAAGCATGGGTTCCTTCATCTTCAAAGTGCCACAGGCAGACATGTTGGTTGTAGACTTTGTAATCCTAATCAACACACTTCACTAAATCAATCAAACCTGCAACATAACAAGTTACAGCCACAAAGGGTCAATACATTTCAATTGTATTGGCAAGTGACACTATGGTAGTATAGTGGAATCTATCACCTATATGCATTTGGCTAAGTGGAGCTTTAGGCTTGCATTGCTCAAAAATAGAGTTTTCCTTATCATTTGAAAACACTAAGTTTTTGCTTGACAAAATAATCTTTTTCCCAAGGCATCTCCTAATCAAAGATTGAAGATCCTTAACCCTTGTTCAACCAAAAGTTTTTAACTTAGAAATTTGGATGATGAGATTCTAGATTGCTTCCATGTCTTGATGCTCAAATTGTCCTTTACCAGGGACATGGCTAAGTACTTAGATTTTACACTCTGCAGAGGTGGTGCACTTTCCCCACAAGACTTGGTTTCCCAAGACAAGATCTTTCAGAAGCCTTCCCTTAGACCAAAATGGAAGCGTTCCAACCTATCAAACCCTACCACCAACTGTCCATATGGCTAAGTTCTTGCAACCTATATGATCCAGGCAGAGCCCATAATGCCAAGTGGCTGCACTTGAAGCTTCTCAACATTTGACATCTCAAATCTCTTTGTTCCTGGGTGGCCATCCACAAGTGAGATACACAAGGTAAACCATAAACATGGGCCTTGTGAACCACTCAACCAAAAACCACCAAGCAATTACCATTCCACCCAGGTGATTCATTAACTTAGTTGTTTTATTAAACAAAAACACAAGTCCTCAGACTTAGAAATTTTCCATAGTATGAATGTATATTCCACCCTTGTTTTCTATTTGCTAAGCTAAGCTTGATAGTAGTAGGAATATTAACTTAGGAAATTTTACTAAGGTTTTCATCTACTAGGTTTTCCGATAGCAAGGTTTATACTTAGCAAAATTCCATGCAAGTTTTACTTAGAGAAATCACTAATGCATAGTGAAAATAATGGGACAAAAGTATGAAGCATCACTTGCCTTTTTGGTAGAGTATAAGTTCACTCCTTGTCCTTGCTACAATCACACTCTTCAAGTCACTACAATTCAATCAAGCAAGGCACAAGTTCAATCTACCATTCAAGCAATTCATCACATAAAATCACATAAATAAGATAATGCATGCAAGCATGCCAAAAATTGGTTTATTTGGAAAGGTGGTTTCTAAAGGTTCACAAACATTTGAAAACACCTAATGGTCCTTTTATAAAGTGGCAAAGTCATTTGCAAAAGGTTTCACTTCCTAAACCATTTTCAAAACAAAGTATCATTTTATGTGGTGTAGAAATGTTTTTACTAAGGCATTAATCTATAGTGCTCACAAAATATATTTTCAAACCACAAAACTTTGTGTTTAGGGTCAAAGAGTTTAAAACAAAACATTTCCCAAAAGTTTTCTTCCAAAACCATTTTTAATAAATAAACTATATTTTTATTTGTCTAGAAATGGTTTTAAATCAAAGAATCATTCTTTTGTTTCACCAAATACATTTTTGAAACCACAAAGTGTTTCCTATGGTCAGTAGGTTCAAATCACACCATTTGCCAAAGATTTTATCCCCAAAATCATTTTTTAACAACTTTTATAATCTAAACAAGCATACAAATGTTTCTGCAAAAACAAACAATTTAACAGAAACTTTTTACTAAACAAAAGGCATGGTTGGCTAGGGCTTGTTCCTCTGATTCCATTGATATAAAGTTTGCAAATTTTGGACATGTGGAGCTAAAGTTATGCAATTTACAAAATCACAAGTCTAATTGATCAAATTCTGTTTTTAAAACAAACTCTGGGACACACGTCTGATTCCTATTCGTCGAAAACGTTTCGCATGGATCGTCTAACACAGACCGTAGGATTTAAGTGGAATCATACGGCTCAGAAGCGTGCGTACCCATTCGCTCACTTTCTATCCTAATTGTCGGATCCAAATCCTACGGTCCTAACTACTCTGACCAATACTTAGCGGCGCTGGCGGCGGCGCTCTGGCGGCAGCGCTCAGATGAGGTCGTCGCCGGTGATACAGGACGCAAGGGAGAGGAGGATAAGGCTCACCGTGTTCGCCGAAGCTTGGGGAAGCTCAAGGAGGTACTGGCTAGCAAAGGGGCGCACGGAGGTGAGGATAATGGCTCGCCGGAGTTGCGTCTGACGACGGCCACGTTCTGTCGTCGTCGAGGGCGGCGCTACGAGTCACGAGAGAGCAAACGGAGAGAACGGTTAGAAGCGCAAGGTCAAGGCGAAGATGCGTGCGTGAAGGAGAAGGAGAGGCGCGGTCGGAAACTACCTGTGGAGCTCATCGGAGTTGGAGCGGACGGCGGCGTCGTTCAGTCGAAGACAAAGTTGACGCTGCAGAGCATGCGCGAGCGAGGGAAAGGCACTGGCAGGTGCAGGAGACGATGGCGAGCAAGCCAGTGTGCTCTGGAAGCAGTGGGGCTGGCGGTGGTGGCCGGAATTTGAACGGGAGCTCGCCTGAGACTGTGGTGGTTCGGAGAGGATTCTGAGCAGCTTGGTGGCCGAGAGAGCCGGGCGAGAGAGGGGAAATGGAGAGAGGGAGTGGGCGCTTAAGTGAGCGAGGTTACCGTGCAGAATCAGCGCTGCAATTAAGTGAATTTACTCGGGGATTTGATTGACAGAGAACGACAGCGAGGAGGAAGAACGCGTCCGCGGTTGAAGACACTGACGAGGCAGGTGGGGTCCGCTTGGCAGTGTGTGTGAGAGAGAGAGAGGGAACGGGGTCCACCTATCTGCTACTTAGTGGGTTCAATCGCGAGTGTGAATCGTTTTCTACGGGAGAGGGGTAGTGGGCTGGCTGGGCTTAGTGGGCTAGGATAGTTGGGCTGGGCCGTTTCATATATTTTTTTCTGTTCTGAATTCTTTTCTTTTTCTAATTGATTTTCTGTTTTGAAGTTCAATCAAGCAATTCAAACATCCAATTCAAATAAACTTCCACTAAACTTTATATTGAGTTTAGCTCTGTTTATCAACACAAATCAAAGTCCAAAACAAAAATAATATTTTTATTCTTTTAGGATCTATTTAATAATTAAATAAATAGTCCTTATTTATTTATTCAAATAGAATTTGCTTTAATAAAATCTTTATCTTTTTGAAATCTAAAATAGTACCAAACCATTCAGTAGGTTTTATTTGAAAATAATAAACACTTGGAAAACTTATTTAAAATAATTTAATAAGTTTTAATGTTTATTTAAAATGGGAAAAACCTTTTAATAAAATTGGTTTATTAATAAACTCTCATTATTTTATTTAAATAACCATTTTACTCTTTTAATCAAAGCAAAACATTTTATTTCAAAAGCTTGGCCAAGGTTTAATTTGGCTCTATAAAATAATCCTTATTTATATTTCTACCCTTTCATTGGAAAACCAAATCTTTTTATTAAAAGATCCAAAATAATAATTTTAAATATTTTTAAGTTTATTGTTTATTTATCTTTTTAAATCCCTTTAGGATTTTATTTGATCCAAATAGGTTTTGAGAGTTTCAAATTGGATTCAAAAGTTTCTTCTCACCCTGAAAATGAACAAAGTTTTATTTTATTCATTTATTTTTCACATTACAAGATTTGGAAAATCTTGGGATGTGACAGGCTACCACCCTTAAAATAAATCTCGTCCCGAGATTTGGGGAGGATAGGGGTTACAAGTTGGCTCAAAACATCTAGGGTACTACCACCCTTAAAAATTTTCCAACTAAATTACATATTGGCTTGCTTGAGATCTTGGTGTAACTTTCCTGGACAGAAGTTTGCATAGTGTCCTAGCTCTTCGCATTTGAAACATGTGATAAGGTTGAGGTCTTGAGGTGGCTTCTCTGGACAATATGATGCATAATGTCCTAACTCTTTGCAGTGGTTGCACATCACTTGGCTAATATCCTTCCTTATCTTGGGTTTCACTAGATTTTGTTTGCCTTCTTGGCTCTTCTTCTTTTCTAGGCATTCACTGGCATAGTGTCCCATCTCTTTGCAATTGTAACATTGCAACTGGCTTATGTCCTTCTTCTTCTTTTTGGGTCTCTCCAAAGCTAGCAGTTCTTCTAGTTCATGTTCTTCATACCTCACCTCAGAGGTGGGAAATCTTTCTCTCTTCTTGGGGCATTGGTCTTCATGCTCCTTGGATGTATGATCCTTGTCTCCACAAATATTGCAAGCCTTGGTTCCTTCTAAAATAACATCTTTGTCATCCTTTTTGTCATTAGCTCTTTGGGAAAAGTTTTCTCCCATGTTGATCATTTGAGTAACCAATCCTTGCAACAATTGGGATTGTAGTTTCAAAATCCTTTGTATGGCTGGGTCTAGTCCATTGTTGTTGGCTAAAAGCTGAGTTGTCTCTTGGCTCAACTGGTTTTGGGTTACTATGAGTTCTCTCATGTTGTCCTCTTGGTTGTTGTTGTCATCAACCTTGATGTTGGTGTCTCTTGGAGTAGTCATCTGTGTGGGTTGGATTGGGATTAGAATAGGCAAAATATTTCTAAGGAAACAATTCTAATCACACACATCACAATTCACACAAGAATTGTGCAATCAATCACAAACAAACATTCCACTCAAACAACAAGTTTCAAGCATATTTTTAGGCAACCAAAAATATTTTTGTTACACCACATAAGTTTGTGTGTTTGACTTAACTAAATATGGTGGTCCATCTATATGGTTCACTTGAGATCATTCCATCCTTCTTGGTTGATTCCTTCTTGCATGAGATCATGGTTTCTTGGGAAAACTTTTGGTCACAAAACTTCAAGTGATGTGGGCTCCTTCTAACTTGTGTTTCCTTAGTCTCTAAATCTTGAGCAAGATCTCTTGTCTCACTTGTCCTTAGTGATATCCAAGATTGAAGTCCTTGGTGAATATGCTGAAGATGTTGAAGTCATTAGAGTTGAAGAAGTTGAAGTCATTAGAGTTGAAGAAGTCCTTTGCACATGGTGAAGTCTCTGGCCATGGGGTAGGCTTTATCCATCAAGTTGAAATAGATGAGATGTAGAATCAAACCAAAATGGTTGAGAAAAGAGTTTTACAAGATTGTTTGTAAATAAGTTTTGGAACAAATACAACTCCTATTTTCTAAGGGTTTTTGTCCAATCCTAGGGTTACAAATCCTACAGGCAACACAATGCTCTGATACCATCTGTAAGAGTCCCAACCTTTAATAAGGTAGAGTCCCCTGTGTTTACAATGCTAGTCCCTGGATCAATAGCTAACATCCACAGTTAAGATGTAATATCAAGAAACAAAGGTCATAATACAACTTTATAACCAGGAATAACATAATTTTATTACATCTTACATAGCTCATTTGGCTATTACATTACATTACATTGCAGCAGAATATCTATAAGCATGGGGTCCTTCATCTTCAAAGTGCCACAGGTAGACATGTTGGTTGTAGACTTTGTAATCCTAATCAACACACTTCACTAAATCAATCAAACCTGCAACATAACAAGTTACAGCCACAAAGGGTCAATACATTTGAATTGTATTGGCAAGTGATACTATGGTAGTATAGTGGAATCTATCACCTATATGCATTTGGCTAAGTGGAGCTTTAGGCTTGCATTGCTCAAAAATAGATTTTTCCTTATCATTTGAAAACACTAAGTTTTTGCTTGAAAAAATAATCTTTTTCCCAAGGCATCTCCCAATCAAAGATTGAAGATCCTTAACCCTTGTTCAACCACAAGTTTTTAACTTAGAAATTTGGATGATGAGATTCTTGATTGCTTCCATGTCTTGATGCTCAAATTGTCCTTTACCAGGGACATGTCTAAGTACTTAGATTTTACACTCTGCAGAGGTGGTGCACTTTCCGCACAAGACTTGGTTTCCCAAGACAAGATCTTTCAGAAGCCTTCCCTTAGACCAAAATGGACGCGTTCCAACCTATCAAACCCTACCACCAACTGTCCATATGGCTAAGTTCTTGCAACCTATATGATCCAGGCAGAGCCCATAATGCCAAGTGGCTGCACTTGAAGCTTCTCAACATTTGACATCTCAAATCTCTTTGTTCCTGGGTGGCCATCCACAAGTGAGATACACAAGGTAAACCATAAACATGGGCATTGTGAACCACTCAACCAAAAACCACCAAGCAATTACCATTCCACCCAGGTGATTCATTAACTTGGTTGTTTTATTAAACAAAAACACAAGTCCTCAGACTTAGAAATTTTCCATAGTATGAATGTATATTCCACCCTTGTTTTCTATTTGTTATGCTAAGCTTGATAGTAGTAGGAATCTTAACTTAGGAAATTCTACTAAGGTTTTCATCTACTAGGTTTTCCCATAGCAAGGTTTATACTTAGCAAAATTCCATGCAAGTTTTACTTAGAGAAATCACTAATGCATAGTGAAAATAATGGGACAAAAGTATGAAGCATCACTTGCCTTTTTGGTAGAGTATAAGTTCACTCCTTGTCCTTGCTACAATCACACTCTTCAAGTCACTACAATTCAATCAAGCAAGGCACAAGTTCAATCTACCATTCAAGCAATTCATCACATAAAATCACATAAATAAGATAATGCATGCAAGCATGCCAAAAATTGGTTTATTTGGAAAGGTGGTTTCTAAAGGTTCACAAACATTTGAAAACACCTAATGGTCCTTTTATAAAGTGGCAAAGTCATTTGCAAAAGGTTTCACTTCCTAAACCATTTTCAAAACAAAGTATCATTTTATGTGGTGTAGAAATGTTTTTACTAAGGCATTAATCTATAGTGCTCACAAAATATATTTTCAAACCACAAAACTTTGTGTTTAGGTTCAGAGAGTTTAAAACAAAACATTTCCCAAAAGTTTTCTTCCAAAACCATTTTTAATAAATAAACTATATTTTTATTTGTCTAGAAATGGTTTTAAATCAAAGAATCATTCTTTTGTTTCACCAAATACATTTTTGAAACCACAAAGTGTTTACTATGGTCAGTAGGTTCAAATCACACCATTTGCCAAAGATTTTATCCCCAAAATCATTTTTGAAAAAAAATTATAATCTAAACAAGCATACAAATGTTTCTGCAAAAACAAACAATTTAACAGAAACTTTTTACTAAACAAAAGGCATTGTTGGCTAGGGCTTGTTCCATTGATTCCATTGATATAAAGTTTGCAAATTTTGGACGTGTGGAGCTAAAGTTATGCAATTTACAAAATCACAAGTCTAATTGATCAAATTCTGTTTTTAAAACAAACTCTGGGACACACGTCTGATTCCTATTCGTCGAAAACATTTCGCGTGGATCGACTAACACAGACCATAGGATTTAAGTGGAATCATACGGCTCATAAGCGTGCGTACCCATTCGCTCACTTTCTATCCTAATCGTCGGATCCAAATCCTACGGTCCTAACTACTCTGACCAATACTCAGCGGCGCTGGCGGCGGCGCTCTGGCGGCAGCGCTCAGACGAGGTCATCGCCGGTGATACAGGACGCAAGGGAGAGGAGGAGAAGGCTCACTGTGTTCGCCAAAGCTTGGGGAAGCTCAAGGAGGTACTGGCTGGCGAAGGGGCGCACGGAGGTGAGGATAATGGCTCGCCGGAGTTGCGTCTGACGACGGCCACGTTCTGTCGTCGTCGAGGGCAGAGCTACGAGTCACGAGAGAGCAAACGGAGAGAACGGTTAGACGCGCAAGGTCAAGGCGAAGATGCGTGCGTGAAGGAGAAGGAGAGGCGCGGTCGGCAACTACCTGTGGAGCTCGTCGGAGTTGGAGCGGACGGCGGCATCGTTCAGTCGAAGACGAAGTCGACGCTGCAGAGCATGCGCGAGCGAGGGAAAGGCACTGGCAGGTGCAGGAGACGATGGCGAGAAAGCCAGTGTGCTCTGGAAGCAGTGGGGCTGGCGGTGGTGGCCGGAATTTGAACGGGAGCTCGCCGGAGACTGTGGTGGTTCGGAGAGGATTCCGAGCAGCCTGGTGGCCGAGAGAGCCGGGCGAGAGAGGGGAAATGGAGAGAGGGAGTGGGCGCTTAAGTGAGCGAGGTTACCGTGCGGAATCAACGCTGCAATTAAGTGAATTTACTCGGGGATTTGATTGACAGAGAACGGAAGCAAGGAGGAAGAACGCGTCCGCGGTTGAAGACGCTGACGAGGCAGGTGGGGTCCGCTTGGCAGTGTGTGAGAGAGAAAGGGAACGGGGTCCACCTATCTGCGACTTAGTGGGTTCAATCGCGAGTGTGAATCGTTTTCTGCGGGAGAGGGGTAGTGGGCTGGCTGGGCTTAGTGGGCTAGGATAGTTGGGCTGGGCTGTTTCATTTTTTTTTCTGTTCTGAATTCTTTTCTTTTTCTAATTGATTTTCTGTTTTGAAGTTCAATCAAGCAATTCAAACATCCAATTAAAATAAACTTCCACTAAACTTTATATTGAGTTTAGCTCTGTTTATCAACACAAATCAAAGTCCAAAACAAAAATAATATTTTTATTCTTTTAGGATCTATTTAATAATTAAATAAATAGTCCTTAGTTATTTATTCAAATAGAATTTTCTTTAATAAAATCTTTATCTTTTTGAAATCTAAAATAGTACCAAACCATTCAGTAGGTTTTATTTGAAAATAATAAACACTTGGAAAACTTATGTAAAATAATTTAATAAGTTTTAATGTTTATTTAAAATGGGAAAAACCTTTTAATAAAATTGGTTTATTAATAAACTCTCATTATTTTATTTAAATAACCCTTTTACTCTTTTAATCAAAGCAAAACATTTTATTTCAAAAGCTTGGACAAGGTTTAATTTGGCTCTATAAAATAATCCTTATTTATATTTCTACCCTTTCATTGGAAAACCAAATCTTTTTATTAAAAGATCCAAAATAATAATTTTAAATATTTTTAAGTTTATTGTTTATTTATCTTTTTAAATCCCTTTAGGATTTTATTTGATCCAAATAGGTTTTGAGAGTTTCAAATTGGATTCAAAAGTTTCTTCTCACCCTGAAAATCAACAAAGTTTTATTTTATTCATTTATTTTTCACATTACAAGATTTGGAAAATCTTGGGTGGTGACACACTTATACATGTGAATAAGGCTTGATCATTATAATCTGTTGATCCATTAAGGTTTAGATTTCCAGTTGACTAAACCAGGATCCATCAATTCCATATTACAGTTGTACTATAATTATCTTTTGTTTAGCTCTATTGGATTAAGAGATATAATTCATTAACTATACCTACTTGATCAATAGGACTACTCCAGGTAACTATCTCCAGACTTCATCCTCGTAATATTCTTTTCTATCAAGGAGGGATTTAACTCCATCAACTATCTTTTAGATTAGATTATTTTCAATCATTCTTATCAAATAATTGACATCTGAAATTAGCATCACTATTCACCTTTTCTTAGTTGTTTCTTTGTAGACCCTTATTTGTAAGCTGTGTTATGATCAAGTACTTGATAGTTTGAGAATGGATGAATCAATAGTTGATTTCTCAACATTGATGATCAACAGACATGGAAACATAACTCAACAGAGATGATAAGGATTGATATGGAATTAAAGATATATGGTGAATGATCTAAGCTTAGTTCCTTTCCTACTCCATAATAAGTAGGGTCAGGTATCACCATGATATAGGGTTAGGTATCACCATGATACTCATGGTATATGCAGATGAGATTAAGATGTAGTTGCTACATTCTTATTATTTGTGTTATATCCTTAACTTGGTACTTATGAGTGATTATAATGAATACTATAATATGATCACCTAATGATCAAATATATTTCGCATTGTATTAAGGTTTAACTTATAGTACATTTGATCTACCCTTAGATCAAATCTCCCTTACCCAAAATGAGGTCTTAGCAAAGGTCCTATTGAAACTTATCGCAGTCAACTTGATGATCTACTTCAATTCCATCAAGCTAAGAGAAGATTCAATCACTTTGACAAGTTTTGTTTAAAAGCGCGAAAATTATTCGGATTTTCTATGCATGAATGCAATGCACACATCTGGGTTCAGCTTATTTCTAGGCTCTAATGCTGGGATGTTAAATCGAACCAGTAGGAGCAAGGAAACAACTCTAAGGTGTTGCTAACAAATTGGAATCCTACACAACACAAACTCAAGACTCTTCCCCAACTTACAGTGAGGTTGTCAATCTCACTGGTTTGCTGAAAACAAAGGATTAAACATATAGTGTGGAATATAATAGTTACTTGTAAAAGGTAAACGGTAACAGTAGATGATGTATCAATTGTAAAGATTAGACCGGGGTCCATAGTTCACTAGAGGTGTTATCATAAAATAAATAACATGCTTGGTAAACAAATTACAGTGGGGAAATTGATAGGACTGAGCAAGGCATAACAATGCAAATACTAGACATCATGACTCCTATGAGATTTTATTGGGCATTACAACAATATACATAGATTGCCATCCAACTGCATCTATGACTAATAATCCACCTCCAGGTTATTGTCCGAAACCCTTCTAGTATTAAGTTGCAAGCAACGGATAATTGCATTAAGCAATGTGTGTAAAGTAAACAATACAATTGTTCCATGAACAAAAGATTGTTGTTTTCTCCCTAGTAGAAACAACACATCTACAACCTTAGAGATTTCTGTCACTTCCCTAGATTTAGTAGAGGCATGAACCCACTATCGAGCATAAATACTCCCTCTTGGAGTCACAAGCATATACTTGGCCAAGATAGCTACTAGCAACGGAGAGCATGCAATATCATAAACAACACAGGCATGATAGAATCAATAATCAATAAGACATGATAGGATCAATATTCAATCTAACATAGTATCTTAATATCCATCGGATCCCTGCAAACACAACATGTATGATTACAAATAGATGATCTTGATCATGAATGGAGCTCACAAGATCTAAACATGATAGCACAAAGGAGGAGAAACAACCATCTAGCTACTATATGGACCCATAGTCCAAGGGTGAACTACTCACGCACCATACCGGAGGCTAGCATGGTGATTAAGAACGCCTCTGGGATGATCTCTCCCCTCCAGCAGGGTGCCGGGAAGAGCTTCAGATCCTCCCCAATCTAGGGAGAATGGTGGCGGCGGCTACAGACTGTTTCGTGGAGATCTGATCGGGTACTTAGGGTTTTGGCTTCGGGGGCTTTATAGGCGAAGAGGCAAGGCAGGAGGGCAGCCAGGGAGCCCACACCCTGCCCTGGCGTAGCCTAGGGTGGGACCGTGCCTGGGGGGTCCGGCCGCCCTGTGGATCCCCTCTGTATCTCCTCTGGACTTCGTGTTCGTTTTGGTAAAATATTGACTTTGGCTTTTATCCCGTCCAATTCTGAGATTATTTACTTACTA
Source organism: Avena longiglumis (assembly GCA_030063025.1). Taxonomy (NCBI): domain Eukaryota; kingdom Viridiplantae; phylum Streptophyta; class Magnoliopsida; order Poales; family Poaceae; genus Avena; species Avena longiglumis. Next base: position 304,592,788 of record CP125978.1, read on the forward strand.
GATTTTCTGAAAGCAAAAACAGCAGAAAACATGCAACTGGCACCGCAACATCTTGTTAATAGATTAGTCGCAGAAAATGTATAAAATACCTCAAAGTGTAGACAAGGCATAGCAAAGTTGATACTAAACAAGCTTGGAATATCAAAAATTATAGATATGTTTACGACATATCAGAACACATCCCTATAAGGAAGAGAATCATGAAGTCACTTATGAGAGGTATGTCCTATGTCTCCCACTTTTAAAGTTTGAGTTGTTTATTTTAGTTGGTTGATTTGCTAAGATGCCATGCTTCTGGGAGTAATTTAATACGGTTAGAGTAAAGCTTTTTATTAGTATGATGATTAGTTGTTGAAGCTCTTTCTCTAGTTCTTTAAGCTAACCCAGTCTTGCCTTGTAAATAATATTGCCAAACAAGTACAATAAGAAAAGTCTGAAATTTACGACTTGTTTGATGAATGATTCTCTTGAGAGTATACCTTTTAATATACTTAACCCCATAGAAATTTTGATAGTCTTAACCCCATAGAGTATACCTTTGAAGATACTTAACCCCATAGGAGTTGTTTGATAGAAATAAAGGTTAGTGGTAATTGTGATGCATGCCAAAGCAAACTGTGTTACTAACTCATAAAAGAAAAAAGAGAGAAAGACAATTATGTTTTATGTTTGTAGTGCACACCTTTGGGATTCCAACAACTCCGCTAGATTTTGAAAGATCTATGGTAAAACACCAGATTTCGGCTATGAGTTGATGACATGATTGGCATAAGTGTCAATGTATGGGTAAAAGTATTGGTACTCTCAAAGGTTGTGCAAGCACTTGCAAAAGAAACATCCAGAAATCCTTGAAAGAATAAAAAGAAAAAAGATATCTATGAAGATCCACATAACAATTCCTTGGCATGGTCTCGTTACTACTCTACGAATTTGTCTTGAAAGACAATGATTGGATTAGAACTGTTTTTGATAGACTTGATTTATTGATGTGGGTGTAAATAAGATACTTCATTGTTATACTACTTAGGACATTAAACTCTCTTACTTAATTATGCTATTTAAACATCCTAGTGCTCCTTGGCAATGTGCGAGTTAACTAGAAGAATTGGATTGATTGATACACTTCTAGTTATTTATACTAATATTAAACTCTACTTTGATTGTCTTGACTTACCGAAGCTTGTATAGTACTCTTGTCATCTCTATAACTTTGATAAGCCTCGCAAATGAATGAAGTGCTAAGCACATATGACTACCAACCGTAAGTTAATTCGTATTCTCGTTGTTCAAGTTTAAACGCTGAATTCCTTATAGTTCTTTTGTTTTTTCTTGCTCGAGGGCGATCAAGGTTTGAACTTTGGGGAAGTTGATGGCTCCAAAATTTTCCATATTCCACTGCGTTTAAACATTGTTTTTAGTCAAGCAATTGACAAGAAACTCTCAATCCTTGCCACTAATGACTAATAAATGCAAAGATATGCAAAAACCTTTCCTTAAACTCTGTTGTGCAGGAAATCACAGATTTTAATGCGAAATCAGGAGTCATAATGAAGGAATTTGAGGAAGTCCACATGGCCAAGTTATTGGGAAGAAAATTCTAGGCGTCAATATCCGTAACGACCACCAGTATGGTCAGGACCCACCCGTACCGTCCACCCGTACTAGGTGGCGGTGGCTTCGTCTCATCAAACCCTACAAATTTCGTGAAGACGCCTATTTATTTTGAGGCTCCAGCCGCCAACCAGAGGGCCGCCATTCTTAGATTACATTACAACACCACCAAAGAAGATCCACACCATCCTTCGTCCATTCAATCATCCATCCCCTCCATTAGCCATAGCCACTACTTTGTACTTTAGATCTCCTTGTGATTTGACGGCCATTGTAAGAATATTCTATTTCAATCTAAGTATTTTGCACAATGTTTTCTATCCTAGATCTATTCGTTATGAGTGAGTAGTCCTCATGCGCTGCGGGTTGGGGAGAAACCTTGCAGCAATTATGTGCATCTAATCATGGGAGTATTGTATTTTATTTGCAATTGAGATGTGTATATTTTGTTTCTTTGTCTCTTGTCTTGATCTGTGGACTTGTAGGTACCCAATATCCCATAGATTTATAAAGGATTGAGGTGAGATACTTAGCTAGCGGCGATCTCATAGGAACCTCAGTGACAGAAAGGGTAGTACGGTCTTCGTTTAGCGACCCATTTGGGATCACAACAACATCACAACTTAATGCTTTGATCTATGTTTTACACTTAATAATCATTTGTTGCATGTTGCTTTGGTGTGCACTCGGTTGGATTAAAAGACTATTTCTATGTCCGCTGCATCACGGGGGATCTAGTATATTAGGATGTGTTGCCCATAAGAGATTATCTCCGTTCAAACATTACACATGACTATGCTTATTAGTATCTTTTATCCCATATGATGTGCAACTGCAGGTGGATCTTCAACCCTGGCCTATCTCCAACCATTGATTCAACCCATTATAAAAGTAAACTATAGGTCTAGTAAACTAAGGTAAAACAAAGAAATAAAGTCTTGTAGACGTGTCCTTTTTTTTCCTTTTAGCATTGCTTTCCAAGGTTCCATTAAACCTAGGACTTATTGGGAAAAAGCTATTATACTACATCTGTGAATCCGGATCAGAGGTATCACTAGGAGTGACAGACTCTGGTCTGGAGAGGCCAGGGTGTTACAACTGGTATCAGAGCCGACCCTCGCGGTTACATGGGTATGTGCGGGTCAGTGTCGGACATGTGAAGCATGACACGTGTGGCCCGGAGTGGACACGGCATGGCACATGTGCCGACATTGGACGCACAGACATATGCCAAGAGGGGACGTTCTTGGATTGTGTTTGATCAACAAGGGCGTCAATCTTCTAAGGGTGGGTGTATGTGAGACCCTGGCCCATGGCTTAATAGGATTGATAGCATACCCATACAAACAAGTTGCAACTTCTTTTTTGGAGGCTCGTCTGAAAATAACTGATACGTCGGAAACGTATCTATAATTTTGGATGCTACATGCTTGTTTAGTATCTACTTTGCTTTGCTTGTCTACACTTTGAGGTGCTTTTTACATGTTTTCTGGTACTAACCTATTAACAAGTTGCTTCAGTGTCAGTTGCATGTTTTCTGTTGTTTTTGGTTTCACAAAAGTTAGTAAAGAAATATTCTTGGAATTGGACGGTACAAACACCAAAGTCAATTACTTTCCGTGGGGAACAAGAAGTCTAGAGGGGAGCCGGAGAGGCAATCCAGGGTGGCCAGACCCACCCTAGGAGCGGGTGGGCCCTGTCCCGCGCCTGGGAGGGGTGTGGGGCCCCTGGCCGCCGCCTCGGCCTCCTCCTTCACCTATAAGAAGCCCCCTATGCAGAAACCCTAAGCACCCGATCAAATATCCACGAAACCTTCTGTAGCAGCCACCATCATCCCTAGATCGAGGGGATCTGAAGTTCTTCCAGGCACCCTACCGGAGGTGAGATCATCCCGGAGGCCTTCTCTCCGGTATGATGCGTGAGTAGTTCCACCTTGGACTATGGGTCCATGTAGTAGCTAGATGGTTGTTTCTCCTCCATTTTGCTTTCATGTATAGATCATGTGAGCTCCGTTCATGATCAACATCTAATCTATTTGTAATCATGCATGTTGTGTTTTCGGGGATCCGATGGAAATTGAGATTATTATGTTGGTTTGATTAATGGTTTTGTCTTTATGATTCTATCATGTCTGTGTTGTTTGTAATCTTGCATGCTCTCCGTTGTTAGTATCTACCTTGGCCAAGTAGTTGCTAGTGACTCCAAGAGGGGGTATTTATGCTCGATAGTGGGTTCACGCCTCTAGTTTCCAAGGGAAGTGACGATAATCGCTTCGGTTGTTGATGTGCTGTTGCTACTAGGGAGAAAACAACGATCTCTTGTTCATGGAACATGTGGACTATTTACCTTACACACTTTGCTTAAAGCAGTTGTCTGTTGCTTGCAACTTAATACTAGAGGGGGTTCGGATGATAACCTGAAGGTGGACTTCTAGTCATAGATGTAGTTGGATGACGGTCTATGTATCTTGTTGTATTGCCCAATCAAATCTCATAGGATCTTTCTGTAGGGGTTCGTAGCATGGAAAACAAAAAAATTCTACCGCATACAAACAAACAAGCCAAGATCTATCTACTAGATTGTAGCAACGAGTCGATGGAATAACTCACCCTCGAAGATTCCAAAGTGTTTAACGAGAGCGGATTCTCGTGGGTGATGTAGTCGTACTCTTGCCGATCTCAAGATCGTGTAGACGATCCTTCCCGTGCCAACGTTCGGCGCTTCAGCAATGGTCACACATTGACTTTCGATGAAGACCTTCCTATCCCTTGTTCCAGCAGGCAGCGGAGGTTGTAGCACTCTCCTCACGATTCCGGTAGCACAATGGAGTGGTACTGGAAGTAGAGGGGAGATCTCGCAGGGCTTCACCTTAAGCCGGAGCGAGTATGGTGGACTATGAGAGAGGCCTCGGTGATCTAGGGTTTAGACACACAAAGGAGAGAGGGCTAGGCCAGCGGCTAGGGCAAGTAGAAGCCCCAACTCGGCGGCTTGGGAGAAACCCTAGGGCGGCGGCGACGACTTGGTGGCCGACGGCTAGGGTTAGGGTTTGGTGGGGCAAGGTGTAGGTCTAGAGGGGCAGACCTGCCCCTCCTTTTATAGGTGGGAGGGCGCCGGCCAGGGGAGGAGAGTCCTCCCCCAAGTCGTCCTCCAAGGCCGGCGGGTGGAGGGAGAGGAACTCCTCCCCAAGTAGGTTTCCTACTCTCCCTCCACCAAGCAAACTTGTCGTTTGACTTTTCAAATTGGCATTTGACTTTGCAAACTAGGATTTGATTTATCCCTTTATTTTGCTCAGAGATGACACCTAGTACATGATGCAATTATTCCAACTTGTTATGACACATTCATGTACCCTTCCCCCCAGAGTGCCGGACCTTCCGGAACCTTCTAGAACATTCCCGATGAAAACACCGGAACCATTCTCCAACCCCGAAACAGGACTTTCCTTATATGAATCTTATTCTCAGGACCATTCCGGATCTCCTCGTGATATCCCGGATCCCATCCGAGACTCCGAACAACATTCGGTCTCTTACTCATCATTCCATAACTACTCAACAACATCGAACCCTTAAGTGTGTCTCCCTACGGTTCGTGAATTATGCGGACATGATCGAGACACTTCTCCGAACAATAACCAATAGAGGAATCTGGAAATTCATATAGCTCCCACATATTTCTACGATTACTTTGCGATCGAATGAACCACTTACATACGATACCAATTTCCCTTTGTCTCACGATAGTTTACTTATCCGAGGTTTTGATCGTCGGTATCTCTGCATACCTAGTTCAACCTCACATCGATAAGTACTCTTTTCTTGTTCCCGTGATATGTGATCCCTTGTGATCCAGTCACATGCTTGCAAGCCAATTGGATGACATTCCACCGAGAGGGCCCAGAGTATATCTATCCGTCATATGGATGGACAAATCCCACTCTTGATCCATGTGTCTCAACCAATACTTTCCGAACACTCAATGCCACCTTTATAGCCACCCGATTTGTGGTGGTGTTTGATGTCATCAAAGCATCCTTCCGGTGATGGTGATATGCATGATCTCATTGTCGAAGTAATTAGGTTACTATGTATCAGAAAGCATATAGCAATTAAACTATTAAAATGACTTGATCTTTATGCTACACTTATCTATAGTAGTATGTCCATCATATCATTCTCCTAACGATATGATCTTGTTGTTAATAACATCTCAATGTTCATGACAGGGAAACCACAATCATTTATTAACCAACAAGCTAGTATTATAAAGAGGCTTTACTAGGGACTCTAATTTAGTTTACAAATCACACAAGTATTAATGTTTCCTTGTTAATACTATTATAGCATGAATGTAAACATTTATCATAAACACAAAGATATAATAATAACTACATTTATTATTGCCTCTAGGGAATATCCCCAACAGTCTCCCACTTGCACTAGAGTCAACTAATCTAGATTACATGGTAATATACCGAACACCCATGGCAGTTTGGTGTTGGTCATGTTTTGCCCTTGGGAGAGGTTTAGTCAACGGATCCACCACATTCAGATCTGTGTGTACTTTGCAAATCTTTATGTCACCATCTTGGACATGTTCTCGAATAGCGTGAAAACGTAGCTTCATGTGCTTCATCTTCTTGTGTGACCTTGGTTCTTGCGGATTGGCTATGGCGCCCATGTTATCACAATAGATAGACATTGGGTCCAGCGCACTTGGAACCACACCGAGATCTATAATGAACTCCTTCATCCATATCGCTTCTTGTGAAGCCTCCGAAGCAGTTATGTATTCCGATTCAGTTGAAGATCTCGCCACAACACTTTTCTTTGCACTCCTCCAGCTAACTGCTGCACCATTTAAAGTAAATATGTATCCAGATTGAGATTTAGAATCATCCGGATGGGTGTTCCAACTAGCATCGGTGTAACCATTAACAACGAGCTGTTGATCACCTCCAAAAGAAAGAACCATATCCTTAGTTCTTCTCAAGTACTTAAGGATGTTTTTGACCGCTGTCCAATGATCCACTCCTGGATCACTTTGATATCTGCTAGTCAAACTAAAAGCATATGCAATGTCGGGTCGAGTACATAGCATGGCATACATTAGAGATCCTATGGCTAATGCATAGGGAGTCTTACTCATCCTTTCTCTATCTTCTGTCGTTGCTGGACTTTGAGTTTTACTCAAGGTCGTATTGGGCAACATGGGCAAGAACCCTTTCTTGCTATCTTCCATTCCAAACCTCTTTAGAACTTTGTCCAAATATGTACATTGTGACAATGATATTAGGCGTCTCGATCTATCTCTATAATTCTTTATGCCTAATATGTAAGCTGCTTCGCCAAGATCTTTCATAGAAAAAATATTATTCAAATATTCCTTGACACTATTAAGAAGGTCTACATCATTCCCAATACACAATATGTCATCTACATATAGTATTAAGAATGCCACAGAGCTCCCACTCACTTTCTTGTAAATACAAGCTTCTCCATAAGTTTATATAAAACCAAAACTTTTGATTACCTTATCAAAACGTTGATTCCAACTTCGGGATGCTTGCTTCAATCCATATATGGACCGTTGAAGTTTGCATACCTTGTTAGCATCTTTAGGATCGACAAAACCTTTGGGTTGCATCATATACAATTCTTCATCAATGTCTCCATTCAGGAACGCTGTTTTGACATCCATCTGCCATATCTCATAATCATAATATGCAGCGATTGCTAACAAAATCCTCACAGATTTTAGCTTCGCTACTGGTGAGAAAGTCTCATCGTAGTCAACTCCTTGAATTTGTCAAAACCCTTTTGTGACAAGTCAAGCATTATAGACAGTAACATTAACATCAGCATCTGTTTTCTTCTTGAAAATCCATTTGTTCTCGACAGCCTTCCAGCCATCCGGTAAGTCCACCAAAGTACACACTTGGTTTTCGTACATGGATCCAATCTCGGATTTCATAGCTTCTTGCCATTTATTGGAATCTAGGCTCATCATTGCTTCTTCATATGTCGCAGGGTCATCGGTGTTGTCCACCAACATGACACTCATAACGGGATCATACCAATCAGGAGTGGTACGAGTTCTCGTTGACCTGCGAGGTTCTGTAGCAACTACAACCGAAGTTTCATGATCATCATCATTAGATTCCTCTCTTATTGGTGCAGTTACCATAGGAACTTCTTCCGGTGCTGCGCTACTCGCAAGTTCAAGAGAAGGTTCGATAACCTCGTCGAGTTCTACTTTCCTTCCAGTCACTTCTTTCGAGAGAAATTCGTTCTCTAGAATGGATCCATTCTTGGCAACGAAGATTTTGCCTTCGGATCTATGATAGAAGGTATACCCAATAGTTTCCTTTGGGTATCCTATGAAGACGCATTTTTCCGCTTTGGGTTCAAGCTTGTCCGGCTGTAACTTCTTTACATAGGTCTCGCAACCCCAAACTTTAAGGAACGACAATTTAGGTTTCTTCCCAGACCATAATTCATACGGTGTCGTTTCAACGGATTTAAATGGTGCCCTATTTAAAGTGAATGCGGCTGTTTCTAATGCATAACCCCAAAATGATAGCGGTAAGTCTGTAAGTGACATCATAGAACGAACCATATCTAAGAGAGTTCGATTACGATGTTCGGACACACCATTACGCTGTGGTGTTCCCGACGGTGTCAATTGTGAAAGTATTCTGCATTTCTTCAAATGCTCGCCAAACTCGTAACTTAGATATTCACCTCCACGATCAGATCGTAGAAATTTAATCTTCTTGTTACGTTGATTCTCCACCTCACTTTGAAATTCCTTAAACTTCTCGAAAGTTTCGGACTTATGTTTCATGAAATATATATACCCATATCTACTCAAGTCATCCGTGAAGGTAAGAACATAACGATAAGCACCGCGCGATGCGACACTCATTGGACCACACACATCGGTATGTATGATCTCCAATAAGTCTGTAGCTCGCTCCATCATACCAGAAAATGGATTCTTAGTCATTTTACCCATCAGACATGCTTCGCATCTTTCAAGTGATTCGAAATCAAGTGATTCAAGAAGTCCATTGGAATGGAGTTTCTTCATACGCTTCACTCCAATGTGACCAAGATGACAGTGCCACATAAAGGTTGAGTTATCGCCCAATTTCAAACGTTTAGCTTCAATGTTATTAATATGTGTATTTCCACTATCGAGATTCAATAAGAATAGACCATCTATCAAAGGTGCATGTGCATAAAACATATTACTCATATAAATCGAACAACCATTATTCTCGGACTTAAACAAGTAACCGTCTCGCAATAAACAAGATCCCGATATAATGTTCATGCTTAACGCAGGCACCAAATAACAATTATTTAAGTATAAAACTAATCCCGATGGTAGATGAAGAGGTAGCGTGCCAACCGCGATCACATCAACCTTTGATCCATTTCCACGCCGCATCGTCACCTTGTTCTTCGCTAGCTTCCGCTTATTCTGCAAAGACTGCTTCGAGTTACAAATATGAGCAACCGAACCAGATCAAATACCTGTGAACTACTACGAGTACTAGTGAGATACACATCAATAACATGTATATCGGATATACCTTTCTTCTTGATGTTGTCGTTCTTCAAATCCGCCAAGTACTTTGGGCAATTCCGCTCAAAGTGACCTTCTCCCTTGCAAGAAAGCACTCAAGACGGGCTTAGGTCCAGCCTTGGTCTTCTTCGTCGGGGCGGTAACTTTCTTACCACCCTTCTTGAAGTGTCTGTTTTGCTTAGACTTGCCTTTCTTGAATTTGGTGGTCTTATTGACCATCAACACTTGGTGCTCTTTCTTGATCTCCACTTCTGCAGATTTTAACATGGAGAAGAGTTCTGGCAACTGCTTGTCCTTGCTTTGCATATTGTAGTTCATCACAAAGTTCTTGTAACTTGGTGGTAGTGATTGGTAGACACGGTAAATCCCCAAAGCATTAGGAATCACTATACCCAAGCTTTGAAGTTTGTTTGCGTGCCCAGACATCTTAAGCACATGCTCACTGACGGAGCTGCCTTCTTCCATCTTGTAGTTAAAGAACTTTTCAGAAGCCTCATAGCTCTCAACCGCCGCGTCAGTCTCAAATATCAGTTTGAGTTCACGGACAATATCATGTGGGTCTGAATTCTCAAACCTTTTCTGAAGCTCCGATTCTAAACCATACAAGATAGCACACTGAACTGTGGAGTACTGAGTCTTCCGAGCGAGGTAATCATTCTATACTTCATCGGTAGCATCATCTGCAGGCGGGTCACCCAGCGGTGCATCCAGCACATAGGTCAAATTACCAGCATTGAGGATAATCCTCAAATTGCGGAACCAATCCGCAAAGTTGCTTCCATTGTTTTTCAACTTTTCTTTCTCTAGGAACGCATTAAAATTGATGGTAGGGGCCGCCATTGATCTACAACATATTTGCAATAGTTTAGACTAAGTTTATGACAAATTGAGTTCTTATTAATAGTTAAATTAATCTAGGTGAACTCCCACTCAAAACTATATCCCTCACATTGTTTTAGTGATCACACGAACCAAATCCACCACATCAAAACCGATCATCACGATATTTGATGTAGCTTCAATGGCGAACAATCGACATGTTCATCATATCTACTTATATGATTCATGCTTTACCTTTCGGTGATCCGTGTTCCGAGACCATGTCTGTACATGCTAGGCTCGTCAAGATCAAACCTTAGCTTCCGCATGAGAAAATATGGCTTGCTCACGTTGTATACACTTGCAGAATCTAACACACCCGATCATCACGTGGTGCTTCGAAACAACAAGCTTTAGCAACGGTGCTTACTAAGGATGAACACTTTAGAACTTGAAATTCATGTGCATGGGGGATCATCTTATAATGCTACCGTCGTTAACTAAGCAATACAAGATGCATAAAGGATTAACATCACATGCAATTCATAATATGTGATATGATATGGCCTTTCTTCTTTGTGGCTCCAATCTCCATCTTCAAGCACGAACATGATCTCCATCATCACCGGCATTGCATCAAGGTCAATGACGCTGCTCCATGGTTGTCGTCCACCAGCTTCAACTATTACAATTACTTTGAATAGACACACGGGTCTTAAAAGAAATTAAAGGCAACCATATGGCTCCTGCCGATTGCCAACTTACAATAAGGAACATTGCATACATCAAATATAATCACAATCATGGCCATATCACATCACAGCACACCCCTGCAAAACAAAGTTAGACGCCTCTAATTTCTTTGCATATTTTACGTGGTTTGGGGCTTTCAATAAGTGTCGATCTAACTTACGAACAAGAACCACAACGTTGATGTTTGAACTATCAAGTGCCCGTTGTAAATTGGATCTATACTATAATGGGAGAGACAGACACCCGCAAAGGCACTTATGCAATACAAGTTGCATGTTGAGCATGGAGCAAATCTCATGAACGATGTCATGTAAGGTTAGCCCGGGCCGCTTCATCCCATCATACCGCAAGATGCAAAGTACACAAGAAGCAATTGATAATAAAAGCACCACCGCCCACAATGTCCATTGTGTTCTACTCGTGCAACAGATCTACATATAGACACGGCTCTGATACCACTGTAGGGGTTCGTAGCATGGAAAACAAAAAAATTCTACCGCATACAAACAAACAAGCCAAGATCTATCTACTAGATTGTAGCAACGAGTCGATGGAATAACTCACCCTCAAAGATTCCAAAGTGTTTAACGAGAGCGGATTCTCGTGGGTGATGTAGTCGTACTCTTGCCGATCTCAAGATCGTGTAGACGATCCTTTCACCAAGGTTTCCGCAGGTGCTTCCGCAGTCGGTCACACGTTCGGTACTCGATGAAGACCTTCCTCTCCCTTGTTCCAGCAGGCAGCGGAGGTTGTAGCACTCTCTTCGCGATTCCGGCAGCACAACGGCGTGGTACTGAAAGTAGAGGGGAGATCTCGCAGGGCTTCGCCTTAAGTCGTAGCGAGTATGGTGGACTATGAGAGAGTCCTCGGTGATCTAGGGTTTAGACACACCAAGGAGAGAGGGCTAGGCCGGCGGCTAGGGCAAGTAGAAGCCCCAACTCGGTGGCTTGGGAGAAACCCTAGGGCGGCGGCGGCGACTTGGTGGCCGGCGGCTAGGGTTAGGGTTTGGTGGGGCAAGGTGTAGGTCTAGAGGGGCAGCCCTGCCCCTCCTTTTATAGGTGGGAGAGCGCCGGCCAGGGGAGGAGAGTCCTCCACCAAGTCGGCCTCCAAGGCCGGCGGGTGGAGGGAGAGGAACTCCTCCCCAAGTAGGTTTCCTACTCTCCCTCCACCAAGCAAACTTGCCGTTTGACTTTTCAAATTGGCGTTTGACTTCTCAAACTAGGATTTGATTTATCCCTTTATTTTGCTCAGCGATGACACCTAGTACATGATGCAATCATTCCAACTTGTTATGACACATTCATGTACCCTTCCCCCCCGAAGTGCCGGACCTTCCGGAACCTTCTAGAACATTCCCGATGAAAACACCGGAACCATTCTCCAACCCCGAAACAGGACTTTCCTTATATGAATCTTATTCTCCGGACCATTCCATATCTCCTCGTGATATCCCGGATCCCATCCAAGACTCCTAACAACATTCGGTCTCTTACTCATCATTCCATAACTACTCAACAACATCGAACCCTTAAGTGTGTCTCCCTACGGTTCGTGAATTATGCGGACATGATCGAGACACTTCTCCGAACAATAACCAATAGAGGAATCTGGAAATTCATATGGCTCCCACATATTTCTACGATTACTTTGCGATCGAATGAACCACTTACATACGATACCAATTTCCCTTTGTCTCACGATAGTTTACTTATCCGAGGTTTTGATCGTCGGTATCTCTGCATACCTAGTTCAACCACGTTATTGATAAGTACTCTTTTCTTGTTCCCATGATATGTGATCCCTTGTGAGCCAGTCACATGCTTGCAAGAAAATTGGATGACATTCCACCGAGAGGGACCATAGTATATCTATCTGTCATATGGATGGACAAATCCAACTCTTGATCCATGTGTTTCAACCAATACTTTCCGAACACTCAATGCCACTTTTATAACCACCCAGTTACGGTGTGGTGTTTTATGTCATCAAAGCATCCTTCCGGTGATGGTGATATGCATGATCTCATGGTCGAAGGAATTAGGTTACTATGTATCAGAAAGCATATAACAATTGAACTATTAAAATGACTTGATCTTTATGCTACGCTTATCTATAGGAGTATGTCCATCATATCATTCTCCTAACGATATGATATTGTTGTTAATAACATCTCAATGTTCATGACAGGGAAACCACAATCATTTATTAACCAACAAGCTAGTATTATAAAGAGGCTTTACTATGGAATCTAATTTAGTATACAAATCACACAAGTATTAATGTTTCCTTATTAATACTTTTATAGCATGAATGTAAACATTTAACATAAACATAAAGATATAATAATAACTACACTTATTATTGCCTCTAGGGCATATCTTCAACACTTTCTGACTAGTAATTGCATTGTTATGCCTTGCTCAGTTCCTGTTAATTGCCCCGCTATAATTTGTTTACCCTTCATGCCATGTTGTTTATCTAAGGAGAGAACCTCTAGTGAACTATGGACCCCGGTCCAATCTTTACCATTGATACATCTTCCACTATTACTTGTTTACTTGCTGCAAACCATTACCTTCCACATCATACATTTAATCCTTTGTTACAGCAAATCGGTGAGCTTGACAACCTCACTGATTTGTTGGGACAAAGTCTTGAGTTTGTGGTGTGCAGGTTTCCGCGTTGCTTGCAACACCTTTGTGACGTTTCCTTCCTCCTTCTGGTTCGATAACCTCGGTCTCAACTGAGGGAAAACTTGCTACTTGCTCTTCACACCCTACGCTTGGGGTTACCAACGAAGTGCCACATCGAGCATCATCAATAACTCTGAGGTTAAGCGTGCTTGACCTAGAGCAATTTGAGGATGGGTGATTGACCGGAAAGTGGGTACCGGGTGCGCATGAGTGAGGACAAAGTGCGCAGAAAAGACTAGTGTTGGTCTGTGGGGTTAGTCTAGAGATCCTATTGAGCTGCTAGGAGTGACAGCCGCTGGTCCAGAGTGGCTGGGGTGTTACAATTTGGAGGAGCAGTTTTAAGTCTTCGAAAAGGTTTATGCGCATGAGCTTCTTCACAAGCTACTTGGGAAGTATAAATGTAATGGATAAGTTTGGAGCCACATAATGAAAATGGTCTTTGCTTCACAAAAGCTGAAGACATTAAAGTGTGAGCTCAATGACAATCTCCTTGTGATAATGATATTGGAGTCCCTCCCTAATGAATTTGATCAATTCGAGATCAATTATAACTCCATGAAGAAAAAGTGGACTCTTCCTGAGCTAACCCCTAAAGTTGTTCAGGAGGAGGAAAGGTTCATGAGGCATTACAAGGACCAAGCCCTTCATGTTGGCTCCCACAAGAGAAAGCATGATGGGCCAAATTCTCCAAAGCCTCCAAAGAATCCTTTCAAGAAAGAAATGCCATAGTCTAAGGGAAAGGAAGTAGGATAGTCCTCTAGAAGCGCAAATAATGATAGTGTGTGCTTCCATTGCAAGAAAGAAGGTCATTACAGGAATAACTGTTCAGGATACTTCAAGTGGATGATGATGAGAGGTATAGATGAAATTAATTTTGTTTATGAATTACATTATGTTAATTTCTCTTGTACTTCATGGTGGATTGATTCAGGAGCAACTGCTCATGTTGCTAACTCCATGCAGGGATTAAATATGATCCAAACTACAACAAGAGGTTCAAGAAAGCTTAAAGTAGCAAATGGAGTTGAAGTCAACATTGAAGCAATAGGGTCACTCACCTTGGAGCTTCACACCGACTTTAGTCTTCAATTAAATAATGTTCTTTATGTACCTACTTTGAATAGGAATTTAATTTATGTCTCTTGTTTAGATGATGAGATGTACGAATGCTTGTTTGGTCACAAACAATTTATTTTGAAATATTGTAATTAATATGTTGGCCTCGGCGTCAGATCAGGCAAACTATATATGTTATCTCTCAATGATTATGTGATGCATGTGAGTAATGTTTAAAATAATAATAAGAAATGGAAGGGTACTAGCACTTCATCGAAATTGTGGCATCGTCGTTTATGCCACATTTCGAGGGGGGGGGATGGAAAGACTTATTAAAATGACGTATTACTTCCATTAGAATTTTTAGATGCAGACAATTGTGTAGACTATTTTAAAGGAAAATATGTGAAAACAATTAAAAAAGGAGTCGTAAGAGCCATAGGGGTTCTCCAACTTATTCACACTGATATATGTGGACCCCTGAATGTTAAGTCAATAGATGGTTTTTATTCGTTCATCACATTTACAGATGATTACTCCCGGTATGGGTATATTTACCCCATACACGATCGATCAAAAGCTTTGGACAAATTCAAGTGTTCAAAGACAAAGTTGAGAACTAACTGAATGCAAAAATTAAAGTTGTACAATCAGATCGTGGGGGAGAGTATATGGAAGGCATGCTCCTTATGCGAAAATTCCCGGACCTTTTACTAAGTTCCCAGCAGAAAATTGAATTGTTGCCCACTACTCAATGCCTGGTAACCTTAGCAAAATGGTGTAGATGAGCGTAGAAATTGCATACTCATGGATATGGTGCGAAGCATGCTTAGCCATGCATATTTGCCAGTAAGCTTATGGATGGATGCTTTCAAGAAAGATACACATGCACTAAATCTTGCTCCCACTAAAGCAGCATCACCTTACGAGATGTGGATGGGAAGGAAGTCAAGCTTGAACTACCTTCGCGTGTGGGGCTGTCCTACTGAAGCTATAGTTTTCAATCCACAACTAAAGAAGTTAGATCCAAAAACAGTTAGATGTTTCTTCATTAGATACCTTCATAGAGGAAAGGGGTATCGTTTCTATTCTCCAGGTCACACCATTAAGTATGTGGAGACCCGATAAGAGGTATTTTTTGAAGATAATGAAGTGACGGAAATAAGAAAGATCGATCTTGAGGAGAAGAGGGTGTGCTCCATGCCCGACTATCCAAGAAATCGTGGTACCAATACTAAGGAAAGTAACTTCTCATATTTCTGAATCTGAAAGTTTAGGCTCTACTCCTAATGGTGATGCTAAAACTAATGAAAATGCCAATGAAGAGCCTCACCAGTCAGATGAAGAAAATGATCCACAAAATAATGATTTTCCTCCACCACCTCCTGGGAGACGATCACTGCGAGAGAGGAAGAAAGCCATCCCAGATGATTAGTCACTTACATAAGTGAGGATGTAAATGATATAGGAAAGGTGGAGGATCCCACCTCATACAAAGAAGCCATTATAAGTACAAATTCATCTAAGTGGAAAGTTGCCATGGAAGACGAGTTGAAGTCTATGGCCAAAAATGATGTTTGGGACTTAGTAGAAGTTTTCAATGGAGCTAAAAGAGTAGGCTGCAAACGGGTCTACAAAACCAAGTATGACTCCAAAGGGAATGTCTAAAGGTTCAAGGCAAGACTTGTGAAAAAAAGGGTTCACACAGAGAGAAGGAATCGATTACAATGAGACCTTTGTTAGGCCAAAAACCACAGTAGCCGCTCAATATCATGTATGAACAGCATGTAGAACACCTAATGGGCATAAAAAGAGGGGTAGATTAGTGCTTTCGGGATGCTGTAGTCGAGAAAGGCGTCATTGCTGCCCGGTTGATGTAGGCTTGTGCTATAGTCGAGGGATATGATGCGGGGAAGGTGCGGATACCATCTGGCCTCTAGCGGCACCGCACTGACACCTGCAATGTGTAGGTTGGTCTTCCTGTCGCTATCGCGCCTCCTTAGATCGGTAGGGTTTTGAGGATGTGGGGGAGATAGGGCAGATCGAGAACTGAAAGAGATCGAAATAAGCTATTTTGGTTTCTAAAGAAGGGGCAAGGCTTTGGGGACACGGCTGCCTTTTTCATCCTTTTACACTGTCGACGCTAAAATATGGGCACTAATTTAGCCAAGACATGCATATAGACACTTTGTCTGCATGTATTTAGCACTTTAGCTTGTACTTCCTCTATTTCAAAATATAAGATGTTTTAGCTTTGTGAAACAAATGTATCTAGACTATTTTTAGGCTAAAAAAAAGTCTAGATATATTTTCTTTACTAACTTGTTTAGCCGGTCCATCTTTGCTGTTGCTTTTCCGTAAGGGACCGGATTGCTGTGCCAGGACACGAGATTTTTCCAGGAAAGTGATTGGTTGGCCCAACTGGTGATCGAAAGTACCACCACTCCTGCCTCACCCGTCCCTGTCCATCAAGTTGGGGAAGGTTGGCTGGCGTGGAGCCCCGCTCGTCAGGTCTACCACCACCCCTGTTCCAGATCGTAGAAAAGAGTTCGCAGGGGGGCTGGACAAGGAGAGCGAGACGGCAAGCCAAGAGGAAAATGGAACCCGAAAAGGTAGCAAGAGGCGTGTCCGCATCGGCTTCAGCCAGCAACTCGCGCGCCGGCCGCTGATGGTCGACCGATTGATAATTCGGTAGTAGTGCTCTCGCCATTTGGAGAACTTTTTCCCCTGGTAAAATTCTCCCCTGGCCCTGGGGTCGGTCGATGGAGGAGGTGGACGTACGTCTCTGTCCGCGCGCGCTCGATCGTTTCCGTTCGCCGCCGTTGAACGACCGG
The DNA here is from genome assembly GCA_030063025.1 of Avena longiglumis. Lineage (NCBI taxonomy): Eukaryota > Viridiplantae > Streptophyta > Magnoliopsida > Poales > Poaceae > Avena > Avena longiglumis. Next base: position 304,610,147 of record CP125978.1, read on the forward strand.
TTTCGGTTGCCGTATCGGGAAAGAGTTTGGGGGTTGCGGGCTGCGGTGCGCGCGCGTCGCATGCATGGCCACGGAGCCGTACGCTGGTGGTTTTACTTTTATCGTGTGCAACCTGACTGCCTCCGCGTGCGGTACGTGACGATGGTTTGGCGGTGCACGTTGCGTGCTCGCATCTGGTCGTCCTGGGTTGGCTACCGCGCCTGTCGTTTTTGAGCACGGCTGTGAGCGTGCGTGATGGGCGTGGTGGACTCGCGCACGTAGGTCGCCTATTGGCTAGCCGGCTATGTAGCTAGCTACCTAGGTGCTCGCGCTTGACGAAATGGGCGCTGGACGACTGGTTCTCTGTGGCTATGGTGATTGGTGCTCACGCTCACTGTTGAATTGGTCCTACACATGGAATGCTGCTTCGATCACTGAAATAAAATTTATTTTATAATAGTAACTATATTTTCATTATGACGTGTGCGGCTGCTCCCAGGAGGGCGGAGGCCAACCCGACGGCTGAAAAAACCCATTTAGGGTTTCTTCCATCCGCCGGTGACGCCATCGGTCCGTTCCATCTTCAATGGTTTTAGAATCTTAGACTGTGGCGGACCACGGTCTCTCACCAGCGGGGGGTTTTTGTTTTTCGATTAAGTTGTTTTCTCGTGTCTTTTTCGAGATGTTGGGACGATGGCTATATCCGAAGTTAGAATAAATTCATCCCCGCTCTATCCTCGCTCTGGTGGTGCGTCTAGCGCTGACGGCGGACGCGTGGAGTCGTGTTTCCGGCTGATCTCCTGGGATCTAGTCGTTTTTGGTATTAATTTCAGGTTAGTCTCTTCTAATCTACTGATGTCATTATTGGCGATGGTTGTTGCTTTAGTGCGCTGGTTCTTTAGAACCTTAGCACGACGACTTCCCGTATGTCTATTACAACAAGCTCTACTACGACAAGCTTTGCCCGGCTCCGGTGATGGAGGGGCAAGAGCGGTGGCACGCCTTCAGCTCATGCTATTGTTTGTAATCTTTACTCGGTGGTCCATCAATCTATTTGTAATTTTTATTATTTTTAGACATATTTGTACTACTAAATAATATTAATTGTGGTTCATTGATTACGGGCATCGCAACAGAGACCACGTGTGGTCTCATACTTCCAAATCGCCCGACCCGCCGGAAGTCTCTCGAGAGGCCATGGTTTGGAAAGGTACTATGTCGTGTCCTACTAGCTAGTTGCTTAGAGCATCTCCAGCAGAGGCTCTATTTTAGCATTGTGTGAAAATAACTGTTTTTTATCGCGTGCGCTGCAAACTCCTTCAGCAGATGTGCTATGATCACGCGCGCTGCAAAATTTTAGTGCGGCGCGGCATTTTGCGTTATCTCGCGCCTGAAATCTCCAGCTCCAACTACAGCACGCTATCGCTCGGCTCACGTGAGAACAAGCAACCACCGGACATTTCCTCCCGCGCGCCTCACTCTCTTCTCCACAACCCATTTCAGCACCGCGCCACCAACCTGAAACATCCCAAAAATATTGAGCAATGGTTATCAAATTTCAATCACCAAACTTAGGGTTAACAAAAACTTTGGTTAATTAAGATCATATGAATGCATGTGTGGATGTGATGATTGTATGAATGCATGAATGGACTAGTGTGATTGATATAAATAGCAATGAATGGTTTAAAGATGAAAACAACATCATCTAAAACATTTCCAAGCACAAACAAATCAAGAGAAAATAAAAAATAAAACAAATAAAGCAAATGGTCATTTTTGCCAATCTTGCTCACTAGACCACTTTGAGTGTTTCTAGTCCAAGATTTCAAATAGAAACATTTTCATTTCTTTTCACCCCTTGCTAGACCAAGTAAAAGTGTACCAAATCCCACCTTTCAAACTTACAGAAACATTTGGCAACTTAATTCAAATGACAATTCAAAATTGAATCTTTAACATATGTGAAGATCACCAATTCTCAAAAACCAATCAAACCAATTCACCTTGACCTTTCCAACTTACCAGAGACTCCCTAGTATGTATCTAAAACACCCACCAAGTTTGATTCAAAAATTCAAATTTGAATCTCTTTCGGCCATTTCCTCAAACACCTTACAAACACCAAACCAACAAACATCAAACACTATTAGGAGCGGTGATTTTGGCCTAACTTTTTCCCTCTCTGGTTCACAGCAAGCTATTAGTAGATCATCTAGCCCATTTAACAAGCTTTAGCACCACTGTGAGCTTGCCATAGCCATCAATGGTGACCATGCCGAGCTCACCTTGCCACCCCTCAGTCGACAGCAAGATAGAAGCTTCTCTAGCCTCGCCAACCTTGTCTAGCAGGCACTCCACCATCCACCGCCACCCCATGTCCAAGCCTCGAGCGCAGACAGCCCCTGGACCACACAGCCCGAGCATGCCCAGCCTCTCTGCGAGCGTGCCGAGAGCGCGCCAGAGCGCCACCCACGACACACGTCCACAGGCCGCGCGCCGCCCTCGCCGCGTGTAAGCAGGATCACCACCACCCCATGAACACCCCAGACGTGCCCGTTCGCCGCCGTGCAACCCGTATCACCTGTGTGCCATTAAAACTTCCGTCCGACCCGCCCAGAGCGTTGACGTGTTCCGACCATCTCGCACCGCCCCACACCGCGTGACCATGCCGTTGAGCTTCGCCAGGGAACACAGCACCGTCCCCTACCTTTGCCCATGCCAGTAGCTCGCTGTGACGGACGACAACGACGAGCTCCACCCGCGCCATTCGGTCCCCTAGCGGCACTATAAATAGAGGCCACCCCCGCTCGATTTCTTCACACCATCTCACTCCCCTCTCTCTCTCAAAAGCACCCCACATCATTCCCGGAGCAAGGCGATCAGCACATCGCCGTAATTTGGCCGGAGTCTGCCGCTGGGAGGAAGAAGGGAGCCAGCGATTGGAGCCGCCCCAGGAGAAGCCGCCGGTACCAGGAGGTTCGCCGTCATCAACTTCTTCGTTCGCTCCCGTAGCCGACCCTCGCATGAGCCCCGGTGAGCCCCCGTAGACCCCCACTGGCCGTGCTAGGGTTCTGTCTCTCCGGCGTTGCCCGACGAAGACGATAGGTCACAGCCGTTGGATTAGAGTTTGATCGCATGGTTTAGATCACCTCGTACCACTTCGCACCCCCCCTGTCTTGCTGACTGGTGTGGTCATTCACTTAAACCCACCCGCGCGTGCGCTATGCACCGTGGGCCGGCCTAGTTAGCATCCCGCGCGACCCATTAATTCAAATTTGGATTTATTCTTTTAGTTTCAAACCTAGTTCTGTAACTATTTTCAAAAAGCAACCCAGCTCGATTCACTAAACCAAAATGCATGAAACCAATTTTGTTAGAAAGGTACTGGAATTCTTAATCCAAGCCCGTTGGATTTAAACCAATTGGATTTGTAGATCACCTATAGTAAAAATAACAAGGCAGAAGCTTTTCTGCATTCAAACATTTTTCAAAATTCAACCACAAAAGCTTTTGAGTTGATTCCAACTCTCAAAAATCACATTTAACAAGACCTTTCAGAATATATAAAAATATATATAAGTTTACTTGCAGAAATAATGGTCACGAAATAAAAGAATGCCTCATAGGCAATTCTAGTCAATTTATTTAATTAAAATAAAAGGGTTAAACCTTATTAAATTGTGACACCACTTTAAATCACATTCACATGTACTGAAATGTGTGGAGATGACATGTGTCAACATGATCCCATGTTTGAGTTGGAGAATATTAAATCTTAAGTAGTTTTTCAATGAGTAGAAATTACTTTTGTAAAATAAAGAAAATAAAACTATTGCCTTAATCTTTGTGATGCTTGTGATGATGCTAAATCATCTAGTGAAAAACTTGGTGTGATAAATAAAACTAGTTAAGTATTGTTTGGTGATTGTGTACCTCGTATTTATTTATAGACGCTAGTACCGACCAAGGATACGAGGAGGAAGGAGAATACTACGAGGAATAAGCCGAGGAGAACTTCAACCACTGCTCTGCACAAGGAAAGCCTATACTTGCACCTTCCAAGCCTCACTATACAAGTTGACTTAGCGAGATAATACTTTCAAGCTTATCCTACTTGATACCCAATCCTAGTTTTACTTGCAATCTTAGTTATTTTATTTCTTTATCAAAGCTTTCTATTAGAGTTTACTTAGTGATTGGTAGAGTTTAGAAAGATATTTAAAGGTAGCATAAAGAGCATAAAACTTGTCCTAAGTTAGATAATCTTGATGTCATCCTAAGGCATGAGATTGAACTTAGATCATTCCCATTGGTTTACCACCCCTCATTGGTGTTTACCCCCACTTGTAGATGCTAGTGCTAAGCATAAAATTTGATCAACTTTAGATGGGAATACTTAATGAAAATGGTTATGAAAACCTTAGAATGATGAGACATTCTACAGAAATGATTTGACATGTGTTCTTGAACACCAGATAATTTTGATGATGAAAATGTTAAGGCATGAGACTTAGCCTTTATAAAACTGATGGTTGTCTGGATGCGATACCATTCCAATTTTACCGTACAACCATAATACCCGAAATTTGGGTAGGGCTTGACTGTAAATTTATATACCTTAGTATAGGTTCCCTTGCGGCCTTGGTTTGAGCTGAGGCTACCTTGTGAATATTTTCCACCTATGTAGTTCCCAAGATGACAGTTGGTCATGGTTGGGAGGCCAAACTCACAGGAGAGGTGCCTATACTAGGGCGTGTAATTGAAAGGTTAGGATTTATTATCCGCATACTAAGTATGGTGAATTTAGGATTGTTCATGACGGATATATCGAATGTTGTGGTGAAAGTGTACCACCTCTGTAGAGTGTCAAACTATTTGAATAGCCACGTCTGCGGTTATGGACAGTTGGAGTGGCCATACTGTTCCGTCGTCAGATGTTTTCAAAATGACTTGTGAAATGATTCATGACTTGACTTGACCACAACATGGTTGTGATATGAAATTCAAATTCCCACTTAGGTGTTATAAAACTTCCAACTAGCTTTCTTTGCTTCTAAACTCAGTAAAGATAAATATGGCTTTTGCAAAACAACCTAGAGCCTAGTACTTCCTATTCAAAACCACTTCACTCATTAGTATTAGTTTGCGAGTACTTAAAGAGTACTCATGGCTTTGTCCCTGGCTATTCCCATGGCGAGACTATGAAGAGGACTATCAGGAGGACGGACAGCGCAAAGGTTATGACAATTAGGATCATCTCCCATCGTCAGCATTGCCTATGACCATGAAGATGGAGCCTCGCATATGCTATTGTTTTTATTACATTATTCCGCTGCTTGATTTGTATTAAGACTAGATCATGTGATCCTTATTTGTTGTAAGACCTTATGTATGGTTTGTAATGGATGATGTACTGTGATATCCAATCTGTTATGTCTCGCAAAAATGGTAATCCTGGGATTGAGATGTGTGGCATAACAGGCATTTGGGATTAAAAATACGGGTGTTGACACAACCCCTCGACGCTGCCGCCGCCACCAACCCCTCGTCGGCACTGACGTCGCCGCTGCGCACGCATCCCCACTCACCGGCCCGTGAACCGCGCTCACCAAACCGGCCGCCGCCCCCGCCTGTTGGAGATATGAGCTAGAGGCAATAATAAATGTAGTTATTATTATATCTTTGTGTTTATGATAAATGTTTACATTCATGCTATAACAGTATTAACCAGGAAACATTAATACTTGTGTGATTTGTAAACTAAATTAGAGTCCCTGGTAAAGCCTCTTCATAATACTAACTTGTTGGTTAATAGATGATTGTGGTTTCCCTATCATGAATATTGAGATATTATTAACAACAAGATCATATCGTTAGGAGAATGATATGATGGACATACTCCTATAGATAAGGGTAGCATAAAGATCAAGTCATTGTAATAGTTCAATTGCTATAAGCTTTCTGATACATAGTAACCTAATTCCTTCGACCATGAGATCATGCTTATCACCATCACTGGAAGGATGCTTTGATGACATCAAACACCTCACAGTAACTGGGTGGAATTGAGTGTTCGGAAAGTATGGGTTGAGACACATGGATCAAGAGTGGGATTTGTTCATCCATATGACGGATAGATATACTCTGGGCCCTCTCCGTGGAATGTCATCCAATTAGCTTGCAAGCATGTGACTGGATCACAAGGGATCACATATCACGGGAACAAGAAAAGAGTACTTATCGGTAACGAGGTTGAACTAGGTATGCAGAGATACCGACGATCAAAACCTCGGATAAGTAAACTATCGTGAGACAAAGGGAAATTGTTATCGTATGTAAGTGGTTCATTCGATCGTAAAGTAATCGTAGAAATATGTGGGAGCCATATGAATTTCCAGATTCCTCTATTGGTTATTGATCGGAGAAGTGTCTCGATCATGTCCGCATAATTCACGAACCGTAGGGAGACACACTTAAGGATTCGATGTTGTTGAGTAGTTATGGAATGATGAGTAAGATACCTAATGTTGTTCGGAGTCTCGGATGGGATCCGGGATATCACGAGGAGATCCGGAATGGTCCGGAGAATAAGATTCATATAAGGAAAGTACTATTTCGGAGTTGGGGAATGATTCCGGTGTTTTCATCAGGAATGTTCTAGAAGGGTCCGAAAGGTCCGGCACTCCGGAGGGGAAGGGTACATGAATGTGTCATGACAATGTGGAATGGTTGCATCATGTACTAGGTCACTTGGCTGGGCAAAATAAAGGGAGAAATCAAATCCTAGTTTTTAAAGTCAAACGCCAATTTGAAAAAGTCAAACGGCAAGTTTGCTTGGTGGAGGGATAGTAGGAAACCTACTTGGGGAGGAGTTCCTATCCCTCCACCCGCCGTCCAAGGAGGCCGACTTGGGGGAGGACTCCCTCCTCCCAAGACGCGCCCTCCCACCTATATAAGGAGGGGCAGGGCCTCCCCTCTTCCCTACACCCAACTCACCCAAAAACCCTAGCCGTCGGCCTCCTCCAAGTCGCCGCCGCCTCCTAGGGTTTCTCCAAGTCGCCGACTTGGGGCTTCCCCAAGACCTAGCCGCCATCCAAGCTCCCCCCCTTGGTGCCTCTAAACCCTAGATCACCAAGGCCTCTCTCATAGTCCACCATACTCGCTCCGGCTTAAGGCGAAGCCCTGCGAGATCTTCCCTCTACTTCCGGTACCACGCCGTCGTGTTGCCGGAATCGCGAGGAGAGTGCTACAACCTCCGCTGCCTGCTGGAACAAGGGAGAGGAAGGTCTTCATCGAGTACCGAACATGTGAACGACTGCGGAAGCGCTGCTGGAACGCAGCACCGGAAGGATCATCTACGCGATCTTGAGATCGGCAAGAGTACGACTACATCACCCACGAGAATCTTCTCTCGTTAACCGCTTTGGAATCTTCGAGGGTGAGTTCCTATATCGACTCGTTGCTACAATCTAGTAGATAGATCTTGGCTTGTTTGTTTGCATGCGGTATAAAATTTTTATTTTCCATGCTACGAACCCCTACAGTGGTATCAGAGCCATGTCTATATGTAGATCTGTTGCAGGAGTAGAACACAATGGTCATTGTCGGCGGTGGTGCTTTTATTATCAATTGCTTTTTGTGTACTTTGCATCTTGCGGTATGATGGGATGAAGCGGCCCGTGCTAACCTTACATGACATCGTTCATGAGACTTGCTCCACGCTCAACATGCAACTTGTATTGCATAAGTGGCTTTGCAGGTGCCTGCATAGATCCAATTTACAACGGGCACTTGATAGTTCAAACATCAACGTTGTGGTTCTTGTTCGTAAGTTAGAACGACACTTATGGAAAGCCCTAAACCACGTAAAATATGCAAAGAAATTAGAGGCGTCTAACTTTGTTTTGCATGGGTGTGCTGTGATGTGATATGGCCATGATTGTGATTATATTTGATGTATGCAATGTTCCTTATTGTAAGTTGGCAACCGGAAGGAGCCATATGGTTGTCTTTCAATTCTATTAAGACCTGCGTGTCTATTCAAAGTAGTTGTAATAGTTGGAGCTGGTGGACGACAACCATGAGACGACGCCATTGACCTTGACGCTATGCCGGTGATGATGGAGATCATGTTCGTGCTTGAAGATGGAGATCGGAAGCACAAGAATAAATGCCATATCATATCACATATTATGAATTGCATGTGATGTTAATCCTTTATGCATCTTGCATTTCTTGGTTAAAGACGGTAGCATTATAAGATGATCCCTCAAGCACACAAATTTCAAGTTTTAAAGTGTTCATCCTTAGTAAGCACCATTGCTAAAGCTCGTTGTTTCGAAGCACCACGTGATGATCGGGTGTGTTAGATTCTGCGAGTGTATACAACGTGAGCAAGCCAGATTTGCTCATGCGGAAGCTAAGGTTTGATCTTGACGAGCCTAGCATGTAGATACATGGTCTCTGAACACGGATCACCGAAAGGTAAAGCATGAGCCATATAGTAGATATGACGAACATGTCGGTTGTTCGCCATTGAAGCTAAATCAACTCTCATGATGATCGGTTTTGATGTGGTGGATTTGGTTCGTGTGATCACTAAAACAATGTGAGGGATACTGTTTTGAGTGGGAGTTCACCTAGATTAATTTAACTATTAATTAGAACTCAAATTGTCATAAACTTAGTCTAAACTATTGCAAATATGTTGTAGATCAATGGCGGCTCCTACCATCAATTTTAATGCATTCCTAGAGAAAGAAAAGTTGAAAAACAATGGAAGCAACTTCACGGATTGGTTCCGCAATTTGAGGATTGTCCTCAATGCTGGTAATTTGACCTATGTGCTGGATGCACCGCTGGGTGACTCTGCGGTGATGCTACCGATGAAGTAAAGAATGTTTACCTCACTCGGAAGAATCAGTACTCCATAGTTCAGTGTGCTATCTTGTATGGTTTGGAATCGTAGCTTCAGAAAAGGTTTGAGAACCATGATCCATATGATATTGTCTGTGAACTCAAAATGATATTTGAGGCTCACGGGGCAGTTGAGAGTTATGAGGCTTCTGAAAAGTTCTTTAACTGCAAGATGGAAGAGGGCAGCTCCGTCAGTGATCATGTGCTTAAGATGTCTGGGCACGCAAACAAACTCCAAAGCTTGGGTATAGTGATTCCTAATTCTTTGGGGATTTACCGTGTCCTCCAATCACTGCCACCAAGTTACAAGAACTTTGTGATGAACTAGAATATGCAAAACATGAACAAGACGTTGCCAGAACTCTTCTCCATGTTGAAATCTGCAGAAAAGGAGATCAAGAAAGAGCATCAAGTGTTGTTGGTCAATAAGACCACCAAATTCAAGAAAGGAAAGTCTAAGCAAAAGGGAAACTTCAAGAAGGGTGGTAAGAAAGTTGCCGCAATGACGAAGAAGACCAAGGCTGGACCTAAGCCTGATACTGAGTGCTTTTACTGCAAGGGAGAGGGTCACTGGAAGCGGAATTTCCCAAAGTACTTGGCGGATTTGAAGAACGACAACATCAAGAAGAAAGGTATATCCGATATACATGTTATTGATGTGTATCTCACTAGTACTCGTAGTAGTGCCTGGGTATTTGATACTAGTTCGGTTGCTCATACTTGTAACTCGAAACAGGTGCTGCAGAATAAACGGAAGCTAGCGAGAACGAGGTGACGATGCGCGTTGGAAATGTATCAAAGGTTGATGTGATCGCGGTCGGCACGCTACCTCTTCATCTACCATCAGGATTAGTTTTATACTTAAATAATTGTTATTTGGTTCCTGTGTAGAGCATGAACATTATATCGGGATCATGTTTATTGCGAGACGGTTACTTGTTTAAGTCCGAGAATAATGGTTGTTCGATTTATATGAGTAATATGTTTTATGCACATGCACCTTTGATAGATGGTCTATTATTATTGAATCTCGATCGTGGAAATACACATATTAATAACATTGAAGCTAAACGTTTGAAATTGAGCGATAACTCGACCTATATGTGGCACTATCGTCTTGGTCACATTGGAGTGAAGCGTATGAAGAAACTCCATTCCGATGGACTTCTTGAATCACTTGATTTCGAATCACTTGAAAGATGCGAAGCATGTCTGATGGGTAAAATGACTAAGACTCCATTTTCTGGTATGATGGTCTACGGAATTGTTGGAAATCATACATACCAATGTTTGTGGACTAATGAGCGTAGCCTCGCGCGGTGGTTATCGTTATGTTCTTACCTTCACGGATGACTTGCGTAGATATGGGTATATCTATTTCATGAAACATAAGTCCGAAACTTTCGAGAAGTTTAAGGAATTTCAAAGTGAGGTAGAGAATCAACGTAACAAGAAGATTAAATTTCTACGTTCTGATCATGGAGGTGAATATCTAAGTTACGAGTTTGGCGAGCATTTGAAGAAATGTGGAATACTGTCACAATTTACACCGTCGTGTGACGAGGTTTGATCTCATCAATGCCCGTTGTTATGGAGTTCGGTTTTGGAGAAGATGGGGATGCTGGAGATCGTGGAACGGTTAGCAAACAAGCAACACGGGACACGAGGTTTACCCAGGTTCAGGCCCCCGGAGGGAAAACCCTACTCCTGCTTGTCTGCTCTTGATTACGGCGGAACCGGTGATTATAGGGGTGCCCAGATGCAATCTGGCGTGGAGGTGTGTATGCGAAAGTATGAGGTCAGAGATCTAGGTCGTGCCCTCCTGGCCTTTATATAGACTTAGGCAGGCCCTAGGCACAGATCTAGTCGGTTACAGGTTCTAGGGTTTACCCCTTTGAATTTCCTATCTACTCTAGTCTTGCTCTCCAAGGATCCGGAGGCGCCATAGGCCTTGGCCACCCGAAAGTCTTCATGGGCCGGCGTATATTTGCCGTGGGCCTTCCTTGGGCTGGACCAGGTATGCTGAGGTTGTTGGAATTATGCCCTAGAGGCAATAATAAAGATGTTATTATTATAATTCTTGTTCATGATAAAGTTTATATTCCATGCTAGAATTGCATTAAGCGGAAACTTTAATACTTGTGTGGTTTGTGAACAACACCGTGTCCCTAGTACGCCTCTATGGACTAGCTCATTGATCAATGATGGTTAAGGTTTCCTAACCATAGACATGAGTTGTCAATTGATAATGAGATCATATCATTAGAGAATGATATGATGGACAGACCCAAACTAAGCGAAGAAATTAGATCGTATCATCGTGTTCCTCTTTGCGAAGCTTTTCCTATGTCAAATATTGTATTCCTTAGACCATGAGATAATACAACTCCCTGGTATCGGAAGAAAGCTTTGAGGTCATCAAACGTCATCCTATGAGAGGGTGATCATAAAGGTGTCTCTCAGGTGATCGGAAAGTATCTGTTGGGTTTTATGTATCGAGATGGGATTTGTCCCTCCCAAGTTGGAGAGATATACTTCGGGCCCACTCGGTAATCGATATCAACACCGCTTGCAAGAATGTGGTTAAGGAGTTAATCAAAAAGTGATATCGGATTACGGAACGAGTAAAGTACTTGCTGTGAACGGGATTGAACTAGGTATGACGGTACCGACGATCGAATCTCGGGCAAGTAAAATATCGCGAGACGAAGGGAATATATATATGGGATTGATTGAATCCTGGCATCGTGGTTCATCCGATATGATCACGATGAATGTGTGGGAGTCAATATGGGTGCCCAGACCCCGCTGTTGATTATTGATAGAAGATCATGTCTGCATATTCTTGAATCCGCAGGGTCACACACTTAACGTGTCTCGACCCTAGGATAGATTGGATAATTGGTTTATGAGTTTTTGTTCGGAGTCTCGGATGGGATCCGGGACATCACGAGAGGTTCCGGAGTGGTCCGGAGAATAAGATTCATATAAGGCAGTGCAGTTTTTGGAGTTCGGAATTGTTCCGGATTAATGGGTATTGTACCGGAAGCTTCTAGAACCTTCCGGAAGGGGACCAACGTGGCCCCACCTTCCAGGAGGGGGAATGGGCCTATGAGGGAGTGTCCTGGCCGCTTTGGGCCAGGGGCACAAGGCCCCATAGGGCCTAGCCGATCCTAGAGAGTTTAAACTCGTTCAAACTAGAGATAGGGTTTCTAGAAGGGGGAGAGTCCTTGCCCCCCACTTCTCCCTCCCTTGGCCGTCGGCCCAAGGCTTGGAGGAGGGGCAAGGGCTGGACGCCCCCCCTATATATATAGAGGGCTGGTGCGCCCCCTCCCCCCTACACCTTGCCTCCAAACCCTAGTTGCCCTGCTGCCCTTCCTCTCTCCTCCCATTTGTTTGTAGGCGAAGCCTGCTGCGAAATTCTCCACCATATACGCCACGCCGTCGTGTTGTAGATCCAATCTATCTCCACCATACTTGCTGGTCCGAGGAAGGAGGAGGCGCCGAGGTGCTGCGTGTGCATCTCACGGAGGCACCGCCACTTGTAGTGCTAGATCGGATCGGATCGTGAGGAGGAGAAGCGAGTACGACTACATCACCCACGCCCGATTTAACGCTCACGCGAATCTTCAAGGGTATGAAGATCTAATCCAATCTCTCTCGTTGATTGCATCTCCTAGATTAGATCTTGGCTTTCCCTCTGTTCGCATCCGTAGAAAATTTTGATTTACTATGCCGCGAAACCTTTCAGAGGTCGTGTATCCGCGGGGTATAACCATGTTAGTAGCCCCCGAGTGATCAGTCGAATCGTAGATTCGGCTGAGGACTCTTCAATCCTTCGGGTGCAACTCTATCTTTCAAGAGAATGTGTAGGGATTGTTGATGCGTGTGCCTGACTCTCCCGACGGATCAGGGTCAGTTAACTGTCTTAGGACAAAACAACACGATCTTCTTCAGGTTCGAGTCCTCGACTCGAACCCGGAACATATGCTGGCGTAATTCAACTCACGCCGCGGAGGACTTACATGAGTGGAATTCCAGCGAATTTAATTGATGTACCCAACGCGTCTGTCAGGATTTTTCATCGCGCCTGTTGGCACGGGTTTATACTAGCAGAGCGCAGTCATGTGCATTACCAGGCCATCAGATGATATATGTAGGTCTTATCTTTGCGTCACAGACACAACATCCGAATATTATCACCGCGGAGGTGTTTCGGGTGGCCAAGGAGAATGCTACTCACTTAGCGTTAATTGGAGCAGAGTTGCCAAAAAGTTTTTGCATACTGATCCGAAGGATCGCAGTCGAAAATTTATAGGGTGCGTGACCAGCACTCCCTATGGGAGTAGCCCTCGAGTATCTGTTCGAGTCGTAGACTCGAGCGTAGACTTTAATTCAGCCGTTTTTCAGTGTCAGGTCCGTAGGACACAAATTTTTTTGGATGCTTAAATCCATCCTCCCTATGGGAGTAGCCCCCGGGTCCGTAGTGGAGTCGTTGAATCAACGTGGGACTCGAAGAAACATTTAAGTGTTGTAGCGTGTTGTTCATTTTTCGGGTGCGTGGCCAGCGCTCCTGATAGGAGTAGCCCCCGAGTAATTAGTCAAATCGTAGATTCTAGTGAGTACTCTTAGCTTTGAAGCCGAAGAAATTGTGACTGTTGCTAGTATAGCTTTTGATGATGTCAGTGCTGACGATCGGTGACCTCAAGCATCTGCTGCGCCAGAGATGACTTGACTGTACGAACATGGGTCCCACTTTTTGACCTTGAATTGACCGGTCACACGCGGCGTGGAGATAATTACGGCGTCGCCTCGATTTCCACGCGTAGTGGACGGCGTGTTAGCGACGATTCGTTGCGATACTGACACGTGTATGGCCAGATCCTGCCGTTGGCGTTAGGTCTTCTCGATGGACGGTTGTCATGCATCGTCTTCGTCTTTATAATCATTAGGGGAAAACATTAGTCTGTTTTCACCGTAGCTATTCGCGTTTCACTGCTCCCTTGTTCTCTGAGAGTAATTGCTGCGCGCTGGAATATCCTCGGACATTTCCTTCTTCCATCCTACATTCTCGCCGCCGGCGCCGCCATACCGCAATGGGGAAGCCGAAGAAGTCTTCTTCTACTGTTGGTTCCAGTGCTGCTGGAGGGAAGAAGAGTGATGTCGCTACCCGTGTAACCGACGGTGGCTGGCGGCGATCGGAGATGCGGGAGAGTGATCTCCGCAAGCTTCGTGAGCGGGGCTTGATCCCGCGGGATAGGGAGGCCGTCAAACTCCCAGGCAACAAGGTAATCCTCCGTCCTCCAGCTGGGTTTCGGGTTATGTTCCTCGCCTTCGTTCTTCGCGGATTTTCCTTCCCAGTCCACGACTTCCTTCGTGGACTGCTTTTTCTTTACGGCGTCCAACTGCATCATCTTTCCCCCAATTCTCTTCTTCACATTGCTTGTTTTATCACTTTCTGCGAGTGCTGGCTTGGTATCGAGCCGCACTTTTGCCTCTTCCGGAAACTCTATTCCGTGAAGAGGCAATCTGGTTCGGATGGTGTTTATCCCATTGGGGGTTGCATCATCTCAATCAAACCCAATCTGCTTTTCTTCTCTTTTTCCATGTCTGAATCTGTCCAATAGTGGCGGAGGCGATGGTTTTATATCCGCGACTCCACAGTGGCTGGACAGGATTTTGGTCTTGCTCCTTTCGACCCCTCCCAAAAGATCGAGCCGAAGAGGTCCTGGAAAAACCAGATCTTGGATGGCGAGGTAGCGGAGATAGAGGCTCTCTATCGTCGAGTGGAGGATCTCCAGCTGATTCTGGAGAAGGAGGTGAACGGTGTGGATATCATCCGCACTTTTCTTAAGCGTCGGATGCAGCCGCTCCAGGCTAGGGCGCACCCGATGTTTCTTTATGCTGGTCGTCATGACCCGACGAGGGTTTCGGCTGAAGAATTCTCCAGGAGAGATCTCGATGGTGCCCTTCGCCCGCTTCTGAAGTTCAAGGCTGGAGAGGATATCCCGGGGAAGTCGCTGACTTCTCCGTTTTCTGCTTCTCGTCCTGTTCCACAGGTGTAGATTCGGGTTGTGCGCGTAGCGCTTTTTTCGAGTGCATTGTATTTGAATTTGTTTGCTAACAAATTTTCTTCTTCTGTGCAGGAGTTCAAGGTGTCGGGCATGTCTCCACCACTTCCCGAATTGTTTTTGGCTACACCGGACAATGAGGTAGTGGATTCCATGTCCGAGCTGCCATCGGCGCGTTCTCCAGCTAAAGAGGCCAACAAGTCGAGCGAGGACCACACTCGCAAGCGGACACGGAGCTCCAGTGAGTCTTCGGATGCCTCGACTCCTCCGACTCCTAGGAATCCGCTGTGGCTTGAACATCATAGTGATGGGCATGGAGGCTCTTCCTCTCTGATTCCTGTCGTTCCCGTGCGGGCTGTGGCACCGCACCCGCCGGCGAAATGGAAGAAGGAAGAAAAGAAGGAAGAGACGAAAGAGGAGAAGAAGGTACGAAGAACCCCTCCTGTCTTCGACCTGAGCGAGCTTGAATCGTAAGTTTCCTTAGTCTTGCACTGCCTTTTCTTGCATGTTTACTTTGTACTTGTGATAATTTGCCCTTGTGCAGCCACTCCTCCAACGACTCCTCCAGCGATGGTGCTCGGGAGATGATGAGGGAGTCGAAAGTCGCATTTCCTCCTCCTCAGACGGTGGCTACCTCTGAAGGCGCTGCGCCAGACCCTTCTCCGCAGGAGGTTCAGGTGGTTGCACCTCAGAAAACTGCAAGCGGACCTTCGGAGTCGCCGTCGGATCATGTGAGTAGTTCTGCCTCCTTCCACGGGGGAAGCCCCCGAGCATCTGTAAAGGAGTTTTGTTGTTTATTCTTCCTTCGGGTCTTGGGTGGAGCCCCCGGGCGCTTTCGTGTGTGTAGTTTGCTTCTGCTCTTTCTTTTGGGCGTAGCCCCCGAGTCCTTCTTTTGACTAGTAGGTATTTTTTCTGCAGCCTTTTGTGCAAGATGCCAAGCAGTGTGCAAAGACAATGGCTGGAGGCCAGCCTCAAACAGCTTTAAGGTACTTTTATTCCTTGGTCTTTGCTTCTTCTTGTATTCTTGTCCTGTTATCCGACGTTTGTATTGTTTAAATGCAGATGAGCACAACACCTCCCTTCGTGAGATTGATGCTCTCAAAAAGAGCCTCGGTCAAGCGGAGAAGAAATCCGAGGTCGCCGTTGGTGCGAAGGAGCGCCTCGAGCTGGAGTTGTCTGTGGCATCCCGCAAAACCACTACTAGAAAATCGCGTTGAATTTGTGCATTGCATCGTCATCATCATGCATTGTTTGCATAGAACTATTTCGCAAAGCCCGTTTTGTTTTCTAAAACGCCCCACCTTAATTATCGCGCAAACCCGGGTCACCGGAGTGTTTTGTTTTGTCCGTTGTCAGTTTGCAAAAACGCTGATTGATATAAATAATTTAATTAATTATTTTAGTGGGGGCAGTCGAACGGGCCAAATCGACCCGATCGACCACCCCAGAAAAATATAAACGGTCCGCCCCTTTTTCTAAACCTACCAACTAACCTACCCACACCCCCTGGCCACCTCACCCCCTCCAATCCCTGTTTGACACCTCACCTCTCCCCTCCCTCTACCCTATCCCACGCTGCCACCTCAGCCTACCCCTCCCTCTCTCTCTCCTCTCTCATCCCCAACCCACTCAGCTCCCCAGACCCCCACACACGCACCCCACACGCACACATGCAACGCACGCCAGCCGCCCTGCCCCGATCCCCACCTTGCCTGGGCCCCACCCTGACCCCTGTCCCCCACCGACCCCTCGCACTGCCTGCTGCTCTGTCCCGCGCTGCCTCCGCCGCCTCCGGCCAGCGCCGCCAGCTGCCCCACGCCGGCCCCGCTGCCTCGCCCGCTCGCTCCTCCCACGAGAACCGCGCCCCACCTCGCCGCCCCACGCTCGCCGCGCCGCTCGACCAGCGTCCCGCCTCGCGCGGCGCCCGCCTCCCCTCGCGACGGGCCGCCCGCCTCCCGTGGTCCTCCCTTGCCAGCCAGCAGCGCCCGCCGCGCCCCGCCACCGCCTCGAGGCCCCATCTCGCCCGCCTCGTCAATAGCCGCCAAGGCTTCGAAGCCGCTCTGCGCGACTCGCCGGACCGCCCTCCCGCCTACAAGCCGAGCCAGCGCGGTTCCCAACCACGCCGCCGACCGCGCCGCCACGGCACCGCTGGCCTCGTCCCGTCTTTTCCTCCGCTCGCGGCAGCCGGGCGTGCTCGGCGTCAGACGCCGAGGGCCGTTTCCGTCTGCACCGCGGGCCGTCCTCGCCTCGTCTCGGCGCCCGTACATGCGCCAACCGCCCCGTGTGTTCCATGCCTGTCGAAGACGTGCTTCTCCATCAGCAAGTTCAGCCACCGCATGTACCATGTGGCCAGCACGGTCCCGACAACTCGTGTGGCGCCCAAGACCTACCGACACCGCAAGAGAAAACCGCCACGATGACAAGTTCGGCAAACGACAAGAACAACACTCGACATACCATGTTCTTCCTCACGGACGCACCACGGACTCGGAGGATCCCCGGACACGCCAAGCACTTCCTCTCGGACGCCAAGGCCCGGACCCGGAAACCGCCAAGGTCTTCATCGAAACGCCGAGAACTTCTGCCGGAGTCCAAAAACCCCCGAAGGCCAAATCCGAGGGCTCGACATGATCTTCCTCAGGGGACGACAAGATACCGTCGAACCCCGCAGACCGAACCCCGGTACCGGACAAGTTCGCCATCGACCTCGAGGACGCCTACACGAAACGACAAGACCGCCACACGGACGCCGAGACCCCTGAACCCTGAGTCCCCGAACCGAAGGTCGATCTGAAGCGCCAGGACCTAAACCGGCAGAATGCCAAGATCGCCGAGAACGCCAAGATCTTCACCCCGGACACCGAGACCCCGGTGCGACAAGTGCTTCCTCCCGGAATTCCAAGACCTACCCCGACATCCGAGAACGATCCCGGAGTCCGAGAACGTTGCCGTCGAACCCTGGACCCCGAGACCCGACCCCGAACCCCAGAACCCAAGATCTGCCGGACCCCTATGTGTGACCCCTTTTCCTCGAACTCTATTTTATAACATAACAACTTGTTGCATATTTAATTGTCATCTCGCATGCACATGTGGTTTGGGGGCCTTATGCCGATTCACCTTATAATTAAATATGGGGCCCATATGCGGGCAAATCTAGCCCTATATTGGCCTCATTTAAATTTGTGTAGCGAACCCGGTACTATCTTTTGCCATACTAATACCACATTTAAAATGCGGGGTTTCTAAATAACTTGAACCATTTAATTAATTGTCGGGACCCCGGTTCCGTCTAATATGACCTAATTGCATCGCACCTTGCCATGTCATGCATCATACATGCATCATACCGATCTTCTGCCGTTGAATTAAGTATTGCATCCGGTGTTTCTTCTAGTGTTTTGGTTCTTCGCGGATAAGGCAGTTGAGTTGATGTGAGCTTCGCCCCGTTCTTCGGATGAACCTTCGTCAATGTTTTCAGGCGAGCATCTCCCCCCTTTCTACCTATCTTACTTTTATAGTATTTATTTCCCTCCTGTTGATCTATCGCTATCTGTGTTGCGATGCTCTAGTTTTCGTACCCGTGAAATCCCTTGCAGCCTTATATTGCCTTGGACACATCCTATTACCTGTTGCTTTGGTAGCTAGTTGGACTTGCGCTTCTTCGTCGCTTGCTCAAGTGCTGTTGCGTGTCGTTCAGTGCCACAGTTGTTGATGTATTGCCGCATGTTGATGTTGGAGATGATCATAGTGTTACTTATCGCATACTTTAATTCCTGTTTAACAACTAAAATTGAAATAAGCAGAGGCATCGGTGGGTGATAGATAATATTTGGTTTCCGAACGCCCACTTGTGTCCCGTAAGACCCCGAGTACTTGATACCTGTTCCTTGATTTATCGCGCTATCCACATCCGGGAGGTATATGGGACCCCCCTGAGCCAGAGCTTGATTCAGTCTTATTTCTTGGGGCCACAACTAGTTTGAGGTTTTATTTACGATCCTGTACTTATGCCATGCTACTTTCTGTATTTAAATTGTGCGAGGAGCACCTTTGTCTTATTTAGGTATGCGGAGTGATTACGCTGTATCGACAAGCCCAGCCACTTCGGGTTCCCGCCATTCTGACCATTGGCGCAACCTTGAGTCCGTCTCGGAGCTTGCTTACTCCGTTGCGGGATCTACTCAAAGGGGTGGCCCCCTGAAATATTTCTGAATCCTGTGATTGTTCAGTCGTGAAAGCCTCGTTGGGTTTTGATTTGGTTTTTCCGAGGTTGATCGAGCGTGTGTTGCTATTGGTGCACCCCGGCCGGGTAAAACTTTCTGAAAGCCGTGTCCGCGGATATGGACGACTTGGAGCACAGTATCTCGATCATAGACAAGCATAACTAAAGTTTATTGCTATAAATTTGACTTTATAATGACTAGTAATCAGCTTCAACTACAACGGAATGGCAAAATAATACTGCCCACAATTGCTTGTTTGGTTTGTCGCTTGCGACAATTGTATCTGACTAGTAAGTATTGCAACTACAACGGAATGGCTGAATAAAAGTACCAACAACTGCTGGGTTTTGGGTTTATCTCATGCTATCTGTATCTGATTAGTCATTGTTGCAACTACAACGGAATGGTTAACTAAAAGTGCCCACTGCTTATCTTTATCAGGATGATTATCTAAACCTGACTAGTAACGTGCCGCAACGATAACGGAATAAGTAAAACTGCCAACGGTGTGAGTTCCTCGGTTGACTTCCTCGTTTGGTCTCGAGGGGGGAAATACCAGGATGGGTTTGTTTGGTGTTAGCTTCAGGTTGGATCCGAATAGGTCTTTCTTACCCCTCTCTGATTGCCGCCAGTTGTATCGAGTCTCTATAGGTTGTTTAGTGCATCTTTGCCGCCGCTCGATCCACCATACCTATGTAGGCGAGGACCGCCAATTCTAGCCTCGTGTACTAGCCTCGATCTTGATGCTCCTCTTTTTCCTTGGCCCTTTGTCGGCACCCTTTTGTTTAAGCAGGTTTTGAGATCGGCCGTTAGCGGTTACCCTTCCGGCTTGGCCAAGGGTTATGGGCGCCATTGGTTATTCTTCGAGGCTCTTAGCCCCATTTGCATCTTGTCCGTAGCTGGACGCTCTATCATTTTCAAGGTGATTTGGATCTTTGTATATTATATCTGTATTCTTGACTCTTTGAGTCGCTGTTATATATATATCTGTTCTGTGGGTCCCATCGAGGACTGTTGTGTAATGTTATTACTTCGTTTTCCACCCGCACGAAAGTGTCTGGTGGGCACCTTTGAATCGTTTCTATGCGGGTTTGGCGGATTTTGCTCAAACTTGTATAGGTCCGATTCTGAGGGTGTTACAGAGTGGTATCAGAGCTCAGCAGTTGCGATACCCCACAAGTCCAGCCTGTAGGATAACCTAGCTAACGGCCGAAGTAGAGTGTCAAAACTATTTTGCAAAATCGGTTGGATAGTTCTGGGTAGGTCTGATTTTACTCCTTACCCCCTCTGCTATTCTCCTCTTATCTCGACGTGTTTTGAATCCGCTCTCTTCTCTCTCTTCGAGTCTAGGATTTCTCGTGGTTGGGTTTCCGTCGTATCTTCAGGGTTTCGCCTTCTCCCTTTTGTAACGGAGGTGCTACGATCATCAATCTATGACTTGTCTGTTGTACCTTTCCTCCAATCTTTTGTTCTTGAGCTCTTTATCCATATGTGTTCCTTGCTGGATATCAGTGTCGTGAAAAACATATGAGAAGGACGAGCATTGGTGAAGTTGGAGTATACCTTGAGCATGTGTTGTTCATGCCAATGGAGCCATCGCGGAACCTAATCATTGTGTCTTTCATACGATATCTGCTGGCATCATCCCTTTGTTCCGGATACCGCCTATGAAGATCTTCAGTCTAAATCTCGAGAGTTGAGTTGCCTGATTCTCCTACTCATGTATAGAGTTGATAGGTGGGTACGGGATGGACTGATCACCCTACCCGACTCTTACTGTTCGCTCTGTACATCGAACTGGTGGATCAATATAACTTTTCCCTCTTCTAATGGAAGTTAGAGGTGGCCTTATCGTTTGATACCTCTACCTTCGTCCTTTGTTCTCCGGAGTGTTCTCTCGACGATCAGGAACAACGACCCTTTGTTGGTGGTGTCGCCGATTTCAAGATGGAGGATGAACTCTTGTTAGTGGTGTCGCGAGGATCTACGCAACGCAAGAAGACGCAGATCGCCGACCTTCCTTCCGGTACCATGAGGCGGATCTCGAGGGCGAGATCCCTTGTTAGTGGTGTCGAATTGTGGCATCCCGCAAAACCACTACTAGAAAATCGCGTTGAATTTGTGCATTGCATCGTCATCATCATGCATTGTTTGCATAGAACTATTTCGCAAAGCCCGTTTTGTTTTCTAAAACGCCCCACCTTAATTATCGCGCAAACCCGGGTCACCGGAGTGTTTTGTTTTGTCCGTTGTCAGTTTGCAAAAACGCTGATTGATATAAATAATTTAATTAATTATTTTAGTGGGGCGATCGAGCAGGCCAAATCCCGATCGACCACCCGAGAAAAATATAAAGTCCGCCTTTTCTAAACCTACCAACTAACCTACCCACACACCCTGGCCACCTCACCCCCTCCAATCCCTGTTTGACACCTCACCTCTCCCCTCCCTCTACCCCATCCCCCGCTGCCCCCCCAGCCTCCCCCCCCCCCCCTCTCCCCCCTCTCATCCCCAACCCACTCCCAGACCCCCACACGCACCCCACGCACACATGCAGCGACGCCAGCCGCCTCGATCCCCACACCTGCGGGCCCCACCCTGACCCCTGCCCCCCACAGGCCCCCATGCCTTCATGAACGTGCCTCGCCGCTTTCTTCTTCCTCCGCCGTTACTGCGCTCGCGTCCCAGCGCCTTCCTCTCCTCCGCCGCGGCGCCAGCGCGCCGCCATCGCCCCAACCTTCCTCCGCCGTCGCCAGAGCCCGCACGCCAGACCTCGCACCCCAGCCTCCGTCGTCTCGAGGACCAGCGTCGTCTCCGCCGCCTCCGGCCAGCGCGCCCGCCCGCCAGCGCCCCGTCGCCTCGCCTCCCGCTCGCTCCTCCCCGAGAACCGCTCGCCCACCTCATCGCCCCACGCTCCGCGCCGCGCCGCCTCGACCAGCGTCCGCCTCGGCGCGCCCGCCTCCTCCTCGCGGGCCGCCTCGCCTCCCGTGGTCCTCCCCAAGCCCGCCAGCCGCCCTCCGCGCCTCGCGCCCCGCCACCGCCTCGGCCCCATCTCGCCCGCCTCGTCAATAGCCGCCGCCCGCCTTGAGCTTCGCCCGGCCTCTGCGCGGACCGCCCCTCCGCCTACAAGCCGAGCCCGCCGCAGGTTCCCAACCACGCCGCCGACCCTGCGTCCGCCGCCGCCACGGCACCGCGCTCCCTCGTCCCGCGTCCGGCCTTCCCCTCCCGCTCGGCAGCGCCTCGGCGTCGGCGTCGCCGAGGCGTTCCGTCTGCACATGGCGTCCTCGCCGTCGGCGCCCGTACATGCGCCAACCGCCCGTGTGTTCCATGCTCCGAAGGCGTGCTTCATCAGCAAGTTCAGCCACCGCATGTACCATGTGGCGGCACGGTCCCGACAACTCGTGTGGCGCCCAAGACCTACCGACACCGCAAGAAAACGCCCACGATGACAAGTTCGCAAACGACAAGAACAACACTCGACATACCATGTTCTTCCTCACGGACGCACCACGGACTCGGAGGATCCCGGACACGCCAAGCACTTCCTCTCGGGCCAAGGCGGACCCGGAAACCGCCAAGGTCTTCATCGAAACGCCGAGAACTTCTGCCGGAGTCCAAAAACCCCCGAAGGCCAAATCCGAGGGCTCGACATGATCTTCCTCAGGGGACGACAAGATACCGTCGAACCCCGCAGACCGAACCCCGGTACCGGACAAGTTCGCCATCGACCTCGAGAACGCCCACACGAAACGACAAGACCGCCACACGGACGCCGAGACCCCTGAACCCTGAGTCCCCGAACCGAAGGTCGATCTGAAGCGCCAGGACCTAAACCGGCAGAATGCCAAGATCCGAACGCCAAGATCTTCACCCGGACACGAGACCCGGTGCGACAAGTGCTTCCTCCGAATTCCAAGACCTACCCGACATCCGAGAACGATCCGAGTCCGAGAACATTGCCGTCGAACCACGGACCCGAGACCCGACCCGAACCCAAGATCCGGACCCCTATGTGTGACCCTTTTCCTCGAACTCTATTTTATAACATAACAACTTGTTGCATATTTAATTGTCATCTCGCATGCACATGTGGTTTGGGGGCCTTATGCCGATTCACCTTATAATTAAATATGGGGCCCATATGCGGGCAAATCTAGCCCTATATTGGCCTCATTTAAATTTGTGTAGCGAACCCGGTACTATCTTTTGCCATACTAATACCACATTTAAAATGCGGGGTTTCTAAATAACTTGAACCATTTAATTAATTGTCGGGACCCCGGTTCCGTTTAATATGACCTAATTGCATCGCACCTTGCCATGTCATGCATCATACATGCATCATGCCGATCTTCTGCCGTTGAATTAAGTATTGCATCCGGTGTTTCTTCTAGTGTTTTGGTTCTTTGCGGATAAGGCAGTTGAGTTGATGTGAGCTTCGCCCCGTTCTTCGGATGAACCTTCGTCAATGTTTTCAGGCGAGCATCTCCCCCCTTTCTACCTATCTTACTTTTATAGTATTTATTTCCCTCCTGTTGATCTATCGCTATCTGTGTTGCGATGCTCTAGTTTTCGTACCCGTGAAATCCCTTGCAGCCTTATATTGCCTTGGACACATCCTATTACCTGTTGCTTTGGTAGCTAGTTGGACTTGCGCGTCGTCGTCGCTTGCTCAAGTGCTGTTGCGTGTCGTTCAGTGCCACAGTTGTTGATGTATTGCCGCATGTTGATGTTGGAGATGATCATAGTTTTACTTATCGCATACTTTAATTCCTGTTTAACAACTAAAATTGAAATAAGCAGAGGCATCGGTGGGTGATAGATAATATTTGGTTTCCGAACGCCCACTTGTGTCCCGTAAGACCCCGAGTACTTGATACATGTTCCTTGATTTATCGCGCTATCCACATCCGGGAGGTATATGGGACCCCCAGGCAAAGCTTGATTCATCTTATTTCTTGGGGCCACAACTAGTTTGAGGTTTTATTTACGATCCTGTACTTATGCCATGCTACTTTCGTATTTAAATTGTGCGAGGCACCACATCTTTGTTAGGTATGCGGAGTGATTCTGTATCGACAAGCCCAGCCACACTTTCGGGTTCCCGATCTTCTGACCATTGGCGCAACCTTGAGTCCGTCTCGGATCTTGCTTACTCGATTGCGGGATCTACTCAAAGGGTGGCCCCTGAAATATTTCTGAATCTGTGATTGTTCGATCGTGAAAGCCTCGTTGGGTTTTGATTTGGTTTTCGAGGTTGATCGGCGTGTGTTGCTATTGGTGCACCCGGCGGGTAAAACTTTATGAAAGCCGTGTCGCGGATATGGACGACTTGGAGCCTGATATCTCGATCATAGACAAGCATAACTAAAGTTTATTGCTATAAATTTGACTTTATAATGACTAGTAATCAGCTTCAACTACAGCGGAATGGCAAAATAATCGCCCACAATTGCTTGTTTGGTTTGTAAACTGCGACAATTGTATCGACTAGTAAGTATTGCAACTACAAGCGGAATGGCTGAATAAAAGTACCAACAACTCTGGGTTTTGGGTTTATCTCATGCTATCTGTATCGATTAGTCATTGTTGCAACTTCTAGCGGAATGGTTAACTAAAAGTGCCTTGCTTATCTTTATCGGGATGATTATCTAAACCGACTAGTAACGTGCATAGCGATAACGGAATAAGTAAAACGCCAGCGGTGTGAGTTCCTCGGTTGACTTCCTCGTTTGGTCTCGAGGAAATACCGGGATGGGTTTGTTTGGTGTTAGCTTGAGTTGGATCCGAATAGGTCTTTCTTACCTCTCTGATTGCCGCCATTGTATCGAGTCTCTATAGGTTGTTTAGTGCATCTTTGTCGCTGCCTCGATCCACCATACCTATGTGGCGAGGACCGCCATTCTAGCCTCGCGTGTCTTGGCCTCGATCTTGGCTCCTCTTTTTCCTTGGCCCTTTGTCGGCACCCTTTTGTTTAAGCAGGTTTTGAGATCGGCCGTTAGCGAGGTTACCCTTCTTGCTGGGCAGGGTTATGGGCGCCATTGGTTATTCTTGAGGCTCTTAGCCCCATTTGCATCTTGTCCGTAGTGGACGCTCTATCGTTTTCAAGGTGATTTGGATCTTTGTATATTATATCGTATTCTTGACTCTTTGAGTCATGTTATATATATATCATTCATGGGTCCCATCGAGGTGTTGTGTAATGTTATTACTTCGCTTTT
This sequence comes from Avena longiglumis, assembly GCA_030063025.1. Taxonomy (NCBI): domain Eukaryota; kingdom Viridiplantae; phylum Streptophyta; class Magnoliopsida; order Poales; family Poaceae; genus Avena; species Avena longiglumis. Next base: position 304,635,563 of record CP125978.1, read on the forward strand.
CCACCCGCGAAAGTGCTGGTGAGCACCTTTGAATCGTTTCTATCGGGTTTGGATTTTGCTCAAACTTGTATAGGTCCGATTCGAGGTGTTACAACGCCCATCGCTTGGCGAGGCTAGAGCGCTGCAGCGGAGGCCATGGACCGCGAGGAGCTTGCCGCCACGGCCGTCTTGCGAGAGAGGTGGCGGCAAGATCATGGCGGCTGCCAAGGCTGTTTCGGGTGAGTATCTTCACCTTCCTCTTTTGATTTCCTTGTCTTTCTTTTGCTGTGTTGTCGTGCATTCTTCTTCCTTGTTGTCTTAGATGCCGCATCGAATTTAATCCTTGATCTTTGTGGAGCATGGGAGTGCTCGATGTTCTTCCGCGGCGGTCGAAGATCGCCGCACTGCCGTCGTAACTCGCTTGCCAAGGCCAAGGAGGTCCTTGGGCGCTTCTATGAGCTTGTCCCCAAGGCGGCCCTTGATGATGTTGATGCTCTAGCGAGGCCTTTGTCGGCCGAAGTACTGCGTACAAGCACAAGAGAAGGGCATCGGCGCTTGTCGGTGGCAATGGCCTTGGGCGAGGAGCTGGACCTTCCCAGTCACTTCCGGATGCCGATGACTGGCGATGGATCCGGTAGCCTTCGCTAACTATGCTTCTCGCTATGGCGTTATGAGCCGGCTGATTGATCTGGCTGGCGGCGCTCTGACGAAGCAGCCAAGGCGAGGCAATCCGGCTCCTAGGCTACTCAGGGTGCAACTTTGTAGGCGTTGTAGTTATAGGATAGTTGTAGCTTCTTTTGTTGTAATTATTTGATGAACAATCCTGGTGCCACGTAGTGGCTTCTGCTCCATTTAATGAATTTGCTGAGTTCTGTGATCCTTCGGTTGCGTTTTCATGTCTTTGCCTTTCTGTTGATCTAGGGTCCTTCGGGTGCTGATCTCGTTGACACCTCGCCTGCGGCGCGGCTGCGTCCATCCTTGGATGATGCGTCGCAGCTTGCGTTTCTTCGAGACCGTGTTTGTAGTCTCGAGAAAGAGTTGCTTGGGGTGCGTGGCCATGCTGACGTTTGGAAATCCAAGGCGGATCGAGGTGCTGCCAGAGAGGAGTACTTGATGGCGGAGTTGCTTTGATTATCCGAGCAGCTTCAGTGTAAGTTGTTCGAGCTATTGCCCATTTCTTTGGATGCACCTACTGGCCTTGCATCTTACTTTTTTGCAAGTATTGCAGGTGCTAACCTTGATCCAAGGGAGGAGAATGAGCGTGTTGCTATTCGGGTCAATTGCTTGACTCAACAGGACATGGAAGCCGACGGGTTCTTCTGGATGGATCGTGATCGTGCTATGGTCCTTGCGACGGTGCAAGATCGCGTTCACCAAGTATCGCGGGTGCTTCGTCAGGTGCAGACTTCACTCGTGTCGGTTCTGCATGTGATGTTTCCGCTGGATGCTGCACCGTCAACCCTCTCTGGTCTTCTGTCGAAGTTTCGGAACGTGCATCGTTTCAAGGAATTGGTGCGGCGTCAGCTCGTCGCAGGGGTGAAGGCTGCGTTGTCCATTGTGAGGCTGCATCGTCCTGATGTAGATCTTTCCGCTGTAGCGGCTGGACCACCCCTTCAGCCAGATGGTGGTGTGTGGGATATGCATCCGCATTACGCGGCTGTAAGGCAGTATGCCGAAGAGATCGTAGATCTGTTTGAGCAGCGTGCTCAGGTTATTCTTCAGAGTAGGTAGTACTTGTAAAAGAGATAGATGTAAAATTTGTATATATTTGACTGGGCATGTTTTGCCCTTTGTTATAAAGGTTTGGTTGTTGTTTGAGCACGTAGTGCTTTGTTCGCATACGTGTCCTTTTTGTTAGCCTGATGTGGTCAGCTACTCAGGTGTACATGTGTTATCCTCAGTCGACGAAATCATGAGTTGGGGGGATCCCCCGAGTGCGTTTGTAGCATGGAGTAAAAGTGCGAATAGAAAACAAAATTTTGGGGCGAGACACTGAGCTTTATTTATATCGTAATGGAGGAGGTACATTGTTTGGCTGGGTAGCCTTCACTGAATAGCCTTATTGAAAGTAAAGGGGTAGGTAGCTAGGGGTAGAATCGTCGCAGCTGTGCGACATTCCATGGGTTGGAGTATGCAACTCCAGACTCCACGTGCCTGAGGCGATAGGCGCCACCTGGGATTACTTCGGTGACTATGTAGGGTCCTTCCCATGGCGACTCGAATTTCTTCGGTCGCTCTTGCTTGAGTCGCAAGACTAGGTGTCCTTCGACGAAGGACCTTGGGCACAGCCGTCGGCTGTGGTAGTTGCGGAGATTCTGCTGGTACACCGATGATCGAGTTGTTGCTATGTCTTGTGCTTCGTCGAGTGTGTCGACGACGTCTTCAAGTGCAGCCGTGGATTCGTCTTCTCTATAAGCGACGACCCGGGGGGCCTGGTGGCGTACTTCGGCTGGTAGCACAGCTTCGGCTCCGTGCACCATGAAGAACGGCGTGTAGCCGGTTGAGCTGTTTGGCGTGGTGTGCATGCTCCATAGGACGAAGGGTAGCTCTTTCGTCCAGGCTCCGACGAGTCGCTCGAGTGGGCTTATGAGGCTCTTCTTGATGCCAACGCCGATTAGGCCGTTGGCTTTTTCCACCTTCCCGTTCGTTTGCGGGTGTGCCACAGAGGCGTATGTGATGTTGATTCCGAGGCCTTCGCAGAAGTCTTGGAATTATTTGGAGATGAAGTTCGATCCATTGTCGGTGATGATGCTATGCGGTACGCCGAACCTGTAGACAATGTATTCAAAGAACTTGACGGGAGTCTTGCCATTTTGGTTAGTGACCGGCATGGCTTCGATCCACTTGGTGAATTTGTTGACTGCGGCCAGGAGGTAGACATGCCCCCCTTTCGAGGACCTTGGCAGTTTGTCGATCATGTCGAGGCCCCATTGGGCGAAGGGCCAGGCCAAAGGTATGGGCCTAAGCTCTGACCGGGGTGCGTGTGGTTTGTTGGCGAACCTTTTGTTGGAATTATGCCCTAGAGGCAATAATAAAGATGTTATTATTATAATTCTTGTTCATGATAAAGTTTATATTCCATGATATAATTGTATTAAGCGGAAACTTTAATACTTGTGTGGTTTGTGAACAACACCGTGTCCCTAGTACGCCTCTATGGACTAGCTCATTGATCAATGATGGTTAAGGTTTCCTAACCATAGACATGAGTTGTCAATTGATGATGAGATCATATCATTGGAGAATGATATGATGGATGACCCAAACTAAGCGAAGCAATTAGATCGTATCGTGTTCGTCTTTGCGAAGCTTTTCCTATATCAAATATTGTATTCCTTAGACCATGAGATAATACAACTCCTGGTATCGGAAGAAAGCTTTGAGGTCATCAAACGTCATCCTATGAGAGGTGATCATAAAGGTGTCTCTCGGTGATCGGAAAGTATCTGTTGGGTTGTATGTATCGGGATGGAATTTGTCCCTCCCAAGTCGGAGAGATATACTTGCCCACTCGGTAATGTCGATATCAACACCGCTTGCAAGCATGTGGTTAAGGAGTTAATCACAAAGTGATATCGGATTACGAACGAGTAAAGTACTTGCGTGAGCGAGATTGAACTAGGTATGGTGATGCAAGCGATCGAATCTCGGCAAGTAAAATATCGCGAGACAAGGGAATATATATGGGATTGATTGAATCCGGCATCGTGGTTCATCCGATATGATCATCGATGAATGTGTGGGAGTCAATATGGGTGACCAGACCCTGTTGATTATTGATAGAAGATCATGTGCGCATATTCTCGAACCGTAGGGTCACACATAACGTGTCTCGGCTAGGATAGATTGGATAATTGGTTTATGAGTTTTGTTGAGTCTCGGATGGGATCCGGGACATCACGAGGTTCGGGAGTGGTCGGAGAATAAGATTCATGTAAGGCGGTGCAGTTTTTGGAGTTGAATTGTTCGGGTTAATCGGTATTGTACCGGAAGCTTCTAGAACCTTCCGGAAGGGGACCAACGTGGCCCCACCTTCCGGGAGGGGGCATGGGCCTATGAGGGAGTGTCCTGGCCGCATTGGGCCAGGGGCACAAGGCCCCATAGGGCCCAGCCGATCCTATAGGGTTTAAATCGTTTAAACTAGGGATAGAATTTCTAGAAGGAGGGAGAGTCCTTGCCCCCCACTCCTCCCTCCCTTGGCCGCCGGCCCAAGGCTTGGAGGAGGGGCAAGGGCTGGCCGCCCCCCCTCTATATATAGAGGGCTGGTGCGCCCCCTCCCCCCTACACCTTGCCTCCAATCCTAGTTGCCTTGCTACCCTCCTCTCTCCCTCCCGACTGTTTGTAGGCGAAGCCCTGCAGCAGAAATTCTCCACCATATACACCAAGCCGTCGTGCTGTAGATCCAATCTATCTCTCCACCATACTCGCTGGTCCGAGGAAGGAGGAGACGTCGAGGTGCTGCACATGTGCATCTCACGGAGGCACCGCCACTTGTGGTGCTAGATCGGATCGGATCGCGAGGAGGAGAAGCGAGTACATCACCCACGTTCGGCGAGCGTTCCTTTGTCTGAATCTTCAAGGGTATGAAGATCTAATCCAATCTCTCGTTGATTTCATCTCCTAGATTAGATCTTGGCTTTCCCTCTGTTGCATCCGTAGAAAATTTTGATTTACTATGCTGAAACCCTTGATTGGTATCGAGCTAGATCTATGCGTAGATGTGTTTCACGAGTAGAGCAAACATGGTTGTTGGGCGTTGATGTTTTCTGTTGCAAGCCTCTTGTTTGTGTTCTTCTTATCACGGGATAGTGAGATTGAAGCGGTCCAGGCCAACCTTGCGCGACGTCGTTCGCGAGACCCTCCGCACTTGGCGTGTGGCTTGTTCCACACATGCGGCTGGTGGATGTCAGTTCCTCTCACTATAGTTGTCATGGGATCAACACCGGAGTTTGGCAACCATAATATCACCGTTGTGGCCTCCCGTAGGTAAGAATCGTTCTTAGAATCTACTCCCATAAGCCACGTAAAACATGCAACAACAAAGTAGGCGTCTAACTTGTTTTTGCGGAGTGTTTCTGTGATATGGTATGGCCCAAGATGTGATGTGTATATTGTATGCGATGATCATGTTTTGTAATGTTTCACGGCTTGCATGTCGATGAGTACACAACCGGCGAGAATATATGGTTGTCTTTATAATTGTGTATGACCTGCAGTCAACTTCTTATCGCCATGTAATAGCTTTACTTTATCGCTAAGTAGTTAGCAATAGTTGTAGTTGCTATTCGTGGTGGAGGCTATCATGGTGGAGTGATGGAGATCATGCGGAACGCACAAGATGGAGATCATTCTTGAAGATTGGCTATACCATGTCACATAAAGTTATATGCATGTGATGTTTATCCTTTTATGTATCTTATTATGCTTAGATCGCTGATAGCATTATAAGATGATTCCTCATAAATATCAAGATAAAACTGTTCTCCCCAAGTATGCACCGTTGCGAAGTTAAACCGTGTCCAAGCATCATGTGATTATCGGGTCCTATAGACTCTACGCTCACATACAACGGGTGCAAGCCAGTTTTGCACATGCGGAAATACTTGGGTCTAGCTTGACGAGCCTAGCATGTACAGACATGGCCTCGGAACACAAGAACCGAAAGGTTAAGCATGAGTCATATGAATGATATGATCGACACTTTGTTGTCCACCATTGAAACCACATCTCTTCTCGTGATGATCGGATTAGGTGTGGTGAATTTGGATCGTGTTCACTAAACAACTTGAGGGATGTTGGATTTAGTGGGAGTTCATCTAGTAATTTGATTAAGTTGAACTATTTATCATGAACATAGTCTAAATTGTACTTGCAAATACTGTAGATCACATGGCCAAGTCCAACTTCAACTTCAACGTTTTTTGCTGAGATAGAAAAGCTTAGAAACAATGGGTCTAACTTCACCAAATGGTTCCGCATTCGAGAATCATTCTCATTGGCGGACAAAGGACTATGTCCTTGAGAAAGCTAGGTGGCGCCTACTTTGTAGATCTTGCTGATGAAAAGCTATTTATCGATCGGCGCAGGATGATTATGATTTGATTAAGATCGCCATGTTGTATGCTATGGAATCGGATCTTCAAAATCATTTTGAGGAGTTCGCCGGGCCCTTTGAGATTCTCGAGGAAAAAACATGTTTGAGACTCAAGCACATTACGAGATATGAGATCTCTAAGAAATTCTTTAACTACAAGATGGAGGAAGGGAGTTCCGTTAGTGAGCACGCCATTAAGATGTCGGGCTACACTCAACGCCTTGAGCAAGCGGAGCGCAAGATTCGGAGGAGCTCAAGATTGACACTCCTAGCTGCAAAAGTTTTGTAGTTGATCACAATCAGATTGGTTCCTTGATCGATCCTGAGCTCTTTGCTAAGATGAAAGTAGCGGAGGTGAACATCAAAAGAATAATCATGTGTTGATTGTCAACAAGCCCCCTTTAAGAAAGGTAAGGGTGCAAGGAAGCCCTTCAAGAAAGGCGGCAAGCGCGTTGCCCGCCGAGAGGAAGCTCAGTCTGGTCCTAAGCCGGACCGAGTGCTTCTATTAAGGACAAGGGTCCTGGAAGCGCAATCGTCCAAGTACTTAGCGGACAAGAAGGCTGGCATCAAAGGTATATTTGATATACATGTTATTGATGTTTTCCTTACTAGCCCTCGTTATAGTGCTGGGTATTTGATACCGGTTCGGTTGCTAATATTTGTAACTCGAAGCAGAGCTACGGAATAAGCGGCGACTGCGAGGATGAGGTGACGATCTTGGCGTTGGCAGCGGATCAAGAGTTGATGTGATGGCCGTCGCACGCTCCTTAGTTTTACCTTCGGGATTAGTTTTAAACCTTAATAAATGTTATTATGTGCCTGCGTTGAGCATGAACATCATTTCCGGATCGTGTTTATTGCAAGACGGTTATTCGTTTAAATCAGAGAATAATGGTTGTTCTATTTATATGAGTAACATCTTTTATGGTCATGCACCTCTTGTGAATGGTTTATTTCTTCTAAATCTCGAAAGGGATGAAACACACATCCACAACATTGAGGCTAAGAGATGCAAAGTAGATAGTGATAATACTACTTATTTGTGGCACTGTCGTCTAGGTCATATTGGTGTAAAGCGCATGAAGAAACTCCATTCTGATGGACTTTTGGAGTCTCTTGATTTTGAATCATTTGACACATGCGAACCATGCCTCATGGGCAAGATGATCAAAACCCCGTTCTCCGGAATGATGGAGCGAGCAACGGACTTGTTGGAAATCATACATACCAATGTATGCGGACCGATGAGTGTTTCGACGCGCGGTTGATATCGCTATTTCCTCACTTTTACCGATGACTTAAGTAGATATGGGTATATCTATTTAATGAAACATAAATCTGAAACATTTGAAAAGTTCAAGGAATTTCAGAGTGAAGTGGAGAACCATCGTATGAGAAGATTAAATTTCTACGATCCGATCGTGGAGGTGAATATTTGAGTTATGATTTTCTCACGCATCTTAAAGCAAGTGGAATCGTTTCACAACTCACGCCACCGGAACACCACACAGCGCAATGGTGTTTACGAGCTGGAATCAAACCCTATTAGATATGGTCCGATCAATGATGTCTCTTCTTGATTTGCCGTTATCATTTTGGGGTTATGCATTAGAAACATTGCATTCACTTTAAATAGGGCTCCATCTAAATCCGTTGAGATGACACCGTATGAAAGCTGTGGTTTGGTGCTAAACCTAAGTTGTCGTTTCTTAAATTTTGGGGATGAAGCTTCGTCAAGAAGTTGATGCCGGACAAGCTCGAACCCAAAGCGGAGAAATGCGTCTTCATAGGATACCCTAAGGAAACTATTGGGTATACCTTCTATCACAGAATCGAAGGCAAAGTGTTTGTCGCAAAGAACGGTTCCTTTCTTGAGAAGTAGTTTCTCTCGAAAGAAGTGAGTGGGAGGAAAGTAGAGCTAGACGTGGTTATTGAACCTTCTCTTGAATTGGAGAGTAGCGCAACACCTGAAATTGTTCCAGTGCCGCCTGCACCAACAATAGAGGAAGCTAATGACAAGGATCATGAAGCTTTGGACGATGCTGCTACTAAACGTCCCAGGTCGACAAGGTCGTGCCTCTGAGTGGTGCAGCAACTGTCTTGACTGTCTTGTTGGTAGAAGACGGTGAACCTACGAACTATGAGAAAGCGATGATAAGCCCGGACTAGAAATGGCTAGAAGCCATGAAATCCATTGGGATCCATGGCGAAAACCAAGTATGGACTTTGGTGGACCCTCCTAGCAAGAAAGGCCGTTGAGTGCAAATGGATCTTCAAGAAGAAAACGGACGCGGATGGTAATGTTACTGTCTATAAAGCACGACTTGTCGCGAAAGGTTTTCGACAAGTTCAAGGTGTTGACTACGATGAGACTTTCTCTCCCGTAGCGATGTTTAAGTCCATTCGGATTTTATTAGCAATTGCTGCGTTTCATGATTATGAAATATGGCAGATGGATGTCAAAACTGCGTTCCTCAATGGCAACATTGATGAAGAGTTGTATATGATGCAACCCGAAGGTTTTGTCGATCCTAAGGATGCTGATAAAGTATGCAAACTTCAGCGTTCCATTTATGGACTGAAGCAAGCATCTCGGAGTTGGAACCTTCATTTTGATCAAGTTATCAAGAGCTTTGGATTTGTTCCAAATTGCTACGAAGCTTGCATCTACAATAAAGTGAGTGGGAGCTCGGTGACGTTTCTGGTACTATATGTGGATGACATATTGATTATTGGAAATGACATCAACATGCTTAACGATGTGAAGAGTTATTTGAACAAGTGTTTTTCAATGAAAGACCTAGGTGAAGCTGCTTATATATTGGGCATCAAAATCTATAGAGATAGACAAAGGCGCTGATAGCTTTAAGCGGCAGTACATACCTAGACAAAGTTACGAAAAGGTTCAGAATGGATAAGGCAAAGAAAGGTTGATGCCTCTTGTCGGTAAGATATTGAGCAAGGCTCGGTGTCCGGCTACGATGAAATGATAGGGAAGCTATGAGCAAAGTGCCTTATGCCTCGGCCATAGGTTCCATCATGTATGACATGTTGTGTACTAGACGGATGTGTCCAATGCTCTTAGTTTGACGAGCAGATATCAAAGTGATCGAGTGGAACCTTTGGACAGCCGTGAAGAACATCCTAAAGTACCTAAATAGGACTAAAGAAATGTTCTTAGTCTATGGGGTGATGAACAGCTTGTCTTAAAAGTTTACGTCGACGCTAGTTTTGACACGACAAGGATGATTCCAAATCTCGAGACGGGATACGTTTATATTTTGAATGGAGGAGCTACGAAATGGAGAAGCAAGCAAAGCGTGATCGCGGGATCTACATGGAAGCGGAATACATGGCTGCTGAAGCGTCAAGTGAAGGATTTTGGATCGAAACTTCATCCGAGCTTGGCGTGGTTCCAAGTGCATTGGACCCACTGGAGATATTGTGTGACAACATCGCCATAGCACTTGCTAAGGAACCAAGATATCATCCAAAGACCAAGCATATCAACCGCAAGTTTCATATAATCCGAGATTATATTGCAGATGGAGATCTGAAGATTAGCAAAGTACATACAGATCTGAATGTCGCAGATCCATTGACTAAACCTCTTCCACGTGTAAAACATGACCAGCACCTCAGTGCCATGGGTGTGAGATTGTTGCCAAATGTAAACTAGATTATTGACTCTAGTGCAAGTGGGAGACTGTTGGAATTATGCCCTAGAGGCAATAATAAATATGTTATTATTATAATTCTTGTTCATGATAAAGTTTATATTCCATGCTAGAATTGTATTAAGCGGAAACTTTAATACTTGTGTGGTTTGTGAACAACACCGTGTCCCTAGTACGCCTCTATGGACTAGCTCATTGATCAATGATGGTTAAGGTTTCCTAACCATAGACATGAGTTGTCAATTGATGATGAGATCATATCATTGGAGAATGATATGATGGACAGACCCAAACTAAGCGAAGCAATTAGATCGTATCATCGTGTTCATCTTTGTGAAGCTTTTCCTATGTCAAATATTGTATTCCTTAGACCATGAGATAATACAACTCCCTGGTATCGGAAGAAAGCTTTGAGGTCATCAAACGTCATCCAATGAGAGGGTGATCATAAAAGTGTCTCTCAGGTGATCGGAAAGTATACATTGGGTTGTATGTATCGAGATGGAATTGTCCTCCCAAGTCGGAGAGATATACTTGGGCCCACTCGTGTCGATATCAACACCGCTTGCAAGCATGTGGTTAAGTTAATCACAAAGTGATATCGGATTACGGAGCGAGTAAAGTACTTCGTGAGCGAGATTGAACTAGGTATGTGATGCAAGCGATCGAATCTCGGGCAAGTAAAATATCGCGAGACGAAGGAATATATATTGGATTGATTGAATCCTGGCATCGTGGTTCATCGATATGATCATCGATGAATGTGTGGAGTCAATATGGGTGACGACCCGCTGTTGATTATTGATAGAAGATCATGTATGCATATTCTCGAACCCTTGAGGTCACACATAACGTGTCTCGACGCTAGGATAGATTGGATAATTGGTTTATGAGTTTTTGTTGAGTCTCGGATGGGATCCGGGACATCACGAGAGGTTCGGAGTGGTCAGAATAAGATTCATGTAAGGCGTGCAGTTTTGGAGTTGAATTGTTCGGGTTAATCGGTATTGTACGAAGCTTCTAGAACCTTCGGAAGGGACTAACGTGGCCCCACCTTCCGGGAGGGGCATGGGCCTATGAGGGAGTGTCCTGGCGCATTGGTCCAGGGCACAAGGCCCCATAGGGCCCAGCCGATCCTATAGGGTTTAAATCGTTTAAACTAGGGATAGAATTTCTAGAAGGAGGAGGAGTCCTTGCCCCACTCTCCCTCCTTGGCCGCGGCCCAAGGCTTGGAGGAGGGAAAGGCCGCCCCCTCTATATAGAGGGGCTGGCCTCCCCTACCTTGCCTCCAATCCTAGTTGCCTTGCTACCTCCTCTCTCCTCCCATTGTTTGTAGGCGAAGCCTGCAGTGAAATTCTCCACCATATACACCACGCCGTCGTGTTGTAGATCCAATCTATCTCTCCACCATACCGCTGGCCCGAGGAAGGAGGAGACGTCGAGTCTTTGCGTGTGCATCTCACGGGCACCGCCACTTGTGGTGCTAGATCGGATCGGATCGCGAGGAGGAGAAGCGATGCGACTACATCACCCACGTTAAATGAGCGTTTCGCTGTGCGAATCTTCAAGGGTATGAAGATCTAATCCAATCTCTCTCGTTGATTGCATCTCCTAGATTAGATCTTGGCTTTCCCTCTGTTTGCATCCGTAGAAAATTTTGATTTACTATGCCGCGAAACCCTTCACCTTTGGCACCCTTTGCATCTTCAGACGATGTCTTTTGCGTCGTTCATGGCCGTTGGCCAGTAGAATCCAGCTCGTAGAGCTTTGGCGACAAGGGAGCGACTGCCTGCGTGATGGCCGAAGATTCCCTCGTGGATGTCTTGAAGTATGGTTTTCCCGTCACCGATGGTGACACACCTTTGTAGTACACCCGAAATGTTGCGCTTGTACAACTCGCCATTGATGATGGTGAAGGCTTTTGACCGGCGAGATATGCGCCGGGCATCCGTCGGGCTATCAAGCAGTTCTCCGTCTATAAAGTACTGGAGGTATGGCCGTGTCCAGGTTTCTTCGACTGCCATGACCTGCATCAGGTTGACCACGGCGATCTCTGTGTCCAGTTTTTCGATTACTTCATGACCTTCGGGTAGCGTAGTCCCCGAGTGTTCTGCTTCTTCTCGTGATCCCTTGGGTAATTTCCGCTTGATGGATGGCACGTAGATCTTTTCGAGGAACACACCTGGTGGCACCCTTGCGCAGGTGGAGCCGATGTTGGCGAGTCTGTCGGCCTCCTCGTTGCTTTCTCTTCCAACGTGCCGAAGCTCGCAGCTGTAGAATTCTCCCTCGAGTGAGTTGTAGAGTGCACGGTACACGATCATGTTTTCGTCCTGTGCGTCGTACTCATTCATCGTCTGTTGGATGACGAGGTTGGAGTCACCATAGATGACCAGGCGCGTTGCGCCGCAGATCTTTGCCATCCTCATGCCGTGGATGAGGGCTTCGTATTCGGCCTCGTTGTTGGAAGCTCGGAATTTCATCCGAAGGACGTACTTCATCTTGTCGCCCTGCGGGGAGGTCAGTATGACCCCGGCTCCCACTCCAGCTTCGCGCTTGGAGCCGTCGAAATGCATCGTCCATGACTACGACATGTCTGGGGTGTCTGGCAGCTGTAGCTCCATCCAGTGTACAAGGAAGTCCGGGAGGACCTAAGACTTGATTGCGAGTCGCTTCTCGTAGACGTAGGGGTGATAGCTCGATGCCCCACAGGGCCACGCGTCCTGTGTCCTCCGGATTGTTCAGGGGTGCTTCGTTGACGACCATCACCTGGTGCTCCTGGAAATAATGGCTCAGCCGACGAGCCGTCATGAACACGCCGTAGGCGAGTTTCTGGTAGTGAGGGTACCTCTTCTTTGTTGGCGTCAATACCTCGCTGAGGTAGTAGATTGGGCGTTGGACCCCATTGTTCTTGCCTTCTTCGGGTCGCTCGACCACCAGCATGGTGCTTACCACCTGGTGTGTGGCTGCTATGTACAGCAGTAGGGGCTCGCGCTCCTTTGGCGTAACCAAGACGGGCGAGGTGGAGAGCAGCCGCTTCAGATCTTCGAATGCGTCGTCCTCTTCGGGTGTCCACTCGAATTTGTCTGCCTTCCGTAGTAGCTGGTAGAATGGCAGGGCTTTCTCGCCCATGCGGCTGATGAACCTGCTCAATGCCGCTATTCGCCCTGCGAGCTGCTGGGCAACCTTGAGATTCTTTGGTTTCTCCATGGCCATTATGGCCCGTATTTTCTTCGAGTTCGCCTCGATCCCTCGCTGGGAGATGAAGTAGCCAAGCAGCTGACCCAATGGGACGCCGAAGGCGCACTTTTCGGGGTTGATCTTGATCCTGTAGCGGTCGAGATTATTGAACGTCTCACGGAGATCATCGATGAGTGTTCTCGCCTTCCTGGTTTTGATGACTATGTCGTCGACATAGACTTGGACATTGCGACCTATCTGGTCCTTCAAGCATGCCTACATGCACCGCTAGTACGTGGCACCTGTGTTCTTTAGCCCAAAGGGCATTGTGTTGTAGAAGAACACTCCGAACGGCGTGATGAACGCCATTTTCTCTTGGTCTTCGACCTTGAGTCGAATCTGGTTGTAGCCTGAGTAGGCATCGAGGAAGGAGAGTTTTTCGCATCCTACGGTCGAATAAATGATCTGGTCGATCCGAGGAAGAGGGAAGTTGTCCTTTGGGCAGTGCTTGTTCAGCGACGTGAAGTCCACGCACATCCGCAGGATGTCCGTGTCCTTTTTGGGGACCATCACTGTATTGGCGAGCCACTCGCTTTCTTTAATCTCCCTGATGAAGTATGCAACGAGTATTCTGTTGATTTCCATCCCGATGGCTTCGGCCCAGGGCTCGGACAGTCTCCGGATGGACTACCTGACGGGCTTGGTGTCTGGAAAGACGTTGAGTGTGTGCTCGGCGAATTCCCTGGGAACTCCTGGCATGTCCGCAGGACACCAGGCGAAGATTTCCCAGCGCTCACGGAGGAATTCAATGAGCGCGCTTTCCTATGCGGGGCTGAGATCGTTAGCGATCATCGCCGTCTTGGAGGCATCCGTCGGGTGGACCTGCACTTTCTTTGTGTTGACGGTGGAGTCGAAAGATATATCAGGTGTGTTTTGTAGTGCGACTGGGGGTGCCCCGTTGTCCATCACCTCGCAGAGCCTTAAGAGCTCCTCCTGCATGCCGAATGACTGGGAGATTCTGTTAAAGTCCCTGTCGCAGTGGTCCGATCGGGTGAAGCTCCCGTGAACCGTGATGATGCCTCTGGGTCCTGGCATCTTGAGTAGCAGGTATGCGTAGTGTGGTACTGCCAGGAACCTTGCGAATGCTACACGCCCGAGGATGGCGTGGTATTGTGATGGCCAGTCCACCACTTCGAACTCGAGCCGCTCGCATCGGAAGTTGTCCGGTTTGCCAAAGATGACGTCGAGCCATATCTTTCCCAGGGGGAATATGCCTTTTCCTGGGACGATGTCGTGGAACATCGTGTCTGGTTGTTCCAGACTGCACAGCGGGATCCGCATTGCTGCTAGAGTTCTTGCGAACATCAGGTTGATGCCGCTGCCGCCATCCATGAAGACGCGGCTCATCTCGAAACCTCCGATCTGCACCTCCAGCACCAGGGCAGCATGACCTGGGCGAGGGACCTGGCAAGGGTGATCCGAACGACTGAACATGATGCAGGACTCCGATCCGCTGAGGTACTCAGGGATGGCGGGTGGAGCTATCACGGCCAGGTTGATCTGACGGGTGATTTTCTTCTGCACCCTATTCGTTGGGCGCCTTACGGATCATCGTGCTCCTTTCGGGGATACCCGTGCCCAACGTTGTTACGTCTGGTGCGATTGGTTGGTTTGGGCCTCCTACGGTGGCGGTGGAGGAGCTCCATGCGCTATCTCTCTGGCGGTGCGTTCCCAAATCCAGGGGGTGGAGCTTGCTGCCTCATCTGAACCATGCTTTCGCTGAGCTTCTGGAACTTGCGACAGTCCTTGAGCATGTGGCTTGCCTTCTTCTTACCATCCTGCTTGTCGATGTAGAAGTGGATGGTACATGGACCTGGTAGTTTTTCGTATGCTGAGGGTCCGTCGTCACGGCCGCGGCGCTGCCACGGCTGTGATGGGCGTCCTCCATTGCGGAAGTTGCCTCCGCGGTATCCGTCGCTGTTGCGGTTGGCGTTGTTGCGGCGATCGGCGTAGCCGGCCGCGACCATGTCGGGTCCATCGCGATCGTCGTAGACGCGCGGTCTCCTCTTGCTACGGCGCTCCCGTCGTCGGCCGTAGTCATCCTCTTCCTCCGATTGTGCCCGGTGGACGGAATCTTCGCCGTCGGCCCACCTGTTAGCGATGTCCATGAGGTGGTCGAGTGTCTTGGGCTTGACGCGCCCAAGTTCTTCCTTGAAGTCCTGGCGCTTGACGTCGTCCTTGAAGGCATCGATGGCCCTTTCTTCGGAGATGTGCGCCGCGGAGTTCTTGGTGTTGGACCAACGCAGTATGTACGAGCGAATGGATTCGCCCATTCGTTGAGTACAGGCTCGCAACTCCTCGATCGAGGCGGGCCTCTTGCTGGTGTCTTTGAAGTTTCGGATGAAACTGTAAGCCAGCTCCTCCCAGCTTTGGATGGATCCTGAAGATAGGCTGCTAAGCCAGATCCGAGCTGCGCCTGTCAGCTGCAGCTGAAGGCATAGCATGGCGGTTTCCTTGTTTCCACCGTGCAGCTTAACGGATGACAGATGGTCGCTGAGCCACGCCTTGGGGTCCTATGTGCCGTCAAACTTCGGAGTATCCGAAGGAAGCTTGAAATTTCGCGGCATCCGTGTCCATCGTACAGATCTGCTGAAGCACCGGGCTTCGCAGAGTTCTCCTTCGTCTTCGTCCATCTCGGATTCAGACGAGCATGCGCGCTTGGCTCGCGCTTTGTCGATTTTGCTTGTGAGCCGTCCTTTGGCGTCGTAATCGCGGGCGATTCTGTGCGAGCTCTTGTGCCTTCGAGTAAGGTCATGGTCCTCTTCTTCGGATGAAGGAGTGGGGCTGCGGTCGAACCTGACCGTAGCTTTCTTTTTTGGCTCCGTAGGAGCTTGATGGAGCGCAGCTCCAACGAGTTCGAGTCTGGTGAGTGCGGACTTGTACATGGCTCTTTTTGGGTCCCCCTCCGGAGGTGGGTGGGACGCGAGGTACGCGGTGGCTGCCATGATCGCAGCTTGCGGCGTCTTTGGGATGATGTTGTCATCGACATCCATCTCCATGAAGGATGCGTGGAGGGTTCAGGTCACCTCACGGCGCTCCTTGGGGTCCATGTTCTCCGTCTGGGATCGGTGCTTGTTGTCGTGGTTGCCGTTCGAGCTGGAGCCGATGCCCATGGCGGAGAGCGCAGCTCGTCGCGCGCTGGACTCCGAGGCTGCTTGCTTGCATTTGTCAAGCACCTCTTGCATCTTGACCTGCTTCTTGTGCTCCTCGATCAGGAGCAAGTGGTATGCCATCAGCAGGTCCCGTGAGGCATCTGCAGGCAGGATTGTGCTGCCCGCCACGGCGGCGCGTGCCTGGGCCCATCCTTCTTTGCTAAGGCGGATGACCTGGCTGGCGTTGTCCCCTTCGGGTGGGGGGGACTGGCTTCTTCTGTTCCCACCGTTTCGGTCCTGCGGGTTAGGTGGCGGGTTGGGCGGCGGGTTGGGCGCTCGCTGATCCACGCCGCTCTGGATGACTACGGCGCATTGTTAGCACTCGTAGATTGCTCCGCTGCTGCCGCAGCTTTCAGATCCGGAACCGTAGGTCCCTTCATCCGATGGCGGATCGCACAGATCGGAGTTGCAGCTGCTGCTGTCGTAGGACTCATCTGTTGATGATGATGTGCGTATACGGTGTGGCCCATGAAGCGGGCCTGATTGATGGTAGGGGCACTCGCTCTGGGAGGCGGAGGGTGCCAGTTTGCCCCACCTGGAAGCGGAAGCTCCCGAACAGGATCTCGAGTCCGTCGCCTACGGGCTCGAAGTCCTTCATGGTGGCCGGTGAGTGGGCGGTGAAGTCGAAAGCGCCGAAGCGGAGGTGACTCTCCATCGCCGTAGAGTTGTAGATCGCTCGGGTTGGGACCGTCACGATCGCACAATCAGCGTCCCCAGTTCCCACAGACGACGTCAATTGACGAGGTTTGATCTCGTCAATGCCCATTGTTATGGACTTGGGTTTTGGATAAGATGGGGATGCTGGAGATCGCGGAACGGTTAGCAAACAAGCAACACGGGACACGAGGTTTACCCAGGTTCAGGCCCTCGGAGGGAAAACCCTACTCCTGCTTGTCTTCTCTTGATTACGGCAGAACCGGTGATTACAGGGGTGCGCGGATGCAATCTGGCGTGGAGGTGTGTATGCGAAAGTATGAGGTCAGAGATCTAGGTCGTGCCCTCCTGGCCTTTATATAGACTTAGGCAGGTCCCAGGCACAGATCTAGTCGGTTACAGGTTCTAGGGTTTACCCCTTTGAATTTCCTATCTACTCTAGTCTTGCTCTCCAAGGATACGGAGGCGTCATGGGCCTAGGCCACCCGAAAGTCTTCATGGGCCGGCATATATTTTCCGTGGGCCTTCCTTGGGCTGGACCAGGTATGCTGAGGTCGTGTATCCGCGGGGTATAACCATGTCACCGGGAACACCACAACATAATGGTGTGTCCGAACGTCGTAATCGAACTCTCTTAGATATGGTTCGTTTTATGATGTCACTTACAGATTTACCGCTATCGTTTTGGGGTTATGCATTAGAAATAGCCGCATTCACTTTAAATAGGGCACCATCTAAATCCATTGAAACGACACCGTATGAATTATGGTTTGGGAAGAAACCTAAATTGTCGTTCCTTAAAGTTTGGGGTTGCGAAGCCTATGTAAAGAAGTTACAGCCAGACAAGCTTGAACCCAAAGCGGAAAAATGCGTCTTCATAGGATACCCGAAGGAAACTATTGGGTATACCTTATATCATAGATCCGAGGGCAAAATCTTTGTTGCTAAGAATGGATCCTTTCTAGAGAAGGAATTTCTCTTGAAAGAAGTGACTGGAAGGAAAGTAGAACTCGACGAGGTTGTCGAACCTTCTCTCGAACTTGCGAGTAGCGCACACGGAAGGAAGTAGTTCGATGGGGCCTACACCAATAAGAGAGGAAGCTAATGATGACGATCATGAAACTTCGGTTGAAGTTGCTCTGAACCTCATGAGTCAACGAGAACTCGTACCACTCCTGATTGGTATGATCCCGTTATGAGTGTCATGTTGGTGGACAACACCGATGACCCTGCGACATATGAGGAAGCGATGATGAGCCTAGATTCCAATAAATGGCAAGACGCCATGAAATCCGAAATTGGATCCATGTACGAAAACCAAGTATGGACTTTGGTGGACTTACCGTATGGCCGAAAGGCTGTCGAGAACAAATGGATTTTCAAGAATAAAACAGATGTTGATGGTAATGTTACTGTCTATAAAGCTTGACTTGTCGCAAAAGGGTTTCGACAAATTCAAGGAGTTGACTATGATGAGACTTCCTCACCAATAGCGAAGCTAAAGTCTGTGAGGATTATGTTAGCAATCGCTGCATATTATGATTATGAGATATGGCAGATGGATGTCAAAACAGCGTTCCTCAATCGAGACATTGATGAAGAGTTGTATATGATGCAACCCAAAGGTTTTGTCGATCCTAAAGATGCTAACAAGGTATGCAAACTTCAACGGTCCATATATGTATTGAAGCAAGCATTCCGAAGTTGGAATCAACGTTTTGATAAGGTAATCAAAAGCTTTGGTTTTATACAAACTTATGGAGAAGTTTGTATTTACAAGAAAGTGAGTGGGAGCTCTGTAGCATTCTTAATACTATATGTAGATGACATATTGTTGATTGGGAATGATGTACACCTTCTTAATAGTCTCAAGGAATATTTGAATAATAGTTTTTCAATGAAAGATCTTGGCGAAGCACCTTATATATTAGGCATAAAGATTTATAGAGATAGATCGAGATGCCTAATATCATTGTCACAAAGTACATATTTGGACAAAGTTCTAAAGAGGTTTGGAATGGAAGATAGCAAGAAAGGGTTCTTGCCCATGTTTCCCAATACGACCTTGAGTAAAACTCAAAGTCCAGCAACTACAGAAGATAGAGAAAGGATGAGTAAGACTCCCTATGCCTCAGCCATAGGATCTCTAATGTATACCATGCTATGTACTAGACCCGACATTGCATATGCTGTTAGTTTGACTAGCAGATATCAAAGTGATCCAGGAGTGGATCATTGGACAGCGGTCAAAAACATGCTTAAGTACTTAAGAAGAACTAAGGATATGGTTGTTTTTTATGGAGGTGATGAACAACTCGTTGTTAATGGTTACACCGATGCTAGTTGGAACACCGATCCGGATGATTCTAAATCTCAATCTGGATACATATTTACTTTGAATGGTGCAGCAGTTAGCTGGAGGAGTGCAAAGCAAAGCATTATGGCGAGATCTTCAACTCAATCGGAATACATAGCTACTTCGGAGGCTTCACAAGAAGCGATATGGATGAAGGATTTCATTACAAAGCTCGGTGTGGTTCCAAGTGCGCTGGATCCAATGTCTATCTACTCTGATAACATGGGCGCCATAGCCAATGCGCAAGAACCAAGGTCACAAAAGAAGCTGAAGCACATCAAGCTACGTTTTCACGCTATTCGAGAACATGTCCAAGATGGTGACATAAATATTTGCAAAGTACACACAGATCTGAATGTGGCGGATCCATTGACTAAACCTCTCCCGAGGGAAAAACATGACCAAC